>OW028607.1:9734144-11105216 GCA_932294275.1 Chloroclysta siterata | reverse complement strand
AAAACAATCCTTGATGCGGATTATATATCATGCTAAAATTTCAGCTCGATCGGTGCAGAACTTTTTCAGTTTTTGAAGCGTACACAAACCAACATAACATTTATATATATATAAGACTAGCGGCCTGTCCCAGCTTCGCATTAGTGGTCATAAATTTTTTGAACATTTTAGGATAAACTTAGACTGTGGGTTCGAGCCTCGCGTCTACTTATTTCATACATTTGCACGCCTTCTCCTTGAGTGACTGAAATCGAACCGCGTTCGTGACCCGTGGACCCGTTAACATTTTTAATTTCGTCATATCTTTTGAATGGAATGTCCGATTTCAAAAATTTAAGAAGTAATCAATAGGTATTGAAATTTTCTTAAATATAAAATGATTTATTTGGATAAGGATTAATACCAAGGTACAAATAAAGACCCTTTTCTGGCGGCGGCATTTCAATTAAATTTTTATATTAAAAAAACACCTATTGTGACATAACTATAATAGTTAAACATATGCTGTCGCAACATTTTTTGTAGATGATGACGTGTTCTACATAATCGTCATACATTATTTTGTTCTATCATCAATAGTTTTCGCAGCGCACGCGATGTAAGGTTTTTGTTTTCCACCTTGGGTTACATTATTGGAGTTTAAGTAAGGATCCCTGATTTTTTTGAAAATATAATATAGCCTATGTTACTCAGGGATAATGTAGCATTCTAATGGTGAAAGAATTTTCGAAATCGGACCAGTAGTTTTTGAGCCTATTCGTTACACACAAAAATACAAATCTTTCCTCTTTATAATATTAGCGTAGATGTAGATTATAATTTAATTATTATATTCAATCATGTTGGGTTCAGATTCAGACACGATCTGTAAGATAATTTGTAATAAATAAAACGTTAATGAATTGAATTGAAATGATTTCTATAGATGTGCATCGCATACACCACCGGCTTCATTCCTCCCAATCTAAACTACAACGTGCCGCGCGAAGGCGTCGATGCTTTGGAGAAGAAGCGCCTGGAAGTCGTCACGGAGAAGCAGCCGTGGGGCAAAGGGATGTCGGGGATAAACAGCTTCGGATTCGGAGGAGCCAACGCTCATGTGCTTCTCAAGAATATTGCTAAGGAAAAGGTAATCTTTCATCTATTTCTTTGGGTTAATAAATAATCTTTCTTTCTTTCTTTCTTTCTGTCTTTCTTTCTGGCTCTCTTTCTTTCTTTCTTTCTTTCTGTCTGTCTTTCTGTCTGTCTTTCTTTCTTTCTTTCTTTCTTTCGTTCTTTCTTCGTTGCTGTGTTTCGGTTTGAAGAGTGTGATCGCCGGTGCAATTACAGGCACATGATGTTTAACATCTGTATGCCTCAAGTGCCCCAGTACATCGTAGGCCACGTTCCTAACCAAGATTTACCCACAGTTGATTTTAGAAATTTCAGACACTTTACTGGATATCTTTTCTCAGATCAACAAAGGCATGCCATCAGACAACCTGCCTCGTCTAGTCTGCGCCTCTGGGCGGACGGAGTCAGCAGTCGCCAAGATCCTGGACGAACTGGAGTCCAAGACAGTGGATGTGGACCTCATCAGACTGCTGCACGCTATCCACGATGAGGATATCACCGGGCATGTTGTCAGGGGATACACACTCTTGGGTAAGTTTTTGATCTTGACAGGAGACTAGAAGAGAAGAGACTAAGACTTAGAAGAGACAGGTTTTTCAAAGAATGGGCGACCTTATTGAGAGCGATCTTTTTCAGGTCCCATCCATGGGGATCCATTGGATGGATATAAATTGATTAGAATTGAATTTGTGGTCATGGGTTAAAAGTGGCAGGACCTAAAATTATACAGTTTAGCCACTAAACCGCATAAAACATACTTATAATAAATGTGAAACATAAAGAAACAATAGCACCTTCAGGATTTTTTTTCCTTGGACATCTTCAATAATCTTAGGCAAAAAGAAATCTTAGGGAAGCTCTACCGAATCTGGTGATTAATAGTCGTGGACCTATTTCAGAGAAATATAAATGGCATAGACACCTACTGGTTTATGATAAATGACTCTTTTCTATTCCTAAATCATCAGCCGTATGTAGTGATTACAAATTATGGACCTGAGAACTTCAAATTGGAAAACTGGTCTTTGATTTTTCATTTATTCCTACAGCATCAACCCCAACCAAAGCAGAATCCCTAGCCCGGGATATCCAGTACTTTTCCGGCGTGAAGCGTCCCGTCTGGTTCGTCTACTCGGGAATGGGATCCCAGTGGGCCGGTATGGCCAATGAGCTCATGAGGATTCCGGTCTTCGCTGCTGCTATCCACAAGTAAGCATACGTCCACTGTCCATTTCTCATTTCTATCATTTTTAAATCTTATAATCTTAAGTAAGAAAGGTACTTTTGTATTGATGTAATAGTTAGACTCTTCTTTCGCACTGGAGAAAAAGGCTAACGAGCATTAAGTTGCCTATGCACTTCATTTTGTGCAATTAAGTATTTTCTAATCTAATCTTTGGTCGTAGTCGGGTATACCCTGAGCTTATGAGGACCCTCATAAGCTCAGGACTTTGCAACTGTATTTTTTATCTTGTATGGATTACCAACTACTTCAATGTGTATACGTGCCAAATTTAATATTTGGACGTACGGTACCTCATAATCATTCATTCATTGTTTTTTACTCACCTCTGACTTAGACAGTCTCAATGAATGTCGAGTCGATACTTGGTACTAAGAGATCAATAGGATATCTACCTTGTCTGGGGAGAAAAGTACTTTTTTTTATTTTTTTATTCAACTAGTTGATGGAATAAGCAGATGGCTCACCCGATGGTAAATGGTAACCATCACCTAGCAAAGCATTGCCTTGCAAGTCACGCGCGATTAGAACGTGCTCTACGATGCACTGCCCTGCGTCCATCAACTTGAGGCATTCAGATGTTAAGCGTCATGTGCCTGTAATTACACCGGCAACCACACTCTTCAAACCGAAACACAGCGTTGCTGCGTGGCGGTAGTACTTTCCCGGTCGAGCCCTTCACAAAGAGCTCTACTACTCTTAAAAGGAGGAGATAAGAGTCATGAAGATGTTACTGTTTTATGAAAACATCTGTCCTCCATAGATGCCACAAGGCCCTGGAGCCGAAAGGCATCAACCTTACCAAGATCATCACAGAAGCAGACCCCAAGATATACGACAACATTCTAAACTCCTTCATCGGTATCGCCGCTGTCCAGATCGGACTTACAGACGTCCTGAAGGCAGTTGGCATTGAACCTGACTTTATTATTGGTGAGTTTACATTACCATCATCTGCCCTTAAATTCACGCTTACTGGGGTCGGCACAACAGGTGAGCTTACATTACCATTAGCCCAATATCTTCTTATTGTTTGTTTTAGTTTCAACTGTACCTATGTACTCTTGTTCTGTTGTAAATCAGTATCTTGTTAATCTTCTCAAATAAGGGCCTACCTGCTTATTTTGTTCTTATGCTTGATTTGTGTCCTCGTTTTTTTCTTTCATTGTATTATACTTTCTTATATTGTATTGCACTTACTCTGTTGTTCGCGCTAATCGGTATATGTGTGTGTGTCGATAATAAATGCATTTTTTTTCTTTTATCATCTGGCATTTCTGAGGCAACAAAGATCTGAAGGTGTAAAGCTTTTTGTAGAAAAACTTGTAGGGGAAATAATACCAGTATAATTTCAGCTGAGATTAATGTTGCATTGTTGTGAGGTATGCTAGGTGCCAGTGCTTTTACAATATTTTAAGTCTCAGAAGGCCTTATTTCTGCTCATAATTTGGCAAATTAACTTCGTATTTTTATTTAAATTGAACTTATAACTTTTACCAATTACTGCAGGCCTATAGCACGGGCAGAGGAAAAGTTGTCTTTCCACCGTTTTTATCTACTTTTCAGTAGAAATAAAGAGAACTATTTCCACTGACAAGTAGATAAAAACGGTGGAAAGACAGCTTTTCCTCTGCCCGTGCTAGGCCTGCTGCATAATGGACTTGGACACTTGGACTATCCCCTTAGACATCCTCAAAAAATTCAAACTTTTAAAAATAATATCTTATCTGAGGGGATTTTAAAAAGTGAGAAATTTGATTTTAATTGTATTGGCTTTAACCCCCAGGACACAGTGTCGGTGAACTCGGTTGCGCGTACGCCGATGGATGCTTCACGGCTGAGGAGATGATCCTATCGGCGTACAGCAGAGGGCTGGCGTCCATTGAGACTCCCTTCATCAGAGGCTCTATGGCTGCAGTTGGTCTCGGCTACAACCAGGTAAGCGTGTGCTGTCTTCTAAATTTGATTGTCCTCTAACTGTTTCTGCTATACCTTACTAGATTCGATTGGCACCACAGTGGAGCTTAATTATTATACTATTGTATTTATTAAATTCTAACAAGGATCATACAAAAGAATGGTAGGAAACAAGCCGTAAGTTTGTTGCCTGTTCTTCTAGGCTTAGTCGCGTGGAACTGGCACTTTTACTACAGAGAGACTTACCTAGCTTTCAAAGTGATCCTTGTGCTTCAACTGAATAATTACCTTTTGACTTTATGGAATTATGTAAGTATTTATAAGCAGCTTCTTATCATAAGCAGCTTTTTATCATTTTTCATAGCGCTCCTTTGCACCTCTTTTTGTTATCAACTTTTGCTCTCAAGCGTATTTATTACATATTATTCTTTCCATGCATAGGTCAAATCCATGTGCCCACCGGAGATCGAAGTGGCTTGCCATAACGGCCCAGATTCCAGCACCATTTCTGGGCCTGCTGATGCCATGAAGAGCTTCGTAGAGAAGCTGACAGCACAGGGTACCTTCGCCAAGGAGGTGCCTTGCTCCAACATTGCCTACCACTCCAAATACATCGCGGAGGCTGGTAAGTAGACCTCTGACTCCATCATGATTCCAGGATCTTCTGATGATATAAAGAGCTATGTAAATGCGTCAATTTTTAATTGCTGAGAATTATTATGAAAGCCACTTCTTTAGGATCATGTTTTAAAAACAGGCACGGTAGACATTCTATCAAGTCTCTCTCTATTAGTCATAATGGGGGTGGAGAGTTCTGAGGTATTTTATTCAAATCAGATCTTGAAGACTCCCAACGTCAAATTTTACAGCATTCTTCAAAATAATCATGGGAAGTTATCAAACCAAAATACAGCATCGCTGCTTGGTGGCAAAAATAGACAAGGTAGGTAGTAGTACTTCCCTGGACGATTCACCCAAAGAACTCTTCTACACACTGTTTTTTTATACAACTAGTTGATGGAAAAAGCAGATGGCCCACCTGATGTTAAGTAGTAATTAACCATAACCTATAAGCCTTTTAAGTCACGCACGATAGTAACGTGCCCTACGATGCACTGCCCTGCGTCTATCAACTTGAAGCATACAGATGTTGAGCCTCATGTGCTTGTAATTACACCGGTAACCACACTCTTCAAACCGAAACACAGTAACGCTGCTTGGCGGCAGAAATAGACACGGTAGTAGTAGGTACATCCGTGGTCAAGTCACCCAAAGAACTCTACTACAAACTGTTTGAAAACTAGCTGTTAATTTCCCTTCAGGTCCAACTCTACTAAAGTACTTGAAGCAAGTGATCAAGTCCCCGAAACCTCGCTCTGATAAATGGGTCTCCACATCAGTTCCTCAAGCACAATGGAAGGATTCCAAAGCTGCTTTATCTTCTGCTGAGTACCACACCAACAATCTGCTTGTGAGTGCTTTATTTTTTGAAGAACGGTAGAAACCAAGCCGTAAGTTTGTTGCCTGTTCTTCTTCTTCCAGGCTTGGTCGTGTGGAACTGGCACCTAGACTCGCCTAACTTTAAGACGTTTCAAAGCGATCGTTGTGATTCAATTGAATTTTTCTGCCTCTGATTTTTGCTTTTGACAGTGGAGATTGATAACGACGTTTTCCCTTATTTGGGTTGGGTTGGTTAATTCATATGGCCAAATATTCGTTGTCCATGGTTCGATCAACCAGAGACTAACAGGAGGAGGGTTGTTGCACTTTTCAGGCTTCCGGACACATTCCGTCAAACAAGTTTACATTTTTTTTGGGAATTTCAGAATCCCATAATTCCCGGAATGCGATGTTGAAGAAGACGTTCATCATATGATGACGGAGTGTGTCCGGAATGTTGATATAGTAATATAGGTATTTGTAATATATTGGCATCTCCACTATCCGAGGAAGCCAATCTGCTGATAAAACTTTATTTGCGGGTAGTATAATTTTTATGTTTGTTATTTGAATATAGTCAGTACGGGGGTGACATAGTAATTGTGACAAAAATCACATTTAAATAAAGATCTAAAATCACACTCTTCAAACCGAAACACAGCAACGCTGCTTGACGGCAGAACAAGGCATGGTGGTAGTACTTCCCCGGACGAACGCTTAATGTCTATATGGAAAGATCTTCCTAAACTGATGAAAATTTCTTTCAGTGCCCAGTCCTCTTCGAAGAAACCTCTCGTCTAATCCACCATAACGCTATCACCATCGAGATCGCACCTCACGGTCTTCTCCAGGCTATCCTCCGTCGGTCTTTGAAGAAGGACGTCTTCAACATCCCTCTAACACAGAGGAACAATAAGGACAATGTGCTGTACCTTCTCAACTCTCTCGGCAAGTGAGTATACTGTCATATATGGATGTCCCTCTGACTACCCCCTCAGACTGGTCTTAATTTGTGATCCTGTGTGTGCTCCATCGTTGGCTACATCGTCGCTTACCATCAGGTAAGATTTTGGCCAAAGGACAGTCTATTAATTATAAAAAAAAAGAAAAAAAACTTGTTAATAGACTTAAGATGCCCCTAAAAAAATAGGCAAAAATATGCAAATAGTCTCTTCATTATGTCGTTATTAAAATAAGACTAATGCGCGAACTCGATAGCGATGTAAAGTGCCACCATTACAGTCGTAATGGAGACGGAAACAAACATACAAACTCACAATCTTGAGTTTATAAAAAAATTGCGACCCGCCGCGTTATTGTGGGTTATCCCTAAGAGATTATGCTTATACTAGTGGCTTCCCGCGGCTTCGCACGCGTTGAAGTGGTGAACCGTGATTGAACCACAAACATCCAAACATCGTAACTTTCGCATTGATTTGTATATTATTAGGGTAGGATTTTAAATACGTACTATTATTAGGGTAGGATTTTAAATACCTACGTAGGTATAAGGGATACCTATAGGCGTACATTACCTATATTAGGTAGGTAGGTATAGGTACTGAGTTTAGCACAAACATGACACATACAACAAATACAACCTTACACGGAAAATATGTACTTATTTGTTCCTAGTTTCTACCCCAAAAGCAAACGAAACGAAACAGCTTCACGACATTGATCCACAGGCACGGTAGATAGGTACCCTCAGATCTCTTCGTACCAACTCAAGATTCCCGTTTTTAGAACATTGACGCCTCGTTGTAGGTATTCTTTTTACTCGAGCGCAACGAAGGAGGGTAACGTCTTTATGTTATTTATCCACAGAACACATTTTCTTTTAGTTTGAAGTTAATTACACAGTTACAGTTAAAAATCTCCCATACAAACCTTGAAACTTTGCAGGGGTAGTTTTAAAATATTGAAAACGTGATTTTAAATTATTTATTGTGGAGTATATTTACTTCAAGTTTGAAATCAATCGCACTATGCGTTAAAAAACTCCCATACAAACTTTGACATCCCTTTGCACGCTTATTATGGGTAGTTTTAAATAATTAAAAAAGCCTTTCCTATTTTTTTGCCTAAAAGTTCATATACTCCAAGTTTCAAGTTTGTAGGTTCAAGGTATACTATTTTTTGTTTTCAACCCTTTTACACCCCTTGGGGTTGAATTTCCAAAACCCCCTTCTTAGTACACCTCTACGTCATAAGACCTATGTACTCTTCAAATTTCAAGTCTCTAGGACCATCGGTCAAAAAACTCCCATACAAACTTTTACATCCCTTTGCACACTTATTAAGGGTAGTTTAAAAAAACTAATAACGCCTTTCCTATTTTTTTGCTTTGAAGTATATGTACTCCAAGTTTCAAGTTTGTAGGTTCAAGGAATACAATTTTTCATACAAACGCTTTCATCCCTTTTTACACCCTTAGGGGTTGAATTTCCAAAAACCCTTTCTTAGTACACCTCTACGTCATAAGACCTATGTACTCTTCAAATTTCAAGTCTCTAGGACCATCGGTCAAAAAACTCCCTTACAAACTTTTACATCCCTTTACACATTTATTAAGGGTAGTTTTACAAAACTAAAAATGCCTTTCCTATTTTTTTGCTTTGAAGTATATGTACTCCAAGTTTCAAGTTTGTAGGTTCAAGGAATACAATTTTTCATATAAACGCTTTCATCCCTTTTTACACCCTTAGGGGTTGAATTTCCAAAAACCCCTTCTTAGTACACCTCTACGTCATAAGACCTATGTACTCTTCAAATTTCAAGTCTCTAGGACCATCGGTCAAAAAACTCCCATACAAACTTTTACATCCCTTTGCACACTTATTAAGGGTAGTTTTAAAAAACTAAAAATGCCTTTCTTATTTTTTTGCTTTGAGGTATATGTTCTCCAAGTTTCAAGTTTGTAGGTTCAAGGAATACTATTTTTCATACAAACGTTTTCATCCCTTTTTACACCCTTAGGGGTTGAATTTCCAAAAATCCCTTCTTAGTGCACCTCTACGTCATAAGAGCTATGTACTCCTCAAATTTCAAGTCTCTAGGACCAGCGGTTTAGGCTGTGCGTTGTCTATATGTCAGTCAGTCAGTCAGTCAGTCAGTCAGTCAGGACTTTGAGTCTTATAGTATTAGAGATTATGCATATAAACCTTCCTCTTGAATCACTCTTTCTATAAAAAAAACCGCATCAAAATCCGTTGCGTAGTTTTAAAGATTTAAGCATACATAGGGATATAGGGACAGAGAAAGCGACTTTGTTTTATACTATGTAGTGATGAAGTTTAAGAGTAGGTAGTAGAGTGTGTTTGGCTCGTCCGGGGAAGTACTACCACCACCCCTTTTTCTGCCGCCAAGCAGCAACGCTGTGTTTCGGTTTGAAGAGTGTGATAGCCGGTATAATTACAAGCACATGAGGCTTAACATCTGTATGCCTCAAGTTGATAAACGCACGGCAGAGCTCGTAGGGCACGTTCCTATCGGGTGTGACTGACGAGGCATTGCTTTGTTATAAGTGATGGTTGCCACTTGACATCAGGTGAGCCATCTGCTTGTTCCATCAGCTAGTTGTATAAAAAAAAGTGATTCCTAACTCAGTTTCGCTTCTTGTCAGATTGTACGAGGTGGGTTTGAACCCGCACCTAGCCAACATCTACCCCCACGTCCAGTTCCCAGTCGCCCAGGGTACTCCTATGCTGGCGCATCTTGTGGAATGGGAGCATAGTGAAGACTGGTAAGTGGTCTTAGAAGGATTTTTTTCTAGCTTTTTCAGTGAACAGATTATCTTTCGACTACATACTGTCTTATAAATTTGATTATGTTTACCTTTTTCTGTATGCCTACGCCTCACTAAACTTCAATAATATATTATACTAGCGGCCTGTTCCAGCTTCGCATGGGTGGTCATACATTTTTTGAACATTTTAGGATAAACTTAGACCGTGGGTTCGAGCCTCGCGTCTACTTATCTACACTAATATTATAAAGAGGTAAACTTTGTATTTTTGTATTTTTGTATGTAACGAATAGGCTCAAAAACTACTGGTCCGATTTCAAAAATTCTCTCACCATTAGAATGCTACATTATCCCTGAGTAACATAGGCTATATTATATTTTCAAAAAAATCAGGGATCCTTACTAAAACTTCAATAATGTAACCCAAGGTGGAAAACAAAAAACCTTACATCGCGTGCGCTGCGAAAACTATTGAAGATAGAACAAAATAATGTACAACGATTTTTTAGAACACGTTATTATCTACAAAAAATGTCGCGACAGCATATGTCTAACTATTATAGTTATGTCACAATAAGTGTTCTTTTATTATAAAAAATTAATTGAAATGCCTCCGCTAGAAAAGGGTCTTTATTTGTACCTTGGTATTAATCCTTATCCAAATAAATCATTTCATAATTAAGACGGTTTCAATACCTATAGATTACTTCTTAAATTTTTCAAATCGGACATTCCATTCAAAAGATATGACGAAATTAAAAATGTTTACGGGTCCACCGGTCACGCGCGGGGTGCGATTTCACTCACTCAAGGAGAAGCGCGTGCAAATCTACACTAATATTATAAAGAGAAAAGATTTGTATTTTTGTTGTTTTGTTGTTTTGTTGTTTTGTATGTAACGAATAGGCTCAAAAACTACTGGTCCGATTTCAAAAATTCTTTCACCATTAGAATGCTACATTATCCCTGAGTAACATAGGCTATATTATATTTTCAAAAAAATCAGGAATCCTTACTAAAACTCCAATAATGTAACCCAAGGTGGAAACCAAAAACCTTACATCGCGTGCGCTGCGAAAACTATTGATGATAGAACAAAATAATGTACTACAACTTTGCAGAACACATCATTATCTACAAAAAATGTCGCGACAGCATATGTCTAACTATTATAGTTATGTCACAATAAGTGTTCTTTTATTATAAAAAATTAATTGAAATGCCGCCGCTAGAAAAGGGTGTTTATTTGTACCTTGGTATTAATCCTTATCAAAATAAATCATTTCATAATTAAGACGGTTTCAATACCTATAGATTACTTCTTAAATTTTTCAAATCGGACATTCCATTCAAAAGATATGACGAAATTAAAAATGTTAACGGGTCCACGGGTCACGCTCGGGGTGCGATTTCATTCACTCAAGGAGAAGGACGTGCAAATGTATGAAATTAGTAGACGCGAGGCTCGAACCCACGGTCTAAGTTTATCCTAAAATGTTCAAAAAATTTATGACCACCCATGCGAAGCTGGGACAGGCCGCTAGTGTATGAAATAAGTAGACGCGAGGCTCGAACCCACGGTCTAAGTTTATCCTAAAATGTTCAAAAAATTTATGACCACCCATGCGAAGCTGGGACAGGCCGCTAGTATTTCATACATTTGCACGCGCTTCTCCTTGAGTGGGTGAAATCGCACCCCGAGCGTGACCCGTGGACCCGTTAACATTTTTAATTTCGTCATATCTTTTGAATGGAATGTCCGATTTGAAAAATTTAAGAAGTAATCTATAGGTATTGAAACCGTCTTAATTATGAAATGATTTATTTGGATAAGGATTAATACCAAGGTACAAATAAAGACCCTTTTCTGGCGGCGGCATTTCAATTAATTTTTTATAATAAAAGAACACTTATTGTGACATAACTATAATAGTTAGACATATGCTGTCGCGACATTTTTTGTAGATGATGACGTGTTCTACAAAATCGTAGTACATTATTTTGTTCTATCATCAAAAGTTTTCGCAGCGCACGCGATGTAAGGTTTTTGTTTTCCACCTTGGGTTACATTATTGAAGTTTTAGTAAGGATCCCTGATTTTTTTGAAAATATAATATAGCCTATGTTACTCAGGGATAATTTAGCATTCTAATGGTGAAAGAATTTTTGAAATCGGACCAGTAGTTTTTGAGCCTATTCGTTACATACAAAAATACAAAGGTTTCCTCTTTATAATATTATTATTATATTATTATTATTATATTATTATATTATTATTATATTATTATATTATTAGTGTAGATGTAGATTACATTGTAAAAGGATCATACAAAAGAACGGTAGGAAACAAGCCGTAAGTTTGTTGCCTGTTCTTCTAGGTCGCGTGGAACTGGCACCTAGAGTCACCTAGTTTTAAGACGTTTCAAAGTGATCCTTGTAATTTTATTGAATAAAAATACCTTTTGACTTTGCCTTGACAATACTCTCAAACAATGAAGGAAAACACCGTGAGGAAACCTGCATGTCGTAGAACCTAAACAGTTCTAAAATATGTGTCGAGTGCTCGACAGGAGTCTCTTGAGACGCACTTAAAATCCTTTCACCACACTGTTTCGAAAGAAACTAGTGACACGACAAGACGAAGAAGACCTAAAAAAGAACCATCAGCTGATGGTTCTTGAAGTGGTAAGATGATGTAGTCTCACCATTCTCTCTTGTCGTGTCACTAGTTTGTTTCGAATCAGTGTGGTGAAAGGATTTTAAGTGCGCCTCAAGAGGCCCCTTTCGAGCACTTGACACATGTTATAGAACTCTTTAGGTTCTACAACATGCCGGTTTCTTCACGATGTTTTCCTTCACCGTTTGAGAGTACTCGCATTGTGCACATACAGTTTTGAACAGAAAAACTCACCGTGACACTGTCACTGTCATTAATTAACTCGTGCTAATCTATATATACAAGGTGTTCCAATAATTGTGTAAAGAAACTTCAGGGGGGCTAGAGTACCCTTCAATATGAATAACTTTTTCTAAGGAACCAACACTGTGAACGCGAAAAAAAAAACAGCTGTTTCATCCAAAAGTTCAATACCTACCTGGCTAAAATGTATGAAACTGCTGTTTTTTTAATCAATGCCACATTTCATTGTAATTTTATAACTCAAAAACGGGCTCACCTATCCAAACCAAATGTTTAGGCTTTGTTCGGACTATTTAGTAGATGGTGTATGTGAAGTTTGCACAAAATTGGTAGATCGGTTCTTCATTAAATACCCGTGCGAAGCCGGGGCGGGCCGCTAGTTAATTTATAATTTACTTATATACAAAGAAAACTAAAAAGTATTTACAAAATGCACATGAAACCGTTGAGATATCAGCAGACTGATGCAAACGATCTAGAGATAGCTCAACTGATCCAAAGCGGTGTCAATCGGAATTGATTCGTCCAGTTTTCTGAAATAAAGTTAACAGGACACGTCCTCAGTGGACTATGAAGTGATTCAATTTTTACAGGCAATGGTGACCACTCAATATAAAGTGGTCCATTTGCTTGTTTAAAAATCCTATTTGCCACGCAGCCGTATGGCCTGCGGATAACAAATAGGTCTGACAGTTTAAAAGTAAAAAACACAGTTAATCCTACTGTAAATTGGCTTCAGGCCAATGTGTCCTGACACTAGCACAGTTTACCCGTGCATTCAAACTCAATTCAATTTGAATACTATTATGTTTTAGAGTTTATGGGAAAAATTGGTTTCCGCTCTCACGTTTTACTGTAAAGCTTGTGCGGGAAAATTGTTTTTGATTTTAAGAGGTCTGAATACTGCTAAAGCTACATAATAAAACTTCTTCTTCTCTCCGTTTATGGCTCCTGTCTGACATTCGACAGACAATCTTGCCAGTGTCAAGTGATTTGTATTGAATAAATACTTTCCTACCTACAGTCTATAGTCAAGTCGGCCGTCATTTGTTTTGAAGAAAATGGTGGCGGTTTTCTTCAAAACATTGGAAACATTTTCGGTCAAATCAGGATATCACAATACACTTTCATTCCAAATGTTTACACTTTGTGCTAAAACCTCAAGTAATGTTGGTTAAAATACCACCGAAATTACACAACACAGCTCAAAATAACACTAGAAAATCAAATAAAATGAAAAAGCTATGTTGCTTCCCAAAATGTCAGAAAATGAAATCAATAAAACAAAAATAAAGAAGCTTTTATTCGGCTGCCTTTGACAATAATTGTCGAAGACAGCCGTTATGTTTTCAAAATAAATATGGAAACTTATAACCTCATTTCTGAACAATTAAGAATTTGTAACATAGTACCTTCATAAACTCACGTCTTCAATTACTTGTTTACTATTTTACGATAGGTACTCTAGATTTCTACTATCTTAATTCTACACTATTTTATCTAATAACTATCTCCTCCTCCTCAGCAGCCGTCGCCTCTACGGCGTAGGCCTCCCCCAAGTCTTTGCACACGTCCCTTTATCTTGCCTTTCTCATCCATTCCGGTCCGTATCGCTGAGTAAAAATGTCCCTCCATCTCATTTTTGGTCTTCCTTTTTTCCGCTTTCCTCCCCTTGGGATCCACTCAGTCTCCCTTTTTGTCCACCTAGCGTTTTCCAGTCTGCATATATGAACTTTATGTTCTACTACTAATTTTCGTCTTACTTGCAACATAAAGTTCCGTATCGGTATCTCTATCGCGTCTTCATAAAAAACCGAAAAACCAAATATGGTAAACACAACTCATACTTGGGTTACTGATGATGATTGTGACGTAATCATCATCATAAATCGAGGTAGTGCATTGACGGCACATTTGCAGATTCCAGACGTATTCTCTCACTGTAGCACACAGACATTTTTCCCAGCATAATAAATCCTCTAAGCCACGGAATATAAAGTACATACAACCAACCTCAAAAAATCTAATACGGCAAGCAAGTACCCCATTTAATCTTGCTTACCCCACACCCACATATAACAGAATCCACCTGTAATACTCACACACACACACACAAAACGCAATAAAGACCAGTAGATTATTAATTGCCGACAATCATTCAACCACCCGCAAACAAATACCCTGCGTGTGATCTATGGGGTCTTTTTGTAAGCCTTATTGCGAAGCGATAAGGTTCAATTTGTGGGTAGTCGTTGACTGGGGACGTTAGCGGGTAATTTTTCAGGCACTTAGAATGTGGGTATAGTCGGGAGCTTGAGATGAGTTATGGTGCAATGCAGCTGTGGAATTGAATTAGGTGTAAATAGTTAAAGCGCAGACAGCCGTCAAACAATGTCTCGATCACTTATTTAACAAATTTTTTTATTAAGTACGATATCTAGTAAAACTATTTTTTTTGGATTTATTTGGATCAAAATTATATTTTCGACGGTTTGATCTCCACCGACTCCACAAGTATTTGTGTAATGAATATAGATGTTTGTTCTCTGTCTGGGTGTTAATTCAAAGGCAGAGGAAACCCCTCAACATCAGGTGGACAATCTGTCAGTTACGTTGAATTTACTAACAAAAGATAACTCGACTTGCCGCCCGTGATTTCGTTTTATTAAAGCATTTTACGTTTTTGCTTTTTTATTTTGCGTGTAAAGGCATTTAGACTATTTCTGCCGCCAAGCAGCGTTGCTGTGTTTCGGTTTGAAGAGTGTGGTTGCCGGTGTGTAATTACAGGCACATGAGGCTTAACATCTGTATGCCTCAAGTTGATGGACGCAGGGCAGTGCATCGTAGGGCATGTTCCTATCGTGCGTGCCTTACGAGGCATGTTTCTTTATGTTACCGCTGAACATCAGATGGGCTATCTGCTTTTTCCATCAGCAAGAGTAAAAAAAAGGGCGTAGGGCAAATTTAAAGGAAAAACCAGTGGCGTAGCTATCGTAGGGCCTGATGGTGCAGTGCACCAGGGCCCCGGAGCTCAGGGGGCCCTAAGCTTTGAAAAGAGAGGGTCAGCCAGCTCCCAAAGCTAGAAAACCTTGAGCCTGCTCACAATTTTTTTTAATGATTTATTTTAAAGGCTAATTTTTTTTTTACAATGAATAGACCATCCTTTGACTACAATCTCACCTGATGGTAAGCGACTATGTAGCCGATGTTGGAGCAGAGCGGTCTAGAAGACACCTATTCACTCTTGCCTTGAAGAGACTGATATTGTAGTGGTCAGGAAAAACAGACGACGGTAATGAGTTCCACTCCTTAGCGGTTCGCATAATGAAGGTAGACGCAAAGCGCTTCGTGCGAATTGGTGGTATGCTAACCAGGTATGGATGGTACTGGGCCGTGGGTCTACTTGTCCTGTGGGTGGAATGGAGCAATTTATGGGGGTGAGGGCCCGATTCTTTCTCTATACACCAGGGCCCTTGTCCACCTAGCTACGCCACTGGGAGGTACCCGTGTAAAACCAGAGACAGTCACTAGTGTTTCTATACAAAATGGAACGAAATTCAGTTGCACCATTGTGTGCCTAATTTCCATATTACTGGTGTGTTTTACGAGTTTTATGGCATTACCAAGTTTTATGACGAAACACACTCTCTCACTGTAAGCACCTTCTCACGTGTACACGGCTTCTAAACATCACAAAAATAATAAAATTATAATAAGAGTAGTAGAGCTCTTTGTGTGTGGCTCGTCCGGGAAGTGCTACCACCACGCCTTTTTCTGCCGTCAAGCAGCAACGCTGTGTTTCGGTTTGAAGAGTGTGGTTGCCGGTGTAATTACAGGCACATGAGGCTTAACATCTGTATGCCTCAAGTTGATGGACGCAGGGTAGTTCATCGTAGGGCACGTTCCTATTGTGCATGACTTACGAGGCAATGCTTTGCTATAGGTGATGGTTGACGAGCCCTTCACAAAGAGCTCTCTACTACTCTTGTTGCCTGTTCTTTTAGGCTTTAGTCGCGTAGAACTGGCACCTAGATTCACCTAGCTTTAAGACGTTTCAAAGTGATCCGTGTGATTCAAATGAATAAATAACTTTTGTTTTTGACTTTCGGTTACCGTGACACCACAGCGCCGTCACTACACGTATGCTCGCGTAATTTTACCTCATTAGAATTTATGAGTAGCTCCATTCAACTGTGAATATTTTATAATAATGTTTTGAAGCCTCATGCGCGATGGTGACCCCTGAAACAATAACCATTTAACGTGATGTGGGTGGACTTAAATTTAAACTGAATTATTATTTATGGCGTTTACACGCTCGCACGCATAGCAAAATAATTACTTGCAAATTTTTTGGACAGACAGACCCAGCCCAGTTTTATAGATACTCAATACATTGCTTACACATGGTTTAGTTTGGGTTGAAACATAGTTTTTGTTGCTAGTAAGTATCACATGGACCCTGCATAGGGTAGCTTTGAAGCGCTGTGCGCTCTCCTCCTCTCTAAAGGTTTAAGGCGAAGACAAGAGCTAATGTGACTCTCGCTCGCACGTTTCGACATTTTGAATGATATAAAATTACTAAACTCATTTTCGAAAAATAAACCATTTTGTGCGCACACAAAACTTTTGAGTAGGAAAACATGTATCGATCAAAATGAAGTTTTTACTAAACTGTGTGCAATGTGATTGCACACAAAATGGTTGATTGTGATTTTTCGAAAATGAGTTTAGTGATTTTATATCTTTCAACATGTCGAAACGTGCGAGCGAGAAGTTGTTTGATAGTTGTCAGCCCCTTAACAAAGAAATCACAAGGAGCTATGGGCGAATTTAGAAGTTAAGAAGAGAAACGGACTTCGACTTCAAGGTTAGACTGTAATGATTCTGTCGGACAACAGATCTGTTTTAGCCTACGTTACCAAACAAGGTGGCACCAAGTCCCTTCGCCTCCACTATGTAACTCACAGAATCTTAGAAATAGTCAATCCACATCAAATAAAGCAACATAGAGGCAGGCCGAGGTTTTCAATTGGGGTAAAAAAGTTGACCAGTGGTAGTGGACCATTTTCTAAATGCACCCTCAACTGACATCAACTGGGTCGCCCAGCCAGCCACCCTTTGGTGACCCCATTATTTAAGAAAATATCTCAAGCAGCAGGTGTCTTTTGTCAATATTCAAGTTACAAATTTATGTTTAGTAAAACTTTGTCCTCGTAAAAATAACTTTTAACTTAATAACTTTGACTTTTAATTTTCATGTGCCAAAGTAACGAAAGCTACCGGGTTGGTTCTCGCTGTCGCTGAATTACAACTGAGGCCTTCGGGTGGCCCTAAAAATTTTGGCTCCAGAGGTCCCCACAAACACTTATGAACTAACTAACGTCTTACCATAATGCCATAAACCATAATGCCATGATATTGTTGCCGTGCAGAGAAAGTCCTGAATCCAAAACGCCCTACTCCGGGATTGGCGTCTTAGGGAGGAGGTTCAGGCCTGATTTCACCATGCTCTGTTAGATTAACAAAGGACTAAAAGGCCGTTAAATATGGCAAAATGTACGCGTTTGACATCTAAGGTTAGTTTTAAGGGCCTGTTAATCCTCGATTATTAACTAACGGAGCATGGTGAAACTGGCCCTTATACCCAGGAGTGGGTTAGTTTGAGCCGCCTGTAATGATGATGATGATCTTCTATTTGTCGTGTCACTAGTTTCTTTCTTAACAGCGTGGTGAAAGGACTTTAGGTGCTCCTCAAAGAGGCTCCTTTTGACATGTTTTAGAACTTCTTCGTTTTTACGACACGATGTTTTCCTTAACCGTTTCAGAGTACTGGCAAGATGATGATGATGATGATAAACCCCATATGATTACTATCTTCTACTAATATGAACGTTTAACATTGCTAAAGTAAAGTTTGTTAAACTAAGCTTCCTCTATTCGTGATCACATATTTGTAAGAGATGACAATAATTTGTCTTTTACCTGATTTTGAAAAGTACTACTGTAATTCCTCTCGATGTTTTTCTTAACCATTTTAGATTCATTCGCATTTGCTATGACGCATTTGCGTTTGTTTTACAAAATAACTTTATTGCCAGGTACGTGACGTCATACAAGGCCCAAGAGAAGATGAAGTCTGGAGAGAGAACCGTCAGGATGTCCATCGTGGATGAGGACAGCGAGTACATGGCTGGTCATGTCGTTGATGGTAAGTAAACACTTTACATCAGGTGGGCTTATACCATCAGCAAGCAGTATAAATGAAATTCCAATTAGGAAACGCAAATAACGTATGTACCAAGGTAACGTACACATTATCAGGGTTGTTGTAAATTTGTGAGACTTTATTAATTTTACTTTTGTATGGGAATTTCGTAAACGAAGTATTCAAACTTTGCACATGTGAAAGTGCTTGGTCTGATCACTTGGTCTTTGGCCTTAAAGGGGTATTATGTTACGTTGTATAAGACGTTTCAGTGATCCTTGGAGAAAAACAAGGACGGAACGGTCTTTATTCAGTACAGAATAAAGATCTTTTTGATTTCGATTTTTGCATACCGCCAAGCTTACTGGTATACGCTCTCTCCCCAGGCCGAAACCTATACCCAGCCACTGGCTACTTGGTCCTGGTTTGGGAAACCCTCGGCATGATGATGGGAGAGCTCTACACTGAGGTGTCAGTGGTCTTCGAGAACGTTCGCTTCCAGCGAGCCACGAATATTCCCAAGGATGGAAACCTAGAGTTCATTATCATGATCCAAAAAGGCAGCGGCAACTTTGAGGTATTTATTATTTTCAGCTTTTTTTATCAAGTTGATGAGTATCATGGGTTTGACTGAGCCTTTGAACAAATAATATTGGTGGTCTTTCCACACAGCACTATCTAGCCCCGAACTAAGCAAAGCTTGTAATATAAAAATACAGAAACCTACTTTATTGGTAAACGAGTTTACAAGGTAACAACGACCAGGTCTGATGATGGAGCCAAGGTCTGTTCAACGGAACTCTTCAATAAATAGGCCAATTCAGTTGGACGTGCCTCTGACCTACCAACGTTTTGGTGATCACAAGTTCACACTTCGGGGCGAACCACTAGTTTATGGTAATACTACTTTAGGTCGTACTTGGTACCAAGAGATCTGAGGGGATATCTACCGTGACTGGGAATCAAAGTCTTAAAGTTGTTTTAGTTTCAGTTCACAAGCTTTGCTTGTTTGAGTTGAGATGTCCTGAGTGGAAAGTCCACCAATATCTATCATTTATTTATTTATAATACATCTACATTTTCACCACACGTCTTCGTAGATCGTAGAAAGCGGCGCGTCTATCGTCACAGGCCGAATCTACGCCAAGAAGAACGTGGGACAGGACTACCGAGTGCTTCCGTCTCCGACCGAAGTCACTGGTCCCAACATCAAGCATCTGCTTACTAAGGACTTCTACAAAGAACTAAGGCTGAGAGGATACCAGTACAGGTATGACTCTTTATTTTAATGACTACAGAAGTAATTTCACTCATACAAAAGAACGGTAGGTACCAAGTCGTAAGTTAGTTGCCTGTTCTTCTAGGCATTGGTCGCGTGGAACTGGCACCTAGATTCACCAAGCTTTAAGACGTTTCAAAGCGATCCTTGTGATTTTATTGAATAAACCTTTTGACTTTGACACTGATAACAAGAATCAGTATTCAGTCAATGCCTTATTTTGTAAGTAGATTCAATATCGTCAGGTCTTAGGAATAAGCATTTTGATGATTCAAAACTTAATGTACCTACCCTGTAAGGGTGTTGCAATCTTGCTATAGAGAGAAGCGGGCAGATATTCAAAATCATGCCAAAAGACATGCATAGTTAAATAGTCATCATTTTGAATCTTGTATATCATTTGATGAGTTTGCTTTTTGTTTCCCTTAACAATCAGATTTCATGTTTTAAAGACTTTGTCCATTAAAGTTGCTTCTTCAAAAATCAAACCATTTGATAAAGTTGACAAGATACCAATGCTTCTAGAAGTATCCGTCACTTTTACTAAATCCTTCTTTCTCAGCGGTCTCTTCCGAGGCGTCCTCGGCTGCAACGTCCAAGGCACGCGCGGCCGTCTCCAATGGGTGAACAACTGGGTGACCTACATGGACTGCATGCTTCAGCTCAAGATCATCGGCAACGACACGCGTGGCCTCTTCGTCCCCACCAGGATTGAGAAGCTGTCCATCGATGCGACCATGCATTACAGTGCTATTTCTAAAATGAACCCGGATTCGACTAGGAACTCTTTCGAAATCAGGGTCTATCCCGATGTTGATGTCATAAGGTGAGCTAACTCACAGCCTCAGTAACGTACATTGAAATAATCACAAGAGCATTTAAAAAAAAAACTTATTGAAAAATGTATGTGCGCAATGCCAGCGCTCTTAAACGATGAAGGAAAACATCTTCAAATCGGCAAGCGAGTTTTGTTTATCAATCCACCACCTGCTTTCATGAACCAGTGAAAGATACCCGTACTTTTAGTTATTATTTTACAAAATGAATATAATTGAAAATGTAATTAAAATATATGTAGATTATTCAAAATTGAGTGTCAGCTACGTGACTGTGCAATGGGTATAAAATCAGTATTTTTTTAACACTGATCAAAACTTTGTAAGACTCATTCGAAGAGCTAATAAAGATCTCATGTGGGAGATACATACTCGTGTAGAATAATAAAGATTCGTAAAAATATTAAGAAGATTGTATCCTTTTGGTATGAAACCTATAATTAGCTTTAAGAATCTAAATCTTCGTTAAAATCGTTTATATCTCTGTTGGTTTCCGAATAAAATTAAATTCTTCTAGACTTTTTATTTCTAATGAGTGTCGGTTTTAGGGCTGGTGGTGTGGAAATCCGTGGACTCCACGCAACACCCATCACCAAGAGGATCCCACTGGGAGTACCGGTTCTGGAGAAGAATGAGTTCATCGCCAACTTTGGACAGAAGAAGATGAAGGTTAGTGTCTCTCTTCTCTTCTCTCTTAATCTACACTAATATTATAAAGAGGTAAACTTTGTATTTTTGTATTTTTGTATGTAACGAATAGGCTCAAAAACTACTGGTCCGATTTCAAAAATTCTTTCACCATTAGAATGCTACATTATCCCTGAGTAACATAGGCTATATTATATTTTCAAAAAAATCAGGGATCCTTACTAAAACTTCAATAATGTAACCCAAGGTGGAAAACAAAGAACCTTACATCGCGTGCGCTGCGAAAACTATTGAAGATAGAACAAAATAATGTACTACGATTTTGTAGAACACGTTATCATCTACAAAAAATGTCGCGACAGCATATGTCTAACTATTATAGTTATGTCACAATAAGTATTCTTTTATTATAAAAAATTAATTGAAATGCCTCCGCTAGAAAAGGGTCTTTATTTGTACCTTGGTATTAATCCTTATCCAAATAAATCATTTCATAATTAAGACGGTTTCAATACCTACAGATTACTTCTTAAATTTTTCAAATCGGACATTCCATTCAAAAGATATGACGAAATTAAAAATGTTTACGGGTCCACGGGTAACGCGCGGGGTGCGATTTCACTCACTCAAGGAGAAGCGCGTGCAAATGTATGAAATAAGTAGACGCGAGGCTCGAACCCACGGTCTAAGTTTATCCTAAAATGTTCAAAAAATTTATGACCACCCATGCGAAGCTGGGACAGGCCGCTAGTCTAATATACACCTAACCTTAAAGTAGTAGAGCTCTTTGTGAAGGGCTCGTCTGGGGAAGTACTACCCCATGCATATTTATGTGCAAGCAGCGTTCAAGTTGATAGACGAGGGAAGTTCATTGTAGGGCACGTTCTTATCGTGCCTGATTTGCGAAGCCATGCTTTATTATAGGTGATGGTTACCACTTGATATCAAGTGGACCATCTGCTTGTTCCATCGCCAAGTAGCAGTGAAAATTACACTAAAACGCTTAAAAGTTTAATCTTTAATGGACATGCTTAGAGTTAGGTAAGATTACATTTTTATACAAGCAAAAACAATTCATGTATCCAAAAATTGGGTATCCAAAAATGTTACGAAAATGTATTGCTATTATTTAGAATTGACTTTTTTTCATAGGTCGACGATGTGCTCCGCTCCAACATCCAACTGATCCTAGAAAACATGCAAACATACAAAGTCAAAGTCATCGAGCTGGCGGACGAAGAATACAAGACCAACAGCCTCGAACCTCTCATAGTCACCGTCGGCGACATCCTAGGAGACTTGCCGTTGGTGCAAGCAGAGCTGCTGCTGATATCGGAAGAGCCTATCGAGATGCCCCAGAATGTGACGGTGGAGAATAAGAAACTGACGGGAGAGTCTAATACGGTTATGTTCATTGGTGCTAACTTGCTATCGAGACCTGAAGTAAGTGGACTTTTTACTTTTAATAATGAAATGACTCCGAATGGCGTCCGAAACATCATTCAGCGTTCCATTACTAAAATTACCGACGTGGGACATAGAGCCGCTAGCCTAAAGTGGGACTGGGCCGGTCACGTCTGTCGCATGCCGGACGACCTGGGGTCTTATGCTCACTTCGAGCGAGATTATCTCACGGTGGAGAAGACGTCATATCTCGTTCAATAACTCGTTGACGTTGCGTCTCGCATGAACTTTGAATGAGAAAATTGGGGAGTGAGATGGTGAGAATGGGGATAAATAGTTATCGAACGAGATATGACGTCATCTCCATCGTGAGATAATCTCGCTCGAAGTGAGCATAAGGCCCCTGTGGGCCAAAATCACTACCATTCGACACGGCCATGAGATGGCGGGACGAGTTGGACGCCTATGAGATGGGACTGGCGGATAAAAGCTCATGGTCGTAGTGATTGGCGGAAATGGAAGCCTTTGCCCAACAATGGGACACTATGGGCTAATAGTAATAGTAATCTAATGACTGCTTTTTTTATTGTTTGATAGCTAGATACCTGATGGAAAGGGAAGATACAGTCTAAGGTGGAGCACGCTTAGTTATAATCCTCTTAATCAGTCTTATCTTGTGTATTTCTAAGTTGTAACGATTAACTTTGGAATCATTTAGATTGACAGCCTTCACAGCTCAGTTGGCAGCTCTGCCTTCTGCGCCGTAGGCCGTGGGTTCGATCCCCACCGAGAACAAACATTTGTGTGATGAATATAAATGTTTGTTCTCTGTCTGGGTGTTATTATATATTATAAGTATGTATTTACAAACAAAAAAGTATATATGTATTATATCAGCTATATGGTTCCCATATTACAAGCTTTGGCTTGATTTGGGGCTAGATAGTGTTGTGTGGAAAGTCCACCAATATTTATTTATTTAGATACAAGCACGCCTTGTCTTAAAGCCTTATCATTTTCGTGATCCCAAAACTCCCTTTTCTGGCTGACCATAGAATCACAATGACCACTATGAAACTCTTAAAGCTAGGAGAATCTAGCTGCAAATACCACACAACAAAGCATCTTGAAAAACAGACAATAATCTTACGGCTTGGTTCTTACTATTCTTTTATATCCTTGTTACAAAATAATATAATAATGAAGATACAAGTAAAACAAAGCTTAACAGCATAACATTTATTAATTTATACTATTCGCTTGCCACACACCACGAAAATAACGTGCCAACTCTAAGAGCACTTACTCTTATAAGCGCATTTATACACGAGGTCCAACATGTCGATATATTTAATGACAAAATTTATGTTATCTGTGATTGTTTAACTATATTTTAAAGTTTAAAATTAAGAAGTAGGCATTTTGGTCTGCACACTGAAAGCCTACTATCATTTATGTAATAAATAAATAAACATAAATGCAGCTAGAACTATAATAACACCACCAAAGTCAACTCTCAAACTGTTTACTAAACTTCAATATTGTATTGTATTACTTTGTAAAAGCATCATACACTAGTAGTTCGCCCCGAACTTAGATCTCGTGATGCGACCCGACGAACGCACAAAAACTTTGAATAGGTGGTAGTCAGAGGCAAGTCCAAACATTATCTTTGGACTTTTTTCTGACTACCGCCTACTAACTTGGTATGGTAACCAAGTTTCAAGTCTATTGGCCTATTTATTGAAGAGTTCCGTTGAACAGACCTTGGCACCGTCATCAGACCTGGTCATTGTCACCATTTTATGAGAACTGAGTACCTCCTTAATTTATTTCAAGAAACAAAAATATGAAAAAGCAAAGGAACTGGCTGACCAGTAGAAAAACCTTGATGTCAACGAAACTCTTAGAGATGGGAGCTCTTGGATCGTTGGTTATCTTAATTTAACTTTTATTGTTTTATCTCAAAACCGAGCGTCCTAAAAAAAAAGTAAAAATTGTTTTGGGATGTCCAAACAAAGCCCTTTCATATGACATGTAACTTGATTTTTTTATGTAACTTTTTTTATTTTTGCTCCCTTAAAAAACCCCATATCTCAGAAACCCTTCATCCGATTTTACTCATATAATTACCAGTAAATTTCTCAAGTACAAGCTATCGACATATCAAATTTCATGCACATAGGATCAACGGTTCTAAAGTTATCGCCAGACAAACATACATACATACATACATACATAAAATGCCAAATCGCCCAAGTTGAAACAGAATCAGAATCAGAATCAGAATCAGAATAGTCTTTATTGTAAACTGTTTAAAAAATATAAGGTGGTCGTTTATAAGAAGTAGTACAAACAGTCTGCCCTATTCGAGCGTACAATATTTACATACAAGTTTAAAGCTTTTTCGTACCACAAGTACTTTAAATATTTGAAAAATAATTAACACTTAAATTAATTATCCTAAACTAACTTATTTAGTGAGGAACTATTAGTTTATTTATACCATAACTCATTCTAAATTATAAAACTCTTCTAAATTGTAAAACACTTTTGTTAGAAGCCATTTTTTTAAACTATTTCTAAAAATATTTCCATTTAGTAATTTTAAAGATGAAGGTAAATTATTAAATATTTTAATGGCAGAATAGTAGGTGCTTTTTTGGAACATGCTATTATTTACTTGAGGGATACATATATTATGTTTATAATTGTCACGTAAATTACGTTTGGATGAAGTTACAAAAAAATACTCCTGATTGTTTTTAACAAATATACATATTTCATATATATAAATTCCGGTTAAAGTTAATATTTTTTCAGTTTTAAATAAATTACGTAAGGAATCTGTACTTTGCAAGTTATAAATGGCTCTAACACATCTTTTTTGTAGTAAAAAAGTGGAAACAACATTTACCGAATTTCCCCAAAAAATGATCCCGTAGCTTAACTGAGGAAAAACATAACCATAATATGCATTTTTTGCAATATGTTTTGAGCATATTTTTGCAAGAACTGATAAAGCGTAAGAATATTGTGATATTTTAATATTTATTTTACTTATATGTGATTTCCAGTTTAAGTGAGTGTCAATCATAACTCCTAAGAACTTAGTTTCATTTGATTCTTTAACTACAACGCCTTTATTTTTTATATTAATATTTAAAGATTTAGTTTTATAATTTTTAAATTGAATATACAAGGTTTTATCTACGTTAACTTTTAAATTTATGTTTTCTAACCAATTTATAATTTTTTCCAATGTATTATTTACTTCAAGTTCATAAGTATTTTCGGATAAGTTAGCTTTAGGGATAAATATTGTGGCATCATCGGCAAACATTACGGATATATGATTAGTTGTGTGAGGTAGTTCGTTTAAATAGATTAGAAATAGCAGTGGCCCAAGAATGCTTCCTTGGGGCACGCCAAGATCAATATTTCCTGATCTTGAGAAAACTTTTTCGATAGTTTTTGTTTGACTATTATAAACATCTAAAACGGTGGATTGTGATCGAGCTTGCAGATATGATTCTAAAAGTTTTAATGTTAAACCTCTTATACCGACGTGTTCCAGCTTTTGTAATAATATGCTATGCACTACACAATCAAAAGCTTTTGATAAATCTAAAAATAGTGCTATACCTGTATTTTTATTATTTATATGGTCCCAGACTTGTCTAAGCATTTTAAAGATCGCTAATGTTGTATGTTTACCTTTTTGAAAGCCAAATTGGTTTTTGCTAAGAGAATTATTGTACTTAAAAAAGGACGTTAAACGTAAGTAAATAATTTTTTCGAAAATTTTGGAAAAACTTGTTAACAGGGCTATCGGTCTATAATTATTAATATCGTTTCTTAAACCTTTCTTGAACAAGGGTTTTATAATGGCAATTTTAAGACTTTTTGGAAAACAGCCTGTTTCAATGCATAGATTTATGATGAATACTAGGGGGTCGACAATAACATCTATAGATTCTTTGATGACTTGAATGGGAATGTTGTCATGGCCTGAACTTTTTTTATTTTTTAATTGATTAACAACTTTTTTTATTTCAGATGCATCTACCGGGAACATAAATATACTATTTGAACTGCGTGCTGTTAAGGGCTTATATGACTCTAGTTGATGTATACCATAACTATTTAAATTAATAAAATGTTCATTTACTTTTTCGGTTATTTTTTGTGGTTCTTTTATGACTTTATTTCCTATTTTAATAGTATCTATTGTCGTTAATATATTATTCGTTGAAGATGTGTGCTGCTTAATAATTCCCCAGGTGGCTTTAGTCCTATTAGTACTTCTATTAATGTATCTAATATTTGAGATTTTCTTTGAGTGCCTTACTACTTTTTTCATTATTTTATCATATTTTTGATATATGCACTTACTTTCTTCAGACTTATTAAGTTGACTGTGAAGAAGTAGGTTACGCTTATTTTTGCTAGCTATTACAATACCTTTTGTTTTCCAATTTTGTTTCTTTTTATGGGTTACTTTAATTTTTTCTAAAGGAATGCACAAGTTGAATATTAAGTTATATAACTCTGAAAATTCAGAAAAAGCTTCATCTGCATTAGTATGATGACATAATATATTTTTAAAGTTAATTTGTTTTAAGTAATATAAAAAAATGTCTAAATAAGCATCTATGTTTCTTTTTTCCACATACCAAAACTTTTCATTATAACTCATACTAGTTGAGACTTTCATCAATTGTGCAGTGTGATCCGATATTCCCAAGTTTAGAACTTCAGAATTATACTGTTTAATATTAGTGATAATGTTGTCAATACAAGTTTTTGAGGTTTTGGTG
The DNA here is from genome assembly GCA_932294275.1 of Chloroclysta siterata. Classification (NCBI taxonomy): domain Eukaryota; kingdom Metazoa; phylum Arthropoda; class Insecta; order Lepidoptera; family Geometridae; genus Chloroclysta; species Chloroclysta siterata. Next base: position 11,077,640 of record OW028607.1, on the reverse strand, counting down.
ATTCTAGTAGGAGTTTTTATAGTGGGTTCCATATTAAAACATTTTAAAGTGTTTACAAATATTTCAGTCTTTTTACTTTTATCTAACAATAAATTTATATTAAAATCGCCCAGTATAAATGCCTTTTTTTTGTTGTTTCTGACTCTGAGCATGATTTTATAAAGCAAGTTTTTTAACGTATTTATAAATAATTCAAAATGACTGTCTGGAGTTCTGTATAAACATATTACAATAAAGTTCAAATCAGGAATATCAATACCACAGCACTCAAAGTGACGTTCCATTGACATTTCCGAAATCCAATCCAGCTTTCGGAAACTTATTGAATTTTTTACAAAAATGCATACACCACCTCTAGATTTACTTTTTCTACAAAAATAAGCAGCTTTTACATACCCTTCTAAATGTATTAAATCTGCCTCATTTTCACGAAAAAACGATTCACTGAGACAACACACATCAACCCTATTTTCAGATGTAAAAATTTCTAGTTGGTCTATTTTTGCCTTAAGACTTGAAATGTTCATATGCATCATGCTAAACATATTTTTAGTTTTGGGCAAGAAAAAACTGCTGGACCTCTGAGTGTGAGTTTGAAGCAGTTTCTTCAGAGTGTTGGGGTGCTAATTTTGTGATTTGATTGTGAGCTGAGTTATTATTTAGGTCACTTGTTGAGTTTGTTTTATCTCTATTTATTTTTTGGAAATAGAATGGAATCGTTCCAGGCTTTGGTGTTAGCACCTCTACAGTTTGTTCATTCGTGTTTTGCATGTTAGACTTACAGATTTTTTTGGAATTGTTCATTTTTGTAATATTTTTCCCAATAAAGCATGTTTCATAGTCGAGAGTGTTAATTGTTTTGTTTACTAGCATTGTTTTAGATAGATCATTTTTTGGGTTTCTATGGAAACTAGAAGGTATTTGTAAATAAATACACTTAGGGAAGTTGCTACTTAAAGTCTTAAGGTGTTGATTAAGTTTTTCCTCATTCAGGCTTCGGTTTCTTGTGATACCAGTTATCAAAATGTTTGCATGTCTAATTGTTTTTAAAAAAGCAGTGATTTCAATTAGTAGTCGCGTTGGGTTTGTATCATTTGATCCTACAGACACTACTATCCAATCATCTTCTTGCAGCTGGTAGTGCTCAGGGTTAAAATTCTTGAAAACATGATCAGCTGGAGCATCAGGAAATGTGAAGTTTATGATTGAATATTTCTTTGCATTTCGATATCTCAACCGTAATTGAATCAAAGATGAAGCCATGTCTTTGCAAGTTTGATCGCCAATGATAATGATCCTGTGTGTGGAGCCACAATTTGCTTCTTGATTATGTTTTTTTTCACTCATATTATACTTTGTTTTTAGGGTATCAATGGTCTTAGGTGTGCTTATATGGTCCTGGGTTTTCAAAGGTGCTTTTTGTTTTGTAGCTAACAAGGGACAGAGATTCTCCGTTTCTAGGGTAGAGCACTGAGTAGATGTTGAAAGTACCTTTAATTTTGTTGGTTGCATTAGTTTTTCATTTCTAGGCATGTCAATTTCTATTGTATCTGCCAATATAGTTCTAGGGTTTTCATTATTATCACATATGTCGGTTTCTGTTGTATCTGAAAAAAGGACAAAGTCTTTTTCTGGTACATGATTTTGTCTAGTTTGAAGGGCTTTGATGTTTTGCTTGAGTGTAGAGTTTTCAATGTATAGGTTATTTATTTCTTCCTTGGCTTTGACCAGTTGTTCAGTAAGGTTGTGCACTTCCAATTTCCATTTACTGGCATCAGTATTTGCATCATCAAAGTGATCAGTGGAGTTGTTTGACTGTTCATGGTCATCAAGGATATCGCTTGAAGAATCAGCAGAAAGATTTTCTATAGAAACTTGGAGGAGTTTTCGAGGTTTTCTCTGGGTAACATTTTCATAGGCATAACGATTTTGACAATGTTTGCCAACTGGTGTGTTTGTATTGTCCCCTGTAGGTTTTTTTATACATCCGCAACAAGTCCATTTTTCTTTGTGTTCCTTTGTCAGTCTGAGATATCTGGGAGTGGATACATTTGCGCACTGAAGGTCAAATGTTTGTAAGCATTTGCTACATTTCATGTGTTGACGGCTTACAATCTTTTGCGGGCATCCTCCACAGTCTAAATATATTTTTACAGGTGTTCTCTCCATGTTTGTGTCAATCGAATGTCAATCAGTTCAAACACATTTTGTTTAGTCTGTGGCTTCTGTATTATTCAATCAATATCTCTGACTACGAACAAGACAATACACGACTTGTAATCATGTAAATATAAGTTTTGTTTGAGGAAGCCTAGATTATCTCACTGGAAAAAATATCTGAATTTACCAAATATTTAATTGTAAATTATGGCTTCAGGTACATAGTCTTTTTGTATTTTTTCACAATCACGTATCACTTTTGATTGTTTACACTTCCGGCGCGAATAATGCTTTTTAGCCAAAAAACCACAAAACAGGGCTAATTATCCACTTTTTGGCAGGATTTGGAACAAAGATCTTCGTTCGCTTCGCTCACTCGATCAAAAAGAGCGGTAGGAACCAAGCCCTAAGTTTGTTGCCTGTTCTTCTAGGCTTTGGTCGCGTGGAACTGGCACCTAGAGTCACCTAGCTTTAAGACGTTTCAAATCGATCCTTGTGATTTCATTGAATAACCTTTTCACTTTGACTTTTGACTTTTAACAATGTAACTCTTTCCATCTTAGCTCCTCAGCCAAGCTACAGCCACCCTCCGCGACAAATGCTTCGTCATCAGTCGCGAGAAAGACCTCCCCGATCCCAAAGTCCACGCTGACAAATATGACATCATCTGCATCCATGACACCGGAGTCGAATACGTGGTCCTCTTCAGAAAGAGGGTTGGCGCTAAGCCAGCGAAGTTCGTCAAAATTGACACCATCAACCAGAAGTTCGATTGGGTTGATAAAGTTAAGGAAGAAATCAAGGATGGGCAGAAGGTGGTTTTGTACAGTCAAGATGAGCCCATCAACGGTCTTCTGGGATTGGTGAACTGTCTTAGGAAAGAACCTGGTGGCGAGATCCTGTATGGACTGCTGATTGCGGATCCTTCTGCACCCAAGTTTAACCCGGATCTGGACTTCTATGAAGATCAGCTGGATAAGGATTTGGCTATCAATGTTTATCAGGATGTAAGTTGGAACTTGTTTCATTTACCACACTCTTTTTGATATTAAAATATTTCCTAGGTATTTTCACAACGATCTGATTTAATTGTATTTAGTTAAACAACTTAATCTTATCTTAAGAGCACACATGAAATTCTTTAGGTACACTTCTGAACACTTTTTCAATATTTATTGAATTTATAAAAAAGCGTTTGACTAAATAATCGATGTTTTGGTCCGGTGGTCTAGTGGCATCCCGCCTTCTGATCTTAATGTGGTTTGTTCGAATCCAGCCGGATTCGAACAAACTCTTCTCTTCGGAAAATGTATGTTCGGAATACCATTGCTCTCAATCGGTGAATGAAAACATCGTTAGGAAACCAGTTGTCCACCTTACCTAAAATGTGGGTATGCTCCAAATGTAATACTTGGACGGACATCTTGACTATCTTAGACATCCACAAAGAATCATTAGTTGGTACTTGAGATCTGAGGAGATATCTACTTTGCCTGGGGATCAAAATCTTCAGCTCTCTCTGTTTCGTCTTCAAAGTCCTTTCTCTATCAGGGTCAATGGGGAACCTACCGCCACCTTCTTCTCGGAGACTTGGACACCGTCCGAGCAGACCACGGGTATGTCAATACCCTGACTATTGGAGACTTGTCGTCGCTGCGCTGGGTTGAAGGTGCTATCAGGAAGGACCATGTCTTCAAGGACCAAGAAAGAATTCTTGTTCATGTGAGTTTCAATTGGTTATAAATAATATTTAATCTTTGGAGACTTGCCATCTCTGCACTGGATCGAAAGTGCTATTAGGAAGGGCCATGCCTTCAAGGACCCTGAAATGATTCTTGTTCATGTGAGTTTCATTTGCGATATTGAATGTTGAGTAGCGAGGGATTTAAGCTTGCCCGTGGTAAAGTGAAACACTGAAAGGAAAAATAACAAGACCAGAAAGTATAATACCTATAAGAGACAGTAAGGTTATAGATTCGAATCCGGTCGTGCACAAATGTATTTTTCGAATCGAAAAATAGGGAACTAGGGACTCAATGTGATTTTAATCCCTAGGAATTGAAGAGCTATTTTAGTCCCTGTTTACTTACTGTTATGAACAAACTAGCTCTTTGTAAATAGATGTGATAGAAACACATTTTGAATGTACCTGTACATCCAAGATGTTTTTTTACAGTTCGAGTCCACTTGGTAACCATACCAAGCTAGTACGCGATAGTTAGAAGCAAGTTCAAATATAATGTTTGGACTTGCCTCTGACTATCACCTACTTTAGTTTTAGGAGCGTTCGGATCTTATCACCAAATCTCAGTTCCGAGCAAACCACTAGTTAGTTAGTTTTTAAAGAAGATTTATAATTACATATCTTTTTTTTATATGCAAAGTGTTCCAATAATTGGGTTTAAAACTTCAGGGGCTAAAGTACCCATCAATATCAATAACTTTTTCTGAGGAACCAAAACTGTGAACGCGAAAAAAAACAGCTGTTTCATACATTTTAGCTAGGTAGGTATTGAACTTTTGTATGATACAGCTTTTTTTTTTTCGCGCTTACAGTGTTGGTTCCTTAGAAAAAGTTATTCATATTGATGGGTACTTTAGCCTCCTGAAGTTTTAAACCCAAGTATCGGAACACGTTGTATAGTTAAGTAAAGCATGTGTTATGCACAGGTTTACTGCACGGCGCTGAACTTCCGCGACGTTATGACGGCAACAGGCCGCGTGACCGTGGACGCGGTGGCGCGTGGCCGTCTCGCGCAGGAGTGCGTGCAAGGGTTCGAGATCGTCGGGAAAACGCCCAAGTAAGTGCTCATACAGATAGGAAGAAACAAAAAACGAAATAGTAGATTGTTTACATAGGGAGCAAACCACTACTTTGAAGGCGAGAGTGATGTGAAGCTAAGCGTCACTCGAGCTTAAAATAGTGTTGTTCCCGAGGTGGATCCGGTGGCGCGTGGCAGTCTCGCGCAGGAGTGCGTGCAAGGGTTCGAGATCGTCGGGAAAACGCCCAAGAAAGTCCTCATACTGTTTACATTTAGACATTCGCGCTGCCATTCGCGTGGACGGAAATGTTGCCATCCATATGTCTGCGGCAGCGTCGCCGGCAATGTGTGTTCACAACACGGGCAACGCGAGTGGACATGGAAGTGGCCTGTTTACATTCTCGCATTGACCAAGTCTCTGTACATTTCCATGGACATGAGCTGAGTGTTAACAGGGTATTATACAAATAGGAAGATCAAAGAAAAAAATGGTAGATTGTTTACCTAGGGAGCAAACCACTACTTTGAAGGCGAGAGTGTAGCGAAGCGAAGCGTCACTCGAGCTTATAATAGTGTTGTTCCCGAAGTCGCGGCCGCCTTTCGTAGGAGTGCGTGCAAGGGTTCGAGATCGTCGGGAAAACGCCCAAGTAAGTGCTAGCATGAATAGGAAGAAACAAACAAAAAGAAATAGAGAAAAGCATTTTATTGACCAACACAGAAAAATGAAAACAATGTCTAATAATCCAATACACCTTACCAAAGTTATCAATAAAAGTGCTAAGGTAGAGGAAAAACTAAAAACTAAAAAAAGTCCCACAAAGAAAGGAGATTTAATTTATATCACATGAGGCTATTTATTTTTAAATAATATAAATAAATAAATAAAGTATCTAGTATTAGCGATCTGCGCTGTAGGCCGTGGGTTCGATCCCCAGCGAGAATAAACATTTTTGCTTGATGAACATAGATGTTTTTTCTCGTCTTATTATAAAATTAGTATGTACGTATTTACAAAAAAAATAGGTGGCAAAATATCTGCCATCTGCTCACAGCTTTGCTTAGTTTAGGGCTAGATCCCTACATGAAATAGGATCGATAGGCATATTTGTTTTTAATATTTTAGCGGTTGTTTGCTTGTTTCGCTCACTGTATTTTTTTTCCAAAATCAGTGAATGGCGTTCAGAATATCTCAAAAAGTTAATGGATACATCTCTAATACTATAAGAATCAAAGTCCTGATTGACTGACTGACTGACTGACTGACATATAGACAACGCACAGCCTAAACCGCTGGTCCTAGAGACTTGAAATTTGAGGAGTACGTAGGTCTTATGGCGTAGAGGTGTACTAAGAAGGGATTTTTGGAAATTCAACCCTTATGGGTGTAAAAAGGGATGAAAACGTTTGTATGAAAAATAGTATTCCTTGAACCTACAAACTTGATACTTAGAGTAAATATACTTCAAGGCAAAAAAATAGGAACGGCATTTTTAGTTTTTTTAAACTACCCTTAATGAGTGTGCAAAGGGATGTAAAAGTTTGTATGGGAGTTTTTTGACCGCTGGTCCTAGAGACTTGAAATTTGAGGAGTACGTAGGTTTTATGGCGTAGAGGTGTACTAAGAAGGGATTTATGGAAATTCAACCCCTAAGGGTGTAAAAAGGGTTGAAATCGTTGGTATGAAAAATTGTATTCCTTGAACCTACAACCTTGAAACTTAAAGTAGATGTACTCCAAAGCTAAGAAATAGGAAAGGCATTTTTAGTTTTTATAAACTATCCTTAATAAGTGTGCAAAGGGATGTAAAAGTTTGTATTGGAGTTTTTTGACCGCTGGTCCTAGAGACTTGAAATTTGAATAGGTCTTATGACGTAGAGGTGTACTAAGGGATTTTTGGAAATTCAACCCCCAAGGGTTGAAAACGTTGGTATTAAAAATTGTATTCCTTGAACCTACAAAATTGAAACTTGAAGTAGATGTAGGTACTCCAAACTAAAAAATAGGAAAGACATTTTTAGTTTTTTAAAACTACCCTTAATCAGTGTGCAAAGGGATGCTGAAGTTTGTATGGGAGTTTTTTTGAGGTAAATATACTAAGAAATAAATAATTAAGAATGACGCTTTTAACTTTTGATAACTACCCCTGCAAAGGGTGCAAATGACTGCCAAAGTTTCAAGGTTTATATGGGAGATTTTTAACGCGTAGTGTAATTAACTTAAACAAACAAAAAGACAGTTTGATTTTCGAAAACCACCCCTAAAACGTTACCCTCCTTCGTTGCGCTCGAGTAAAAAGGATACAACGAGGCGTCAATGTTTGTAAGGGACATTCTAAACACGGGAATCTTGAGTTGGTACGAAGAGATCTGAGGAGTTGGTACGAAGAGATCTGAGGGTATCTACCGTGCCTGGGGATCAAAGTCGTGAAGCTGTTTCGTTTGTTTTTGGGGTTAGAAACTAGGAACAAATAAGTACATATTTTCCGTATAAGGTTGTCTTTGTTGTATTTGTCATTTGTGCTAAACTCAGTACCTATACCTACCTACCTAATATAGGTAGTGTACGCCTAATAGGTATCTCTTATACCTACGTAGGTATTTAAAATCCTAACCTAATTATACAAATCAATGCGAAAGTTACGATGTTTGGATGTTTGTGGCTCAATCACGACACCACTTCAACGCGTGCGAAGCCGCGGGAAGCCACTAGTGATTAATAAAATGATTGAGTACCAAGAGGAAGTACTGAGAGGATGTCTACTGTGCCTGGGGATTACTATCGTGAGCCAATTTATTTTTTTGTTAAATTGGTTTCTTCTATAAAACAATTGCACCACTGAGTTTAATATAAAAACGCTCCCCCAGTTAAATGTAATCGTAAAAATCATAGATGTTAATGCAAAAAGAACCAGGGACCTTTAGATCTTCAGTCTAACGCTCTCCCAACTGAGCTATTTCGGCTGTGAAAGTAGTGTCGAATTTTCCAACCGCCCTATAGGTACTCGAGTTAAATACTACAAAAATACCCCAAACTCCAAAGTCAGTACCCCAAGTTTGAGATTTGCTTACCATATTTGGTTTTTCGTTTTTCGTTTTTCTTCCGTGTTCATTGCGGGTTTTGTATGAAGACGCGATAGAGATACCGATACGGAACTTTATGTTGCAAGTATGATGAAAATTAGTAGTAGAACAAAGTTCCATATCGGTATCACTATCCTGAACACGGAACAAAAACGTAAAATGAAAAACCAAATATGGTAAGCAAAACTCATACTTGGGGTACTGTTATCTCGACTATTCAACATCCAGATTCGATTCAACAGTCTTGTAGAGGTCCCTATTTGCAGATTTGTAGAGGTTTTTGTGAAGGGCTCGTCCGGGGAAGCACTTTCACCACGCCTATTTCTGCCGTCAAGCAGCAACGCTGTGTTTCCGTTTAAAGGGTGTGGTTGCTGGTGAAATTACAGGCACATAATGCTTAAAATCTGTATGCCTCAAGTTGATGGACGCAGGGCAGTGCATCGTAGAGCACTTTCCTGACGTGCGTGGCGAAGCAATGCTTTGTTAAAAGTGATGGTTACCACTTTACATCAGGTGGGCCATCTGCTTGTTCCATTATCAAGTTGTATAAATAAAAGGTGAAAGCTACAGAATGTCCCAAATTCTAGAGTCGGTTATCTCCACTAAATGGCATTTCTTTAAAAAACCATATCAAATATTTAAAAATATATCAGGTACCTAAATAAATTGAACGTTTATCAATGAGAGATTGTGGGAATCCGCCATATTGTTTGCACAGATAGAGTAATTAATTTCAATAAATGCTCGAACATTTTATAGGTACTTTTTCATGACAAAGAGAAAATTGATATTGCGGGCACAGAGAATACACGTTACTTTGAGCAAATATTTTGAATGTAGTTTTGTTTTAACCGCGCCGTAAAGTGAAACCTGAAACCAGTGAGATAAATGAAGTTTGGTTGACAGCCTGTGTGGTGTGGCCAGTAACTCCAAGCCTGAGTTATTTTTTCGTATTTAATTTTTTGTAATTATTATTTGTTTGGCCTTTTTTGTGTGGAGATTCGATAAGAGCCTCTATTGGGCGCGCTGAGAACTCACGAGTCTCCATACAAAAACCGGCCAAGTGCTAGTCGGACTCGCGCACGAAGGGTTCCGTACGAAGGGTCGCGCACGAAGGGTTCACGTATCTATGAAAACGGCAAAATAATCACGTTTGTTGGATATGAGCCCTATTAAATATTCATTTTATTATTTCTATTAAATGAGTAATGAGTAATTTTGTTTTGACTTAATTTTATTATTTCTATAAAATTAACTCAAAACAAAATGACTCATTAGCCTACCTGGCTAGATTGTAATAATATTAGAGTACCGCATGTCATGCGCTAAACTAATTTAGTAAAAAAAAAACATATATAATGAGGGGAGGCCTTTGCCCAGCAGTGGGACATAGAAGACTCCTAATAACAATTTATTTATTTATCACTTTCACACTTCTTTTCAACAGCGGCGCCCGAGTCATGGGTATGATCAGGAGTCGTGGTCTCGCGAACGTGGCAGAAGGAGACAAAGCTCTGTTGTGGGCCATCCCTGATGAATGGAACTTTGAGGAGGCAGCCACCGTTCCTGTCGCGTATGGAACAGTTTATTACTCTCTGGTAAGTAGACTTAATTATTTATTGAGCACTGGTGGTCTAGTGGTAGCGTCCCCGCCTTCCGATCCTTAGGTTTGAAACTGGTCGTGCAACCATGAGTTTTTCTGTTCAAAAATTTATATGCACAATGCCAGTACTCTCAAACGGTGAACGAAAACATCGTGAGCAAACCGGCATGTCGTAGAACCTAAAAAGTTCTATAACATATGTCAAGTGCTCGAAAGGAGCCTCTTGAGGCGCACTTAAAATCCTTTCAGCACACTGTTTCGAAAGAAACTAGTGACACGATACCTTCTAAGAGGCTCCTTTCGAGCACTTGACATATGCTTTTTAACTTTTAAGGTTCTACGACATGCCGGTTTCCTCATGATGTTTTCCTTCACCATCTGACAGCACTGGCACTAGGCACATACATTTTTGAACAGAAAAACTCAGTGCTCGACCGGCTTTGAACCCACGACCTTAGAAACGCTACTAGACCACCAGAGCCACTAGAGGCGCACTTATAATCCTTTCACCACACTGTTTCGAAAGAAACTAGTGACACAACAAGAAAGAGATCACGGTTTCAAACTCAGGCTCTGACCACCAATATTCTCCAGGTGATGGTCGGTCAAATGCAGCGAGGAGAGTCCGTTCTCATCCACGCAGGGTCAGGTGGCGTCGGACAAGCGGCCATCAACGTGGCACTGCACTACGGCTGCGAGGTCTTCACCACTGTCGGAACTGCTGAGAAGAGAGCCTTCATCAAGAAGCTTTTCCCACAACTCAAAGGTACACGAAAGCCATTCATCCAGTCGCGAATGTCATATTTATAAATAGAAGTCCCAGTGACACATTTGTAGCGGGAATATACATGACTGTAGCTGGGACACTTGCATAAAAGCTACTTGGAAATGCCAATTACTTTCATATGTATACGCTATAGATGGTGATGATGATGACGATGATGATGATGATGATGATAATGATGATGATGATGATGATGATGATGATGATGACTGACATGCAACGTGAAGGACACGCGGGCCTATGAAACCGGCAAATACAGGCATACAGGTAGATAAGGACGTATATTGCATGCAAGTTTAACTTGCAAATCTATCCATATGGCGCCAGTAACTTCTATATGGCGTTAATAAGCATGCCCCCTACTGTACATATACAGTACAGTAGATAGAAGGTAAAGAATCAATCTCTAGCTCCTCCATGATATGTTTGAAAGGGCTTTGGACTCTTGGCTATATAGTCATATCATATCATATCTTATTCTGGTCGCGTGAAACTGGCACTTCGATTCATTTGAATAAATACCTTTTGACTTTGACTTTGTTAGCCCAGCCAAGCCCTTATAAGCTACCATTTCCTACTATCTTTTTTTTTTTTTTTTACAACCTATAGGTAAAACGTTTGACCGCAATCTATAGAGAGAGAGGAGAATTTGACGTGTGTCAAAGTTAATTATCCCAGTTTTTGACATTTATCTAACTTTCCAGACAGTCACATTGGAAACTCCCGTGACGCTTCCTTTGAGGATATGATCAGGAAGGAGACCAACGGCAAGGGTGTGGATTTGGTCTTAAACTCTCTGTCTGATGAGAAACTGCAAGTAAGTAACATAATGCAATCAAAAACCCTCTTACTTTCTTCTTATAAGCATTGAACGAAACAAGGCCTAGTTTTGTACCTTGTGCAACTCCGATCAGATGCTGCACTTGCAAATATTTGCAAACACTTCGTTTGTGATTTACGTAATTGATCATTTATGTGCTTAATTTATATGAAATGAAATGTAATATTGTATTTCTCTACAGGCTTCAGTTAGATGTCTCGGTTACCGCGGACGCTTCCTTGAGATCGGAAAGTTCGATATCAGTAACAACACGCCCATCGGAATGTACTTCTTCCTGAAAGAGACCTCCTTCCATGGCATTATGTTGGACTACATCTTCGATCAGAGCTTTGAGTTCAGAAAGGTATGGTTCCCGCTTTTTAATCCAATATTTTTATCTTTGCTTATAATACAAGTTTTTTGTAACGTCAATTTTATGAGCTTGATTTATCCGTGAATATGACTGCACCGATTGACGGGGCATTTTTGTATACCGATTAGTTGCTAATAGGTTTGAATGGAACCTTCCGGTTCCATAAGTTGTCAAGAGTATGCTTCATAGAGATTTGTGTTTTCCGTTATGATAATAATAAAATTGGACTACCTATTGGTAGATATGTTTTTTTTAAGATTTTGTCAATACTATTGCATTGATAACATATTCGGTTCTTTTATTTCTCTGTTATTTATCAGTCATAACATGTGTTCCCTATATCAATGAACAGAAGTTGCAAGACCTCCTTCTCACCGGTATTGAGAGCGGAGCAGTGCGTCCTCTCACTTACTGCACCTTCACTAACACCGAAGTCGAGACCGCCTTCCGCTACATGGCTGCTGGCAAGCATATTGGCAAGGTAAGCCTTCTTTCCATTTAAACCTTCCTCCCCTTTGAATTTGACAGCTCAATTAATAGCATTGCCTATGCTTCTTCTGTTTGGGTCTTGGTCTTGGTTCTTATTTTTATTTATGATTCCCTGACATTTACATATCCTGGAGATCTACGGGTACTATTCTCTTGAACTGCCTAAGCATAAAATCTTTGGATGTTTACATTTGAAGAATATTTTAATACAACTTAGCGTATGTCTATTTATTTAACAGGCCTCATAGCTCAAGACGAACTCAGCCAAATAATTGTTGCGATTCTATTATTTATATCTGTTCTTTTATTTATGCCTTTGTTTTTATTTATCAGGTCATCATCAAGATTCGTGATGAGGAGCGTAGTAATCGCCCTATCAAGCCTACCCATTTGCCTGTAGAAGCTCTTCCTAAGTAAGTATTCAGTTTTAGTTTCCTATATTTTCACTGATTCACTTTAATGAGTCATTGTTCGTTTTTGCTCAATTTTTGTCTGAAATTAGATCTAAGTTTTATGTGTTCTTCTTATTAGGTACATCTGCCACGAAGATCACGTCTACGTCATTGTCGGAGGTCTTGGAGGGTTCGGTTTGGAGCTCGCTGATTGGCTGATCATGAGAGGCGCCAGGAAACTAGTGCTAACCTCCCGCCGTGGCATCGCCAATGGATACCAGTCTTCTAGGCTTAGGTTTGTTGAATACATTTTTGTTGCCATTATAACCTTTTTTTGTTGTCATTGTAAGTTGATCTTACAGTAAATTCTAGTGAGACTGATGATACTATTCTTCCTGGTGAAGGTACTACTTCTATTATCTTACTGAAAATGCCATATATCTTTCTAAGACTCTTCTAAAATCCTAAATCTAATATAAATCCTATAGTTTGGGACGTCTCAAAGTTTGATCCTTGTGAGTCAATTGAATCACCTTTTGATTTAGACTTTATTTCCGTTCAGGGCATGGGCTTCCTACGGCGCTGAAGTCCAAATTTCCACACACGATGTCACGACCGAATCCGGGTGCGAGGATATGCTCAAACAGGCTAACGCTATGGGCCATGTGGATGCTATTTTCAACTTGGCTGTAATCCTCAAGGACTCCATCTTCCAGAACCAGACGCCTGAGACCTTCAAGACTTCCTTTGGACCCAAGGCACTTGCGACTATGCATTTGGATAAGCTTTCGAAGAAGCTATGTCCTGGATTGAGGTAAGTTACCTGCTTAGGTATGAAAACATAATGCAATATAATTGTCAAAATGTTCTGCATAAATCAAAACAATGAAAAAAAAACTACATTAGAGTTGTGAGTTCCATGAATAGTATGGCGTACCTCAAGGTAGAGTTCTAGTTCCACTTCTATTTCTTGCTTACGAAATTGATAGAATAAAGCGTTTGTCTTATTCCTTCTTGCTTTCCTAGTAATGTATAAATGAGAAAGTTACAATGTTTGAATGTTGTCTCAATAACGTCTTAACCACTAAACCGATCGGAATGAAACTTAGAACTTACTAAGAAGAAACTTTTTATCCCGAAAAATTACCCGGATAGAGAAGTTAAAAACGAACAAATCCAATAAAGGAGAAACGCCATAAATAAAAATGTCAGCAATCACTCTCTTCTCCTTTCGTGTCACTAGTTTCTTTCGAAACAGTGTAGTGAAAGGATTTTAAGTGCGCCACAAGAGGATCCTTTCGAGCACTTGACACATGTTATAGAATTCGTTAGGTTCTACGACATGCCGGTTTCGTTGCGATGTTTTCTTTCACCGTTTGAGAGTACTGGCATTGTGCACATAAATTTTAAACAGAAAAACTCATTGGTGCACGACTGGTTTCTAACTCACGACCTTAGGATTGGAAGGCGGGGCCGCGACCACTAGACCACCAGTGCTCTTTTTACTCAGTAATCACTACTTATATGTAATTTATTAAATACTTTAACATTATGTTTTTCACAGGGACTTCGTAGTATTCTCATCAGTATCCTGCGGGCGCGGTAACGCTGGACAGACCAACTACGGTCTCTCTAACTCCGTGATGGAGAGGATCTGCGAATGGAGGAAGAAGCTCGGTCTCCCGGCTCTGGCCGTCCAATGGGGTGCTGTTGGAGATGTAAGTATGCCTCAAGTTGATGGAAGGGCACGCATCGTAGGGCACGTTGTTATTGGGCCTGACTTGCTAGGCGATGCTTTGTTATGGAAAAAAGTTACCTTACCAAAGTAAAAAGTCAAAATATCAGTAAAAAGGTGGGGTGAATTTTAAATCTGTAAAAATACTGTCTACGAAACTCTTTTTCAAAAAAGTCAAAAGTCAAAATGTATTTATTCAATAAAATCACAAGTATCACTTTGAAACTCTAGATTTGAAATTCTAGATAAATACGGGTAGTTTAACAGACAGATTTGTGAGAATTCGATAACTCTAACACGAGATATTTTTTTTATTGTTTCTATGTTCTCACAACTAACTTTTTGGAAACTTGGGTACAAATTCCAAAGTTTCCCCGAAGTAAGTTTTTGATCTCCAATAATTCCCTCGATGTATCGCAACTACGTCACGTCACCTAGAAAGTCACGTGATCGATCGGGGTTAGACTTAATTCTTCGAAAGAGTGATGGGATGTTTATTTATTGAACACCAACATAATATACACTAATAAAAAGAAAAAAAAAACTTGAATACGCTGTAATTCTTCTTGTCGTGTCAATAGTTCTTTTGAAATATTGTGGTGAAAGATGCGCTTCGTGGGTTCAAAACCGGTCGTGCACCAACGAGATTTTCTATTCAAAAATTAAAGTTCAGTGTAATTACTCTTGTATTATCTCATTCTCACGGGTAATGTGGGTATGATTATTGTTATTGAAGACTTTTCTATAAAATATGCCTCATATTTTAAAGCTGTCTATTAAATACGTTTGTTTATTAAAATTCAACACTTTCCTTAAATTTTCTGTATGTCATGACTTCCCTGAATTCATTCCTTATTAGTGACACTATCGCATGGTGTAATAAGTGTTTTTTTTTTCAATTTTCGAGTTTGATTCCTGGCTAAAAATATTGATTTTTCGAAAATCCATTTAATTAGTTTTAGTATTCATCAAAATCGTGCCCGAGGCTCGAGTAGGTACTTTTCGCTATTCCTCATAGTTTCGGATTTGGCCATACACGTCTCCTTGAAAAAATCAGTTTATTATTTATTTATTTGACAGCCTTCACAGCTCAGTTGGTAGTAGCTCTGCTTTCTGTGCCGTAGGCCGTGGGTTCGATCCCCACCGAGAACAAACATTTGTATGATGAACATAGATGTTTGTTCTCTGTCTGGGTGTTATATAATATTATAAGTATGTATTTACAAAAAAAAAAAGTATATAAGTAGTATATCAGCTATCTGGTTCCCATATCACAAGCTTTGGCTTAGTTTGGGGCTAGATAGTGCTGTGTCAAATGTAAAAAAAAAAAAAAAAAAAAAAAAAAAATTATTTAACCTTAACGGCATTAGCCAATTAGACTAATTAAAAACAAACAATTAAAATTTAAAATCAAAACTAAGATAAAAATAAAAATAAACAAACAACAAAGGGAGGATTCAAAACAGGAAAATACAATGTCAAAAACTAAAAATAGTAGGAATTATACTATATAAATTTAAAATATAACAATAAAGGAAATAATAAAAAAAGTAAATAAATGTCAAAAAAATTAAACTATATCATACATTCGTTACACAGAAATAAAATGATAATAAAACTATTTCACCAGGTGGGTCTAGTCGCGGACATGCAAGACGACGACGTCCAGCTAGAGATCGGAGGAACTCTGCAACAGAGGATATCCTCCTGTCTCCTCGCCCTGGACAAGTTCATGAAGCAAGACGCTGCTATCGTCTCGTCCATTGTCGTCGCTGAGAAGAAGGCTGGCGGCTCTGGGTGTGGAAGCATCGTTGATGCTGTCGCTCAGATTATGGGTAAGCATAATCATAATATTACTATCATCATCATGATCTTCCTGCTCTTATCCCACTTCATTTAGGGTCGTTTGATAATAGGTACTACCTAGGGTTCCTCGTACAACATTATAGCGTTAAATATTTAACGCTCTACCCAGAGAGTTGAGAAGCCTTCCGCTAAATAAGTTCACCAAAGAACTAAGACTTTGGCTAATTAGTAAAGGCTATTATAATTTAAAAGATTTCCTAGGTTAGAATGGTTACTGCAATTCATCGACATAACATAATTTTATTTAATAGGGGGTACTTTGACATGGATTAATATATTTTGACATACTATACCTATACTAACATACTATTAATTATTTTGATTTGACATTTGATTATTATTGTTTGTTTTATATTTATTGTGAATTTTACTGTTGTTTGTATTAAAAGTACTTACCTACATACCAAAATGTATAAAGCCCACACCTACAATTTGCATCCCAGCTATGGGGAATGAGTGCTACCGATTTTTTTTTTGTCATCTTTATGTACCTACATTGAAGCAAATAAATGATTTATGGTTTATGGTATAATAGCTTCATCTAGGGTCGGCATAACAAGTTTTTTCTCACCACTTTCCTGTATCATCCGTCATTTTAGTAGTCTTTCTTCTTTATTTTCCCATGTCATCTTTCAGACAATCCTGGATGTATTTTCTGAAAGATAACATGGAAAAAAGTTTTGTTTTCAATTATCGGGTTTGATTCCTGGCTCAGAATATTAATTTTTCAGAAATTCAACGATGAAGTTTTTTAGTTTTCATGAAATTCGGGCCTGAGACTTCTTTGAGTACGTTTCGCTATTACTCATAGTTTCGGATTTGGCCATGCACGTCTTTTCTTTGGTCTTCTCCTTAATATTTCCACATTCATATCTATCACTCTTTTCGTTACATGACATATAAGTAAATAAGCAACATTACTATATTTATCTTTTAAAACTTGCTGAACAGGACATGGACGGCAGAAATTTACATGGTGGTACTTCCCAAGATAAACCGTTCATCTTTATGAAGGGGGCTCCTTCTATTTTAACAGTGCATAAAAATGGTGGCGTAAACTGCTACGCAACTGATCGATCTTGGTGGCATCAATACCTGAGCAATCCATGTTTCGTACAGCACGTTAAGCTGTCTATTCAGTCTTTCGTTAAGCCAGGAAGCCTAAGATCTACGTCACAAAAAGTAGCTCCTAGCTCAATATTAACTACTTGATAGTTGAGAGACAAAGCTATGCTTTTTTAGCATTATTTTTAGCAACTTTAGATTTGATTTGACACGTTGTTTCAACTTCTAAGGTATCAAGGACCTGAAGACGGTGTCCCAACAAGTCTCTCTTGCTGAACTGGGTATGGACAGTATGATGGCTGTGGAAATCAAGCAGACCCTCGAGAGAGAGTTTGAGATCTTCCTTACCGCCCAGGACATCAGGACCTTGACCTTCGCCAGGTGAGAGCAATCATTTCCATGGTCTACGGAAGTGTTCTAGTCCATAGCTCCCAAATGAATAAAAACATCGTTAAACCCGCAGCATAGACAGATTCATATTGATGGGTACTTTAGCCCCCTGAAGTTTTTAAACACAAGTATTGGAACACCTTGTATAGCGGCAAAGGGCTTTCAACCTCTCGCGTATGGAAAACCAAATTCAGCAAAAAAAACGTGGCAAATGTAAATTTTTCTGGCAAGATTTATTTCAATGGATCTTCTTAGAGTTCGGGGGGGTTATCTACCATCCCTAGATATTTAAATCATGCCCATTTCATCTGTTTATAATTGTAACTTTACTTCCCAGACTCGTAGAACTAACAGCGCAGCGCGAAGCAGCAGCGTCCACGTCAGTAGTCCGCACCGGCAACGTCGAAGGCGCTATCGGCCTCAAGGTCCTCATGAGAAACTTCGGAGACGAGAACCTGGTCTCTGAGCCACTTATCTACATGCCAACTATGGTCTCTGACGGTGTTGAGGTAAGAGTATGCTTTTCAAAGTGATTGAACTAAAAAGACCAATTTGATTTTGATTAGGTATTTGACTGACAGCTCCTTCCATGCTCTAAGGTCTTTTAGTCTACTTGCTGATAGAACAAGCATATGGCCACCTGGCAAGTGGTAACAAAGCATTGCCTCGTAAGTTACGCACGACAAGATCATGCCCTATGATATTTCATGAGGCGTCAAATGTTAATCCTCATGTACCTGAAATTTCACCAGCATCCGCACTCTATAAACTGAAACACAGCGATGCTGCTTTTTTAGGTCATGGGCGTGATCCCCGCCGAAAACAAAATGTGTGATGAACACAGATGTTTATTTCTCGGTGCCTGTCCAAGTTTGTTTGTTTTTTTGGATTCTGGATTACCCAATTACAGAGAAACATCTGCTTAAGTCCCTGTGGCTTCTCATGTCAAACGTATGACTTTTTAATTCGTAATTTCAATTTTTCTGGTCTTATTCATATTGACCGCTGACCGCTCTTAACTTACCTGACTGATAAGTCTGTTGCTGTATCTTTTCGCCGACACAAAAGTGAAAAGACAAGTATAAAAGAGCCGCTATAAAACTGCAGGGAATATCCCTCCGTAGACCAAGGCATATCCTTGGTGAACCCAATGATGAGATCGCAACCGCTAACGCGGAAGCGATCGAGACATCCAATTCGGACAGAGCAAATACACAGAGTCACTGACCCCACCGGCGGGGTCGAAGACGTCCCCTAGCGCCCGCCCACGCGGGGCTTAAACTAGATTTAAACCCCCACCCTGGCAATAGCCCAAGCCGAGGTCGTACCATAGCGGTACCCTTGCGTTTGTTGCCCCAGCCTAACTTTACCGGTTGAGCGCCTTCCGCGCTCGCCATTGCTCGGTAGCGCTGTAAGAATCGTCAGACGATCACCAGCATTTAGTCCATTAAAAAAAAATATGGCAGAGAATATGAAAACTTATCGTTGACATACAAGTCAGAGTCGCTATAAAATTGCAGGGAATATAAATAACCCCTTATTTATATTATTCTCTTGATTCTTTACCTTTCTTTACCTTTCTTTACCTTTCTTTACCTTTCATTACCTTTCTTTACCTTTTTTTACCTTTCTTTACCTTTCATTACCTTTCTTTACCTTTATTTACCTTTCTTTACCATTCTTTACCTTTCTTTACCTTTAAATTATTCTCCAGGGTGACGAAGCCATCCACGTGATGGAACGCGTCATGTTCATGCTGCCAGGGTTAGAAGGCTGTGCATCGGCCTTGGAACCGCTCTGCAAGAGGCTGAAGATTAAGGTCTGCGTGCTGCAGTTAGGTGTCGAGCATAAGGGTGAAAATTTGGAGCAAATGGTGAACAGGCTACACCAGGTAAGACTGACGGTTGTAATCCACGAGCATGGTAGACATCCCATCAAATTCCATTATAATGAGGAAATCCTTTGCTGACCGTATAGAGATCATAAAAAGATTTGATATTAACAAATTGCTAAAATTCTGTAAAGTATTGTGAGGGTAGATTTTTGTTCCTTGAACATGATGTTCCAGTCCATGGAACGAACTCCAATTTGGATCTTCCAATTTGTTCTCTGTTTCGTTCTTTGTCTGGTTTGTTATTTTTTCTACTGGCTTTATCTAGCTATAAGACATTACTTGACAACTTGTCAGGATTCAGTCAGTTAAAAGTTAAATAAATGACTCTCCTTAATTACAAATCCGAGGTATATGGACGATTCGGCCCTCGAGATATTGAAATGACGTTAACGTTGGTAGCAATTCGTCCCTTTTTGGTATTATTAAGTATTCTGTGGTCATGACGCTGAAAAAGAAGCAGAGGCTTAAATTATTTTCAACTAAACTATAACAAATTTAGACGTGGCAAAATAGCTTAGGCTTTGGATAGATTTGGAGGAAACTTGAGTTAAAGTACCAGGGGTGCAGACTAGGTAAAAGGTAGCTCGACGATACGAGTTATTTTTTTTTTAATTATTATTTACGAGTAGGTATGTTATGTTTTTGACTACTATTCATATAACTTTCCTCGTGCACCTGCGACCAATCTTCCATACTTTAACAATCCTCTCCATCCAAAGGTTTTTTGGAAGAGATCGCTTTCAGCGATAAGACCGCCCATTGTACTACTTTATTTTATATTTTTAAGTGTTTTTTTTTTGTTCAGTTTGGTGTACAACAAAGTATTTCTCATTCATTCATTCATTCATTCATTCATTCATTCATTACGATGTAGGTATGTTAAATCCTGCATGTTATTGTTTCAGACTGTGATATCAAGATTGGCTCCTGGAGCTCCGTTCTGGTTGCTAGGGTACAGTTTTGGTACCCTGCTCATGATTGAACTTGCTGCTAGACTTGAAAAAGAAGGTAAGATATTTCTTAAATCCCACTATAGCGCGTTAAACTCTCGCTGCAAACTCGGTCATTGATCATCTTAACACCAGTGTAGAGAGTTCTCGGCGCGGCCACATGCACGATTTATCGGTAATGTTTTGCTGATATTTTTTTTATTATGTCATTAGTTTTTTATACAATTTTACTTAGAACAAAGAAAACAAATCTGTAATTTCATATAAATATATTAAATAACTAATAACAAAGTAAAAAATATATATAAATGTATTGATAGTTCTTAGCGACTCCAATAGTGCACATGTCCGCACCTCAACAAAAGAATCGTGCCGTTCTCCCAAGTGCGGGAGAGAGCAATATTGCTGTCTCGTTCCGATAATTTATGACCGAGTTTGCAGCGAGAGTTTAACGCGACTATAACATACCTACTAATGTCTCGTCTCGTGGCGTAATATTTATTAATACTTTAAGTTCCAAATTTAGTGGAATACGATTAAACTGGGGAATACCCCATAAGATAACACCGTAAATAATTCAAGAGGTGTGCTGACTGTTGCAAAAGGTTTTCGGAGATTTTAATAAATTCCGTCGTTTATTCTAGGTCTTACAGGCACAGTATTCTGCCTTGACGGCGCACCTGACTTCCTCTACGCCATGTTAACTATGACCATCAGCTTTAAGAATGACATCCAGCTTCAGAACAGCCTTCTCTGTCATACCATCGATATCATCGCTCCCAACAACAACGTCACCAAGGAAATTATGGAGAAGTTAAACGAAATAGACTCTTACGAAGAGAGAGTAGAATGCACGGTCAAAATGTCTCCGATACAGAGCAAGTATTCGAACAACTTCATAGCATCCATTGCAGCAGCTTGCTTTGATCGTCTTAAAACCATTCTCAATTACAACCCTAAGACTGCAACGAAACTTAAATCTCCTATTGTACTTCTAAGACCCAAAGAAAACCCGCCTTATGCTGTTGTTGAAGAGAACTATGGCTTAGATAAGGTCACTGAAAGCAATGTCACGGTGCACTATCTTGAAGGTAACCATGCTAGTATCATTGAGAATAAGGATTGCGCTAATATCATCAACAGAATCCTCCAGGACAGCGTCAAGGATCCGAGCAAGGCCGATGAAAATGTTGTCACAAGCATGGTTGAGAATCAACGCGAAGTTAAAGTTTAAATATCTCTGGCATTCATAAAGACTTGGCGATTTACAATGACTTCTGATAAAAAATACGAACATGGCTGCTTTCCAAAGTGTACACTTTAATGTTTAATTAATATTAATAAGGAAAAGGTTAACTACTTAAAACGGATTTTTGTGATAGGCTTGGATGTTTGGACTTAGGCTAAGCGTTTGACAGACTTTTATTAAAATAATTATAGATGGCCGTATTTTAAACGTAACTTAGTGACTGACCTTAGTTTAAATTATTTATTGTGTAATTTTAGATAATATTTAGATTAAGGTATTGTCGTAGCGACACCAGTACCAAACAAAATATTCATAAGTTTCGGGCTTCCCTCAGGGAGTTGTTTCGGGCCCTTTTTATTGATAGTTTATAAAACTGGGATTTGTGTTTTTTTTTGTTAACTAAGTAAGTGGTAGGCTGTATGAGTAAATCATTTTATAATCATCATTATATTTGATGTGTAAGATAAAGTTTAATGAGTTGTTTAATCATAAGTGTAAGTATTATGTCAAATATTGGTGACAGATGGGAATGTTAAAAAGTAAGTAAGAATAGTTGGGAACGTTGAATAAATATATTTTGTGAGAGCATACAATTTGTTATTTTATTTATTTTAGTACTTACACAAATATTCGTCTTATTCTATAACTTTCTGCAGCGATTTATCAATTCTATTACTAGATAAGAGACTTAATTATCCAATGCTGTAGTCTTCCCTCTCTCTCTTTCATTTCTTAAATGTTAAATGAAAATTACCTTCATTGTATCACAATAATTCAATTTAAAATAAAATTCACAATGATTCCTTCATTGATTTGACAGCCTTCACAGCTCAGTTGGTAGTAGCTCTGCCTTCTGTGCTGGAGGCCGTGGGTTCGATCCCCACCGAGGACAAACATTTGTGTGGTGAACATAGATGTTTGTTCTCTGTCTGGGTGTTATATTATATTCTAAGTATGTATTTATAAAAAAAAAGTATATTATATGTATTATATCAGCTATTTGGTTCCCATATTACAAGCTTTGGCTTAGTTTGAGGCTAGATAGTGCTGTGTGGAAAGTCCACTAATATTTATTTATTTATATTTATTCAATACATAGGTAAACTCAATACATAATACCGAAACCGATTTTAATTAATTAATTATAGAAGATTAATGAAAATTCATAAATCAAATTAAGTAATGAGTTGCACCACAAGGAAATACTAACGTTCCAGTTATAGAAAAAACCAAGACAGTTCCTTCCCCCCCTCCAATTATAGTGGACGGGGTGAACAACTACCAAGATTTTTATGACTCTTTGTCATTAAAACAGCCCGCTAGTACCTTTCGAATTAAGATACTGAGCGGTGAGAGTGTAAAAGTGAACGCCATTAACGATGATGCGTACAGAGCTTTAACAAAAATTTTGAGCGAGAGTAGCTGCCCCTGGCACTCTTATGAAAATAAGCTAGAGAGGCCTATAAGAGTTATGGTCAAGAAATTGCCTTCCACTTGTGAACCTCATCGGATCATCGAGGACCTTAAAGGAAAGGGCTACAAGATTGAAGAAGCAGTGAATAAACTGAGCTGGAGAACTAAAGAACCACTCAATATGTTCATGCTCACCTTCAGCAATGAAGAAGACATTAAAAAAGTTTATGAGATTAAAAATATACTGGGGTGCGTGGTTGAGATCCAACCTCTGAGGTCCACCAAACTGATCCCTCAGTGCAAGAGATGCCAAGTGTACGGCCATACACAGAAGTACTGCTCCAAAGAAGCAAGGTGTGTTAAATGCACAGGTAAACACCTTACCAAGGACTGTAAAAAACCTGCAGACGAGAAGCCAAAGTGTGTGCATTGCGGAGAAGCGCACCCATCAAACTACAGAGGCTGCATGATAGCCAAAGAAATGCAGAAGATGCGGACCAAAACCATGAAGAAAACCCCAGCTACGCGGCAAATCTTCAGTACTAAACAGCAGGTAATTCCTCAAAGCTCTTCCAAGAGTAACATAGGAACTCCGTCGGCCAACACTACTCATAAATCTGTATCATACGCCCAAGCAACTGCTAAAAACACACTAGCTATGCAACGCAATGAGCCAAGCAACAATAACAAATTAGATGAAATTCTGAAATTCATGACATCTTTTGATGAGCGATTGAGGAAAATAGAAAACAGCACCAAACTTGCTGTTCCTAAGAGCAAACAATGATTTATACGCTAAAAATCATGGCTTGGAACTGCAATGGGCTACTTAATCATCAAAACGAACTGCAGGTAGTCCTTGATATAGAAAATATAGATTTGTGTCTCGTATCGGAGACACATTTCAATAAACAATCACACATTACATTTAATGGCTATAAAGTCTATCATGCTCTACATCCTGCTAACAAAGGAAGAGGAGGTAGTGCTGTTATCGTAAAAGAAAATATCAAACACTATGAAGTGAGTAAATATGAAGAGCCAGATATCCAGTCTGTAGCTGTCTGTGTCAATACAAAGCGATATTCTCTAACGGTAGCAGCCATATACTGCCCACCGCGACATACAATAGATGTAGATAAATATTCAAGATTTTTTCAAACGCTTGGCGAAAGATTCGTCTTAGGTGGTGACTTTAATGCCAAGAACACGTATTGGGGTTCCAGACTAACGAATACAAAGGGGAATAATTTGATGAAAGCCATAAATCAGATAACTGGAGACGTCATATCTACTGGCTCACCGACATACTGGCCAACTGATCCAAACAAAATTCCAGACTTGATAGACTTTTTTATCTATAAAAACCTATCTCGTAACTATTTAAAAATAAAACAGAGTTATGATCTGAACTCTGACCATTCTCCAATATATCTAGAAATAAGTGAACAAATTTTACAAGTGCAAAATACTCTGACCCTAGTAAATAAGTATACTGATTGGGAGAGTTTTAAGACAGAACTAGATTATAATATAAATCTTAAGATTCCACTAAAAACAACAGAGCAACTTAACCTAGAAGTAGACAATTTTACAAAACTTATACAACAGGTTGCCTGGAACAATACACCAGTAAACAAGAAAAGGACCACCAGTAACAACTACCCGTATGATATCTTACAGCTTATAAATGAAAAAAGGAAACAGAGAAAAGTTTGGCACCAAACTAGATTTCCTCAAGACAAAAATAAGTTGAATAATCTCACAAAACAGTTAAAAAGAAAAATTAATCTCTTTAACGATGCGTCAACTGGAAGTTATCTTCAAAACCTCACCAGTGACCGCAGTACAAACTACTCACTCTGGAAGGCAACAAAAAATATGAAACGACCCGTTACCCTTATTCCTCCAATTAATATAGGACCTGGAAAGTGGGCCGTTAGCAACGAACAAAAAGCAAAAAGATTTGCAGAACATCTAGAAGAAATATTTAAACCTAACGAAGCCCAAACCAACAATAAATCAACGATAAACGAAGTTTGTAACGACACACTAACCATAAAGCTGGTATCACCCAGAGAAGTCTGGAGTGAAATAAAACATCACATAAACCCAAAAAAATCTCCTGGGTTTGACCTCATAACGGGAGTAATACTACATAACCTTCCAAGAAAAGCACTAGTCAAACTGACAACCCTTATTAATGCAGCACTCCGACTAAAGTGTGTACCAGATTTATGGAAAGTTGCCGAAGTTATCATGATAGCCAAGCCAGGAAAACCACCACATGAGACCTCATCTTACAGACCGATTTCCCTGCTACCTATGTTATCAAAACTATTTGAAAAGTTGTTTCTTAAAAGACTTAAGCCACTTATAGATAGTAAAGACATCATACCAGATCACCAATTTGGATTCCGAGAACAGCATTCCACAATTGATCAAGTTCACAGAATTACAGATGTCATTGAGAAAACACTCGAAGAAAAAAAAGTCTGCTCTACTGTCTTTTTAGATGTAGCTCAAGCATTTGACAATGTATGGCATGAAGGGCTATTACTGAAACTGAGGAGAGTACTACCTTCAGAATTCGTAGATTTAATAGAATCTTACTTATCCAATAGAGTTTTTAGAATAAGGCAAGAAGATGCTTACTCCGAACTTAAAAAAATTAAAGCTGGGGTGCCACAAGGAAGCGTACTTGGCCCGGTCCTGTATCTTCTTTACACAAGTGACATCCCCGAGCTACCAAATAACACCATTGCAACCTTCGCTGATGACACTGCTATAATGGCTGTCGGAAGCACTCATGCAGAAGCCGCTGAAAAAGTACAAGCAGCTGTAAATGAAATCCATGATTGGACGATAAAATGGCGAATAAAGCTTAATGAATCCAAGTCGGTTCATATCAACTTTAGTAACAAGAAAGAACAGTACTGTGCGGTATTCATTAACAATAAAATCATACCATACGAGAACACAGCAAAATACCTAGGTATGACGCTTGACGCGAAGCTGCGCTGGAAAGCACATGTCAAGAAGAAAAAAGAAGAGTTAGAATTACGCTACAAAAGGATGTACTGGCTGCTTGGAAGGCAATCCGCTCTGTCAGTGCATAACAAGCTTTTGTTGTACAAACAAGTCCTGATGCCAGTATGGACGTATGGTATACAGCTATGGGGCTGTACCTTTAAAAGCAACATCCAAATAATACAGCGATTTCAAAATAAAGTACTAAGAGGTATTGTCAATGCACCTTGGTACGTGAGAAACGATGACCTACACCGGGACCTCCAGATTGAGTTCGTTGATAAATTAATTAAGAAATACGCAGAAGCTCACCAAAAAAGACTTCTTCACCACGTGAACGTCGAGGCCATCCAGCTCCTCGACAACACAGACAAAGTGAGAAGACTCAAAAGAACCAAACCTTTTGAGTTAGTGCAGTGATAAACCTAATATTGTGTAGTGATAGTGCTACTTCTTATGAACACAAGAACAAAGTGTCGCCTTAAGTAGAGACTGTAAGAAAAGTGCCAATGGACACATTCTTATTAATATTATTTGTATAAAATTAAGTCAAAACAAAATTACTCATTAGCCTACCTGGCTAGATCGTAATGATATTAGGGTACCGCATGTCATGCGCAAAACTAATTTAGTAAAAAAAAAAAAAAAAAAAAGTAATGAGTAGCAAAATAAATGTAATTAAATGTATTGGTGTACTTTTGGCATTACACTTCATATAAATTATAGTATTTTGTAACAATGATTATGCAAAAGAACAGAAGGAACCTAGCCGTAAGTATGTTACCTGTTCTTCTAGGCTAGGTCGAGTGGCACTGTTCTTCTGGCACCTAGATTCAAATAGCTTTAAGACGTTTCAATGTGATCCTTGTGATTCAATAAATGACTTTGACTTTGACAAAATCTTTGCTAGTGCTGGCCGTAATATAGCGTGCATGTTGTACTAGCAAGCCTGTGAACCTCACAGCATCTTTGAAACTACCCCAATTATCATTACAGCTAACAATATTTACCCAAGTTCCTGTGTCAATTAAATTCGAGAAGGTAAACACATCCATTCAAATAATTCGATTGCTATTCAAACTAACCAATTCAATCCTGTCCCGTCAATCAATAAGCGCCTACTTATTCATTAGCAGTTGGAAATCACGGAGCAAACCAATTGAATTGGCTTGAAATCCGAACTGTATTTAGGCTTAGTTTGCATCGACGTATTGGGTGTAAATAGGTACAACACTAGGCACCTAGAGTCACCTAGCTTTAAGACGTTTTAAACTGATTCTTGTGATTTTATTGAATAAACACCTTTTGGCTTTGACAAAGTACTCTGGGTAGGTACTCATATTACAATCTAGCCGCAATAGCATGCTTATGAGTAATTTTACATTGACCTCAAAATGAATCCATTAACACTTTTCTTACTGTCTCTATTTAAGAGGAAAACACTTGGTTTTTGTGTTCTTTATAAGTGAATCAACAAATAAGAAATAAATTATAATAATTACTATAAATGCGCAATGAGCGTAAGTTCGTATACAATGTGTAAACGACTGTACGACATTAAATTAATACACGTGTAGTACTACTATCTAGTATTGATTTAAAAAAGGTTGTATTAACATTCATTCATAATTGAGATTTTTTTATTTTCAAACAAACTAAATATCAGAATAAGCATAAAATTATTGAACATTCTGTATAAACACACAAACAAAGCAACGTACGTTCATTCAATGCCGCGCCCCGCGCGCAGAAACCGCACATACATACCTACTACGACTAAACCTAAACTGTGCCGCGCGCCCGTGCCTAAAGGTGAACGCCCTTTCAGCGCGGGCGCGCGGCCGGCGGCGGCGTCTTTGATTCGCCGATATAGTAGAGCAACGTTAGCATGTAGGAAAAATAAAACTAGTTAGGTACCTCAAATCCGTTTCCAATATGCTCACGTTGTTGCATGTTGCACATACAAATGAATGCACTGAAGAGCTCCTTCAACTGTTCTAGAGTTTGTTTTGTATGCCTAGTTTCACAATTATCTTTCCCTTCATAATACAAGTTCTGCATTTTGATGACATTAACAAGACACACACACTCACACAAAAAGTCTATTTCGCGGTAAGTACCAAATCTAGACACTAGTCACGAGTAATAACACGAATTTACAATTTTCAAAATTAGATATATCAAGGTCGCTACCAAGGCGATTGTTTACTAAATAATAATGTCTTTCACTGGCCACCGGGCGGCAGCGTGGCACATAGTGGGGCGCGCTACGTACCTATCTGTCTCTATCACACACGTAAGCGGAATGATATCTGTCCTTGTCGCACAGCGAAATTTTACAATGTGAGCGCACAAATATGTTTCTTATGCGGTCTAACGCGTATAAATATGATATCTCTGTCCTTTTTTTCGTTTGATTGATGAGTCACATGACTTCATGACCCCGGAAATTTGACCTCATCACCGGCGATTAGAGATACAGGTTGCATAGAAATTATTTATTGGAAAAGTATCGATATCTCGATAAATATTCAGGCTTTTTTGATAAAACCAACTCCTAAAATCTAAAAATGCAATTAGGAGTACGTGTTTCAATTTAATGTCGTACATGACTTTACACCTTGTATAAGTGAATAATTTGAGAGCACTGGTAGTCCAAGTGGTATCGGCCTTACAATCCTAAGGTGGTTTCGTGCACCAATGAGTTTTACTGTTCAAACATGTATATGCACAGTGGCACTACTCTCAAACGGAGAAGGTGAATATCGTGAGGAAACCGGCATGTCGTAGAACCTAAAAAGTTCTGACATTGTATCAAGTGCTCGAAAGGAGCCTCTTTGAGACGCACTTAAAATCCACTACACTGTTTAGAAAGAACTTTAAGACACTATTTGCAACAAAGAAATCAAATCTGTAAGTTCATATAAAAATATAAAAAAACTAATAACAAAGTAAAAAATATATTTAAATGTATCGATAGTTCTTATCGACTCCGTGCCGTTCTCCTAAGTGCGAGAGAGAGAGCAATATTGCTGACTCGTTCCGATAATTTATGACCGAGTTTGCAGCGAGAGTTTAACGCAACTATAGTGACACGACAGGAAGAATAAAGAAAGAAAAAGAAGGTAAGAAAACTTTTTAATTTGACCCACGAACAAAAGAAAAAACAATAAACAGTAGATAGGGAAACAATAATAGTCACAATAACAGAAGGGAGAACAAAAATTGGTTGTAGGTGAATAGATACCCATGCATCGTTGTGTGCGATCAAATAAGTCTTCGTCTGAGCTCAAGAAGTCAAAATCTAGCCTATAAACTAAGCGAACCTAGGCGCCAGTTTCCCAGTACTCCTTTCACACCTTACCCACTCTAGTGAGGTGGAAACAGTGTACTCTATTCCGATTCTGTAATGTAATCAACGCGTCAGTCTGTCTGGCATATCAATGCAATTCCTCTGAGCCTAGCCGAGCCTGTTGGCATACTGGTTAGAGATACAGCGATTCACCTTACTAAAGCCTTATACACGGTTCACTTTTGCCTGTCAATTTGAATGAAGCAACCAAATTGATCCATGTAAACATAAAAATGAATCATTCAATGTTTGGCATTCCTTTCATTTCTGCTCCATTCAACCAAAGTGATTCAATTTGGTTCAACCGTGTATTTCCGGCTTTAGCTCTGGTGGTCTAGTGGTAGCGGCTCCGCCTTCTGATCCTAAGGTCGTGGGTTCGAAACCAGTCGTACACCAGTGAGTTTTTCTGTTCAAAATGTATGTGCACAATGCCAGTACTCTCAAACGGTGAAGGAAAACATCGTGAGAAAACCGGCGTGTCGTAGAACCTAAAAAGTTCTTTAACATCTGTCAAGTGCTCGAAAGGAGCCCCTAAAGGCGCTCTTAAAATCCTTTCACCACACTGTTTCGAAAGAAACTAGTGACACGACAAGAGAAGAGACCTTACTTAGGACGCAGGCAAGAGTAGTAGAACTCTTTGTGTGTGGCTCGTCCGGGGAAGTAATACCTCTATGCCTATTTCTGTCGCCAAGCAGCGTTGCTGTGTTTCGGTATGAAGAGTGTGGTTGTCGGTGAAATTACGGGAAAAATTACACCCAATTATTCTTCTTTGCTATTTTCTGAAACTTGTTTTTGCGATTTTTCAGACATTCGTATTTAGTTAGGCAAATAAATGTGTTATCTATCTATCTATCTATCATTCATTGATTAAGTCTTGAAATATGTTGAAATGTGCGAACGAAAGTTGTTTGACGGTCTTCATTTTTTAAGTTTAGTTTGTTCATATGAAGTCTCGAATAAATAAATTTTGTTTTTTTGTATATTAAAGTCAACGTTAAATCAGAATTATAGAGATCTCTTAGAGCTGATTTCGCCATGCTCTGTTAGATTAACAAAGGATTAAAGGGCCGTTAAATATGTCAAAATGTACGCGTTTGACATCTAAGGTTAGATTTAACGGCCTGTTAATCCTTTATTAGTAACTAGCGGCCTGTCCCAGCTTCGCATGGGTGGTCATACATTTTTTGAACATATTAGGATAAACTTAGACCGTGGGTTCGAGCCTCGCGAGCCTACTTATTTCATACATTTGCACGCCAGAGACTGAAATCGCATCCCGAGCGTGACCCGTGGACCCGTTAACGTTTTTAATTTCGTCATATCTTTTGAATGGAATGTCCGATTAATAAATTTAAGAAGTAATCTATAGGTATTGAAACCGTCTTAATTATGAAAAGATTTATTTGGATAAGGATTAATACCAAGGTACAAATAAAGACCCTTTTCTAGCGGCGGCATTTCAATTAAATTTTTATAATAAAAAAACACTTATTGTGACATAACTATAATAGTTAGACATATGCTGTCGCGACATTTTTTGTAGATGATGACGTGTTCTACAAAATCGTAGTACATTATTTTGTTCTATCATCAATAGTTTTCGCAGCGCACGCGATGTAAGGTTTTTGGTTTCCACCTTGGGTTACATTATTGGAGTTTTAGTAAGGATCCCTGATTTTTTTGAAAATATAATATAGCCTATGTTACTCAGGGATAATGTAGCATTCTAATGGTGAAAGAATTTTTGAAATCGGACCAGTAGTTTTTGAGCCTATTCGTTACATACAAAAATACAAAGCTTTCCTCTTTATAATATTAGTGTAGACTAACAGAGCATGGTGAAATCAGCTCTTAATCTGATCGAGAGGCTAGGTGAATCTAGGTGCCAGTTCCAAGCGACCAAGCCTAGAAGAACATAACGGGCATAAAACTAACCACTTGGTTCTTAAAATTTTTCCGTCACACAATAATAAAGTTTAAGGCGCGGGTTATTCCCGACAGTACGAATGTTGTCTCGTCCGAATCGGCAGGTCTCTGATTGAGGAATTTCATGGCAGTGGATATTCTCTGATGCATTTCCTGTTCCTGTGAATTCACTGTTGTGATCTGAATACGATAGTTAGGGCTCCACCCCTACAAATAGAAGGTTCTATAATAGAAAATCTTTGAGATTTGCATAAAATAACTTTTCTGCAAAAACAAAACCCGACTTATATACTTATTTTTTTTTTTATGATCAATGATGATTGAATTATACAGAACTAGCGACCCGCCCCGGCTTCGCACGGTTATTGTGAGTTATCCCTAAGAGATTATGCTTGTATTATGCATATAAACCTTCCTCTTGAATCACTCTATAAAAAAAAAACCGCATAAAAATCCGTTGCGTTGTTTTAAAGATATAAGCATACATAGAGATATAGGGACAGAGAAAGCGACTTTGTTTTATACTATGTAGGGATGAATAAATAAATTACCACGTCTGAAACTGACTTAACCGACGACCTGTAAAGTGTGAAATTTACCAATATATTGATTATTCTGGTCTTTGAATTCCTCCATAAAGAGCTTTTTCAATTCTGTGATGAATTGGACCTTCTAAGCATTTCAATGCACCCTCACGGCTCAAGTTGGTAGGTAATAGCTCTGACTTCTGCGCTGTACACCGTGGGTTCGTAAAGGTTTATTTGGTATTGTTGCATTTATTCTTGAAGTAGGTAACTGTATATTTTTATGATAGCACACTAACATCATTATCTACCTAAGGTTAGCAGGACACTATTATCTACCTAAGGTAGAAATGCTCATAGCATTATATAACCTTTTGTTCACTTATTTTTGTGTCATAAAGTGTTAAAACAGGTCACTGTGACCTCAATTATCATCTTAAGACGGGAGCGACAGACAGTGACCTCTGGCTGCCTACGGGAAAAAGAAACTGGAGCGCAAGTAGTACAGCATTGCTCTGCATCAAATGAAGCCAGATCTAAAACGGGGCTGTAAGAGCTTATTAAATCTTGCTCCCCTGCATGCACATCACCAAAATCAAATAAAAAAAAAATAAAAGAAAGTTTATTTTGGAAACAAAAACAAGGCACAATTTAATATAGGAAACGATAACATTCGCAGAAGTTTAAAAAACAGTGTCGCGAACATTAACGCCCTCTGACTTTAAGAACTCCAAAACATTTATTTGAGATTTATTAGTTCAGTTAATTCAAAGTTGTAACAAAACAACCATCATCGGGGATGCTAGAACATTGCTGCCAAAGTCCTGATCTGACTTTAAGGAGCTGGGCTGGCTGGGGTGAGTTTAGCAGGGGGACAATGCACAATGCACCCGACTGCGGGACGTCAGTGCAGATCTCATTACCACACCATGAATTCGAATTGAATTAGAAAGTGTTAAGGCGAAGACAAGAGCTAATGTGACTCTCGCTCGCACGTTTCGACATGTTGAAAGATATAAAATCACTAAACTCATTTTCGAAAAATCGCAATCAACCATCTTGTGTGCAGTCACATTGCACACAGTTTAGTAAAAAATCATTTTGATCGATACAAGTTTTCCTTCTCAAAAGTTTGCTTTACTAGTTTTCGTACATAAGCTAACTTTTAAGTAGGAAAACTTGTATCGATCAAAATGGAATTTTGACTAAACTGTGTGCAATGTGATTGCACACAAAATGGTTGATTGCGATTTTTCGAAAATGAGTTTAGTGATTTTATATCTTTCAACATGTCGAAACGTGCGAGCGAGAAGTTGTTTGATAGTTGTCATCCCCTTAAATAATAAATATCTCAAAAAAAAAAGTTTTGTATCAGCTGGCTCCATTACAAGAGGGGCTAGACAGTGCTGTGTGGAAGGTTCACCGATATTTATAGTAGGTATATATTTGACCGCTTCATACCGGCAGCAGTGTTTTGCAATGTGTAATTTCAGAGTAAAAGGTATTATATCGATCCTTTTTCGTGTTACCCATATTCAGGCATTTATCAAAAGGCGACATAAATACGAGCGGGAAATCAAAGCATTTAATCGGATAGAAATCGGGAATAATCGGGAACTGACGGACGAATGATTTTATCTGACAGCGGGAAATGGGTGTGTTCACGCTTGTCGCTAGCAACGATGATTTATTAGTCCAGAGCCTTTCTACTGGGCTCTTTTGTTGAAAACGACGGTATTTCATCAAGTTAGATTATATTTTAACGACAATGCTGAGTTTTTTCTCGAATTGCGACCACTAACCTGAAGATGAATTGAAAACAAATAACTCGAAATCAAAATAGATGTATTTTTAACTAAAACAAAGCACAATATAATGTAGAAAACGCTGAAGTTTCTGAAACTGTGTCACAGTAAATATAATAGCAATTTGTGGATATTCCACACAGCACTACCTAGCCCCAAACTAAACAAAGCTTTTACTATGGAAACCTACTTATACCACCCAACCAAATGGACTGACTGATGAATGGAACGCTTTAAGGGCTCGTCCGGGGAAGTACCACCACGCCTTTTCTGCCGCCAAGCAGCGTTGCTGTATTCCGGTTTGAAGAGTGTGGTTGCCGGTGTAATTACAGGCACATGAGGCTTAACATCTGTATGCCTCTAGTTGATGGACGCAAGGCAGTGCTTCGTAGGGCACACGCACTACAGTTACGCGACTGGTTGGCAGGAAGATGATGATGAAAACTATCATTTTTTCCAGTACAACCTGCAACTGTTGTGGCACTTATTTATCAAAGTTTTGAGGTTAGTTCGCAACTCACCCTGAGTTATAATGGGGCTATCCAGCGTGCTAATTGACACACGGTAAAATAAGTAAGCAGTACCCCAAGTATGAGATTTGCTTACGATATTTCGTTTTTCGTTTTACGTTTTTGTTCCGTGTTCATTGCGGGTTTTGTATGAAGACGCGATATTGATACCGATACGGAACTTTACAAAACCCGCAATGAGCACGGAGCAAAAACGAAAAACGAAATATCGTAAGCAAATCTCATACTTGGGGTACTGACTGCGTTAATTATTGTACTAGCTGGTGCCCGCGACTTCGTCTGCGCTGGATTAGTATTTCGAGTAGCTTATAATAGGTGGCGTAGTAGGTAAATATGTGTAACTCTAGCGGTTTTGGCAGCGCACGCCAGAATAGCTCGCAGATGGTTGATTCGTCCTACTTACTTGACACTTATCGTCATATTTTGGACAATTCACACAATATCTTTATTTATTTATTATGGTTTATCTTTATGTATTTGTGATGGGATGCCGATAGTTTTGTTACCGAAACTTGTTAGCAGTGTGTTATTGTGCCCACAACTGAGTTACAACTTGATAATAAATCTCAAGTACAAAGTTAGCGGTTCGGTTTTGTTCCATTTTACAAGAGCTCGGACCAAAATTAAATTGTAAATACAGTTGTAATTAACACTATTTTATTTGCAAAATCTCCGAGTATATTTCGCTGTATTTTTTACTAGTTGAAAAATAGCAAAAAACATCTGCAGGTTTTTATTTTTAGGTATGAAAATAAATTTTTGAGTGTATTTTCTATTTAAAAAAGTGGACCGCTCCGGTCACAGTAACTGTTCAACATCAGGTAGACTATCTCACCAGATGCTGATTACAAATGTTCTACCAGCTATCGTATACCCATCCCATCCCCCAGTAAAAGATTTGTGTTCGTTGGTTAGGTTAGCTCTTGGATCGTTGGTTATCTTAATTTGACTTTTTTGTTGTATCTCAAAAACCGAGCGTCCCAGAAAAAATGTAAAAATTGTTTTGAAATGTCCAAACAAAGCCCTTTCATATGACTTGTAACTTGATTTTTTATGTAACTTTTTTTATTTTTGCCCCCTTAAAAAACCCCTTATCCGATTTTACTCAAATACTCACCAGTAAATTTCTCATATACTTACCAGTACAAGCTATCGACTTATCAAATTTCATGCAGATCGGATCAACGGTTCGAAAGTTATGGCTAGACAAACATACATACATACATAAAACGCCCCAAGTTGAAACTAAGATCTTCGTTCGCTTCGCTCACTCGATCAAATTATGGTGGTAGAAATTATACTTCCCCGGACGAGCTGTTCGAGCTTCCCCGGTTTTTTCGTATCCATTTCACGAACCACTTATTAAGTAGGTACTTAGTTTACGCTGCCGGCTTAGCCCAGATAAAACAAAATACAAATATTTAAAGAGTCTTACGGTCGGTTTCTGAAAGCTTAATCAAAACTAATTGGATGTCAAGTCACTCGCCATTTTAGCGATTACATCGA
This sequence comes from Chloroclysta siterata, assembly GCA_932294275.1. Taxonomy (NCBI): domain Eukaryota; kingdom Metazoa; phylum Arthropoda; class Insecta; order Lepidoptera; family Geometridae; genus Chloroclysta; species Chloroclysta siterata. The sequence goes on along the minus strand of OW028607.1, from coordinate 11,041,942 downwards.
ATTAGATAGAGATAGCAAGTGACTTGACATCCGATTAGTTTTGATCGGGCTTTCAAAAACCGGCCGTAAGACTAAAGATATCTGTATTCTTGTTTTATCTGGGCTAAGCCGGCGGCGTAAACTAAGTATCTAATAAATGGCTCGTGAAATGGATACCAAAAACCTTTCAATTTAGTTTTAATTATTTCGGGTCGGCGGCAGGGCGGCTGGTGGGCACAATAGTGTCCTTTTGGTCTCTTGCATCAATTTGTTCAAAATTGCTTTCAATTCTATTCTCAGTGTGTATACTTAGACGAGGAATTTTGAGTTTTGTGAATGCGGTGACCGTTTTTTACTGTTCTGAAGCTCGGGCTCGAACGAAATCAAAATCAAAATCAAAACGGTCTTTATTCAGTACAATCACAAGGATCACTTTGAAACGTCTTATATACTAGGTGAATCCATCGCCAGTTCCTCGCGACCAAAGCCTAGAAGAACGGGCAAGAAACTAACGGCTTGGTTCCTAGCGTTTTTTTGTATGATCCTTTTTACAATTTTATTATGGTACCTACTTAATTGTTTAGTGTTTTTAATGAGTTGGAGCATAGTTCAGTCCCAAGCTTCTTTTGTCATCTATAATCAGAAATTTTATAGTAAGCTTTTGTACACACAACGGTAAAGAAAACATCTTGAGGACCGGCATGTCGTGGAACCTATAAAGTTGTAAAACATGTGTCAAGTGCTCAAAAAGAGCCTCTTTGAGGCGCAATTAAAATCGTTTCACCACACTTTTTCGAAAGATACTGACACGACAAGAAAAAGAGGAAGGAGAGGGTTTCGAGGCCATTTTCTGTTTGCGGATCGCGCCTTCCCATGATCTTGAGTTTGTTTTTAAAGATATAAAATCAGAACTTATTTATAAAAAACTAGCGGCCTGTCCCAGCTTCGCATGGGTGGACATACATTTTTTCAACGTTTTTGGATAAATTTAGACCGTGGTGGGTTCGAGTCATTTGCACGCCCTTCTACCTCGCGCCTTGCCCGGGCCCGCGCTGAGTGAGAACGCGCCCCGTGACCCGCGCGTCGCTTAATTTTTAAAATCTTTTGAATGGAATGTCCGATTTGAAAAATTCAAGAAGTAATGTATAGGTATTGAACCAGTCTTGAATATAAAAAGATTTATTTGGATAAGCATTAATACCAAGGCACAAATAAAGAGCCTTTTCTAGCGGCGGCATTTCTATTCAATTTTTATAATAAAAAAACACCTATTGTGACATAACTATAATAGTTAGACATATGCTGTCGCAACATTTTTTGTAGATGATGACGTGTTCTACATAATCGTAGTACATTATTTTGTTCTATCATCAATAGTTTTCGCAGCGCACGCGATGTAAGGTTTTCTTTTTCCACCTTGGGTTACATTATTGGAGTTTTAGTAAGGATCCCTGATTTTTTGAAAATATTATATAGCCTATGTTACTCAGGAATAATGTTGAAAGAATTTTTGAAATCGGACCAGTAGTTTTTGAGCCTATTCGTTATATACAAAACAACAAAAATACAAATCTTTCTTCTTTATTATATTAGTGTAGATTAGTGTAGATATTAGTTTGCAAAAGTACGAAAACTAGTAAAGCTCTTTTATTTTTGTTAATTTTTTATATGTTTACCGTTTCATGGAAATCAAAGGTTTAGAATGAGGAGGGTATTTCGTATCTGTTTGTTTAGGCTTAATACAAACTACTATTTGATTACACAACAGAATTTGTAGCCATCAATAAGTAAGGAAAACATTGCGAGGGAACCAGTTAGTATTCTAACAGCGGCGATGGGCTTGCAACCTGTCACATATGGAATACCAACTACGGAAAATGTGGGTGGCCAAATGTTATATTTGGATGTACCCCTGACTACCCCTCTAGAATCTAATGGGATAAACACCGTACCTGGTGATCAGTCGCGAAATTCATGATTGGACCCCACGACCGATGCTTTAACACGTTTAAAAGTGATCCTTGTGATACAATGGGATAAATAACTATTGACTATGAGTTTGACCTACGGATCAGAAGGCGGTGTCGCTATACCTAGTTTTGACAGCCTTCACAGCTCAGTTGGTAGTAGCTCTGCCTTCTGCGCCGTAGGCCGTGGGTTCGATCCCCACTGACAACAAACATTTGTGTGATGAACATAGATATTTAATCTCTGTCTGGGTGTTATTATATTATAAGTATGTATTTACAAATAAATAAGTATAATATCAGATATATGGTTCCCGTATAACAAGCTTTGGCTTAGTTTAGGGCTAGATAGTGTTGTGTGGAAAGTCCACCAATATTTCTTTATTTTATTTCTATGAATAAACAGAACAGCCATAAATAATAAAGCACCAATTACGTAGTACAGTCAGCACAACGGTGAAGCAGCCGGTAACGTTGTCAATGTCGCAGATACTATAATTTATTGCTACTCCACTCGACTTCAAACTAGAAATAGTGGAGAAGGTAAGTAGCGAGCACTGATTAACATCTACAGCCTAGCGAGATTCTGAGAAAAGAGCAGTAAATAGAGAAGAGAGCTCTTTGTGTGTGGATCTGTTTTTCACCCTGTTTTTTTCTGCCGCCAAGCAGCAACGCTGTGTTTCGGTTTGAAGAGTGTGGTTGCCGGTGAAATTACAGGCACACGAGGCTTAACATCTGTATGCCTCAAGTTGATGGACGCAGGGCAGTGCATCGTATAGCACGTTCTTATCGTACGTGACTTTCGAGGCAATGCTTTGTGTGTGCAAAATGTGCAATGCATAGGTGATGATTACCACCTAACATCAGGTGGGCCATCTGCTTGTTCCATCGACAAGTACTCTATTAAGTAGTCAGCAATACTCTTAAACTGTGAAGGAAAACATGGATTTTTTTGCAGAGTATCAGTTCACAATCGTAAAAAAAAACCCACAGATGACTTTTGGTTTGTGGTTTACTTCAGCAAAAGTTATGTTTTCAGTGTATATGAGTGGTTTTTTCTAAAGTTATTATTCATCATTATCATCACCAGCCTAAAGAAGTCCACTGCTGGACATAGGCCTCCCCTATACATTTCCAGGAAGAACGATTCCGAGCCCTCTCCATCCACCGACTTCCCGCGATCCTGACAATGTAGTCAGTCCAAAACGGTTATCAGTTCTTCGAGCTATATGACCTGCCCATTGCCACTTCAACCTGCTGATTCTGCGAGCTATGTCGGCTACTTTGGTTCTCCTACAGATTTCCTCATTTCTGATTCTATGCCTCAGTGAAACTCCCCACATAGCTCTCTCCATAGCCCTTGATGACGTATGGAACTGAGACGTGGGCGCTTACTAGGTAAACAAGATATTATTAGATGATTAATTTGCCCCGTTGTAGCAGGCTTTAACTTACATCATACCTTCTCCGATCCTCTTGTTAGTTGGTGGCAGCTACCACGGCAAATCGCGAATTTATCGCACGTACATACGTCAAACAAGTGATTTATAACGAGTACGCCGAGGTACCTATGTCATAGTTAGCGCGGGTAGGCAGGCGACATCTTTGTTCAAGTTTTAAACACATATTAGACGAAAATGAAGGAAATGGAAGATCATGGTAAGCTTATTACAAGCACACGTGAGAGCACTAGTGGTCTAGTGGTAGCGGCCCCGCCTTCCGATCCTAAGGTCGTGGGTTCGAAAGCGGTCGTGCACCAATGAGTTTTTCTCTTCAAAAATTTATATTATTAGATCGTGACGTAACCGGCATGTAGAACCTAAAAGGTTCTATAACATGTGTCAAGTGCTCGAAAGGAGCCTCTTGAGGCGCACTTCAAATCCTTTCACCACACTGTTTCGAAAGAAACTAGTGACACGACAAGAGAGAGAAGCACACGTGGCTTAACATCTGTATGCCTCAGGTTGATGGACGCAGGGCAGTACATCGGGCAGGTTAATATCGTGCGTCAGTTGCGAGGCAATGCATTGTTATAGTTGGTAGTAACCACTTCCTTCATGGACGAAAGAGGCTACCTACCCACAACACGGGTTCTCCTAGGGTGGGAGCTAGCGTACTTGCGCATTTTATTTTCTGTAGGATTTTATTGTATCAGCACTTTTTGGTTTAATTATCTCATGTAAAATTGTCATCAAATAAACATAATAAATAAAAAACTTACCATCATGTGGGCTATCTGCATGTTCCATGAGCCAGTAGTAGCCAGCAGTAGATAAAAAAAACTTTCGCGATAAATTAAACCATGATTTATCCTCAATAGGTGATTTTTATTCTTCTTACAGAAATAGATACATTGATAACTTTTTATTGTTAACCCCACAGAAACAAAACACAGGGTAAAGGCATACATTTAGGGAAAACAGTGACCTTACCACTGAGAGCGACCTCTTCCATGCAACCTTGAAATGTGTTAATCCTAATAAATTATATAGGACTTTTACAGACACCTTTATAAATTAGAAAAAGTTAAACCTCTTAAAGGGTCTTTTTCCCTATTTAAATATAACATTCGTAATCGCCTCTAAAACGTCCGAAAACATAAATAAACATAGAGGCTTTTGTGCGGACACAATGCGAGGCTTACCGTCATTTGGAACAAATAATTTATCACAACGCAGTTACTGCTCCCTCACCCAATCCGACCCACATCCCACATTAAACAAAATTATCTTTTCACACATTCACATGTACATAAATAGTTTACATAATAATAATAAATAAATATTGGTGGACATTCCACACAGCACTATCTCGCCCCAAACTAAGCCAAAGCTTGTGATATGGGAATCAGATAGCTGATATACTACTTATATACTTTTTTTTTGTAAATACCTACTTAGAATATTATATAACACCCAGACAGAGAACAAACATCTATGTTCATCACACAAAAATGTTTGTTCTCGGTGGGGATCGAACCCACGGCCAACGGCACAGAAGGCAGAGCTACTACCAACTGAGCTGTGAAGGCTGTTATAAATCATATAGATCTTAGATCTCATCACCATAGATCTAGGGAATGCAATACCTACTGGTATACCGGGATCACAAAATACCTGTATCCCGCATACATTTTGCGGGACTAATCTCGGTCGGAAATTTTGCGGGATCCCGCTACACTGGCGGATTGCACGTGGTTGAAGGGTGGATGGATACGTGTTAAGGCGAAGACAAGAGCTAATGTGACTCTCGCTCGAACGTTTCGACATATTGAAAGATATAAAGTAACTAAACTCATTTTCGAAAAATCGCAATCAACCATTTTGTGTGCAAACACATAGCACACAGTTTAGTAAAAAATCATTTTGATCGATACAAGTTTTCCTACTTAAAAGTTAGCTTATGTACGAAAACTAGTAAAGCAAACTTTTGAGTAGGAAAACATGTATCGATCAAAATGAAATTTTTACTAAACTGTGTGCAATGTGATTGCACACAGATGGTTGATTGCGATTTTTCGAAAATGAGTTTAGTGATTTTATATCTTTCAACATGTCGAAACGTGCGAGCGAGAGTCACATTAGCTCTTGTCTTCGCCTTAAGGTGAACGCAGATTTGGACCGCACCGCACGCGCCGCAGTCGCCGCATTCGAATTCTTTATATGAAGTTCTATGCAACCTCGCATACCGCCCCGCAGTCGCCCGCGCCGCAGTCGCCGCAGTACATGAAGCGGCCGAACTCCCCGAGCCGCAGCTGATGACGTCACCAACGGCGGCGGCCCGCCCGCATCGGACGCTGCGGCGCGTGCGGTGCTGGATTTCTTTCATTCAGTTTTAACCGAACCGGTATGGCCGATTGTTGAATGCTGTCGTCATTCGCATTCAACAATCGGCCATACCGGTTCGGTTAAAACTGAATGAAATAAATCCAGTGCGATGCGTGCGGCGACGGGTATGATTGCGACGGGGATGTGCGAGCGAGAACTACATTAGAGGTAAGTAGTGTTCGTCATATAAGCCACTAGCGGCCTGTCCCAGCTTCGCATAGGTGGTCATAAATTTTTTGAACATTTTAGGATAAACTTAGACCGTAGGTTTGAGCCTCGCGTCTACTTATTTCATACATTTGCACGCGCTTCTCCTTGAGTGAGAAATCGCACCCCGCGCGTGACCCGTGGACCCGTTAACATTTTTAATTTCGTCATATCTTTTGAATGGAATGTCCAATTTGAAAAATTTAAGAAGTAATCTATAGGTATTGAAACCGTCTTAATTATGAAATGATTTATTTGGATAAGGATTAATACTAAGGTACATATAAAGACCCTTTTCTAGCGGAGGCATTTCAATTATAATAGTTAGACATATGCTGTCGCGACATTTTTTGTAGATGATGACGTGTTCTACAAAATCGTAGTACATTATTTTGTTCTATCTTCAATAGTTTTCGCAGAGCACGCGATGTAAGGTTTTTGTTTTCCACCTTGGGTTACATTATTAAAGTTTTAGTAAGGATCCCTGATTTTTTTGAAAATATAATATAGCCTATGTTACTCAAGGATAATGTAGCATTCTAATGGTGAAAGAGTTTTTGAAATCGGACCAGTAGTTTTTGAGCCTATTCGTTACATACAAAAATACAAAAATACAAATGTTTCCTCTTTATAATATTAGTGTAGATAGTGTAGAAAACGGCAACTTTTTTGTTTATACAACGTGTAACATAATACCCCTATAACCCCAGATGCAGGGTATTCTACAAGTAATGGCAAACACCCTTTGTTTAACGACTTTTGAAATTTCGTAGTTTTTCATTCATGAAATGCCTGCTAAACGTTCCTCCAATATGAAACTAAACACACCATGAGGCAGCCCTATTCACAGCTGATTGTACGTTCCGTGTGTGCGTGACCTTGGTACTTGTAAACAGTATCAGGGGTGTTGCAAATTTCTGACACAATATTAATTTTACTTTTGTATGGGAAATTCGAAAACGAAATATTGAGAACCTTTGAACACGTCAAAGTATTCCAGTGCTTGGTCTGATAACTTGGTCTTTGGCCTTATAGGGGTATTATGTTACACGTTGTATAATATAGCTTTACCATTTTCAACCTTATAGCATCATTCTCATTTCTATAAGTAATCCACTTTAAGTTTGGTACTCGCTGCTGTGACAATTAGGTGGAAAATCGTACATTTCGAACAATGGGCCGATGTGGCCAAATGACTGTAACTAATTACAAACCACTCCTTTGCCGAGATTGGGACAGGTGGGGTGACCATCATGAGCAAGTTTTGGGACAAAACCAAAATATTAACATTTTTTGTAAGGAGTCTTAGGAGGAATAAAATCCTTTTCTATTCCTATATTATCTAACTGCGATTAATACGTTACATGGATATGAGAATTTTTGCTGATCAATCACGCTCTAAACCCCATCCCCCTTGATTTTGTTTGATTATTAAATACAATAATTTAAAATATGAAGCAGTTTATTAAAATCCAACGAAAATCAACACGTTCGATTCCGGTCTAAAGTAAGAAAGTAAATACATTTATTTATCATTAATATATAAATATATATTAATTTTTTTAAATAAAAAAACAGACAGTATACACAGACAGACAGAATACCTACCGACTAAAAACTCATTACAATAAAAAAGAAAAATTAAAAAAAGTCCCGTTGCAGTGGTATGCCAAAAAGGCCCAGGTCTTGTGATTTTTCAAAAATCCAATGATGTTGTTTTAGCTATCATCAAAATCAGGACCGAGACTCCTTTGAGTACTTTTCGCTATTCCTCATAATCTCCTCATTTGGCCAATTATTATAATTTTGACACAGAGGGCGAGCATACTCATACTTGAAATACATCACCTGAATACAAGTCCATATTGCTTGCCTCCTAATAATCCAAGGTCTGGTCACCCTACCAACGGGTAATCTCGCTACCAACCTTTATTAGAAATGGGCTTCATTTAAAAAATCTTATTTGGCAACTCCATAATGATTGTTCAGACTTTTCTGTGCGTTTTCATGTTTTTATTTTTAGGGTGAGAGATTTTAATATTGTTGGTTTTAACTTGGTTATCGCGCTTCTGCCTTGTTTCATTAATTTTGTACTTAAAAAAAATAAAAATGTTAAACATTTTACAAATAGAATAAGCTGAGTTTGTGCCTTCTAGTAAGTTCTTAGGGACATTTTTGGCAATTTTTTTTTATACAACTAGCTGATGGAACAAGCAGATGCTAATTGGTTCATGTTAAGTGGTAACCATCACCTATAACAAGCATTGCTTCGTAAGTCAAGCACGATAGGAACGTTCCCTAGGATGCACTGCCTGCGTCCATTAACTTGAGGCATACAGATGATAAGGTTAATGTGCCTTTAATTACACCGGCAACCACACTCTTCAAACCGAAACACAGCGTTGCTGCTTGGCGGCAGAAAAAGGCGTGGTGGTAGTACTTCCCCGGACGAGCCCTTGATTAAGAGCTCTACTACTCATAAGTACTAATATATTGTTACGGTAAAATATGTTACATCATCTTATATACTCAAAACCTACTAAAAGCACTGGCGGTATGCTGGCAGCGGCTCTCCTTCCGATCCTAAGGCCGTGGGTTCATTTTCATTCTAATCATCAACTGCTCACACTTTATGCTAATAGGTACCTCAATAATGTTAGTTTAAATACCACCAAAACTACACAACAGAACTCAAGATAAAAAAGAATTGAAAAGGCTATGATGCTTGCCAATATGTCAAATTGAATTGAGTGTGGTTGCCGGTGTATTTACAGGCACACGAGGCTTAACATCTGTATGCCTCAAGTTGATGGACGCAGGGCAGTGCATTTTGCACTTTCCTATCGTACGTGACTTACGAGGTAATGCTTTGATATATTTGTGATAGTTACCACTTAACATCAAGTGTGCCATATGCTTGTACCATCAGCGAGTTGTATGAAAAAAAAACCTTAAAAACTTTAAAAAAAATTAGGTTAAAATAACCTCCAACTTCGTTGGCAAAAACCATAGGAGGAAGAAAATGCGGTGTCAAACTGGTGATTCCATCCAATAAACATGTAAATTCTGGAGATACCAACAAATTGCGTGTTTCGCAGAACTCGCTGTACTACAGGGTGTGAAACTACTGCACCTTCAAATAGGTATGTAAATTCCTCGAGGATCTGATATCTGTCAAAAGAAAAGGGAATTTGAGTCCAAACTATCCAACCTCAAATACAACGTGTAAACGACTGTACGACATTAAATTAATACACGTGTAGTACTACTATCTAGTATTGATTTAAAAAAGGTTGTATTAACATTCATTCATAATTGAGATTTTTTTATTTTCAAACAAACTAAATATCAGAATAAGCATAAAATTATTGAACATTCTGTATAAACACACAAACAAAGCAACGTACGTTTTTTTTTTTTTTTTATTCAATGCCGCGCCCCGCGCGCAGAAACCGCACATACATACCTACTACGACTAAACCTAAACTGTGCCGCGCGCCCGTGCCTAAAGGTGAACGCCCTTTCAGCGCGGGCGCGCGGCCGGCGGCGGCGTCTTTGATTCGCCGATATAGTAGAGCAACGTTAGCATGTAGGAAAAATAAAACTAGTTAGGTAGGTACCTCAAATCCGTACGTTTCCAATATGCTCACGTTGTTGCATGTTGCACATACAAATGAATGCACTGAAGAGCTCCTTCAACTGTTCTAGAGTTTGTTTTGTATGCCTAGTTTCACAATTATCTTTCCCTTCATAATACAAGTTCTGCATTTTGATGACATTAACAAGACACACACACTCACACAAAAAGTCTATTTCGCGGTACCAAATCTAGACACTAGTCACGAGTAATAACACGAATTTACAATTTTCAAAATTAGATATGTCAAGGTCGCTACCAAGGCGATTGTTTACTAAATAATAATGTCTTTCACTGGCCACCGGGCGGCAGCGTGGCACATAGTGGGGCGCGCTACGTACCTATCTGTCTCTATCACACACGTAAGCGGAATGATATCTGTCCTTGTCGCACAGCGAAATTTTACAATGTGAGCGCACAAATATGTTTCTTATGCGGTCTAACGCGTATAAATATGATATCTTTGTCCTTTTTTTCGTTTGATTGATGAGTCACATGACTTCATGACCCCGGAAATTTGACCTCATCACCGGCGATTAGAGATACAGGTTGCATAGAAATTATTTATTGGAAAAGCATCGATATCTCGATAAATATTCAGGCTTTTTTGATAAAACCAACTCCTAAAATCTAAAAATGCAATTAGGAGTACGTGTTTCAATTTAATGTCGTACATGACTTTACACCTTGTATATTTTTATCCGTGGATTGATAATATCTCACTGTGGTAACCATAACAAAGCACAAGTGGTAACCATAACAAAGCATTGCCTCGTAAGTCACGCACGATAGGAACGTGCCCTACGATGCACTGCCCTGCGTCCATCAACTTGAGGCATACAGATGTTAAGCCTCATGTGCCTTTAATACACCGGCAGCCACACTCTTCAAACCGAAACACAGCAACGCCGCTTGGCGGCAGAAAAAGGCGTGGTCTACCACCACGCCTTCCCCGGACGTGCCCTTCACCAAGAGCTCTAAAACTCTACTACTCTTAGAAATAGTCTTAAGATGGTTTTAAGATTACGTTCCGGGCACATTCCAGCAAACAAGTTTGCGTTTTTGATGAAGAAAGTGCCATCACCGAATTGTGCTGAATGCGGTACATTAGAAGACGTACAACATATTTTGCTGGAATGTGTCCGAAACAATGCATTTAGATTAAGTTGTTTTGGAAGGCGATGTATGAATGTTGTATTATTAATAGCATTTTAGCTTGTCCCCTGTCGGGGCAAGCCAAGATGTTAAGTTGGCAGAATTAGGGCTAGTTAGGTAGATTAAGTTTTGATACGAGATGTATTTTTTTTTAGTGTATAGGGCAGTGTGGTCGCCCAGTGACAAAGTCCTTAAAAGAAATGAAAAAAAAAAACAAATAGATTAAAAATAAAAAACCGTAGAAGTTAGATTTAGTCTATGGTTCTAAAACAACTCGTGTGAGAGAAGTTGTCCGTAACACCACGCAAGTCAGAAACTGCATATATAAACCAAAGGGAAAAAACAAAACGTAAGACTAGGCGGTATGGTCTGAACTGGCCTGCTGGTATGGCCTGCTCCGAGAGGAGCTAAAAGAAAAAAAAATGTCCGTAACACTTGTCATATTGTTCACATATACCTTGCTGTTTTGCTGTACAAATAAATAAGTGGAATTCGTTTTCTGACATTTTGGGAAACAACATACCTACGATTTTTATTTTTATTATTTTTCAATGTACAAAAGATCGGTTAGGAATCAAGCCGTAAGTTTGTTGCCTGTTCTTCTAGGCTTTGTTCGCGTGGAACTGGCACCTAGATTCACCAAATTTTAATACATTTCAAAGTGGTCCTTGTGATTTTACTAAATGAATACCTTTTGACTTTGTCTTTAATTCTTCTTATTGCTGTTTTCCGATTTGAAAGCTGAAAAAAATTTTTTTTTGCATCTATCTATGTCATCACAGATCGGGGTTTATTTACAAGTAAGTTATTAACAAAATGCATTAGTACATACACCTATATACGATTACTACATTACCCATAAATAAATAAATAAAATAAAAATAAAAATAGCTTTATTTCCACACAAAATAAAATAAAATAAAAATTAATCTTAATCCTAATTTATATAAATACTAGTTATTACTTTTATATATTTGTGTATGGACCACCTTCGGCGGTATAAGCCTCCTCCAAGGATCGCCAATCGTCCCTATCTTTTGCTTTTCTTGCCCATTTCTCCCCGCCACCTTTATAATTTCATAGTTCCATCTTTTTGGTGGTCTTCCTTTTTTCCTTTTTATATTTCGGGGTATCCAGTTTGTGACAATTTGAGACCATCTATTTGGTGCCATTCGTTGTATGTGCCCTGCCCATTTCCACTTTAAGCTTGTAGCGTGTTACGTATATACGTACCTAGCTACATTCATAGTTATTGTTTACACTCGACCCTTGTAAAGTTCGGCGACTGAAAAATGTTATTCAGTCTGTCGCTAGCATCAGCCACAAGAGTTTGTGGTTCCTTAATTATAACCTTGCACTATGTAACTTTAATAACCGTTTCGTGTTAATTAAAAACTCTCCTCTAAAATAAAATAAATCATATTATTAAGGGAATAAACCGCTAAATTGGTGACTCCGACGTGATCCATTTTTACGGGTTTTAAATTCACGTATTATGTGATAACCAGTAAAAGTGGATAAACGAAACGCGATAGTGCAAGTGACTATTTTTATTAATTAAATTAAATTCAGTGGTTTGTGCCAAATAGTAGTTACACAATGACTACCACCCCTGCTCACACCAAGCTCGACACGCAGCTTGGACCGGAGGACGCGGCGTATGCAGCTCCTACGGCGCAGGCGGAGCAGGCGCAGCCATTCAGCGACAGCCTCATCACCGCTGTCACCATCAGCTCCAGGATATCGACCTTCTGGACCAACCAGCCGCGACTTTGGTTCCACCAGTTCGAGGCCATAGTCGCACCACAGAAAGCAGGTGACTTGCACAAGTTTCAGTTAGTTGTAGCTAAGCTGGGTAGGGACGAGTTAGCGCAAGTAAGCGATATTCTAGAGAACCCACCGACCGACAAAAAGTATGACTGTTTAAAGGCCCGCCTCATATCGGCTTACGAAGAGTCGGAGACCAAGCAGCTTCAAAACCTGCTCACAGAAATAGAACTCGGTGACCAGAAACCGTCGCAACTGCTACGGAGGATGCGCGAGTTAGGTCGCAATAAAGTACCAGAATCTACTTTAAAAATATTATGGCTAAATAGATTACCACAAATTATAAGGCCAGTAATCACTGCATGCGACGCGGTTAGCCTTGAGCAGGCGGCCAATATTGCCGATAAAATTATCGAGACTACGAGACCCGCCGAGGTGTTCCAACTTCAAACACCATCATCATCATCATCATCATCGACGTCCGTAGAAGAACAGCTAAAAAAATTAACACTCGAAATAGCCGCTTTAAATAAGAAATTTAATCAATTAGATAACGAGCGGCGAGAGGGCGGTCGATCCAAGGAGCGTAGTGATACTCGTAGGACAAACAGATCACAGTCCCGTGGTAGTAGAGTTAATTACGTAAAATACCAAAATCAGACGGCTAACCCTGGTGATAGTAACTTCAAATGCTACTACCATTTTATATATGAGGACAAAGCCACCAAATGTGGTCACGACCAATGTTGTAAAAAAAGGTCGTTAAACTAGAACAGGCAACTAAAGTGGCGAGTTTAGGTGTCGATAACACATATCGCCTCAGCGTCACGGATTACAAGTACGGCCACCGTTTTTTAATCGATACCGGCGCCGACGTGTCTGTTCTCGCTTGTAAAAAACATTTCAAACAATGTGACGATTACACATTATATGCTGCAAATGGAACGCCAATACACACATATGGAGTGAAAACATTAACTCTAGATCTTGGCCTAAGGCGCCCAATGCGCTGGACTTTCATTCTGGCAGATGTACAACGGTCAATTATCGGTGCAGATTTCCTAGCCAAAAACCAACTATTAGTTGATCTACACGGCAGAAAACTAATAGATAAGTTGACCAACTTATCCAGAAATACGCAAGTGATTTCAGAAGACGATTTTCCTACCATAAAAGTCGTCAATACCACAGATAAATATCACACACTACTATTGCGGTATCCCGATATTACTAAACCAGAATCCTTCAAAACGATTCCAAAACACAACGTGCAACACTATATTTGCACAAAGGGAACACCCGTATACGAGAAAGCGCGCCCCTTAAATCCGGCTAAATACAAAGCGGCAAAAGAGGAATTTGAGCGTATGATGGAGTTGGGTATATGTAGACCATCTACTAGCCCGTGGGCAAATGCGTTACACGTCGTCAATAAAAAAAACGGAGAATTACGTCCGTGCGGCGATTATCGTCGTTTAAACGCGATAACGGAACCTGATCGGTACCCAATACCAAGATTAATGGATTTTACATACATTTTAAGGGATAAAACAATTATGTCTAAAATTGACATTCGACGCGCATACCATCATATACCCATCGCACCGGAAGACATCCCTAAATCCGCCGTGATTACCCCTTTCGGATTATTCGAATTTACCCAAATGAATTTTGGCTTAAGAAATGCAGCGCAAAGCTTTCAAAGGTTCATTAACAATGTCATGAAGGACACAAAAAACACATTTTGCTATTTAGACGACATATTAGTCGCTTCCGAAGACGAGGAAACACATCTAAAGGACCTCGAAGAAATATTCACACGGCTAAATCGATTCGGCATCACTATAAATAGCGGGAAATGCGAGTTTGGTAAAAAGGAACTACTATTCCTTGGTTATCATGTCAGTGGTAGCGGCATCAAGCCTAACCCAGAGAAGGTTAATGCCATATCAGAATATTCGCAACCCGACACCATACAGGAACTACGACGTTTTCTTGGACTAATAAACTTTTACAGGAGCAGTATTCCTAAAGCAGCCAAAGTACAGTCGGTGTTAGAAAAATACTTACACAACTCCAAGAAGAACGACAAAACTAAAATCGTGTGGACACCGGAAGCTATAAACGCATTTAAAAAATGCAAACAATTAATTAGCGAAGCGGTACTACTAGCCCATCCAGATTCATCAGCGAGATTAGTACTTATGACTGATGCTTCAGACAGCTGCGTAGGAGCCGCACTACACCAATCAATTAACGGCGAAATACAACCACTTGGTTTTTATTCAAAAAAATTCACTACAGCTCAAATGAAATACAGTACCTACGATAGAGAACTTTTGGCTATCTTCATGGGTATAAAACATTTTCGTTATATCATAGAAGGACGAAATGTGACAGTAGTGACCGATCATAAGCCTCTTACTTTCGCCCTAACAAAAAAAGAGTCGAAATCCGATTCGCCAAGACGTTTACGTCAACTGGATTTTATCGCGCAGTTCTGTAACGAAATACAGTACATAAAAGGAGAGATGAACTCAGCCGCCGATTTTCTATCAAGAATAGAGGAAATCCACTTACCTGATATCTTCGACTACGAGCTATTATACAAAAGCCAAATCGAAGATACAGAACTAAAAGAACTACAAAACAAAAATAATTTACAATTCAAGTCATTTATCATGCCTTACTCAAAACGCGAATTAATGTTCGAAACATCAACAACACAAGCTCGTTTGTACCTACCTACGGCATTCCGAGAACAAGCTCTATCGTGTACACATGGACTAAGCCATGCAGGAGTAACTGCAACACGACGCCTTATTGCTCAACGTTACTTTTGGCCCGGCATGAACAATGACGTCGCTAAGTTCGTGAGAAAATGCATAAAGTGTCACAAATGCAAGGTCCAAAGGCATACAATAACACCATTAGGAGAATTTGAAAACTCAAATCGGTTTACCCACGTACATATTGACATTATCGGACCACTGATACCATCGGAGGATTTCACATATTGCCTCACTATTATAGATCGTTTTACGAAATGGCCTGAAGTCATACCTATCAAGGATATCACAGCCGAAACAGTAGCAAACAAATTCGTAGAATATTGGATTTCACGATTTGGTTGTCCAGTAAAAATAACAACCGATCAAGGTAGACAATTCGAGTCACAACTTTTTACACAATTAACAAAGAGACTCGGTATAGAAAAAATCCACACCACAGCATACAACCCTAAAGCAAACGGACAGGTAGAGCGCATGCATCGCACACTTAAAGCATCCATTATGACACGCTGCAATAACTCAAATCAATGGGTAAGAGAGCTACCTATGGTACTTCTAGGTCTAAGATCAACTTTAAAAGAGGACATAGGATTTAGCCCAGCGCAAATGACATTTGGAATGCCTATTCGTCTACCAGGTGATTTTTTTGTAACAACCGAAGCACAAATTAATGATGCAGAGTATACCCGTAATTTAATGGAGACATTAGCCACAATGCAAACAAGTACAAGAAAACAGCCTGATCATAGGAAAATTTTTATTCACAAGGACCTAACAACTGCAGATTACGTCTTTATAAGAAGAGAAGTGAAGAAATCATTAACTCCACCGTACGAGGGGCCATTTAAGGTTATAAATCGGAACCCTAAATTTTATACAGTCCAGGTAGGTTCTCGAAACGTCGCTATTTCGCTAGATAGGCTTAAACCAGCTTACGCTATAAACTACACACCTAGCAATGCGACACCCGAAACAATGGTTTCTCAGGGTCCAACAACGTTTGAAACAACAGCACCATTAAGTACGCCACTTCTAACACTTCAGCAATCGAAGTTAATCGATCCGTCGAAATCTGATGTGGGAACAACAACACCAGTCATAACGAGATCCGGTCGCACGGTTAAGAAGACTGTACGGTTTGATATTTGACTCTTAAGTGTGTCAAGTATATACTTACCGATAGCGAACAACGAACGCAGTCATCAGCACAGCAGTCATCACTCACTCAGACCAAAGGGACTATGGTACTTACCTATTTACAGCAAATCAACACTTCAGCACCATGAGAACAAACGTATTCAAGTGTAAAGAGTGAATAAAATTATTAAAAGTGCAGTGCGCGTTAATCGTGTCGTATCGTATAAAAATCTTTGTTCTAAAAATAGACTCATGCATTTCGGAATTTCAGTCACAGCGTACGTCATTACTACCATGAACTTTAAACCACTTCAGTTTTATTTTTTATTCGGCACTGCCACAGAGATGGGAGTTTCATAGCAGGTGGCAGTTACCCTTAATTATTATATAATAACTATCCTAAAACACTCTTCTAGAGTTATTTTAAAGTCGAACCCGGCTATACAGGTGTACGCAAAAATGTTATATATAACTTAATTAAGTATTTAGTTATTGACAAATTTAAAGTTTTGTTTTATATACTTTCTTATGTACCTACTCTACCTACCTATATCTTTAAAAAAATTTTTTTTTCTTATATTGTAACTTTATGTTATAGGTACTAAATTGTTACATTAGGATTAGGAATTACATATACCTTCCTACTTATATTTTTTAATACTCTACCTACTTTATTTTTATGATATAATTTACTAATGAATTTTATTGTCATTTACTGTTATTTTAATGCCATTTTCATATTTACATTTTCAAGTAACTTTATATAATTTTTTTTTTTTTTTTTTTATGAGGGATGTAGATGTAGCGTGTTACGTATATACGTACCTAGCTACATTCATAGTTATTGTTTACACTCGACCCTTGTAAAGTTCGGCGACTGAAAAATGTTATTCAGTCTGTCGCTAGCATCAGCCACAAGAGTTTGTGGTTCCTTAATTATAACCTTGCACTATGTAACTTTAATAACCGTTTCGTGTTAATTAAAAACTCTCCTCTAAAATAAAATAAATCATATTATTAAGGGAATAAACCGCTAAAAGCTCATTATTCTTTTAACTATGTCTTTGGTTCTTGTTTTCCTCCTAATTACCGTGTTTTTGACTCTGTCTCTGATCTTAATGCCTAAAAAACTTCTCTCTATTCCTCTTTGGCAAATTCTTAGTCTCTCGAGCGTTCTTTTTGTTGTTGGCCATGTTTGGCAGGCATAGGTAAGGCAGGGTGTTAAACAGATATCCATCATCCAGACATTACCCATATACAATGTTTATGTCCCCGTTTCCTCGTAATGATATTATTAATTGATCGAGTGAGCGAAGCGAACGAAGATCTTAGTTTCAACTTGGGCGATTTGGCATTTTATGTATGTATGTATGTATGTATGTATGTATGTATGTATGTATGTATGTTTGTCTGGCGATAACTTTAGAACCGTTGATCCGATCTGCATAAAATTTGATATGTCGATAGCTTGTACTTGAGAAATTTACTGGTAAGTATATGAGTAAAATCGGATGAAGGGTTTTTAAGATATGGGGTTTTTTAAGGGGGCAAAAATAAAAAAAGTGACTTAAAAAAATCAAGTTACATGTCATACGAAAGGGCTTTGTTTGGACATTCCAAAACAACTTTTCCTTTTTTTCTGGGACGCTCGGTTTTTGAGATACAACGAAAAAGTTAAATTAAGATAACCAGCGACCCAAGAGCTCCCATCTCTAAGAGTTTCGTTGGCATCAAGGTTTTTCTACTGGTCGGTCAATTATTTTGCTTTTTCTCATTTTTTTTTCTTGAAATAAATTAAGGAGATACTCAGTTCTCATAAAATGGTGACAACGACCAGGTATGATGATGGAGCCAAGGTCTGTTCAACGGAACTCTTCAATAAATAGGCCAATAGAGTTGAAACTTGGTTACCGTACCAAGTTAGTAGGCGGTAGTCAGAAAAAAGTCCAAACATAATGTTCGGACTTGCCTTTGACTACCACCTACTCAAAGTTTTGGTGCGTTCGTCGGGTCGCATCACGAGATCTCAGTTCGGGGCGAACTACTAGTTAATAAGTGACAATATTCGTTGTACGTGACTGTCCATTAGTAGGAGCACGAAGATATGCTTATCCTTATGCTCCTACCGGTAGGAGAACCGAGTAGGAGCAAGTGGAAACGGTCAGTTTAAGGGGCTGACAACTATCAAACAACTTCTCGCTCGCACGTTTCGACATGTTGAAAGATATAAAATCACTAAACTCATTTTCGAAAAATCGTAATCAACCATTTTGTGTGCAATCACATTGCACACAGTTTAGTAAAAATTTCATCTTGATCGATACAAGTTTTCCTACTTAAAAGTTTACTTATGTACGAAAACTAGTAAAGCAAACTTTTGAGTAGGAAAACATGTATCGATCAAACTGAATTTTTTACTAAACTGTGTGCAATGTGATTGCACACAAATTGGTTGATTGTGATTTTTCGAAAATGAGTTTAGTGATTTTATATCTTTCAACATGTCGAAACGTGCGAGCGAGAGTCACATTAGCTCTTGTCTTCGCCTTAAACTTACAACGGTTTATTTCCCAACGGTATAGTTGATTCAGCTAGTTTTATGGCCTGACAATAGCCACTTACTGCGCGAGCTATTGCGTCGGTCTTGTCATATTGTGTGTGACCCAAATTGGCACCGGTCAACAACTTCGATGATATCGTTTTCTTGTTTGAGGTTACTGTATTAATATCCTATACAACTAAATAGCGACTCTAATATTATTTTTTATGCAACTAGCTGATGCAACAAGCAGATGGCCCACCTGATGTTAAGAGGTAACCATCACCTATAACAAAGCATTGCCTCGTAAGTCACACACAATAGGAACATGCCCTACGATCCACTGCCCTGCGTCCATCAACTTGAGGCATACAGATGTTAAGCCTCATGTGCCTGTAATTACACCGGCAACCACACTCTTCAAACCGAAACACAGCGTTGCTGCTTGGCGGCAGAAAAAGGCGTGGTGGTAGTACTTCCCCGGACGAGCCCTTCACAAAGAGCTCTACTACTCTTAGGTATTAAAACCATCTTAATTATGAAAAGATTTATTTGGATAAGGATTAATACCAAGGTACAAATAAAGACCCTTTCTAGCGGCGGCATTTCAATTAATTTTTTATAATAAAAGAACACTTATTGTGACATAACTATAATAGTTAGACATATGCTGTCGCGACATTTTTTGTAGATGATGATGTGTTCTACGAAATCGTAGTATATTATTTTGTTCTATCATCAATAGTTTTCGCAGCGCACGCGATGTAAGGTTTTTGTTTTCCAACTTGGGTTACATTATTGGAGTTTTAGTAAAGATCCCTGATTTTTTGAAAATATAATATAGCTTATGTTACTCAAGGATAATGTAGCATTCTAATGGTGAAAGATTTTTGAAATCGGACCAGTAGTTTTTGAGCCTATTCGTTACATACAAAAACACAAAAATACAAATCTTTCCTCTTTATAATATTAGTGTAGATGTAGATAATTATGGCAAAACAACGTTTGCCGGATCAGTTAGTACCTAATCTATATATTCGTGAATGCCTTGCCGGACATGAGACCTTCTAATTCCGGGAAGAGCTGTTCTCTCGATCTCTCAGTCTTCTCCATCCACCGAATTCCCACGATCATCAATATCGTCAGTCCATATGATGGGGGGCGTCTAGCGTCTATTTCATGGTCGCCATTCTAGAACCTTTGTTCTCAAACAGCTGTTTTTGTTGACCTGCCTATTTGCTCTTTTGAAGGTTTAATGGTATGATCCTGAATTAGGTAAGTGATTTTTTACCAGCTTATTTGGTCTTTTGAAAATTAGGGGGAGATCTTTTAGCCTGAATAAAGTATATATATAATAAAAAACAATTCGATTTCAACATATTTATTTTATTTACAATTAATAAGACATATTGGATATGTTCACAACTACAATTACAAAATTACTCTAAATGTTACTTGTATTAAGTAACGCATTGTCTAAGTATACCTACAATTCAAATATGATATTTTTTAATTCGTAGCTGCTTTTATAACTTTAAAAACTGAAATAAAATAGTAAAAATACAAAATGAAGTCAATAACATTCCATTTTATTTTATATGTCATTTTTATTACAATCCAGTACGGATTGGTAATAAAATGACATATTTAAAAAAAATTAAAAAAACTAATTTCGAAGTCAAAATCAAAATCAAAACGGTCTTTATTCAGTACAATCACAAGGATCACTTTGAAACGTCATATATACTAGGTGAATCTATCGCCAGTTCCTCGCGACCAAAGCCTAGAAGAACGGACAAGAAACTAACGGCTTGGTTCCTAGCGTTTTTTTGTATGATCCTTTTTACAATTTTATTATGGTACCTACTTAATTGTTTAGTGTTTATAATGAGTTGGAGCATAGATCAGTCCCAAGCTTTTTTGTCATCTATATAATCAGATATTTGTGAATTTCTAAGCTTCTACAGGGTTTTCTAAGGTAAACAAGTAGGTACAAGGTAAAGTACCTGGTTAAACATTATCCATCTAAATGTAAATTAGACTATTTCTACAAACGTCGGGTTAAAACGGGCTACCTTTTCACGCGACCCTTGGCACTGTAGCCTTGTTTTTTCAGGATTCGGCGAACGTTTCAGACGGCAGGTTACGGCCGTTTTTGAGTAAACCCTTGAGAAGCTATGCTCTTGTAATCTCAGCAAAGACAAATTCGCTTCATGTCTTTAATCAGGCACGGTAGACATCCTTTCGGAATTTTTAACTTTGCGAGCGAAAAGTTGACGTCGTATTAGAAGTCGGCCAAGAAGAAAAAGGGCGTTAGTAAAAAAATACGTCCAATTTTAAAACTAGCATCAAACGGAGTTACCTAGAATTACTTACCTTAAAAAAGGAGATATCAACCGTGCCTGAAGATAAAAGCTGTGACGCTATATATTATTCTGTTTAAAAGACGTTACAAATTAATTATTTAAATGGATTTTATTAATATAAAACTTCTATTTGACTCTTTATACTTAACACCTAGATGTCATTTCAATGAAACATCATTAATCTAGTGATAAAAGATAACCTATACAAGTTCAACAGTCGAATCCTACCAATCTAAAACCTCTACACGAAAATAAAGTCCGGTTTCATACAGCAATCGCTCCTCTTGTCCGGTGCTTCATCAGACCTGATCCATTTGCCGTGGCAATGAGGGGCTACTAGGGCGTAGAATCGGGTCACGTGGCCTGGGACTCCGTGGCCGCTGCAGCGCCATTTTAGGTCGCGCCGAAGAGCCGCAGTCTCGCATTTCACGCAGACTGTTGCATCTGTAAAAAAAACAAATAGTTACCCTCTTACTCCTGCCTACGCAATTAATTGCATAGAAATTTCCTATAGTCGGCACTCTGCTACCTGTATTAAATACTGCCAAAGTCGGCAAAATCATATCGGTCACTGAGCGCTCCATTAGCTTAGAATAGATGTTTTTTTTTGACACACATACACGGGTAACAAGAATAACAAGAAGAAGAAACTGTTTAACATAGCAGGTAGGTATATAGTAGGTAGGTAGATTACATTATGGAATCACAATTATGGAAAGAAACATTTAAAAACGCATAAAATAACAATGCAGGTGTCCTATACCTAAACCTATAGTAGGTACTATGGATGCCGACCAGTACTTTATGAGCCACAATGGTCTCAACTCAGCTAATCAAACCGATAAGGCTGTTGCTGTCTTTTTTCGTTATTATGAAAGTGACAGAGACAAGTATACAACGTGTAACATAATACCCCTATAAGACCAAAGACCAGACCAAGCACTGGAATACTTTGACGTGTGCAAAGTTTGATTGCTTCGTTTTCAAAATTGCCATGCAAAAGTTAAATAAATATTGTCTCAGAAATTTGCAACAACCCTGATGTGTACGTGACTTGGTACATACCCTATTTGCGTTTACTAATTGGTGGCAGTTCTGTTATCTATTTTATCTACAGTTCACAATGAAAGGTCAAAAAACAGCTGTAAATAGGGCTGCGTCATGTTGTGTTAGTTTAATTTTGGCGGAAAGTTTAAGAGGCATTTCATGAATGAAAAACTTCAAAACTTCAAATGTCTTAGAACAAAAGTTGTTCGCCATGACCTGTAGAATACCCTGCTTCTAGGGTTATAGGGGTATTATGTTACACTTTTTATAGAGACGCTATAAAATAGCAGGGCCATATTGTTTAATTGATGTGTTAATAACATTGCACTCAGTTCAGCAAAAATATAATTTTTGTCCAAACAAGGTTTTACCCCTCTTGTCGTGTCGCTAGTATCAATCGAAACAGTGTCGTGAAAGGAGTTTAAGTGCGCCTGAAAGAGGCTTTTTTAGAGCACTTGACACATATTTTAGAACTTTTAGGGATCTACGATATGACGGTTTCCTCATGATGTTTTCCTTCACCGTTTGAGAGTACTGGCACTGTGCACATACATTTTGTACAGAAAAACTCATAACAAAAAATACTAAAAGACTGACTAAAATAAATATTTAAAGGGGCTCCCATACAATAAACGTGATTTTTTTGCGGTTTTTATAGATAATGGTACGGAATCCTTCGTTCCATCCTTCGTCATTACACTTGACCGGTTTTTTATATAATAAAATACATTTCAATCAACAAGCAAAAAGACCATCCTCGTAAGCCTTATTACCTCAATACAGAAACACAATATCCGCTACAAAAGGTATAAACTACGACCAAAACACGCCCAATATCATTGACTACCCTACAAGTTCTTGCCAAGGGAATACGCACCTTCTCTCAACAGCTTATAGTCGGAATCCATGTGGCACGCCTTCGACACCTTGGTTACTTCAAACCGGGCGCAGTACCTGAAACGGTTTCCGGGCTTACATATCGGGAAATTGAAACATTCAGCAATTTACTGTGTGGTACAAGTGGAAGGAAAATTCGTTGGGCGAAAAAGTTACAAACGGTCCTAGAGCGAGTAAGGAAAAACAGGATTTTACTTAAAACCGTAGAGGACCTATAATGGTAACCATCACCAAAGCATTGCCTCGTAAGTCACGCACGATAACAATGTGCCTTACGACGCTCTGCCCACGTCCATCAACTTGAGGTATACAGATGTTAAGCCTCATGTGCCTGTAATTTCACCGGCACTCATCGAACCGAAATACAGCAACGCCAGAAAAAGGCATGTTGGAAATACTTCCCAGGACGAGCCACACACAAAGAGCTCTACTACATACAAGACTTTATTTTATTAAAAGTATATAGGAATATATTCAGTTAAGACTGTAGTTAAGTTTTTGAAGAGCTCTATATGAAGGTGGGCCACAAACATGCATACGTCCATACATCGTAACTTTGCATTTAAATATAGGAAGAAAGTACAGGCACACGAGGCTTTACATCTGTATGCCTCGAGTTGATTTACGCAGGGCAGTGCATCGTAGGTCACGGTCCTATCGCGCGTGACTTATAAAAAAGAGTGATATAATAAGACTATTAAACTGTATTTTATGAGCCACTATTAAAGTTGTGTTTATATAAAAAAAAAAGCCTAAGTTCGAATAATCACAGCCACTAAACTATTCAATTGAGTCCCACAGTAGGTATGTTTTCAATTGCAAACTCAATTCTGCTCCATGAAATTGAATGATGGAGTTTTGGAAGGAGGAAATGTGTATTTCCGATGAAATTTTATTTGTAAAACGATAAACTTATGAAGCTATCTAGCTGGCTTATACCTTCATTACACTTTTTTACATTTTTCATGATTTTCATCTTAGCTTTTTCTGCCGCCAAGCAGCAACGCTGTGTTTCGGTTTGTAGAGTGTGGTTGCCGGTGTAATTACAGGCACATGAGGCTTAACATCTGTATGCCTCAAGTTGATGGACGCAGGGCAGTGCATCGTAGGGCACGTCCCTATCGTGCGTGACTTACGAGGCAGTGCTTTGTTATAGGTGATGGTTACCACTTAACATCAGGTGGGCCATCTGCTTGTTCCGTCAGCTAAGAGTATAAAAAAAAAAGCTTGGTTAGTGAAATTGGTTCTTTTCACCAGGTTTAAATGCCACAAAATGATTCTTGTGATATTATGATTTTCTTCTTGACTTAATTAGTAAAACTGGGTCGTTTCGCCACGTTTATAGTATTCAAAATGATTCTTGTGATATTATTGAATAGTTGATAATATCGTAGAATACGGCCTACGGATCTACGGCGTAGCAGATGTCTACGAAAAGTTTCTGGGGTCTTTTAAACCAGTACCAGTTTGTCGTTTATTGTTTTTTTTTCTGTATTGCTGTTATATATATTAATGAGGACTCAGCAATAGGTACTCGGCTAGATAGACAGATAGATAGGATAGGATGGGACAAAATAAATAAATATTAGTGGACTTTCCACACAGCATCTAGCCCCAAACTAAGCCATAGCTTGTAATATGGGAACCAGATAGCTGATATACTATACTTTTTTCTTGTAAATACATACTTATAATATTATATAACACCCAGACAGAGAACAAACATCTATGTTCATCACACAAATATTTGTTCTCGGTGGGGAACCCACTTACGGCGCAGAAGGCAGAGCTACTACCAACTGAACTGTGAAGGCTGATTAGGTTTAAAGACATTTATTCTCATAAAAACATAACAGTTCACTTATAATGAGATAAGAAAGGTGGCGTTATATAATATAACAGTATATTTTATATTATATATTTTATATTTCTGATTAAGAGGTAAATGTGCGTTCAGTTTCAGGTTCTCTTTCCACGTATAACTACAGGTGCTGTTCTTACTCTCTATGCGCGTTGGACTCAGGGTCATCAGGGTTCCTCAGGCGAAGATTCTTGCGGATGTCCACTGTCTCGTTGGAATGCCGACTGACTGACAGTCCACCAGGCAGGAGCATCGCTGTTTCCTCTGTAAACAAAATCATCTTATCATCTATACAAATACAAAATAGACAAGAGTGTAGAGCTCTTTGTGTGTGGCTCGTCCGGGGAAGTACTACCACCACGCCTATTTCTGCCGCCAAGCAGCGTTGCTGTGTTTCGGTTTGAAGGGTGTGGTTGCCGGTGTAATTACAGGAAAGAAAGAAAATATATTTATTTGCAAAGACTTAGCTACAATAATTAATTATAATAGATACATAACGATAATACAAAAAAATAAGAAGCCAAGAGTTGCAAAAGGGTCCCTGACTCAGCATAAAGTTACACATGAGGCTTAACATCTGTATACTTCAGGCAGTGTAGTTTATCGTCACAAAGTTTGTATCGTATCACTAATCATATTCCCTGTCATTTATTAATTTTTGACCACGGCCGTATGCCTGTTAAGGGCCGGTTTCATCATGCTCTGTTAGTTACTAACCAAGGATTAAAAGACCGTTAAATCTAACCTTAGCTGTCAAACGCGTACATTTTGACATATTTAACGGCCCTCGAATCCTTTGTTAATCTAACAGAGCATGGTGAAACCGGCCCTAAATCTGTTTGTTTTACACTATCTAGATTATACACATTTTTATATTTTTTATATTTGACATTGTTTTATGGTTGTATCTTTTATTATTAAAATTTGCCTGTAGGTACATACCTATTCGACTATGTGTACCAAATTTTGTGTGTTTTATAACTTTTGAACGCTTGGTCTTAGAGCTGATTTCATCATGCTCTGTTAGTTACTAATCAAGGATTAACAGGCCGTTAAATCTAACCTTAGATGTCAAACGCGTACATTTTGACATATTTAACGGCCCTTTAATCCTTTGTTAATCTAACAGAGCATGGTGAAATCAGCTCTTAAGGTTGTAAGCTCTAACCGTGTATTTTTCAATAAATTCATTTTATGGCAGTTATTTTAAATGACAAAAAAAAAGAGATTGGTACTAAAAACGCCCACAATTTAAGCTAATGGAGCCCTCAGCAACCAATATAAATAAGATCATTTGTCCTTATCTAAGAAAAGCAGGCCCGAAATAGAAAGACAGTAAATCAATCAAACAACGCACGTATTCCCAGAAGTAAGTTGAGAGGATAATGATGACTTCCCTTTCCGGTATCCCTTCCGATCCTGTGTCACTTGTAAGTCTATTTTAAGATTATATAAAGAAACAGAAAATATTTTTTTTACTAACAAAATATAACATGAATACTGATAAAAAAACAAAGACACATTTTAGGGACATTTTTAAAAACGTTACTAATATAGTGTCGTAAAAAAGGCACTCAGCATTTGGTTTTTTTTGTTTATTGACTGAAGTTCTCGGCAGAATAACAGCGCTTATCTACTATAATAGTGGTGAGGCATACGCTGAGTCGAGACCCTTTTGCTGCTGCAGCACACAAACACCTTCATACCAACAAAGTACCCACTGTCATATCCATCTGTTTAACCATTTATTTTCTTTTATTGTTTTGTATGTGTATGTGTGTTTTTTTAGCAAATAAATGTCTGTCTATGTCTATGTCCATTTGCCATATGAGCCTAGTGACTTGTCTTGCGCTGGTTTACAGTGACGCCGAAAAAAGCAGGTGTTGTGGTTTTAGCAGAGCCTTTTATATGCAATACCCTAGATAAGCTAATTGGCTTAGTTTGGGGCTAGATAGTGCAGTGGTACGTAAAGTCCAGAGCCTAGAGTAGTGGCTAAGAGTCTGGGATCCTCACAAGCAGTTAAACTGAATCATACCTTGCAGCGGTACGTCACGTCCAGAGCCTAGAGTAGTGGCCAAGGGTCTGGGATCCTCACAGGCTGTAAAACTGAGTCATACCTTGCAGTGGTACGTTAAGTCCAGAGCCTAGAGTAGTGGCCAAGGGTCTGGGATCCTCACAGACTGTAAAACTAAGTCATACCTCGCAGTAGTACGTCACGTCCAGAGCCTAAAGTAGTGGCCAAGGGTCTGGGATCCTCACAGACTGTAAAACTGAGTCATACCTCGCAGTGGTACGTCAAGTCCAGAGCCTAGAGTATTGGAAGAATCAAGGATCCTTACAGGCTCTCTCTAGAAAACTGTAGAAGTTATACCTCGCAATGGCACGTCACTATCAGCGTCACAGCCCAGCTGGTCCTGACACGCGCGCCGCTGCACCAGCGAAGGGCAGCGCCGGCCGCCGTGCGCTGCCGCCTGTAAGACGCGGCGGCTGCGAGCCATGCTGCCGGAGCCGCAGCGGGTGTCACATTCCGACCACGTGCCCCATGCTGATACCACGCAGTCTACCACTGTGGAGGAACAACACTTAGTTAATACACAAACACAAGTTAGTGTACAAGTTATTTTTTTAAATTATTATTTACGAGTAGGTATGTTATGTTTTTGACTACTATTCATATAACTTTCCTCGTGCACCTGCGACCAATCTTCCATACTTTAACAATCCTCTCCATCCAAAGGTTGTCTGGAAGAGATCGCTTTCACTACTTTATTTTATATTTTTAAGTGTTTTTTTTTGTTCAGTTTGGTGTACAATAAAGTATTTATCATTTCATTTCATTTCATTCATTCATTCAAACACAAATTTCGTAGTAGGAGAGCCAATCAGAAAGTAGAACAACGAAGCCACAATAAATTGACAGGCTTCACAGCTCAGGTAGTAGCTCTGCTTTCTACGCCGTAGGCCGTGGGTTCGATCCCCACTGAGAACAAACATTAATATGTGTGATGAACATATATGTTTGTTCTCTGTCTGGGTGTTATATAATATTATAAGTAAGTATTTAGGTACAAAAGAAAAAAGTATATATGTTAATATCAGCTATCTGGTTCCCATATTACAAGCTTTGGCTTAGTTTGGGGCTAGATGTGCTGTGTGGAAAGTCTAACAATATTTTTTTATGCATAATAAATATCCGGAAACGACTAGGCGACGGCTAGGCTAAATCATCAGTAGTAGGGCATGTCCGGAAAAGTACACTTTGGTGGGAGAAATGGACACGTTGGTACCTATTTTAGCCACCAAGCAGCGTTGCTTTGTTTTCGTTTGTAGAGTTTAGGTGCAGGTGAAATTACGAGCACAAGCAAGGCATAACAGGCAGTAGCCCTCGGGCGAGGAGGGGCGACGATCTGTAGCTGGCAAACATTGGATGAGAAGAGCCGAAGACCAGGCTCAGTGGCACGTCTTGGGAGAGACCTACGTCCAGCAGTGGGCTAACAGGTTGATGATGATGATGATGAAGGCATAACATCTGTTTGCGTTCAGTTTCCTTCCGGATCTAAGGCACAATTTATGGACGTAGGACACGTTCCTTACATATGAGTGACCTACTAAGCAATGCTTATTAGGTGATGGTCACCTTTGATCAGGTGACTCCAAGGACCATTTATTGGGTGAGCCCTCGGTGGGCCATTTGCTCGATCCAACAAAAACTCGCTTATAGAAACAAAATCCTCACATATTATGGACAAGCTGGTGACCGCGACTTCGTCTGCGCAGGATTAGGCACACAATATCTTTATAAATTGTAGCCTAATTGTATTCTGATGTATAGCTATATCATTGTAAAGTTTTATTAAAATCCATTCAGTAGTTTTTACGTGAAAGAGTAACAAACATCCATCCATCCATCCATCCATACTTACAAACTTTCGCGTTTACAATATTAATATGATGATATCATTGTACGTTTCTTTCCTTTTGTAAAGCATGCTATCAGTCAAAGGCAACTCTTCAACCACACTCTTCAAGGAAAGTATTCCTTCAAACACGCTTTCGCAGTGAAAAGCCGGCAAAGCCTTTCAGATGAAATTAATTAGCTCCTAGACTTCCCACTTCAGCTGTAGCTATACTTGAACCGCTTTTGCATAGAAAGTGGGTTTTTAGAAGCTTCTTTATTTCTTCTTTGACAGCCTTCACAGCTCAGTTGGTAGTAGCTCTGCCTTCTGCGCCGCAGGCCGTGGGTTCGATTCCCACCGAGAACAAACATTTGTGTGATGAACATAGAGTTTTGTTCTCTGTCTGGGTGTTTATATAATATTATAAGTATGTATTTACAAAAAAAAAGTACATTATAAGTATTATTATCAGCTATCTGGTTTCTATATTACAAGCTTTGGCTTAGTTTGGTGCTAGATAGTGCTGTGTGGATAGTCCACCAATATTTATTTATTTATTTATGCTTCTTTTGTTCAGTGGCCGATAGGGTTTGCCACGAATTTGCAATGTCAAGTTGTTATAGACCTAAAACAAAAAGGCGGAGATCTGAGTTTTTTTCTTTATTCTCTCCATTTATGGCCCCTGTCCGTCATTCGACAGACAATCTTGCCAGTGTTAAGTGGAATAATTAAGACATTTATAGGGCAGTGTGGTCGCCCAGCGACAAAGCCCTTAAAATAAATTTAAAAAAAAATATAGTCTAGTCAATCATGCAATGCGTCAAGTCGGGCTGTCATGTTTTGAAGCAAAAGGCGGTTCGTAGTTAGTAGCGGATTCTTGAAAACCAACGAGAAACGTTTTTATTTACGTAATATAATATGTACTGCTGCCTGCGGCTTTGCTTGTTTAATATAAGTGATTGCTAACAATATCATATAAGGCGTTTTTCCTTTGTTCGTGTTAACTACACCGTTCCCAGTATTTTTTCGGGATAAAAAGTGGCCTATATGCTAAGCCAGGGTAAGAACTGAAAATAAAATGATAATTGGAAGCAAAACTTCAATGATAATTTTTAAAGTCTTAGTAGAATCAAAATCCTTTTAAAACTTAACTAGGGGATGGTTTATATCAAATGATTTTACATACTTTACAGTACTATACCCATTCCCGTCTGCTGGTGCCAGCGCTGAATAACCTGCTTTCTACGTAAACACAGTCTCAGTATCGTGTAGTGATAGTAACTGTTCTAGTTTTCCTTTGGCAAATCCAGAACACTTTTAAGCCCGGATTAATTAGAGACTGGAGGCTTAATGTGAAGCAGGTTCTTTTTTAGAGATTTTTACGATAGGGTCTATAGGAGTAAGTACTACACTACTGCTAATGAGCTGGTGGTCTCAAAGTGAAAAGATTCTTCAATTGGAACAAGGATCACTAAAAAGTTTGTATACGAAAACTGGTAAAGCAAACTTTTTGTTAGGAAAACTTGCTTGGATCTTGATATTTTAGTAAGGTCTCGACAGTATTCTGTTAAAATTTTGCTTATGTACGAAAACTAGTAAAGCAAACTTTTGAGTAGGAAAACATGTATCGATCAAAACGAAATTTTTACTAAACTGTGTGCAATGTGATTGAACCCAAAGTGGTTGATTGCGATTTTTCGAAAATGAGTTTAGTGATTTTATATCTTTCAACATGTCGAAACGTGCGAGCGAGAGTCACATTAGCTCTTGTATTCGCCTTAACCAACATTACTTGAGGTAGCACAAAGTGTAGACATTTGGGCTCGTAAGCCACGCACGATATGAACAAGCCCTACGATACCTGTGTCCATCAATTTGAGGCATACAGATGTTAAGCCTCATGTGCCTGTAATTTCACCGGCAACCACACTCTTCAAACCGAAACACAGCAACGCTGCTTGGCGGCAGAAAAAGGCGTGGTGGTAGTACTTACTCGAGGAGCCCTTCACAATGAGCTCTACTACTCTTAAAGGTACTTACATACTCAAAGTTTAAGTAAGAGTTTAAGAGCTGATTTCACCATGCGCTGTTAGTTACTAATCAAGGATTAACAGGCCGTTAAATCTAACCTTAGATGTCAAACCCGTACATTTTGACACATTTAACGGCCCTTTAATCCTTTGTTAATCTAACAGAGCATGGTGAAATTGGCTCTAAAAGTATTACATCCATAGCAAATGGCAAGAATCCCAAGTATTGGCAGCATCGCTCAAAGTGTCCATCCAAGCGTTGAACTTATTCGTGTATACGCTAGTACTGGCTACCGAGCTAGCTAGCTCAAAGAACTCACAGACGAATAAACTACAAAGTACGAGTACAGTCAACTGCACGTTAATCTTCATAATTTTCAAAATTACATCGTCTTTCTTCTTCTCTCCATTTATGGCTCCTGTCCGTCATTCGACAGACAATCTTGTCAGTGTCAAGTGATTTGTATTGAATACTTTTTAGTCAAGTCAGTCTATAGTTAAGTCGGTCGTCATTTGTTTCAAAGAAAATGGTGGCGGTTTTCCTCAAAACATTAGAAACATTTTCGGTCAAATCAGGATATCACATAATACACTTTCATTCCAAATGCTTCAACTTTGTGCTAAGACCTCAAGTAATGTTGGTTAAAATGCCACCGAAATTACACAACACAACTCAAAATAACACTAGAAAAACAATTAAAATGAAAAAGCTATGTTGCTTCCTAAAATGACAGAAAACGAATCAAATTACATCGTCACTTTTGCATTCACGTTTGATAGATTCTGTTAAGATTATATAACCATTTTTGACAGGCTTCACAGTTGGTAATATCTCTGCCTTCGATCCCCACCGAGAACAAACATTTGTATGATGAACATAGATGTTTATTCTCTGTCTGGGTGTTATTAAGTATTTATTTACAAATAAAAAAGTATAATTATGTATTATATCAGCTATTAAGTTCCCATATTATAAGCGTTGGCTTAGTTTGGGGCTAGATAGTGCTGTGGGGAAAGTCGACCAATATTTATTTATTTATTTACCTATTTATTATTAGGGATTGAAACATAGCAATAAATATTTAGATAACGATTCGTAGAAGACGAGAGAGACGGATTTTTTTATACTAATGATTAAACAAGCAGATTTCACACTTGATGTTAAGTGGTAACTATACCTAACATTATTTCATTATTATATTATTTTGTAACCAAGGAAAACGATAGGAATCAAGTCTGTTGTAACAAGGATCATAGAAAAGAACTGTCAAAGTCAAAGTCAAAAGGTATTTATTCAATAAAATCACTAGGATCACTTTGAAACGTCCTAAAGCTAGGTGACTCTAGGTGCCAGTTCCACGCGACCAAAGCCTAGAAGAACAGGCAACAAACCTACGGCTTGGTTCCTACCGTTCTTTTGTATGATCCTTGTTACAATGTGGGTATTATAATACAATATGAAAGCTCCAGAATGGTGCCAATCGAATTTAGTGAAGCGTAGGTATAACAGAAAAAGGTAAGGGTAATAAAATTCATAAAACAGCACACGCTACGCTTCAAACTAATACAAAACGGTCGTAAAGTTGTCTGTTCTTCTAGGCTTGGTCGCGTGGAACCTAGATTCTCGTAATTAACTTTAGGACATTTCAAAGTGATATTTTTGATTCAATTGAATAAATATCTTTTGACTACTGCAAGCGACTGTACAAAGCGAAATGCCAACAGTTTTACGTCAATGATTTCTAAAATACCTCATCCGTCTTCTTTTTTAGGTGTTTCGGCATAAGATTATTGAATAATACGTTTGAGTATTTCGGTGATGACACAATTAATATTGAAGAATGATAAAAATATTCTTATAGAATTTCGAGCGCTTGTGTTGTAGAATGATTTTTTTGAAGTGAAGGGCTCGTCCGGAGAAGTATTCGCCTTTTTCTGCCGCCAAGCAGCAACGCTGTGTTTCGGTTTGAAGAGTGTGGTTTCCGGTGTTATTACAGGCTCATGAGGCTTAACATCTGTATGCCTTAAATTGATGGACACAGGTATCGTAGGGCACGTTCATAGCACGTTCGAGGCTTACCATCTGTATGCCTCAAGTTGATGGACGCAGTGCAGTGCATCGTAGGGCACGTTCCTATCGTGCGTGACTTACGAGGTAATGCTTTGTTATAGGTAATGATTACCACTTAACATCAGGTGGGCTATCTGCTTGTTCCAACAGCTAGTTATACAACGTGTTGAATAAGTTATGTAGGCAAACAAAGAGCGTGTATTTAGACCAAGCACTGGAATACTTTGACGTGTGCAACGGTTGAATACTTATATCGTTTTCGAAATTCCCATAGAAAAGTAAAATTAATATTTTCTCAGAAATTTGCAACAGCCCTGTCTGTGTAAAAAAACAATTTATAAGAGGTTAATAAAAAAAACACATGGTAAAGAAAAAGTGCCATTTCTGAATGTATGTGAAACATAAATATAGGTACCTACAGCACGTTACACCCCCGTGAGGGATTCACGGGGGTGTAATCTTTGCGTGGGCTGTCACAGTGGTCGGATACTCTGACAGGAAAGATAAAACCTCTCCTTACTAACGGGGATGAGCGTGCGTGAATTAACTACACGCAGTATCATTATTACTTAGCATCTATTTCACTATCTCTGGGTAACGCTATCCGTCATGTTAGAGTAATAAGTAAAAAAATGGATAAGGGGATTTGTGGAACTTTTGTCCAGAAATCCCCCTTAGAATAGAATAGAAGATTTTTTATTCGACACACGACTTTACACGACTCTCCCCTTTGCTTCTCTTTTGAGAGCCGCAAGGGGAATTCTGGACAAAAAGTCCAGAATCCCCCTTCGCAGGGGTTGATCGTAGGGGGATTATGGAATAAGGCCGAACTTATGTCCAGAAATCCCCTTTGCTTGTCTTTTGAGAGCCGCAAGGGGAATTCTGGACAAAAAGTCCAGAATCCCAATTCGCAGGTTGATCGCAGGGGGATTGTGGAATAAGCCTTTGCTTTCAGATATGACAAACTAACTTTTCAGCTTAACAACCATCCTGAAGCCAAGCGCGGATCCACCGTTGTGGGCACGATGGGCATGCCCACAACCCTAATAGACTTGTGACGTCTCAAACAGTTCGTCCCAGGGCTGTTGGAACTACACTCTATACAAAATCTTGGTCAGGGTGTCATATTATGTAAACATCTCCTTTGCAAATGCACTATATCGATCATGAGCGAGTTCATACTCCGACTCGTATTTGGCCGATTTTCGGGTGGCCGTGAGCACAGCTTTTTTGAAGGTTGGATCCGCGCCTACCTGAAGCTGAAACGCAAAGACTTAAAGCTGATGGTCGGAATCATCACGGGCCACTGCGACCCCAACTACCATCTTCTCAAGATCGGAGCGACAGACAGTGACCTCTGTCGCGGCTGTCTTGATCTGATGATGGAGCAAAGGTCTGTCTAACGGAACTCTTCAATAAATAGGTCAATAGAGTTGAAAATTTGTTACCATACCAAGTTAGTAGGCGTTAGTCAAAATATATTAATTCCTATTTGAATGTTTGGACTTGCCTCTGACTACGACCTACTTTAAGTTTACGATCTCATCACGAGATCTCAGTTCGGGGCGAACCACTAGTATCCTTAAAATCTGTGTACGCAACGCAAGTAGAATTAAGTAGTTGTCAAGAGAAATTGATCAAAGGCTTTTAGGGTTCCGTAACCAAAGGGTAAAACGGGACCCTATTACTAAGACTCCGCTGTCTGTCTGTCTGTCCGTCTGTCACCAGGCTATATCTCATGAACCGTGATAGTTAGACAGTTTAATTTTGTTTGATGTATTTCTGTTGCCGCTTTAACAACAAATACTAAAAAAGAGAATAAAATTAATATTTAAGGGCGCTCCCATACAAACGTGATATTTTCGCCGTTTTTATAGAAAATTCTACGGAACCCTTCGCGCGCGAGTCCAACTCGCACTTGGCCTGTTTTATTTAATATTATTTATATTCAAAAATTACATCCTTTTCTGTACGCGACGCATGTAAAACTCCTTAACATAGCCATTGAACAGATAATGGCCCATAATAGCCTCGAGGCATGTGTCATGAGGACGGGCACTGTAAGATATAACATTTCGAGCTGAACATTGGAGATTGCTTTTACAAGATGGAATGTTTTTATAATGATTTATTGTCCCTACATTTATCTATCAATATTTTTTTATTACCTACGTGAGGTGTAAAGTAGAAGAATAAAAAAAAACTACTTCTTGACAGCCTTCAACTGAGCTGTGAACTCAGTTGGTAGTAGCTCTGCCTTCTGCGCCGTAGGCCGTGAGTTCGATCCCCACCGAGATCAAATTTTAGTGTGATGAACATAGATGTTTGTTCTCTGTCTGGGTGTAATTATGCATAATAAGTATGTATTTACAAAAAAAATATATTATATCAGCTATCTGGTTCCCATATTACAAGCTTTGGCTTAGTTTGGGCTAGATAGTGCTGTGTGGAAAGTCCACCAATATTTATTTATTTATTTCTGATAGAACAAGCTGATGCTAAAGCATTGATAACCGCTAATGGACTTCTCCCTTTCACATAATATACTCTATGGATGTATGTAATATAATTATTGTAAGGATCATACAAAAAACGCTTCTTCTAGGCTTGGTCTCGTGGAACTGGCCGTAGGTTCGAATAAGTGACAAAGCATCGATTTTGCTGTTGCACTATCTTTTTTTTACATTTTGATGGATCAAGCAATTACCCACCCGATCTTAATTGGTAACCAAACCTAAACATTGCCTCATAAGTCACGCACGATAGCAACGTGCTCTACAATGAACTGCCCGGCGTCCACCAACATATAGATATTAAGCTTCATGTGCCTGTAATTACACCGGCAACCACACTCTTCAAACCGAGACACAGCGCTGCTGCTTGGCGGCAGAAAAAGGCGTGGTGGTAGTACTTCCCCGGACGAGCCACAAACAAAGAGCTCTACTCTTAAAATCATGTTTTCTGTCGAATCCGGTTAGTAAGAAAGAAATAACAGTATTTACACCAATATTATATTTAGTTGGGTGATCAAATGTTACACTACCTCTATAATACGCTAGGCTTGTTACAGAACCATTTACTAAAACAACGGTATTGTACATTGTGTAATACATATAGGTACACAATCAGAGTACTGTAGGGATGTTACTCTAAGTTAATCCGGAAATAGCCGGATAGTTATCGATAAAAATCCCACATCCGTAGATACCTTATCGATTATAATCGGACCATGAAAAAAAGTACAAAGTTACAAGAACACCGGTCTATTAGGTACGATAGATTGAGTATGCATGACCCTTCCTTCTTTTTTTTTCATTTTAAAATTGAATTTTGTACAATCGTTTATTTTCTTCACAGCAAATAGGTTACTAATCCACTTTTTAGATAAGACAGGTTTTTTTTTTTAATCTTTATTTATTAACGAGGGTTTAATCAACAAGATTATGTCACCCTCGAATCAACACTTAAACTTATAACAATCATACGCTTAATTCCAACCTTTATCTAAAAGTGGACGAGTGCGAAGTTTACCTGTTTTGCGAGAGTCAGGTGCCTGAAATAGGTTTAAAAAACCTGTTATAAATATAAAAGTCACTAGTGATCCGCTCGGCGATTCAACTTACGTAAGGTCGTGGGTTCAAATCCTGTCGTGCTCCAATGGACCTTTCTCTTCCAAATATGTATGCAATGTCGGTGCTCTCAAACGGAGAAGGAAAACATCGTGAGAAAAGAGGATACCAGTTTTAGTATTCTAGCACCTGTCACGAGTTAGACAGCTGCAATGATCAGTTTATTAAACTAAAATTACTTACTTTTCCATCGATTTACATTTATGAAGTAGCTGTTTTTGTTAAATGCAATTCTAAATTATTTTTGGAGTTTGCGGTCGGAAGCCGCTTGGAGGGAAATCTTCGTAATGTACCATGTAGAACACATTTATTACGCATGAGTGTATTTTGCATGGCTCCTATAATATACAACAAAATTTCAATATCTGTTCGCCGGCTGTCCGAATTTAAAACTAAATTAAAAAATATATTGATAAATAAAGCCATCAATGAATTTTTGTCTGACTGAATTATTATTATTTTTATTAACTTTCTTTCTTATTTGACTTTTTTCCATTTAATTTTGATTTGTTATGTATTATTTATTTGATTTGAATTTTATTATGAATTATTTAATGTTCCCAATTACTATTTTTATAAATGATTTAATGTAAAATTTGTGAATTAGTTTGTAAGAAAATGCTTTGTATGCCTAATGGCAGAATCTAGTGTTCATCTCTAACCATGACATCTGTTTTTATAAACCTACCTAGATTCACAGAGAATAAATGATTTATGATTTATTTATTTATGATTTATGAGTGGAATATAAAATAATGCAAAATGTGGGTATGTACTAAACGTATTATTTGGACGTAACTCTGACTACCCCTACCTTTTCGTCCCTTTTACAGACTATTCTGATCTGTAGCCCCATCCCTAACAGGTCATTGTCGTGTATCAACATGATATCCGCTGTTTTGTTCGGTATAATAATAGCTTCGCTTTGTGCACATACTCCAATCACTATGCTGTAACTAGTATGTTTGCCACTCATCATCACCATCAACCTGAGGAAGACCTACTACTGGGTCCGATTTGTCCCAGTTGTACTATGGTACAATTGGGACAAATCGGTGCCTATTGTACCATCAATGGTACTGCCTAATGGTACAAGTGGTCCGGCGGCTCTCTGGACATAGTTTTCCCTATGGATTTGCACATACTCCAATCACCGACTTTTTACTTTTTGATACTTTTTTTTCATACTACCTGCTGATTGAACAAGCATATGGCTCACCTGCTATTAAGTGTTTACCATCACCTATAACAAAACATAGCTTCGTTAGTCACCCACGATAACGTGCCCTACGATACACTACCCGGCGTCCATCAACTTGAGGTATACAGTTGAGCATCATGTGCCTGGAACTTTGCCGGCAACCACACTCTTCAAACCGAAACACAGCAACGCTGCTTGACGGCAGAAAAAGGCTTGTGTGACGTGTAGCGACTTTAATCGCCTATTTTTAACAACACGAATACGCAAATAAAAACGCGAAAGTGTAAAGCGATGTCAAGTGCTACCACAAAGGGTAAGGTTGTCTATGCGTTGATTGAGCGAGCACAGATGATGCTTCTTCTCCTTCTTGTTGTGACACTAGTTTTTTCGAAATAGTGTTGTGAAAGGAAACTTAGCCAAAGCTTGTAATAGGAAACAAGAGCTGATTTAATACATATGTTTTTTTGTTTGTAAAGTACTAATAATATATATAACACCCGACAGAGAACAAACATCTATATGTTTATCACACAAATGTTTTGTTCTCGGGGGGCTCGAACCCACGGCCTACGGCGCAGAAAGCAGCGCTACTACCAACTGAGCTGTGAAGGCTGTCGCCGAGCTGCACCTCAAAAAGCTCCTTTCGAGCACATTTTATTTTTTATATGCACTAAATACATATAAACAATAAAACATTCATTTCAAACTCATTGCTACAAGTAGTATAGTTCAGTAGCTCCTAAATTGCACGAATGCCAAATTTGCCGAACGGTTGCAAAGGGGACTTTGAAACGTCGAATTCGTGGATCTCTCTGGAGAGTCGGGATTGTTGGTCATGTACTTAATTAACGTCCCGCAAATAGACAGGAGGGTTTCGGCTTTTTTATGAGGCCGAATTCGGACAGCGATTTAGATTTTTTTTCGCAAATCGAAGGACATTATTCAAATAACATTATTACAACTTTACAGCGATGTCGGACTTCGCAGTCTTCGCACTCGCCAAATCATTGATTTGTCAAATTTTATACTCGTCAAATCTTTATTTGTCAAATGAAAGACACGTCAAATCCTTGATTTATCAAACTAGAGACTAATCCGGATTCGTTTTCTGACATTTTGGGAAGCAACATAGCTTTTTCATTTTAATTGTTTTTCTTGTGTTATTTTGAGTAGTGTTGTGTAATTTCGGTGGTATTTTAACCACCATTACTTAAGGTTTTAGCACAAAGTGTAAGCATTTGGAATGAAAGTGTAAGTGATATCCTGATTTGACTGAAAATGTTTCGAATGTTTGAAGATAACCGCCACCATTTTCTTCAAAGCAAATGACGGCCGACTTGACTATGGACTGACTTGACTAAAAAGTATAAATTCAATACAAATCACTTGACACTGGCAAGATTGTCTGTCGAATGACAGACAGGAGCCATAAACGGAGAGAAGAAGAAGAAGACTAATCCTTACATGGAACTTCGTCTAAGGATCCAAACCTAAATTTGTCAAATACATGATTCGTCAAGTTCTTAAATATATATACCTATACCAATACCTACTTGGTTCGTCAAACCATAGATTTAAGTTTTTTTTCGACAGTCGTAGGACATGTGTTCAAATTACAAAATTACAGCTTTGAAACGTCTTAAAAGTAGATGAATATAGGCGTAACCAATTACCATTACAAACTCTTCCGATATTTGGCCAATAATAACTGAATTTCGGCAATAGAAGAACAAGATAATTCGACTAATGAGAAGTAAATCCGAGAATCAGGGGCCTTATGCTCACTTCGAGCGAGATTATCTCACGGTGGAGTTGGCGTCATATCTCGTTCAATAACTCGTTGACGTTGCGTCTCGCATAAACTTTGAATGAGAAAATTGGGGAATGAGATGGTGAGAATGGGGATAAATAGTTATCGAACGACATATGACGTCATCTCCACCGTGAGATAATCTCGCTCGAAATGAGCATCAGGCCCCAGAATAGGAGATCGCTTGAACGACATTAACCCCTGAATGTCCCAAACAAAAACTCATCTGACATTCGGCCAAAAAAAGCCGAATTTCGGCAACAGTAGAACTTGACACCGATTAATGAGAACTCAATCACAGAACCAGAATAGAGGATCGTGAACGACACTAAGGGGCTCTGGTGTCCCTATTTATCAGCATTGTAACTAACTTTTGAACGAAAAACTTCCTTAATTTAGAGAGGTAGAGTTTTTACCAATTTGTTTCATCTGAATACCTTTTCAGACTTTGCTTTGATTAAATTTCCTGCGTCTAGTTAACTTGATTTTCTTGTGAATTCACTTTTTAAGTTGGTTTCTTTTTAAGTTGGTATTTATTTC
Organism: Chloroclysta siterata; assembly: GCA_932294275.1. Classification (NCBI taxonomy): domain Eukaryota; kingdom Metazoa; phylum Arthropoda; class Insecta; order Lepidoptera; family Geometridae; genus Chloroclysta; species Chloroclysta siterata. The sequence continues at coordinate 11,001,587 of OW028607.1, read as the reverse complement.
AGTTATAAAACAACTGTTTTAGTAAAAAAAAACAATTTAAGTTATACTAAAAACCATAAGCATAACTTTTCTGTGCATATTTATTGTTTTAATAGAATTTTTCAAAATGCGCTTAATCAATTTCGATATCATTTGTATGTGGTCCCATCCATGAACCTACCGAAATAAATGAATTATCAAAATCAACTCATTTTTGGTGGAGTATTCGCGTAACATATTAAAAATAAAACCGGCTAAGTACGAGTCGGACTCGCGCACGAAGGGTTACGTACCATTATCTATAAAAACGGCAAAAAAATCACGTTTGTTGTATGGGAGCCCCCTTAAATATTTATTTTATTCTGTTATTTTATTATTTGTTGTTATAGCGGCAACATAAATACAACATTTGTGAAATTGAGAATTGTTTTTCAAGAAACGAACATTTTAGGAATTAAAATAAAATAATTACTGAATTTATTCATGAAAAATCGCAGTCAACCAAGTTTGGTAAAATCACATTACACACAATTCTGAGAAATATTATTTTGATCTAGATAAACTTGTTTTACTATCAAAAGTTTGCATAAGTACGAAAAACTAGTAAAGCAAACATTTGAGTTAACTTAACTAAGCTTCTTTATTATTGTCTGTGTGGTGTATATAGTGTTTTTAATTAATAATTATAATAACTAGTAGTTCGCCCCGAACTGAGATCTCGTGATGCGACTCGACGAACGCACCAAAAGCAAAGTAACTGGCCGACCAGTAGAAAAACCTTGATGCCAACGAAACTCTTAGAGATGGGAGCTCTTAGGTTGCTGGTTATCTTAATTTAACTTTTTTGTTGTATCTCAAAAACCGAGCGTCCCAGAAAAAAAGTAAAAATTGTTTTGGAATGTCCAAACAAAGCCCTTTTGTATGACATGTAACTGGATTTTTTTAATTCACTTTTTTTATTTTTGCCCCCTTAAAAAACCCCATATCTTAAAAACCCTTCATCCGATTTTACTCATATACTTACCAGTAAATTTCTCAAGTTCAAGCTGTCGTCTTATCAAATTTCATGCAGATCGGATCAACGGTTCGAAAGTTATGGCCAGACAAACATACATACATACATAAAATGCCAAATCGCCCAAGTTGAAACTAGAATCTTCGTTCGCTTCGCTCACTCGATCAAAAATAATATTGGTGGACATTCCACACAGCACTATCTAGCCCCAAACTAAGCCAAACCTTGTGATATGGGAACCAGATAGCTGATATACTACTTATATACTTTTTTTTTTGTAAATACATATTTACAATATTATATAACACCCAGACAGAGAACAAACATCTATGTTCATCACACAAATGTTTGTTCTCGGTGGGGATCGAACCCACGGCCTACGGCGCAGAAGGCAGAGCTACTACCAACTGAGCTGTGAAGGCTGTCATATTTATTCATTCATGAGTATGAATGCGACATGATTCATCAATTATTCTCCCAGCATTTACAAATTGAAAGCATGGATCTAAAACTAATTTTACCTTCTAAATATGAGACTGAATTGACCAATAAGTTTGTAGGAAGGGTCCGGACGAACTTTAATAGTAGATTGTTTACCAAGGGAGCAAACAACTATTTTTATGGCGAGAGTGTTTTTTGAATCCAGAGCGGAGCGAAGGATTCTAGAGTAGAATCCCGAGCGTAGCGAGGGATTCTAAAGTAGAATCCTAAGCGTAGCGAGGGATTCAAAGTACTTCACTCGAGCTTAAAATAGTGTTGCTCCCGAGGTGGACACTCTACTTTTTATCACCCTCTATGAGAAAATAGCTTAGTGCAACTTATGAATAATCATAGTCACGAAGTCACAAAGTCACAAAGTCACAAAGTCACAAAGTCACAAAGTCACAAAGTCACAAAGTCACAAAGTCACAAAGTCACAAAGTCACAAAGTCACAAAGTCACAAAGTCACAAAGTCACAAAGTCACAAAGTCACAAAGTCACAAAGTCACAAAGTCACAAAGTCACAAAGTCACAAAGTCACAAAGTCACAAAGTCACAAAGTCACAAAGTCACAAAGTCACAAAGTCACAAAGTCACAAAGTCACAAAGTCACAAAGTCACAAAGTCACAAAGTCACAAAGTCACAAAGTCACAAAGTCATAAAGTCACAAAGTCCCAAAGTCCCAAAGTCCCAAAGTCCCAAAGTCACAAAGTCACAAAGTCACAAAGTCACGAAGTCACGAAGTCACATAGTCACAAAGTCACAAAGTCACGAAGTCACGAAGTCACGGAGTCACGAAGTCACGAAGTCACATAGTCACATTGTCACATTGTCACATAGTCTCATAGTCATAATCATGTATTCATTGTAATTTTATTTATTTTCATAAAACTAAGTAAAATCTGAATTTGAATAAACAATTATGAACAAAGGTGGAATGCGCGTTTCACGTGTTTTTGTTTATTTTTATTTAGTTCAGGCGCTTTTTTTTTATTATAAAGCCTGCTTGTTCATACAGTGTTCGTGATCTCTTTGGTGATTAGAACTTTTACTCAATAAGCACATTCCAAATTCAAATCACATTACCGCCCTTGGGATCAAAGTGCTATTTTGCTGCCTGTTTTCGAAGAGCAAACTATCTCCTTTCGAATTGATGTGATAAAAAGTTAATTTAAATTTTCTGAAACAATTTGACCTGAACGAGTTAGTTTATTTTAAGACTGGAGCTTACAGAATTACGTCACACATATTTCTACACTAATTGATCGAGTGAGCGAAGCGAACGAAGATCTTAGTTTCAACTTGGGCGATTTGGCATTTTATTGATCGAGTGAGCGAAGTGAACGAAGATCTTAGTTTCAAGTTGGGCGATTTGGCATTTTATGTATGTATATATGTATGTATGTATGTATGTATGTATGTTTGTCTGGCGATAACTTGAGAACCGTTGATCCGATCTGCATGAAATTTGATATATCGATAGCTTGTACTTGAGAAATTTACTGGTAAGTATATGAGTAAAATCGGATGAAGGGTTTTTGAGATATGGGGTTTTTTAAAAGGGCAAAAATAAAAAAAGTGACATAAAAAAATCAAGTTACATATCATATGAAAGGGCTTTGTTTGGACATTCCAAAACAATTTTTACTTTTTTTTTGGGACGCTCAGTTTTTGAGATACAACATAAAAGTTAAATTAAGATAACCAGCGATCCAAGAGCTCCCATCTCTAAGAGTTTCGTTGGCATCAAGGTTTTTCTACTGGTCGGACAGTTTCTTTGCTTTTTCTTATTTTTTTTTCTTGAAATAAATTAAGGAGGTACTCAGTTCTCATAAAATGGTGACAACGACCAGGTCTGATGATGGAGCCAAGGTCTGTTCAACGGAACTCTTCAATAAATAGGCCAATAGAGTTGAAACTTGGTTACCGTACCAAGTTAGTAGGCGGTAGTCAGAAAAAAGTCCAAACATAATGTTTGGACTTGCCTCTGACTACCACCTACTCAAAGTTTTGATGCGTTCGTTTGGTCGCATCACGAGATCTCAGTTCGGGGCGAACTACTAGTGTATGTATGTATGTATGTATGTATGTATGTATGTTTGTCTGGCGATAACTTTAGAACCGTTGATCCGATCTGCATGAAATTTGATATGTCGATAGCTTGTTCTTGAGAAATTTACTGGTAAGTATATGAGTAAAATCGGATGAAGGGGTTTTGAGATATGGGGTTTTTTAAGGGGACAAAAATAAAAAAAGTTACATAAAAAAATCAAGTTACATGTCATATGAAAGGGCTTTGTTTGGACATTCCAAAACAATTTTTACTTTTTATTTGTGACGCTCGGTTATTGAGATATAAAATAAAAGCTAAATTAAGATAGCCAGCGATCCAAGAGCTCCCATCTCTAAGAGTTTCGTTGACATCAAGGTTTTTCTACTGGTCGGCCATTTCCTTTGCTTTTTCTTAAATTTTTTTCTTGAAATAAATTAAGGAGGTACTCAGTTCTCATAAAATGGTGACGACGACCAGGTCTGATGATGGAGCCAAGGGCTGTTCAACGGAACTCTTCAATAAATAGGCCAATAGAGTTGAAACTTGGTAACCATACCAAGTTAGTAAGCGGTAGTCAGAAAAAAGTCCAAAGATAATGTTTGGACTTGCCTCTGACTACTACGTACTCAAAGTTTTGATGCGTTCGTCGGGTCGCATCACGAGATCTCAGTTCGGGGCGAACTACTAGTATTATAAAGAGGAAACATTTGTATTTTTGTATGTAACGAATAGGCTCAAAAACTACTGGTCCGATTTCAAAAATTCTTTCACCATTACAATGCTACATTATCCCTGAGTAACATAGGCTATATTATATTTTCAAAAAAATCAGGGATCCTTACTAAAACTTCAATAATGTAACCCAAGGTGGAAAACAAAAACCTAACATCGCGTGCGCTGCGAAAACTATTGAAGATAGAACAAAATAATGTACTACGATTTTGTAGAACACGTCATCATCTACAAAAAATGTCGCGACAGCATATGTCTAACTATTATAGTTGTGTCTCAATAAGTGTTCTTTTATTATAAAATAATTGAAATGCCTCCGCTAGAAAAGGGTCTTTATTTGTACCTTGGTATTAATCCTTATCCAAATAAATCATTTCATAATTAAGACGGTTTCAATACCTATAGATTACTACTTAAATTTTTCAAATCGGACATTCCATTCAAAAGATATGACGAAATTAAAAATGTTAATGGGTCCACGGGTCACACGCGGGGTGCGATTTCACTCACTCAAGGAGAAGCGCGTGCAAATGTATTAAATAAGTAGACCGGAGGCTCAAACCCACGGTCTAAGTTTATCCTAAAATGTTCAAAAAATTTATGACCACCCATGCGAAGCTGGGACAGGCCGCTAGTGTTTAATAAAAATGCAAGGTGTTCCAATACTTGTATTTAAAAACTTCAGTGGGATAAAGTACCCATCAATATGAATAACTTTTTCTAAAGGACCAACACTGTGATCGCGGAAAAAAGCAGCTGTTTCATACATTTTAGCCAGGTAGAGTGGAATTCCTTACCGGCGCCGGCGTCTCTTTTCCGAATGCCTATAATTTGCATGTTTTCAAGAGACGAGTGAATAGCGTCTTGTATATGTTCTACAACCGAATTATATGGCTTTGACAGAATACCAAACAGCTGTTTAAATAATAAATGAATTGTAGCATCTTCTTCTTCTTTTCTCCGTTTATGGCACCTGTCCGTCATTCCACATACAATCTTGCCAGTGTCAAGTGAATTGTATTAAATACTTTGTAGTCAAGTCAGTCCATAGTAAAGTCGGTCGTCATTTGTTTTGAAGAAAATGGTGGCGGATTCCTTCAAAACTTTCGAAACACTTTCATTCCAAATGTTTATACTTTGTGCTTACACTTCTAATGTTGTTTAAAAAAACCGCAGAAATTACACAAAATAAGACGATATAATTAATAAGCATGTTGCTTTCCAACTTACGAAAAAGTTTGCTTATGTGATATATAAGTTCAGTAATTTGACATCTTTCAAAATATTGAAATGTGCGAGAGAAAGGTACTTTGACAGTTGTCAGCCCCAACTTTCCTCCAAGGCCCCAACTATTCTTCTTTTGTATGTATTTGTACGTACAGTACGTTTGACTGTACCTACCTATTAACACGGACAGTCAAGTCGTTTTTATATTCCGTCGATAAACGTATAATTAAAAACAAAAGAAAATCGAGGCCAAAAACTCCCTCCGTTTAAACACATCTAGACAAAGACGGTGTTCGCTATTTCCCCGCATCAAAATAAATAGCTATCATTGCATAAAATGAGCTGAAACGCGGCCATCTTGGTAGACGACAAAAGGATGATTTTAAGTGCCTCTTTGTCACATGAGCCGGTTTAAAAGTCTGAGGACCTGCAGGGTGATTACGTAACTTTGTTGCAATCAGTTTCTATATATATTTTTTTTTATACAACCAGCTGATGGAACAAGCAGTTGGCCCACCTGATGTTAAGTAGTAACCATCACCTATAACAAAGCATTGCCTCGTAAGTCACGCACGATAGGAACGTGCCCTACGATGCACTGCCCTGCGTCCATCAGCTTGAGGCATACAGATGTTAAGCCTCATGTGCCTGTAATTACAGCGGCAACCACACTCTTCAAACCGAAACAGCGTTGCTGCTTGGCGGCAGAAAAAGGCGTGGTGGTAGTACTTCCCCGGACGAGCCCTTCACAAAGAGCTCTACTACTCTTAACTAAGTATATGAAACTACTAGAAGCTTCTCGCGGCTTCGCACGCGTTAAAGTGGTGAGCCGTGATTGTGCCACAAACATCCAAACATCGTAACTTTTGCATTGATTTGTATATTAGTAGGGTAGGATTTTAAATACCTACATGTACTCCAAGTTTCAAGTTTGTAGGTTCAAGGAATACAATTTTTCATACAATCGTTTTCAACCCTTTTTACACCCTTAGGGGTTCAATTTCCAAAAATTACTTCTTAGTACACCTCTACGCCATAAGACCTATGTACTCCTCAAATTTCAAGTCTCTAGGACCAGCGGTTTAGGCTGTGCGTTGTCTATATGTCAGTCAGTCAGTCATTCAGGACTTTGATTCTTATAGTATTAGAGATTTATTTATTTATTTATTTACCACACATAATTATCTTAACAGCTATAAAGCCAAAACGATAACCTAGTTCACATCATTAATACAATATTTACTTACATACTAACAAAGGTACTTAAATACTAACATGGCACATTTATCAACATAATAACAATTAATAAAAATAGGCGTATAACAAAATAGTATTTATATTATATATTATAAATGTCTCTTAATATCTCCCTCACAGTACTTCAAAGAAATCTTACATAAGTGATGTAACTTATTCGCGAACACGTCAGTGTCGGGATACATATTTAGAATCGCGTTGAGATGGAACTGTGCACGGTAGAGCGGTGATTGTTGTCTTGCGGAAGTGCGCGCAGGTTTTGGCGCGAATAAATGAACTCGCCCAGTGCGGAATCTAGCGCGTTTTTCAGGTACGCTGAGCCTACTTGCTTCATAGACCAACTCTGAACAGCTCTATTAAACAATACTAGTAGTTCGCCCCGAACTAAGATCTCGTGATGCGACCGGACGAACGCACCAAAACTTTGAGTAGGTGATAGTCAGAGGCAAGTCCAAACATTATGTTTGGACTTTTTTCTGACTACTGCCTACTAACTTGGTACGGTAACGAAGTTTCAACTCTATTGGCCTATTTATTGAAGAGTTCCGTTGAACAGACATTGGCTCCATCATCAGACCTGGTTCGTTGACACCATTTTATGAGAACCTCCTTAATTTATTTCAAGAAAAAAATTTAAGAAAAAGCAAAGTAACTGGCCGACCAGTAGAAAAAACTTGATGCCAACGAAACTCTTAGAGATGGGAGCTCTTGGGTCGCCGGTTATCTTAATTTAACTTTTTTGTTGTATCTCAAAAACCGAGCGTCCCAGAAAAAAAGTAAAAATTGTTTTGGAATGTCCAAACAAAGCCCTTTCGTATGACATGTAACTTGATTTTTTTAAGTCACTTTTTTTATTTTTGCCCCCTTAAAAAACCCCATATCTTTAAAACCCTTCATCCGATTTTACTCATATACTTACCAGTAAATTTCTCAAGTTCAAGCTGTCGTCTTATCAAATTTCATGCAGATCGGATCAACGGTTCGAAAGTTATGGCCAGACAAACATACATACATACATAAAATGCCAAATCGCCCAAGTTGAAACTAGAATCTTCGTTCGCTTCGCTCACTCGATCAATAATACCCCGTTTACACTCAGCTCATGTCCGTGAAAATGTGCAGAGATGTGAGCGAGCAGGGACTCGGGCAATGCGAGAATGTAAACAGGCCACTTCCATGTCCACTCGCGTTGCCAGTGCTGCGTGAACACACATTGCCGGCGACGCTGCCGCAGACGCAACGGCAACATTTCCGTCCACGCGAATGGCAGCGCGAATGTCGAAATGTAAACGCATTATGAACGTTTTGCGATAATCCAACAATACAAACACCAGTTGTAATCTAACTTTGTTAGCAACTGCAGTTAAAATGTAACCGCATAGCCGTCATATTTACTTATTACAAACAGAAACTGATTGAAACTGATCGCAACAAAGTTACGTAATCATCCAGCTGTTTCACCGTCTCTTTGTAAGAATATGATACTCCTTCTTCTGCTTCGTGTCACTAGTTCTTTATTTACACACAGCCTACACAGTCCGTGGAAATGTATAGACATGGGAAGGGACTTGGGCAATGCGAGAATGTAAACAGGCCACTTCCATGTCCACTCGCGTTGCCGCTCGCGTTGCCCGTGTTGTGAACACACATTGCCGGCGACGCTGCCGCTGACATATGGACGGCAACATTTCCGTCCACGCTCGAAAAGTATTTGATGTAGGTAACTTAAAATCCTTTCACCACACTGTTTCGAACTAGTGACACGACAAGAAGAAGAGTAATATAGTAAATAGTACGCGAAACTTCACTTTATTACTTTCATTTTCTTTATATTTCTCAATAAAGTGTCCTCAAACTGTTAAGTTTGGAAATTATCCGTAGAACTAAGAGATGGTTCAATCGAGAGTTGGCAAAGAACTTCGCAGGTTTCATAGCATCCGCTGCAACTTGCAAACTGTAATCTTTAACCTTTGATAGGTAGGTACCTATTTGTGTTAGTTACGTCGTTACGTTCATTTCAAAATGCTCTAAGGGCCATTAAATATGCAAAATGTACACGATTGACATCTAAGGTTAGATTTAACGACCTGTTAATCCTTATTAGTACCTAACTAACAGACCATGGTGAAATCAGCTCTAAAGTAAATTGACTCTTTAACAGGCGTTTTATCAAAGCCTGGGCCTTGATCACGAATACATTTTGACATGTGACGTTAAAAATTGTTTAGATCAAAATGAAATTGTTGCTGAACCTAATGCTATTCTCAAAAACTTGGTTGATTGCGATATTTCTTAACTTCATTTACGGCTAGTTTCTGAAAGCTTGATCAAATTTAATCAGATGCCAAATCACATGTTAACTGGAACACTGGTTGCAAGAACACCCATCAACTACTAAGAGTTGATTTCACAATGCTCTGTTAGTTACTAATAAAGGATTAACAGGCCGTTAAATTAACCTTAGATGTCAAATGCGTACATTTTGACATATTTAACGATACTTTAATCCTTTGTTAATCTGACAGAGCATGGTGAAATCAGCACTAAGCTTTGGATCTCTGATTAGTACCTAAGCACTTTTTTGGTTTCTGAATGCCTTTTATCTATTGTCAAATATGTCAATGACTTTGTCAATGACAAGTCGTCATGACTTTGACATGATATTTGACATGATTTAATGCTCGGAGGAAGAATGTTGATGTGAAAGTGAGCGAATCTGCAATAAAATATTATATAGAGGAAAAATTTGTATGTTCATAAACTCAAAAACTACTGGTCCCATTTCAAAAATTCTTTCACCATTAGAATGCTACGTTATATGTCTACCTGTGCGAAGTCAGGACGAGCCGCTAGTGAAAAGTACCTACATAAAATGAATGAAAAAAATCGTTATTGTCATAATAATTTAATATTTCCTTGATTAATTGTCATTGAACTATTATTAGTTATAATAAGTGTATTTTTGTATGATTGCTCTTTCTGCAATCCGATGAAATTTAACAGTCTTGTTAACTTAACAGGCCTGTTAGTTGATCAGGATTTCGGAAACCGGCCGTTTATGATTTTACTTCAAAAATATTGAAATATGCGAGCGAGAAGCAAATTAGTGATTGTCTGCGTCTTAAACGATTAAGGCCCAGTTTCACCATGCTCTGTTAGTTACTAATCAAGGATCAACAGGCCGTTAAATGTAACCTTAGACGTCAAACGCGTACATTTTGTCATTTTTAACGGCCGTTTAATCCTTTGTTAATCTAACAGAGCATGGTGAAACCGGCCCTTAAAATTGCAATATCGAGAGTTTAAACAACTCAACTGAATGATGAAATTCAATACATTCTGACGAAGTTTTCGAATTGCATCGCTTGCAGTGAATACCTTGCCTTATTTAAAAGCAATTTCTGGTATGAAAGAGTAACAAGGCATTGGCACACAGAGTCTTATTTTTTTTTATACAACTAGCTGATGGAACAAGCAGATGGCCCACCTGATTTTAAGTGGTAACCATCACCTATAACAAAGCATTGCCTCGCAAGTCACGCACCATAGGAACGTGCCCTTCGATGCACTGCCATGCGTCCATCAACTTGAGGCATACAGATGTTAAGCCTCATGTGCCTGTATTTACACCGGCACCCACACTCTTCAAACCGAAACACAGCGTTGCTGCTTGGCGGCAGAAAAAGGCGTGGTGGTAGTACTTCCCCGGACGAGCTCTTCACAAAGAGCTCTACTACTATTGAAGAATAAGAATTTAATATAAGAATAAGATTAAAAAGATTAAAACTGTGTAAACAGATCTTACAGAGGTAATTTTGTTCCAACGGTCTACCCATTTCGAGAATACAATATTGCTATAGGTAGTATCCCTATAGAGATCCTTGACCACACATTGCATAAAAAAAAACGGAATAAAGTTCTGAATTAGAACTGAATAAAAATTAAAACTATGTAAAATTGAACTTAAAAATTAGTAGGTAAACAAAAAGAAAACAAAAACTCTTAAAATAAATTAATGATTTAGTTAAATAAATATAATAAATTTAAATTAAAAAGCATTATTTCAAAAAAGAAATAAATTGAAGAAAGAAGAAATAAACCGTTTTTAAAAAACAGCCAGTTTTTTTATTAAGATGACAAATTGCACTGTTTGCGGAATTTGTCAAAAAAAAAAAGCTTTTTTATATTACTTGCTGATGGAACAAGCAGACGGCCCACCTGATGTTAAATGGTAAGCAAGCACCTACCTATAACATTCTGTAAGCTGTCTGAAATAAAGCTTTTATTATAATTATTATAAAGTGTTTTAACAAAGCATGCAATTCACATTTCATTGCAAGTCACGCACGATATGAACGTGCCCTACAAAGCACAGATTTTTGGCGATGGTCAAAAATAATCCTAAACCCGCGTCTAAACTCTCACGCGCTCAGTGTGCTCAGCCTTATTTCCTACAGAAATCAACCATTTTGTGTGCAGTCACATTGCACACAGTTTAGTAAAAATTTCATTTTTATCGATACAAGTTTTCCTACTTAAAAGTTTGCTTATATACGAAAACTAGTACAGCAAACTTTTGAGTAGGAAAACATGTATCGATCAAAATGATTTTTTTACTAAACTGTGAGCAATATGATTGCACACAAATATCTTTCAACATGTCTAAACGTGCGAGCGAGAGTCACATTGGCTCTTGTCTTCGCCTTAAACTTGCGCGGGGCAGCTTACATTTTTTTGGCGCACATTCCATAAAAAGTAATGGGTATGTAGGTATTTTAAACACTTAGCCAAAGAAAAAAAATACCAAAAAGATACAGGAAAAAGTTAAAATACCTATTTCAATGCGGTACGAGCGAAATCGCTGGCGGGAGCTATCACCGAAATATCATTTGTGCATATTTTCGTCACACACATTCTTCGATTGTTTTCATACAAAATTTCATTAAAATTGTTTTACCAAACGTCTTTACCAAAGATTTTCATTTCAAACATTTTCATCAGGTAGAATTCCTTAGCGTTTTCTTCAAGATTCTTTAGCCATTATTCCTGGTATGCATTTTATCTTTCGACAAAGCGAACACATTCTTTCTCCACTTTAACATTCTCCGTTTGGGTCCCGTTGCTCTTTGGGTAGATATATGTTTTAACCCTCGACTAAAACGATAGGCTTTATCCGCTTCGGTCGTTCGTTTGGATAAAGTAGGAACGTACCTACAGTTTGGCAAAAGAGGAAAATAATGGCGCCACTTTCCATACATTTTCGACGTTCACTCACATGCGTTCTTGTTCGCACCTATTCGAAACACCTGCACGTCAAGTTAATTCCGTTTCTAGACTTTTATTTTTAGGGTTCCGTACCCAAAGGGTAAAACGGGACCTAATAGGGTTCCGTTTAACTCTCTGGTTTTACAGCGGAGTCTTAGTGATTACTAAGACTCGGACTGTCTGTCTGTCCGTCTGTCACCAGGCTGTATCTCATGAACCGTGATAGTTAGACAGTTGAAATTTTCACAGATGATGTATTTCTGTTGCAGCTATAACAACAAATACTAAAAAACAGAATAAAATAAATATTTAAGGGGGCTCTCATACATCAAACCTGATTATTTTGCCGTTTTTAAAGATAATGGTACGGAACCCGTGCGCGAGTCCGACTCGCACTTGGCCGGTTTTTTCTTTTTAGCAAGCTGTAAGTATCTCGCCTGTTCTTTTAGACTTGGTCACGAGAAACTGGCGCGATGACGTTTAAAAAAAAACGTCAAAAAGAGGTTGGTAACATTCATTTTCTGTCATTTTTGGAAGCAACATAGCTTTTTCATTTTATTTGTTTTTCTAGTGTTATTTTGAGTTGTGTTGTGTAATTTCGGTGGTATTTTAACCAACATTACTTGAGGTCTTAGCACAAAGTGTAAACATTTGGAATGAAAGTGTAATATGTGATATCCTGATTTGACCGAAAATGTTTCCAATGTTTTGAAGAAAACCGCCACCATTTTCTTTAAAACAAAATGACGGCCGACTTGACTATGGACTGACTTGACTAAAAAGTATTCAATACAAATCACTTGACACTCGCAAGATTGTCTGTCGAATGACGGACAGGAGCCATAAATTGAGAGAAGAAGAAGAGGTTGGTAACCTACTCATTTCCTTTTTCGAAGTTTTATTTATGGCTTAATTTTTTTTTTCTGGTGCTATTTGATATCTCCCGATTTTGATGATTCATTGGCTAGTGTAGATAAAATAATGCCATAATTCCTTTCTGAAAAATTACTACTTATAAATAGATACCGTAATAAAAAAAATATGTTCTTCTAGTCTTACGGCCGGTTTCTGAAAGCCCGATCAAAACTAATCGCATGTCAAGTCACTTGCTATCACTAGGTATCTAATTCGATGTAATAGCTGAAATGGTGCGTGACTTGACATTCGATTAGTTTTGATCGAGCTTTCAGAAACCGGCCGTTAGAATGATAGATGCAGTGCAATTTCATATTATGGCACGTTTCGTTAGGCGTGCTCTATGAGTTAATGCATTTGTTTCAAGCAGAAGTAACCGCTCAACATCAGCTGGGTCATAAACCTGATGCCACTTATCTTCATAATAAAATATATCTTCCGTGAAGTTTCTATCCTAGGTACTGTTTTTAATTAAAACAGGGAATACCATGAAATCCAAAATGTCCTCCCATATTTCTAAACCAACCCTATTGTGGTAGCCGCGGGTTTGAATCTCATCTCCAGCGAGAAGCGGATGTTAAAAAGATGGTTTTTTACTTTTATACTTGTCGACAAATTAAGGGGCGCGCGGGCAGAGGAAAAATTGCTCAGTAAATTGTTCCAGGCGCCCACGACCTTGTCATAGACCACACAACACCGCTGGTTATTTCTTGTAGTTATGATTTAGCATGTAGTTTGATTTTTCCACTTTGAATATATATATTTTTTATTGTAATTTTTTTCTATTGTTTTGTAATCACGTTCACTTACCTTATTTACCCGATCCTCAACGGCCTTGCTTGTGCTGAGTTGGGACCAATTTGCAACTCTGTTTAAATATTTTATTTTTTATTTTTTGTGTTTATGTTTATAAATTAATACATTTTCATCAAATTACTATTTACAAAATATACATAGTTGCAAATAAACTTTTTGTTCTGATTTTATTTGTTTGCAGGTCAACCCACAAAACATAAAAAAACAAAAAAAAAACAGATACAACGCAGAATAAAAAATATGCAGCTTCTTATTATCTTCTTATAAAAGAATAGCAAAATGTACGAATCGTAAGTCGAGCGGGGGACGCCCGCCCATTGGACCGACGCGACGAGTCGTTAGAAATCGGTGGATTAAGGGGCTGACAACCATCAAACAACTTCTCGCTCGCACGTTTCGACATGTTAAAAGATATAAAATCACTAAACTCATTTTCGAAAAATCGCAATCAACCATTTTATGTGTAATCACATTGCACACAGCATAGAAAAAAAATCATTTTGATCGATACAAGTTTTCCTACTTAAAAGTTTGCTTATGTACGAAAACTAGTAAATCAAACTTTTGAGTAGGAAAACATGTATCGATCAAAATGATTTTTTTACTAAACTGTGTGCAATGTGATTGCACACAAAATGGTTGATTGCGATTTTTCGAAAATGAGTTTAGTGATTTTATATCTTTCAACATGTCGAAACGTGCGAGCGAGAGTCACATTAGCTCTTGTCTTCGCCTTAAGAGGATTCAAAATTGTTAATTATGAAAATATATAAATATACTCCTTTTTTTGTAAATCCATACTTTTAATATGAATAATACCCGACAAGGAACAAACGAATATTTGTTCTCGGTGCCTCGAACTCGGGATCGAACCTACGGCCGCAGACGTGGGTTCGATCCCAAGTTCGAGGCAGAGCTACTACGAACAGAGCAGTGATGGCTAAGGGATGGGGGCTAACATAAAAAAATAATTTATTTCTAATTTAAATACCTAATACACTTGTTCCATCCACGACGGAGATACCATCCGTAAAATATTATGTAAAAAAAACGGTTTTATGTAAAAATATAAAGTGTTGTAGCCGTTTCGTTTTTGCAGTGAATATAGCTTGTTTTAGGCGTGGTTTTTAAATCGCGTAGTGACTTCGCCTGTATACAGTTTTTTATTCCAACGCGTGGGAAACTCTTTGAAAATGGAACAAGAATCTTTTTCAAGTTAAAATCAAAACAGGAGCTTTTTTAATGAAAGGAGTTTTTAGTGGTGTTGCCCTTTTTGCGTGTTGGTGGAATGTTTTCATTTTATTTGCCTGTGATTTATTTTTTTCTTGGAGACGCTTTCGATTGCCACTGATTTGGATTAGATGAGCTATCTCTAGATCGTTTGCAACAGTCTGCAGATAGCTCAACTGTTTCATATGTATTTTGTATATACTTGAATTCATTGTAATTTTCTTTGTGTTTGTCTCACTATCTACACTTCCAACTGCTTTGAAATGTTTACAATAAAGACTATTCTGAATCTGATTCTGAACGGTTACTTGAAATCCGTTGAGGCCTCGCCGGAGGCCAGTTGTGTCCGTCAAATCAACTGTCTTGTCCTAAACACAGGACAGCCTTTGGTTGCAAATATACAAAATGTCATATCTGTACCTATACTTTGATTATAAGACCGTATTCGTATATAGTGGCATGCAATGTTAAGGCGAACACAAGAGCTAATGTGACTCTCGCTCGCACATTTCGACATGTTGAAAGATATAAAATCGCTAAACTCATTTTCGAATAAATTTCAGTTTAATCGATACAATTTTTCCTATTCAACAGTTTGCATGTGTACGAAAACTAGTAAAGCAAAGTTTTGAGTAGGAATACTTGTATCGATAAAACTGAAATTTACACAAATAAAATGAGTTTAGCGATTTTATATCTTTCAACATGTCGAAAAGTGCGAGCGAGAAGTTGTTTGATAGTTGTCAGCCCCTTAATATTTCAAGCTTGTAAAAAGACTATAATAATCAAATGATGAATCACCTAAAGCATAAATTCCATAGCGGCTTGGCAAGAATATTAAAAATATTATCAAAACGTAATCTTACAAAAGCTCACCATTTTGTACGTACACTCATCTACATAATGTGTTTGTGTATAAATTATTCATACCCAGAGGTACCTATACTAAAAGTGTCGCGCCCGAAAATACATTGTAGAGATATTTTAACTTTATCGGTTCGAAAATGTAACAGGGAAATAATAGCACATAAATACCTATGTTTGATGTTTTTATGTACAACGGCTAAGCTTGTTTTTATGAAAACTGCACAAGCTGACACCTATCCAAACGGCGACCACGCTGAATATTACTGAGCATGTTTTTAATTGATTGAGTGAGCGAAGCTTGGTAGGTCGATAGGTATAGAGAAATTTATATGAATTAAATTCATTTTGATTTTCAAATTCATAATGAATTTAATCGGACAAGGGTTTATTGCGATATGAAGTTTTCAAAGGAAGCAAAAAAATATGTTACACAAATATACCAAGTTAGATGACATAATGAAAGGGTTTGGTTTGTACATCCCAATATCATTTTTATTTTTATTCTAGGACGTATGTGTGATTTTTGAGATATAATTGGTTACATCAAGTAGGTTAGGGATAGTCAGAGGCCAAATATCGTGTTGGGTATCAATGTAAGACTGGAGCGGACCTCACGAAATCTCAGTCCGGGACGAACCACTAGTTTATGATTGTTTTTAACTGCAACTATATGAAACAGTAGAATAAATACTTCTTCCTCTTATCGTGTCACTTGTTTCTTTTGAAACAGTGTGGTGAAAGGATTTTAAGTGCACCTCAAAGAGGCTCCTCTCGAGAATAAATTGAATACATATTAGACCGCGTGTCGTAACAAAATAATTAATATCTTATTTACCATGTGATTACATAATGAATGTATTGAGCTTTGAGTATAGTGTTGTTAGGATATAAAAAAAACACGAAAGAATCTACGCCATAAGCAGCAGGTCATTCAACCTATTGTCACAGAGTCTTTGTATCAGATTGGATCCGTCCTATCGCAGTTACAAACTTATCGACGCGCTCAAGGGATTAGCGAGCTGAAGTGGTCAGATCGTCCGAATAACTAGCGACAACCTCTTGAGAAAACCCGATTTTGATCGTCTCCTTGTCGTAGTTTTTTTCTTTCTTTAGTTTATTTCTAAACAGTGTGGTAAAAGGATTTTTAGTGTACCTCAAAGAGGCTTCTTTCAAGCACATGTTTTAGAACTTCTTAGGTTCTACGATATGCCGGTTTCCTCACAATGTTTTCCTTCACCATTCAAGAGTACTAGCAAGGATGGTGACAATTCAGCGAGAGATTTATCAGGCTATTTCAAACTTTATTCTACTTTTGTCCATTAAAATAACGCTTAAGGACGTGTTGTTTACGTTTAAATAACGATAAAATATAGATATGTCGGCGCAGGGTGGCCTTCATCAGAATTCATGCTCAAGGGCGTGGATGGATGGAGTGTCATGGAGTGACGTGGGTGGACCAGCAACAATTATTTTCTTCGTAACATTGTACAATTCCTCCGATGGCTATTATTGACACAAATAACGCCTGTAATAAGATAACATTAATTCCCAACACCGTTGCAAACACTAATGTGATTCTAAATCACATTGATTCGCATAATACACAGCGATTTGTCGCAGACATGGTGCGCTGGTGTCCTCTCGTATCCAAGTCAACAAACTAGATGTCAAGATGACTGCCTCGCTACCATCGACACGACGCTCCGCTAGAGTGACTACGACCTTCTTTCACTCTTGATGTTGATACTTAAATATCGCGCCGTCAGATACAAAGCAAATTACGTAAATACTTGAGACTTTTGAAGATAAAACATAAACAACATAAACAAAGAAAACGCAAAGCAAATGTTTTAAAAACGTTCTCCTTTTAAAATACCTGAAGTGACAACTGACACACCTACCGCTCATTCAATATTTTTGAATGAGCGGAATGAAATCGACTAAGCACTTTTACGCGCGATGTTCCAAAGTAAATATTAAAAATTCGACCCCTCGTAATAAAAGTATGCAAACGAGTGGCGCCCCCTGGCGGATCAGACTGTATTACACGGGGATTAGTGTGGTGTTAGCTTAAGCCTACCTACCTATACCTATTAGTATATAGATACTGAGTGAAGGAACGCTTTGTTACTAGCTAAGCTGTGCTAGGGTTGGTCATGAACCTAGCTTAAAGAAATTTGAATATAGAATTACTTAAGGTCAATTCTCAAATCCTAACTAGAATGTAGGTATGATTATCAAAGATTTTTTTTTAAATTTAAGCATTTGATAAAAATCCGACACTTTCCGAAAGTTTTCCGTATGTCATTACTTCGCATAATTTATTCCTTTTAAGCGACACTATCGCGTGATTGTAATTGTGTTATTTTTTTACAAAAGTTCACGGATTCAATTACTGCCTAGGAATAATAATTTATCTAAAATTAAATGATTGTGATTGTGACTTCATTTTCATCAAAATCGCGCGCGAGACTCCTTTAAGTACTTTTAGCTATTTCTCATAGTTTCGGATTTGGCCATTCACGCCCACTTGACAAATTGACCATACCTAATAATTTATTTATAAATAAAATTACAATGAATACAAGTTATTTAAAAAACAAACACATCAAACAGATAAGCAATCTGCAGATCGTTGCAAACAATCTAGAAATAGCTCAATATTTTATCCCTTCCATCAAAAAAGAGGATTAACATTTTAAATTGGTGGACAGTTTTCGTAATTGGAATGAGATCACGCGATGAAATGGATTAGAAGGGTTGAAAGGGGATGAATCTATGATTATATTTCAAAGGTTCTGGACTAAATCAATCATTCAAACGCATTGTGAAATTTTGTTCAACGTTTTTTATAAATAACGAATTTCCTGCTTTTAGGATCATTCATTCTTTAGAATTGTGACAAGTAGGAGATTTGCAAATTTGATTTACTTTTAAGATACCCTAAATACCACTTCACAGCTTTATTTTGTATTTTCAAGTCAAAATCAAAACGGTAGACATTCATTTCAAATTTTCAATCATAAGGATCATTTTGAAACGTCATAATATTGTACAGGTGAAACTAAAGCCAGGGTAGGTGTAGTTATGCTTGGTGTAAATAAAATACTTTACATCTCTCATGTTCGGTAAGTAGGTTCTTATTACCTCCAAATGGGGCTTGTAAGTGACTAATTAGTGCTCTAGGGTAATAATGTAGCTAGAAAAGCCCTAATTAAAAAAAACACTTCTTTCTTTCAAAAAGTTCGCGTACATCTAACCATCATACTGGCAATAGACATCATGCATTCAGCCCAATGACCAAAGAGGTCGCTTTGCTATTCAGCCTTGTCTTCGTGTGAGTCTCAGACAAAATAAAAAAGTACTCACTTTTTTATTTTGTCTGAGCGTGTGAGTATAATAGTCATCAATTTTAAATATCGAACGGCGAAGCTCAATATCGATTTAAAAAAAAAAGTTCTTTACTTGATTCTTTTTAATGAAAAATGCGGGAATAATAAATTTGAAAATTGTTCTCATTTCACTATAAATTTCAACAAATAAAATGTTTTATTCTTGTAATGCCGGTTTTTTTCTACTTACCTCACAATCGAGATGTAAAGCAGAATAGTTAGCTCGGGTGTAAGCACCAATTGCAGCCCGAGATATTTAGGCGCACGAGCGCAGCGAGGGCGCCTATAGTTCGAACTATAGGCGCCCTCGCTGCGCTCGTGCGCCTAAATATCTCGGGCTGCAATTGATGCCTTACAGCCCTTGGCTACTAATCTACTATTCATTCATTCATTCGATCCCTTGGACCACTGTCCACAGATCAACTAGGCACCGAGTTTCAAATACCTAAGTAATAGTTGTGGATCAATCTAAATTACAAATGAAGGAGCTTTTAAAAAAAAAGAATGAGAACAAATTATGTTAAATTGGCAAAAATAGATATCTCATAGAAGTCTCAGATTTTTGGTACCAAGTACCCAATTAAGATACTTAGAAGACTAAGGAAGTCAGAGGTACCTACTGCAAATTATTGCATTTGGCTGTGACAAATTTTGGCACATCCAAATCCCTCATTTTGAATTAGTTGGTATTCCATGTGGGAGGTAGCAAGCCCATCGCCACTAGACTATGATTTTTTCTCAATATTTACCTTCATCATTTGAGATAGAAAAAACTATCAGTAAAAGATTGGATTCAAGTCCACGAGCATAAGATCAGAAGGCACGAACATTGTATGACGGATATTAAAATCTTACCTCCACAAGTCTCCCGAAAATCAGGACAGCAATCCCCAAGTTTCAGGCACGCGTGGTCACAATAGCAAGGCTTGTCCGGCAGGTCTTCGATGATAGAGTTGGAGTGAATCTTCTGCACCACGCAGGAACTGTCCCGTCCAGGACAGCACAGATTTGCATCTCTGCAGTAGTTGGCTCCACAATACCCCGCCAGGCATAATGCACTCGCGAAACATAGCCAGTATCGCAGCATTTTTAAAAATAAAACAGCCAACTTTGAATTCGGAACGTCAAACTTCGCGCGTTTCGTCGAATGTTTTTAGGTTCCCTTTTGTTTTTAAATTTTTGAATATGGAATCGAGTTTCGGACCGCTGTCATGTCACTAGTCAAGTCAGTTCTGGAACAAAGGAAATGTTATGTTAATTTAGGCAAAACTTTTCAGAATGGAGTTCCCTTTTTGTAAGCAGACCTCATAATAAAAAATATTATGTTCATGTTTTCAACCGAGAACAATGGAATTGGAATCAATAGGTTTTTTTATGAGGTTTAAATAGTTTATAACTATTTTACTAATCCAAGGCAAGAATAAAGTACAAAAAAAATCAGGAAAATATAGTAGCAAAACGACAATTGCCTCCTGTGAGGTTTGAACTCACGACCCCTGGTTTACGAGACCAGTGCTCTACCACTGAGCTAAAGAGGCTGCTGAGCGATCGGGCGAAATAAGGAAACCAGTTTCATGCAAGGATGTGTTAGTTGCCGGAATTCTATACGTACACTTAGTCTTGTGCTGTGCACTTATATAAATAAATTACGGCATTGCTCAGAAAATATAAATAAATACCTACATAATGTACAACTAAAAATATTTGTTATTTATTAATAATAATAATAATTTTCATAATAATTCATTTATTGCGAAAATGGGTACAAGTTAAATCATGTCAATTTAAATTTATCCCAGCAAACATTTTTGGTTTGAATTACGTGTTTTTACACCTATTTTAAGTTGCCATTTTAATGCGACCAAATTGAATTACCTCGAATCTACCTCGAATCCACATCGATTCCACCTAAATGGGGAAAATTGGCACGTGCCAGTTACCTGGAATCGACGTAGCGTAAGTAAATTTAACCTCACGGTCGCAAAGTGGGTAGCTGGTGCGACGTCGATTCGACGTAGTTACAACGTGTCTTAAGGTTGTATTTACTTGTTTGGTCATTACGACTTCTATATGACGTTGATTTGACGTAAATATTTCTTAATTATGACTTAATGAGGTTTAATCTCCTATGGTATTATTTTGTTGATATATTGCATCAATTTTGTTACGATCTGTATAAAGTCTATTTTTCTTTAACGTTAAACATGAATGAACAAGATTTTAAAAATGGAGTAACTTGATTTATAAAATTTGCTCACTAAATATAAATTATGAATTACAGCTGAACTAGAGGCTAAAATCGTATGCGAAGTAAATTTCACTGTGTATTATGATAATGGTGCTTCGAGAAATAACAACGGGCCTTCAAAATATTGTAATATTAACACAATAAATATTTTATTATATAGATTTCAGTTTCCTACATTTCATAAATATTATGTTTTTCAGGCTAATTATTCTTCACCATGATATATTATAATACCAGCATGCCTTATTTATGTAAATTGAAGTTTGGTATAGGAGTAATTAACCAAAAACTCATTCTGTTCCTGTAAAGAATTTTAAATTATAAGAAACAAAATGGAGTTCTCAATTTTCTCTACCATCACGTTAAAACTACTTATTATCCGACCTGTAAGTATTTAGTGACAAAGTAAGGTCGTATTAACTTCGCGTTTAGTAAATGCGACCTATCAAAGTCGCAATTACTACATTGTTGGCTACTTACAAGAAACTTTAGCGACCTGTTGGTGACATGATACAGATTGTGGAAGTTGCTGCTAATCGAATCAGAACCATAAATATTCATGCAGCCTTCCAATAATATTTTTGCAATTTTGATATATATATATTAAATACATTTTACAGCTCAAGATTGTGACAGAACAAGCTAATAGTACATAATGTTCATACACTTCTTTAGTTAGAACATCTTTTAGCCCAACAAAGCCCAAGTATAAGAGCATCACACGGTACTCAGTACCCTTCAAATATTTCAAAAACTTTACACTTCCGATTATCTTTTGTATTTCTTTAGCTCTGCCTATCCTTTTCACGAGATTCTAACATTTCATTAAGCAAATCAATTTCAAATTTTAACAAATCGTTCAAAGCCGATACGGATGGTTTATGGGTCTGCCCATGTTTTTCATTTTTTATTCAACTAGTTGATGGAACAAGCAGATGGCTCACCTGATGTTAAATGGTAACCATCACCTATAACAAAGCATTGCCTCGTAAGTCAGGACTCCATGTCCTCAAGTTTTCATGTAATTTAACTGGCTTTGTGGCATCATTTGTTTCGTTATCTTTTGTGTTACTTATATTCTTCGTCTATCTCTGTTACTATTCTACTATCTGTTGTTATTCTTCATTCTTATTGCGAGTTGACTAAACTTTCTTCTAAAAGCGAGTAATTGCGAAACGAAGTTGTATGTGAAACGAGAGTCATAACATATCTTGCAAAGGTGGAAATGGTATGTTTTGTGATAATTCCTGGGATGAATAATTCTAATCGTTATTAAGCTTGTACTTACATTTTCTATACAATGTACGTATGTGGTACTGGAATGTCTGTACGGTTTTTTATCTGTGCCCATGACAATTTCAAGTTTATTCGATGGCGGTTCTTAAATAAAAATGAACGCTAAGGTGGAAGCGTCTTCTCTCACCAAAATATTACCGAAATGTGACTTATACGAACGAAGTTTAAAGTTCCTGAGACTTGTTGGTTCTATTTCCGAGTTATTGTTACCATAAAGTCGAATAGATGAGTACTTATGGAAATCTAATGGTGCTGATATAGGTTTATAAGTTACTTTAACTAATTGGTTGAAATTTAGTAAACAAATGGGGTAAAAAAAACTTCATTTAAGTCACAAATGTTACATTTAAGTCAGCGACTGATAAGTTGCAATATTTGGGTAGTAATTACCTAAACTCTCACCTGATTTCAACCAACTAGTAAAAATAACCTGACGGCTATTATAACAAGTCTTTCTGGCCTGATTTTAAAACCAAAATACAACCATGCGGTTGTCTAACCTATAAGTTATATAAATTGGTGAGAATGATGAAATTTTTACTTCGATCTTGTCGTTATTGGTAAAAAATTCTAAAAAGTTTAAAATAATGGTGATTAACACGTAATTTCGACTATAATAAGTTAATAAGTCGAAAGCTTAGAAAAGTTGACGTGAAATGTTTGCTGGGATATAGATCAGCCATATTCAGCTTTACAGCATGCAACTTTTATAATTATATTATTAAGTAAATTAAAACAAATAAATCAGTATTATACGGTAAAAAAATAAAATGTCAAATAGTTAATCTCTAATACTATAAGAATCAAAGTCCTGACTGACTGACTGACTGACTGACTGACTGACTGACATATAGACAACGCACAGCCTAAACCGCTGGTCCTAGAGACTTGAAATTTGAAGAGAACATAGGTCTTATGGCGTAGAGGTGTACTAAGGAGGGATTTTTGGAAATTCAACCCTTAAGGGTGTAAAAAGGGATGAAAACGTTTGTATGAAAAATTGTATTCCTTGAACCTACAAACTTGAAACTTGGAGTACATATACTTCAAGACAAAAAAATAGGAAATACATTTTTAGTTTTTTAAAACTACCCTTAATAAGTGTGCTAAGGGATGTAAAAGTATTTATGGGAGTTTTTTGACCGCTGGTCCTAGAGACTTGAAATTTGAAGAGAACATAGGTCTTATGGCGTAGAGGTGTACTAAGAAGGGATTTTTGGAAATTCAACCCCTAAGGGTGTAAAAAGGGATGAAAACGTTTGTATGAAAAATTGTATTCGTTGAACCTACAAACTTGAAACTTGGAGTACATATACTTCAAGACAAAAAAATAGGAAATACATTTTTAGTTTTTTAAAACTACCCTTAATAAGTGTGCTAAGGGATGTAAAAGTATGTATGGGAGTTTTTTGACCGCTGGTCCTAGAGACTTGAAATTGGAAGAGAACATAGGTCTTATGGCGTAGAGGTGTACTAAGAAGGGATTTTTGGAAATTCAACCCCTAAGGGTGTAAAAAGGGATGAAAACGTTTGTATGAAAAATTGTATTCCTTGAACCTACAAACTTGAAACTTGGAGTACATATACTTCAAGGCAAAAAAATAGGAAATACATTTTTAGTTTTTTAAAACTACCCTTGATAAGTGTGCAAAGGGATGTAAAAGTTTGTATGGGAGTTTTTTGACCGCTGGTCCTAGAGACTTGAAATTTGAAGATTACATAGGTCTTATGGCGTAGAGGTATACTAAGAAGAGGTTTTTGGAAATTCAACCCCTAAGGGTGTAAAAGGGTTGAAAACGTTTGCATGAAAAATAGTATTCCTTGAACCTACACACTTGAAACTTAGAGTACATGTACTCCAAGGCAAAAAATAGGAAAGGCATTTTTAGTTTTTTAAAACTACCCTTAATAAGTGTGCAAAGGGATGTAAAAGTTTGTATGGGAGATTTTTAACGCATAGTGCTATTGATTTCAAACTTGAAGTAAATATACTCCACAATAAATAATTTATAATCACGTTTTCAATATTTTAAAACCACCCCTGCAAAGGGTGCAAAAGACTGACAAAGTTTCAAGGTTTGTATGGGAGATTTTTAAAGCGTAGTGTAATTAACTTCAAACTAAAAGAAAATGTGTTCTGTGGATAAATAACAAAAAGACAGTTTGATTTTTTCTGGGGTAGAAACTAGGAACCAATAAGTACATATTTTCCGTGTAAGGTTGTCTTTGTTGTATTTGTCATGTGTGCTAAACTTAGTACCTATACCTACCTATCTACCTAATATAGGTAATGTACGCCTATAGGTATCTCTAATACCTGCGTAGGTATCCTACCCTAATAATATACAAATCAATGCGAAAGTTACGATGTTTGGATGTTTGTGGCTCAATCACGGATCACCACTTCAACGCGTGCGAAGCCGCGGGAAGCCACTAGTAATAATATAATTTATCGAGCGAGCGAAGCGAACGAAGATCTTACAATCAACTTGAGCGATTTGGCATTTTATGTATGTAGGTATGTATGTATGTTTGTCTGGCCATAATGATAGCTTTGTACTTGAGAAATTTACTGGTAAGAATATGAGTTAAATCGGATGACGAGTTATTAAGATATGGGGTTTTTAATATATATATATGTTTTTCTATGGCATACAGATGTTAAGCCTCATGTGCCTGTAATTACACCGGCAACCACACTCTTCAAACCGAAACACAGCGTTGCTGCTTGGCGGCAGAAAAAGGCGTGGTGGTAGTACTTCCCCGGACGAGCCCTTCACAAAGAGCTCTACTATTAACTCTTAGTATATATATGTTTGGTGATGGTTACCACTTATCATCAGGTGGGCTATATGCTTGATCCTTCAGCTTGTACTACTATACACTTTTAAAAATAATAATTAATACGAAATGAAATGTCAGATATCAAATTTGTCACATAAATAATCTTCAATACTATAGTAGGCTTTCTGTAGGAGAACACTTTTAACTTTATTTTTAAAACCTTTTTGGGAGTCTGACTCAACTATATGTCTAGGTAAATGATTATAAATCTTTGGCGCCATGCAAAATATGCTATTGTTAAGATAGGCAGTTTTATTACCTACCCACAATTTTCTCATTCATATTTTAATTATTTCGATTTATGTCTGTGTTAGTTTAATATTATTACATTAGTATATATAATTGCTGTAATTATTAATACCGTTGTAATTTAATTATTATTAATATTTACTATACAGGGTGTTAAAATACTACTACCGAAAACAGGGGGCTAAAGTACCCATCAATATGAATAACTTTTTCTAAGGAACCAACACTGTGAACGCGAAAAAAACAGCTGTTTCATTTAAGTAGCCAGTTATTGAACTTTTGTATGAAACAGCTGTTTTTTTTTCGCGTTTGATGTACGCATCTACCTATGGCATAAGTATACCATCTATGGATCTACTCAATCAACTTAAAAGCATTAAATATTTTTTTAAATGCAAAGTACAGTCAGTCACGATAATTATTCACGCCATTGAACTCACAGATTAAAAAACGTCACGTCAACGTCACAGTCACGCACGACTCTGGGAAAAAAACAAGAATTCCCAAAAAGTCCCGACTTCATACAGGTTTTACAATCTGTGTGCGAGGTAATTGACCCCGGCCGGCGCTGCGTGCCATATTTTCAACCCTTTTGTGATAAAAAGTTATTTATAACGAGAGTGCGATAAGGCCCATTTCTACTTAGTTACTTTATTATTTAGTGCGTGATTTTGTACGGAAGTGTGATTGGACTTTTGAAGATTATTTTCGAGTTTATTTTTTATAAAAAAATGTGGTAGGTTATCAAGTCAGTCAGTTTTAGAATGTAATTGTACATTCGTAGTTTTATAAACGTGTTATTTGGTGTATATTTTCGCCAGAACGCTGTGTTTTATTTTAAACTAGCGACCCGCCCCGGCTTCGCACGGTTATTGTGGGTTATCCCTAAGAGATTATGCTTATAAACCTTCCCCTTGAATCACTCTTTCTATAAAAAAAACCGCATCAAAATCCGTTGCGTAGTTTTAAAGATTTAAGCATACATAGGGATATAGGGACAGAGAAAGCGACTTTGTTTTATACTATGTAGTGATAGTGATTTGATTAATTACTATTAAAATCCCAAATCAGATTTTTTGCTAATCTTACAGCCAATAAAGGATTTACTTTACGCAATAAAACAGTGTGCCGAGTTTTTAGAAACTAGTACCAGGTTAAATGGACAAGAATTAACAAAAAAATATTCAACGAAGAGTACCTTTCTAAAAGAAGGTATTGTGTCTCACTTTTGTAATTATTGTTGTAAATAAGACTATACCCACAATAAACATTTTTATCTTATTTAATTGAAAAACATACGTTATTTGAATACAATCCAATGGGTTTTATTCAAAATGTACTTTCAACCAACATTAAAAAATAACGAGGTAGAATAGGACCCATTGCTTTTGCCCATCGCTTAAAAATTAAAACAAGAGTAAATAAACATTCGAAATTCGATATTTCGGCTCAGCAAAAAGCTCGCATCGTTTACAGTACGAGGGTCAAACAATTGAGATCTGAGCCAAACAATATGAATTTGTTAGGCAAATATGGACCCTGCTGACGCCATTATGTTACGAGTTACTGAGAAATGGTGACCGTCATAAGGTTCATTTTCGGTTGTAGCGTCGCGTCGCAATTTTAACTGAGTTAATTTCATTTAATTTTTTGAGGATTATCATTTTATTTCATAGTTCATGTCAATTTACTGTTTATGCCAATTTCATATTTTTTATACTAAATGTACCTACCTAGTCAAAAATTTTAAATATTGTTTTGTGTGAAGTGTTTTGATTGTACCAAAATTGTGGAATAAAGCAATTTTGTATTTGGGCGAATTAATTTAACGCGAAACCGTGGTTGAATGCTGTTCGGGATGCATGCTGCACAAGTTCCGCCTCGGGCCGGTTAATTGTTCAAAATTGTTCTAACGTGAATTTCTGTTATTGTTTTGCTCTTTCCACAGAGTATAATAGTTACATGAACAACATTGCCGATTGCGTAAAAGACAATAAATAGACATACAAATTGACGCAGACAGCCTTCGTATCCTGTCATTTTTAAGAGTGGAGCTCTTCATCAAGTGGGCTACCATTCGTTTTCTGACATTTTGGGAAGCAACATAGCTTTTTCATTTTAATTGTTTTTCTAGTGCTATTTTAAGTTGTGTTGTGTCATTTCGGTGGCATTTTAACCAACATTACTTGAGGTCTTAGCACAAAGTGTAAACATTTGGAATGAAAGTGTAAGTGATATCCTTACTTGATCGAAAATGTTTCGAATGTTTTGAAGAAAACCGCCACTCTTCGAATCGAAACACAGCGTTGCTGCTTAGCGGTAGAAAAAGGCGTGCTGGTATTACTTCCCCGGACGAGCCCTTCACAAAGAGCTCTACTACTCTTCTAGAATTAATTCGATAATTCAACAACAAAATTACAAGAACAAAGGTATTACGTACAACGTACTTACCTCTTTAAATATATCACAATGTTTTCAACTCTCCCTTGTATATAACTAGTAGTTCGCCCCGAACTGAGATCTCGTGATGCGACCCGACGAACGCATCAAAACTTTGAGTAGGTAGTAGTCAGAGGCAAGTCCAAACATTATCTTTGGACTTTTTTCTGACTACCGCCTACTAACTTGGTATGGTAACCAAGTTTCAACTCTATTGGCCTATTTATTGAAGAGTTCCGTTGAACAGACCTTGGCTCCATCATCAGACCTGGTCGTCGTCACCATTTTATGAGAACAGAGTACCTCCTTAATTTATTTCAAGAAAAAAAAATAAGAAAAAGCTAAGGAACTGGCCGACCAGTAGAAAAACCTTGATGTCAACGAAACTCTTAGAGATGGGAGCTCTTGGATCGCTGGTTATTATAATTTAACTTTTTTTGTTTTATCTCTAAAACCGAGCGTTCCAAAAAAAAAGTAAAAATTGTTTTGGAATGTCCAAACAAAGCCCTTTCATATGACATGTATCTTGATTTTTTTATGTAACTTTTTATATTTTTGACCTCTCAAAAAACCCCGTATCTCAAAAACCCTTCATTTGATTTTACTCATATACTTACCAGTAAATTTCTCAAGTACAAGCTATCGACATATCAAATTTCATGCAGATCGGATCAACGGTTCTAAAGTTATCGCCAGACAAACATACATACATACATACATACATACATACATACATACATACATACACTAGTAGTTCGCCCCGAACTGAGATCTCGTGATGCGACCCGACGAACGCATCAAAACTTTGAGTACGTAGTAGTCAGAGGCAAGTCCAAACATTATTTTTGGACTTTTTTCTGACTACCGCCTACTAACTTGGTATGGTTACCAAGTTTCAACTCTATTGGCCTATTTATTGAAGAGTTCAGTTGAACAGACCTTGACTCCATCATCAGACCTGGTCGTCGTCACCATTTTATGAGAACTGAGTACCTCCTTAATTTATTTCAAAAAAAAAAAATAAGAAAAAGCAAAGGAACTGGCCGACCAGTAGAAAATCCTTGATGTCAACGAAACTCTTAGAGATGGGAGCTCTTGGATCGCTGGTTATCTTAATTTAACTCGCCCAAGTTGAAACGAAGATCTTCGTTCGCTTCGCTCACTCGATCAATAAAATGCCAAATCACCCAAGTTGAAACCAGATCTTCATTCGCTTCGCTCACTCGATCAATTATGGTATTGGTCATAAACTGTTTTAAGTTATTTGGTGCGCGGTGATTTGAAAAGTCATTCCTCATAATAATATATTCAAACCCCATACACAGGCTGTCCCAAAAAGTAGTGATAAGCGGAAGTCCAGAGACAGAGCACCACTTCGGGTACCCGAATCACCCCCTTGTAGTTAGGTATGTTCCGTGAATTTACATAGTTTTCGAGTTATTAATTAATATATTATATAATATATAATTAAATATATAAATATATAATATATATAATATATAATTATATAAATATATAATTAAATATATTATATAATATATAATTAAATATATAAATATATAATATATATAATATATAATTATACAAATATGTAATATATAATTAAATATATTATATAATATATAAAATTAATATATTATATAATATAATAATTAATGTTTTTAAATCAGATGGCTAATTTTAAGACTTTTCCACCTCGATGTCTTTGAAGGCCGATTTTATCCCATTAGTACTTGCTACTTTTTTTTTAATGATTATGAAAGATAAGAGTCTGGAGAATTCTCGAGACCTACTTAGGAACCATGAAGTCACCTGTTTTGATATTTAATAACAAGTTGAAAATTTTTGTCAAAATTCATCAAACGTAAATTTGTCACTTATACCAATATTTTCATAAATTTCATCAAAGTTACGAAGCTGATTGTTTTATGCATAAAAGTACAACTCATGAAAATACAGTTGTAAAAAAAGTACTACTTTATTTAAATAAAAATTGATTATTTGCAAATAAACGATTTTTATTTTATTTAAATAAATACATTTTTTATTTAATGTATTTATTTAAATAAAATAAAAAAAATTATTACTTACTAAAATAAATGTTTTTTTAAGGAAAGGAAATAAAAACATGTATCTACAGGTGGTTAGCGGGGCCCCGTATCAAGGGGAAGGTCGTGGGTTCCAATCCCACTCGGGTAATAACTAACTTTTTCAAATCTTATACAATTTCATTGTGATTTAAGTGTAGCAAATACTATAAAACTAATAAAAATGCTTAGTAATACTTAATACTTCACCCTCCGCTCAAAGCTTGGACCAAGTCCCCAGACGAGTTTAAGTGCCGACTTAAGTTTTAACACGATAACTTGGAGTTAGGACACGGGTATGCTACGCTTCATTAAGCAATGATTAACTTAGAAATAACAAGGAGTTAAGTACTACTTAAACTTATTCCAGCTTAAGAATGCCCTTAACTTGTACATTTTAATGTGTTTTGTTTGTATTTTATTGTATGAAACAACTGTAATACTGCGGCCACACTTGAAGGCGAAGATTCGTGTTCGCGTTGTCGCGATAAAAGTTCGTGTTCGATCCACGACGAAGTGCTTGGCCACGCCAAAAAAAACTTTAATATGTCGCGATAACTTCACTATGGCGGCGTCGCACAGTCAACTAAAGCGCGCGAAGTGTAGCCAACCGCACGAACTTTGTCGCGACAAAACCCTTTTTTTTTTACTAAATTAGTGTATCGCTTGATATGCGATACCCTAATATCATTACAATCTAGCCAAATAGGCTATTGAGTAATTTTGCTTTGACTTAATTTTATAGAAATAATATTACTAAGAATGTGTCCATTGGCACTTTTCTTACAATCTCTATTTAAGGCTACACTTTGTTATTGTGTTCATTATAAGTAGCACTATCACTACACAATGTTAGGTTTATCAAAAGGTTTGGTTCTTTTGAGTCTTCTCACTTTGTCTGTGTTGACAAAACCCTTTGATGTGCGGCAATTTACCGACAGCGTCGCGAAGGGCATTCCGTATTCGCGATAGGACAAAGTCTTTGGCCAGACTAGACGTGTTGCGACAACGCAAATTTTCGCGTTA
Source organism: Chloroclysta siterata (assembly GCA_932294275.1). NCBI lineage: Eukaryota > Metazoa > Arthropoda > Insecta > Lepidoptera > Geometridae > Chloroclysta > Chloroclysta siterata. Next base: position 10,970,168 of record OW028607.1, on the reverse strand, counting down.
TCGCGATAGTGTGGCCCCAGCATAACAGCTTCCTCACTTTGAGTTGAGTTTGACCTGCGGAGTGGGGCACTAGTGACCTGTAACACAGTCAAAGTCAAAGTCAAAAGGTATTTACTCAATAAAATCACAAGGATCACTTTGTAACGTCTTATAGCTAGGTGACTCTATGTGCCAGTTCCACGCGACCAAAGCCTGACCTAGCCATGTTCACAGGGTACATGACCCCCAAAATCGTACATGACAAATTGAAAATACTTCTAAAAATTTACAACATATAAAAAAAGCAATTTTTTACCCCTAGTCTTTTTCTGCTGCAGAGCAGCGTTGCTATGTTTCAGTTTGTAGTGTGTGGTTGCCGGTGTAATTACAGGCACATGAGGCTTAACATCTGTGTGCCTCAAGTTGATGAACGCACGGCAGTGCATCGTAGGGCACGTTCCTATCGTGCGTGCTAGGGTTGCCACCCGTACTTTATAATAAAGTATTGTACTTTATTTCAGGTAATTGTACTCTATACTTTATGAGACCAATAAAGTACACTAAAATACTTTATTTCGCATTTCTTTGGGATTTTGAAAAGTTTAGTCGTATTAAGTATTTTTTCGTTAAAGATCGCCAGCGCCACATCACTTATGCCTCGTTTTTAACAATTTCTTAAACTTGTTATAGTACATAATTCCATTTTTATTGTCTATTCCCGCCACGTATTTACAGAAATAGTTTTTCTGTGATAGATGGCAAATGGCGAGACGAAAGAAACAAAGCGTCTCTGAATTTGATAGAAAATGAATTACATCTACTTTAATTTAAATATAGACTGTAAAGATGCTGTTCAATTGTTAAGTAGATATACTAATTTGATACAAACTGCAACAAGCAATAAAAAATATGTTTTTAAACTTAATAATAAAGAAAAATAAATTGTACTTTATTTTGATACTATGTACTTTTTTTCTTACCTCTAATAACCAATGTATTATATCTGCAAAAAAAAGGTGGCAACCCTATGCGTGACTTAAAAGGCAATGCTTTTTTATCGCAAAGTTTTTTATGGTTTACAGAAATCTAACGGTGCTTGTTATTGTGCAATAAAGTCTAATTTACTCGACATATTGTATGGATATTAGTGACCTCCTCCAAAATTTCAGGATGCACCTGCGCCTTCCTTCAAAGGTGTTGAAATGTCAGTTGTTAAACGGTTATCAGCCTCTTAAACCTCAGTGGAGGTCAAGCTTGTATAGTTAAGTAACGTACGCTTAGCCAACACGCCTAACTAGACATTATGACAGTCCCTAGACCCCAACCCTCATATTCTAGTAACATTATGTACAGTCGACGTCATCGATATGTGATTATTATTTAGCTAGCAGGGGAAGCCTGGGGGCGAGAACCAAACCCGAATTCGACGTTTCAAAGTCCCCTTTGCAACCGTTCGGAAAAATTGGCATTCGTGCAATTTGGAAGCTACTGAACTATATCTACTTGTAGCAATAAGTTTGAAATGAATGTTTTATTTTTTATGTATTTTAGTGCTCGAAAGGAGTCTTTTGAGGCGCACTTAAAATCGTTTCACCACAATGTTTCGAAAGAACTAGAGACACAACAAGAAGGAGAAGAAGCATAATCTGTGCTCGCTCAATCAACGCATAGACAACCTAACCCTTTGTGGTAGCACTTGACATCGCTTTTACGCTTTCGCGTTTTTATTTGCGTATTCGTGTTTTTAAAAATAGGCGTATAAGGGCCGGTTTCACCATGCTCTGTTAGATTAACAAAGGATTAAACGGCCGTTAAAAATGACAAAATGTACGCGTTTGACATCTAAGGTTAGATTTAACGGCCTGTTAATCCTTGATGTGTAACTAACAGAGCATGGTGAAACTGGGCCTAAAGTCGCTACACCTCACACAAGCCTTTTTCTGCTGTCAAGCAGCGTTGCTGTGATTCGGTTTGAAGGGTGTGGTTGCCGGTGATTACAGGCACATGAGTTGTTTAAAAAAAAACAAGGATCATACAAAAGAACGGTAGGAATCGCGACGTAAATTTGTTGATTCTTCTAAGCTTGGTCGCGTGGAACTGGCACCTAGAGTCACCTAGCTTTAACGTTTCAAAGTGATCTTTGTGATTTTATTGAATAAATACCTTTTGACTTTGACCAGCGGGGTGATTACGTAACTTTGTTGCAATCAGTTTCTATATGAAACCAGTAAGTATGCAAGGTGTTCCAATAATTGGGATTAAAACTTCAAGGGACTAAAGTACCCATCAATATAAATAACTTTTTCTTAGGAACCAACACTGTGAACGCGAAAAAAACAGCTGTTTCATACATTTTAGCCAGGTATTGAACTTTTGTATGAAACAGCGGTTTTTTTTCGCGTTCACAGTGTTGGTTCCTTAGAAAAAGTTATTCATATTGATGGGTACTTTAGCCCCCTGAAGTTTTAAACCCAATTATTGGAACATATTGTATAATACAATTTTATGAAAGTTTTGCGATTATCCATTAATACCAACACCAGTTGTAATCTAACTTTGTTAGCAACTGCAGCTAAAATGTAACCGCATAGCCGTCATATTTACTTATTACAAACAGAAACTGATTGCAACAAAGTTACTTAATCACCCTGCCGTTCTTGTTTTCCAAAAGTCTAAAGTAGATGCGGAAATATTTTTATCTTACGGACAACGTTACTCAGAAATGTTGAAAATAAGCACTGACTTTTTTTTAAAACTAGCTGATGGAACAAGGTGATGGCCCACCTGATGTTTAGTGGTAACCATCACCTATAACAAATCATTGCCTCGTAAGTCACGCACGATAGGAACGAACTACGATACACTGCCCTGCGTCCATCAACTTGAGGCATACAGATGTTAAGCCTCATGTGCCTGTAATTACACCGGCGACCACACTCTTCAAACCGAAACACAGCGTTGCTGCTTGGCGGCAGAAAAAGGCGTGGTGGTAGTACTTCCCCGGACGAACCCTTCACAAAGAGCTCTACTACTCCTAAAACCGCTGACTGTACCAAGGCACTCCTGGGACCGCCAAGACGTTACGAATCATGATTATGCTATCATGTTTGTGGTCCGGGGCCCAAGCCTCGCTTTCTGATACCTTCAGCATAATGAAGTGTACATTATACTGAAAATTGCGTCATTTTACCTTTTCATGAGATAATAGTTATCATCAGCAGACTTAGAAGCCTTTTCTGTACACCTTACTGATGGAACAAGGAGATAGGTGATGGTTACCACTTAACATCAGGTGGGTCCTGATGTTAAGTGGTAACTATCACCTATCAGCGACCACCTAATGTTAAGTGATAACCATCACCTATAAAAATTGCCTCGTTAATCACGTATAACGTGATTTACACAAAAAAAAAGAAATAAAAGCGCCGATAACGCACGCAGGGCAGTGCATCGTAGGGCACGTTCCTATCGTGCGTGACTTACGAGGCAATGCTTTGTTATAGGTGATGGTACCACTTAACATCAGGTGGGCCATCTGCCTGTTCCATCAGCTAGTTGTATAAAAAAAAATTGAAGAGACGTAGATTATTTTATGCACGTTAGGGTAGGAGGGTGCGTTTTGTACAAACCCTTTGACGATTTCTCAAACAATTTACATTTAGATTACGTGGTACTTACGGCTATTACAATGGCACGTTTTGAGCGTACCTAAATGGATTTATAAACAACTTTAGGACCGTATAAAAAAGAACAAGATCGTAAAGACTTTTATAATGTTCCAAAAAATATTATTCAACAGAGATTTGAACCCATCATCAAAAATTGATTTCATTTTTAATATCTTTACATACATAGTACATGGTAAATATTAATATATATTATTTACACTCTTCTCTGCTCGTTTCACTAGTTTTTTTCGAAACAGTGTGGTGAAAGGATTTTAAGTGCACCTCAAGAGGCTCCTTTCGAGCACTTGACACATGTTATAGAACTTTTTAGGTTCTACGACATGCCGGTTTCCTTACGATGTTTTCCTTCACCGTTTTAGAGTACTGGCATTGTGCACATCAATTTATAAACAGAAAAAATTATTGGTGCACGACCGGTTTCGAACCCACGACCTCAGGATCCGCTACCACTAGACCACCAGTGCTCTCCGATGCTAGAGGTATTTACACTTCACTACATAGTATAAAACAAAGTCGCTTTCTCTGTCCCTATATCCCTATGTATGCTTAAATCTTTAAAACTACGCAACGGATTTTGATGCGGTTTTTTTTTATAGAAAGAGTAATTAAAGAGGAAGGTTTATATGCATAATACAAGCATAATCTCTTAGGTATAACCCACAATAACCGTGCGAAGCCGGGGCGGGTCACTAGTATGATATAAAGAGATTCCTCCTTGTATTTTCGAATGTTTTAATGAATAAACTCAAAAACCGATTCCAAAAATTCTTTCACCATTAGAATGCTACATTATTCCTGAGTAACATAGGCTATATTTAAATGTTTAAAATCAATGTCCACCTATGCGAAGCTGAGACGAACCGCTAGTAATCACTACATAGTATAAAACAAAGTCGCTTTCTCTGTCCCTATATCCCTATGTATGCTTAAATCTTTAAAACTACGCAACGGATTTTGATGCGGTTTTTTTTAATAGATAAAATGATTCAAGAGGAAGGTTTATATGTACAATACATGCATAATATAGTAGAGAATCACTGATAATATTAGAGGTTTCTAATGTGTTGTCGTAAATAAACACATTTTTTTGAGCTTACATTGCAAACTCTGGCTGAACCCTACGAGATAGATCAAACTAATGTACTACAGTATTGTACACCTTAAAAAGTTCTATCCCGATGGTATATGTCTATCTCTTAGAGATAACCACAATAACCGTGCGAAGCCGGGGCGGGTCGCTAGTACATAATTTAATAGAAAAGTAATTAATTTTGACTTTCATGTTATATGGACTTTTATTTAGCATTTTGATTCGACAAAATGCAGGTAGCGTAAGGCAGGTACAATTTGTATTCAGGAAGTACACAAAGTGCCATATCAATAGCCGTGCACTGCACTTACACATGCCTGCTTTGAAATACGGAATTATTCTAATTAAAAGCTATTAAGCTCCAGAAATGCGATAATTTAATTCAATATAATTATTTAAGTAATCAAGAAAGCATATTAGTCAATTAACGATTCCTGAAAGATTAAGATGTTCTACATATTCACAGCTCAGTTGGTAGTAGCCCTGCCTTCTGCGCCGTAGGCCGTGGGTTCGATCCCCACCGAGAACAAACATTTGTTTGATGAACATTGATGTTTGTTCTCTGTCTGGGTGTTATATAATATTATAAGTATGTATTTACAAAAAAAAGTATATATGTATTATAACAGCTATATCTGGTTCTCATATTAGCTTAGGCTTAGTTTGGGGCTAGATAGTGCTGTGTGGAAAGTCCACCAATATTTATTATTATTATACTGATGCACGCTTCAGTATTGTGTGTATATTTTTGACTAGCAGCTCGCCCGGCTTCGCACGGAAGAACATTTATTTTTTAAACATTTAAATATAGCCTATGTTACTAAGGGATAATGTAGCAGACTAATGGTGAAAGAATTTTTGGAATCGGACCAGTAGTTTTTGAGTTAATGTATTCGTTACAAACATTCAAAAGTACAAATCTTTGATCTTTATAATATTAGTGTAGAAGTAGATGAAAAAATTTGTTTAGATTTTTCAATAAGCTTTTTATATGTAAAGTTCATTGTAATTTCAGTCACATGAGGCTTAACATCTGTATTTGCGTTTTGGATTTATTACAATGAAAACAAAAAACAAAAAAAATGCATAAAACGGCACGTAATTCTGATAATTATTATGATTAAGGCGAAGACAAGAGCTAATGTGACTCTCGCTCGCACGTTTCGACATGTTATTATAAGATATAAAATCACTAAACTCATTTTCGAAAAATCGCAATCAACCATTTTGTGTGCAATTACATTGCACACAGTTTAGTAAAAATTTCATTTTGATCGATACATGTTTTCCTACTCAAAAGTTAGCTTTACTAGTTTTCGTACATAAGCTAACTTTTAAGTAGGAAAACTTGTATCGATCAAAATGATTTTTTTACTAAACTGTGTGCAATGTGATTGCACACAAAATGATTGATTGCGATTTTTCGAAAATGAGTTTAGTGATTTTATATTTTTGAACATGTCGAAACGTGCGAGTGAGAAGTTGTTTGATAGTTGTCAGCCCCTTAAAAATGAGTTTAGTGATTTTATATCTTTCAACATGTCGAAACGTGCGATCGAGCGTCACATTGATTGCACACAAAAGCTGCGCACATTAGCTCTTGTCTTCGCCTTAAGTTGAGAGAGTGAATTAGCTTTTTGCCACCTTCAATATGCGAACCGCCAAGTGGAACTCAGCCAGCGTCTGTTTTACCTGATCACTGCAATTTGGGTCTCTTCAAGGCAAGATTAAATAGGTGTCTTCTAGACCCTTTGTTCCAGTGCCGCTTACCATCAGGTGAGATTGTAGCTAAAGGTATGTATTAAAATAAATAAAAAACATCAATATGTCAAATATTTATTTATTATCCTTACTCTATCCTTAGGTTATCCTAATACGATAGCGTAATTTCTTTAAGTATACAATTTTTATAATTAACCAACAAATCAAAAACCAAATATCAATCATAAATAACATTAATAATCAAATTAAAATCGTAATTAATCACATAAAAATAAAAATTAATTAATCGAAAAATTTGATATAAAGTAAATTATATTGTGTTATCTTTGTAACGTATTTGTTATCAATCGTAGTAAAGGTTGAGTAAGTACGATGACATTGAAGTACCCAATACCTATCCTATCAACTAGAGTTCATTGTACTCATCTCTATATATAAAAAAAAAAGAATCGCTGAATGTGTTGCTGAGCGCAAATCTCGAGAACAGCTGAACCGATTTCGCTAATTCTTTTTTTGATGTGTTCGTTATTGTCAGAAGGTTCTTATGAAAAATAATAAAATTACGCGGAAAATTAGAAAATTTAAGAATACTTAACCACCATATAAAATGCTACTAATCCTACTATCCCACTAATATTATAAACGCGAAAGTTTGTAAATATGGATGGATGGATGGATGTTTGTTACTCTTTCACGTAAAAACTACTGAATAGATTTTAATGAAACTTTACAATAGTTATACAGCTTATACATCAGAATAACACATAGGCTACAATTTATAAAGATATTGTGTGAATTGTCCAAAATATAACGATAAGTGTCAAGGAAGTAGGAAAAACTCTACAATCTGCGAGCTATTCTGGCGTGCGCTGCCAAAACCGCTAGAGAGAGATACATGTACCTGTATCCTGCGCAGACGACTTCGCGGGCACCAGCTAGTTATTTATAATCTAACCTAAGTGCTTTGGACATGACGTTTGACATATATAATTGACAACACCGATTGATTGGTGTGTTATACCAATTCGAATTCAATATAAATAATTATAAGTATTAAATAATAAATAAGTTTTCTTTCTTTCAATATTCATAGTTAAGGTGAAGACAAGAGCTAATGTGACTCTCGCTTGCACGTTTCGACATGTTGAAAGGTATAAAATCACTAAAGTCATTTTCGAAATATCGCAATCAACCGTCTTGTGTGCAATCACATTCCACACAGTTTAGTAAAAAATTCATTTTGATCGATACATGTTTTCCTACTCAAAAATTTGCTTTACTAGTTTTCTTACATAGGCATACTTTTAAGTAGGAAAACTTGTATCGATCAAAATGAAATTTTTACTAAACTGTGTGCAATGTGATTGCACACAAAATGGTTGAATGCGATTTTTCGAAAATGAGTTTAGGGATTATATATCTTTCAACAGGTCGAAACGTGCGAGCGAGAAGTTGTTTGATAGTTGTCAGCCCCTTAGGACAGGGCAACGTATGTCGGGTGAGCTAGTTAAAGATAAAGATAATTTATTTGCATAAACATGTGTTAAACTTAGGTGGTAACAAATGACAGGTATGTGTACAACATGTTTTACCGATGTCGGTGTGCAAAAATAAAATAACAGAGATGGCATGAAATTGCAATGGTAAAATAATTAAAAATTTATTACAAAATACGCTGACATGAATAAACTAATAGAATGCCAATAAAAATAAATCTATAATCTACACTAATCTACACTAATATTATAAAGAGGAAAGCTTTGTATTTTTGTATTTTTGTATGTAACGAATAGGCTCAAAAACTACTGGTCCGATTTCAAAAATTCTTTCACCATTAGAATGCTACATTATCCCTGAGTAACATAGGCTATATTATATTTTCAAAAAAATCAGGGATCCTTACTAAAACTCCAATAATGTAACCCAAGGTGGAAACCAAAAACCTTACATCGCGTGCGCTGCGAAAACTATTGATGATAGAACAAAATAATGTACTACGATTTTGTAGAACACGTCATCATCTACAAAAAATGTCGCGACAGCATATGTCTAACTATTATAGTTATGTCACAATAAGTGTTTTTTTATTAAAAAAATTTAATTGAAATGCCGCCGCTAGAAAAGGGTCTTTATTTGTACCTTGGTATTAATCCTTATCCAAATAAATCTTTTCATAATTAAGACGGTTTCAATACCTATAGATTACTTCTTAAACTTTTCAAATCGGACATTCCTTTCAAAAGATATGACGAAATTAAAAACGTTAACGGGTCCACGGGTCACGCTCGGGATGCGATTTCAGTCTCTGGCGTGCAAATGTATGAAATAAGTAGGCTCGCGAGGCTCGAACCCACGGTCTAAGTTTATCCTAATATGTTCAAAAAATTTATGACCACCCATGCGAAGCTGGGACAGCCCGCTAGTCAATTATAATTTGTCGTTAAAGAACTCAATAAAACGTCAATTGTCCATTAATATTAGGTTTACAAATTTTAGAACTAGATGGCGCCACTCAAAAGTGTACGATCCTAGATCGCGCTATCGTTGCGTTTTGTAATTTTTGTGACCTCAAGACATGATTGCAATACATTTTCTGCTTCGCACTTCCACGGGGAATTCAGTTGTTTTATTATAACTAACCCGATCTACCTACTTACGGCTAGTAGCTAATAGTTTCTGCATCAATTCTATAATAGCATTTTTCTATTAATAATCTTTTATATTAAACTTTAAATGAATTATTACATTACGCGTAATAGGTATATATAGGGTCAGCTAGTTATAGTTAAAAAACAAATCATTTCGCACCTCTAGTCACATATGAATACCGGGCAATATCGTTACGTCGTTCGAAAAGCTGGCAGTAAATTAATTTATCTCGATAGTGCCAATCGGCGAATAATCGAATGTCCATTTGAATGAACGTCCATACGCGTTCATTATTCGAACAGAATTTAATCTGTGGAACTCTACTTCCTTACTATAATTAAGAAAGTTACGATGTTTTTTTTATATTGCTAACTGATGGAACATGCAGATGGTCCGCCGGATGTTAAGTGGTAACTATCACCTATAACAAAGCAAGCTCGTAAGTCACGCACGATAGGAACGTGTCGTACGATACACTGCCCTGCGTCCATCAACTTGAGGCATAAAGATGTTGAGCCTCATGTGTCTGCAATTACACCGGCAACCACACCCTTCAAACCTTGGCGGCAGAAAAGGGCGTGGTGGTAGTACTTCCCCGGACGAGCCACACACAAAGAGCTCTACTACTCTTAAAATATGGTTGGACGTTTCTGGCTCAATCACAAACACTGAACCGATCGGGGAGAAACATAAAAAAAAAAGTTCGTGACCTGGATTAGCTGATAGACTTATTTTAACCCAAAAAATGAGCAGAGTACAAAATTATAACATGGACCTTTTATAAATAAAAATAATTGTTAAATTAATTTATATGTATCTAATAAAAAGTAATGAATTTTAGATCTTCATGTTAAAGGAGCTATTTCAATTTCCGCAATAACTTTTACATTCTTAATTGAAGAAATATAGCATAGATAATTTTCCTGCTCAAGCTCCCCATAGTAATACTCAGTAGATAATCCGCGAACAAATACAGATGGGGAGCTTACATACCCATTTTATATGCTTGAGGTAAGGTACAGCCAATAACACTTACTTTCCTTATTTTTATACAACTGGCGGAACAAGCTGATGGACCACCTGATGTTAAGTGGTAACCATCACCTATAACAAAGCATCGCAAGTCACTCACGATAAGAACGTGCCATACGATGCACTGCCCTGCGTCCATCAACTTGAGGCATACAGATGTTAAGCCTCGTGTGCCTGTAATTACACCGGCAACTACACTCTTCAAACCGAAACACAGCAGCGCTGCTTGGTGGCAGAAAAAGGTGTGGTGGTAGTAGATACTTCCCCGGAAGAGCCCTTCACAAAGAGCTCCTACTATTCTTAAAATGCTTTAAGGATATTATAAAAATCTTAAGTCTTAGAGCTCGTCCAGGCAAAAACTACCACAATGCCTTTTTCAGTATATACTGTTTCGGTTTGAAGAGTGTGGTGGCCGGTGTAATTACAGGTACACGAGGCTTAACATCTGTATGCCTCAAGTTTATGGACGCCGGACAGTGCATCGTAGGGCACATTCCTATCGACCTAACGTACGCACGTACGTGATTTACGAGGCAATGCTTTCTTATAGGTGATGGTAACCACTTAACATCAGGTGGGCCATAAGCTAGTATAAAAAAACGCTCGCACATTTCTACATTTTGAAAAATAAAAATCAAATACAGTTTTATAGGGTAAAGGAACCGCTCAACATCAGGTGCGCCATTAGCATGTTCCGTCAATTACATCACATTATCTTAAATTTTCAGTCTTCTGTAAGAATTTCCCAACTTTCTTACTCCACCCGCATTTCGTAAAAAGGCTTTAATCCCCGCACGTAGGGTTATGGAAACATTGGGTAAAGTTATGCTTTGAGGGTAGTTGTGTTGATACGTAGTGGAATCTGAACCTATCTACCAGAGGTGTTGAAGGAAAACCGCATTCAATCTCTAGTCAGTTTATTGTTCAGACATACACACAAAAAGGAAAGTAGGTAATTTAAAAAAAATAGACCACGGCTAACTAGTCTTCTAGGGTTCTTATCGTGAGGCACCAGAGATGAATTGCAATTCAGATTTGAAAAGATGTTGAAGAACCTGAATTTACTTGCATGAATTTTTATATGGTTAATTTATTATTGTGATATTAATATTGGATATATTTGTTTTTCAAAAGGGCGCCAACCATGGTAGGGTATACAGCCACGGTTCTGTAGGATAAAGATCCAATAATGTTTAAAATTGCTAATCGGTGTGAATAAAACCGGATATCACCAAACGTTGTCCAGCCGGAATGTTGAGTCCAATGGGTCCCAAATCCAGGACAGGAAGCAGATAGGTCCTCCAGGGATGAAGTAGAACTTGTTCAATAGTAAAAAAAAAAACCTCCTGTAATTGAAAAAACTTCAATTACAGACAAATATTGAAACATTTGCAACAGGAAAGAATGATTTTAAACAAAATATCAGGTTTTGGCCACATGGCCTGACTGTAAATATGACAGAGGGCCACATACTAACTAGGTAAATGAATAAGCACATAGCTTTTAGTCTTTTGATTTGAAATTGGTTGAATAAATTTGATTTTTAAGATTTGTGAAAAAGATGTTTTATTGAAATAAATTACAAAATTTCTCTCAAAAGGTTGATATAACGACCTACTTCTTACCTGTTGGTCAGACAGAAGGTTTCACTGTTAAAACTCGAAGAAAAAACTGGTAGGCCCACGCGGTATTGCGCGTCAGAAATATTTTCCAATCTCCAGGTCAAAATATATAAATCCTGTAAACGGAACGAACTCGTTATTACTAAAGCACAACACTAAACAAATCCTGAAGGCTTTTCGACAAAAAACTCACCAAACGAAAGTATAATTGAAATATAGATGCGATGCATCAGCGATTTCAAGGATGAAAGAAAGAAGTTTCTTTTTTACAAACACAGGTCGGAACGACAGGCTAACGTCCCATACAACGCATTCCACCACAGCTTACTGACAGTTCTATAACACAAGTCACAGACAAGAACAGACTAAAAATGAAATAAAATAAATAGACGTTTTTATACGTAACAATAACCCCGCCAATCAGAAGAATTTTGCGACCACTGACGCGAAATTCAAGCTGGTCCTCCAGCTTCTGAAACACAGCAACTTGAGTAAAGAAAAGAGACAAATATTTAAAGCAAAAGCTCATAACAAAACTGAAAACACCACACGAAACTCGAAAACTACAACCTGTATTGGCAGTATCTGCCCGCAAATACAGTAAAAACCTTACAAAGTAACTGTCCCAAAGAGATGCTATTGCTTGGAAACGCAAGCACTCAAAAAAAAAAGGTAATAACAGTACCCAAACATTTCACAAACAAATATGGAAGGAAGGCTTATTTGGAAAGGGTTGCCAAAGACCCAAAAGAAAAAAGGTAATAACAGAACACAAACATTCCACAAACAAATATGAAATGAGGCTTATTTGGAAAAGGTTGCCAAAGACCCAAAAGAAAACTTCTACCACCAACAAAAGAAAACTCTATAAGGTTAAGTGTACAACTATGGTTATACACTAATATATACTTATTATACATAAATTCCTTTCTCATAAGCAATCGAAACCCTATAAATAACCAACCGCCAGGACCTGATCTATCTATCGAATACAAAATCTCCTCTGTCCGGGCACCAGTCTTACTCATCAACTTAAATTGAAAACAAAACAAACGGGAAAGGGTAACAAACCCGCTAAAAGGTTTCTCAACCATGGGGACCAGACCATGGTAGAGGGATAGGGGAAAAAAGGAAAAATATAAAATCGAACCCACAAAAAGGCTCCTCCACCATGGGGACCAAGCCATGGTAGAGTGGAAAAAGGAAAATAGGAAAACACACCACTTTGATAACAAAACTAACCCTCACTGATACAAACAGTTCTCGTAATATGTAGAACTCCGATAACGGATATAAGCTGAAATTTTCCCTACCTAACAAAGTATTTGTTTGCTAGCACCGTACACAGAAGCGCAGGTCCTACGAGAGCAAAAGTCCTCTTGGCTTCACCAGCAAACAATTTAAATGACAAGGACTCCAGGTGAAACGAACCCACCAAAGGCCCTTTTTCTTCTTCTGCGTAACGAAGGACGATAACAAAATTTCCAAAGATTCAATTATAACACTAGAAAGCTCAAAAGCAGACAAAATAGATCAGTTTAGCTGTCAAGTATAACTCCATCCGAACTCTCACCCTTCAGATACTGAACATGCCAAGCACCCAAATGCTTGCCCGTAACATAACTTTCTAACTCATAAACTAAAGGGGAACGTTTACAAACGACACGACACTTCTCATATTTAGGAGCAAGCTTTGCCATAAAAAACTTACTGGCATCACTCTGAGGAAAGGTCTTTTTCCAAACGATGTCGCCCACATTGTACTCACACGCGCGACGTCCTTTATCATAATAAACGGCGCTTTTAAGGTGAGCCTTTGCGATAGCATCCTCCACCTTTCCGAAGATATCACGAAGAACACCCAACTTCGAAATGTAATCTTCACGTGAACCACAAGCGAGATCTACCTGGGAAGAGTGCACGGAACCATAAAACTTGCCGCTGGGAATGGCTTCACGGCCGTGAACAAGGGAAAAAGGTGTAAAACGTGTCGTTTCGTTGACAGCGGTATTCAATGCAAATTGAACCCTAGACAGAGTAGTATCCCACGATCGATGATCATTCTTAACGAGTATAGAAATGGCAACAACAATTGTTTTATTGTATCTTTCAACGGTGTTGACCTGCGGACAATAACGAGGAGTAAAATGTATTTGGGGAACATCATAACACTGAAACAAAGATTTGAGTTCACTTCCAGTGAATTGCGTACCATTATCCGCAACCACTGTGCGTGGAACACCATGTGTCAGGAACACACCAGTCTCCAAACACTGAGCAATAGCCTTGCCAACAGCTTTCCTAAGGGGAAACAACAAACAATACTTTGAAAAACAACAAACAACTACAAACAAAAAGGTGAAACCCGACCTAGAGCGTGGCAACGGCCCGACTAAATCGATACTTATAGTTTCAAAAGGACGAGAACAAACCTTGGGGTCCCCCATAAGACCTTTGGGTCGTTCCTGCGAATGCTTATAAGCAGCACAAACCTCACAAGCGTTTACAAAGTTGACCACATCCTGATACATCTTAGGCCAAAAATATCGCAAAGAAACCTGCTTAAAAGTCTTAAAAATACCAAAATGCAGAGACGTGTCTCCGCAATGAGAAAACTCTAGAACCTCGGAACGTCTATAAGAAGGTACAACCACCTTCCAGTCAAACTCACTCGACAACCCAAATTTGTTTTTAGAATATCTACACAACTTGCCGTCTATAATAGAATAATTTGGACAGGATTTTGGAAATTTAGTACACTTAGCAAGTAATCTGTCAAACCAGAAGTCGCGGAGCAAAGGGTCCGGAGGATCAACAACAAGAACGGGAACTGCTCGCGAAAGCGCGTCAGGAACCACGTTATCCTTCCCTTTACGGTGCTCGATTACGAAGTCATACGGTGATAAGCGACAACCCCATCTCGCAAGACGACCAGTAGGATTTGACAAGTTGAAAAACCATTTCAAACTGGAATGGTCGGTAATTACCTTAAATTGAGGACCACCCTCCAAATACGGACGAAAATGTTCAACAGCAAAAACGACAGCTAGTGCTTCCCTCTCAGTAGCAGAGTAATTACGTTCAGCTCTATTCAAGGACCGACTAGCGAACGCGATTGGGTGTTCCATACCATCCTCTAGGAATTGAGTTAAGGCTCCCGCGATACCATAGCTAGAAGCGTCGCAATGTACTGAAAAAGGTCTAGTAAAATCAGGACACGCCAAAATCGGAGCCGACACTAAAGCTGCCTTCAACTCGCTAAACGACTGCTCAGCCTCTTCAGTCCAACGGAACGGAGGAGCATTCTTACGAGTGGAAGTAAGTGCATTCAGCGGAGCCGCCACAGAACTAAAATCCCTAATAAATCGACGGTAGTACGACGCGGTACCCAAAAACATTTTCACTTCTTTCCGGTTACACGGGGTTGGAAAATCGACAATAGCCTGTACCTTTGCAGGATCGGTCCGGAGGCCACGTTCGTCAACAACATAACCAAGATACTTCAATTCCCTACGGAAAAATTGACACTTGGTTAAATTAATAGTTAAATTAGCAAAACGCAGACGTTCCAAAACTCTAGACAACAATAAAATATGCTCACGAAAATCACTACTAACAATAATAATATCGTCTAAATATACAAAAACACGGTCACCAAACTCAGGACCGAACAACTTATCCATGAGCCTTTGCTGCGTAGCAGGAGCTGAGGTTAAACCAAAACACATAACCTTAAAATGAAATAAGCCGCGCCCAGGCACGGTAAATGCTGTCTTCTCACGGGATGAAGGATCCAACGGAATCTGCCAAAAGGAGCTTTTGAGATCAATGGAACTCAAAAACCTAGCGTCCCTAAGCTGATCAAGAATTTTAGAGATATAGGGCAAGGGATACGCATCATGCTTACTCACAGAGTTCAACTTGCGGCTGTCGATACAGAAGCGGAGCTCACCGTTTGATTTGGGAGTGAACAGGGTAGGATTGTTCCAAGCACTTTTGCTCGACTCAACGACGTCTTGGTCCAGCATCTCATCCAACTGTCTGTTCAGCTCTTTTATCCTTTCGGGTGACATTGGGTAATAGCGCTGTTTGATCGGAGGCGAATTTCCGGTATCAATGGTGTGAGTAAGAAGAGACGTACGGCCCAAACCTTTCTTTTCAAAAGCAATAGACTCGAACTCTTTTAACATCTTTCTGGCAACTAACTGTTGATCAGCAGACAACAGATCGAACGGTTGCAGAAAACGAATTTCCGATACTGCGTTCCCATCCGGAACATTTACAAAAAAATCTTTATTATTAAAAATCTTTGGAGCAAGATCAAATACTCTCCAAAAATCTACCCCTAATACCAGAGAAGGAGATACGCCTGGCACAACATACAATTTAATAATACGAGTCAAATTATCAAACCTGACCGGCAACAAAAAATAACCCATCACCGAAGCACGGGAATCCGTAGCCGAAGTGATGTGAGTAATATCATCACTAGGATGAAGAGTAGCTCCAGCTTTCAAAAACACATTACAAGCGTCGGATCCTAAAATGGATATCGACGCACCAGAATCTAAAAGGCCACGCAATGGCTGGTCTAGAATTTCAACATGGAGAAAAGGACGATTATCATAACGTTCACGAACCATCGAGACGTTTCTATAAGAAGAATAAGAAGAAGTTAACGGTTTTTTTAAATAATTTTGCCAATCGGCTTTATCAAAATTTTTAGAACAGTCTTGAGGGTTCGAACGAACTAGTTTTTTGTAATAGGTAGATTTGCCTGAGGTGAAGTCGGTGATGCAGAAAGTAAAGTAGGATTGCAATGTGGACACCTACGGGCAGTGAATCCAGGTTTACCGCATCGGTAACACACAATGTCAGAGGACGTACAATCGGCGAGGTAGTGTGAATCCACACGGCAACGAGCACAGAATTTATTTTTGGCAGGCACCACAGCATGTACTTTGGACTTGACACTTTTATACGCCAGATCAGGAGCCAAACTACCACTAATAAACTTCGGAGGCTCGACAAAAGTCTGCGCACGGCTTTTACCACACTCCAGCATTCTACATAACTCCTTCAATCTATTTAAGGTTGTGATCTCAACGGTACACAACGGAACTGAATATTCAGGTCGAATATTCTGGAAAACGATATCAAACTTATCCTTCTCAGAAACCACATAAGAAAGACGACTAAAATAATTAAGCATGATGGCTACGTAAGTAACTATGTTCTCACTTGGACCTTGCGTTCGGGTACGAATTTCCTGCATCAGACGGCGGTCAAAATCGTATGGCAAATACTCCTTAATCAAGCTCTGCTTGAGTTCAGACCAGCTGTTCAATTCGGACCGGACGCTACGGTACCAACACAAAACGTCACCATCAAATAACTCCGCGGCAGAAGCGATCAACAGCTGCTCGGATATGCCACGTGAGGCACACAACTCTTCTAAACGCTGCAAAAATACGCGCACACAAGATGATCCATTATATTTAAGATTCAAAGATGAAACCATTTGATACTTCTTACAAGGGGTAGCTGAAGTAAGAGAAACACCTTGACTTGAATCTGAGGAATCGTTTGACATCACACTGGTTTTGAAAACGGAAAACATGTTATCCAGCTTTTGGAGAATCCCATCTAAATCGTCGGTCAGCTCTGAATGAGACTGCTTGTCGGTAATGCTCTCTGGTTCCAAGCGCGTAAGACGGTGATACAAGTGATGACCTAAAGCCTGAATGCGAGTCAGATTTTTCAAACTTTCAGGACCAACAGAGACTTTCAAAAGCTCACGCAACTCCTTGAGCTTTCCCTGCACGGCGAGCAGTTCATCCACAACCTTTCCCTCAAATGTAACAATAGAATCGGATGGAATTTCTTTTGCTAAGTTTTTAATTTGAATCCGCAACGATGACACATCTTCTGCGGGTACAACATCTCTAATACGAACTTCATGAATCAATTCATCCTTGTGCAACGCTTGAAAAGCAATAGAACGTTCCTCCATGATGAGAGAAAACTTCAAAACAAATTTCAATAAAAAAGTATTGGGTAAAAAAAATATTTGAAACTGAGATAAACTACAAGTCCAAGTAGGTATGTAAAGGTATGGTAGGTATGTAAAGGACCGTAGTTAAGACAGTGTAAGTAAGTAAGTAGTAAGTATTTTTTAAGTTTAATAAAATTATATTAAAATTTTGTCATTGACTGTACTAATCATTATTGGTAAAACTGTATCTTATTAGAAAATTGTGTCACTAACTGTATTTTATATTATTTGTTTAATTTTATTTTATAGAAAATTTTGTGACTGACTGTACTAATAATTATTTTGGTTTTATTTTATTTGGTTAAAAGTTTTTCACTGACTTTACTAAATATTATTTTTGTTTATAGTTTTATTTTTTAGATAAAAGTTAATCACTGGTAAAAGAATGAATAAGTTTGATAAATTGTCACCAACTGTAGCTAAAAACTTTTAGTTATGATATTGATTGCAAGTCACCTCAAGTTTACAAAGACAATAAATTCACAAGAAAAAACACCAATGGCACATGATAACATGTGCACACATAATACACTTAGTACACAAAATGTAACACACTTCTTACAATATAACCTAATAATGCTTAAAATATTACAAATAGCCCCTACTATTTGTAATTGTAATTTCACTAGTTTAACCTAAAAATTATACCAAATATATCCAATATCATGCAAGTTAACTTTTGACACAGCTAATATGACGTGACAACCATCTCAGGAGATAAAAGCCCCACACGTTGGGTCGCTACTGATACGTAGTGGAATCTGAACCTATCTACCAGAGGTGTTGAAGGAAAACCGCATTCAATCTCTAGTCAGTTTATTGTTCAGACATACACACAAAAAGGAAAGTAGGTAATTTAAAAAAAATAGACCACGGCTAACTAGTCTTCTAGGGTTCTTATCGTGAGGCACCAGAGATGAATTGCAATTCAGATTTGAAAAGATGTTGAAGAACCTGAATTTACTTGCATGAATTTTTATATGGTTAATTTATTATTGTGATATTAATATTGGATATATTTGTTTTTCAAAAGGGCGCCAACCATGGTAGGGTATACAGCCACGGTTCTGTAGGATAAAGATCCAATAATGTTTAAAATTGCTAATCGGTGTGAATAAAACCGGATATCACCAAACGTTGTCCAGCCGGAATGTTGAGTCCAATGGGTCCCAAATCCAGGACAGGAAGCAGATAGGTCCTCCAGGGATGAAGTAGAACTTGTTCAATAGTAAAAAAAAAAACCTCCTGTAATTGAAAAAACTTCAATTACAGACAAATATTGAAACATTTGCAACAGGAAAGAATGATTTTAAACAAAATATCAGGTTTTGGCCACATGGCCTGACTGTAAATATGACAGAGGGCCACATACTAACTAGGTAAATGAATAAGCACATAGCTTTTAGTCTTTTGATTTGAAATTGGTTGAATAAATTTGATTTTTAAGATTTGTGAAAAAGATGTTTTATTGAAATAAATTACAAAATTTCTCTCAAAAGGTTGATATAACGACCTACTTCTTACCTGTTGGTCAGACAGAAGGTTTCACTGTTAAAACTCGAAGAAAAAACTGGTAGGCCCACGCGGTATTGCGCGTCAGAAATATTTTCCAATCTCCAGGTCAAAATATATAAATCCTGTAAACGGAACGAACTCGTTATTACTAAAGCACAACACTAAACAAATCCTGAAGGCTTTTCGACAAAAAACTCACCAAACGAAAGTATAATTGAAATATAGATGCGATGCATCAGCGATTTCAAGGATGAAAGAAAGAAGTTTCTTTTTTACAAACACAGGTCGGAACGACAGGCTAACGTCCCATACAACGCATTCCACCACAGCTTACTGACAGTTCTATAACACAAGTCACAGACAAGAACAGACTAAAAATGAAATAAAATAAATAGACGTTTTTATACGTAACAGTGTATATACGTATAGTGAGGCTCTGTAGCGTAGAATTTACCTGGAAGGGTCCCACAAGTACTTACGCGCATAATGATTCTTACAAAAGGTCTAGAATTTTCGAGGCCTTTTAAAAATATGTTTTTTTTTATTCCACGTTCGAATTTAAGCACTTACTACTAGACGAATGTTGTTGGTAAATATGTTTTCTGGCAATGATTCTTTTGACGATTCTAATAAAACCTAGCATTAAGACGTTTCAAAGTGTGATTCAATTGAATGAATGAATGAAATGAACCTTTGACTTTGACTGGTGGGTACTTGTAAATAAAACCGGCAAGTGCGAGTCGAAGGGTTCTGTACATGATTGAGCTTTTCTTAGCTTAGAAATATAACCAATTAATTTATTTATTTTTATTTATTTACATTACACACATGTTATAAAAAGGGTTGCACACCAATTACATTAAGGCGAAGACAAGAGCTAAAGTGACTCTCGCTCGCACGTTTCAACATGTTGAAAGATATAAAATCACTGAACTCATTTTCGGAAATTCGCAATCCTATATATTTCCTACTTAAAAGTTTGCTTATGTACGAAAACTAGTAAAGCAAACTTTTGAGTAGGAAAACTTGTATCGATCAAAATGATTTTTTTACTAAACTGTGTGCAATGTGATTGCACACAGAATGGTTGATTGCGATTTTTCGAAAATGAGTTTAGTGATTTTATATCTTTCAACATGTCGAAACGTGCGAGCGAGAAGTTGTTTGATAGTGGTCAACCCCGTAATTAAATAACAAACAAAAACACGATAAAGATACCTATACATTTAAGAAAAAAAAGCCTAACTTGCCGCCCCCTAAAATCTCCCGCCCTAGGCTCTAGCCTACTCAGCCTGCTGGTAAATCCACCACTGCTGATAGAACTTGGATGTCACAACTGAATATCCAGAACTCCAATTAAAAATTCCATCAGCTGAAACGGGGGAAAAATAATGTGAACCAATCCGGTGTTCAAATATTGTAACATGAATATTAGGTGGGAGGTACAGTCGCCGAATTAGAACATAATAGAATTGAAAGTATTTTAAATATAGTTCCAAAAAGTTATTATCCGAGTGGGATAATAACTTTTGGAACTATATTTAGGCCTGATTTCACCATGCTCTGTTAGATTAACAAAGGATTAAAGGGCCGTTAAATATGTCAAAATGTACGCGTTTGACATCTAAGGTATGTTAATCATTGATTAGTGACTAACAGAGCATGGTGAAATCAGCTCTAAATACCTACCGATATCTACCGTGCCTCCCCAGGCACGGTAGATATCCCCTCAGATCTCTTAGTAAGTACAAACTCCAGATTATTTGAGGACTTCTAAGGTGTACTTATTAGGGTGCCAGAGGTACTTACGTCCATATATAGGTTTGGTACATATACCCACATTTTGTAGTAGCTAGTAAGTCATCCATAAAAAACTACATTATATTGTGTTTTTTAGCTTTATAGGATTTTTTACGGTAAAAAAATTAGATATTTCTGTTGCCGACTGTACCAGCTCTAAGTAAACCAATGAAACAGAACAGTTACATGAAAACGGGCGGATAAATCTTGAAAAAATATTCTCACGGCGAAAGCTTTTATGTAAAAAATTGAGGTTTATTATCTGGTTTGTAGCAAATAATGTATTCAACATTATTTTACTTACCTACACCCTCGCTCAGTACTTGCTTACGTCACGTCGTGGTCTTCTTTCGAAACAGTGTGGTGAAAGGATTTTAAGTGCGCCTCAAGAGGCTCTTTTCCAGCACTTGATATAGAACTTTAACATACATACAATCACGCCTGTTTCCCATACGGGTAGGCAGAGACCACGGATTTCCACTTGCTACGGGCCTTACATACCTCTTTCGCTTTATTCACTCTCATAACATTCTTCAATGCTCTTTCAGATTGTTTCAAAGATCTTCCCATTAACAGTCTCAAGTCCAAACTGTACCACTGGCTTTTAAACTGCTGTTTTTATTCAATGAGCGAGTATTTTGAGCATTGTAAAAATAATAATGCAATTGTACCTTTTGTGTAAAAAAAAATGTGTTACTGTACCTTTTGTGTTAAATAATGAGTACCTATCTACTAATGAATATTTGAATATTTTAATAAATATTTGCACGCCTTATGTCAAGGCAAAATATAATGAAACCGATATTACCTACTTTAATACCTGAATGCAACTATTCTACTTATGTTTTGCAAATAAAATATCTTTATCTTTCATACATTCTCGTCGGTTTAGGGTACTCTTGACCAGTACCCCAAGTATGAGTTTTGCTTACCATATTTCGTTTTTCGTTTTACGTTTTTGTTCCGTGTTCATTGCGGGTTTTGTATGAAGACGCGATAGGGATACCGATACGGAACTTTAAAAAACCCGCAATGAGCACGGAGCAAAAACGATTCGTTTTTGTTCCGTGTTCATTGCGGATTTTGTATGAAGACGCGATAAGGATACCGATATGGAACTTTACAAAACCCGCAACGAACACGGAACAAAACCGTAAAACGAAAAACGAAATATGGTAAGCAAAACCCATACTTGGGGTACTGGCCCTTATATAGAACGTCTGCTATCTATCTGATCGAGATACGTCCGCCTAGGTCTTCCCCTCCCAACAGTCCCATTTACGCTTGCCTGATGCACCTGTTTCGTTAATCCTCTCCACATGCCAAACGATCTTAACATAGAACTGTAACGGCGTGGTTTAATAGCATTGCACTGTTGCGAATTCAAAGTCAAAGTCAAAAGGTTTTAGTTTATTCAGTTGAATCACAAGGATCACTTTGAAACGTCTTAAAACTATGTGAACCTAGGTGCCAGTTCCACGCGAACGTGGGGTAGCTTACTACTTACTGGTGGTTAAGCTTCCACACAATAAACATGATTTTTATGGATATTTATAGCCGTTTTTATAGATAACTAGCGGCCTGTCCCAGCTTCGCATGGGTGGTCATAAATTTTTTGAACATTTTAGGATAAGCTTAGACCGTGGGTTCGAGCCTCGCGTCTACTTATTTCATACATTTGCACGCCCTTCTCCTTGATTGAGTGAAATCGCACCCCGTGCGTGACCCGTTAACATTTTTAATTTCGTCATATCTTTTGAATGGAATGTCCGATTTGAAAAATTTAAGAAGTAATCTATAGGTATTGAAACCGTCTTAAATATGAAATGATTTATTTTGATAAGGATTAATACCAAGGTACAAATAAAGACCCTTTTCTAGCGGTGGCATTTCAATTAATTTTTTTTAATAAAAGAACACTTATTGTGACATAACTATAATAGTTAGACATATGCTGTCGCGACATTTTTTGTAGATGATGACGTGTTCTACAAAATCGTAGTACATTATTTTGTTCTATCATCAATAGTTTTCGCAGCGCACGCGATGTAAGGTTTTTGTTTTCCACCTTGGGTTACATTATTGGAGTTTTAGTAAGGATCCCTGATTTTTTGAAAATATAATATAGCCTATGTTACTCAGGGATAATGTAGCATTCCAATGGTGAAAGAATTTTTGAAATCGGACCAGTAGTTTTTGAGCCTATTCGTTACATACAAAAATACAAATCTTTCCTCTTAATAATATTAGTGTAGATGGTACGGAACCCTTCGTGAGCGAATCCAACTAGCACTTGGCCGGTTTTTTGTATAAATGAGTTCAGTGCTTTTATATCTTGCAAAATATTGAAATGTATATTAGCAGTTGTTTACATAATAGACAAACTTTAAATAGTATAATTTTTTGACCGCACCTACCTTTTAAAGTACTTTGCGTGTACCATCAATAAACACCCATTATAGGTAGACCTTTCCATAGACTACAATAGGAGGGTAAAAAGGTTCACAGATACTTCTTGTCATCTTCAAAGAAAGGGATTTTAAAAAGAAAGGTCTATTGTTTGTGGTCTTGTTTACGGGTATTGTCTGTGGTACGCTTTTGCATCTCATTGTGGGGGCCGAAGTCAAGAGGCACTTAATTTTGTTTTTATTTTTTATTCTGTTGGCGGTTAGTATAATTACTTTTCGGATTTCGATTATATACATTACTTTTGAGGTAACAGTACCTATATTCAAAGTATAAAAGAAATTGACAGTTGGAATATAATATAATCATTAACAATAAATAAATATTGGTGGACTTTCCGCACAGCGCTATCTGGCCCCAAACTTAGTCAACGTTTGTAATAAGAGAACCAGATAGCCAATATCCTACTAATATTATAAACGCGAAAGTTTGTAAGTATGGATAGATGTTTGTTACTCTTTCACGTAAAAACTACTGAATGGATTTTAATGAAACTTTACAATAATATAGCTTATACATCAGAATAACACATAGGCTACAATTGATAAAGATATTGTGTGAATTGTCCAAAATATGACGATAAGTATCAAGTAAGTAGAAAATAATATACCATCTGCGCAGACAAAGTCGCGGGCACCAGCTAGTAATAATTACATAAATAATTTTTTTTCTAAATACATACATACATAATGTGTTTATATTTTTTTCGAGATCCGAGAGACCATCAGGTGGTCCACATGATGCTAAGTGGTCACCGTCACCTATAACAAACACTTATGCTTCGCTTTATATTGGAGGGAGTTCCGCATAGAAAAAACGATTTGATGATGATGAGGATGCTTTCCTTTACCGTTAGGAGGCACTATCGCGCAAATATTCTTTCGAATAGATAATCTGATCACGACTGGATTCGAACCCGCGACCTTAGGATCGTAAAACACAAACAAACTCAAATAAATATTCTACTGAGCTAAGTTCAAAGACTTTGAAAGTTTGATACCTAAAGTACCTACCAATCAAAAATGGATTTAGCTAATTGACTGTTAAAAAGGAACATGTATACTATATAACAAAAATATCTACATAAAAGGTATTATCTTTAAGCATTCAACTTGAAAATCATTTAAACCCGGGGTTCATAGGATTCTGAGAAAATCAAAAAGTCAAAAGGCGTTTTTAGCAGTCAAAGGAACCCTACTTTGTATTTTACGCACATTGTAAAAGATCAAAGACTCGTAATGAATCAAAATTAGCTTACTTTAAACATGGTTCAATTTACATATTTTTACTTTAGCTAAATGTTTTTATTTCGTTAGTATTTTTATAAAAGCCGTTATTTTGACTATAAATAAGTAATTAGTCATCTACGTAATAGTTTTTATTTTTGTGCTTGAAGGTAGTACGTACGTTCGATTTTCAAAAGTTCGGTACATCTATGTTCTTATTTTAAAAACTTCAAACTTTTTCATAATTCGAAACTAAGTAATAAAGACATATTTTTCGAATTTCGAAACGAAGCTAAACCCTTCATTGTAAAAAGGAAAATATTAAAAAGAACAACAATTTGAAATTGGAACTTACGTTTCGCGCGAAAATCACAAGCCACAGACACTTTGCGAAATCAGTCGAGATCTATAACACCCGGGACGCGACCGCTCGAAGCGTGCGCCCTGTACGAACCACGGGATCACTCTGACTGAGGGAAGTAGGAAGCTAGGAAGGAGAGTTTACAGATTGTACCATAATTATCTAGTTCAATTTTGTGTATGGTAATAGAGATGAAGCTATGTATTGTACGCTGGTAGTGTACAGAAAACAGAAATTATTTATTGTATTGTATAACTGCAGTACAAAAAGGTATTATAGCTATACAGGAGAATAATGTAACAACTGCGGTAAAGCGAAATTAAAAAAAATCTGCCATTGTTTTTGGAAGATCGCAGTACCCGCGGAAAGTGTATCAACACCTACTATAGAAGCAAGCATAATTAGGCTACTTGCTCGCATATTATTCAACTATTCACGATATAAAATCACAGAAAAATTGCAAACAACAAAGTTTCGGAATATAACAGGAATTTCTTAGGAAAACTGGTTGGCATCAAAATGAAATAATGTAATTCTCCAAAATTTTTTAATTAAGATTTTTCGTAACTGATTTTAGAGATGCTCTTATATCTTATATCTTGAAATTTGCGAACAAAAGTAACTACATTAGCGTTATTCCGCGTCCAAAATTACCGATACCTAACGGCCGTTTTCTGAAAGCCCGATCAAAACTAATCGCATGTCAAGTCACTTGCTATCTCTATATAATTCGATGTAATAGCCGAAATGGCGAGTGACTTGACATCCGATTAGTTTATGTCGAGCTTTCAGAAAGTTCGGCCGTAAGTCTGTTGACGTCTTGCTTGCTGGAATTATAACCACAGATTATAAATAATCACTTGCCTATTTTAATTACACACACTCTCAGAAATATATACATATTGTTGTTTGAATTCTGTTGTTTTTTATGCTGATTTTGTATTTTTTGTGTCTGTGTATTATTAGGCAAATAAATGTATTATCTATCTAACTACTACACATTCTACAAAGTCCACATTAAAAAGCACTTCATCACGAGATGATTAAATCGTAATTTATTACCGCCAGCACGCATTCATTCTGTATTCAGTCTAATTACGCCATCCATCATGGGGATGCATCTGTTGTTTCGATGGGCACTGTTGTCTTTCAACAGAAATTCAGTCTATACCTCTATAATCGATCGAGCTATGAGTAGATTGTGCTTAGAGCCAATATCAATAATTATTATATTATCCGTAAAAAAAAAGTAGTCGTACTTCGTCTAACATAACCATGGCTTAAATGGATCTAAATGGTTCTACAATCCCCTTACAGCTTTGCACCCATCTTCCAATCACCCTGTATATTGTAAGTGACCGTCCATTATGGCGAAGACAAGAGCATTATGTGACACTCGCTCGCACGTTTCGACATGTTGAAAGATATAAAATCACTAAACTCATTTTCAAAAAATCGCAATCAACCATTTTGTGTGCAATCACATTGCACACAGTTTAGTAAAAAATTCATTTTGATCGATACATGTTATCCTATTCAAAAGTTTGCTTTACTAGTTTTCGTACATAAGCAAACTTTTAAGTAAGAAAACATATATCGATCAAAATGAAATTATATTAACCCTAATACCCGTGTGACGTCACACAGTGTTCGCCCCACGACTTTGTCCACGTGGAACTACAACACTGTGCAAAATTTTGGTCAGACCGTCATATTATATATTGTAAACATGTCTAATGATGCAGAATGCACTATATCGATCATGAGCGAGTTTATATCAGACTCGCAGTCGCATTTTCGGGTGGCTGTGACCACAACCTTTTCGAGGGCTGGATCCGCGCTTGGGCCCTTCATCGTCATTTTCTAATAATAACAGATTCCGTGATATTCGTGTAACTCAGTGTAGTTGGTCCCGTTACGGCCATCCAATCAGGCGCTACCATATTTAGAAGAGGTGAACGACTCCGATAAGGCCGGTTGAATGGAGTGCGTCTGACAACTGGATTGATAACTGTAATTAGTTTTTATTGTAACACTGACGGTATAAACGGGCGGGTAATTTTTCCTAAGCAATTCAAAAGACTGAGATATTGCCTTGTTTTGAAATTTATTCATTTTGTATTTATTTATCATTTATTTATTTACTTGAATTAAAACGGCACATACAACCAATTACATTAATTCATCATTTTGTATTTCTTATTCTCTTCTAACATTAAAACTTAGTGGCAAAAATATTTTTTCTATTTATTTTGGAGATTCTTTTTCTGGAGTTCGGACTTAGTACAAATAGATCTGTAGGGATATCTACCGTGCCTGTGGCTCAAAGTCGTGAAGCTATTTTGTTATTATAAAATAAAAATTTAAAAAAAGCCTTTTATCCTAACTAAACTTATGTAGAATAATTTGAAAAAACTTGAAAAATAATTAAAATTAGGTTAGGACCCCTCTTAGGTATAGGCCTCCTCCAGACTTTTCCATGTGTCCCGGAATAGAGCAAGATTAAGCCAGTTCGCGGTTTTTGCTCCACTTTGCACCTCGTCTGCCCATCTGTCCTCCTTTTTATTATTACTGGGGATCAAAGCACCGGTGGTCTATTGGGATGGACGCCTTCCGATCGTAAGGTTGTAGGTTCGAATCCGGTCTTTCGCCAATGGATTTTTCCAATCGAAAAAAATATGTGCGCAATGCCAGAGCTCTTAAACGGTGAAGGAAAACATCGTGTGGAAACCAGTTAGTACTCTAACAGCGGCGATGGGCTTGCAACCTGTCACGTATGGAATATAACTACTGCAAAATGTGGGTATGTGCCAAATGTATTGTTTGGACGTACCCTCTGACTACCCCCCTTAGACGTTCTCAAAAAATCTGAAGTTAGTACTTGGTACTAAGCTATCTGAGGGGATATCTACCGTGCCTGGGGATCAAAGTCTTGAAGCGGTTTCTATTTTCTGTTTTGTATTAGTTGCAATTTTCTTTGTAAATTCAAAGGACAGGTTTATTCTGGGTCTGGTCTATGTACCGCACATAGAAAAATTGAAGATTAACATTCAAATGCAATTTCATTAAAAATGTAGGTTAATAATGTGTTCATCGCTGTATGTTGATCTGTTCGAATTTCTTACTATGTGCACACTTCTAGAGCCGCCATGACAGTCTGTAATTGACGTTTGTTAGGACGCATTGCATTTTATAATTTTTTGACAGTTTTGTTGCTTTTTTTGACGGTAATGACTTTCACTCTCAAGCTTGACTTAAACAACAGTTGTCAAAATGACATTCACGCATGTCAGTCCGCCATATTTTTAGTGCATTGTGTTGCTCTCCTTGACAAAAAAAATCTTATTAAGCAAGAAAACGAAGTAAAAATGAGGCAAATAAGCACTTAAAACAGTTACTATATTGCTAAGCGATAATTATACGTACTGTACATAGACCAGACCCGGGCTCCATATATTGATGAAACAACGCCTTTAATCTACATTCCTGTTAGAAAATACAGCCCTTGTCAAGTTGTTCTCGTCAAAGTAACTCAGTGTAATATCGTCCCGTATCCCTCACAAAACAAAAACAACAACTCATTATGAGATACGAATTAACAAAGTTCCCATAGTAAGTACACGCTTTGTATTTTATACGCATTTCAACAGCTCATTACGTCTCGTTTTGAAGACTTGTAAAGTAAATTAAATATGTTATTATATTACTAGCGACGCGCCCCGGCTTCGCACGGTTATTGTGGGTTATCCCTAAGAGATTATGCTTGTATTATGCATACAAACCTTCCTCTTGAATCACTCTTTCTATAAAAAAAAAACGCATCAAAATCCGTTGCGTAGTTTTAGAGATTTAAGCATACATAGGGATATAGGGATTTTTATTTGTATCTACCTATTGACTGTGTTTTTAATGGACTAATGTCTGAAATAAATAACTATTATTATTATAACGTCTTAAATATTAATGTTAGCCATGGCTACAATACGTGAGCGAAGCCGCCGACGGCAGCTAGTGATATATAACAGTTTTTTTTGGCATCTCGAAATGCCACTAACTTAAAATTACCCTGTTGCTATGATTGTGCAACAACATTTAAACTGGCTTTAAATTATATTCCTACCCTTTATTATATTATAATCACTACATAGTATAAAACAAAGTCGCTTTCTCTGTCCCTATATCCCTATGTATGCTTAAATCTTTAAAACTACGCGACGGATTTTGATGCGGTTTTTTTTATAGAAAGAGTGATTCAAGAGAAAGGTGTTTATATGCATAATAACCGTGCGAAGCCGGGGCGGGTCGCTAGTTATAAACAATTATATAATGTAGGTCTGATTCGTTATGAAAAGTTAATGGAATGACTTCTTATTCGATATGTATAAACAAAAGTAGCCAACGTCTCTAGAATGTGAGCTACTTCTGTGCAAAGTTTCATTTTCATCCAGTATAGCCGTAAAAACATTCAAATTCTTTATTTAAAAACTAGCGGCCTGTCTCAGCTTCGCATGGGTGGTCATAAATTTTTTGAACATTTTAGGATAAACTTAGACCGTGTGGGTTCGAGTCTACTTATTTCATACATTTGCACGCCAGAGTGAGTGAAATCGCACCCCGTGCGTGACCCGTGGACCGTTAACATTTTTAATTTCGTCATATGTCATATGTAATGGAATGTCCGATTTGAAAAATTTAAGAAGTAATCTATAGGTATTGAAACAGTCTTAATTATGGAGAAGAATTTATTTGGATAAGGATTAATACCAAGGTACAAATAAAGAACCTTTTCTAGCGGCGGCATTTCAATTATTTTTTTATAATAAAAGAACACTTATTGTGACATAACTATAATAGTTAGACATATGCTGTCGCGACATTTTTTGTAGATGATGATGTGTTCTACAAAATCGTAGTACATTATTTTGTTCTATCATCAATAGTTTTCGCAGCGCACGCGATGTAAGGTTTTTGTTTTCCACCTTGGGTTACATTATTGGAGTTTTAGTATGGATCCCTGATTCTTTTGAATATATAATATAGCCTATGTTACTCAGGGATAATGTAGCATTCTAATGGTGAAACAATTTTTAAAATCGGACCAGTAGTTTTTTAGCCTATTCGTTACATACAAAAATACAAAAATACAAATCTTTCCTCTTTATAATATTAGTGTAGATAAAATAACATTACGTTACACACATACAGACACTTCGCAAGACAAGACTTAAATACCAATTCATATTTAGACTTACTACAGACAATTAAATTGACAAAGCCGACCTAAATTGCAGGTACAACACATAAAAACAATTACACAAACAACTATAAACCGCTTTTATTCGAAAACAAACGTTAAATTAATCGAAAACCGGCTTTATTACACTGAAGCGAAAGTGTTTTCCATTTTGGTAAAATACAATAGGTGTGTACTGTGTATACAGTTCCCGGCAGTTACCTGCACACCATAGCCACTAAAACACAACACAAACACACTAAACTTCAATATTGAATTATATTACTTTGTAAAAGAATCATACAAAAGAACGGTAGGAACCAAGCTTGATGTTTATGAAGATAAGTTTGATGCCTGTTCTAAGTCCTGCGTTTCGGTTTGAAGAGTGTGGTTGCCGGTGTAATTACAGGCATATGAGGCTTAACATGTATGCCTCAAGTTGATCGACGCAAGGCAGTGCATCGTAGGGCACGTTCCTATCGTGCGTGACTTACGAGGCAATGCTTTGTTATAAGGTGATGGTTACCACTTAACATCAGGTGGACCATCTGCTTGTTCCGTCATCATTCCGTCAACATTGCTTACAGTTTTGCAGTAGTGTTAAGGTCTCCTATTTAATTCCTAATGAAAATCTTACTTGTAAACCTACCGAATGCTCAATAAGTGTTATTGTGTTCAAAATAGTTTTTTTATACCATCGGTTTGTTCCATCACAATTTCTAATAAAAAAGCGACTCAAAAAAAATCTTTTTTGTGAACGCTCCTCTAAATGATTGTCACAAATTAATTTAGCTCTTTGAACAGGCACTGTCAGGTAACCTGACTTTTGCATCTGGTAACCCTATACCTCTCAATATTCCAACCCGACAACCCTAGAAAGTACCTAACCTTACTTTTATTAGGTCTGTATATCGCCGTGGCGCGCACTGCACATTGTGTCTTTGTGTAGGTCATAATGAGCTATACTGACTAACCCGGGCATAATGCCTTTTGTCCTAATTGGAGGTTTGCAGGTGACTTGTCGCTCGACTTTATTGGGACGTAATGAGGCGATGACAATGAGTAATTAAAGGCTCGCTGAGTACCTGCTGTGTGGTGAATCGTAAAACGTTCCCGCCATAAACGTTTTTTTTTTTTATTCTTTTCCTATTTTTAACGCTTACGTCTTTCTAAATAGGAAATCTTCGTCTTTAAACAGACTGTTGTTTTTTTTAAACTATTTCATTTTTATATTTTTATATTATTACAATATTTATACTATAATACCTATAACATGCACATTCAGTAGTAATATACATGATGACTTTGGCTACCTAATTTATCAAAAAATCATAGGGTTCATGTAAGCAGTAAGAACAAAACTTTTTAGAATTCAATGAAAACCTATTTCTGCTATCTTTTTTAAAACACTCCGAATATTTTTTAGCCAGATGTTTTTTATTCTGGTACCACTGGTACCAGTGGTTTCCATTTCATTCTCATTTTTGCGCATAAAATGTTATAAAAAGTTTTTTGTTCAAAAATATTTAAAAAAAGAACCAACGTGTTGGCGCGGCGCGTAAAAGTAACTACATTTTTTTTTTTTTTTTAACTTTTATTTCTTTCATTGTAGTTACCGATCCCAGTGACTTATTTTTCACTCGTGTTATTAGATATAAACTATAATGTAATAATAAGTCACTTTAAGAAGTAAGAAGTTCTAAGAGTAGTAGAACTCTTTGTGAAGGGCTCGTCCGGGGAAGTACTACTACCACCACGCCTTTTTCTGCCGCCAAGCGGAGTTGCTGTATTTTGTCTCGAAGAGCTTCAACTTGAGGCATGCAGTTGTTCGTACGTGCATACGGGCACGTTCTTTTCGAGCGTGACTTACGAGAAAATGCTTTGTCATATAGGTGATGACTACCACTTAACATCAATTGGGCCAACTGCTTGTTCCAGCAGATGTATATAAAAAAAAACTTTCCTCTCTGTGCAACAATACGACCAACTCCACGAGCGGAAGCTAAATCTGCAATAAAGTTTGAATGGCGATTCGTTTATTTAAAAACGTAATAAATAAATTTTACGCCCGCGTAAATGAAAATTCATTGCGATTCTAAAACGTTTATTGACCTTTATTACGATTTATTGTGATGTTTAAAGGGCTTATCCATTCAACAACAACAATTATACTACGTGACTTCCTTTGTTTATATCATACGCCATCTTTCTTATGAATTCTAAATTTGAATTTCGAATAAACAGAAATCCTGCAGGTCTACCATGAAAAACGATAAACGAAAGTTAGTGAAGAATCGAATGAAAACTGAATTCGAACGATTATTCTCTAGTTACTAATTTTGTCATTCGAATATGAAATTTGTCGTATTAAGATTTTGGAACGATATCATGGATTTTTTTCTGAGAGATTCTTGCTTATCAATAATTGTTGCTGTACTTTTTAAATAAATAAATAAATTTCTATGTCTGTTTTTAAGCACCTTAATTACACCATTAATAATTAGAAAAATAATATCTTAGATGTGCACGCATGAAACCTCTTTGAGGAGCACTTTTCTCCTTTCAACTCACTGGTTCTTTCACCAACGGCCATTTGCTCTTTTAATAATTATTCAAGGTTCGGCTCAAACATACAGTAGCGACCCCACTGATCTTAAGACCAAAAAGATCTATGAGGATGTCTACCGTGCATGTTTACAGTTGCGATACTAATAATTTTAATGCATAAACATAATAACTGTTCGTTGTCGGTAATAACGTCGAGACAGGACGAGGGTATTATTTTTATACCGCACTAACAATATTCTGGGGCCATGTGGTGTCTCCTGCTAAGGATCCGTTTTAGATGAGTAGATCGTTGACCTGACCTTTCAGGGTTCTGTAGCTTAGAAGGTAACGGATAAAAGATTAGTTGGTTGTCCGTCTGTCAATGAGATTTTTTTTTCAGAAACATGTCATGGTTACTGAAATTATTAAAATTGAGGTACTTATAGATTCTTTAATTTTGTACGCTACTTTTGTAATATTCTAGGTTTGCTGTATTTATTGCGGCTTGTTCATCAGTCAAAAAGTTAAAGTTAAAAAAGTTATACAGTTAAATAATATCTGCATCGTTATTTTTTTCAGTTTTTAGTTTTTTTTAAAGAGAATGGCAAACTATGGTATTCATTAATTTGGCAAGCTTCATTTATTTACACACTGATTTAAAAAAAAAACGACAGGTTGAATGTGAATACAATACCTATACTTACCGACTTTTTGTTACCTCGACCACAGCCTCGACTTAGTGTTAACCTTAAAACCTCCTTCGCAGAAATATCGGCAGAATAACACCGTATACATTTGCCGCGCGCCACGCATAAATATGAGGGTACAAAAAAATACGCACCGACAGACGTCAACTTCTTTCTAAATAAAAAGCGGGCGAAAACAAGTGTCAATAATGTTTTTTGATGAGATACTCCTTGTGAAAAATAAAGTTTTGGGTAACGTTTGGCGTGTTGCTAATAGCCAAACAGAAATGTACGACGGAAATGCCAGCTTGCCGACGATTTGGTAAGGGTTTGAAACAAACATATTTACAGATAAATTAAAATAGGGATAGGCTTAAATAGGCCTATAGTACATAAAAAAAAGTTTGTACATAATGCTTAGGTTTTTATTTTTTATTTTTAGGAAGACCAAATCTTTTTAAAAATGGATTGGTAAGTAATATAAGCTATCGGAGAAGCCAATAAGCGGTTCTCAAGTATGGTTACAGAGTACATGTTTTTTATTAATTATGATAAGTTTAACGCACTGTAATTCGCTTCTAGTATAAGAGCTCTTTGTGAAGGGCTCGTCCTGGGAATGCCATGCCTTTTTCTGCCGCCAAGCAACGTTGCTGTGTTTCGGTTTGAAGAGTGTGGTTGTTGGTGAAATTACAGGCACATGAGGCTTAACATCTATGCGAAGTACTACCGCCACGCCTTTTTCTGCCGCCAAGCAGCAACGCTGTGTTTCGGTTTCAAGAGTGTGGTTGCCGGTGTAATTCCAGGCACATGAGGCTTAACATCTGTATGCCTCAAGATGATGGCAAGGAAATGCATCTCGGGTACGTTCCTATCGTGCGTGACTTGCGAGGCAATGCTTTGTTATAAGTGATGATTACCACTTAACATCAGGTGGGCCATCTGATTGTTCCATCAGCTAGTTGTAAAAATTATCAATTCTCTTACAAATCGGGTCTGAATCTTCAACTTCACCATCAACTTGAGGCATACAGATGTTAAGCCTCATGTGCCTGTAATTACACCGGCAACCACGCTCTTCAAACCGAAACACAGCAACGCTGCTTGGCAACAGAAAAAGGCATGGTGGTAGTACTTCCCCGGACGAGCCACACACAAAGAGCTCTACTAGAGGTATACTGTTAAATGGAATCGAATAACATAAAAACATTATATTTTAGCGAGAGCCTGGACAGATGGGTAGACAGTGAAGACGTCAATGTCAGAGGACGCTTGTCTTTACGGACGTCTGCTGTGCTAATAGATGGAGCAGCCAAGCTCTACAAGAAGCAGATGCAGCAGCTGATAAAAGGTATATAGGTGCACTTACCACACAGCACTATCTAGCCGCTAAGTAAGCAACGCTTGTAATATGGGAACCAGATAGCTGATATAATACTAATGTGTCTTAACATCAGTATGCCTCGTTCTTGGACGCAGGGCAGTGCATCGTAGGGCACGTTCCTATCGAAGTTTTATTTTTTTGATAAAATAATGTAATTTCTAAACATGTATTTCTGAAGCGTACGTTTACTGTCTTATGAATTTGATTATCTTTTCTGTTGTTATTTTTTCTGTTATGACTACGCCTCACTAAATTCGATTGGCACCACACTGGAGCTTCAATATTGTATTATAATACCTACATTGTAACAAGGATCTGACAGCCTTCACAGCTCAGTTGGTAGTAGCTCTGCCTTCTGCGCCGTAGGCCGTGGGTTCGATCCCCACCGATAACAAACATTTGGGTGATGAACATAGATGTTTGTTCTCTGTCTGGGTGTTATATAATATTATAAGTAGATATGTATTTACAAAAAAAAGTATATAAGTAATATATCAGCTGTCTGGTTCCCATATTACCAAGGTTTGGCTTAGTTTGGGACGAGATAGTGCTGTGTGGAATGTCCACCAATATTTATTTATTTATATTTATTATTAAGGATCATACAAAAGGACGGTAGGAAACCAAGCCGTAAGTTTGTTGCCTGTTCTTCTAGGATTTGGGTCGCGTGGAACTGGCACCTATAGTCACCTAGCTTTAAGACGTTTACGTTACTTTTTTTCCTCTCCCGTGCACTACTGACACATCCTATGTCCACGATACACAAAGGTTATCTGGAAGATAATGCTTTACAGCATTAAGTTCGCCTTTGTACTGTTATTTTTTTTTATGTGCAATAAAGTATTTTCAATCAAACGTTTCAAAGTGATCCTTGTGATTTTATTGAATAAATACCTTTTTACTTTGATATTATAGATGTGGCGAAATTGGACGAAGAAATCGTGGTTCGGAACAGAGCGAACTCCAGCAATGCAGAAGAAGGTAAGTTCTTCCAGGATTGGTCGCGTGGACCCAGTTTTAAGTAATTTCAAAGTGATCCTTGAGTTTTCAGTGAGATCCTTGCGATTTTATTGAATAAATAATAGGTACTTTTTGACTTTGACTTAGAAAGAATTAATTCCACAGACCTCATAGCTTAGTCGGTAGTTAATCTGCTTTGTGTATTATGGGTTCGAATCCCACGAGGACAAATATTTGGATGACGGACAACCGCATGTAAATGAGTATCAGGTTGTTAATTAAGGGGCTGATAACCGTCTTACAACTTCATGCTGTACATTAACGTGCATTATCATGCTGTGTATTAACTGGCTGCACATTAACTACACGTGACAATATTGCACATCCAGTTATTGCACACCCCGATAATGTACACCCAGATAAAACGAATCCAAAATGGTACCAAAGTGGATTCCAAATATGATGCTGTACATTATCGTACTGTACATTATCATGTCGTACAATAACCGGACTCTAATAAATTTATCTGCCACCCTCAGCTTCGTTAGTGTATTAGTAGTAGTATCAACATTAATATTTAAGGCGTTTTAACTATATTAGTTGCTTAATTTTTCTACCTCTTCCGATAATTTCAGGAAAGAAACCATTGGGCCATAACTTATCGTCTTTCAAAGTGATCCTTGTGATTTTTTTAATACCTTCTGACTTTGTGGTTCTTTTTTAGAATCGTCGAAAACATCTTCAGATGTTCAATCCCCTGAACAGATGATGCATCAAGCTGAAGTACATGCAGGTAATATTTTTATCTTTAATTAAAAATAAAAATAAAATAAAAAATAAAAATGAAAATCTTTAATTACTTTATCTATTAATATACTAATTTATCTTTAATTACTTAGTTTAATTATTTAAAAGAAATTATTATAGAAAATTTCGTTTGTCAAAATAATTAATTCCGCATAAAAAATATATGTTACATAAACACAAAATAATTATGTTTATGTAACATATATTTTTTATACAACTAGCTGACGGAACAAGCAGATGTTTAGTGGTAACCATCACAAAGCATTACCTCGTAAGTCACGCACGATAGGAACGTGCCTCAAGTTGATGGACGCAGGGCAGTGCATCGTAATGCACTGCCCTGCGTCCATCAACTTGAGGCATACAGATGTTAAGCCTCATGTGCCTGTAATTACACCGGCAACCACACTCTTCAAACCGAAACACAGCAACGCTGCTTGGCGGCAGAAAAAGGCGTTGTGGTAGTACTTCCCCGGACGAGCTCTTCACAAAGAGCTCTACTTTTAAAGTTATTTGCTCAAAAATAATATTTAATCGCCCCCCTTCTTCCCCCCCCCAAAACGCCTCAAGTAATTTATGGACGCCCCCTTAGATATGCAAGAGGTATGTATTTTTCTGTGAGTGTCCAGTTCTATACTATCTAATCGAATCTATAAGATTTTACTTAATGCTTATTTTTCAGATGTCTCCATGGAAGCACACACGAGAGAACCAACTTTCTCCCCACAAGCCATAGACAAACGCCATTCATTCAGCACTGGCTACAAAGACACAAACTCTTCGAAAAGCACAAAACGCCACAGCAACGAAACCGTCCAATCTAGCGAACAATCGCCGAAAAAACGACTGACAAACTCTAATCAGTCAAAAGAACTTGAAGAGATTTCGGATTATTCAAATAGCCCTGACTTGAACCAAGAAATAGATGACGAAACTTCTGATAACGGGATATCTGATAGAGAAACTGATAGTAGTGCAGAATCAGACGAATCTACTCAACAAACAAACAGTCCATCAGAAACGCCACAATTCACTGATCATTCATCTGATGGAGAAACTGAAATTCGTGCAGAATCTGATAAGCCAACTGTTCAGCGTCCAACTCATCAATCAGAAATGCCACAAGCAACTGTTAAACATTCTGATCAACAATCACCTGAATTTCAAGAAACATTGAGCTTGTCAAATAACCAAGATGTCAACATGAGTCCTACATTCACAGATCTATTTGATTTAGTCGTTGGACTACCAAACAATGATGACAAAACTGTATACATTGACGTCAGAACAAACTCTAATAATAGATCAACTGTTGGCAGAAATTCTGATAGCAATGCCAATTCGCTCACAAGAAAATCTGATCGCAAAACTGATTCTGACAAGAACACTGATACTAGATCTAATAACGGTTCTGACAATGCTCGCAGAGTTCAGTTGGACACTGATCGTGGAATTGTTAATGAGGATGACGACCGTGCCTCGCAAAGAAGTGCCATCTTGATGCCAGCTAGAGAGTTTCGTATTCCCAAAGTGCGTCGAAATAAAAAGGTAGGTACCTAACCAAGTCCAAGTAAGTAAGTTTAAGGTCTAAGTAGTCGAAGTTATTTCG
Organism: Chloroclysta siterata; assembly: GCA_932294275.1. Lineage (NCBI taxonomy): Eukaryota > Metazoa > Arthropoda > Insecta > Lepidoptera > Geometridae > Chloroclysta > Chloroclysta siterata. The sequence continues at coordinate 10,931,739 of OW028607.1, read as the reverse complement.
AAGCAAAAATTTAGGTACATATTTAATTTTGACAAAGATCACTTTAAAAAGTCGTATTTTATTTTGTAATATTTATAACTAGTAGTTCGCCCCGAACTGAGATCTCGTGATGCGACCCGACGAACGCATCAAAACTTTGAGTACGTAGTAGTCAGAGGCAAGTCCAAACATTATCTTTGGACTTTTTTCTGACTACCGCCTACTAACTTGGTATGGTTACCAAGTTTCAACTCTATTTGCCTATTTATTGAAGAGTTCCGTTGAACAGACCTTGGCTCCATCATCAGACCTGGTCGTCGTCATCATTTTATGAGAACTGAGTACCTCCTTAATTTATTTCAAGAAAAAAAATTTAGAAAAAGCAAAGGAACTGGCCGACCAGTAGAAAAACCTTGATGTCAACGAAACTCTTAGAGATGGGAGCTCTTGGATCGCTGGTTATCTTAATTTAACTTTTATTATTTATCTCAAAAACCGAGCGTCACAAAAAAAAAGTAAAAATTGTTTTGGGATGTCTAAACACACATGTAATTTGATTTTTTTATGTAACTTTTTTTATTTTTGCCCCCTTAAAAAACCCCATATCTCAAATATCCTTCATCCGATTTTACTCATATACTTACCAGTAAATTTCTCAAGTACAAGCTATCCACATATCAAATTTCATGCAGATCGGATCAACGGTTCTAAAGTTATCGCCAGACAAACATACATACATACATACATACATACATACATACATACATACATACATAAAATGCCAAATCGCCCAAGTTGAAACTAAGATCTTCGTTCGCTTCGCTCACTCGATCAATTAATATAATGAAATAAAATAAATAAAATATAAAAAATTACAATATCTTTTTATAGATTCTATAAAAACGGCAAAAAAAATACATTTGAGGTATGCCCCCTTAAATATTTATTTTATTCTGTTTTTTTAGTATTTGTTGTTATAGCGGCAACAGAAATACATCATCTGTGAAAATTTCAACTGTCTAACTATCACGGTTCATGAGATACAGCCTTGTGACAGACTGACAGACGGACAGCGGAGTCTTAGTAATAGGGTCCAATTTTACCCTTTGGCTACGGAACCCTAACAACTGACGGCATTCGTACCTGGTACTAGTAGGTAGTAAGATATCTGTGGGGATATCTACCGTACCTGTAATGAACATTGATATTTGTTCTCTGTTTGGGTTGTATTTTTAGTCAAGAAAATCTGTATTGTGTATATGTGTATAAGTCGGTGCCAAATAACGTGGCAATACAGGTCATTCAACCGATCTTCACCACGAGATGTCGCAAAATTCATTTTATGTATCGCTATTTCTATCGTTTTCCATACAAACCAGTCGCAAAACCGGTATCGCAAGCTTATCGTGGTACGCGGGCTACAAGAAAGCAAGAGGAAAATCAACACAACTCAAAAATATACAAAATCGGGGAATATGAAATTATGAAAATTGATGTTTTCAATGTTCTATGCACGTATTTTTTTGTTTAAAAATACAGACCTTATTTCAAACCAGTGATTATTTAAATAATTTTTGAAAACAATATTATTGTTATGATTACCAAATTACATAAACATGTCAAAAACACATCTGATTTGTGTGTATCAATATAATTTAAATATCGAGAACATTATAAATTCAAAATTATACTTAATCCATTAATTGTATGCGAAATAAACTTCAATAAATTATGTAATCCCAAAAACGGCGAAATTTTAAGTTGTGACCCTTTACTTTCAAGTCACTGTGGCGTCAGGTGTGCACGACTGTGGCTCGGTATGGTCCGTTCGCCACATAAATAGGTAGGTACTCTGTAACTGTAGTGGGTGTTATAATAAAAACGAGATTATTATAATGTACGTATTTTAGGGTGTAGGTATAAGTATAAAAAAATTAATAGTTGTAAGAAATACTATCAAATAGGTACCTAACAAATAGATTTAGGTAGGTCAGTATGTTAGTATTGCACTAATAAACCCTTTAGGCCCAGTTTAGAACAAATTACAATATTGCCTCTAGGTAGCCTAAGTATTTGCCAATAGTCTGAGTAATAAGTGGGTAAGGCGTAGACACTTACCTACTCACTTGCTATGGTTTGTTTATTAAGTAGGTACCTACCTACTTGTAGGTAAACTATCCTTAATAGGTAGTTTAGTCTTAGTTTTTCACTTAATAAAGCGGGAGGAGCCGTGAGCAGCAGCTCGTTACACATAAACGACTTTAAATACATACATTACCTACCTACCTGGCAGCTAAGTACTACGTCACGTACGCACGTCGTCTCGTGAGTTCGTACTACTTATTCACAGGTGAATAAGTAGTTCGAACTCACGAGACGACAGACGTTACAAGTGCGAGATAGAGTAACGTGTTAGAAAGGGAGGCGAATATTTAGGCAATTATCGAGGTAAGGCAGGTATCGCTGTGCAAGGTGAATTGCGCTTTATCATGTCGCAGCAACGGTTGTTTATTAATTGAAATAATCTGCAGAGTGAACCTTCTGTACCTGTACTTTTATTTATTATGTGCTACTACCACAGAAGAAATAATAGTAGCCCCTACCACAGTGTAGTCGGTAAGTAGTCAAATTCAAAAATGTTTATACATTATAATCTCAAGGATAACTTTGAGTGTATGAGTATGGATCACCTTTTAGTAGATAGGCGTAAAGGTTTGCAACTTCTGCCATGTCTAGACAAACAATCATGGACGTTCACGCACCCAGTACCACGAGATTCGAGCGATACCGTCTGGCGACTGGTTTGTATGGAAAACGATAGAAATAGCGATACATAAATTGAATTTTGCGACATCGTGGTGAAGATCGGTGAATGACCTGTATTGCCACGTTATTTGGCACCGACTATAGTAGGAATACAGGCTCATTTAATTTAATTTATTTCATTTGAATATTATTATTTTTTACAAAATTGCACGTATTTCATTCATAGCAGGCGCGGATTCAGCCCTCGAAAAAGGTAGGGTCACAGCCACCCGAAAATGCGACTCTGAGTTTTTTTTTATACAACTAGCTGATGGAACAAGCAGATGGCCCACCTGATGTTAAGTGGTAACCATCACCTAAAACAAAGCATTGCCTCGCAAGTCACGCACGATAGGAACGTGCCCTACGATGCACTGCCCTGCGTCCATCAACTTGAGGCATACAGATGTTAAGCCTCATGTGCCTGTAATTACACCGGCAACCACACTCTTCAAACCGAAGCACAGCGTTGCTGCTTGGCGGCAGAAAAAGGCGTGTTGGTAGTACTTCCCCGGACGAGCCCTTCACAAAGAGCTTTACTACTCTTGAGTCTGATATAAACTCGCTCATGATCGATATATAGCATTCTGCATCATTAAGACATGTTTACAATATATAATACTAGCGACCCGCCCCGGCTTCGCACGGTTATTGTGGGTTATCCCTAAGATTATGCTTGTAATTATGCATATAAACCTTCCTCTTGAATCACTTCTATAAAAAAAAACCACATCAAAATCCGTTGCGTAGTTTTAAAGATTTAAGCATACATAGGGATATAGGGACAGAGAAAGCGACTTTGTTTTATACTATGTAGTGATGACGGTCTGACCAAAATTTTGTACAGTGTTGTAGTTCTATTGTTTTTTTTACAGGTTTCAAAATCACGCACGAAGAAGAAGGACCAAGCGTCACAGTCTGACTCTTTCTACCCTCCTATGAGTGAGAGAGACGGCAATACCTCCGCCTATCAGTTACCGTTCGGCTGCTTACTGATACACGATTCGTATAATTCTAGAGTACCCTCAAAAATTATATTTTCATCTTTGAGCGATAAAGTCAATCGATTGTATTGTTTCTGATTATTTGGATCGGCCATTCTTGATTCGGTTTCGGTAAATAATTGATGAGTTTCGGAAGTAAAGTTTTTGTTGAGCAAATAAATAAATGACGGATATTCGGTACTTTTATTTTATCTATATTTTATAGATATTTTATGTCGTGTCACTAGTGTGGTGAAAGTATTTTACGTGCGCCTTTAGGGGCTCCTTTCGAGCACTTGACACATGTTGTAGAACTTTTTAGGTTCCACGACATGCCGGTTTCCTCACGATGTTTTCCTTCAACATTTGAGGGTAATAAAAGTTGAATTGAATGAGCGAAGCGAACGAACATCTTACAGTTCTTACGGTACTTAACTAATCATCATCATCATCAGCAGCAGCATCATGAGAGTAGTAGTGGTAGCGGCCCCGCCTTCCGATCCTAAGGTCATGGGTTCCCGGTCGTGCACCAATGAGTTTTGCTGTTCAGAAATGTATGAGCACAGCGCCAGTACTCTCAAACGGTGAAGGAAAACATCGTGAGGAAACCGGCATGTCGTAGAATCTAATAAGCTCTAAAACGTGTGTCAAGTGCTCAAAAGGAGCCTTTTTGAGGCGCACTTAAAATCCTTTTACCTTTTACCTCTACCGCGGGTGTTTTTAAGACGCTAACAAGCGCCTCTCGCTTGCACATTTGAATTTTTTAAGAAGTATTTTTTTACTGTTTCATATTAATTAGCGGTTGTCAGCATTCTTATAAAACAGGTCACAAACACAACAGTAATAAAATCACCCTTTTATCCGTCTCTTCTCTCTCCCTTGTCGTGACACTTGACATAATATATGTTATAGAACATTTTAGGTTCTACGACATGCCGGTTTCCTCACGATGTTTTCCTTCACCGTTTGGCTCATTCACTGACCTGTCCCTTGTGCCCCAACACCAGCACAAGGGACGAGCTTAACGAGGCCACCGACAAGGCAGTAGAGGTGGCCAAGCATTATCAAAAAATTGTTTAGTGACCATTGACACGATAGAAAGACAAGCACAACAGTAATAAACTTAAAATCACCCTGTTATCCGTCAAAGAATAGTAGCAGCTTTATAAAAACCTTCAATAAGGCTGGTATTGGAAGGTCTGGGGAGTGGACGCAGCAAAAAGCTAAGCATCCGAATTGGACCCCTACGGCGCAAGTACAAAGGAATTTCGACTTTATTGCATGGCTAATATGAAGTACGGGACAGGGAACTAAAGAAACTAGATAAATTCTATAATCAAAGCTTTTCTTACACAACATTTATACAAGGTATTCCAATACTTGTGTTTAAATACTTCAGGGCGCTAAAGTACCCATTAATATGAATAACTTTTTCTAAGGAACCGACACTGTGAACGCGAAAAAAAACAGCTGTTTCATACATTTTAGCCAGGTAGGTATTGAACTTTTGTATGAAACAGCTGTTTTTTTTCACACACTACTTCGACAAGAGCTAAATGTACCTCTCGCTCGCACGTTTCTACATGTTGAAAGATATTAAATAACTAAACTAATTTTCAAAAAATGGCAATTAACCATTTTGTGTGCACACACATTGCACACTGTTTGTAAAAAATAAATTTTGACCGATACACGTTTTCTTACTCAAAAGTTTGCAAAGTACGAAAACTAGTAAAGCAAACTTTTGAGTAGGTAAACTATCAACAAGTTGAAAAGTGCGAGCGAGAGGTACACAAGCTCTTGTCGTCGCCTTAAGGCGAAAGAAAAAATCGTTGAAAGATATAAAACCACTAAACTCATTTTCGAAAAATCGCAATCAACTATTTTATGTGCAATCACATTGCACACAGTTTAGTAAAATTTAATTTTGATCGATACAAGTTTTCCTACTTAAAAGTTTGCATAAGTGCGAAAACTAGCAAGGGAACCTTTGCACACAAATTGGTTGATTGAGATTTTTCGAAAATGATTTTAGTGATTTTATATCTTTCAACATGTCGAAACGTGCGAGCGAGAGTCACATTAGCTCTTGTCTTCGCCTTAATGTCAGATACATGAATTGCCTCTCGGCTCCAGCAAAGTCTATATCGGTGGTCCATCTCAATGTAGTCTCATTTGACTTTTTAGTTAGAAGTTGTATTACCCCGAGTTCCCTGATCGTGCATCCAATCATTCGACTGACTTGTGTACTAGGGGGCATAAAGTGCTAAATGTAGAAGAACTACCGACCCGCTCCGGTTTCGCACGGTTATTGTGGGTTATCCCTAAGAGATTATGCTTGTATTATGCATATAAACCTTCCTCTTGAATTACTCTTTCTATAAAAAAAAACCGCATCAAAATCCGTTGCGTAGTTTTAAAGATTTAAGCATACATAGGGATATAGGGACAGAGAAAGCGACTTTGTTTTATACTATGTAGTGATACGTTTTTTTAAAACCTTAATTAACTTTTTTGTTGTTTTTAGGGATTCGTACCCCTAAGGGTAAAACGGGACCCTATTACCAACACTCCGCTGTCCGTCCGACAGTCACCAGGCTGTATCTCAAGAACCGTGATAGTTAGACAGTTGAAATTTTCACAGATGATGTATTCCTGTTGCCGCTATAACAATAAATACTAAGAAAAAGAATAAAATAAATATTTAAGGGGGCTCCCTCCCATACAACAAACGTGATTTTTTTTGCCGTTTTTATAGAGACGGAACCCTGCGAGTGAACCAGCCAAGTGCGAGTCGGACTCGCACTTGGCCGGTTTTTTATAGTGTAGATCTTTGTAAAGGACTCCGGAAGGAATCTTTGTCCGGGGAAGTACTACCACCACGCCTTTTTCTGCCGCCAAGCAACGTTGCTGTGTTTCGGTTTGAAGGGTGCCGGTGAAATTATAGACGCAGGACACGTTATCGTGCTTGACTTGCGAGGCAATGCTTTGTCTTAGGTGATGGTTACCTTAACATCAGTTGGCCATCAGCTTGTTCCATCAGTAATTTGTATGTATCTATCAATCTATCTAACAGCCGGTTTCTGAAAGCCCGATCAAAACTAATCGCTGTCAAGTCACTTGCTATCTCTATCTAATTCGATGTAATAGCTGAAATGGCGAGTGACTTGACATCCGATTAGTTTTGATCGAGCTTTCAGAAGCCGGCTGCAAGTCTCGACATAAGACCCTCTTCAGTATTCTGTGGGTTTATAAGCCGAATCTTTTAATGGGTAATCAGGGACTTGTCCTGAGTCCTGACACTCGGACAGGAAATAAAACGAACGTTTTAGATGTGCTGTTTCAAAGCTGTAGAGTAGGTATTTACTCGTACGCCTTTAATTAGGTACTTACTTACAAAGTTATTTTCCAATACTGCATAGTGCAGTCAAATTAAGTGTTTCAGTTATTTAATGGATTTAGCAAAGAAAAGTCATTTTTATTCATACAACTAGCAGATGGAACAAGCAGATAGCCCACCTGTTGTTAAGTGGTAACCATCACCTCAAACAAAGCATTGCATCACAAGTCACGCTCGATAGGAACGGCCCAACGATGCACTGCCTTGCGTCCATCAACTTGAGGCATACAGATGCTAAGCCTCATGTGCCTGTTATCTCATAGGCAACAACACTCTTCAACTGAAACACAGCAACGCTGCATGGCGGCAGAAATAGGCATGCCGGTAGTATTTCCTCGGACGAGCCACTCCAAAGAGCTACAATAGATAGTCTCAAAATGCATCTTGAGGTACCAGGTTCTGAAAATTTCACCTCCAAATGTTGAGTTCACTAATCTATCTGTGTTGTACCTATTTATACCCGAGTGAACTCCAGTTGTTCAGTATTGACGAATGATACAATTTAATATAACATGCAGTCGGAGTCGTCAGTATACTGCTAGGTCGGATCAGTCCTGGATTTGTCAATAGGACGTATAGGCCGCGGCCTAGGGGCGGCAGCACTGATATTATAATCTGTGGGCGGCAGCGTCCTAGGGGCGGCAGATTTCAGAGGACGCTCACTCGATTTCAAACAAGTTCACTGGTTTTATCATGTTTTTTTGAAAAATTATTTAAAATTATCAAAGGTCTTCATTGTTTCAAGAAAAAAATATTTCTTTAGCTCTTCTCTACATAGAAGCAGCGATAATGAACACCGTAAACTAGATGATAATAAAGATGATTTAGCGATTAAAAAGATGTAATTCTTGTTTCTTTTTTAACGCACTACAAAACTTAAATTTAAAAAAAAAAATGTTAAATAAACGTATATCATTTCATTTATATCATTTAAATTATTGATCGAGTGAGCGAAGCGAACGAAGATCTTAGTTTCAACTTGGGCGATTTGGCATTTTATGTATGTATGTATGTATGTATGTATGTATGTATGTATGTATGTATGTATGTTTGTCTGGCGATAACTTAAGAACCGTTGATCCGATCTGCATGAAATTTGATATGTCGATAGCTTGTACTTGAGAAATTTACTGGTAAGTATATGAGTAAAATCGGATGAAGGGTTTTTGAGATATGGGGTTTTTTAAGAGGGCAAAAATAAAAAAAGTTACATAAAAAAATCTAGTTACATATCATATGAAAGGGCTTTGTTTGGACATTCCAAAACAATTTTTACTTTTTTTTTGGGACGCTCGGTTTTCGAGATATAATTTAAAAGGTTAAATTAAGATAACCAGCGATCCAAGAGCTCCCATCTCTAAGAGTTTCGTTGACATCAAGGTTTTTCTACTGGTCGGCCAGTTCTTTTGATTTTTCTTATTTTTTTTTCTTGAAATAAATTAAGGAGGTACTCAGTTCTCATAAAATGGTGACGACGACCAGGTCTGATGATGGAGCCAAGGTCTGTTCAACGGAACTCTTCAATAAATAGGCCAATAGAGTTGAAACTTGGTAACCATACCAATTTAGTAGGCGGTAGTCAGAAAAAAGTCCAAAGATAATGTTTGGACTTGCCTCTGACTACTACCGACTCAAAGTTTTGATGCGTTCGTCGGGTCGCATCACGAGATCTCAGTTCGGGGCGAACTACTAGTTATTTTAGAAAAGTACATGGGACGGCGGAAAAAAAGTGGCCAACACTCATAAAAAATATAAATCCGGTACTGGGTCGGATATACACGAGCCTCTGACTGCATGTGATATTAAATTGTATCATTCGTCAAGACAGAACTGTAGTTCACTATCAAGAAGAAATTTAAAAACATAATCTTGTTTCCATCCTTTTAGTTTGGGCAGTCGGGTAATTTTATTTTTTGATTAATATTTTACTAACAACTTGAAAATCAAATCAAAATTCCGATATTCCGGATAAAATCAGTCTGAAAACTACCGCCGGGAAAGTTTTCAGTTCATAAAAGTTTTCCCGGATTAAGCCTGTTATCGAATTTTTGCTTTTCGATCCGGATTTAAACTTTGAGGCAATCATAGTTGGATTAATTTTTAGTAGTCGATATAACTTTGTCAAAACCCAGATCCGAAATAAGCTTTTTTTTTATTTTTGTTTGTTTTTCCTGATCACTGCAATTTGGGTATCTTAAAGGCTAGAGTGAATAGGTGTCTTCTTTTTTCTTCTTTCGAAACAATGTGATGAAAGAAGTTTTAAGTGCGCCTCAACCAACTTGGTGTTTTAGTGAGGATTCCTATTTTTTTTTAAATAGAATATAGCCTATGTCACTCGGGGATAGTGAAGCTTCCCGACGTTGAAAGAATTTTTCAAATCGGTCCAGTAGCTTCGGAGCCTATTCAATGCAAACAAACAATCAAATCTTTCCTCTTTATAATATTAGTATAGATTTAACTTGATATTAGGTACCTATACTACTTGAATGATAATTATATTTTGATCGACTGTCGTTAGTTATCGGATAAAGCTTCTCCAGTGGGAAGCGCGGCAGTGATGAGTATAGATGTCCTCAAGCAGACGACAGTGTCCCGAGTAGTATCGTCTCGGATGTAGAACTCGATCGACGCTGATGTACCCTGGAGAGAAGAATAAATAAATCTACGTTCTACTAGTTCTTTCGAATCTATGTGGTAAAAGGAAGTGCGTCTCAAAGAGGGTCATTTCGAACACTTAACACATGTTTTAGAACTTTCTAGGTTTAACAGCATGGTTTCCTCACGATGTTTTTCTACACCGTTTGAGAGTATAAATTTTTGATCAGAAAATCTCAGGTACAAGACCTGTTTTGAACTCACGATCAGAAGGCGAGGCCGATACCACATGACCACCAGTCTCTCTATTAAATAGATAAACTTTGGTGGACTTTACACACAGCACTATCTAGCCCATAACTAAGCAATCCTTGTAATATGGGAACTAGATATCTGATATCATACTTACTTTTTAACATCTGACTGTACCTATGCCTCAAGATGATGGACGCAAGGCAGTGCATCGTAGGGCACGTTCCTATCGAGCGTGCCTTAATGCTTTGTTATAGGTGATGGTTACCACTTAACGTCAGGCTTGCTTGTTTCACCAACAAGTTGTGTAAAAAAAGCTGTTTCATACTGCGCTGACTCGAAGAACTGACAATCACTCAGGCGCGGATCCAGCCCTCGAAAAAGGTTGTGGTCACACACAGCCACCCGAAAATGTGACAGCGAGTCTGATATAAAATCGCTCATGATCGATATAGTGCATTCTGCATCATTAGACATGTTTACAATATATAATATGACGGTCTGACCAAAATTTTGTACAGTGTTGTAGTTCCACGTGGACAAAGTCGTGGGGCGAACACTGTGTGACGTCACACGGCTATTAGGGTTATGGGCGTGCCCATCGTGCCCACAACAGTGGATCCGCGCCTGCAACCGCTGGGGAACAAAGGTTCTCGAATGGCGATCACGAACATGTAAACTAAGCGTGGGACGCCCTTCTATCCGATGGACTGACGACATTGTTAGGATCGCGGGAATCGGATGGAGAGGGCTCAGAATCGTTCTCCCTGGAAATGTGTAGGGGAGGCCTATGTCCAGCAGTGGAATTCTTCAGGCATGATAATGATGGATGTGCTATGTTAACGAACCTCGCCCATCCAGGTCTCGATCGGCATTGTAAGGGTATACTGCACCACCTCGTCTTTCAGCAGTGGGCAGTAGGTGTTGGTGATAAAGTTACAGGTGACTGCCTCGTTCCCAAGAGGGTATGGAATTGGGATCGGCCCGAGGAACGCCGCAGCCAGGGTCGTTAGGCTATGGATAGTTTGAGCTGGTGGAAAGGTTAAAAAAACATTAATTAATTATAATTAAACCCTTCACAGCCTTCACAGCTCAGTTGGTAGTAGCTCTGCCTTCTGCGCCGTAGGCCGTGGGTTCGATCCCCACCGAGAACAAATATTTGTGTGATGAACATAGATGTTTGTTCTCTGTCAGGGTGTTATATAATATTATAAGTATATATTAAAAAATTAGTAGTGAAACTCCCAGCATAGCTCTCTCCATAGCCCGTTGAGCGACTTTGAGCTTGTTGATGAGGCCAATAGTAAGCGACCACGTCTCAGTTCCGTACGTCATCACTGGCAACACACACTGGTTGAAGACTTTCGTCTTGAGGCTCTGCGGTATCTGTGACGAGAAGATGTGGCGTAACTTCCCGAACGCTGCCCATCCGAGTTGGATTCGTCGGCTGACCTCTTTATCGAAGTTGGACCTACCTAGTTGGATCGTCTGACCCAGATACACATAGTGGTCTACAATTTCGATGATATCGCTCCCAACATGTACCGGCACGGGTGCGACATGAGCATTAGACATAATTTTCGTCTTGCTCATGTTCATCTTAAGACCCACCTGTTGGGAGACAATATCGAGGTCTCTGAGCATCGTGCCTAGATCTTCCAGCGATTCCGCCATTATGACTATATCGTCGGCAAATCGAAGGTGAGTGATGTATTCGCCATTGACGTTGATGCCATACCTATTCCAGGATAGCAGCTGGAAAACATCCTCCAGTGCCGAGGTGAACAGTTTCGGAGAAATTACATCTCCCTGTCTCACCCCTTTTTGCAATTGGATAGGATCCGTGCTTTGGTCCTGGAGTCGGATAGACATTGTGGCTTTACTGTAAAGACATACCAACACAGAACTACTACCAACTGATTTGTAAGTGCTGTCATATCTTTTAAAATGTTGAAATTTCAGTCTTTACCATTAGGGCACACGGGGCCCGTGCCTAGAGCATCTATCGTGACGGGAGCCCCGAAATGCCGATATATTTGTTAATACAGGTAGATTAAACCGATAAAAAAGGTTTATGGAGTAAACGTAAAACTAGAAGAGTAGTAGAGCTCTTTATGTGTGGCTCGTCCGGGGAAGTACCTACTACCACCACGCCTTTTTCTGCCGCCAAGCAGCGTTGTGGTTGCTGGAATTACAGGCACATGAGGCTTAACATATGCCTCAAGTTGATGGACGCAGGGCAGTGCATCGTAGGGCACGTTCCTATCGCGTGACTTGCGAGGCAAAGCTTTGTTATAGGTGATGGTAACCACTTAACATCAGGTGGGCCAGCTGTTTGTTCCATCAACTAGTCGTATAAAAAAGAAGTTAGTTGTTAGAGACTTGAGAAGCGACACGCCAACTTTTTTAAGTAAGTATATGTAGTATTTAGTAAGACGTTTCAAAGTGATCGTTGTGATTTTATTGACTGAATACATTTTGACTTTTGACTTTGACTTTGACTATTCTTTTTATCGATAACGTGCATGCGCCCGCGCCGACTCTCAACACTAGTGTCAAATGCAGGAGAAGTAATACGAGCCAGCTATATAACAGAGAGCGTATATTATTAGTTCTAGGTTGTACAGGTCAGGTGGTCGCTAGAAAGAGGCCGACCCCAGATCGCGGGCAAGCTTATATAGTGGTTGAACAGCGCCCCTAGCGGCCACTGTCCAAACTAACTAGACTACAATTTACTTTATGGATTAGGTAATCTATTGAAGTGTCAAAGACTCTTTAATGATCTTGGTATCTAGTACAGCAGTTGAATCACAGATGGCGCTGTGTTCAACAACTATTGTTAAGATGATTTATGACCGAGTGTTTAACGCGACTTATTAACGTACGTGTAACAGTAGTCTTAACGTACGTGCTCTGAAGATGATGTTGATGGTAGCATCGGATCCCAGCGGCAGCTGACAGGGGGCGGTGCTGCAGCCCTGGACGTAAGTGTTGATGGGCAGGGTGCTTGCTGGGTTGGGACCGCCATGCCGGGTACCTGCATAAAGATAAGAGTAGTAGAGCTCTTTGTGAAGGGCTCGTCCGGGGAAGTACTACCGCCACGCCTTTTTCTGCCGCCAAGCAGCAACGCTGTGTTGCAGTTTGAAGAGTGTGGTTGCCGGTGTAATTACAGGCACATGAGGCTTAACATCTGCATGCCTCAAGTTGATGGACGCAGGGCAGTGCATTATAGGGCACGATCTTGTCGTGCGTGACTAATGCTCTGTTATAGAATAAAAATAAAAAGAATAGAATACAATTTTATTTAGCATAGTTAAGTATAGGTGATGGTTACCACTTAACATCAGGTGGGCCATCTGCTTGTTCCATCAGCTATTATATAAGTAAAGAAAATAAAAAAATGATATTTTATTGTATCCCAAAAGTGGATGAATTATCCGAGTGCGATTTGAAGTGTGAGTGACCTAGCACCCACGGTGCCGCGCTAGCCATCCGTCAAAGGCAAAAATGGCCATCTCCATTTTTGCCGTCAACAGAGTCCGACGGCGCAGCAGGCCTAGCACGGGCAGAGGAAAAGTTGTCTTTCCACCGTTTTTATCTACATGTCAGTGGAAATAGTTCTCTTTATTTCTACTGCGTCAAGTAGATAAAAACGGTGGAAAGACAACTTTTCCTCTGCCCATGCTAGGCCTGCTGCGCCGTCGGACTCTGTTGACGGTGATGGAGATGGCCATTTTTGCCGTTGACGGATACGTAAAGGAGGACATCGACATCATCATCATCATCACCATCACCATCAGCTAGTTGTATAAAAAATGCAAAAGTTCATTGTAAACATAAACATATAGTAGACAGAAATGTATTTGCTAAAAAAATACATTAAATAAACATTTAAAGAAAGGAAATAGAAAAACAGATGTTATGGTAGGTGTTTGTGTGCTGCAGCAGCAGAAGGATCTCGACTCAGCGTAGGTAGGTATGCCTCACTACCATTTTAGTAGTTAGCCGCTGTTTTTAAGCCGAGACCTACATGATACTTAAAGACCGATATGTTTCAACAAGCAGCTTCTCGCGGCTTCGCACGCGTTAAAGGGGTGAGCCGTGATTGGGCCACAAACATCGTAAATTTCGCATTGATTTGTATATTAGTAGGGTAGGATTTTAAATACCTACGTAGGTATAAGATATACCATAGGCGTACATTACCAAACTAAAAATGCCTTTCCTATTTTTTAGCCTTGGAGTACATGTACTCCAAGTTTCAAGTTTGTAGGTTCAAGGAATATAATTTTTCATACAATCGTTTTCAACCCTTTTTACACCCTTAGGGGTTGAATTTCCAAATATCCCTTCTTAGTACACCTCTACTCTATAAGACCTAATGTACTCCTCAAATTGCAAGTCTCTAGGACCAACGGCTTAGGCTGTGTGTTGTCTATATGTCAGTCAGTCAGTCAATCACTCAGGACTTTGATTTTTATAGTATTAGAGATAAAACGCGAAAGTTACGATGTTAGGATATTCGTGGCTCAATCATACCCTAAACTATAAACCTTAGGGGTGAAACTTAGCACAAATATAGTTCGTAACCTGAATTACCATATAGGCTACTTTTATCCCGAATTTTTTTGGGAACAGGGTAGAAAATATTATAAATTACTACTAATGCGCGAAAGAACCACGGATTATTCTTTATTATGTACCTCAAATCCAAAATTCTTACTGTAAGTCTATTAAGCCATGGCTTTTATAACACGATTATACACTCTGTTAGAGATATGACTAATATAAGTACAGTTACTTTAAAAAAATACTGTCATTCCCCTCAGATCTCTTAGCACCAAACAAGGGCGTCGCCAAGGGGAGGCAGGGAGAGGCCGCTGCCCCCCCCTAGAAATAAAAAAAATGTAGCCAACTGCAAAGAAACCAAAGTCCTAAGGCCTAAGTTGGAACCATTCTTATTACAATCGCCATAGAGGCAAAGACTCTCTCTACAAGCTGTAAAGCTTCATGGTCTTGACTGTACGTACAATTCATATTTTTCTCATTGTGAATTTTCGCCCCTGGGCCATGGGCTGGCGACGCTCTGGCGCCAAGTACCGCCTCTTTAGAGAAAAACTTACATTGTGATACTTCAGTGGTTTGGCCATACGCTGGCCAAACCAACGCCAGAAGACCAAGAAGAACAACAGCAGAACTCATGGTTACACACTTTTTTAACACAAATAATATAATAACCCGGGAGTTGTAACGAAGTTGAATTATCAATGATTGAGTTGACGCGCTCATTTCATTTATATGATAATTAGGTTATAGGTATAGGTAGAGATTATCTTATCAATACGAGATAAGTTGCAGGTGTTTCAGATTTCTTGAAATAGTTTTTTTTTTTATACTACTAGCTGATGAAACAAGCAGATGGGCCACCTGATGTTAAGTCGTAACCATCACCTATAACAAAGCATTGCCTCGTAAGTCACGCACAATAGGAACGTGCCCTACGATGCACTGCCCTGCGTCCATCTACTTGAGGCATACAGATGTTAAGCCTCATGTGCCTGTAATTACACCGGCAACCACACTCTTCAAACCGAAACACAGCGTTGCTGCTTGGCGGCAGAAAAAGGCGCGGTGGTAGTACTTCTCCGGACGAGCCACACACAAAGAGCTACATAATATACACTACTAACTTATGATAATTTGAGAATGTCTAAAAGGTGGGTAGTCAGAGGTACGTCCAAACCAGATAGCTGATATAATACTTATATACTTACTTTTTTATGCAAATGAATACATAATAACACCCAGACAGAGAAAAAACTTCCATGTTCATCACACAAATGTTTATTCTCGGTGGGGATCAAACCCACTGCCTAGGGCGCAGAAGGCAGAGCCACTACCAACTGAGCTGTGAAGGCAACATTAGGAGTGTTACTGCTTGTGACGGCTACATATTATTCGAATAGCCTTTTAGAACATACCTTTTCGAGAAATACCTAACAAACTACCTACCCTTTCTCTTGCTAGTGATGTTCTTACTTAAAAAAATAAACGACATTAAAATTTAAAAAGCTTCATTTTCACACAAAAAAAAACATTATGACTAATTTATTTTCTGATTACATATTATTTACTTTTGTTTTTACCACCTCCGGCGGTAACAGCCGGGAGAAAATAAATTAGTCATATGTTTTTTTTGTGACAGACATGAATAAGAGACAGGGATTTTTGGCGTTCCTAGGTCCACCTAGGAACGCCAAACATCTCTGTCTGTTGCTCTTGTCCATACTCTCGCAGCTAACTCTAGATCGTTTGCAACGGTCTACGGATAGCTCAACTTTTTCTTAATGTATTTACATACATTACACACATGTACATTTTGTTAATTCTTATATTACTTGTTATTTAGTTTGAAATGACATGAAATAATTTATTGGCGTGAAGTACAAGAACAATGAAAGATTCTCACACTTCAGACAGCCTTCACAGCTCAGTTGGTTGTATCTCTGCCTTCTGCGCCGTAGGCCGTGGGTTCGATTCCCACCGAGAACAAATTGTGTGATGAACATAGATGTTTGTTCTCTGTCTGGGTTTTATTACATATTATAAGTATGTATTTACAAAAAAAGTATGTATTATATCAGCTATCTGGTTCCCATATTACAAGGTTTGGCTTAGTTTGGGGCTAGATAGTGCTGTGTGGAAAGTTAACCAATATTTATTTATTTATTTTACTTCGTCAAAAAAGCTTAGCATGAAAATAAAAGCAATAACATTTATATCCAAAAAAGTTTCAATAAAGATGTTTCAAGTGCAACGCGCCTTCCTGTTTTAGCTTTCGCTGTGAAATCAGAAATTATTTATTGTATACCTGGTAGTAAACAAATATCTTATAGCTATAGTCACATGGTAAGGTAGCTATGGTCACATAGTTAGGCACAGTTTTAACATTTTATCCGTTCCGGACGTACCTACAACAAAAGCACATGTTTTTTTTCTTAAAGTTTGCACTCAAGAACAACTTAAACATTGTATACCTACCTAATAAAATAAATACTCCAAGTTTCTTGTAGGACCTAAGGAAACCAAGAGGTTGATATTATGTGTGTGGAAATAGCCCTACCTCAAACATGACATGTAAATACCTACTTCGTTTGTTAATTTTTTATTGTTTTTGAAACTGGATCAATTGAAAAACACAGTCATCACTACATAGTATAAAACAAAGTCGCTTTCTCTGTCCCTATATCCCTATGTATGTTTAAATCTTTAAAACTACGCAACGGATTTTGATGCGGTTTTTTTTATAGAAAGAGTGATTCAAGCGGAAGGTTTATATGCATAATACAAGCATAATCTCTTATAGGGATAACCCACAATAACCGTGCGAAGCCGGGGTGGGTCGCTAGTTATCTATAAACCGGAATTCCAAAAACTGTTTTCATAAAATCTTAACCACCTGCAACAGATTGATAAGATAATCTCTAGCTATATAACCTACCTAATTATCGGCGCTACAAGCCTCCTCCAAGGAACGCCAAATGTACCTGTCTCTTGCTCTTCTTGAAAAATAAATTGTCAAAAGTATTTAAGGCGACCACAAGAGCTAATGTGACTCTCGCTCGCACGTTTCGACATGTTAAAAGATATAAAATCACTAAACTGTGCAATGTGATTGCACACAAAATGGTTGATTGCGATTTTTCGAAAATGAGTTTAGTTATTTTATATCTTTCAACATGTCGAAACGTGCCAGCGAGAAGTTGTTTGTAATTGTCAGCCTCTTAATAAACTTTTGCGATCATGACACATATTATTATGAATATTACAAGGGTACCTACTAGGGCATGCTCCCGGTACTGATCAGTATCGAAATTCCCGGTAATTTCGATACTGATCAGTACCGGTACTCCACAAAGCAAGTACCGGTACTTTCGATACTTTCGATACTCGATATCACTCATAAACTGTCGATGTTTTCTAGTGCGATATACATCAATTTCCATAAATAAACACTAGCACAGCGTTCAGTTTCACTTTTCTATTTAGATTTCAATTTTTTTACGAATTATGAACCTAGATTTAACAAACTTCTAATGAAATCTAAACAATTTTAAGTATTACGATTAGGTACGTAGTTTGTGTTGATTTTTTATGATTATTCGATTGATCATAGCTCGTTCTGATTGTTGTTTGCAAGTGGTTGGATTGAAAAGTTCGCGACCTAACCAAGAAAACAAAGTTCTATACCAACAATTTTTTATTTAAAAAAAGTACTCCTTCCATTTATAAGTAAGGCCGTAAATGTTTGTTTGCGATTTTTTTTCTCATCTAATCTGTAACCATACATGAGGATCGCTAATTGGCTTCTCTGATAACCTATATTACTTAGAATTTAAGTTTTAATAAGCTGTCGGTCTTCCTAAAATAAATAAACAAAATATCCAATTACACATTCTTCGACCTCTTCATTCGAAGAAAATTTTTGGCCGCTGACTTTTTTTTTGAGGTTTGGGATCAGATGAAAGTCTAAAAGTCAAGGCCAAATCAGGAGAATAAGCTACGTAGAAATCACAATCTTGAATTTGAGGCATGGATTCAATCCATCCAGATAAATCAAGATTTCCTATCTCAGTATCTTGAGCATTTCTCTTTAATTTCTTGTAACGAACGACGCAAAAGGGTTAAGTAATATGCCGAGCTAATGGTTTTGCCCTTGGCGAGATGGTCCACCATGATGACACCCTGAGATCTCACCCTTTTCCACAGTGGTGAACTCAGATTACATCTGTTAACTAATCTGCTATAAAAATCTTGAGGCTCAGCCTCAAACGTGACAATACAGTCGCAAGATTTTGTGAGCTCAACGCGCTTTTGCTCATCTGAGAGCAACATGGGGACCAACCTAGCTGAGACCTTAGAAAATCTAAGTTAACTGACAATTATGTTTTTTGTATGTTCATAGGAGATAGTCGAAGTGTGTGCAATCTTCTTGATGATCAGTCTTCGGTCTTTCCTAATGAGATTACACACCTTTTCATTGTTTTCCTTAGTCGGAGACGTCTGACGAAATTATTTTATGATCGCACGTTTCTTTTAAACCAGAAATACTACAATAACCAAATTTTGGATTGTGACAACAAACAAATATATAAATAAAATGGCGGTAGTATAAAAAAGATATAATAACTACACTTGGTACTTCTGTTCCAAGTAAATACCAGCATATGAATTACTGATTTAGTTAGATAACATAGTTTGTTACTGTTCATTCCAGTTGTTGATTCATTTGATGATTATTCTATTTAGCTTGACCTCACCTATTCTGATTGTTGTATGTAAGTGATAGTATTGTTCTAGGTCATATAAAAAAACGAATAATCTTAAGTTATTTTATTTACTACAGTTTTTGTTTCATTTACGGCTATACAGTTAGTTAATTGAAGATAATTAGCTCAGTATCGAAAGTATCGAAAGTACCGGGAATTACCGGTACTGAGCCAGTATCGGCAGAAAATTACCGGTACTGAGAAAAGTATCGATACTGCATGCCCTAGTACCTACACAAGGTGTTCCAATACTTGTGTTTAAAAACTTCAGGGGGCTAAAGTACCTATCAATATGAACAACTTTTTCCAAGGAACCAACACTGTAAACGCGAAAAAAAAGCTGCTTTATACAAAAGTTCAATACCTACCTGGCTAAAATGTATGAAACAGTTGTTTTTTTTTCGCGTTCACAATGTTGGTTCCTGAGAAAAGTTATTCATATTGATGGGTACTTTAGCCCCCTGAAGTTTTTAAACACAAGTATTGGAATACCTTGTATATCGCATATTTGGTACCAACCTATCTATTTTCCCGACTTTTCGGCAATGTTAAATGTCAAAAGTCGGAAAAGACACTGTTCGCTCCTCACTAGCTCTCCTTTATGTAAGTGCGCGAAATTGGAGGCATTATTTCAAATCAGGTAAAGTGAGCGTGTGACGTCGCCGGCAATGGAAATGGAGAAAATTGCACAAAATGGAACCAAGCTGTACCTACCTTTCGGAGTATATCTTTTGTTTCTCGGTTTTATTGTTGGAAGGTTTACCTTAACTCTTAATTCAATACCTACAATACAATAAAAAAAAAAATTGGTGGACTTTCCACACAGCACTATCTAGCCCCAAACTAAGCAAAGCTTGTATTATGGTACCTAGATAGCTGATATAATATGTATATAGATTTTTTTGTAAATATATACTTACTAGCTGACCCGTGCCAACTTTGTTGGGCGGTGTCAAATTTGCAATAAAATAATATTGCGGCTATAAATTGAGATGAAGGCTATCCTATCTTTTAAGTTAGATCAAACTGCACACGGTGCGCAAATTTGATTGAAATCGGTTAAGGGGCTGACAACTATCAAACAACTTCTCGCTCGCACGTTTCGACATGTTGAAAGATATAAAATTATTAGTTTTCGTACAAAAGCAAACTTTTAAATGTTTTACTGCTCAAAAGTTTGATTTACTAGTTTTCGTACATAAGCAAACTTTGAATTAGGGAAACTTGTATCGATCAAAATGAAATTTTTACTAAACTGTGTGAAATGTGATTGCACACAAATTGGTTGATTGCGATTTTTCGAAAATGAGTTAAGTGATTTTATATCTTTTAACATGTCGAAACGTGCGAGCGAGAAGTTGTTTGATAGTTGTCAGCCCCTTAAGTAGTTTAGGAGTCCATAGCGGACAAACAACGTGACGCGTAATTCATATATGTATATTAAGATAATATACAAGGTGTTGTATGAAGTTGTGAAGTTTATTATTGGAACACCTTGTATAATAACACCCAGACAAAGAAACAACATCTATTAGTGCTCTAAAAGAGCTTCTTTGAGGCGCACTTAAAAATCCTTTCATCACACTGTTTCAAAAGAAGACACCTTGCCTTGCCTTGCCTGACTCTTGCCTTTAAGATAGGTACCCAATTTTTTTTTTTTGATGATTGAAGATTGCAGTGATCAGAAAAAACAGACGAAAAAAATAGCGTATTTCTGTTACAAGAGGAATTATTATTTATTATCCATTCTTTCGATTGGCATCATTTGAATACGCCGTTTTTTTTCACATTGGAGTCGGTTCGATTCCCGTTACTCTATCTTCTCCTTCTTAGATAACCTTGCGTTGGTAATTGGAATAAAATATCTGAGGGGATATCTACCGTGCCTTAAATCGAGGTTTTTCATATAACTTAGGTAGAATTTAAAAACTATTCGAAAGAGCGTTAAAAATTCACCGCACATCGGTGAAACGTCACTCACGAGATCCAAACCCACACTCATCAGAACCAGACAAAACCCGACACGCCGAGAGCCGACAAACGGCCGGCAAAACCTGAAAATTCAAAACAAATTCAATTTTCCGCAATCCATTTTGACGGTTCCAAAGCGATGTGTCAAATTAGCCTGGCGTTCCGATAGAGGTGCAATAAAAACACAAAGCAATTTTTTTTTTTTTTTTTACATTTTAGGAAGCAACATAGCTTTTTCATTTTATTTGTTTTTCTAGTGTTATTTTGAGTTGTGTTGTGTAATTTCGGTGGTATTTTAACCAACATTACTTGAGGTCTTAACAAAGTGTAAACATTTGGAATGAAAGTGTATTATGTGATTATTCTGATTTGTCCGAAAATGTTTCCAATGTTTTGAAGAAAACCGCCACCATTTTCTTCAAAACAAATGACGGCCGACTTGACTATGGACTGACTTGACTAAAAAGTATTCAATACAAATCACTTGACACTGGCAAGATTGTCTGTCGAATGACGGACAGGAACCATAAATTGAGAGAGAGAAGAAGAAAACACAAGGCATGAAGTTGCCGAATGCTAATATACCTACCTCTCACATTTCTACATTTGGAAACATAAAATTACTGAACCTATTCAGCATTTTTGACAACCTTCACAGCTCAGTTGGTAGTAGGTACTACCAACTACCAACTGAGCTTGAGGTGTACAGATCAACTTGAGGCAAACAGATGTTAAGCCTCATGTGCCTGTGATTAGGTACACCAGCAACCACACTCTTCCAACCGAAACACAGCAACGCTACTTGGCGGTAGAAAAAGGTGGTAGTACTTCCCCGGACTAAATAAATCACTACATAGTATAAAACAAAATCGCTTTCTCTGTCCCTATATCCCTATGTATGCTTACATCTTTAAACTACGCAACGGATTTTGATACGGTTTTTTTTTATAGAAAGAGTGATTCAAGATGAAGGTTTATATGCATAATACAAGCATAATCTCTTAAGGATAACCGTGCGAAGCCGGGGCGGGTCGCTAGTAAATAAATAAAATGCCTATTTCTACCGCCAAGCAGCGTTGCTGAGTTTCGGTTGAAAGGGTGTGGTTGCCAGTGAAATTTCAGCAGGCACATGAGGTTTTTACTTCTTTTCGTATCACAAGTTCTTTCGAAACAGTCTGGTGAAAGTATTTTAAGCGCGCCTCAATGAGGCTCAAAATCTGTTTGTTAGGTTGATAGACGCAGAGGCAGGCGCGGATCCAGCCCTCGAAAAAGGTTGTGGTCACAGCCACCCGAAAACGCGACTGCGGGTCTGATATAAACTCGCTCTTTATCGATGTAGTGCATTCTGCATCATTAAAGATGTTTACAATACCTATTTTGTACAGTGTATAGTTCCACGTAGACAAAGTCGTGGGGCGAACAGTGTGTGTGAGACGTCACACGGTTATAAGGGTTATGGGCGTGCCCACCGTGCCCACAACGGTGGATCCGCGCTTGGGCAGAGGTACTTACACCTATCTAAAATAGATGTAAGTAAAGGTTCTCTCTATCAACATGGGTTTCCTAGCTCTGTGGGCTGGTCGCCGTCATAGTGTAGGGTACTGACAGCTAAAAACGATTTGCTTGCGAACGCGGCGAAATAAAAATAAACAAATACTAGGTATTTCGCTGTGTAGGTGCAGCAGAAAATGCAGCAGATTTATTACCAGAATTCTTCATCATATACCCACCTCTAAGTAGGTACCTACTGAAAGAAAATTCCATGGCGTGGTGGTAGGTAAGTAAATAGAGAAGTAAGTAGGTACGTGAACATATTCAAATAGAATTTATATTTCCTCTAAAACAAACAGCTCGTACGTACATAGGTACATGTTCTCAAGCATGACAGATTAAGAGCTGATTTCACCATGCTCCGTTAGTTATACTAATCAAGGATTAACTGGCCGTTAAATCTGACCTTAGATGTCAAACGCGTACATTTTGACATATTTAACGGCCCTTTAATCCTTTGTTATTGCTCTGTTGAGCATGGTGAAACCGGCACTAAACATATTTATGTAACGTTACAATTATTATACGTCACAGATTCAGTTTTACTTTACTCTAGTTTGAATTTTTTTTGAAACGACACTACTAACACTGACATTTCGACATTAGTTTTGTCACGTTTTGTTCACAAATCTGTCAAAACCACATAACGGCCTAAGTCGGAGTTTTTTTTGCGTTTTTCGTAACTGCGGCCTTTTTTGTATGGAGATTCGACAAGCGCCTCTATCGGGCGTGCTGAGAACTCACGAGTATCCATACAAAAACGGCCTGACGGGAAAACGAAAACCTAAACTCAGACTTGGGATAGTGATCGTAGCGCTGATGATGATTATTATCACGACGGCTCTGTCTACTACCCCGTTTACACTCAGTTCATGTCCGTGGAAATGTGCAAAGACATGAGCAGGGACTTGGGCAATCGAGAATGTAAACAGGCCACTTCCATGTCCACTCGCGTTGCCGCTCGCGTTGCGCGTGTTGTAGACACACATTGCCGGCGACGCTGCCGCAGACATATGGACGGCAACATTTCCGTCCACGCGAATGGCAGCACGAATGTCTACATGTAAACGCAGGATACGACGTAGGCCACACGGTCACGTAGACACCAACTTATTATTCCTGCATGTACGAAGCGCATTTCCCGTAGCAAGCTACGTGATACTACGCTATGTCTCCGTAGATCTACGGTAACGTCTACGTGTCTACGGTAATCATCTACGTGAAGTTATATTATCATTAACTGCCAGCGCACATAAATACGCAACACAAGGTACAGACCGTTCACCGTAAGATGTCCTCTGCCTTGAGATCACAGAGTACTTTTTATATACCTTGGGATATTAGGAATTAATTGGCAGCATTAGTGCCAAAAGTAGTATGTATTATTATGATTAAAAATGATGACTAGAACCATTATTAGGCAATTCAACAAATTATTAAAAAGTCATTATAAGCTGACTGTACTGAAAGGTTTTTAAAAAGCTTGATAATTAATCCCACCTCATGTTACATGTTACTCTCTAGTCTCGAGAAACGCACGACACTTCTCGACACGCCCCCGCTAGGGTCTAACTTGTAGCCTTATAAACCCGCTGGAAAAATTTGCTTGCAGTCCAACTATAAACACTCTGATACTATTTACTTATTATAGAAAGTAGGTACATTTACTACCATATCAACCTCTAGAGTGCTAGGTATTTTTATAGCTAGCACACTAGAGATTAGAATATGAGGCGCAGAATAAATAATCCAAGCATCAGTTTTGAGAAAAGAGCCATCTATAAATATTCTTACATACTAAAAGCAAAATTGGCGCTGCAGAATTTGATCTCAAAGGGCTGCGCTAGCGGCCGCGCCAAACGATTTGGTTGAATAAAAATCAGAGATGGCGCTAGTAGTACTTGAATAGGCGTATGGTTGGTATGGTTATGAAAATAATTAAACTGCACGGTGGGTAGTACTCTTTTAATCATCGGTAATTCGGTAGGTAAAAATTGATATTTTTTATTATTATGTAAGGCAGGCACCTGAAACTCAATTAATTTGTAATGGTTTTTTAATGGTATAGGTAATTGGTGTTTAGAAATGTTCTTCTCCATCGAACATAATTTGCCCGTTCTTTGCAAACACTCAAATATATTCAGAGGTAGATAAATGAGGTAGGTAGTTAGTTACGTATATGAAGACGCCAAAATAATAATAAAACTAAGTATTATTTACCTGAAAATACGTTTATTAGAAGTAAAAAAATTTGGCCGAACCATCATTTTCAAAATTTCTCCCATTTTATCATAATATCTGTAGGAAACCAAAGTATACAAAGTCGGGGCATAATTCTCAGCACTATGGAAAAAACAAATCACATAAAATCATTACAAAATGATGAAACTAAATCAAAACAGAATTTACCAATAAATCCAATAACGATAACTAAAAATAACGTTAAATACCTTTGAAACTTTATACTGGTAGGTTGTGGAATGACAATAGATATAGACACATATAGATTTGAGACTATAGATACAAAGTTATAATACCGGTAATGAATATAACACCTAATCATATTATTATGTGCTTTACACCCGAAGTTGTCGTTGACTTCATATATTTTCAGCAATAAAGCAACATTTCAGAGTTTGGTTTGGAAATTTAAATTGCACGATTTTCTTAAATTAATATTTTACACAAATACACCCCAAGTTTGAATTTTGTTTTTCGTAGCACGTTTTTCGTAACTTCAGACCTTTTTTGTATGGAGACTCGTGAGTTCAGTACTTAACAATTCTTCATACAAAAAACGTCCGACGTTACGAAAATAAAAACTTAAAATAAAACTCAGGCTTTGGGAACTGATATCGGTCTAATTAGCGTTTACCCACTGAAGTATTGGTTATTTTAACGTTATTTTGACTGAAAGTTGATCCTTAGTTTTACAAGAACCTAATTAAATATTTTATTCTGACGTATGCGACAGTACGTCCCTCTAGGCTCATTATGCAAACAAAATTAAACAAAAAAAGTACCTAACTTAAACAAAATTCTCATTCAGAGATCTTAAAAAATATAAATGCTCAATCGAAATCAGAATAGCTACATCTACTTAAATCTACTCATGTTTATAATCACAGATTAACTTTGAAATAATAACTACACATTATGATACATTTCAATACACTCAGTGACTGTTTTTTGTCCATCTTTCTTAATAATTGAGGAACACACTTAGCGAGAACGAAGTAAGAATTATGATATTCAAGTCTGCCTTACTTATATATAATGAACAGTCTTTTTTTCTTCAAAATGTTTCTTCTCATCAACCAAATTGATCAGTTAACTATTTTTAATCACATAACACTGGTATTTACACTATTAATACTTATCCTCAGTTAAATTATACGTCAAAGAGCTCAGGGTTAAGCCATTTGACCGTTTTTTTATGTATCGGAAGGTTTATAGTTGATATCTTTCACAACAACTTTGGGATCAATCTTCAGAATTCCACTTAGTTTTTTAACATCGATTTCGACTACCGTATTGCACATGGGCATCATAGTTTTGACGTTTTCGTATTGGTTGAACGATGATGGCTTCGTGCCGTAGAACGAGAACTCATCTTCCGAATCAGAATCCAGGTAGACAATGGGTAGCTTGGTTGTGGACTTTTTTGCTACGAGTTTGCTACAGGGCAGTTTTGAGGTGGACTTTTTTGCAATGCGTTTCGCGTTTGGAGGATTGACGTCTTCCAACTTCCTCTTGCCTCTAGTTTCGTGGTCATCTTCCTCAGGCTGATAAGGTACAGTCTTGTAGGATAGATTGAAAGTACGATGCATTGCACTGTGATGGATTCTGAGGTCCCTAAGGAAGGTGAATCTGCGGTTGCAGATGCCGCAAGATTGCACCTCGCGCGTATCTATCTGTAGTTTATAATACGCGTAGTTCAAGTTTGCTATGTCGGGGTGGGCTCCTTCGTAATGCACTTTCATGGATTCCAAGTTCATTTTAAGCGTTAGGCATATGCAGCACTTCACCACAACGTCCCCTTTATTGGCGAATTCGGACGGCTTGCTTCCGTGCACATGGGTCATCAGACTATTTTCGGGGACAGACGCTTCGCAATGCAAGCAAACTTTCTTGGGCACATCCTCATCTGTCTTTTTCTTTGACTGTAAATCGTAAACACTGGGAAGGACGTCGGGGATCTCCGTTTGTTTGTACAACTGTGGCATACCAGGGTGCTCGTTAGTCAAATGCACATACATTAGTTTTCTGGACGAGTTGAAGGGGCAGTAATTACACGTCAGTATTTTTAAGTTGTAATGCCGTAATATATGTTCTCTCATGCATAGTTTGACCTGGTGGTTGCTTTTGCTTACGAAATCGCAGTAGGGGCAGTTTCTATCGTTGATCCTTTTGCTTTCCGGCTCGTAGATTACCATGTTTTCGTCATCTTCAGAGTCTGACGAAGCTGGCCTCTTACGGGTTTGTTCTCTGATCTGATCTTCGCGAGCTATCTCTCTGAGCTGTTCCTCAGTGGGAACCGCCTCCTCGTATCTCGCTACTAGAAGGGAATTCTCAGATGGGTCCGAGTCTGTGTGTTCTAAGACGTATTGAGATGATGGCTTCATGGACTTTTTCTGGTTTTGGATAACGGCTGAAACCCAAGCGGACCTCATGGATGGGTCTCGTATTGCCTCTTTAGGACGGGAGAGAAGTCCAGGGTGACTTTTGCAGTGGAACTGTGCCTCGTGGAATGTTTGGAACTTATCTGTACATTTGGTACAGCACCATCTGTAATTATTGTTATTTTATTAGCCACAAGTATAGCCAGGATATATGATACAGCGAAAGCAAAGCGAAGCGCACAAATGAAGTTACGAAAATTTGTATAGCTAAAATGATGACGAATGAAAATTAAGATTTAACAAATAAAATAACTAATATTTGTATAAACTGATAATTTAGCCAAAGAGTTCTATTGCTTATTAAGATTGATAAGTAGTTCATGCACTGTTTTTACCTGATCCTTGTTAGCTCGCTCTCCAAGTGATTCCTCATTTCATCTTCATCTTTGATCGACATTCTGCATTTCGGACAGCAGTAGCTGTCATCTTTTGGATTCCCAAAATATCCAAAAGCCTGCTCCAATTCAGGATCGGAAGACTGGACCGCTTTTGGCGGTTCCGCCACCACAACAGAAGGTCCTTTCGAAGAACCTGAGACAGGTTTTTCTATTGCCATTTTCTGTTGTACGATCACTTTGTTGGCGTCTATGATGGCTGTTTGATGGTCGAGAAGCTTAGCCACCCATTTCTCAATGTTGACGTTTACAGGGAGCTTTGAGGGTTCGATGTAGTTGTTCCCGTGTTCCGAAGACATGTGCTCGTTCAAGCCAGCTCTGTGGTAGGCCTTGTAAGAGCATATAGCGCAGCTCCACCTGAAAAGTTTAAAATATACTGATCAAATCAACTGACCTGCTTAGGGAGTGAATGACTCTTTTGATATCTTATTTAGAATTTCGACGAAACAAATTCTCTTAGCGCAATTATTACAAAGTACAGAAGCACGCATCATTAAACACAGTTCAATTGGTAACTCTTTCACAAAACTAGCCTATATTATTACTTCTAAAATATACCTAAATGCGAAACTTTTGGATGTTAGTGGCTCAATCACACTAATAAATCTAACCACTAAGCCGTTATACACTACCGCGTACCCGCGTGCGGAAGCCTATACCTACATAAGTACCTAAGAATACGTACCATTTATTCCTTAATAACCTTTTACAGCTAATAACTTACCTTCTATACTTCAACTCTTCGTACAAATGGGATTGCATTGCCTCTCTCGTGAACTCCATCACAGTCTTGCACAAGGAGCATTTGTAGCCGATGCCATTGGGATCGCAGAACTTCCCATAGATCTTGCAAAGTTCCTCAACTGACATTTCTGCTTCAGTACAGTCTATCTCCTTTTTAACAAGGTTTAGGTCTATAGGGGTCGACGGTGTTTCGAAGGTTTCGACTGAAGTGTCACCGGGCGGTTCCGTTTTGACTTCAGTGTTTTGGATGCCACACTTCTGCCTTTGCCTCTGCCAGCGCGGCGTCCCATCTGCATCATTGGGAACGTCTCCTTCTCGGTAGTAGTAATAGAACACGTCCTCCGCTTTAGTAGGATGGGAGTTCGACTGGTGCTTAACTATATTTTCGATGTCAGATGTTCGGAAAGGACAGTACGCGCATTTGTACTGCATCTTCGTTTGATGATGCTTAGAGCAGTGTTCTATCAGATCGCGGCGAAGCATACTCTTGAATTGGCACAACCCGCACTGCCACGACTTCAAGTCCATAGTCCCGACCGCCGCTGGAGTTGCCGAAGGGTTGTTACCTTCCTCTCTCACGATCAGAACCTGTCCTTTCTCCTTGTGGACATCGACGATATGCTTCTCAACAATTTGCTTTTTAAAATGGTAGTAGGTGCAAGATGAGCAAGCATATAAGCTGACGTCATGCATCTTCAGATGGGCGATGATTCGTGACGCGGTTAACAGTTTGGAGGTGTCGAGGTGTTGGTGGGGCGGGCAATGCGCGCAATGGTAGTCCACTGCAGCCGAGTGGAGAGTCTCCCAATGACACCGAAGCATTCCTTCGTCTACTGAGATGTAGGAGCAGCCTTTAGCCCCGCACGTGTGCCGTTGGCGGTCGGGTACGAACTTAGGGAAGCGCGAAGCCGCTTCGGGAGCTACGGTGGATAGTTTATCGCGGGTCGCCGCAGAACTGGAGGCTAGGTTCACCATCTTGTCAAAGTGCTTCTCGTTGCTTTCGAGGTGTGGAACCGGGTTAACGGGCGCCGTCTGCGGTACTGGTTGTCTTTCGGCGTGTAGTTGCAAGTGTCTCACCATGTTCAGCCGCACTTTTGTGCTAAACTCACATATACTGCAATAAACTAAGCTTTCCATTATAGGGTTTATTGGGAGCTTATCGATATCATCTATCCCGAATTTCTTTAGCGTTTCAGTAGAAGCTTTCCTTTTCATCGGACCGGCGACTACGCGCTCCTCTTTGTGGATCGTGAAAGTGCAAGTACCGTCATCTTCAAACTTCGATGTGACGATCACTTTGATAACACCGTGCGAGTCTTTAAGGTGTTTTTTGGTAACGTTTAAAGTGCTCCATCTTGATTGACATATTCCACAGTAGTAATGCTTTGTTATGTTTAACACGTTGTGATCTTTATTGTAATGATTTATGACCTGTGTGATGTTGGTGAGAACTATCGGGCACGGCGCGTGAGGACACCGAATGGTAGACATTTCCAAGCAACAAGTATTAGTGTGTTTCTTGAAGCTCGCAACATTGCGGATGATTCGCTCACAATTGGGACATTTGAAGAGAATGTCTGGAGTGAGCTTCTTGAACTTCGGCTTGTCTTGATTGGTTGGTTTCTTTGTCACGGGTTCAGAGACAAGCTGTTGCAAGACAGAAGGCTCCCGTCCTGGTTCCGCTGCCGATTCGTCATCAGACAAGTCGATGACGGGCTGTTTCGCTTTTCTAGCCGGGGTTACCTTCTTTTGTGGTTCTTCTTTTTCTTCTTCGCTATCCAAGCAATAGACGACCGAATCTAGTCGCTGGTTGATAGATCGAGCTTCCTCAAGTTCTTCTTTGACAGGAGTGGCCGGTTCATTTACAACCTGAAGTGGTTTTTGAGGTGACGATAGCAAAGACTTTTCTATGGCTTGAGAAGTTTGCTCGTCCGTCAAATCACTTGACTCTGCAATTTCGTTTGGAGCCTCAGTTTCTTTAGGCGTTTCGGGCATAGGCTCTGAAGTTAAATTGTCCGATTCAGTTTCTATCATAAGATTCGTGTGCCTTATGAGTTTCTCTAATTCAATAGATCGTTCTGCCTCTCTAGTGGGGTTCTCTTTGATTTTGCTTGGAGTAATATCCTCAATTGAATACTTTTTAGTTTTGTTTAAATAGATTAGTGGTAGCACTCTGAATTCTGGTGACCCACCCTGAAAACAAGCACTTATTAATGATACTCTATAGTAATAACTTAGGTAATAACTAAGTAAGTAATAAATAAGTAATAACATTTCAGGCAACTGAAGTTTTACACAGAGCCACTGGACTTTAACCGCTTACCTTATTGGTAATGATCCTCAAATACCCCTGAGGACTCTTCGTGGGATGTAAGCTGGCTACATGGGAGAGCAATTCTAGCTCACTGTCGGATCCATGGACGCACCACGTGCATTGATACAGTCTCAGACCGTGCTTCTTCATATGTCGGACAAGCTCAGAAGGCGTGGATTTCGTAACTTCACATATCTATATAAAACAGGGCAGTATGAAAATACAGAAGCTGAATACGATAATAAATTAAAGCAAAAAATTCAAAGTCTTTAAACTTAAGACATGAGCGGAGATAATATTAAAAAAATACGCTAACTAACACTGTAACAGAGCAATAAACTTTGAAATATTCAAGTAACTTACATAGCATTGTAAAGTCTCTAATTCGTGCTTCTGAAGCATATGCTCGCAGAATTTTCCAGGTGTATACGTCCGAAATTTGCAACTTCCTTCGCCTGAAAAATTAAGCATACTTTAAACAGTTGGTCGGCGTAAGGAATCTGTAAGATGTTAATGACCTTACATGACTTACCATTTTTGCAGATGTAGTAAGGCACAGCGCTTTCCCGCGACAGTAGGTTAGAAGAATCAGCCGCAATTGACGACGGGAAAGTCGTGCTTCGAAGGACTGTAGACGACTTAATAATCGCTTCGTGAGCTTTCGTTATATGCGCGCAAACTAGCTGATCTGCAGCCGCACGATAAAAGCACTGCCCACAAGAGTATTGGCATCGGCCGTGTTCGTTGAAAACGTGCATCACGAGATCTATTGCGTTCCCAGCAGCGTCGAAGTTGCAATAAGCGCAATCCAACGCTCCTTCGCCGCCTAACTGCTTATGAGCTGAGGCGTGGACCAGAGAATCTTCCGCCGAATCCGACGTAAAAGAACAGTATCGTCCGGCGCACTTGAAAATTCTCACTAGTAACTCTTTAGTCATCATATTGTCTAGCACTATTCTATGTTTTTTCGACATCACATCCGCTTGGACCTCCTCATATTGGAAAGGTTTTTCCGGTTTAGATACTTGTCTCTTAGATGTTGTTGGGTAAACTGGGCTCGATTGTGAAACCTCCACAGTTTTATTACCGAGACTGACCACATTCTCGATTATAGGAAACGGCGTTTCGCTATCTTCGCCCACAAGATCACCGTCGACATCTTTCGATATTAAATCGGACAAAGGGCGAACAGCAATATATGATCTAGGTGAATCCGTTCTTTCCACAGTAGAGGTATCCATGGAAGACCTTAGAGAACTTCTCGAATCTTCGTTGATATTCTCCAGAGCTTTTTCCATTACTGGAAAATTGTCCAAGTGCCTATCGAGGAAGTGTGTCAGACAATCTTTGAAGCTAGACTGAACTCCTTGCAAGGTTACGATAACTTTGCACATGAAACAATAACCATCCCAGTGCTCGGAATGTTTGGTTTGAACATGTTTTTTCAGAGATATAAGAAGGGTGCTTTTGTAATGATTATCTTCCCCGTTTATGCAGCACACGTACTCTTTGGCTCCAGTTACTTTGTAATTTAATTTGAAATGGGGTTTTTCAAAAACATCAGTAGATCTTCTAGGCTCATGAATTTTGCCTGTATCGGTAGTTTCTAAAACTTGTCCTTGATTGAGAGACATGTCTGTATTCAACGTATTGTCTGATTCTGCTGTTGTAATCTCTAACGTCGATTCATTGTTAGTTTCTAAATGAACTGTATCATCAGTTTGATTAAATTCTGAAGTTTCACTATGTGTTTCATGGTATGTATCATCCAACAGTAATGGTCCGTGCGGGTATTCGGCTTCATGCTCTGTTTCGAGTTTGACAGAAGTCTCATCGCTCCGATCTTGATCGTCGGTCTCGAATCTGATTTTAGATTTCATCGGACCAGGCTTTAAGGTACGTTTAAATTCCGCAAGAGCTGTGTCTATATGTGGATCTGGTTGTTCTATTTTAGGGACTGCTGAGCTGGCTTCACTCATAAGATCACTGCCAGAAATTTCGCTACGATCATCGCTTAGTTCCACAGCACTCTGATTTGAGCGTGAGCTCCTCAATGTTCTCGGACTCTTATCTTCAGTTAAATTTTTCCTTAGCATGGCATTCATAGATTTTTGAGACATTGAACCCAAATTTATTGTATATACTTCGGTTTGTTCATCATTATGGCGCACTATTACGTGCGTTTTTAAGTTTTCGAGTGATATCTGTGTGTAATTACATTTTCCACAGATGTAGCCAATTAGCTGGCCTTTTACGTCTTTAGGGGGAGGTGGTATATCCAGATTGAACGGACATGGAGTTACATTAACACACTGATAGCACAATTGTTTATACTCACCTGTGTGTGTGCTAACTACATGCCAAAAGAACGTTTCCAAAGCTACTTTAGTTTTACTGAACTCTTTATAGCAAAATCTGCAGGTGTATTTTTCTGAAGGTATCTTACTAATGGCTTGGATATTAATCTCTTCACATTGCTGGATAGCTTTTTTAGCTGTTCCTGGATCCATTCGAGATAAAGGAACTTCAGTGTGGGCATGTTGTTTTTTATAATGATTTACAATTTCTGTACCACTGTATTCGCATAGCCGACAATCATATGTATGTACGCCTCGCCGGAAGCAGTATGTTTTGTCTGTAAAGCAATTCCAATCTGGTATTTTAACAGATTGTAGTGGCATTTGTAGTTTAGGCACTTCTGGTGTTGATGAAGGCTTCTGGTGTTGTTCTTTCTTTTTTTTATACTTTGATTTGATTACTCCAGTTTTCCACGAACCGCGCTTCTTTTTAGGTTTCTTTTTTATGTCTTCTAGCACCTCGCTACTCCCAAAACTCGCAGACGATACTAAGGACTCACTTTCAGAATCTGAACTGTCTGCATCGCTTTCTTTTGTGGTATTTGTGTCGGCAACTGAATCTGTATCAAATTCATAAGGATCGCTTATATCGATTTTCTGTTTTGTCCTCGACTTTGGACCCGGTTTGTAACCAGTAATAGGTTTTGGCTTATCAATTTTGTTTTCTGTATATTTTCCACCTTGATCGTCAGTTATTTTGGATTTTGGTTTAGGACCAGGTTTTTTTCTGGGTTTCTTTACTAGTTCCTCTAAGCTCTCCGTACTTTTATATTTTTTAAGCAGCACTACAGGTTCGTTTTCTTTGAGCGGAACATTTTTACCTTTTTTATCAACCATTTTTGCTAAACGGCACATACGTATCCCTGTTGCATTTAGTACGTCGTCGCACATAAACATTTCTTTAATGTCATTCTGAAGCTTCTGCAACTCTCTATTCGTAGCTTTTTTCGGAGTCTTAGGTTTTAATTCTTGTAATTTCGACTCTTTGATTTTATTTATTCTTTTTAAATTTGCTCTACTGCGCTTGTACTTTCCTTTGCCTCTTTTTATTAATTTTGTCTTTTTGGGAATTGGTTTTCCTATTTTCTCTTTGATATTTTCATCTTGAATTTCATTCGATCCTAAGCCACCGTTTAGATCATCAGTAGTTTGATCCTTTAAGTCATGACCATCATCAATTTTATCATGACTTGCTTGAGTTGAAGACGGTGGATTCTCATCATTTTTCAAAACTTGACTATCTTCTGGAACATAGACTTCTGAACATTCTGCTTTATTATTTTCAATTTGAAAGATATTTTGATCATCGGGTTGTACATCCTTGACACGTTTATCAGTATCAGGGGTTTCTGCAGTTTCATGGATTTCATCATTAGCATTCTGCTGAACACTTTCTGTGTCATTTTCAGGGCATCTTTGTAAGTTTATCGAGTGCACTTCATGGGATTCACCTTCAAGAGTTTTTTTAATAGATTTGTTTGTATCTATGCTTTGGTTATCATTTGCATCTTCTTCATCGGATACGATTTCACTCAACTTTTCAAGTTTTTTCTTAATTTTGTTCGACTCTCCTGACTGTTCACCCAGCATAGAAAGGAATTCTTTTATTTTCGATTTATCTTGCAAAATTGACAGTAGACTGCCAAAAGACTCTATAGCAGACACTTCTTTTCGCGACTGACTCGGTTCTGCGGTTTCCTTCGAACTTTTTTCAGTATCATTCAGAGTGGATGTCACATCAGAACTCACTTCACTGTGTAGATCCATGGTGCTATCGGGTAAACTTTCTTGAATTTTCTGACGCACACTATCATCATTTTGCACAATTGTACTGTCAGGAGCAGATTGATCATTGCTGTCAATTTTTTGGACGGTTTTAGCTTCGGTGCAAATGTCACCCACATCTTTGATAGAGTTGTTGTGATCTATTTGAGTAGTAGAAACGATTTCATCAGTACTGGCTGTTAGACTATTTGTGTCATTCTCATAAAATAATTTATCTAGGGGAACTTTAAGGTCAGATTTCTTAGAAGTAAATTCAATACTATTTAGAGGATCTGGTTTTTGTTCTCGACCAACTATATCGGAAACAATTGGAGTCGCTGTATTTTGGTCATCATTATTACTGTGTGTTAAGTTCAGTTTTAGTCTTTCGCAGCTGTCATTCAAATCTTTTTCAATAAAATCCGATATATCACCCAGTGTGTTTTCTTCTTGACTATCAATGGCACCGATATTTTTATCCATTTCAGTAGTAAAACTATTATTTGTCGATTTTGCTACACTAAGATCATGATCTAAATCTGCTATCAACTCGTTAATGTTATCAATTACTGGGTCCGATACAATGTTATCAGAAAACATTTCCAAATCATCTATACAGAAGCTGGAGTGTAAACTGTCTTCTTCTAGAGTCTTTCTTGGTTCTTTTTCAGCAGAAGATTTTTCTGATTGTTCGTCCACTTTTTGATGGACTGATAATATTGATTTAGTAGACTTTTCAAATGCCTCAATGCCTTTTGTATTGGTGGAAGTTTCACCTACTTTTTGTTTTATAGGAATTTCCATCTCATTACTTAAAGGCTTCGATTTGCTTTTGGTTTTATCAGTAAAATCGGGTTCATCGTTTGTTTCTGAATCATCAATTATGGCTTTTCTGATATGCTTCGATTTTTTTATAGATTCTTGTCCTAGGCTAGAATCGTTTTTTTTACTGGACCTCGTTACTCTTTTTTCAGATTCATCGTCTGAAATTACAGCTTTCTTGCAGTCTTTAAGTTTGATTTGTTTATTTTTGCTTTTTAGACCATCATCTGAGTTACCTTTATCTTTTTTCTCTATTGATTTAACTGCTGTGTTTTTTTTCCCTCCTTGTACTTTTGAAGTTGTTGTTTTATTTTTTTCAGATTGTTCATCATCAGAGTTCTTGTTTTTATCTTTTTTGTCATTCGTTTTAATTTTTTTACCAGTATTTATTTTAGGAGTGGATATTTTCACTTTGTCATGTTCCTTTATTAACTCTTCAATAGGCGTATTTGGTCGTTCTGGTTCAGGGCGTTTAATTTTTGGTATTTTATAGTTCTTTACACCAAAACCAGTTCCCATGATTGTGCCCTTAGCTATGTTATCGTTGGAATAAGAAATGCCAGAATGACGCCGTTCCCATGAGTTACTACTACCTCTATCATTTTTATTACGTCTCTTATCGTTTTGATCCATACGCATTCTCGGATCTCTGTAATTTTTCCTGGGAGAATACGGTTGTTTAGCATTAGAGCTTCGTCCATGTTTTTCAAAATCATCTTTCCTACTGCGTGGGTTTGAGTCGGAGGTTTTAGTCTTATTTACCTCAAGAATATCTTTTTTACTCCCTCTCAACGTCTCAACCTTAGTACAGTTTTTAGACGTGCTCAATCTATAAGACTCAAAGTCAGCTTTTATTTCTTGGAAACTTTTTTCTTTTATATTACTGACGAGAGTTCTACCAACGCTGCTCGCTCTTTGGAAGTTTTCCCTGCGTCGTAAAGAAGTAAAGTCGGTAGAATCTTTTATATTAGTTTTATCTTCATGAGATAGAATGCGATCACTGCTGATTTCTCTAACTAGTGATCTGCCTACACTAGCGGCACGTTGTCGTCTAGAATCGAATGTATAATCAAATACTTCAATTCCTTTGCCACTTTCCATAAGATTTTGGAAAGTTGCGTTTACGCTAGTGTCTATAGTGAAAGAGCGACCCGCTTTAGGTTTTACTGAAAGTGAATTGTTATATTCACTTTTACTGACACTTGGAGCTCTACCTCGATTCGGATTCATTGGCATGGCTCTTCCAACGATGCCTTCATTTTGGTTACGAAAGCCAACTTCTTCTTCATTGTGATCAGAATATCTATTTTCGAAGCGAGTATCACGGTTTCTGGTGAACAGTCGATTACTATCCTCTCTTGGTAAAGCACGGTTAATACTATGGTCACGCCGTGCTCGGTCATAACTACGGTCGGATAGCTCATTTGGATAACTTTTAGCAGCTCTCCCAATACTTCTTTCTCTTTCGAAGCGCTGAGGTTGATCGGAGACATTGGATTTTAAATAGCGACTGCCCTGTTCGCTGTGGTATCTGTCACTTCTTCCGAAATGTTGCTCTCGGTCGTAATTACGAGGCGAATCGGATCCACTGTATGGTCTTGTGTGAGATTTATATGAGTTGCTACGATTAAAGCTACGGTCATTGTGGTATCCATGGTCCCTTTCATCGTGCTGGTTCCGTGGTTCATAATCAGACTGTCTTCTGCTCAGTCTAGGATCTTTATTTTCAGATCTACCGAATGGATGGTTAGGAGTAGCTGGACATTCAGACCTACCAAACGGATGACTTGGAGTAAGAGGACACTCTGATCCCCCAAAAGAGTGGCTAGGAGTTGGAGGACAATCAGATCTGCCAAAGGAAGGAATAGGCGTACTCGGGCAATCAGATCTTCCAAAAGAAGGAAGAGGGGTAGTCGGGCAATCAGATCTTCCAAAGGAAGGCAGAGGGGTAGTCGGGCAATCAGACCTTCCAAAGGAAGGCATAGGCGTGGTCGGGCAATCAGATCTTCCAAAGGGATGACTAGGAGTTCTCGGTGTCTCCAATAGTCCGAACGAACTTCGTGGAGTGCAGGGACTATCTGACCACCCAAACGAGGGACCCGGCGTTGTGGGGCAATCTGGTTTATTATAACCGTCTCTTCGATCGACATAAAACTTGTCATTTCTGGGATTATAATTCGGTTGAGGGTCTCTTTGGGCAGAACTACCCTTAGAGTATTCCCAATGTGTGTTTTTATTATCTTTTCTCGATCTGGGATCATCGTTTGAGTTTGAAGGTGAGTTTTGTTCCCAAACATGTCTATCTTTAGCAACCGGAAGGTCACGATTGTCACACAGAGAAAATGATGGTGCATATACATGTTTTTGTTGAGGTTCTTCGTTTTCAAATGACGGGTGAGAAGGAGTCATGTCGTATGTTCTGACACTAGGCGTCCTAATCGGTGTCATACTAGGAGCATAACTAGGCGTATAGATTGGACCTAAAAGTGGGGGAATGTTGGGAAACAGTGTCGGTCTAGGTGTTCCTTCTAAGTTTATAGCTCCATACGGATTAGGGCTATCTTTACTGGCTGGTTGATCTCTTCTCAATCTAGGGTCAACCAAAGCCGGTCTGTTTCCATCGGGGACTTTTTTATTTGTCTCAAATACTTGCGGACTATTCAAATTATTAATGCCAAGTCCTGGTAAAACCGCGGTTGTGGGGCCTGCGGGTGGTGGCACTGGTTGTGGTGGTATAGACATAGGTCTCAAATCTATGTCTGTTTTAGAAGTGAAGTCAGCAGTCTTAACAGGCTCTATTGGTATGACAACAGGAGCTATATCGGGGTCTTCTGTGAAATCTACATCGGGTGATTTCGGTGCGAGATCTCCGTAAATATCATCCACTGACCAATCTCTGTCATCATCTAACAAGTCATCATCCGATATTTCATCAGTGTCATCGTCTAATGACAACCTAGTAGGGAAGTTGAATCTTTCACATTCTTTCTCAGTTAATTTAAGGCTTTGTTTTTTCATTTCTTTTCGTTTTGCATTATTCCGTTTTTTGAGAAATAAGGATTTGTAGGACTTTTTTTTGTAGTTTTCAATCGATATTCTTTTTTTCGGCATCGCCTTAGATCTGTCTGTGTATGTTATTGTAGTACTGTGCACGGCTGACACTGTATCAGAAGCTAAAGCTACCTTCGATATTTTAGGCTGATGCAAGGCTGGGGTGTCAGTTTCCGATGCTATAGAAATTGTTTCACTGAGTATTTCGTTTTTAAGCGCTTGTAGTATATCTATTTCCGACAGCACATCTTTTTTAGCTATGGGAGGTAAAGTCGGTTCATTCAACAGTGGTATTTCCGTAGAATCATCTGTATTTTTTGCAACCGAGTTTTGTTCTTTTGTAGGAACAATAAGAGCTGTACAATTAACAATATTATCAGGTTGTTGATTCTGATCAGAAGTTTTGCTACTTTGAATACGGGATTGTGCCTTTTCATTATGAGTTTTATAAAAGTTTGCAATATTTTTTGTTGCTTCACTTACAGCATCTTGTAATTTGGCTGGAGATGGAGTTGGAGATAGAAGACCTTGAGAAGGCGAGTATGGAATTTTTGTAGGGGTTGTGAGATTCTTATTTGGAGAATTTTCACTCTTAGTAGGTGAATCAGAAGTCATAGCAGTATCATTTCCACCTGTATTAGCCACATGACTAGATTTAGTGTCGTTTTTTTCGGTAGGCATTGCTTTGTCTACGTCATTTTCATTCAAATCATGGTGTGCCTGGCTTTGTTTCCTCCCGAGTTTGTCTATGTTCTTGTCTGGAGATATGTCTGAATCAATGCAAATAACATCTTTGCTTTTATTTTCAAACATACCTGATTCAGATTGATCAATTTCTGTCACTGGTTTATTTTCCCCCTCTTTATCTGAATTTATAACCAAACAAATCTGTATTTTGCGTTGCTGATTACTTTTTTCTGCGGCAGTTTTTACTTGGCCCGATTTCTTATCTTTATCCATGACCACAAGACTACCGTATACATTTTCTATAACTTCACTTTCACTATCAGATATCTCACCTTCTTCAACTTCGGGTTTCCTTTTTTTTTTAGACTTAGGTTTTTTGCTGTAAGATTTCAAAATTAATTCAGATAT
Source organism: Chloroclysta siterata (assembly GCA_932294275.1). Taxonomy (NCBI): domain Eukaryota; kingdom Metazoa; phylum Arthropoda; class Insecta; order Lepidoptera; family Geometridae; genus Chloroclysta; species Chloroclysta siterata. Next base: position 10,891,650 of record OW028607.1, on the reverse strand, counting down.
GTCATCGTTGGTTCCCGTTTGCTTTAATTCTCCCAATATTTGACTTCTTAATTCCCGTAAAGTATCGATATTTACATCACCATCGCTACAATTGATGATACGCGACAAAATATCGTCAGTGTTGAGTGAATGCAAGCTTTCTTCTGGCACTTTTAGAGTGATATTTAAATCTTTTCTTGATTTTTTTTCTTTGGACTTTGAAGGTTTTTTTCTCTCTTTCTTGTGATAAGGTGGGGTGTTTCTTCGGGGTGATCTTCTTGGCGAACGTCTACTGAAAAGTTGTTTTTCTGTTGATGGCTCTTCATCCACCCACCTTGATGACCTGGGTTCAGGTGACACTAAGACTCGTGTATAACTACGTCTTGACTGTGATTTCGGAGATATCTTTGTTTCGGGGGCCTTTTTGGGTGAAGCCTTCATTGGTGACAATGATGACTTTGGTCGTCTTTGAAATAAAGCCGGTTCCTTGCTTCCAGGTTCACAAATCTCTTCTCTTTCACTTGCCCTAGCTATTTCAGGTAAAGTATCGGCTATATTCTGAATTTTGGCAACAGTTTTAAGTTTAACCCTCACAGCTTCTAAATCGGATTCGTCTTTAGAAGAATCTATGTTTTCAACTTTTACGACTGGTAGTGTGTCCTTCTAAAAAAATATATTAAAATGATTAATAAATAACGTATAGTTGCGAGCTAGAGGTCATAAATTTGGCATTGATTCATAAAAAATAACGTACCTGTTCTACTTTGGCGTACAAATTAACCAGAACTTGTTCGCATTTTAGCAGATTATCCATTTTCATCCTAAAACGAAACAAAAATTGTTAACAGCTCAATTTCTCACGGTATTGATAACTATCACTGTGCAAGTATAGTGAGCAAAAATCACAAGTCTTTGGGAAAACCATTTTAATTCTGTAGATTTGTCTATTTTGGCCCTGGCACATCGTCCAATTTTTTTTTATTTTATACCACTAGCTGATGGTACAAGCAGATGGCCCACCTGATGTTAAGTGGTAACCATCACCTATAACAAAGCATTGCCTCGTAATTCACGCACAATAGGAACGTGCCCTACGATGCACTACCTTGCGTCCATCAACTTGAGGCATACAGGTGTTAAGCCTCATTTGCCTTCAAACCGAAACACAGCAACGCTGCTTAGCGGCAGAAAAAGGTGTGGTGGTAGTACTTCCCCGGACGAGCCCTTCACAAAGAATTCTGCTACTTTTAAAATCTACTAGGTTAAAACAAGCACCTTTTTTTCTTATCTAAGAGCAAGTCTCTCAAAGAACGAATCTTATCGAGTTGCGCCTGACGAGGGTTCGAAGACGAGGAGTTGTTGCTCTCCAGCCGCTTGATCATACTCTCCAAGAAGGGTATATACTTCTTCATCTCCTCGAACTTGCGATCGTATTCGGACCCCATCTTGCTGGCTGAAATTAAACTTAGAATTTAGCCTCCTGTTTAGAGAAATACGAATAATGAAAGATAAAAACAGCTAAAACCTAGCAGTAAAAAAAAGATTCAGGTGATTTTTCAATAATCACCTTGACAATGAAAACTGAGGCTTGGCAGCATATTCAAAAGCAGGATAGGCAAAAAAAAATGTTTAGGAATCTATAAAACATCTTAAATAAGTAATAAGAAATCTACCACGATTTATAATGGCTTGGCTATACCAACGCGTTCAATCTGAATCCGCGGTGGTTGCACGATGAAATGGAGACTAGCTGTTTGTAGGTAATTGCCGTACAACATCATAGTACAGAACTGATCGCCACCATACATACAACCACCGACACAAGATGAACACGTCAGCTTTTTGAGACTTCTATGAGCAAAAATATGGTAGGTATTTATTAAATAAGTAAATTACAATGAATGAATACAAAATATTTATTAAATGTACCAAATACATAATTATGAAACTGAGCTGATCTGCAGACCGTTGTGAACGATCTAGAGATAGCTCAACTGATATAAATTAGTGCCAATCGGATCGGCTTTGAACATAAATTGATTCCACATAAGTGGAAATGAAATGGATTTAGCTAACATGCTTGCAGCGCCAATATTAGGCAACTATCTAAAGTCACATTCATTAAAGAAGATATCATTCAAATTGCAAGATTATAAGACTGATTTAGATGTAGTTGATTGACAATCAGCCGCGCAACAATTTAATTGATGGGGCAAAACGAACGATGACTTTCAAAGAATATTAGCGACGTAGTATTCTGTTGCAGTAAGTATCGTTTACACTTGTTTGTTCTTTAGTTCTAAATATGTTTGTATTTAAAACCTTATACGAGTCAAAGATAGGTACCTACTCGAAATAAAATAATTCGTTATAACTTTGGAGAATCGTCGTCCAAGTGTACATTGTCAAACTCTTATTACGATTTGTATAGAATTTGCTGTTGAGATTACATTAGTTATTCGCATCCACATACATACATTAAATCACACCTTTTTTCCATAGGGGTAGGCAGAAACCACGGGCCTTCACTTGCTACGGTCCATACATACCTCTTTCGCTTCATATTCACACTCTATTATTTATGTCACTTTTACGATACAACTATTGCCCTCATACTATAAAATAATGTTTAAATTTAAATAATGCTTAAAATTAGCGCTGTCTCTCTTTGCCATCACGCACTGGTAAGAGATGGCAATAGTTTAAGCTTAGTTTATCGTTTTTTCATATGTCAGATTTCTTATAGTAAGGCCGATGATGCTTATCGGTCGAAAATAACGACAAAAACAACGAATGAAAGCATATTACCTAATACTAAATAAGCGGTCTTTGCCGTGAGGCGTCCGTACACGTTTCGCATCGGTGAAGGGCGAGCTTTATTTTATTGTTATTTTTCGGACTTAAGGTACCAAGTCCGAAAAATAACTAATTAAGTATTTCCACAAACTTTTTGTTAAATTACCTGCATTCTTTTATACTATCCCTTTAGCCAACCTAAACAAATACCTACAAAATCGGAAATTTACAATAACTGGGCCTATTAGGCCTTTGCCTTGATGATGATAATGACTCAAACTAAACCCTAATTTTAAACCTTTTTTGATAGAGGAAGGTTTTTGCTATTATTTGATGTGGGTAAGTAGTAAGTTCTTACCTAGCCCACCTACCTAATCCTAGCCTATCCCACTAATAATAATATTAGGCAACTTTTTATCCCAAAAAATTACCAGGAACAAAGTAGAAAAATGACCGATCCCAACAAAGGGAACACGCCGTAAGGCGATGACAAGAGCTAATGTACCTCTCGCTCGCACGTTTCGACATGTTGATAGATATAAAATCACTAAATTATTTTTGAAAAATCGCAATCAACCAAGTTGTATGCAATCACATTGCACACTGTTTAGTAAAAATGTCATTTTAATCAATTACAAGTTTTCCTACTCAAAAGTTTGCTTTACTAGTTTTCGTAATTATGCATTCGTGATTTTATATCTTTCAACATGTAGAAACGTGCGAGCGAGAGGTATCTAATCTACGTTAGCTCTTGTCTTCGCCTTAAACTAGCGAGCGAAGCCGCGGGCGGCAACTGAACTTTTATTTATTATTTGACTGTAAAAGAGGTTGTCATTATAAGTGGGCAATACACTAAGGAGAATGTATATCTAAGTAGATAGGGAGGTAGACCTGCACATGTTATTGTTGCGTTCCTGAATGTACCATTTCTGTCAGACATTACGAATTTACGACATTCATGAAAGGCATTTAGAAAATCTGTCATTTTGGGAAAAAGTGATTACTTATAAGATTACTTCAAACCGAGATAAGTACTAGGTATCTAGGTATATTAAAATCAATCCTAACAGACCGGAAACAACGAAACATCCCTGGGAACCCTTAACACTTTAACACCCTATTTCTCACATGTTATTTATGCTGTGGTAACACGAAAAAAATATCGGCGCAAGGGCATTCCACCACATCGCAGGCAGCAGCTGGGTTTTGAAAACAAAAGCGCCGGCGCGTGCATATCGAGAGGGGTTCTCAATATATACTGTACCTAGCCTACCCCAAGTCTCGAGTTTTTTATCCCATAGGAATTTCGTTTTTCGTAACGTCAGGGGCCTTGCTCACTTCGAGCGAGATAGATGACGTCAAATCTCGTTCAATAACTCGTTGACGTTGGGTCTCGCATGAACTTTGAATGAGAAAATTGGGGAGTAGGATGATGAGAATGGGGATAAAAAGTTATCGAACGAGATATGACGTCATCTCTACCGTGAGATAATCACGCTCGAAGTGAGCATAAGGCCCCTGGCCTTTTTTGTATGGAGACTCGTGAGTTCTCCGATAAGAGGCGCTTAGCGAATCTCCATACAAAAAGGAGTGTCGCTACGAAAAACAAAACTCATTGGGATACGTGTTGATTCTGGTGTCACAGCTAACTAAAATAGTGTGAAATATATGAAAGATCTTATTCTGTTGGAATTAAAGTTCAAATTAGCATACCACCTCGACAGACATTCCTAAATTTTTGTATTTTTCTTTACAGTTGCTGGGTATAGGTATTTACGTTTTTTTTAATATACTACTAGCTGATGGAACAAGCAGATGACCCACCTGATGTTAAGTGGTTACCATCATCTATAACAAAGCATTACCTCGTAAGTAACGCACGATAGGAACGTGCCCTACGATGCACTGCCCTGCGTCCATCAACTTGAGGCATACTGATGTTAAGCCTCATGTGCCTGTAATTACACCGGAAACCACACTCTTCAAACCGAAACACAGCAACGCTGCTTGGCGGCAGTAAATGGCGTGGTGGTAGTACTTCCCCGGACGAGCCCTTCAGAAAGAGCTCTACTACTCTTACGTCAATTTGTGAACACACTAAGCATAGGTAATCTGTGTGATTGAGCACCATTCGTCTCCACCGGCAAGGCTTTAACTTTTGTAAACGCACAGTGTAGCACACTTGCGCACACATGTACGCAACAGAGCAGTTTCAATTGATTGAATAAATTTATCAATTTTCTCATTTGTCCAATCCATATCTACTTATCTTGTGCGCATACATATAAATGTTTTCACCCTGGTAGCGGAAGCAAGACTGAGTTCGCGAACCACAACTGTGTAGGTAGGTAGGTACGCGTCGACGCGAGTTCACTGATTGCATGTGTGCGCGCACAAATTGTTATTGTTTACTCGCTCAAGTCCACCAAGAGATACATTTGTGCCGAACACTGGTGGAATCCTATCTTTACGACGTTGTCGGTGCATCGGGTGAGGGCGTCTTATATTCCCTAAAAACGCGACGTGAACCTATAATAAGTAGGTAGGTAGGTACATGAAAAATATGCGATGAATTCAGAACCTCTTGGAAGTTATAAAGTACTTACCTATGATAAAAAAATAAGGCCACGTTGCACTTAGGGTAAAAACCATGCATGCCATTGCCGATGTAGGTAACTAATAATTATACATATATTTAATACCTACAAACAACCAACTTGCATAGAAAAGCATTGAGATATTTAAAGATCATCTATTTAGCAACGTTGGTCATTTTAAGTCGAATGATCCAATTACCTACTAAATTATTAGTCTAAGGTAGTCTAGTGACGAGAAAGATCGCTAGTAATCGATACGGAAGTTTTCGATTAGAAAAGGTAGTTAAAATGATTTAGAAATTTTGAAAAGGTAATAAGATAATAGGATGTCCTAAGAAAATAAGTAGGTAATAGCTTATTTCGTAGAAAATTGTTTTAGCTAGGGATGGGAAACGGATCATTCATCGTAGTTGACCATGTCGATAAAATACAGTTTGTTAAAATTGAATTGTAATGGGGAGTAATAAAGAGAACAAAAAGATTTGCTTCCACGGCATCTTAAATGGCGGTAGTAGGTGGTTTGAAGGGATTCAAATAGAAAATTACCTTTATTATGGTGTCCGTGTCGGATCAATCGAACGAAAATTGAAACTTCAGTTGCCTCTATCCTTTATCCGTTTAACGCCTTCTAGGAATAGATTGAACCGCTTTTTTTTAGAAGCCAAAGTCAATGGGTATTTATTCAGTAAAATCACAAGGATTACTTAGAATTTCTCCATTCCTTTTAATCTTTCCCCGTTCGGATTTCATTCGGACGTGTCATTGCGTTGTTAAATATTAGTCTCCAGCTTTGTACCATATGTAGGAAAGAAAATTCTTTGATAGTTTTTTCAACGTTATTAATTATTAGTGTTTTAAAAAGGGTTTGAGCAAGCAAAACCCGTCGTCGCCATTACCGAACATCGCCGAACCTAAATACTACGAGCGAGAGTCCACTTAAATACCTTTGTACAGTACACCTTCACATAAATACGCATCAGGCTACAATACACTGCTCTTTTATGTCCTTGTGTAGGTAAAAGACATTTTTTTTTTGCTTTGTGAAGCGATATCTGTATCCGTACGTACCTACAAGCTATTATATATAAGCATATAACCTACTTAGGTACTCTACCTACACTAGCTCAGCAAGATAGGTAACTTTCCTAGTCGACAAAATTTTATCGATACCCATGTCAGTCCGGCTAGCTACGCACCCAACACTAGCTAGTAGGTTGGTATTTATTATAGGTAAAATTGTGATGCGACTTTCAATGTTTTGTAATTTCCATATTTAATCGTAGGTTCAAAATGTCAAATCCCTATTTACTAGGTAGGGTAGGACCAGAGGTTTTAAAACTATGAGAATAAGTACACCTAGGTATAGGTACTGGGCATTGGTGAAACCACTGCTGAACAGTAAAACTTTTGGGTGAGACATTGGCATTTGGCTTGGCAAGAAAAGTAAGCAAGTTACAAAGAGGTGAACTACCTAGGCAAGTAGGTATTTAGGTAATAATACCTACGACATGGGTAGAGAAGTAAAGGACAGAAAGGGTTAGACCAGGTAGCTGCAACTAAATAAATGCCCACCTGACTATGGGGATCAACGTCATATTTCGAGACGAGACGCAAAATAAAATGAATTAAAATAAAATTTATTTCCTACCTGTTTCACTTCACTCCAGAATATTATGTTTTTTCTTTTCACACTTTACCAAACGTCCTTGCGTTCAATCAAATCGTGTGCAAAAACCATTGCAACACACAATCGCACATCAAAAACGCTATTATTTTATAAAATTCTCCAAAAATCGATGGTTTTTTCTTTCTGCCGACGCGCCCACCGCCATTGCTTGCTCCATACAACACAAAGCTAAAATGAGCGAGCGAGCGAACGGCCGACGATGCCCTGCCCGTGGCATGTTCTTTTGTCGTGAGAAATGAAAACAAAATGGCGACGCGAGGCGGCCGCGGCGCTGCGATCGCGTTAGTATTTTATAAAACATTTACAATCTTTTTTTTAGATTTTTTAATATTTTTTTGTAAAACTGTTCATTTAAAATTTGGTTTATAATTTAGCACTGTCAATATCGATAATATTGTGCAAGCTTGGAATAAAAAATGAAATAAGTAGGTAAAGCAAGAAACCACACTATACCACAAGCTACTTCCGACGAATAATGTGGCAATATATAAAAAAAAACTAATAAAATAATACAGAGAGGGCAGCTGTAGGTATAGAGAGCTATGTACCTTATTAAAATAAATGATGATTCTTTAGACTTCTATGGGTAGATATAACTTATAATTTACGTCTTTTTCTCTCTACGTCTTGCTAAGCGCGAACGTACATACCTTACTCTCCAAGACATGTTACTTTTATGGCCGTAGCCAGTCTTGATCCACTTGAAATGCTATCAAGATAAAAATAACAATTTAGAAAACTTTTTCTTAAATATTATTTTTCAATTTTTGTAGGTAAGTATAAATGTAAGTACCGATCATGCAATCCAATCGTGTTCCGATATAAAGCTGCGATTATTAAAGATAACCCACTGCTTAGCTTGACTAGACCCACACACAAAGGCGCAAACCGAAATATGACGTAACATTTTCAAAATAGGTCACCAACATTAGATAGTGTTAGGTAGGTACTCTTAACCTGGCTATATCCCAAAAAAGTCTACCAATCTTATCTGCCTGTATTTCCTTTCGCCTTGTTCTGTACCGTACACCACGTTGTCTTTCGGAGGGAACACTGCTGAACCGAATTCGTGAGCGCAACGGACGCCATCATGCATTAGCAAACAAGTCTCTAATCGATTCTCAGATTTTAATTGCCGTGGTATGTTTTACAAAATTCACTGACCTGTTTTGGCTAAATAATGAAACGGATGGGTTTAAAATTCTAGTCGCCTTGCTCACTGGCTCGCATTGCATTATCTGCAAAATGCTTTATAATTTGTTACTTATATCGTCTCTATCGGTTGCGTAGTGCGCAGTTGACTGGTATGGAGCGACACAGTACGGTGGAAGGCCGGCGACCCACGCCCCTCGAGGGGTTTCGGCTCCCCGCCAAGCCAAGCCGGTTGTGTGTGCTGTCATTCGACGGATGGGCAGCGCCTAGGATACACGGCAGGCACGGGGACTCGCAGCAGTTACCCACAGTCCGCGCACGAACAAATCAGCTTTTATTTTTACCACGACTGCTCTCCGAAACACACGTCTCCGGAATAACTAAACAGTTTATTTTTCGTAATAGCTTTTTGTTTTCTTAGTGGCCAGTTACTGCATCACGTAAGTAGGTAAAGGTTGAACTTGCAAAATGTCTAAAACTGCGTGGTGGATATTTTAATTACGTTACGTCATGCGTAATGTCATATTTTACCTGTCAAACATCGATCGCGTGACTTCCGCCTTGGCTGTTTACTGAATTTCATTCTGTAATTCCTATTCTAGTTTTCTCTTTTGTGGAAATCTTTTACTGTATTAAATGTGGTCGGGCTGTGCTGATTGCGTCCCAGATGTCTACATCGAATGCAAATCCTTGAAATTAAAAAAAGAAATTAATTTAACTTACTAAAATGTTAGCTTAATCTTTACCCACCTGTGTTCTTACGTTCTTGGTAGCATTGATAAAGTTCCTAGTTCCTAGAAAGACATGCTATTTAAAGCATGACATGAATGAAATTCTAGGAATTCGATAAGATCGCAGCAGCTTGTGAATTTGATAAACGCATTACGCAAGTAGGTAGGTTACCTACTTATAGCATTATTCATGCTAATGCCCTTGAAGAAAAAGAAATTACCTACTATCTTTTGTGATCTCAAAAGTTTCTTACTAGTTACAGTGTCTTCGGTGTAGGCATTTGCCTAAAAATAGAATTTGTTAGGTGCAGGTAAAATCTACTTGTGTAAAGAAGCACTAGAATTTCATCTGACAAATCCAGTTTGCTGTGAGGCTTTAAATAAGCATCCACAATAGTTGTATATTTTTTTAAAATCAGAAGACGATCAGTGTTCTTCGAATTGCATGTTATTTAGTTAGATGGTAATAAAGTAGGTTTAAGACGCTGACAACCGTTAAATAAATTCTCGATCGCAAATTTCAAATTTTTTTAAGATATAAGTAGGTAATACTTACTTATGTGTTACGAAAAACAGCAAACAATGTTTTGAAGAAGACGCCTAAAAAAAGCCACGTGAGCACCCTATTCAGTGGGGTATATAAATCATCATCAAAAGGATCATATCCTAGGTAGGTGCTATTATAAACTTCCTGTCGTGTCACTAGTTTGTTCGGAACAGTGTGGTGAAAGGCTTTTAAGTGCGCCTCAAAGAGGCTCCTTTCGAGCACGCTTCTTCCCCACTGCTCAACTAAATGACTATTATATACGAAAAATAAATTCACTAACTGACTGACTCACACTCATCAGGAAATCTCCGAAAACCGAATGACTGAAATATGGCACAGGGACTCTGAGGAGTGAAGGCGCTCACTAAGAACAATTAAACTAGTGGTTCGCCCCGAACTGAGATCTCGTGATGCGACCCGACGAACGCACCAAAACTTTGAGCAGGTGGTAGTCAGAGGCAAGTCCAAACATTATGTTTGGCCTTTTTTCTGACTACCGCCTACTAACTTGGTATGGTAACCCAGTTTCAACTCTATTGGCCTATTTATTGAAGAGTTCCGATGAACTCACAGTTCCGTTGAACAGACCTTGACTCCATCATCAGACCTGATCGTTGTCACCGTTTTATGAGAACTGAGTACCTTCTTAATTTATTTCAAGAAAAAAAAATAAGAAAAAGCAAAGGAACTGGCCGACCAGTAGAAAAACCTTGATGGCAACGAAACTCTTAGAGATGGGAGCTCTTGGATCGCTGGTTATCTTAATTTAACTTTTTTGTTGTATCTCAAAACCGAGCGTACCAGAAAAAAAGGAAAAATTGTGTTGGAATGTCCAAACAAAGCCCTTTCATATGACATGTAACTTAATTTTTTTAAGTAACTTTTTTCATTTTGCCGCCTAAAAAATCCCATATCTTAATAACCCTTCATTCGATTTTACTCATATACTTACCAGTAAATTTCACAAGTACGAGCTATCGACTTATCAAATTTCATGCAGATCGGATCAACGGTTCGAAAGTTATGGCCAGACAAACATACATACATACATAAAATGCCAAATCGCCCAAGTTGAAACTAAGATCTTCGTTCGCTTTGCTCACTCGATCAAAAAAACGCACACAAGGTTTTTTAAAGAAGTGTCCAGGTTTGTATAGAAATAAATTTACCGAAATCATGCGGGATTCAACTAATAGGTACAGTGGAACCGACAACCGCTGGAAGAGTAAAGTTCTCGTAAACCCGATGGACATCGTGAAAACTATGAGAAGATGGTGGCTGAAGAAGGCTTGTAAGTATTGGGAGGCAAGGTGGACCTCTTCAGCTTGATAAATCAGTACTTATTCCAATAAGTAGCCTTTTTCTGCCGCCAAGCAGCGTTGCTGTGTTTCGGTTTGAAGAGTTGCCGGTGTAATTACAGGCACATGAGGCTTAACATGTATGACTCAAGTTGATGGACGCAGGGCAGTGCATCGTATGGCACGTTCCTATCGTGCGTGACTTACGAGGCAATGCTTTGTTATAGGTGATGGTTACCACTTAACATCACTTAACATTAAGGTGGACCATCTGCTTGTTCCGTCAGCTAGTTGTATAAAAAAATATGAGTGGTCACTCCCACTAACTAACATAACGGTGCTCTCTGAAAAACGGGACTAAAGGACATAGGCCTCCCTATACATTTCCAGGAAGAACGATTCTGAGGCCTTTCCATCCACCAACTTTCCGCGATCCATTCGATGTCGTCAGCCCAACAGGTAGGAGGCGTCCAACGCTTCGTCTTCCAGTTCGTGGTCACCAAGCGCGGATCCATCGTCGTGGGTACTATGGGCATGCCCACAACCCTAATAAACTTGAGACATCTCACACAGTGTTCGCCCCACGGCTTTACCCTTGTGGAACTATACATAGGTAATACTTACTGTACAAAATCTTGGTCAGGGCGTCATGCATTTTATAAATATCTCCTTAATATTATAGTGTAAGAGAGCACTATATCAATTATGAAGTTCTCCGACTCGTACTTGGCCGATTTTCGTGTGACTGTGACCACAACGTTTTTTGAGCGCTGGATCCGCGCCAGGGTCACCACCACGGAACAGAGAATACATTTCTGTGGTCACCACCATTCGAAAAACTCTATTCCCCAGAGGTTGTCAAATATTCATCCGCACTTAAATTATCAATACGAATGTCTGTTTAGATTTGGGGGACTACACAAGAACCAATTTTTGTTTCCGAAACACGCGTGTATAAAGATAAATTGCAGAAAAATCATACACGAATGGGTATCTAGACATTATGACCTATTATCACAACATGAAGCAATGAATAAAAATGATGATAAGAATTATGTTTTCACTGCTAAGCCATACCTACATACCTACCTAGATAGTTTGTGTTATTGAAATTCGCTTGCACATAATAAGAAGTTTTTATATCATAAGTCTCGTATTTCAGTTGACAACGCGAGTAAGGCTTACGTAATGTAGTATTTAAAAACTCATTACTATTGTTGTTGCATCGCAACGCAACTGATGCACATTAGATGGTTTGTTTACAATTTATTGGCTTCGCTAGATCGAAATTATTTATGTCCTCCCACTCCCACAAGGTCACTGACGGTCACAATAATTAATGACTAGGGCAATTTATCTACACTTCTACATCTACACTAATATTATAAAGAGGAAAGATTTGTATTTTTGTTGTTTTGTATGTAACGAATAGGCTCAAAAACTACTGGTCCGATTTCAAAAATTCTTTCACCATTAGAACGCTACATTATCCCTGAGTAACATAGGCTATATAATATTTTCAAAAAAATCAGGGATCCTTACTAAAACTCCAATAATGTAACCCAAGGTGGAAAACAAAAACCTTTCTTTGCGTGCGCTGTGAAAACTATTGATGATAGAACAAAATAATGTACTACGATTTTGTAGAACACGTCATTATCTACAAAAAATGTCGCGACAGCATATGTCTAACTATTATAGTTATGTCACAATAAGTGTTATTTTATTATAAAAAAATAATTGAAATGCCGCCGCTAGAAAAGGGTCTTTATTTGTACCTTGGTATTAATCCTTATCCAAAAAAATCATTTCATATTTAAGACAGTTTCAATACCTATAGATAACTTCTTAAATTTTTCAAATCGAACATGCCATTCAAAAGATATGACGAAATTAAAAATGTTAACGGGTCCACGGGTCACGCACGGGGTGCGATTTCACTCACTCAAGGAGAAGAACGTGCAAATGTATGAAATAAGTAAACGCGAGGCTCGAACCCACGGTCTAAGTTTATTCTAAAATGTTCAAAAAATTTATGACCACCCATGCGAAGCTGGGACAGGCCGCTAGTATGACGTGAGACGGCATTGGAAAAACAAAAGTTGTCCTAAATAGTTGGGGACGTCGTCGTTGTGACCGTGTTTTGTTTTATACAACTAGCAAATGGAACAAGCGGATGGCCCACCTGATGTTAAGTGGTAACCATCACCTATAACAAAGCATTGTTCAGTCACGTGCGATAAGATGGCTAGGTAAATTATGATTTTCAAAATAATTCAAATTGGTTCTTTTTTACGTTCACGTCTAATAGACCCACCAGCAGAAACCTACTTGTAGATAACCTCATTGCAAATGAATGCACTTGGAAAAGAACGAATCTATTGACTCAAACAATGGACTCTTGACCTTAATTTACATTGTTGATGCATGGTTAAACGTTAGACACTAAACATTAATATTCACTCAATGGATCAGCTAAAAATACTGACCTACCTACTACCTATAGATTTCATTCAAACGAGTTTTCCTTTAGGTAAAATTAACGAGTGCGATTGTGGATATCATTCTCCGAAATCACCTCTACAGACAAACATAGCTATTTGACAATATCTCAGCAATATATTATCACAACATCTGACAATATCTGGTGTTTTGTGCTTTCATTTGAAGTGCCTTTCTTTCTTCAATCATCCTGAATGGAAAAACAAGAATCAGAACTTCAGAAGTTGATCGTGCAACTACCTATCACATAGGTCTACGGAAATTTCCAAACTCCCAGATCCAATTTTAAAGGATCATTTTGTAATAGACTAGGTAAGAGTTACCTACTTACTATATTTACTACAGTCAAGTAGTTAGGCAAATGCCTAAGTAAGGAATAGCAAATAAAGACTACCTATACCCTCAGACAAAATAAAAAAGTATTATTTTGTCTGAGCCTATACCTACTACTAAGGTAAGTAAGGAACCTATCCAAATGCCATGCAATGCTAAGATTCGAGCCTAACTATAATACAACGACGCGAAGGTTAGTTTATTTTTGCGCGTTCTCGAATGTTCTGTCTACCACAGTTACGTAGGACGTACCAACTATCGATCCCGTACTTTGCTCTAATGCGCATGTGTGAGCCACGATAACAACATCGCGTTGGTTGAGGAAAAGTGAAGGCAAATATTTTTTTCAAGCGCCAAGCCGAGCACGAGCTCAGTAGTAGGAACCAAAATGTAGCGAGCGGACGTCGATTCTATATTACCTCGAAATATAAACGAAATTCTTTTCTACACCGATGTCATACCTAACTACATCTTTACTTTTGTTATATACAAGTTCTTGTTAATTATGCAGTGTTTTTAGATCTAAATGTCGGCCTTGAATAGTTTGAAAGACTTACGGTAGATTTTATTTAGGATAATAATTTATTAATTCTTTTTTTTCAGCTTAAGTTTGTTGATAATGTTGTTTGCATAAAGATACAAAACAAATGGGTGCGTAAAACTGATTACAGACAGTTGAAAAGGAGATGACGCAACATTGAGTTAATTTTCATTTGTGATAAAAACAAAATTTTATTGTTAGTTTGAAATGTTTGTAAAGCGAGGGAACTGCTAAGAAAAGCGAAACAGCTTCACGACTTTTATCCCCAGGCACGGTAGATATCTCCTGAGATCTCTATAGGCACAAAGTACCAACTCTGATGTCTAAGGAGGGTAGTCACAGGTACGTCCAATTAATACAGTTGGCACATACATTTCGCATTAGTTGGTAGGTAAGGTACCTATTCCATACGTAGGTAACAGATTGGAAGCCTATCGTCGCTACTAAAACACTAAAACTAGTGTCACGATGTTTCCCTTCATTATTTGATAGCATTTTAGCACTGCTTAGCCTGTAATAATTTCTCCAAACATAAATATTTGGATTTGGACAAATTTCGAACTATGATAGGTACAAAATGAATCACTATGCATACTGCAAAACTGTGTGTGTATAATTGACAGAATTTGTGTTGTCTGTGATTCTTTATCTATATTTATAAGTATAAAAATAAGATAGTAAGCATTTTGTTTGGTCTGCATAACTACTGTAAGGCTACTATCATTTTTCTAATTAAGTAATAAAAAAAAACTAAAGTACCTAATTCTTGTCCTAAAGTAAAAAACCTATGTAAAACCACACGAATACACGTTAATATACGTAGCTACGTAGGTACATACATATTCTTTCGTCGTTTATAGTTACCATGGCAACTTCGTGCGCCTATGGCAAAGTTCGAAAACCATGGTGTTATGGTACTAGATGCCAGAAAAAGTGGGGTTGTGTGGCCTAGTCTACGTGGCTAACATCTAAAAAGGAGGACGTCTCAAAATTGTGATTTTAAACGAATAAAGACGATTTAATTTGGAATAAAATACCTGGTAGGTTATTTGTTTTCTTTATTGATCGAGTGAGCGAAGCGAACAAAGATCTTAGTTTCAACTTGGGCGATTTGGCATTTTATGTATGTATGTATGTATGTATGTATGTATGTTTGTCTGGCGATAACTTTAGAACCGTTGATCCGATCTGCATGAAATTTGATATGTCGACAGCTTGTACTTGAGAAATTTACTGGTAAGTATATGAGTAAAATCGGATGAATGGTTTTTGAAATATGGGGTTTATTAAGAGGGTAAAAATAAAAAAAGTTACATAAAAAAATCAAGTTACATGTCATATGAAAGGGCTTTGTTTGGACATTCCAAAACAATTTTTACTTTTTTTATGGGACGCTCGGTTTTCGAGATAAAATTTAAAAAGTTAAATTAAGATAACCAGCGATCCAAGAGCTCCCATCTCTAAGAGTTTCGTTGACATCAAGGTTTTTCTACTGGTCGGCCAGTTCCTTTGATTTTTCTTATTTTTTTTTCTTGAAATAAATTAAGGAGCTACTCAGTTCTCATAAAATGGTGACGACGACCAGGTCTGATGATGGAGCCAAGGTCTGTTCAACGGAACTCTTCAATAAATAGGCCAATAGAGTTGAAACTTGGTAACCATACCAACTTAGTAGGCGGTAGTCAGAAAAAAGTCCAAAGATAATGTTTGGACTTGCCTCTGACTACTACCTACTCAAAGTTTTGATGCGTTCGTCGGGTCGCATCACGAGATCTCAGTTCGGGGCGAACTACTAGTTTATCTCTGTTTACCACAGCTACTGCCAAACCGCGAGCCTAAAATAGTGATTAGAACCAAAAATTTGATATTTTTGCATAGGTGTTCCAATAAAAAAAATAGCTGTTTATACATATTAGCCAGGGAGGTATCGAA
The DNA here is from genome assembly GCA_932294275.1 of Chloroclysta siterata. NCBI lineage: Eukaryota > Metazoa > Arthropoda > Insecta > Lepidoptera > Geometridae > Chloroclysta > Chloroclysta siterata. Next base: position 10,875,555 of record OW028607.1, on the reverse strand, counting down.
CTTTTGTATGAAACAGCTGTTTTATTTTCGCGTTAACAGTGTTGGTTCCCTAGAAAAATTTATTCATATTGATGGGTACTTTAGCCCCCTGAAGTTTTTAAATACAAGTATTGGAACACCTTATATAGAAGTTGTATAGCATCTAAGGTACATCCGTTTGATTTAAACTATGCCTATGTTTAATTCTAAAAGATTTGATAGGTACTGCTAAAAATTATCATCAAAGTTTGGATTCCCATGACCATTTTGGGTTCGCGGTAAGGCAACTAAACCCCAAGTCATGAGTTTGTTTTCCGGTTTTCGTAACGTCTTTAGCATTTTTGCCTTTTTAGCCTTTTTTGTATCGCTTGTTCGCTGTTGGACAGATTCTGGATTGGACAGTAAGTAGCTGTACTTACTCAGACTTGGATTACCGGTAGCGATGGATGGGCAGTGTAATCGTGTTTTTGCGAAGGACACCCTTTCATCGTTCGTCAAAGACGAAAGTAAAACGGTATAGGTACAACGTGTAACATAATACCCCTATAATCCTGGAAGCAGGGTATTCAGGGTCATGGCGAACAACTTTTGTTCTAAGACTTTAGAAATGTCAAAGTTTGTTGATCTGATCTCTTGGTCTTCAGTCTTATAGGGGTGTTATGTTACACGTTGTATAGGTTTTTTTATACTACTAGCTGATGGAACAAGCAGTGGTATTTATTCAATCGAATCACAAGGATGACTTTGAAATGTCTTAAAGCTAGATGAACGTTTTTGAGTGCTATGGTTATTAGAGATCTTATAATTTCTCTACACTTACCTACTCCCTACTCTATGATTATCAAATCACTTACCCAGTACCTCCGCTTTGTCACCGAAGTGTTTCAAGAAGACACTTGCCGTTCACTTAATTCAAATAGAAATTCACTGTACTTCAAGTCAAGTTTTTCTTGTTCGTATTTGCCACAGAACCAGTGGCGTAGCTATCGTAGGGCCAGGTGGTGCAGTGCACCAGGGCCCCGGAGCTCAGGGGGCCCTTTAACCTAAGCTTTTAAATGAGAGGGTCAGCCAGCTCCCGAAGCTAGAAAACCTTAAGCCTGCTCACAAAATGCTTTCTCTATTATTCGTTCTCTATGCACCGGGGCCCTTGTCCACTTAGCTACGCCGTTGCACAGAACAGAATTATAGGCCCCTTTTTACTTTTCTGTGGTATTTGCTTATCTGTATTCCGAGCCCGGGTTTTGTATGAAATAACGAGTTCTCGGCACGTCCAATAGGGGGCGCTTATTGCGTCTCCACAAAAAACTCGGTATTGCTGTACAGAAAACGAATAACCAAACTCGGGACTAAGTACTGAAATAAGATCGCAAATGTCAGCATTTTGACGAAACCACGTGCCTAGCTAGCACCCAGGTCTCTGGCTAATTTAGGCACACCCTGTTTTCACAGCCGAGTTGATGGAACCCTATACAAGGTGTTAATACTTGTACATTTTAGCCAGGTAGGTATTGAACTTTTGTATGAAACAGCTGTTTTTTTTTCGCTTTCACAGTGTCGGTACCTTAGAAAAAGTTATTCATATTGATGGGTACTTTAACCCCCTGAAGTTTTAAGTACAAGTATTGGAACACCTTGTATAGTTGCCTTTGGATTTGAAACCTGAGTTACGAATGGGAGAGTTCCTTGCAAATTAAGGACCTTATGTTGTACCTTCTCACAACGGAATAAACAATCTTAAACGATCCTGAGGATTAGAATTATAGATGATCATACATTTAACGAGTAATATAGGTACTCCCTAACTTGTTTCTTGAATAGTGATCAAAGTTACTCGTTAATTTTGAACTTCCTATAGATAGATAGGTGGATTAATAATTATTATGATAATGATCCTCATTTGCTTTGTAAATTAGGAATGAAACAAAGCAAAAACTTTTAAATTTTCTTTAATCAATAATTTAAAGCTTACAGGAGACTTCAAGTTGAATATCGGCGCGGTCTAGCCGCGGTTCACAATCAATAATGACACTTCTCTACACCCATTTAAGAGCTGATATCGCTTGACACATCTAATGCGTCGGCCAGCAAAAGAAAAAACCACAAGACATGATTGTGTACGCGTTTGTTTTAATACCATCAAAATCGGGTCTCGTTATTGAACTCACGCATTCGACGTCCAAAATAAATAAGCAATTTTGAAATTAACTAACTAAAAATACAGGAAGACGTTTTTGGTGTTTGAAACCCTCGCCCCAGAGATCTGAAAGATTAATGCTAGGTTTCACAAAAATGACTCATCAACGCCGATACGCACAAACCTCGCAACTTTCACGACAGTCTTTCGTAGAAAGTCGTTCTTGTCATGCGTAAGGCGTGTCAGTTCGTGAAAATATGCATTATTCTTGTTTAAAAACTAGGGATTCCTATGCAACTTCCAAAAAGAAAACGATGCGTGAATTTTCCGGGCCCGGAAAAGTTTCGCCCATTGATCTTAAATACACCTGTCATATTATGCACAGCACATTATTGATCATTGCATTATTCTTTTTTATAAATTAGATTAATGCAACCACAAGAAACATACGATGTGTGAAACTCTGGACCCATAACCAAAAGTTTGGCTCACAGATCTTATTTCACCTGTCATATTAAATGTACAAATCTTTATTGCTCGTATTAGACGGACTACGATCACCACACACTAAAGGACGGTGCGATTAAAATTGTATTTTTTATCTAATTAAATCGAATCAGAGTGTATATTTCAATGGCATATAAAATTCAAAACGATGTGCCCATTTCGAGCTTAATTTTTACTTTACTTCGATTAGATAGGACAAAAATATACATAGATTTTTACTGATTTTGCATTGATTTTAAAACCCTATAATTTCCACTGATTTTGCACTTAAACCAGGCCTTAACGGTCAGAATGCCATGCAATAATTGACGCTTAAATGACCCATAGACAAGTAGCAAAGGTAAAACGAAACCGAGCGACTATTTTTGTAAATAAATCATTTGTGATTTGACTATAAAGTGTAACTCTTGTGACACACTGTTTTGTAACTATCGCAAATAAAAAAATGGTGTATTGGCGACGAAAGTATCCTTTAAGAGCCACGTGACTAAGCTACGTAGAACGCATGTAATATAAATTTTCCATCCCAGCTGGTCATTCTAATCTGACAACTTTTTTGTCGCAATACCTTTTAAGCGAAGCTAAACTAATAATGCTGTATTAAAATTGGATATTCTACAAAACACAATAATCTCTAGTAATCAAGGTCTCGTAGTTTAGCGCTTTCGTTTATCGATAGCGCTTTGCTGCTTGTCTAAACGGCCTGGTTCTATCTACAGAAAACGGTTCAACATTAAGGATTTTAAAACAAAGGGACTTTAACCTCTAGACTGCTAGATTCCAGACACAGTTGTTCCATCTGTTTGATCAAATCTGTGTTGAACACGTTCACAAGTATTAACATCCAAGAAGGTGCAATATTAAGTTCTCTACCAAATCAATGAGTTAATTTAAAATTTTATGGCACAATGATAATCCTGGTGGTAATAAATAATACGGTTTCAGGCTGTGAACGTGTTAAGCAGACGAAAGGTCTTTAAAATATCTCATTTCTACTACGCTTGATACCTAATCAGCACATCCAATAGATAGACATGAAAAATGACAAATATCTCTTTATTTTTCACCAACGAAAGATCGCGAATGACGTAACAAAAATGCTTACAAACACAACCATATACATAAATAAACTATCGTCAACACATGCGTCCACCCTCAGAACTGTCACAAGTGTCAAAACTGTCAAGCTGTGAATGCAACAATTACGAGTATCCATCGTATTTATTGCAATCGTCACTTTTCCAATCCAAAACATTGAATTAACTCGCAAATCAGCAATGGGAACAGTGAGCTGAGCCGACGGAGGGCGAAAACAATAAAGGAATTTTCGATATGCCAAAAATAAGGCGCTAAATATAAATGAATACATCAAAAACTACCCGCCGTCGACTGCAACCTTCATCGGTTCACACTCGGCTAGTTACTAGTAACTTAATGTGAAATGAGCATTTCGAAACCGGCCGAAATCGATTCACAAATCGATATTCTGATATTTAATCGTCAACTCTCCTAGTGCGAACCGGATTTTACTTTACAATTCATTGTTTCAATAACGCATAAACGATGTTACCTTGCGCTTACCCTATCTTTGAAAACATTCGTCAAGATTCTCAAGGGATCATCTTGCTAATTTTTATTTATCGATAATGCGAATATCGATTATTATGATGGCACTTCAAATCGATATTCGATATTCGCGTTTTTATTTACTTTATTGTGTAGAAGTCCGAATAACTCGAACACACCGCCACACATCGTCACGAACAGCGGTATTCGTGTATTCGCGTATTCGTTGAATACGCAAATAGGCAAATAGGGTAATAAATAAATAGACGTCGTATTTGAGTAAATAAGATGCCGCGTTTACATTTAGACATTCGCGCTGCCATTCGCGTGGACGGAAATGTGTCCGGCCATATGTCCGCGGCAGCGTCGCCGGCAATGTGTTCATATTTATCCCGGACATTTAGGGAGCGCGGGCAACCCGAGCGGACATGGAAGTGGCCTGTTTACATTCTCGCATTGCCAATGTCCCTGCACATTTCCACGGACATGAGCCGAGTGTAAACGCGGTAAGATGAATACGCGATCACGAATACCGATGTGAAGTGCTACCGTAATACGTATTTCAGACACATTTCGTTGGTAACCAAAAATATTTGATAACAAGAAGGTTAGGTTAAGCTATCAGCCGTTTCTGAGTTAGTGAAGTTAGCCTCATGTTAGGCTATCATGAAAAAAAATCAGAAAAAGATGAGACAATCATTTCATTTCATTTAAGATTCTTGTCCGTCAATAGAGTTCAGTTTACAAGTTACATTGAACATGCCAATTTGATTACACCCTTTACTAAAGTCGGTTATTGTAAACAGAAATATAAAGAAATTACTTCCCCGATTGAGTTTTCTTTGTTTATTAAATAAGTTTGTAAATAAATTTATATTTTTGTATGTTGTATATGTTGCAATAAATATTCTGTTTGCGCCTTAAACTCGCAAGGGTAATGACAATTTCCATTTATTTCTGATTCAACTTTTACGTCAAAGACATCGTTAAAAAAATGTATTTTTTGTGTTAAACTACTTTATTGCTCTATTGAATACACGCTAAACTGTTTTTTGTAGTGATTGAAATAGGCGTGGTAGACATCCCTCATATCTCTTGATACTTGTCCAGTACCATACTTAAGTCTTAGGGTTTGTCAGAGGCACTTCCAACATTTGGCGCATGCCCACATTTGGTAAATATTGCTTTCCTGCGTTCTTATTATAAAGAAGAGATCCGAGAGGTTATCAACCATGCCTGTGGATTTATTTTTGAAAATTTTGGTTTTCATGTGAGTTTTAAAATCAATGACTACATTTTTCCAAAGATGTCGCTTTTAATTCATCTTGCGTTTGTAACGAAGCTCTTGAAATTTTTAATTCTAAACTTTTGACAGCTTTTATCAATTTCAACACGAGATACACACCGACTAGCCTCTATTTCAACGAAATTTACTCCCCAGTCCAACATTAAGACAACCTTCGTTATTGAGTCTTCAAATTATCGCTCATATTCCATAGCTTAAGGCGATGACTACCGCCAATGTACTTCTCGCTAACATTTCAAAATTTTGAAAGATACATTCACAGAAATTATTTGTGAAAAATTACAATCAAACAAGTTGCAATCAGATCGCGTACAGTTCAGAAGAAATATAATTATGATCAAAAAAGTTTTCCTACCAAAAAGTTTGCTTTACTAGTGTATGAAAACTTTTTAGGATCAAAATGATGTTTGCTAAAGTATATGCAATGTTATTGCAAAAAAGTCACTTGACTGCGATTTTTCATAAATAAGCTCAATCATTTGATATCTTTCAAAATGTCGAAACATAAATCGGTGTACTTTGACTGGCGCCAGCTCCTTAAGTCAATCTGAATCGAGACTGAAAGATTTTGAATCGAGAGAATATTTTGACAGTAATTTCTTTGTCACTGTCTTTTAGGTTTAGGATAATCTTGTCAGCCTTTTAAGTAAATTAACGGTGTTCTTAAAAGGCCAAAAGGATGGATAAGCAAGTATCGGATCGAACCAAATTATGAATAGACGTACGTACTTGTCATTATATAGAAGTTTACAAAAAAATAAATACTACACGTACAGTCGGCTAAGAAAGCGTTTTAGTTTACGTTTCAAAAGTTACACTCTTTCATCCAACTGTACTCTCAGACATCCATCCCTCACACACACTTTTAAACCCGTTCATTCAATACCACCTGATTCGCAAGAGTTGGAAATTTGCGAATAAGGTAGCGTTTCTTTACATTGATCTAGTCGGTACAGGTCTGGCTGGTAGAGTAAAAATAAATACTATATACAAAATTAAATAAGTCCGTTTCCAGGTGTTACGAATTTGAAACAGGCTGTAAAAGCTTAACTCAACCAGAACACTGTATCTACAACAGAGATACTCGTATGCACAATTCTCAAGCATAAATCGAAACTGAAGAATTTCTTGTGCCCGACAAGTTTTGAAATCTAGAATACGACAAAACAGACCAAAAACCAGTTGCATAATAAACTGTAAGCGTATTTTCATTTACTACACAACTTAGAATCCCCTCATCCTATCAAAAAAGTAGTTGATAGATGTAGAAATTTTTGAATGTTCACAATCCCTTCTGGAAATCTTAGGGTTTTTTCAGACTGCTGTAAAAATTAGACCTAGATCAATGTAATACATAATGCAAGTACGTACGTCACGGAGGCGTCTTCATATTCCCTTCTATTCGATATCAGCTCTAGTTTACTTGTCAACGAAAAGAGACAGCAAACGAATTATATGACTAAAATGACTGTCTTAACTGTTGTTTAGACAGATCAGGCAGACTTATCTCTGAAATGACAAATGAGACCGTTCATGTCTTATCTGTTATTTTAGACTATTTAGAAGATTCTTTTGTCTAAAATTACAGATAAGTCCGTTACTGTTTTATTTGTGATTTTAGACATATCAGAAAGATTCTATTGAAAAATTACAGCCAAGTCTGTTGCTGTCTTATCTGTCATTTTAGACTTGATTAGACAGACTTACTTTTCTAAAAAGACTATTGATGTCTTGTCTGTCATTTTAGACAGTCTTATTAGCCTAAAATGACAAATATGTCTGTTACTGTCTTATCTGCCATCTTAGACAGATCAGAAATACATATCTGTCATATTAGACAGATCAGACAGACCTATCTGTCACATTAGACAGATCAGACAGACCTATCTATCATATTAGACAGATCAGGCAGACCTATCTGTCCCATTAGACAGATCAGACAGACCAATCTGTCATTCTAGCCTTAAACTAAACTAGTTACTGCCTCTTTTCGCTGACCGACCGCTCAGCGAACACGCACAAGACCGCGGCTATATAAACGGACGACGACATAATTCCCGCTCAGTTGCGCACGACCGGCGCCGGCGAGTGGTGGTGCCGCTCCAGGTCCTCCAGTGAGAGAGCGTTGGGCACGTGAACCGACGGCAGCTTACCGGCGGAGGCTCGCGCCAGCAGCTCCGGACTGAACCAGCGCGCGAGCTGGTTGTCTCCGCCGCCGGCGCCCACGCTGCCCATCTCTGAAATCAGGTCTGGTCCTCAATGGTACAGCTAGTTCGTGGAGCTGTTGGGGCCGATGGCATTTATTTCGTTGAATCAAAGGGATCACTTTGAAATGTCTTAATGCTGGTGAAGTGTCTGTTTTTAAATTTAACAAAATCGAAACACAGCGTTGCTGCTTGGCAGTAGAAAAAGGCGTGGTGGCGTAGTACTTCCCCGGACGAGCCGCACACAAAGAGTTCTACTACTCTTAAATAATCAAGTTTAGGAACGATTTTCGTTTAAAGAACACGTACATCCAAATTTTACAGTATTATTAACATATACAAGGTATTCCAATACTTGTACTTAATACTTCAGGGGGCTAAAGTACCCATCAATACGAAAAAAACAGCTGTTTCATACATTTTAGCCAGGTAGGTATTGAACTTTTGTATGAAACAGCTGTTTTTTTCGCGTTCACAGTGTTGGTTCCTTAGAAAAATTTATTCATATTGATGGGTACTTTAGCCCCCTGAAGTTTTGAGTACAAGTATTGGAACACCTTGTATATATCTTTTTCAGGCAAATCTACTTACTTGTGCATGGCAAAAACGAGTAGTTGGAAAACCAGCCACACTGGTGATGAGAATGCTCATACTAACTACCCATTTAGGGGTTCGTCATTACCCTAAAATAAGTTCCTGAGGCTTGAAGTCCGTTCGATCTTTCGGTGGGACTTGAATCCGCAATCTTTTCTTTGATACCAGATGCGGTAACTGGCTGCGCCAACGGACTCTAATCACAACCGGCGAATAACTCGTAATGTTCTCTTCTCTTGTCGTGTCGTTTCTTTCGAAACAGTGTGGTGAAGGGATGCGTCTCAAGAGACTCCTTTCGAGCACTTGACACATGTTATAGAACTTTTTAGGTTCTCCGACATGCCGGTTTCATCACGATGTTTTCCTTCACCGTTTGAGTATTGGCATTGTGCACATACATTTTTGAACGGAAAAATTTATTGGTGCACGACCGGTTTCGATCCCACGACCTTATGATCAGAAGGCGGGTCCGCTACCACTACGACCACCAGTGATCTCTTTTTGTGAATATTATAGTAAATCAGTGATTTATTTATTTATTTATTTAATATTTACCATTGAGACTCCTCTGGTGGGATTGAGCGAGAAGCTGATGCAATGTGGTGTTTCCAGGCATTCCTCGCCCCATGTTGTTCATGTTATTAAACTGGAATATAATTAAAATGTTTTAAAAAATGCTCAGAGGTCGAAGGAACTTTTAGATCACAGGTAGTTCATCTATAGAATATGATAGGAAAGTAGAAAATTTCCGCTACATGGAATTTTTTCCTCAAATACATAGGAAAATTTATAGAATTATATTTCATATTTATTTTATAGTACCTTCTTTATAAGGTTATTGAGTGGTTAAAATATTACTTCTTAACTATTTAATAAAAAACAACTTTAAAGTCAAAAAATCATAATGGTTTAATTGATCCAAGATTGATTTAAAAAAAAAAATAGTAAAGTAAACGATCTTCCCACTAAACCAATGGCTACTTTGAATACATTTTTAATTTTACTGTGTCATCTCTTCAAGAATGTTTATCAAGGAATATTATAAGACAAACTTTGATAACCCCTACATTGGTGACCCCAAGAACCAAATGTACTTTCCCACTAGACTCTTTTCAATTTAACTGTGTCATCTCTTCAAGAAAGTTTGTCAAGGAAAATTGAAGGACGAATCTTTACAACCATACATTGGTGACCCCGAGAATGGTCAAGGTACCTTCGCACTAGACCACACACAAGCTAACATGAAGTCATAGATTACTTACATTGTTTGGTTGTTGTGGCCTCTGCGGCGGATGGGGAAACGGACGAATGTTGTTGATCATTTGCTGTAACAAAAATAACCAATAATTAAAATCTAAATGAGCTTTAAACTTAGTGAAGATCGATTTTGGTGTCCTATAGCTTTTTTTTTGTGACCTAAAGATCGGAAAGCGGAGTTATATCTGCAGAGATTTTTTTTCGAGTCTAGGCGTTAAGTTTATATAGCTATTTACTTTCTTCCAAATATCATGAGTAGTAGAGCTCTTTGTGAAGGGCTCGTCCGGGGAAGTACTACCACCACGCCTTTTTCTGCCGCCAAACAGCAACGCTGTGTTTCGGTTTGAAGAGTGTGGTAGCCGGTGTAATTACAGGCACATGAGACTTAACATCTGTGTGCCGGGTTGATGGACGCAGGGCAGTGCATCGAGGGGACGTTCCTATCGTGCGCGACTTAAGAGGCAATGCTTTGTTATAGGTGATGGTTGCCGCTTAACATCAGGTGGGCCATCTGCTAGTTCCATCAGCTAGTAGTATGAAAAAAAAATGAGTAAGATAGTGTAAATGCGACTTACCTGTTGTTGCTGGTTCATATAATGTTGTTGGTACTCGGCTTGCGATGGCGCGTAGCCCATGGTAGGGACGCCGCTTTGATTGCCCTACAAGATAAGAAGTATATTAATGAAAACGAAACAAAACAAACAAACCATCAAAGAAATATTAGGAGAAACGGTGTGGGGGATTATAAATAAATACATATAAATATTGGTGGACATTCCACACAGCACTATCTCGCCCCAAACTAAGCCAAAGCTTGTGATATGGGAACCAGATAGCTGATATACTACTTATAACTTTTTTTTTGTAAATAAATACTTATAATTTTATATAACACCCAGACAGAGAACAAACATCTATGTTCATAACACAAATATTTGTTCTAAGTGGGGATCGAACCCACGGCCTACGGCACAGAAGGCAGAGCTACTACCAATTGAGCTGTGAAGGCTGTCTCTCTGAAGTATTGAATCTCTCTATTTAAAACACAGGCTAAGAAGAAAAATTAGGAGTAACGGCGTGGGGGATTGAATCTCTCTATTTAAGACACAGGCTTAGAAGAAAAATTATAACAACGGCGTGGGGGATTGAATCTCTCTATTTAAGACACATGCTAAGAAGAAAAAATAGAAGAAACGGCGCTGGGGGATTGAATCTTCTATTTAAGACGCAGTCTACCGCTAATGTACTTTTTGCTCGCACATTTTAACATTTTTATTGTTACACAAGAGAATGGTGCGCCTTTGTTGTTGTCATAACTATAGTGGGTTATACTGTACTTAGTTTTTATAGATGTGAATGTTTAGCGTGTAGTGGTAGAAAGTGGTATACCTTAACAATAGGCCTTCCCATCTGAGGTATCTTCAGCGGTTGGTTGTAACTCAGCTGCTTTGGACTTGGCGCGTCCAATTCCTTCTCCGCTGTCATTTTACGTAACACCTGTAAGAAAATCAAGTTAGTTCCGTTGCAAAGATTTTTATAATATCCGAAAAGGTTTTATACGGGTGGGACTTGAACCCGCGAGCTTTCCTTTGATACCGGATGCGGTAACTACTAGCGCTATCGGACTCTAATCACACCCGGAGAATAATCGCTCGCTATACAATCACTATGAGCCATCACACACGGTTAATATAATATATATTTTCATATTAAGAGAATGAGACCATAACATATATTATCGTATCTTAACAGTGTGATACCATAAGCTCCTATAATATTTTATACTAAGGTATCTTAAAATGAAATATTATAGCATCTTCGTCGTCTGTGTGTGATACGCTTGAGACGTTTTTTGTTTTGTTTTTACAGCTCCAAGACAGACAGACAGACACACATACACACAGACAGACAGACAAGCAGACAGACACAAGACACACATACACACAGACAGATAGACAGACAGATAGACAGACAGATAGACAGACAGACATACAGACAGACGCGACCAAGCCTAGAAGAACAAGTAGTTTTAGGGTACTCACTGAGGTGGGTGTGAAAGAGATGGGCGTAGGCTGTTTCGGCTGATGCATAATCTCCTGCCGGCGTCGGTTGTAGTTGTCTCGCTGCTCCTCCAGCTTCTTCTTGATGAGGGCGCTCTGCATTATCGACTGGGTGTGTGCGGCTAATTCACGCGGCGACGGAATACGGGGCGGGACGCCTGAACGAGACGTTTTAACGTATTAGTTTGGTTATTTATTACAATTTGATTGTTAACTAGCATCTTTCATCTTGAAGGCACTGTTTCGTCCCATTGAGAGGCAGACAAAGTTCTTTGCTGAACATGCTAGAACCCCAAGTCTAAGTTTTGTTTTTTGACTCGATCAGCGCAGCGCCTCTATTGGGCGTGCTGAGAACTAACGAGTCGCTATACAAAAACGAAAATCAAAATTCAGACTTGGTGTACTGTGGCTGTGACAGCCCTCACAGCTTAGCTCTGTCTTCTGCGCTGTAGGCCTTGAGTTCGATCCCCACACAGAACAAGCAAGCCTAAGTACTAAAATAGGCATCATTATATCACCGAAACGATTTAAAAAAATAAATCGCATGCTGCTATAGAACAGGGAAAAAAAAAGTAGGCGTGGTGCGATTAAGTATACAGAGGTTTCCTTTAGTTGGCGATATGCAACCTATGGTGTGAAAATTTGTAAAAACGGCTAAGCTCTATAGTAGGCATTTTGCTACTAAATCGTTGAATAACAATAGTTACTATACCTGAATGGTGTACGCCCAGGTTTGGACTGGTGGGCATTATAGGAGACACACAGAAGGCTGCGTCCGTTCGGAGAAATTAAATATCAATATATTGTATTCATTTTGTTCTAATCAAGTAAAAACTTTTTGTTGCGTTGATATGACACATTGACATGTTTGCGAGTGTGCGTCGCTATGTTTCATCATCGCGTGTAGATCAAAGTCATAAGGGGCATTATTCTCTATGACATAGGAGATTCCGTGCCATAACCGTGTGACGTCACAGCGTGGTCTAAACGCAAACGCGATTCATAAACCAAAATATGGACTAAGAATGACAACTAGGAATGACAACTAAGTCATAGGGAATACGGTTTTGTCCGATTTCCCGCAGCTGTCTAGTCGTATCTGTGTAACGCGATTGCATTGGCAATGGAGAATAATGCCCAAGGTATTTATTCAATTGAATCATAGGGATGGGGATTCATTTTCTGACATTTTTGGAAGCAACATAGCTTTTTCATTTTATTTGTTTTTCTAGTGTTATTTCGAGTTGTGTTGTGTAATTTCGGTGGTATTTAACCAACATTACTTGAGGTCTTAGCACAAAGTGTAAACATTTGGAATGAAAGTGTATTATGTGATATCCTGATTTGACCGAAAATGTTTCCAATGTTTTGAAGAAAACCGCCACCATTTTCTTTAAAACAAAATGACGGCCGACTTGACTATGGACTGACTTGACTAAAAAGTATTCAATACAAATCACTTGACACTGGCAAGATTGTCTGTCGAATGACGGACAGGAGCCATAAATTGAGAGAAGAAGAATCATAGGGATCACTTTGAAATGTCTTGAAACTAGGTGCCATTATTGGTAGAAACGTAGGAACCAAGCCGTAAGTTTATTGGCTGTTCATCTAGACTTTGGTCGCGTGGAACTGGCACCTAGATTCACCTAAAGACGTTTCAAAGTGTGTGATTCAGCTCAATAAACACCTTTTGACTTTGACTAATTTCCTCGATGTATATTTTGCATAATAACTCATTTGAATTTAAATAGCTCTGTCGCTAAACAGCGATAAGACCGTCCATTGTATTTAATCTATAAATACCTCTAGCAGACATCCGTTGAATGGAATGGATCATGTTATTCACAAGATGATTGTATGTAAAAAATGTTGGTTCTTTAGAAAAAGTTATTCATATTGATGGGTACTTTAACCCCCCTGAAGTTTATATACACAATTATTGGAACACCTTGTATATGTATTATATTAGCTATCTGGTTCCCATATTACAAGCTTTGGCTTAGTTTGGGCTAGATAGTGCTGTGTGGAAAGTCCACCAATATTTATTTAACGTAGGTATCTATTTCGTCCCTCCATCTTCGCCGCGGTCTGCGGCGAGGTCGTTTTTCGTCTTTAGCACTCCAATCAAATTGGTCTACAGTACCCAGTATTTATGTAGCATTTAGTATGTATTATTTATCTACACTAATATTATAAAGAGGAAAACTTTGTATTTTTGTTGTTTTGTTGTTTTGTATGTAACGAATAGGCTCAAAAACTACTGGTCCGATTTCAAAAATTCTTTCACCATTAGAATGCTACATTATCCCTGAGTAACATAGGCTATATTATATTTTCAAAAAAATCAGGGATCCTTACTAAAACTCTAATAATGTAACCCAAGGTGGAAAAAGAAAACCTTACATCGCGTGCGCTGCGAAAACTATTGATGATAGAACAAAATAATGTACTACGATTTTGTAGAACACGTCGCCATCTACAAAAAATGTCGCGACAGCATATGTCTAACTATTATAGTTATGTCACAATAAGTGTTCTTTTATTATAAAAATTTAATTGAAATGTCGCCGATAGAAAAGGGTCTTTATTTGTACCTTGGTATTAATCCTTATCCAAATAAATCTTTTCATATTCAAGACTGGTTCAATACCTATACATTACTTCTTGAATTTTTCAAATCGGACATTCCATTCAAAAGATTTTAAAAATATAAGGTCACGGGGCGCATTTTCACCCAGCGCGGGCCCGGGCAAGGCGCGAGTTAGAAGTGACTCGAACCCACCACGGTCTAAGTTTATCCTAAAACGTTGAAAAAATTGATGTCCACCCATGCGAAGCTGGGACAGGCCGCTAGTTATACATATTTAGCTTCTGTACCTATGTAATTTTACTAATTTTAAATGTATTTTGATTTAATTTTTTCCTCTCCCGTGCAATACTGACACATCTTATGTACCCCAAAGCAGAACAGTTTGGAGAGAAGGAAGGGAGGCCTTTGCCTATGTAGACTATGTTATTCTCACCTTGATGCGGTAATGGCGACAGTCTCAGAGGCTGATGATGCGGTGGAACCACCAAGTGTGGCGGAACTGGTGCGCCGCCCATCGGCAGCGGGGATCCTTGCATCTGCGTATACATACTCATATTGTACTTTGGATGGTATTAGTAGAGGCAGGCCAAAGAAAAGATGGATGGACTGTGTGAAAGATGACATTTTTTTTTTTATTCCACCAACTGATGGAACAAGCAGTTGGCTCACCTGATGTTAAGTGGCAACCATCACCTATAACAAAGCATTGCCTCGTAAGTCACGCACGATAGGAACGTGCCCTACGATGCACTGCCCTGCGTCCATCAGCTTGAGGCATACAGATTTTAAGCCTCATGTGCCTGTAATTACACCGCTGACCACACTCTTCAAACCGAAACACAGCGTTGCTGCTTGGCGGCAGAAAAAGGCGTGGTGGTAGTACTTCCCCGGACGAGCCCTTCACACAGAGCTCTACTACTCTTAAAATGAAGTGAGCACCGAGATGACGAATGATAGAGGAGAGTGGAAGAAGGTAACCTGTTGTGCTGACCCCGTGCAGCGTGGTCAGCACAACAGGTTTCCTAGTAAGGGCAGGAAGATGATGATTATACTTTGTAACCCAACACTTGTTGTAGCCTAATTTAATTTGTATGATCTCTTGTTATTGTTTAGATTTGTATGAGGTAAAGATGGTACTGTGAACACAAAAAATAAAATTCTAAATCAAACAAACATTTTAAATAATAAATATTTAGGTCCGCGTGTGTTGCAGCTAGACAAAAAGGTATTGCAGAGCGCATAATATTGCTCGAGAGGAAAGCACTGATTTTTAGCTATTACCTTCTGAGAGCACAAGTGAATGAGATGCCATACAACTGAAGAATACAATTACTATATACATAATGAAATAAATAAACAGCTTTAAAAATTATAATAATATTAGTGTACCTAAGTTGCTGCCATTGTACTCAGACATCACGGAAGACCAGCGTTTTAGTGCATATTTCACCATCTCTAAGCAATGCTATCCGTCACATTTTTTTTTTTCTTTAGACTTGTCAAAAACAAAGTCTCAGCTCTGTGACTGGTGTTGGCATCAAATTCCATAGTTGTGTTTTCCAAAAATGTGCATTACTTTGTACGGCCTTGAAAACGCAATCTTGGATTTGGCGACCAAAGTGTAAATCATTCCGGGCTGTGTTTTCCAAGACTGTGCTTTTCAGGGTCGTACATTCCAGTGACCAATAGTTAGTGACTAGCATTCTCACCTGTCTTTGATGGTGTTGTTGCATTCGTAGAATAGTCATCAACATCTCGCGATGTCGGCTTTGCAGGCCGGGGTTTCCGAGTTGCTGCATCAAATGCTGAGCTGTTATCTCACCAGACTTCAGACCTGTATCAATTACAAAAATAAGTTATAGAAAATAGAATAATAAGAGAGGCTCAAACAGAGGTCAGTTGGTAGTAGCTCTGCCTTCTGCGAAGCCGTGGGTTCGATCCTCACCGAGAACAAACATTTGTGTGATTAACATACATGTTAATGTAATTTCACATTATAACAAAGCATTATATCGTCACGCTCGATAGTAACGTGCCCTACGATGCACTGCCCTGCGTCTATCAACTCGAGGCATACAGATGTTAAGCCTCATGTGCCTGTAATTACATCAGCAACCACACTCTTCAAACTGAAACACAGCGTTGCTGCTTGGCGGCAGAAACAGGCGTGGTGGTAGTACCTCCCCGGACGAGCCCTTCAGAAAGCTCTACTTATCTATAAGTAATACTAATAATTCGTTGTAAACCATCCTGTTAAAGCTGAGACTCGAAGACCTATGGTCTATGGCTGATGGTCGGAATCATCACGGGCCACTGCGACCTTAACTACCATCTCTTCAAGATCGGAGCGACAGACAGCGACCTATGTCGTGGATGTCTTCAGGAAAAAGAAACGGTGGAGCATGTGGTACTGCACTGCTCCGCAACTAACGAAGCCAGGTCCAAAACTGGACTGCAGAAGCTGATCGGGTCCTTCCTCTCATCTGCATCCAAATCACCACCGGGGATGCTTGAACATTGCTGCCACCAACCCAAGGTCCTTCTCCGCTATTTTAAGGTGTTGGGCTGGGGTGAGGTTAGCAGGGGGACAATGCACAATACACCCCACGTCCGTGCAGGTCTCATTCTATAGAATTCCCATCATTAGAATTGGAATTAGTTGTAACACAGCAACATAGCTTAGCGCCATAACAGGCATGGTGGTATTTCTTCTCCAGACGAGCCCTTCACAAAGAGCTCTACCAAAATTATAAGCAATACTAATAAATAGTAGTAACGAACCGTGTAAAATGGCCTGAGCTTCGGGTCGCTGTAACAGCTCTCTATCTGGCCCCATGTGCGCGTTCAGCTGTTCCGTTTGTTGTTGACGCTGCAAACATAATACACCATTTACAATAAGATTTATGACACACACAAACATACCCAGCTTAAGATGTTCCCTATAAAAACATAACACAAGATGTTTCCTACAAAAAAGATATTACATAATGTTCCCGTTCCAAACCATGCTAAAAATACAATTTGGTTTAGACAGTTTTTTTTTAAACAACTAGTTGATGGAACAAGCAGATGACCCACCTGATGTTAAGTGATAACCATCACCTATAACAAAGCATTGCCACGATATGAACGTGCCCTACGATGCACTGCCCTGCGTCCATCAACTTGAGGCATACAGATGTTAAGCCTCATGTGCCTGTAATTACACCGGCAACCACACTCTTCAAACCGAAACACAGCAGCAGAAAAAGGCGTGGTGGTAGTACTTCCCCGGACGAGCCACACACAAACTCCACTACTCTTAAAGGTCAAGTCCTATTGAAATGTAAAGAGATGATTATAACAAAGAAGCGAGTGTTGTTACCTGCTGCACATGCAGCAACTTGTAGACTAGATCGGGCGGGATGACGGGAGGTTGCTGCGCTTTTTGCTGCTGGTGGTGTTGCTGCTCCATACTCTTGTTCAGCATCTGGATAACAAAGATGTGTATTTTTAAAAATAATCAATAATTTTATTAATAATAAGTATTTAGGGCTAATCAACATTTACCTACTGGCTGGTCACACCACAATTGAATTGTGAACTGTAGATAAAATAGACAACAGAACTGCCAGCAATTAGTAAACGCAAATAGCGTATGTACCAAGTACACGTACACATTATCAGGGTTGTTGCGAATTTCTGAGACAATATTAATTTAACTTTTGTATGTGAATTTTGAAAACGAAGTATTCAAACTTTGCACATGTCAAAGTATTCCAGTGCTTGGTCTGATCTCTTGGTCTTTGGTCTTCTAGGGGTATTATGTTACACGTTGTATAAAGTAGTAATCCCTTCTCTTGTCGCGTCACTAGTTTCTTTCGAAACAGTGTGGTGAAAGGGTTTAAAGAGCGCCTCAAGAGGCTCCTTTCGAGCACTTGACACATGTTATAGAACTTTTTAGGTTCTAACGACATGCCGGTTTCCTCACGTTGTTTTCCTTCACCGTTTGAGAGTACTGGCATTGTTCACATAAATTTTTGAACAGAAAAACTCATCGGTGCACGACCGGTTTCGAGCCCACGACCTTAGGATCGGAAGGCGGGGCCGCTAGCACTAGACCACCAGTGCTCCAAATAAGTAGTAATAGATAAGCGAGTATACCTGCAGTAGTGACATCGGCTGGTGCGGCTGCGGCGCGGGATGCGGCGCCGGCGCACGCGGCGGCTCGGCCGTCACCGCGTGTCCGCCGGACACTTGCGCCAACTGAACAAGACATACAATTAATTAATCAAATTAATAAACGAAAATAATTTATCGTAATAATTTACCAAACATAAACAATTCTATAAATATTTATTGGTTATTTCCAATATATTTATACAAGGTGTTCCATAAGTTGTGTATTTAAACTTCAGGGGGCTAAAGTACCCATCAATATGAACAACTTTTTCTAAGGAACCAACACTGTGAACGCGAAAAAAAAAACAGCTGTTTCATACATTTTAGCCTGGTAGGTATTGAACTTTTGTATGAAACAGCTGTTTTTTTTTTCGCGTTCACAGTGTTGGTTCCTTAGAAAAAGTTGTTCATATTGATGGGTACTTTAGCCCCCTGAAGTTTATATACACAACTTATGGAACACCTTGTATATATCCCTCCCCGACCCTTCTTTGTGATATTTCGTGCCTCACGTGATTAATGGACGATCCCTAACTTCACGATTGTGAATCTTTGGTCCATACAGCAGGGGCGGCGAACTTTTATTGTATCGGCGAATTTTTAAATCAACGTAAGATTTTTTCTAAGAAAAATATATGAGTCCCTAGACGTGCCCTCAAATAATTTAAACCAAAATAGAATAATATTAATATCTATTATAATAACTTCAACGAAAATTCCAACCGGTGCCCCACGGTTCGGGCGGGCGGTCAAAGTAGCGGATAGTTTGAACTAAAAATGCAAGGCATGCCCAAAATATTGTGTCACGTGCCATCAATGGCACGCGTGCCATTGGTTCGCCACCCCTGCCATACAGTATGTATACTCACGAGTCGTTTGAACGCTGTGAGATCATGATCCGGCACCGTATGATGGTGCGGTTGCTGCGGCCGAAGCCTCGCCTCCAACTCTTCCAAACTGTGCACTTTGCCCGCTGAGCCCACATCTAATAACAAACATTATATTATAAATAAGAAACAGGTAATGATTAATTAATATTGATGGACTTTCCACACAGCACTATCTAGCCCCAAACTAAGCCAAAGCTTGTAATATGGGAACCAGATCATTTTTTGTGTATTTCACACTCTCGGATTGTTTTGCGTTTATGGGGTCATCCGTATCTAGGCCCAGTCTGAAAACCAGCGCTGCTCTCCACGTATGTGTCGGGCAGCAATTATGCTGAGATCGGACCTGTTTGACCCACACAACACAGAGGAGACTAATTGGCCTCTAATATTATTACTTACTATATTATTTTTTTCTCCTTTTCTGTTTTTGTATTGTTTTCTCTATTGTTATTTCTGTGTTCTCTGTGTATTGTGTGTCAAATAAATGTTTCTTTCTTTCTTTCTTTCAGATAGTTGATATAATACATATATACTTTTTTTTGTAAATACATACTTAAAATATATAATAACACCCAGACAGAAAACAAACATCTATGTTCATCACACAAATATTTGTTCTCGATGAGGATCGAACCCACGCCCTACGGCCCAGAAGGCAGAGCTACTACCAACTGAGCTGTGTAGGCTGTCGGTACATTAGCAGTACTCTTTGCATTAAGGCGAAGACAAGAGATAATGTGACTCTCGCTCGCACATGTTGAAAGATAAAATATAAAATCACTTAACTCATTTTAGAAAAATCGCAATCATCCATTCACTATCAACAATTATTTATTTATTTATTTATTTATTTATAGCAATCACTTTGCAAACAGCTTAGTAAAAAATTTCGTATTGATCGATACAAGTTTTCCTACTTAAAAGTTTGCTTATGTCTGAAAACTAGTTAAGCAAACTTTCAAACAAGATCTTGATGCCAAGCGTCTACTTAAAAAGAACCGTCCCAAGCCTTCCTATACCTACACCTATAACTCATTAGGACAGTTACAGTGTGCGCCATGTAACAGGACGTTTAAGACGAAATTTGGCTTTGCGAGTCATATTCGCTCACATGACCGAAGCTAGCAGGGTTCACCGTTGACGGATACGTTAAGGAGGACATCATCAGCTAAGCTGTAGTATTCGCCTTAAAACAGACACACGTCATGATCCTTACCCTGAGGTCTTGGCTCGTTGGCTCGCAGCAGCAGGTCCATAAGCGACGGCGGCTGAGGTCTGGCGGGGGAGATCGGCGCGAAAACGTGTTGGCCCTCGCTGTTAGCAGACGGTGGTTCCAAGCGGGTGGAGTTATCCAGTTCTGTGTTAGAAGAGGTCGCATTCAAAGTCAAAAAGATACAAATACAGTACTAACGTTTCTGTTTTAGCGTTTTTGTAAATTACTTCAAAATGTTACTGATAAAATATGATAATATTAGTTGTACTTAAGATTTTGGTGTTCCTTATATCGTGGAGCTACGAGGCAATGCTTTGTTATAGGTGATGGTTACCGCTTAACATCAGGTGGGCGATCTGCTCGTTCCATCAACAATTTTGTATGAAAAAAAACATTGCATCGTAAGTCACGCTTGATAGGAACATGCCACCCTGCGTCCATCAACTTGAGGCATACAGATGTTAAGCCTGTGCCTGTAATTACACCGGCAACCACACTCTTCAAACCGAAACACAGCAACGCTGCTTGGCGGCAGAAAAAGGGTGGTAGTACTTCCCCGGACGAGCCCTTAACAAAGAGCTCTACTACTCTTTAAAAGATGATGATGAGTACTACGAAAATGTAATCAATGAATGTTTCAATATGCTTACCATCGACCATGCTGTGAAGGATACGCTCGTAGTGTTGATCATTGGTGGGACTCTCGCGTCGGAACCATTGGCTGAATCTGCTCGAGCCTTCGGTCTCGCCGCCTCCGTTCTGAAACAATCATTCATTGTATACAACGTGTTTATTAAGAGTTGTAGGGATCCGAAAGCAGGATATTCTACCGGTCATAACGAACAACTTTTGTTCTACGACTTTTAAAATTTCAAAGTTTTTCATTCATCAAATGCCTCTTAAACTTTTATCTAAAATGAATCTAAACGCATCATGAGGCAGCCCTATTTACAGCTGTTCTTTGACCTCTAGTTGTCAATTGTAGATAAAATAGGTAACAGAACTGCCACCAATTACCTAGTAATGTGCCTACCTAATAATGATGTTGCTGTTTTTAAAGATCTTGGTATGTAAAAGAAATATTTTCGCGACTGTAATCCCTAGTCACGGTAAACATTCTCTGAGATCTTTGGTACTAATACCTATTCAGTAACTAGGTACCTACGTGGCTACGTACTCAATATTTAATAGAATATTTATTTTTGTTTAATTACTAGATGTCGTAAACCAATGTTTATGATATTCATAGTTCTTTAAATTGTAACATGTTACTTTACCACCATGGTTCATTGACACGACAAAATTATTCAACTGCAATTTTGGGAAGTGTCTAGTCTGTCCTATTTAATCTTTGACTAACCTGTCTGTCATTGGTTGCATTTAAAAACGCATATCCAATCAGGACGGCCGACGGCCGCCGATCAGTGTTACCATTTGTGGCAGATTTCTACCATTTGGCAGATTTTAAATATTTCAAGAAAAATCTTATTAGTTTGAATTTTTAATGAAATAATATTTATAATTTATTTATTTTTTACCGAACTGGAAACTTCTTATTCTTTTTTACCTTTATTGATTTGGTTTCTAAACAACTTCTATCTCGTTTTAGATAACTGCAAACCGTTACAAACGATCAAAAGATAGTAACTGAATGTAATGTAGGTATTTAATTTATTCCGTAGCCACGAAGGAGATGGTATGAAGTCATATTTTTAGTATTTTTATCGTCAAGCTTGGTAGATTTTGACAGATTTTTTGGCAGGTGTGTGGTAGAACCGCCACTTTTGAGATGGTCACCCTGTTTGTGTTTACATGCGTTGTTGTACATTGTTTTGTTGTAGACATGGGCGTTTTCGTTTTTTCCCGCAAACGGTTATCTAACCGATATACAGTTTGCATATCGATATAGAAAACGGTTTTCTGATATCGATATCAGCCGTATGGGTTGCAAACGTTAACATGATATTTAGTTATGGCAAACTAACAACGAAACGACAAACGCAAACTATTTGACTATGGTTACGTCATATTCGCTTCATCTCTTTTTTACCAGTAAAACAATTCATTCTTAGAAAGGGAGGTAGCGAATATCAATTGATGTTTGTTTCATATCGTTTGGTTTGTGAAGTTTTCGTTTTGTTCGTGTCTTTATTAGGTAACAGTTGAGGTTTTGAATAGTTTTTATGATATCGGATATGTTGATATGAATATCGATATGGTATGATATCTAACCCATATCCGATATAAGTTACGTTTTGATATATCCGACTCATGTCTATTTTGTTGAGAAAATGTCGTCAAACGTGATAAAATGGTGATTGTTATGTAAAAAGCCGTCGTCAGTCAGTGTGTGTATGAGCAGTGCCTACGAGGTAATGGTTTAGTGTGAAGTTTGAAGCCTGTGTCGTGCGAAATCTCGCAAACTTACCAAAATCCAGTTTTATCCAGTGTTATTATAGCCAGTAAATAATGACAAAATCCATAGGAACCAGTAAAAATATCGTGTCAGGGGATTGGCGGCGTACCTACCTACCTACCGAAAGGTAAGTATTTCAAATTATCTCGTAGGTTATCGTTGTTTTTCTCTTTCCTAGATAGAAGCGCGCGTGCGTGTGACCTTGACACGTACACAGACAGGGCTGTTGCAAATTTCTGAGAAAATATTAATTTTAATTTTCTATGGGAATTTCGAAAACGATGTATTCAACCGTTGCACACGTCAAAGTATTCCAGTGCTTGGTCTAAATACACGCTCTTTGTTTCCCTACATAACTTCATCAACACGTTGTATACTGCGGATAATCGCAATTGAAAAGCCGTAACTAAAAAGTTTGCTTTACTACTCTCTTGTCGTGTCACTAGTTTCTTTCGAAACAGTGTGGTGAAAGGATTTTAAGTGCGCCTCAAGTGGCTCCTTACAAGCACTTGACACATGTTATAGAACTTTTTAGGTTCTACGGCATGCCGGTTTGCTCACGATGTTTTGCTTCACCGTTTGAGAATACTGGCATTGTGCACATACATTTTTGAACAGAAAAACTCATTGGTGCACGACCGGTTTCGAACCCACGACCTTAGGATCGGAAGGCTGTTATCACTAGACCACCAGTGCTCTCTCACCAGTCCTTTACTACTAAATTTGTATTTATGCAAACATTTTAGAAGAACTTGTTTAGATCAAAATGATACTTTAGCTTCTTTTTGTCCTGTCACAAAACTTGTTTGAAACCGAGTGGTGAAAGGATTTTAATTGTATCATTCAAAGGCTCCATTTGAGCACTTTATTTATTTACTTATTTATTACATAAATGATAGTAGGCTTACAGTATGCAGACAAAATGCTTAATATCTTAATTTTAAACTTAAAAATATAGATAAAGAATCACAGATAACATGAATTTTATCATTCAATATATCGATATGTTAGACTTCGTGTATAAATGCGTTTAAAAGAGTAAGTGCTCTTAGAGTTGGCGAATTATTTGCGTAGTGAGTTCGTGGTGTGCGACAAGCGAATAGTTGGTGCGGTCAACAGCCGCAACGCATATAGTTGCTATGGACATATATTGGCATCATGCTTGCTTAGTATAGTTGGATTGATTGACACACGTTATAGAACTTTTAAGGTTCCACGACATGACGGGTTTCGACGATGTTTTACTTCGCCGTTCGAGAGTACTGGCACATCATTTTTTGAAACGTAAAACTCATCTGTGACGTGTGGAATACCAACTACTAAAAAAATGCGGGTAGGTGATAAAATTTAATATATTGGCGTAAATCTGACTTGACTACCCAATATTAAAAATATGAAGGCTGTTTTTTTTTTGTTTTGAAATGATGAAATATGAGAGGTTAAATAATTCAAATAATTGGTGTTTTCCCTCACCGTGAGTACATCAGGTATGGCGTCCAGCTTGAGGAAGTCGTCGAGGTTGAATTCGTGTTCGTTGTTCTGCTGCGGCTCTTCAGTCTTCGAGTCTACGCCGGAGTCCTTATCCTGAAATATACATTGTATCAATTTATGAATGTGTATGAAATATGTAATTTTGTTTCAAATAAAGAGAAATTAAACTGAGAAGTTCAGTAACGAATTTTCCACAAAATTACAACGATTATTTATTGTAATATTGTTTTACTCGGACATGAATAAATCTCACTGATGTTAAGGCATGATGCGGTGAACGGTGTACGCTTTTCTTGAAGATGCACCTCTACTCTTGAAAACATTTAAATTCTTCTTCTTACGAACTGTGTGGTGAAAGGATTTTCAGTGCGCCTCAAAGAGGCTCTTTTCGAGCACGACATTATAAGTCGGTGTCAATACTCGATTGAAAAGCATGGTATGAAGATCTCGTTTCATTTCTAGGGAGTACTTTATACCCTAGGTAATACTTAAGAATCGAAGTCGGAAGTCGATGGATAAAGCCCTTAATAATTCCTGGAAAGCGCGTCGTAGGTATATTTCGTTCTTTTTCTGCGCAGTACACCGGGACGAGTACTACCCTCTACTACTAGCCTCACTAAACTCGTTTGGCACCACACTGGAGCTTCAATATTGTATTAAATACTTTTTTTTTGTAAATACATACTTCTAATACTAAATAACACCCAGACAGAGGACAAACATCTATGTTCACCACACAAATGTTTGTTCTCGGTGGGGATCGAACCCACGGCCTACGGCGCAGAGAGCTACTACCAACTGAGCTGTGAAGGCTGTCACAGCCTAGGCTCTGGTCGAGTGGAACTGGCACCTAGATTCACGTCATTCAGTCTGGGCGTTATATAATATTATAAGTATGTATTTACAAAAAAAGTATATAAGTAGTATATCAGCTATCTGGTTCCCATATCGCAAGCTCTGGCTTAGTTTGGGGCGAGATAGTGCTGTGTGGAATGTCCGCCAATATTTATTTTATTTATTTATTTATTCACCTAGCTTTAAGATGTATCAATGTGATCCTTGTGATTTTATTGAATAAATACTTTTAGACTTTACTTACATTGCTGGAGTTGGGTGAGTCGTTGGTCTGGGCGACGGGCGAGGAGGTCTCTCTCCATCGCTCCAACGCCGGCGACCGGGATGAGTTGCTGTTGTTCCATTTCTGACGGAACAATGTTGTTGTTAGAGGCACATTGGATCTTTATTATAGGAGCTTCGACGGGTGCCGTGCCATTATACAACTAGCTGATGGAACCAGCAGATGGCCTACTTGATGTTAAGTGGTTACCATCACCTATATCAAAGCATTGCCTAGCAAGTCACGCACGATGGGAACGTGCCCTTCGATGCACTGCCCTGTGTCCATCAACTTGAGGCATACAGATGTTAAGCCTCACATGCCTGTGATAACACCGGCAACCACCTCAAACCGAAACACAGCAACGCTTCTTGGCGGCAGAAAAAAGCGTGCAGGTAGTACTTCCCAGGACGAGCCCTTCACAAGAGCTCTACTACTCTTAAAAAGGATTTTTAAACTTATAATAAATTAGCGGCCTGTCCCAGCTTCGCATGGGTGGTCATACATTTTTTGAACATTTTTGGGATAAACTTAGACCGTGGGTTCGAGCCTCGAGTCTACTTATTTCATACATTCGCACGCCCTTCTCCTTGAGTGAGCGAAA
Organism: Chloroclysta siterata; assembly: GCA_932294275.1. Classification (NCBI taxonomy): domain Eukaryota; kingdom Metazoa; phylum Arthropoda; class Insecta; order Lepidoptera; family Geometridae; genus Chloroclysta; species Chloroclysta siterata. The sequence goes on along the minus strand of OW028607.1, from coordinate 10,849,463 downwards.
TCGCACCCCGTGCGTGATCCGTGGACCCGTTAACATTTTTAATTTCGTCATATCTTTTGAATGGAATGTCCGATTAGAAAAATTTAAGAAGAATTATCTATAGGTATTGCAACCGTCTTAATTATAAAATGATTTATTTGGATAAGGATTAATACCAAGGTACAAATAAAGACCCTTTTTTAGCGGCGGCATTTCAATTATTTTTTTATAATAAAAGAACACTTATAGTGACATAACTATAATAGTTAGACATATGCTGTCGCGACATTTTTTGTAGATGATGACGTGTTCTACCAATTCGTAGTACATTATTTTATTCTATCATCAATAGTTTTCGCAGCGCACGCGATGAAAGGTTTTTGTTTTCCACCTTGGGTTACATTATTGGAGTTTTAGTAAGGATCCCAGCTTTTTTTGAAAATATAATATAGCCTATGTTACTCAGGGATAATGTAGCATTCTAATGGTGAAAGTATTTTTGAAATCGGACCAGTAGTTTTTGAGCCTATTCGTTACATACAAAAATACAAATCTTTCCTCTTTATAATATTAGTGTAGATAAGCTTGCCAATACTCACATCAGTCTCTTTATTGTTCGCGTTGCCGTTTTTGATCATGCTCTTCTTCTTTTCGTGCTCCTCCAGACCGCACAGCTCGATAGTGTCGTGTTGAGATGTCGGCCCTCCACTAAACCTGTGACAAATAAATATGTTTATTTATTGTGCAAAATTATACTAGGATGTACCTCTGACTACACCCCCATTGGACATATTCAAATAATTTTGAGTTGGTACTTGGGACTGAGACATCTGAGGGGATATCTACCGTGCCTGGGGGTCAAAGTCGTGAAGCTGTTTCGTGTTTATTTATTTATTTTTAGATTCAGTTTAATTATTGTCTAAACCAATGTGAAAGTATATTATATACTTACACATTGGTTCCATAGAAATTTCATCAAAATCGGTAGAGTAGTTTGGCTTTTAAATCAAAATAACAGGAAAAAGTTATGTCATCCAAGTAAATGAAATTGTATTTCGCTGTTTTATGTTTTCAGTGTTTTTTTTTCTATATAAGTAGCTGATGGAATAAGCTGATATCAAAATCATCAAAATCAAAACGGTCTTTATTCAGTACAATCACAAGGATCACTTTGAACCTGATGTTAAGTGGTAACCATCACCTATAACAAAGCATTGCCTCGTAAGTCACGCACAATAGGAACGTTCCCTACGATGCACTGCCCTGCTTCCATTAACTTGAGGCATACAGATGTTAAGCCTCATGTGCCTGTAATTACACTGGCAACCACACCCTTCAAACCGAAACACAGCGTTGCTGCTTGGCGGCAGAAAAAGGCGTGGTGGTAGTACTTCCCCGGACAAGCCACACACAAAGAGCTCTATTACTCTTAAAAAGTGTATTTCACAGTGTATTTGAAGTTTTGTTTTTTTTTTTGCTGAAAAGTTATTATGTAAAAAAAACTGTGCTTACCATTCGGGTTCATCGTCCTTGTCAAAACGGCGATTAGAGTAGCGACCACCAGATCTACGGTTGTCATCTCTGAAAGCAAAGATTAAGAATCATTTCTTGTTTCAAAACTTATTCAATAACGCGTTTCTCTGGGGTAGTACTGACAGTATTTTTTTTGTCGTGTTACACTGTCACTGTTATTTCGAAACAGTGTGGTGAAAGGATTTTCGGTGCGCCTCAGAGAGGCTCCTTTCGAGCTTATGACACACGATAAAGAACTTTTTAGGTTCTACAACATGTTTCCTCACGTTGTTATCATTTACCGTTTGAGACTACTAGAACCTTTTGAACCGAAAACTCATCGATGCACGGTTTTGAACCCACGACCTTAGGTTCGGAAGGCGGGTCCGCTACCGCTAGACCACCAGTGCTCTTATGACAGTTTAAACTTGTTATAACAATAATAATTGGTCAAACCTATCGCGCATCTTGTCATTGTTGAATCGGTCCTCTCGCTCCCTCTTGATGTCAGAAGAGTAGGAGTCCCGCCCGAACGATCGACGCTCGTACCTGACAATATACAAATTACTATTTCAATCGGTCTAAATCACTTTTTTCTGAAACTGGCGCAGGCGGTAGGATGGTTGTCCATCCGGCATCGACACTATAGGGCCTAGCCAAGTAGCATTCGCTTTTATGTTATTGTTACCTAAAATTTTAAGCCAATTGCTCCAACTTGGAAAAAGATCTCACTTTTTGCCCAACTAAGTATTCAAAATAACCCGTTTCCGGGTTGGCGTTGACTTCTGGGACACTAGGACATTTTTTTTTCATTGTTTGATAGCTAGACGTTTGACTGCCATCTCCTTTGATGGAAAGTGAAGATACAGTCTAAGGCGGAGCACGCCTAGCTATAATCCACTTGTTCACTCTGATCTTGAAAAATCCTAAATTATATCGTTCCGGAAATACTGACGACGGTGAAGAGTTCCACTCCTTGACAGTTTCTGAGTATGTACCTGTCACCGTTGAGTCGCTGCTGCGGCGGCGGGCGGTAAGGCTCGGGGCGGTACTCGTCTTCACGTTCCCACCCCTGCTGCCTCTCCCCCCCGCCGCGCCCCGTGCCTCCCCCGCTGCGGCCCCCCTCGCGACCCCCCTCACGCCCTCCCTCGCGGCCGTCGTTGGGCTCGTCTCGCACCATGATGCGGCCAGAGCCGATGCGGCGACCACCTGTTTGTAAGTTTCATAGTGAAAGGGTGTGTAATATACAAGTTAAATTCATTACCACGATCCAATAAGGTATTGTTATTTATTTTAATATTATTAAAATAAATAATATTTAATCTCTTGTCGTGTCACTAGTTTCTTTCGAAACAGTGTGGTGAAAGGATTTTAAGTGCGCCTCAAGAGGCTCCTTTCGAGCTCTTGACACATGTTATAGAACTTTTTAGGTTCTACGACATGCCGGTTTCCTCACGATGTTTTCCTTCACCGTTTGAGAGTACTGGCATTGTATTGGAAATCTTTGAACAGAAAAACTCATTGGTGCACGACCGGTTTCGAACCCACGACCTTAGGATCGGAATGCGAGACCGCTACCACTAGACCACCAGTGCAGTGTTAATATAATAAAACTCTGTTTGTAAACATGTTTACCAAACTAAGCAAAAATTAGCTGTGTTCTGTTTGAATGATCTACACTTCGAGAATATTGTTGGGAAATGCGGGTAAGGGCCGAGCGTTTACCCTTTGCTCTGACGTCATCTTCGCGAACTACTCTTCATTTGCCCTGAGCACCTTTCTTTTATTTTATTGTGAAAAAAAAACTTTTTCATAAAAACTTACTAATTAGTGGAAAAAGTACGGGCTACGATAAAATGTTGGCAGTAATATACAATGTCGTATCAAGTCTTCAGACACGCATCACCTGTATCTGCCAGTTGCTGTAGGCCTTATCAATTTAATTTGTTTATCACATTAAAATAATGTAAACAAATAGAAGTATTATCAGTTCCAAGGCCATTAAGATATGCATGTTAGCGTTTCAAGGTGAAAATATTCTGTCATTGAGTCATCTGCAGTGCAAATTATGTCTAAATATTTAAACATTTGTAACAGTCCAAACTTTACACTAGGCTTACTGGATCGTTGATATTAGTATGAGTTAGAAATTCGATTCGTAGCAGTGCTTTCCGTTTGGGGCGTTGTGTTCTTAATACTTAAGTAGCTCACACTCACCAAATGCAGGCTTGGCTTAATATTTATTTTACTGAAAAGCAAATTGATGCTCCTAGAAATTGGCGCAAGCAGTGGGATTAAAAGATGTTAACACTATTATGACCCATATCATACTAGGACCACCACACAGCCTAGGAAATTGGTGTAGGATTACTTAGAGAGGAATCAGCACGACGACTAACTGGCGTAGGCGGTAGGATCACCCACATTTGTATCACTAACAATTAAGTATAGTGTATCGTGTTAGAGTGGTGCAGCGATACTGGGAAGGAAATCAGTGCCCCGGCTAACTGGCGCAGCCGGTAGGATCACTTAGCTATGTATCACTAACAACTCACCAGGTTCAGTTTTAGAGAGCGGTGCTGCATTACTAAGAGGTGAATCAGGGCGCGTGCGGGCGACGTGCGGCGGCGGTGCGGCACCGGCGGGCGCGCCGCAGCCGGAGGTAAAGGAGCGTCGTTGAGGAGACAGTACAATGCCCCCGCTAGGCTCGCTCTCCTTACGCACGCGTTCGCGCGGATCGGCAGAACGACGCTCGCGATCGCGTTCTCGCCCATACACCCCCTAGTGACATGACATGTGTTTATTAAATTGAAATAAATAGGCAAAGTGAGACTCGCACCCTGAAAGTTAACAGCAAAATTATATTTCTTAACCTCAAAAGCTTCTAATCTGTAATCCGTCCGAATTTTGTTTTACTTATATACGTTGATCTTATTCCATTCAAGACAATTTAGACTTCGAATCCATAAGAAAAGTACTACTAGTTTATTAGAACATGAAGAACTAACTCTAATTCAATGACGTATGAATCGAATGTATTAATAAGATAGGACAACACAAATCAAAGCCTTACCTTATGGTTATCACTGGGTGCATCGCCTCTCCCCCCTCGGTCTTCCTCGTTTGGTGAATCGGCACGTTTCTTCAACACACTGCAACAAACAAACATATTGAATCAGCCGTTAGTTCCTGTTTAGCCTGCCTCAGCAGCTAACGGCCTTCACAAACGCTTTTCCGTATTCGCGTTTTTATTTGCTTATTATTCTGCTTTATTGTGTCCGAATAACTCGAACACACCATCCACAAATCAGGTCAAGAACAGCGGTATTCGTGTATTTGCGTATTCGTCTTGTTTGGAAAAATAGGCAAATAAAGATGAAAGGAGTCACTACCCATCGTCGGATTTGGGAAAATACGCGAACACAAATAGCGATATGAACCATAAAAGCTGGTGAGGTTTATTGGCTGAAGGTCTAGGCAGAATAACAGCGCCTAACTACTAAAATGGTGAGGCATACGCTGAGTCGAGACCCTTTTGCTGCTGCAGCACACAAAATACCTAAGTACTGTAATTTATAACTGTTTAGCCATTTCCTTTCTTTTATTGTTTTAATAAATGTCTGTCTATGTCTAGTCTATGTCTAAAAGAACTTGTAGGTTACGTGTATGTAGTTAGTTTACGAAAATTCTACATCGAACTTGTCTGAAGTATACCATCAGATGACACTCACAGAGCAAGAGCTTCACAGCCAGCGAAGGCATCTTCGAGCCCCTTCTTGACGAGAGGCGAGTGACGCAGTCGCATCAGCTCGTCCCGCGTGTAGGTGAGGGCGCGGCGCGACGGTCCCACGGCCAGCACGGCTGGATCGCCGCCGCCGCCGCCACCCGACACTCCGCCGTCTTCGTGACCTGGAAACAGATCTAGCTGGTGGAACAAGCAGATGGCCCACCTGTTCTTAAGGGGTTCTTGACGGAAAGGCATGGGCATTATTTTTTTAATACAACTAGCTGATGGAACAACAGATGACCTGCTGTTAAGTGGTAGCCATCACATATAACAAAGAATTGCCTCGTAAGTCATGCACGATAGGAACGTGCCCCACGTCCATCAACTTGAGGCATACAGATGTTAAGCTTCATGAGCTTATAATTTCACCGGCAAGCACACTCTTCGAAGCGAAACACAGCAACGCTGCTGGGCGGTAGCACTGGCTTGGTAGTGATACTTCCCCGGACGAGCCCTTCATAGCTCTACTACTCTTAAATTTGATGGGTGGAGAGGAATACTTACGTACCTACAATAATTTAGAAAGATGCCGGTATTATTTTCCATAATTAGGCCCATAATACCTCGGCCAGGTTACTGTCCGAGGGCCATCGATCATCATTTGAAGAGTGGAGATTAAATAAATAAAAAAATATGGGTGGACTGTGAGTGAAAACTGCAATGAACTGATTTGAAACTATATTGTAGAAATAATGTGCATTTATGTGCAGGTGGTATGGTCCGTGAGTGCACTTAGTCGTGTTCATTGTTGTATCTCTGTTGAAGATTCTGTAACCCAACTATGCATTTGTATGACTTCCTCACTTTCTCTGAGTTACAGTCTACATACTTGGTTCAACTTGGGTCTTAATATTCTAGAAGTTAATTGTTCGTGCAAGTTTGCTTGATAATAATGCATAGTGCGAATTCGAGGCGGGGATTGCACTCTCTTGAATAGCTCCACCGCGCAATCCAAACGTTTTGAACCGCCAATAAACGCATTACCTCTCACTCACGAATTATTGTTAAGTTATCAATAGTTATTTATAAAAAATCCTTTCACAACACTGTTTCGTTAGTGACAGGGTAAGAAGAGTGACATTTTGAAACGAGGAAAACAGCAGCCATCAGCGGTTATCCTCACAACGAATTATAAGTTGACAGCACTCATAGCTCAGTTGGTAGTAGCTCTGCCTTCTGCGCCGTAGCCCGTGGGTTCGATCTCCACCGGGAACAAACACTTGTGAGTTGAGAATAGATGTTTGTTCTCTTTCTGGGTGTTATTTATTAGGTGCATTTAAAAAAAACATAAAAGTATTATATCAGCTATCTGGTTCCCATATTAGAAGCTTTTCTTGGTTTGGGGCTAGATAATGCTTCGTGGAAAGTTGCCCAATATTTGTTTATTTATTTTAATAATAAAGAATGCGCTAGTACAGTCTGCTTTGACTATCGGAATAGGGCCTTTATGTATGTCATACGAAACCTTTGATTTATATTTACACACGTGTGCGTATCCACCGCTAACATAGCGTCTCTTTTGTATTTACCTACGCTTTTGTCATAAATACCACTAATGGAATCCACTTTTTTTATACAACCTTCTGATGGAACAAGCTGTGGTAACCATCACCTATAAAAAAGGATTGCCTCGCAGGCAGCGTTGCCAGACGTCCCGATTTTTTAATCAAAATTAAATGTCCCGCGCGGGACAGCCTCAGTCCCGCTTTTCGGGGATAACTCGACGACGACTCGAGAACTATTTAACGAAAGGGTAAATCTGATTTAAAACATCATATTTTTATTCAAATATATTTTTTATTGCTATTTTTTCTATCTATTGTCACGTAAACGTAATTTGAAGTCAAATAAAAAGATAAATATTTAAAAACTTCTGATTTTATACTTTTTTTTACTATGTCCCGCTTTCGACGAAAGAATCCCGCTTTTTACACTAAAAAAATTCAAAATCCCGAATTGGCAAAAAAAATTCAAAATCCTGACTTGGCATTTTCAGTTAGTATGACAGCACAAAACGATTTTTATTTAAATAATAAAACTTTTTTAAAAAAAAAACGTTTCTGGCAATCGTAATACAAAACTTTTCAAAGTCAAAAGTTATTTATTCAATAAAATCACAAGGATCACTTTGAAACGTCTTAAAGCTAGGTGACTCTAGGTGCCAGTTCCATGCGACCAAAGCCTAGAAGAACAGGCAAAGAACTTACGGCTTGGTTCCTACCTTTTTTTGTATGATCCTTGTCGCATATATTTATGGTTTTCTTGATTTATTCCAAAAGCGCTTAATCAATTTCGATAAATAAACGGACGAATTGCGAACCTCCTCCTTCTTTGTCGGTAAAAAAGGCTTAGAAGTTGTTTGTACCTTCACAAACAAAAACTAGATACATAATATTTTTAGAACATCATTTTAAATTCTATCAAAAAACTATTGAGGGTAGCATTAGCATATTTTTTTACTTCGCATGCGAAAGAAAAGGTCACCGACCGCTTGTTCTTATCAATTTTTTATGTGAATTCCGATTTTTTGCGTACGTTTCGAAGGAGTCACTGAATGTTTCATAAAATGTTTAAGTACTACATGGGCCTACCACACTATGGAATATCAATTGTTGCAAAATGTGGGTTGCGCCAAATGTAATATTTGGTTTTACCCACAGATATATATATACATAGATAACGCAAGTATCACGATTTGTATTGAAACCAAGCGTGCCGACTTTTTAATACCTACTCTGACGTCACAGTCGAAATTTAGTGACGGGAAATCTAAACCGATTAAAAGACACCGATGCCGCCGATGCCCTTCCGTCCCGCTACGATTTAAACGATTCAACTGGAACCGCCGGCGCCGCTGTGATCGTCTCGCTCATACCTACTCATAGATTTTATATCTGTGGTCCCGCTCGCTCACTCCGCGGTCGCCACTACAGTACGCCTTGTAGTTTCAATGTGAGGAGTCGTGCTCACCGCGCTTTTGAGCCGTTTCATTCTGTCGACGCTTTTGGATACCTTCGTTCGCTTAATCTCAAGTAAGTCTACAAATATATATTTGTTAATAATTCTTTAAAACACAAGGGATTAGTATAAACATGCATGTTATGAAACAGTAGTTTTTGATGACCTATTACGAATCGATTTACATGAATGACATCGATTTTCTGACAGACGAATGATATGGACAGACAAATGATATTAACGGAATTAAAATAAATAATAAAAAGTAAAATTAATATTTTCTTAGAAATTTGAAATAGCCCTGCCTGTGTACGTGTCAAGGTCAATGCGCACGGTCGCAATGGTAACGCGCGTGTTATCTTGACGCTATTTTAAATATATAAGTTGCTAGGTAGGTAGGTGCATAATTATGTTTAAGTACTTAGGTACCTTTTACCCCGTAGGTAAGTAAAGATATGAAATCACAAAAGATTTCATGAAAACACATAAAAACAACGTAAGTATCTACTATCTACCTACAAGATGAATGCCAGTCAAGCCACAATATTATAACTGATTTTGATGAATTTTCTCATTATTTATTGGTTCTAGGTAGGTAACTTAATGGATATCAGTGGATATAACTAAATATTGACACATTTTTATTAATTTATTCACACTCTTACACACACACAAGTTAGTTAGGCCTATAACACCTATATAAGATGATTTAAACAGCGTCCAAGGCCAATAGGCACTTAAAAGGCCTATAGATACGTATGTATGTATGTATGTATATGTATGTTCAAAGGATGAACATGAACATATTAAATAGGTACCTACATGAACTCTAAAAATATTACCCTCCCACTTAAAGCTTTTGTATAAAATTAGAACATTTATTTATTTATGAGCTTGTTTTTATCAATAACTACTAAATTATCTCTTATTATAATGGTTAATATCATTTGTCTGTCCGATATCGATTATTCATATACTTTGTAGGACGAACAACACTAGTCGCGAGATTTGACAGACGAATGATAATTTGCCTGTACCACGAAGACAGTATCGCTTGTTCCGATATTCATCGTCTCATAACTCAGAACGTCAGATTAAACGCTCAATGCAAACGCGGCAATGTAATGTAAATATGGTTTATTTAACGTTAATCTATAGTTACTTAGGTATACTCTTGAAATCACAGCTTGGAATACTTTAAAATTAGTTTTAAAATGAATTTACGCATAATATGATTTAAAAATTACTTACCTGTGATATGAAATATATCCTTGCCTTGGGGGGCTAGAATTTGTTGAGCTATTGCATTTCAATATCATGCAACGAGGCATTTTATACAATTTTGCGGACGTCTGGCTGCAACAACGGCCGCGCACGGACTGTAAGCAGCGGCGGCCAACCTAGACGATTCGTAAGGGTTCGGACACGGGAAGTACAAGCATTTGCGTTATCTATGTATATATATATCTGTGGTTTTACCTCTAACTACCCCTTAGACATCCTTAAAGAATTAAAAAAAAACACATGTAATCGTTAATTTGTGCTTGTGTCGGTAATAAAGTTGTCATTTGTTCTTTTATTTTTAAAAATAAGTACCTAGCTAGTGTATGAATGAAAAGTTTATTGAGTGTGAATTAATTTAAATAATCGAATGTTAGAAATGAGTAAGTATATGATTGAATTGAATGAAAGAATGAAAATGAATATGATTAAATTGAATGAATTAGTTATTAAATGTTGTTGCAAAATTAAAGCAATAGGTAATTTTAAGGTAGTGACGTTCCGAGACGTCGATATTATAAAAAAAAAAATCCTTAAAGAATATTTAGTTGGTACTAAGAGATCTAAAGGGATATCTACCGTGCCTGGGGATCAAATTCGTGAAGCTGTTTCAGTTTCAACAACGGGCGTGTCGTGTTGATGACGGATTAGGACGCAGACAACCGTCAAACACCGGATTCGAATATATCACATATGGCAAACAATCAAGTTTTGGAGATTAACATTATATACAAAAGTTCAGCAAAAATATCGTTTGGCCTATTTATATTTTAGCAAGAAGTTTTTAGATGGCCATCAGCCTCTTAAGTGCGACATCTGAAAAAACTTCAACGACTTATTAAAAGAATCTACGGACTAAATTTGAGGAGTTTTGCCAAAGGATTAGTTGTCAAGTCCTCAAATGCTTCTGCCCGTTCCTGCATTTCCAAGTCGTCTCTTCCAACATCCACAGGAGGTGTTGGGGAGATATACTATGTCAATACTACCACGAACAGACCTACTACATATTCTGCGATAAAACTATTTTTATCGTATCTCGCTTCATCTATCACTCGTCATCAAATCGCAAATAGAAAAGAAAGTGACACGTAAAAGGCGCGACGCGTCTGTTTACATAATTCGATGCACGACCACGATATGGTTCTTAAGGCGAAGACAAGAGCTAATGTGACTCTCGCTCGCACGTTTAGACATGTTGAAAGATATAAAATCACTAAACTCATTTTCGAAAAATCGCAATCAACCATTTTGTGTGCAATCACATTGCACACAGTTTAGTAAAAATTTCATTTTGATTGATTCATGTTTTCCTACTCAAAAGTTAGCTTTACTAGTTTTCGTACATAAGCAAACTTTTAAGTAGGAAACCTTGTATCGATCAAAATGAAATTTGTTTGTGATGTGTGCAATGTGATTGCACACAAAATGGTAGATTGCGATTTTTCGAAAATGAGTTTAGTGATTTTATATCTTTCAACATATCGAAACGTGCGAGCGAGAAGTTGTTTGATAGTTGTCAGCCCCTTAATGATGCTTTGGTACACACGGATACAGATTAAGTTACACAAAGAAAAATAACGCCTACTACACAGACATAAAAGCGAGGGTGGTTTGAAGCGGGTGGTGGTGAAGTCCAAACGACCAGTCGGATTATTTGAACTAAGGTAAGATAATACGTCAAAATGATCTGATTGGTCGTCGTTGGGGGTATTACTCTGCAAAACTGTAAACGAAGTTGCACGACCGTGCAAATCAAAATTTCTATCTATTCGAAACTTACACTTCAGTTATCTCAGTTTCACCCCCTGCACGGCACGCTTTGCGTCAGTGGAAACGCACCCTTTGGTGGACTAGTAGAAATGTCTATAACTGGTATATGAGCGACTGGACAGACGGCCAGCGTGGCCTATGAAACGACTGAATGAAAGTCATGGATTAGGCCTAAAAACGTAAAAATTTAGGGGTTACTAGGTATTTTCATGGTTTAGCTAACTATACAGCAAACCTTTTAAAGCAAGTTTATTATACGTTTCGAGTGGTTTCAGATGTTCCAACGAGATTCTAGTGATTTCATTGTATAAAGAAGTTGAGATTTGAGTTTAGAAAAAGAAAACTAATAAGTGTCTAGTTGGTACTTAGTACTAAGAGATCTGAGGGGATATCGACCGTGCCTGGGGATCAAAGTCGTGACGCTGTTTCTGCATCTAGTTCTCCAAGCAAAGTCTAGTAAATTCAACATCAATGCCTTACCAGGCGTAGACGTCACATAACAATATACGTTTTCAGGCTCGTATCGTAATCGAAACTCAAATCAATAATGTTAAAACGAGATGATTCGTACTAAAGGGTAGGCGAGTGTAAACATTCACCTGGCAAGCTGTTCTGGGCTCAATTGTAAAAACATAAGAGTCGTTTTCGTGTGCAACGTATGGTGGCGAAACGCAGTAGGTTCTGCAGTGCGCATAGCGACTGTTTTGTTGTGTTATTTGTAGTACGGGCAGACATAAAAGCGTAGTGAATGTTTGTTGTCGAGCTAGGCGACGATTGATTGGTGTTTTTGACACTAGGACTGTCCTAACTATACCTATCTAAATATATGAAATCGTTGCGAGACTGACTGACACTATCAACACACGTTTATTAGGTCTTAATAAATATCATGATAAATATCATTCAGAGCCTATCATTATAAAATGACTCAATCAAATTAGGCAGGACATTGTTCCGGCGTTTTTAAAAACGTACGGATGTACGTAGTTTCCGAAAGGTTACAAAAGTTGTGGTGGTTTAACCTCTCACATTCCGAAACGTAGATCCACGCGAGACGCAATACATTTTCTATTGTGTCTGGAATCCCAGGATACAAGAGGTTTAAGTAAGAATATAGTTTCACGCGGCCTTCCCGAACATGCACTCATGACAATAACCTACATAGTTTATATACAACTATATAAACTAAGTTACAACAAACATACACAACAAATATATACCTCCAACATGTGTTTATATTTAAAAGAGCTAGTGTAAACTGAAACCAAGGCACTAGGTAAGTACGGTTTCGTGACGAAACATGGCCTTATCAGAAACGTAATCTTGAAAAACTACGTAAAAGTTCTTACACCGAATTACACAAGCGTGATCATTAGTTTTGATCACGCCTTCTGATCGTAAGGTCGTGGGTTTCAGTCCGATCGTGCACTTATGGATTTTTTTCTTCGAAAAACTTATATGCACACTGCTTATTAAATAACGATGAAGGAAAACATCGCGAGGAAACCTATCAGTATTCTAACTGCGGCGATGGGCTTACAATCTATGATGTATGGAATACCAACTACTGGTCTGCGATCAATATTTTCTTTGGCCTGCCTCTCCTTCTAAAACCATCCACATCCATTCGAACACTCTTCTCGTAATATGACCTTCTTCCCTCACATTTTGCCATGCCCATACCACGCTAACCTATTGGTCCTCACCTCAACTTATCCGTCACATAGGGTAGATGCGCTAGTTCGCCGTCCACGTCCCTTTCTCGACCATTCGCGGCACTACTAGTAGATAAACCCTAAAAATAGCAAAATTCACATGCACACATTGAGAGAGAGTATTTTGGCGCCTTCTTGAATGTCCAAGCAAACGCTCAAAAAAGTTTCAAGTCACCAGCACAAGCGAAACAGTAATAAATAATAGAATCAGTTTGGGGTCGGCCGTGATCCGATACGAAAGCGCTAAAAACAACGAAAAAAATAGTGAAGTGATGGCGCTTTCACGCTAAGTTATTCACTCATTTTTATGACTTTTAGAATAATGGTTATTTGTATGCGTCCATAATAGATCAAATAATACGTTTATAATGTTTTTCGCTTTAAATATAAATAATAAGTTATTTAAATTACGTGGACGAGAACTGTACCACGCTTTTAGATGAAAAGCCATTTTTCGTCCACGTGGTCGGGAACTGGTGGTATCATGTCAAGAAATTGGTGTCTTGTATTTTTTTATGTATGAAAACTAACTACTGCTTTTAAACAATATTGAGTCTTATTACTCCTCCTAAATTTATTAGCCAGTTTTCGTCCAGGCTAATATGATTATATCAACAAATACAGATACTAATACAATGCTAGTGGTCGAGAACAGGATGGGGTAAATACGACTTCCAGATTTCGACCATGATTTTAATATGCAATAAATCCTGTAAAACATCAATAAATTTGAATTTTAAGCTATAGAACAATACGTATTAATTCCTTTTTATTATTTTATTGAGGTTTTGCATTATTAACATATAAATTTCCTCTAAAATTCTTAGAATTACTGTGGACGAAAACCGATACATCCGATCAGTTTTCGACCATTTAAGAAATTATTGATTTACTCCTCCAGGCCGGAGGTCTTAGCTGAGATAGAGGAATTTTACGGTCAGTAGTACGCCTCGCAGGTATGGTGTCCCGAATCCAGTAACGAGGATGGTAGAGCTACACTGACACGCCACTACATAGAAGATATCCAAAGATCAGCCTTGACGAGATAGAGATAGCTTTGAAACAGTTGAAAACCATGGAAGAACTCCAAGGGCGTGGAGCAAAAGTGTCGTGGTGTTATTTTTCAAGAAAGGCAACAAAGCCTTCTTGAGCCAAGTCTACAAGCTGTTTTCTAGGGTTATTTCGAACCGTCTTGCGCGAGATTTGACGAGTTTCAAACACCGGAGCAGGCTGGGTTTCGAGCAGGATTAGACTATATTCACACAATACGGCACATTATACAAAAATATAAAGAGAATAACTTGTGCCTAACGTTTGTGGACTAGGTTTGTGGAGAAGGCCTTTGAAGGGCTGTTCGGCAGTCCTTGCAACGATGTCAGGTTGACTGGCGATACATCGAAGTGCTGAGATGCTTAAGCAATGATGCCACCACCTACCAGTTGTGCTGCGGAGTGAGAAAAGGGGACGTAATATCCTCCAGTTCTCATGCGCACTGGAAGATTTGTTTAAGACACTGAGTTGCACCAGAATGGGCATTAACATTAACGGCGAATACATCTCGCACTTGCGATTTGCTGATGACATCGTCATATTGGCAGAATCGTTGCAGAACCTACAACAGCTGCTGAACAGCCTAGCTACTGCCTCACGACGGGTCGGCTGGGTATGAACTTGGATAAAACTCAGATCATGATTATTGATTGCATCACCCGAACCGATCACTGTCGCCAGAATGCCTTTCGAAGTTGTAGACACAACTTCGAAAGGGTTGTTGGGTAGACACAACTTTGAGAGAGAGCTAAACCGGAGAATTCAGCTGGGCTGAGCTGCGTTTGGGGAACTTCTTCAGGTCTTATCGTCGCCCATCCCTCAATGTTTGAAGACGAAAGTCTTCAACCAGTAGGTACGTCTTACCTGTTATGACCTATGCTGCCAAAACGTGGACACTAACAGTAGGGTCGGCTCACAAACTGAAAGTCGCCCAGCGAGCTATGGAGAGAGCTATGCTCGGAGTTTCTCTGAAGGATGGAATCCAAAACGAGGTTATCCGACGGAGTACAAAACTAGTCGACATCATAGCTCAAAGGATTAGCAAGCTGAAATGGCAGCGGCCCGGCCATGTATGCCGTAGACAATCGCTGGAGCAAACTAATACTTGAGTGGTCCCAGTGGTTCTTCAGACCGCGTTTCGGTAAGCGTAGTGTAGGACGCCCTCCGCAGAGGTGGGGCGACGAGATCATCGCCCCACCTCGTCTTCATCATCGTTGCGAAATGTAGCTGGCAAATACTGAATGAGAAGAGCCGAAGCCCGGGCTCAGTGAACGTCTTAGGAGAGACCTACATCCAGCAGTGGACTGACATAGGTTGATGATGATGATATGTTACGATTGAATAATATTATATTATAAATAAGTCCTTAAAACTCTTGTGGTACACTATTACATTATAGAAACTAAAATGCAAAGGGACATTTCTTCTGAAGTTAGTAAAAATGATTTTCGATACCTAGATAGTAAGTTTTGATATTTGAATGCAGAAATTTTGATTATTATTATGACTCTTAAAATATACGACATGATTACTATAACTTTGTTTCGTTTCTATCAATTTTTACTCCTATATTTGAAATATTTTCCCATCAGAAATGAATGGTCGAAAACTGGGGAGTAGGTGGTCGAAAACTGGATTTTGTGGACGAAAACTGGTCAAAATAGGTATTTGACATTAAAATATTTTTATAAAATTCGCAGTTTACTTCATAATTAAATAGTTTACATTAAATGAAAAAAGAGGATATAGGCTATGTGAAGAAAAAGTTTCACCTCTATAAACTTACAATAACATAGACTTTTTGGTGCTTGAATGTGACAACTCCGCTAACTGGACGATAAGGGGCGTACTTACCCTATACTTTAAAGTGTTCCAAACATATACTATTAATACAGCTTGTAAATTTCATAAGTGGTTCCACTAAGCTAGCTGCGAGCATCAATGCTTCATCAATACCATCAAAGGTTGTCTGGAAGAGATCTCTCTCAGCGATAAGACCGCCCATTGTACTTCACTGACACTTTTGAACTTTATTTTTGTTTTTAATGTGTTAAATGTCTTTGTGGTGTGCAATAAAGAGTTTATTTTTTATATCTAATGCTTCGACGTGCACCCGATGGAAAAGATTAAAATTTACGAAGTCAATAGAGCGTAACGCTTAGGTACAAAAATAAAACCTCCAAGGTCGCGCTTGCATCTCAGGCGGATGCTACCTAATACCTAGTTCAATTATGCTGTACTTCATCCAACGGTTGCCTGGTGGGCTCGCTGTTCTGTAGATGTTCCGACAGATCTTGTCCCAAGTATCAACATCAGATTCTTTGACTATGGCAGAGGTACGTCTAAATATTACATTTGGCACATTCCCACATTTTTCAGTTTAATTCCATACGTGACAGGTTGCAAGCGCATTGACGCTGTTAGAACACTAACTGGTTTCCACGATGTTTTCTTTCACCGTTTTGAGAGCGCAAGAATTGCGCACAGACAACTTTTAAAGAGAAAATTCCATAGGTGCACGTCAGGATTCGATCTAACTGATGACCTCCGACTGAATATAAAATATAGGAACCAAGAAGTTTGTTGCCTTCTTGGTTGTTCTTCTAGGGTTTGGTCGCGTGGAACTGGCACTTAAATTCACCTAAGACGTTTTAAGACGTTTCAAAGTGATCCTTGTGATTTTATTCAATAAATACCTTTATACTTTCGCCTACTGTGCTACTGGTAGGTAGATTGACTGATTCAAAACACTCATGATTCGCGGAAATACAGCCAGAGTTAAATGTCCTACGTATAGAACCAGAATACCTACCTACATTTCGTTTAGTGAAGAGGTCTAGCTCTTGATGGTTTTAAGAGGCTGACCGTCAAACTACCTACCTACTCCTCGCGCGCACATTTCAATATTTTTTAAAACATAAAATCATTTGATTTAAAATCATTAGTAGTAATCATTAGGATGAAACTATAGCAATCCGGTATCTGGTTTGATGATTGGGGATAGGGGGGTCGCAAGTGGGGGCAGATGGGAAGCCCTTCCCTCGAGTCAATTTGTCCAGGAGATGAAAAATTAAAAATTATACAGGACATTAATACACAGCCTGATAATTGCAACCCATTAGAACTATTAGAACTGTCCAAAACGATGCCTCGTCTTTTGAGATATAATTCAGAGATTACTGTAAATAAAAAAAATATTTTCTGGCACTTCGGCGGCCGCTGCCGCGCCATCTTCGCTCGCCTCGTGCGTAATTTATATGTTCTAACATAACCTAACATGTCCGAGTCGGAAAGTACGATTTCCCGCTAAGATCATGAAGTAGTGAAGATTCACCTTGCGACGCGTCTCGGTACATGATTTTTATTTGGAACATTGTTTTTGTCGTAATATTTCGAAATGCATCTCCTGGATCAAAAAATAACTCAAATGGTTTATGCTGAACCCTAACAAGACTCCTAAGTGAAAATCATAGTTAAATCCAGATACCGGATTGCTATAGCCAACCCATCATTAGTATAATATTTAGTTAATAAATCTTATATGTGCGAGCGAGAAGTTGTTTGACGGCTGTCTGCGTCTTATTTCAGTTAAATTTTTAAACCATGCAACGAACGAATTATGTGCGGTGTAAATTGGATACGTATAATCGTGCAAAATTATGTGATGACAAGACAATCCAGAATTTAAACAAGTAGAAAACCGAACTACGGTTGAAATGGCTGAAATGGCCGGTCCATTTCAACAGTAATTTAAGTAGTAGGTACTTACATACGTACCTATACCTACCTACCTACGTTCAAGAGATATCCAAAATTAGGTAAATCGTCAATTTAGAGTTCGATTGCGTCGCTTTTATCAGCTGATTTCAATAATGCCATAAACCCCATGAAAATACGACACGGACTTTGTAATATTCAAAGTGCTTTGGAATAATTATAATACGAAATAGGGACAAAACCACAGAACCGACATAATGACAAAAATGTTTTATGGTTTCTCTGAAAGGGTATAATAAATTCCATACAATTTAAACCACTCGTCTCTCTCAGAGGACTCTCAATGATAGATAAAAAAAATAACTTACACCAAGAAACGCGTTTCACTCTCTTCGAAGGTGGCCCCGCATGGACCCTGGGCGGCAGCTGAGCGGGAATCCGCCTCAAAGCACTCTGGTACCGGAGAAGGAACGCGTGCACGGCACATTTTATAGGGGAAGTAACTTCTGGCGGGGCGAGTATCACACCGGTAGCTACAGAAGACGCGGACTTTCTCGCACGTTTTTTAGCAGCACGGGCACCGGCCCTGCGCCTCCTTCTCCGGGCCTTCTTGACTTCCCCAGCCGGTAAAACAACCTCCTTGCTCATCATAACCGACAGCGTGACGCGGCACGACAAAATGGCGGATCCCGAAAACTTTATTTTTGTAAAACTTAACGTAATCTAACTAATTCTAACGATAAAATATTAATATTATGGTAAATAAAATAAAACGATTGTCTAAAAACTAGAAAGCGTCAGAGAGACGTCGGCGAAGCGCGGGAAACTACGTATACGCGGCGTGGCGTGTTGCTACGTAGAAGGGTATCGCAATGAATTTGGGAAAAATATTCGAAAACAAAATTTTCTCGTAAAAATCGCGAAGACGCGCAACGCACGGACTAGTCTCAAAGACTGGGGCGGGAACGAAGCGTCGGCCGTTGCGAGATTTATGTTGAACTACCCTCAATTTTTTCATATTTTGTCGAGCGGTTATAAAAGGAATCTCGTGTATCACGCATAAACTAAATTACTTCTACCCTAT
This sequence comes from Chloroclysta siterata, assembly GCA_932294275.1. NCBI lineage: Eukaryota > Metazoa > Arthropoda > Insecta > Lepidoptera > Geometridae > Chloroclysta > Chloroclysta siterata. The sequence continues at coordinate 10,830,610 of OW028607.1, read as the reverse complement.
TTTATTCATATCACGGGGACCAATGAAAGAAGATTTTACTCAAAGGCAATGACGAAATTAGTTATTTATATACCTACATATCCATACCTTAAGTAAATAATCTTCGAATAGTGTAGAATCCATGAGCCAAGAGTCTGGAGAAGACAATAATATAGATCTTGTTACCTATACTTAGCTAATGAAGACCTATCCATGACACTTACAATTCCCGGGAATATACAGCTGAATATATGTATCACTTTTGAATGGAACAAACCTTTATTGCCTTACAAAACCGTTAAAACTGGACACAATTTACTCACGCGCAAAACATGCTCTAAAGATTGTCTTGTTGTTCAGGCACAAGGCCCAAATTGACTCGCAAAGATTGCTAAAAATCTTTTGTTGACATGAATAGGGGTGTGCAACCCTTCGACCTTGAGACCCCCTCGAAATTTCACCCCATGCACATTGGTGCTTTTTATTGAAAGATGAACAACTAATATAACCAGTTAATTTGCGATATGTATTGGACATTGTAAAGGTTACACAGTAAAATTTGAATTGTGTTGCAACCAGACAAAATTGGTACAGAAAATGATATTCATAACCGTAGCTCACAAGCTCTTACTATTTAGTAGGAGCTGTGACTGTGAGGCATTTCTAGAGTTCAACAGTATTTTTTTAGATCCAACCTCTTTTTTTTAATACATCTTGCTGATGGAACAAGCAGATGGCCCACCTGATGTTAAGTGGTAACCATCACCTATGAAAAAAGCATTGCCTTGTAAATCACACACAATAGGAATGTGCCCTACAATGCACTGCCCTGCGTTCATCAACTTGAGGCATACAGATGTTAAGCCTCATGTGCCTGTAATTACACCGGCAACCACACTCTCCAAACCGAAACACAGCAACGCTGATTGGCAGCAGAAAAAGGTGTGGTGTAGTACTTTCCCGGACGAGCCCTTCACAAAGAGCTTTACCACTCTTATATGGCTAGCTTAGATACCTTTATGGCTAGGAGAAGCATAATATCGATATTTACAGGTTTTCTTACAGAGAGAAAAATGACAAAAGTTGTAAATTATAACTATAAAATATAACTCATTGCTATACAATTTTGTGATATAAAAAAACTCAACAAAAGGACTATTGTAATTGACTGATTCAATTTTCCAATTGAAATAAACAGATTGCACCAGATTAAATTAATAAGTATTCTATACATCACTCCAGTTCCAGGTAGGTCTATGTTCATTTCTTTGAAACATCAGAAGCAGGAGTTTTACCCAGGATTTATAACTGAAGCTTTGTTTTCCGTCTGTATGATTTTTATTTTCTAGCTTCTACTTCCCTTCAATCGCAGACTTTCTATTGTCCCTATTCTGAACTTCTTTCCACCATCTTTTTTCATAGGTGCATCATCGCAACAACACATTCTCGGCTGATCACAAAGTTGTCCTTACGGAACAACTAATATATTATCAACCTGCATTTCTATTATAGGTAGATTGTTTTCACAGCACCTGAAGTATCTTTTTCAGCATCAACAAGATGATTTAGTGCTCTGAACATTATTTTAAAATTAAAGTTGCATGATATACAAAAAGCAAGTGTGAAAATGCAACGCTAAATGTTTTGTTCTCCATAAAATATTTAAACATCTCGGAATAGACCTTTCGCTAGATTCTGGGAATATTTCATTATCTTTTTAGTTTCTTCTGTACAGCATAAAATAAAATAAAAACCAAGGTTGTAGGATTACTCAACACACTACCAGGATCTACACTACTTTGTGAACTAAACAACAATGCCAAAATTAGGACAAGATACAGTTACTTGCTTTGTTGGGAACTCAGGTAGAAATTGTGACCTACAAAACAAATAAACCATCTCTAAACACGACATCTAGCAAGCTATGACTTATTTCTAGTAAATTAGATTCCTATTGGCCTTTCTTGCTGGAACATAAAGAGATGCAATGGAAAGTGTTATGATCAATTTAGCAGTGGATATAAACAAATCTACTGTTGTGATTATATCATTTTTTTATAGTCTGAGGAAGTGGGATGTAAGGGATATCATAGAAGTACTCACCCTCATGATGGGAGCCATCCTTTTGGCTTTGGTTGGTAGATTTCTCCCTCGTAGAAGACAATAGACTCACAGCTGACATAGCTTGAGATCTTTCACACAATTTTATATTCAGTCTTCTTTCAATTTATATATATTTACTAAAATTCTATAACAACTTATTATTTACAAAAGTGTTCAGGAAATTACTCTATTACCTAGTATTGTTTATATCACAGACTTTTCGTTTCTCAATCTAAACGGTTCAAAACGTCCACGCACGAAAATACTATCATATATTTAAAACTCTAGATATAATAAACTTATTTACACATTAAAAACTAACGTTTATCATCTAATTTTAACAAATACGCTCTAGCGGTCACAAGATACTCATAACTAAAAGAATTTATCAGATTTAGATGCAAAAAATAAAATATAGTCCGCCATATGCCTTTTGAAACGTACGTATCTAAACCGGATTTTGGAAAAAGGTACTTCATCTATGTCAATAGCAAAAAGTGCAGCACTTTTGGATTTGGTCGGGTTTTATCCAGTTGCCATTGTTTTTTATTTTTTTACTTGGCATTCTGTGTGGACAGCACAAAATTCGGATCGAAAAGAAGAAGCACAAAGTTCTAAAAAAAAAGTGAACCTTTCTTGGACGAATTATTTAATAATAATAATAATCTGTACCTTTATCATAGTAGGTATCTAAATCAATCGTGAGAAAATTTTACAGGCAATTTTATTTTAGTAATTGGTTGGCAAACGCTTGGCCGCAATTTCGGCTGATCTAGAGATATTGCATTGCAGATACCAACGGGGCAGGGTCGTCGATATTGCTCGGTAGAATTTGAGAAGAAAATAACGGGAACATTGCAAAAGAAATAGACGAGTAAGAAAGACCTAGGTTGAATTTCCATTGAGGCGGATCAAGGAGGACTAACATTTATACACATAAACAAATAAATATATTGTTTACACAAACAAATGTTGTTCTCAATAATTAGTAATCACACAGGTATTCAATATAATTACTACTAATTACCTACATATTACTAATTTAAAGATCATATTAATAATTAATAATTAATCATATAATTAATTAATCATCATCAATCAGGCAAAAAAATTATTAAGCATCAATAATTTTTGCACAGCATTAGAAGAATTAGTTAGGTACATTTTGAGATAGAATTTATCTCCAAAATAAAAAATAAGGACAAGACTTCTTGTGAGAATAATTTTCTAACCAAACGTCACCTCAGAAGCATCTGCCTGCTTATGTCAAACAAATCGACAGCCAGATCGATTCGTTCGTTCGAGCGAATCACTCGCGCGTCCTTTTGAACCTTTCGGTCTCGGTCCGGTCGCGTCATCACCCAGCCCATAGATTAATGATCTAAGACCCAGCCAGGCTCACGCAGTGGTGCCAACTTAGGGTATTTTACTCTAGATTTAGAGTAAAATTGAAATATTAGGGTATGAATTTAGTTAGGGTATTTTTGGGGTAACCCGATGCAGTTGCTTTGCCTCTTTTACCATTAATAACTATATCTTGCACCAATATTAAATAATGCCACTGTAAAAAAATAATTTTCGGTTTATGATAATGTCAAGTCTTAGCCTAGGAATAGATTGTTCCTCAACATGTTTCAAAATATAAGGTGTAAATACAATATGAAAATAATTTGATAATTATGTCTATGTCAATTTGCAGTAAAGATATACTCTAAGGTATTTTTTCCATATTCACACCAAATTTAGGGTAAATTTGACCAACATAGGGTAAAGTGAAATTAAGAACTGGCAGCACTGGGCTCTCTCAGTCAGCCAGCAGCTGTCAGTTGATTACAAAGTTAGCAATGTGCCTCGTTTCAATTTATTTTCGTTTCGTTGAATAAAACTCGAATGAATGTGCATTCGCATTCTAAATTTTTATAGATTTGTTGAGAAATTCAATGTAAAATGTCATTAAAGTGGACTGGTGCTAATTCTCAATGTGAAACCGGTATATTACGAAAGAGTGAATTCAAGGAGAAGAAAGAAGAACTTTTTGTTTTCGGCTACTCGTGCAAACTTTTCAGGGACGATGCTAAAGCCCTGCACATTGACCAAGGCAAACACCTCATACCGTGGATGGGGGATGAGACGTTGAAAATCGACAGGTTCGATGCTTTTTACTCTATGACTGTTACTGTGCAAGATAAATAAAGCGATAGTTTAATACAGAATGTTTAAAGTTTTTGGAAGATCCTAAGATTTTCGCAGAATATTTGAGGCGTGGAGGACGAGGCTTGGTGACTGCACTATGACGTCGTGTGTCATACGGTGACACGCTCCGGTGGTATGTATAACCAGCGGTTTGATAAGTATTCATCTATCTGTTTGACTGCCCAATGCTTAGGTAGGTTTGGTTTGTAAGGCCTATCATAAGGTGTCTACTTAGCACTTACACAAGGATTCCACAGAACAACAGAAGCTCTTAAAATCTTCATGATGTTCAGACCTCTTCTTAACATCATGATCTTTTTTTTTACTAAGTTTTATGTAAAGTCTAAGCCCTTAAGCCCAAAGTTACATTTTTTTATGCATACATACCTACTACCCACTGTACAAGTATCGAAAACCATAATGCTTTTTTGAAACTAAAATTTAAATGACAACAGGTGAGCAAAAAGTCTAAGCAATGTTCTCATAGATATGTCTTCTCTGGACAGATATGATGCAAGAGGAGCTCTACATGACCTGTCCAACCAAGAAGCCCCACAGGGGGGCTTCGACTGGCGCGTGGAGCTCACCAAGTCGGAGCAGGATGTGGAACTGTTGTGTGATGAGGAACGGTACCGAGCTCTTCATACTGATGAGGCAGAAGAGCTAATGTACAAAGGTACATATCACACTATTATTTTTATGTAAAATTAAATAAACAAATATGTGGTATGTGGATGTTTTACACAGCCCCAAATGAAGCAAAGCTTGTACTTTGGGAACTAGATAACTGATACAATACTAATATACTTTTTACTCAGTAGGGCCTCGTTAATCTGGAGAGGCAAAAACAAGACCCTTTCCAGATTATCGTGGTGTCCGGATTATAGTTTGTACTTATGCCATATTTAATGGTAATTAAACACATGTTTAACCTTAGCTTCTTTAATAAATTTTTAAATTAAAGCATAAAGACAAAAATGTACATGTTCAATTACAACCATGTAAGAAAAACAGTAAGTTAAAATAAAATTTTAGTTAATTCTTCTTAAAAAGTCTGTAATCTCTTCTGTTTATAATTTTCGCACTTCATTGCCCGGCCGGATTACAGCGATCACCGAACAAGCGGGAGTCCAGATTAACAAGGCCCTACTGTATATACTTACCTCAGACAGAGAACAAACATCTACTATATTCACCACAACAATTTTTGTTCTCATTGGGGATTGAACTCACAGCCTATAGCACAGAAGGCAGAGCTACTACCAACTGAGCTATGAGGGGCTGTCAGTGTCAAAGTGATCCATATAAATCAATTGAATAAATGCCTTTTATCTAGTTATCAGATAAAATACTTGTGCGTTTTGTATTGCAATAATAATATTTTCTATATTCCATTCTCATTTCAGAGGAAGAATTGAAAAGACTCCACAAAGCTGGCTATGGCCAGGTTGGCTTCAACTACGACCAGCCAGCGGAACAGTCTCCGACACAACTATCAGAGGTGGATGAGGAACCCTTCGTACCAACTCCTGTCTTCAAAGACCTGATGCCCATAGATGTTGTCTTTGTGAGTTTTTATGAACTGTTCTTTATCAAGAAGAACAGCTTAAAATAAGTATTAGTATAATAATATATTAGTTTTAGTCATTAAGAGTAGTAAAGCTCTTTGTGAAGGGCTCATCCGGGGAAGTACTACCACGACGCCTTTTTCTGCCGCCAAGCAGCAACGCTGTGTTTCGGTTTGAAGAGTGTGGTTGCCGGTGTAATTACAGGCACATGAGGCTTAACATCTGTGTGCCTCAAGCTGAAGGACGCAGAGCAGTGTATCGTAGGGCACGTTCCTATCGTGCGTGACTTACGAGGCAATGCTTTGTTATAGGAGATTGTTACCACTTAACATCAGGTGGGCCATCTGCTTGTTCCATCAGCTGGTTGTATAAAAAAAAAAACTTTTAAAAATATTACATTCACTTATAGTTATAGGAGAACAAAATCTTAAATTTAGTACAATTCCAATTTTTGTAATATTGTTTTTTTCCAATTCCAATTTTTGTTTTTGTATATTGTTGAAAAAAATTATGGTGGACATAATTTTTTTCAACATTAGGATAAACATAGACGTTTGAGCGTCGCGGCTACCTACATATATCATAGATAATAATATAATAGTTGGACATTATGGTATCGAGTTAACATGTAAAACACAAGTGAATGTAAAATATATCTAAGTACCAACTACTTATCCAATCTTATTAGTTAAACAAAGTTGACAAGTACCCACTAATAATTAGTAATTGGCTTCTCTGATAACCTATGTTACTTAGAATTTAAGTTTAAATAAGCTGTTGGACTTCCTAAAATAAATAAACTTTCCACCCACAGCCTGAAACCCTCAAACAAAATGCCATAATAGAAAAAACATCAAAGTTCATCGCCCACCAAGGCGCTCAGATGGAGATACTGATCAAGGCCAAGCAGAGAGACAACCTACAGTTCAACTTCTTGAATAAGGACGACCCTCTGCATCCGTACTACACCGCATTGACTGCGCTTGTCAAGGCGGGGAAGTGGCCGGAGAAGAAGCCTGAAGTTGTCGAAGGTAAATTGAATTCTGTTTTAGCAAAATCTAAATGTTACTCATAGGGCTGCTTGTGCGGCAATCTGATTTAGTTAAACACGTTTACCTAACTAATCGATCGATTTTAAGTTTGTAAAATATCCTTATATCCAAAGTCAAAAGGTATTTATTCAATAAAATCACAAGGATCACTTTGAAACATCTTAAAGCTAGGTGACTCTAGGTGCCAGTTCCACGCGACCAAAGCCTAGAAGAACAAGCAACAAACTTACGGCTTGGTTCCTACCGCTCTCTTTTGTATGATCCTTGTTACAATGTAGGTATTATAATACAATATTGAAGCTCCAGAATGGTGCCAATCGAATTTAGTGAAGCGTAGGTATAACAGAAAAAGGTAAGGGTAATCCGACAAAAAAGGTTAATTATTTAAAAGACTGTAATTACATAATTTTAAATAAATGATTTTGCATTGTATTGTATTGTATAGAAATAATGAATAATTGTTTTGTCCACAGAAAGACCGCATGAAAATGACGAATATCTGCACCCAAGTCTCGCTTCTACTGTCATCGAGTCTGTAAGTAATAGATTACGTATCTTTTAAAATGTAGACAACCGTCAAACAACTTCTCGCTCGCATATTTCAACAGTACTCTACTCGTAAAGTAATGAACACACCCCATTGCGAGAGAGACGTCAATGCAGATCTTATACCCCCCACTCTCTTCAACCTACTACCACCCTATGAGTGAAGGACTCTTCCAATGCACGCCATTCTCTTTCGTCTTCCGCATCCAGCTCCCTTTGACCAGGTCATCGGTCCATCTGGTATGTGGTCTGCCTACGTTCCTGTAGCCAGTTCTTGGTCTCCACTCTAGGACCCTTCTGCCTCACCTTTCGTCCCACTACGCTTGTTACTTTAAATATTATTTTTATTTTAAACTAGCTGGTGCCCGCGACTTCGTCTGCGCAGGATTAGTATTTCGAGTAGCTTATATCAGCGTGGCGTAGTACATATGTGTAACTCTAGCGGTTTTGGCAGCGCACGCCAGAATAGCTCGCAGATGGTAGATTTTTTCCTACTTACTTGACACTTATCGTTATATTTTGGATAATTCACACAATATCTTTATAAATTGTAGCCTATGTGTTATTCTGATGTATATAAGCTATATTAAAGTAAAGTTTCATTAAAATCCATTCAGTAGTTTTTACGTGAAAGAGTAACAAACATCCATCCATCCATACATACAAACTTTCGCGTTTATAATATTAGTAGGTTTTAAATAATATTGTTTTTTTGTATGTTATTTTAAATATTATTAATTGTAACCTGCTTCGTCTCCACAGGCTCCATCTATCCCCAGCATCCACTACAAGCCATCAGCCGATTGCGACTACACCATGCTGATATCCAAGATGCGCGGCGACGCAGACCTGGCGCCGGGGGAGCTACCGCCGCCGGGAACCGAACCCGCGACCGCGCCGGCGCCCGGGACTGTTATAGCACGAGCGCCGATATTGTACAACACTAGTGGTGAGTTACCTATTGGATTATGATTTGGATTGCAATTCTCATGGAGGCACAGTAGATATTACATTCACTTAGAACACTGAAGAAAATGGCTCTCAGCAAAGAGCGCCCCTCACCTGGTGGATAGTGTAGATTACGGGAAGTTGGAATATACATTCCTCGATGGCTGAAATATGTGCCAAATTATTATTCACTTATTTATTTATTTTAGGAAAACAAACAGATTCTTAAGTTTAAGAAGTTAAAGAGATTATAGATGTAAACAGCGACAGCCTTCACAGCTCAGTTGGTAGTAGCTCTGCCTTCTGTGCCGTAGGCCGTGGGTTCGATCCCCACCGAGAACAAACATTTGTGTGGTGAACATAGATGTTTGTTCTCTGTCTGGGTGTTATATAAAAATAGTTGTTTTTTTTTGCAATGTGTATTACTCACTGGAAGCCCTGAAGAAATAAATAAGTATAAATGTAGCTGTTACTGCTTCGATCAACAATCAACTAGATTCCGTGTCACATACAAAATCAAAGCTAAAAACTGTCCGCTTGAACATCTACTTACACACACATAAACAGCTACATCGAACTGATTCAAAGGTTTTTAAACAGTTTCAAGTTCAACCTAATTACAACCTTATACCCTTGTAATAAAGTCACAAATCTTCAAAATACTATCTTACACTTATGATCATTCGTCAATTAAAGCCGTCACTTAGAAATTAAAAGACATATGTTAAATAATATTTATTGTGTAATCAACCTTATGTTGCAACAAATAAAGTATTTTTCTCCATTATTACTTTGTGAGCTATATCGTTTCTGTTTGCTTCTTTGTATTTTACTACTACTCACACACACTACAGGTTCCTCGATGGCGACATCGAGGAATAAACGACAAAATATTTGTTTTTATCGCAAAACGGAAACTGACATGTAATTACCGAAAAAATGACATTCCTTCTGAAACCTTACTGTTTTAGGGGTTATTTTCGCAGTTTTAAAGCACACTGAGGCATTTTAGCACGTCCGCACGTTGGCTCTGGTTGGAGCATACTAAACTCAAATAAGAACACAAATTTATTTGTGCTCTTATTTCTCGGGCCGTTTTTGAGCCCGTCACGTAATCTAGGTTGATTGTTGATCGAAGTGTTACTGTGTTCCATTGATAAGTGGTTGTGTCCCCAGCGCCGCCGCCGCCGACGCCAGCTCAGCAGCTGTTCCAGCAGCAGCAGTACGCCGCGTACTACCAGCAGTACCTGGCTTCGCTGGCGCCGCAGCCGCCGCAGCCGCCGCGCTCCACCGGACTCAGTCTCATGAAGAGCTACGACTCGGGAGACGAGAGCAATCTGTCCGGTAACTATTATAAATAAATATTGGTGGACATTCCACACAGCACTATCTCGCCCCAAACTAAGCCAAAGCTTGTGATATGGGAACCAGATAGCTGATATAATACATATATACCTACTTTTTTTTTTGTAAATTCATACTTATAATATTATATAACACCCAGACAGAGAACAAACATCTATGTTCATCACACAAATGTTTGTTCTCGGTGGGGATCGAACCCACGGCCTACGGCGCAGAAGGCAGAGCTACTTCCAACTGAGCTGTGAGGGCTGTCAAATACTGGATAATATAACTTTTATTATTATAATTATTATGAACCTTCTATGTCCCACTGCTGGGCAAAGGCCTCCCCCCATTCCCTCAAATATAACTTATAAAAAAATATTCAGCTAGCTGATGGAACAAGCAGATGTTAAGGGGCCATCCATAAATTACGTCATACGAATTTCATGATTTCTAGACCCCTCCCCCGTCCTTGTCACAGCTGGTCACATTTGTGAGACACCCCCCCCCTCCTTTCTACCTAGTGTGATGTCACATATTTTGCAATTTTACAAAAAAATTGTGATGTCACAATTTTTTTGTATATTAATACTTAGATATAAAATATATTTTGAAAAATGTGATGTCACAAGATTTGGCACCTCTCCCCAGCCCTTGTCACACTTCGTCGACTCCCCCCTTAACGTGTGACGTAATTTATGGATTTTATTTTATTTTATTTATTTTGGGTACAAAAACAGTTAACAAATCAAAACATAGACAGACACAATGAATCGGATAATATGTAAGTAGAGTAAATTTGTTAACCTAAAAGTTGTACACAGCATTTAGATTAATACAGTAGGTAAGTAAACGAGAGTTAAACAAACAGAAATATTAAGAAAAGTAAGTTAAGTAAAATAAAAATTTCACAATTTTGACAAAATGCTAGCTGGGATGGCCCCTAAGTGGCAACCATCACCTATAACAAAGCATTGCCTTGTAAGTCACGCACGATAGGAACGTCCCCTACGAAGCACTGCCCTGCGTCCATCAACTTGAGGCATACAGATGCTAAGCCTCACATGCCTGTAATAACACCGGCAACCACACTCTTCAAACCGAAACACAGCAACGCTGCTTGGCAGGAGAAAAAGGCGTAGAGGTAGTACTTCCCCGGACGAGCCCTTTACAAAGAGCTCTACTACTCTTAAAATAATAATTAATGTACAAATTGTGCGTACGTACGTTGTAAAATTACTACCAATATCTAATTTTAATAACATCCAACAGAATCCGAAGAGGAATCGAAACCAAACGGCGACATCCCAACCCCACCGGACGACATTAAAACTGTCATCGAGAAGATGGCGGCATACGTGGCGCGCAACGGCGACGAATTCGCAGACATCGTGCGAGCCAAAAACGACCCTCGCTTCATGTTCTTAGAGCCCAGTAATGAGTATCACGGGTATTACAACAAGCTTATGCAGGAGAAGCGGGGTGATGTCAATGGGGTGGCTGGGAAGAAGAATAAAGGTGATCTTGATTTTTTTATACGTAAAATAAATATTGGTGGACTTTCCACACAGCACTATCTAGCCACAAACTAAGCCAAAGCTTGTGATATGGGAACCAGATAGCTGATATAAAACATATATACTTTTTTTTTGTAAATACATACTTTTAATATATAATAACACCCAGACAGAGAAAAAAGTCTATGGTCATCACACAAATGTTTGTTCTCGGTGGGGATCGAACCCACGGCCTACGGCGCAGAAGGCAGAGCTACTACCAAAAGTCAAAAAGTTTGTTGACTCTTGTCAAGTCTTTGGAAAAACTCAATTGGATGACTCACGGGGATGTCTACCGTGCCTCCTGGGGACTAAAGTCGTGAGACTATATAATTTTCATTTAACTTTTCAGCACCAGTTTCATTTTCTATCAAGAAGCTGAAAGAGCCTGACCCGATCTTACCAAAACCAGCGCTGCCTTACGAGTCAAGCTCCGACGATGATGATGATAAAACTGACAAGCCGACTGACAAACCAGTAGAAAAACCACAAATCAAACCAGAAGAACCAATCAGCACGGAAGAGGCCAAACAGCCTGCACCGACCATAGTTCCACCAGTACTGGTATACAAAATGGAGGGGCAACTGTCTCACAATATTCCTAAAGTCAGAACCATTGAACCGTTGAAGTATTTAACAAAAACAGTCATGCAAGAACATCATATTGAAAATGTACTTGAAACTAAGGAAAATGAACTCAAAGTCGAGGCAATAGAATTGAAAGTGGACAAAATTGATGTGAAGAATTATGACGTTCAAAATGAAATTAAAGAGGTTATAGAAGAAGAGAGTAAAATCGAACCGCCTGTGGAGAGAGAAGTCTCAAAAGAGCCATCTCCTATTAAAGAGAGATCTCCGATTAAGGAGATATCTCCGATCAAAGAGAGATCACCTATCAAAGAGAGATCTCCTTACAAAGAGAGATCTCCGTACAAAGAGAGATCGCCATACAAAGAGAGATCCCCATACAAAGAGAGATCTCCATACAAAGAGAGATCTCCGTACAAAGATAGATCTCCATACAAAGAGAGAATAGAGAAGAGGGAGAACGTTAGAGCCAGTCCTGACAAAAAGAGAAGTGACCGTGTGAGAAAGAGACACAAAGACTACCGATCCAAATCACAAGAGTACAAACGATCTGAGAGATCCAAGAGTTCTGAGAGGGTGAAGCGGAGAGAGAGGGATAGAAGTAGGGATAAAAAGAGACGGAGGGTAGTTGATGATTTGGAGAGTGAGATTATTTCGCTGGAGGATAATTCTAATGAAATGATCGATTTGACTGGAGACCTATCTGATTCCAAAGGTAAGTCTTTTTTACACGTTTATATGTATATTCAAGCTGCAATGGGCTTGCAACCTGTATACAACTAGCTGATGGAACATGCAGATGGCCCACGTGATGTTAAGTGGTAACCATCACCAAATAATAATAATATACAAGTGGTAAATAATAATAGTGGTAACAATCACAAAGATTCGCCTCGTAAGTCACGCACAATAGGAACGTGCCCTACGATGCACCGCCCTGCGTCCATCAACTTGAGGAATACAGATGTTAAGCCTCATGTGCCTGTAATTACACCGGCAACCACACTCTTTAAACCGGAACACAGCAACGCTGCTGGCGGCAGAAAAAGGCTTGGTGATAGATAGTTCTTCCCCGGACCAGCCCTTCACAAAGAGCTCTACTACTCTTAATAATACTCTTTGACAGCCTTCACAGCTCAGTTGGTAGTAGCTCTGCCTTCTGCGCCGTAGATCGTGGGTTCGATCCCCACCGAGAACAAACATTTGTGTGATGAACATAGATGTAGTATGTATTTGTAAAAAAAAAGTATATAAGTAGTATATAAGTTATCTGGTTCCCATATCACATGCTTTGGCTTAGTTTGGGGCGAGATAGAGCTGTGTGGAATGTCCACCAATATTTATTATTTACTCTGTAATGTAGGTATTTGTTAAATGTAATATTTGTTCTCGGTGGGGATCGAACCCACGGCCTACGGCGCAGAAGGCAGAGCTACTACCAACTGAGCTGTGAAGCCTTTCAATAATGTGGTTTATCTAACCCAGGTGAGACGGACGCCGAAGCGGAGAAGGCGAAACAGTTAGAGCGACGGCGCCGCGCCGCCGAGTTCCTGAAGAAAGTGGGTGTCGACCCCAGCGCCGCTACGTTGCCTACCAACTCGCTCGCTAGTGCTATGGTATGTAGTATTTTTTTTTTTAGACATAGACATAGACAGACATTTATTTGCTAAAAAAACACACACATACACAAACAAAACAATAAAAGCTAGGAAATGGCTAAACAGAGATATATATTGCAGTACTTTGTTGGTATCCTACATACCAACAAAGTACTGTTTGTGTGCTGCAGCAGCAAAAGGGTCTCGACTCAGCGTATGCCTCACCACTATTATAGAAGATAGGCGCTGTTATTCTGCCGAGACCTTCAGCCAATAAACCTTGTGAGAAATTTATAAGTGTGGAGTGTTCTGTTATAAAATAAGTTACAATTATGTTGAAAATAAACAGTACATACTTATTAATCATATAAAAAATGGTAATAAACTTACATCGTGCAGTAATAGGCGAGTGTGTGTTTTATGCATGGGCTTCCATGATTCCCCCAGTCTCTTAAGCAGCACAAACTTTTAAACAGCACTATCTAGTCCTTAACGCCAAAGCTTGCCACATGGGAACCAGATAGCTGATATAGTACATATACAAGGTGTTTCAATACTTGTGTTTAAAACTTCAGGAGGCTAAAGTACCCATCAATATGAATAACTTTTTCTAAGGAACCAACACTGAACGCAAAAAAAAACAGCTGTTTCGTACATTTTAGCCAGGTAGGTATTGAACTTTTGTATGAGACAGCTATTATTTTTTCGCGTTCACAGTGTTGGTTCCTTAGAAAAAGATATTCATATTGATGGATACTTTAGCCCCCTGAAGTTTTTAAATACAAGTATTGGAACACCTTGTATCACTACATAGTTTAAAACAAAGTCGCAGAAAAACACACTTCTACAGAAAAAGCGACTTTGTTTTGTTTGCGTAGTTTTAAAGTTTTAAGCATACATAGGGATATAGGGACAGTGACATCCCTATATCCCTATGTATGCTTAAATCTTTAAAACTACGCAACGGATTTTGATGCGGTTTTTTATAGAAAGAGTGATTCAAGAGGAAGGTTTATATGCATAATACAAGCATAATCTCTTAGGGATAACCCACAATAACCGTGCGAAGCCGGGGCGGGTCGCGAGTAATACATATACCTATATATGTAACTAGCGGCCTGTCCCAGCTTCGCATGGGTGGACATAAATTTTTTCAACGTTTTAGGATAAACTTAGACCGCGGTGGGTTCGAGTCACTTCTAACACGCGCCTTGCCCGGGCCCGCGCTGGGTGAGAACGCGCCCCGTGACCTTATATTTTTAAAATCTTTTGAATGGAATGTCCGATTTGAAAAATTCAAGAAGTAATGTATAGGTATTGAACCAGTCTTGAATATGAAAGATTTATTTGGATAAGGATTAATACCAAGGTACAAATAAAGACCCTTTTCTAGCGGCGGCATTTCAATTAATTTTTTTTAATAAAAGAACACTTTTTGTGACATAACTATAATAGTTAGACATATGCTGTCGCGACATTTTTTGTAGATGATGACGTGTTCTACAAAATCGTAGTACATTATTTTGTTCTATCATCAATAGTTCTATCATTAATCTTTTCTCTTTATAATATTAGTGTAGATAATATTATTTATTTATCAGCTAGTGTATCTATTTAATAAACTGTTCATTTATATTTTTATATAAGTTATACCTGTACATCGTTGTGAAATGTTATTTTATTTTATAAAACTTATAAAAAAACCCTGTACATAAGTAAAAACAACTTGAAGGTGTTTGTAAAAACATTCAACAGGAGATAAATAAATTAGATAAGAGAAGATATAACAGTAACAGCAATATTAATTTTTTTGTAGGTGGATACGCTAGAATCTATACGGAAGAAGAAAGCGGCTGAAGAAGAGAAGAGACGCCGGAAAGAGAAGAGGCGGCGAAGAGAAAGACGCGGTATGTAACAGAAATGTTAAATATTTATTATTGATCGAGTGAGCGAAGCGAACGAAGATCTTAGTTTCAACTTGGGCGATTTGGCATTTTATGTATGTATGTTTGTCTGGCGATAACTTTAGAACCGTTGATCCGATCTGCATGAAATTTGATATGTCGATAGCTTGTACTTGAGAAATTTACTGGTAAGTATATGAGTAGAATCGGATGAAGGATTTTTGAGATATGGGGTTTTTTAAGGGGGCAAAAATAAAAAAAGTCACATAAAAAAATCAAGTTACATGTCATATGAAAGGGCTTTGTTTGGACACCCCAAAACAATTTTTACTTTTTTTTTGGGACGCTCGGTTTTTGAGATAAAACAATAAAAGTTAAATTAAGATAACCAGCGATCCAAGAGCTCCCATCTCTAAGAGTTTCGTTGACATCAAGGTTTTTCTACTGGTCGGCCAGTTCCTTTCCTTTTTCTTATTTTTTTTTCTAGAAATAAATTAAGGAGGTACTTAGTTCTCATAAAATGGTGACGACGACCAGGTCTGATGATGGAGCCAAGATCTGTTCAACGGAACTCTTCAATAAATAGGCCAATAGAGTTGAAACTTGGTTAAAATACCAAGTTAGTAGGCGGTAGTCAGAAAAAAGTACAAAGATAATGTTTGGACTTGCCTCTGACTACTACCTGCTCAAAGTTTTGATGCGTTAGTTGGGTCGCATCACGAGATCTCAGTTCGGGGCGAACTACTAGTATTTTTACACTTGTCAATTTTAGTAACTGTATCTTGTTTCAAAGCATATCTAGTCTTATTCATATTGGTCTTATTATTGTTCTTTCGAAACAGTGTGGTGAAAGGATCATAAGTGGGTCCTTTCGAGCACTTGACGCATATTTTAGAAATTTTTAGGTTTTACAACATGCCGGTTTCCTCATGATGTTTTCCTTCACCGTTTGAGAGTACTAGCACTGTGGACATTAATTTGAGAACAGAAAAACTTATTCGTGCACGGCTGGTTTTCGTAAACTTTTTCGTACACCCACGTCCTTATCGAAGTCCTCGTCGGATCGAAGGCGGGGCCGCTACCACTAGGCCACCGGTCTCTTTTGGTCGCTGAGCGCTTCATTAGCTAAAATGACCGATAAGTATATAACCGACTCTTTTCGTCGTCATGAAAGTAACAGTAACAAGTATTTTTAAGAGTATTAGAGCTCTTTGTGAAGGGCTCGTCCGGGGAAGTACTACCTCCACGCCTTTTTCTGCCGCCAAGCAGCAACGCTGTGTTTCGGTTTAGAGAGTGTGGTTGCCGGTGTAATTACAGGCACATGAGGCTTAACATCTGTATGCCTCTGGTTAATGGACGCAGGGCTGTGCAAAGCACGTTCCTATCGTGCGTGACTTGCGAGGCAATGCTTTGTTATAGGTGATGGTTATCATTTGATATCAGGTGGGCCATCTGCTTGTTCTTGTGTGGAATGACCAATATTAATTTATATTTGTTTCAGATTACGATGATGAAGCTGATAAGTCACACAGGAAGAGTAAGAGGCGAAAGAACAAGTAAGTCGATTATTCATAAAAAAAAATGTGCAATCTAAAAGTCCTAAGAGCCCCAATCCTAAGAGCTGACTAAAAATGACGTCACACAGTTCAAACTTAGTGCGGTTTGAATGCCAACTTCGGTGGTGATATTAAGAGTAGTAGAGCTCTTTGTGAAGGTCTCGTCCGGGGAAGTACTACCACCACGCCTTT
The DNA here is from genome assembly GCA_932294275.1 of Chloroclysta siterata. Taxonomy (NCBI): domain Eukaryota; kingdom Metazoa; phylum Arthropoda; class Insecta; order Lepidoptera; family Geometridae; genus Chloroclysta; species Chloroclysta siterata. The sequence continues at coordinate 10,813,480 of OW028607.1, read as the reverse complement.
TTCTGCCAACAAGCACTTCTGAAGAGTGTGGTTGCCCGTGTAATTACAGGCACATGAGGCTTAACATCTGTATGCCTCAAGTTATGGATGCAGGGCTGTGCATCGTAGGGCACGTTTTTATCGTGCGTGAGAGGCAATGCTTTGTTATAGGTGGTGGTTACCACTTAACATCAGGTGGGCCATCTGCTTGTTCCATCAGCTAGTTGTATAAATAAAAAAGTACCAACTCAAGATTCTTGTGTTGATGTCTGAGGGGGGTAGTCAGAGGTTTTTTGTACCATCTCCATTAATATTTATCTTATTTCAGGTCCTCAGATGATGAGGAGAGCTGCTCCGAAGCGTAAGTACATACATTATGAACTAGTCGCCGCCCGCGCCTTCATTTACGTGCTGTAAATGTTTGAGATGTAATGTGTATGCGATGTAATGATGGCAGGAAATGTATCACTGTTTGAGAGTACTGCCACTGTGCATATACATTTTTGAACAGAACTCATTGGTGCACGTCTGGTTTTGAACTCACGACCTTAGGATCGGAAGGCTGGGCAACTACAACTAGGTTACCAGTGCTCTAACTACATTACAAATCGCAGACGCTTAGAGCTGATTTCACCATGCTCTGTTAGATTAACAAAGGATTAAAGAGCCGTTAAATATGTCAAAATGTACGCGTTTGACATCTAAGGTTAGATTTAACGGCCTTTTAATCCATTATTAGTAACTAACAGAGCATGGTGAAATCAGCTCTTAATAGTCTAAGATACCCGAAAAAAATACTTCAAAGTTATCTAATAAAATCTTTTGGTTCCAGCCCCAAAAAGAAGAAGCGAAAGAAGGACAAGAAATCCTCCAAAGCGAAGAAGAAAAGACGCCACGAGCCATCCATACCTTTAGAAGTCGAAGACCAACCATTACCACCCAATATCGACCTATCAAGCACGTTAAAAGAACTGCGAACCAACAGTCCTACGAAAAACCTAATCATACCCGATGTGGAGATCAACGTAGACTCAGATTACTCCGAGAAAAGTGAAGAGAAGAGTGAAGAGTTCCAAGCCAAGAAGAAGGAAGGGAAGAGGAAGAGGGAATACAGTGAGGGGGAGTGGTCTAGTGATAGTGAAGAGGATTCGTACACGGACGAAAGTAGAAGGAATTAAGAAGAGAGATTGCGTTCGAAATAGAAATATCTTATTTTAACAGTTTTCTTGAAACTGTACCCCAAGTATGAGTTGTGTTTACCATATTTGGTTTTTCGTTTTTCGTTCTTGTTTTGTGTTCATTGCGGGTTTTGTATGAAGACGCGATAGAGATACCGATATGGAACTTTATGTTCTACTACCAATTTTCATCATACTTGCAACATAAATTTCCGTATCGGTATCTCTATCGCGTCTTCATACAAAACCCGCAATGAACACGGAACAAAGTCAAAAGTCAAAGTCAAAATGTATTTATTCAATAAAATCACAAGGATCACTTTGAAACGTCTTAAAGCTAGGTGACTCTAGGTGCCAGTTCCACGCGACCAAAGCCTAGAAGAACAGGCAACAACCTTACGGCTTGGTTCCTACCGTTCTTTTGTATAATCCTTTTACAATATAATAATATAATATATTATTGAAGTTTAGAGAGGCGTAGGCATACAGAAAAAGGTAAACATAATCAAATTTATAAGACAGCACACGCTACGCCTCAAACTAATAATACCTAATGCATAAATACAATCTATTATTTCAGAGAAAAATAAAAAAAAACACACAATAGTAGGTACAGTACAGACATTGCAGACATGTTAGCTGCCGATGGGCAGAGCGACCGGGACATCGGGCCACGCATTTTTATCGACAATATAGCTATCTAAAGTATAATAAGCTTTCCTTATTAGATTATTCTTAATGTACACTTTAAATTTTCTAATAGAAAGAACGATCGAGAACAAGAACGAAAAACCAAATATGGTAAACACAACTCATACTTGGGGTAACGTAGAATCCCTGTGTCTTGGTTAAAGGGGTATTATGTAACACGTTGTATAATAATTAAGTAAAACAGAAACGCGTTGGCGGCTTGCCGGTGTTCGTAAGTGCGAATTGGAAATCCAATCGTTTCTCAATTAAATTGTATAAATGAAATGTAGCCAGGGACTTTTTACGAGCGTGGCGCTGATTTAAGAGACTGACAACCGTCATACTACTTCTAGCTTACACATTTCAACAGTTTGAAAGATATAAAATCACTGATTCAACGTAAACACAAAATTTCGAAGAATAAACATAATTTAGATCAAAGGAAGTTTTTCTAATGGACTGATAACCGCTGGGGAATAAAGGTTCTCGAATGGCGACCACGAACAGAAAAACGAAGCGTGGGACGCCCTCCTACCCGATGGACTGACGACATTCACTGCCTTCACAGCTCAGTGACAGCCTTCTCAGCTCAGCTGGTAGTAGCTCTGCCTTCTGCGCTGTAGGCCGTGGGTTCGATTCCCACCGAGAACAAACATTTGTTTGGCGAATTTGGGTGTTTGTTCTCTGAAATAATAACGTCAAGATGTTATTATATTACAAGTATGTATTTACAAAAAAAAAAGTATTTAAGTATCAATTCAACACTCTGGTTCTCATATTACAAGCTTTGCTTAGTTTGGGGCTAGATATTGCTGTGTGGAAAGTCCACCAATATTTATTTATTTACATTGTTAGGAAGTCGGTGGATGGAGAGGGCTCAGAATCATTCTTCCTGGAAATGTGTAGGGGAGGCCTATGTCCAGCAGTAGACCTCTTCAGACTGATGATGATGACGTAGTTTTTCTATCAAAACGTTAGATAAAGTACAGAAAACTATAGTTTAATATTATTTCTCCGAAACGTGATAAATTGCGATTTCTTACAACGAAATTCAGTTTATTTTTATCTTCAAACATGTTGCAATTTCAAGCGACTAGTTGTTTGACGGTTGTCCGCGTCTTAACGTCAGTTCATTGATCAATTTATTTCCTCTTGTAAAATACATAATATAACTTGCTTATTTATAAGTGTTTACAAGATTATAAAAATAAATCCATAATTCCTAGAAATTGTTTTATATAAAAATAGTTTTAAATGTATTTATGTTAAATGCATAAAATATATCATCACAAAAATAGCAATAAAATAATATCTTCTACTATAAACTGACATAGATATATCCCAATATATTCATCGCTCAGTCATGCTTCATAATTCAGGCTCTGGAAAGGTACAGTCAAGTGATAAAGCTTATATACATATTACATTGAAACGTCCTAAGGGGCTGACAACTATCAAACAACTTCTCGCTCGCACGTTTCGACATGTTGAAAGATATAAAATCACTAAACTCATTTTCGAAAAATCGCAATTAACCATTTTGTGTGCAATCACATTGCACACAGTTTAGTAAAAAAATCATTTTGATCGATACAAGTTTTCCTACTCAAAAGTTTGCTTTACTAGTTTTCGTACATAAGCAAACTTTTAAGTAGAAAAACTTGTATCGATTAAAATTAATGTTTTACTAAACTGTGTGCAATGTGCCCCATAATGCAGGAATTTAGTTCAATGCACGTGACATACAAATTAGAATCAAGAATTGAAGCATGCGTACTAATATGTATCTGTCCTTATAGCTTTGCCTTGGAAATTGAGATAATATTGTTATTGTTAAACAGGAAACAACCAACGAATTCAATTATAATACCTACCTAAAATTATGAACAATACCTATTTGATATTGAGGGCCGTATTCTGAAATAATTATCGATTTCGACAGTTTTCTTTTTGCTAAATATAATGCCTCAATTCATGCTTGAGATTATTTCAGAATACGGCGCTTGGTTTTGTTGTGGAGATTGAATAAAATAATGAATTAATAAACTCAGATTTTGTAATATTTCTGCTTTTATTGAAGGTTTTCCACTGTCAGATTTTAATCTACACTATCTAGAATAATATTATAAAGAGGAAAGATTTGTATTTTTGTATGTAACAAATAGGCTCAAAAACTTCTGGTCCGATTTCAAAAGTTCTTTCACCATTAGAATGCTACCATATCCCTGAGTAACATAGGCTATATTTATTATAAGAAAAAAATAGGAATCTCTTCTAAAACTTCAATAATGTAACCCAAGGTGTAAAAAAATTGGTCATAAAATGTCTTTCATCGCATGCGCTGCGAAAACTATTGACGATAGAACACTAAAATGTTTTACAATATTAAAGAACACATCAATATCTACAAAAAAGTCAGCGATACCAATGTCTTACTATCGTAGTTATGTTACTATAACTTCTATTTTACATTTTACAAGTTGATAGGAAAGCCGACCAAAATTAGACCATATTATCCATACCATAATATAAATAAATTATTTCGTATTCAAGACTGTTTCAGTACCTATAGATTACTTCTGGAATTTTTTAAATCGGACATTCCATTCAAAAGATATTACGAATTAAAAACTTTAGTTCGCTTTAAAAACATAAGCCAACGCGCGGGGCCACAGGGCGCGTTCTCACTCAGCGCAGCGGCAACGCGGGGAGTGAGAAGGGCGTGCAAATGTATGAAATAAGTAGCCGCGAGACTCGAACCCACAGTCTTAAGTTTTTCCTAAAATGTTGAAAAAAATTATGTGCACCCATGCGTATTCTCTTATCTGTGCCCATGCGAAGCTGGGACAGGCCGCTAGTCTGGTAAATAAATCCACACATGCCGGCCTGTGCTGTATGTACCTAGTGCTATTCCGTAAACAACAAAATCACAGAAAGTAGGTATCAATCACCTAGTGGATCCGCGCCCACTTCGATGTTGAGCTTCGCCTCAATCACGTTGGCATTTTCACTGGCAAAACTCTATAATAGTGATAGGTGAATGTATTATAGAATGCAAATTGGATTCCACAGTCACTTGGGCGAGTGTTTTTAACACTTCGAAGAGGTACTTTCGAGCACTTGACACATTTTTTACAACATTTTAGGTTCTACAACTTGCCGGTTTAAGTTTTTCGTAACGTCGTCAGTACCCCAAGTATGAGTTTGGTTTTTCGTTTTTTTCCGTGTTCATTGCGGGTTTTATATAAAGATGCGATAAGAGATACCGATACGGAACTTTATGTTCTACTACTAATTTTCATCATACTTGCAACATAAAGTTCCGTATAAGTACAAAACCCGCAATGAAGGAACAAGAACGAAAAACGAAAAACCAAATATGGTAAACACAACTCATACTTGGGGTTCAGGCTTTTATTGTATGGAGACTCGTGAGTTCTCAGCTCGCCCGATAGAGGGCGCTTATCGAATCTCCATACACTAGTAGTTCGGCCCGAACTGAGATCTCGTGATGCGACCCGACGAACGCACCAAAACTTTGAGTAGGTGGTAGTCAGAGACAAGTCCAAACATTATGTTTGGACTTTTTTCTGATCACCGCCTTCTAACTTGGTATGGTAACCAAGTTTCAACTCAATTGGCCTATTTATTGAAGAGTTCCGTTGAACAGACATTGGCTCCATCATCAGACCTGGTCGTTGTCACCATTTTATGAGATCTGAGTACTTCCTTAATTTATTTCAAGAAAAAAAAAAAAGAAAAATCAAAGGAACTGGACGACCAGTAGAAAAACCTTGAGGCCAACGAAACTCTTAGAGATGGGAGCTCTTGGGTCGCTGGTTAACTTTTTTGTTGTATCTCAAAAACCGAGCGTCCCAGAAAAAAAGTAAAAATTGTTTTGGAATGTCCAAACTAAGCCCTTTCATATGACATGTATCTTGATTTTTTTATGTAACTTTTTTTATTTTTGACCTCTCAAAAAACCCCATATCTCAAAAACCCTTCATCCGATTTTACTCATATACTTACCAGTAAATTTCTCAAGTACAAGCTGTCGTCTCATCAAATTTCATGCAGATCGGATCAACGGTTCTAAAGTTATCGTCAGACAAACATACATACATACATACATACATAAAATGCCAAATCGCCCAAGTTGAAACCAGAATCTTCGTTCGCTTCGCTCACTCGATCAATTAAAGGCCTGACGTTACAAAAAGTAAACGTTGAAGTAAATTATATGTATGTTTATGTAATTATTGTGTAGATTTATTTATTTTATCTTGTTTTTAATAATATTAATATAATTTAATTTTTTCGCATCTCTCATTTTGTACACGCACCCACCTCTCATTTCAATTTTATCTATCCTTCAAGGTTTGCTGGAAGAGAACTATTTTTAGGGTTAAGCTCGCCTTTGTACATGTTTTATATTTAAGTTTACTAAATGATAATACTGTGTACAATAAAGAATAAAACTAAGACTTGGGGTACAGGACGAGGACGCACAATGAGCTCTATGATATTTGATTGAGTGAGCGAAGCGAACGAAAATCCTTCAATCAACTTGGGCGATTTGGCATTTTATGTATGTATGTTTGTTTGTCGGGCCATACCTTTCAAACAGTTGATCCGATCTGCATGAAATTTGGTAAGTCGATAGCTTGTAGGTACTTGAGAAATTTATATGAATTTAATCGGCCAAGGGGTTATTGAGATATAGGGGGCAAAAAGTTGTTACAGAAATATACCAAGTGTCTGAAATATGAAAGAGTTTTGTTTGTAGATCCCAATACCATTTTTAGTTTTATTCTAGGACGTACAAATGTATGATTTTTGAGATAGGTACAATTGGTGCCCCAAGTAGGTATAGGGAGTAGTCAGAGGCCAATTATCGTGTTTGGTATCAATGTAAGACTAGAGCGGACGGTTTATTGTCATAATCCCCACTAAGCAGTCGTCACCAGTGGGGATTAGGACAATCTTCACGAAATCTCAATTTGGGGCGAACCTAGCTACTAGACCATGCTACTACTATACCTACCTACATATAAACAACTAAACACTGGACCTATTATCAAATCAATTGTGTTGAAGCGACCACATAGTTACACGATCAGAGGAAGAGCAGAGACGGATTACCTACAAATAATATATCTAAATGTATTCCCCATTGGCAGAATCCTATCGACTGCAGTGGTTTTTGACTTGATATTATATTTTTTTATACTATTCTTGCTGATGGAACAAGCATATGCCCCTCATGATGATAAATGGTAACCATCACCTAATTGCCTCGCAAGTTACGCATGATATGGCGGAGCCCTACGATGCACTGCCCTGCGTCCATCCAGGGTCGGACTGGGCCGGAAGGGCCCGGGTGGCTGACCACCTGGGCCCGAGACTAGATGATGGTAGACATGATTACATTTAGGTCTCAAGAGCTGGGACCTAGCCTGCGCGGGCTTTCTATCCTACGGTTGCCACAAGCTCCGCAAGCCAGGCCCTTGGGGGGCCCACGCATGCTGGGGCCCGGCTGGCAAATGCCATTTCGACTATATGACCAGTCCGACGCTGCGTCCATCAACTTGAGGCATACAGATGTACCTACAAGCCTCATGCGCCTGCAATTTCACCGGCAACCTTTGAAAACCGAAACACAGCAATGCTGTTTGACGGCAGAAAAAGGCAGGGTGGTAGTATAGTAGGTACTTCCCCGGACTATCCCTTTACAAAGAACTCACTCTTCTACTCTTGTCGTGGGAGTTTGTTTACAAGTGTTTGGAAAGGTGTCTCATCGATCGAAATTACACCATAATCGTTACCTTATCCCAGAAAACAGTACCAGTACCTTTATTTGATGGGTCAGAATATTTTAACTACCTACCCACTTAACAGAAGTTAGGTATATGCGCCTGGTTTCCACCCTGGACTGAGGGTCTGGACTGCAGAGATCCATTTCCGCACGTGGCAGCTATTTATATCACAATCATGTGAACGATGATCTCTTCAGACGCCGTGGGACCTTCGGCTCCGATGTATCTCTTGATTTTGTTTTACTCTTTTCATTTTGTTAGTGAGTTGTTCGAAATGGCGCATTCAGCGATTTTTTCTAATACAACTGGCGTACTTGATGTGAAGGTAACGATTTCTAATCTATCTCAGCTACACCTTTATCTTACAAGACTTGAGATACTGACTACCTTCAAACAACTTCTCGCTCGCACATTTCAAAATTTTTGAATACTTTTACAATGTGTCCCGTAATTCAACGATAGGCGGGCATCAGAAGAACCTAGTCGAGTTTTTTTTTATTAATTAATTAATTTATTTATTTATCATTTATTGCACAAAACACAATGATAATGCACAATTTTTTTTATTACAAAAATACCCACATTATTTTTCCTTCCCCTTGATATTTTTAACTACAAACCACATAGAGCTCTTTGTGTAGGGCTCGTCCGGGGAAGTACTACCACCACGCCTTTTTCTGCCGTCAAGCAGCAACGCTGTGTTTCGGTTTGAAGAGTGTGGTTGTACATGAGGCTTAACATCTGTATGCCTCAAGTTGATGGACGCAAGGCAGTGCATCGTTTCTATCGTGCGTGACTTGCTTTGTTATAGGTGATTGTTACCACTTAACATCAGGTGGGCCATCTGCTTGTTCCATCAGCAAGTTGTATAAAAAAAATAATCTATTTTTCACAATTTCCAAATATATCAGTTTTTTTTGTATTGGCATCCTAAGTACCTAGCACGGTTGCTCCACCAAAACTCGACCCTGAAAAATTCCAGAATGCCTGCTCTGGAAATTTTCAGGCCCAGTTAGACACAAAAACTTTGAAAGACTTTTACTATCAGTACACTTTCACTCAGCGTAGTCAAAAATGTATGGGCACTTTTTTTTTTAAATCGACGCAACTAATCGGAAAAGTCTAGGAAAACTGGCCACTCGTGATAACTCGTGACGTGACGATAAAAAACCCAAAGCGGAAAATCTTTGAGGGACGGCATCTGTCAATCATTTAGGACGTGTGGGTTCTAATCCTAGACCAAAACAAAATTTCTAAGCCTTATTTATATAGATTTAAGAGTTATTTTCCCTCTTGTCGGATCCCCTTTGAAGAATAATGGGATCTAGATAAAACTAATTCGTTGTCGATCTTGAGAGTTCGCAGATGTGAAATGATAAAATTATCTGAACTATAAAGGCCCCTAAATGTTTGTTAAGAGATAAAACATCGATTTGCAATAACGTTGAAGTTTTTAATTTATATCTAAATACCTATATATTCGTACCTACTAACGAACGTATTGTAGGTATGTCTGTTATTAAAGTAAAGAAGCCTTTTATTTTTTTTATTATTATGATTTATTATACTTACAATATCTGCTTATTTCCAATAATGCCCCCATTTACGAGATATTGTAGATATTAGATGGGGTAGGCTTGCCCCACGAAACTTTTTTTTCTGACGGGGGGAAATCTGCGCGGGAGCCAATAATGTACGGCCAAATAATGTACAGCATGTTATTGCACAGCATGTTAATGTACACCCAGTTAATCCGTGTCCACTGGTTTGAATTATCGGGGTGTAGGTAATGTACCTATATCATCCCGTACAATATCATGCCGTGCAATATTGTCACGTGTTGATAATGTACACCCAGTTAATGTACAGCATGATAATTGGAAGCCACTTTAGTACCGTCGAGTCGGATTGGTTAGGTTATGTTGAAACATATAAATTACGCACGAGGCGAGCGAGCAAAGCGAGCGTGCCGCGGCAGCGGCCGCCGAATCGCCAGAATTTTTTTTACGGTACCAAAGTGGCTTCCAATTATCATGCTGTACATTAACGTGCTGTACATTATCATGCTGTGTATTAACTGGCTGCACATTAACTACACGTGATAATATTGCACATCCAGATAATGCACACCCCGATAATGTACACCCAGTTAAAACGAATCCAAAAAGGTACCAAAGTGGATTCCAAATACATGCTGTACATTATCGTGCTGTACATTATCATGTCGTACAATAACCGGACTCATCTGCGCGCATACCTAGGTACACGCAAGCATTGCAGAAAATTTAGCACATATTTGTTTAATGTGTTGTTAAGTATGTGTATTTTTCTGTAATTGTCCGCGTGGGTGCAACAAGCTTACTAATTATTTTGAGTTAAAGTAGGTAGGTAGGTAAAGGTACTTACGTGCCGTTCTTTGAAATGAACTGTACAATATTACGATGAAAGGTATACAGCTCGCATTCTAGAGATAAATATCCTAAGATCGTGTATTAGTACAGATAATGATATCATAACATGTTTCAAATCCAAATTTAAACAGCTTATGAGCTGATTTCACCATGCTCTGTTAGATTAACAAAGGATTAAAGGGCCGTTAAATATGTCAAAATGTAGGTACGCGTTTGACAGCTAATGTTAGATTAAGGCCCAGTTTCACCATGCTCTGTTAGTTACTAATCAAGGATTAACAGGCCGTTAAATCTAACCTTAGATGTGAAACGTGTACATTTTGTCATTTTAATTGGCCGTTTAATCCTTTGTTAATCTAACAGAGCATGGTGAAACCGGCCCTTAACGGCCTGTTAATCCTTGATTAGTTACTAATAGAGCATGGTGAAATCAGCCTTTAGTATGGTAGGTACCTATAAGTTTTGTAAATAATAAACTAACGAACAGTTAAAAACCGACTTCGCGGTAAATAACTATGTTTCCCAGCATCCGTTAGGAATTAACATTATCTTAGCGAATAGAGATAATCGATGATAGCGCGGTATATGATTCCTATAAAACGACGCAGATAGCGCCACCTTGCAATATTGGTCCCATTGCGCTCCCTGCGGTATAACTCCAAGTTATAAATTGCAAAATGGCGGAAGTAAGTTATTATAATCCATAGTTTGTTTTGGTATAATATAAAATATTTTTCAGAGTAGTAGAGCTCTTAGTGAAGGGAGGAAGTACTACCACAACGCCTTTTTCTGCCGCCAAGCAGCAATGCTGTGTTTCGGTTTGAAGAGTGTGGTTGCCGGTGCAATTACAGGCACTTGAGGCTTAAAACATTTATATGCCTCAAGTTGATGAATACAGATGATATCGGATGCGTAATTTGATATTTACATATTATTACTAGTTCGCTTCGCTCACTCGATCAATTAACGGCAGTGAGTGAGAGTGAAAAAAACACTCGACGACACCAGTAGTTTTTGTGTATCTACTTATATTTCTTTACACGATCCATTCAGAGCTAATTTGGACACTCCTGTAACCCCATAGTCTACCTCAGTACTTGCTGATGTAACAAATATAAGGCCCAGCTGAAGTTAAGTGGTAACCATCACCTATAACATAAAGCATTGCCTCGCATGTCCCGCCCGATAGGAAGTGCCCTGCGTTTCACTGCCCCCCGTCCATAGACTTACTCATTGGAACTTGTGCCCAGTACGAATAATCCCAATATGTGCCCAATTGATTCACAAAATTATTTGGGTGCCTACACAAAAATCTTAACAAGGTGTTAAAATACCACTCCTGAAAACTTCAGGGGGCTGAAGTACACATCAAATCAAAAAGTTTTTTGCCCATTGCCTAAGATTAAATCTTTAACAACAGAAAGGCCCGGTGTCCATGATCGATCCCTCCCAGTTGCTTCGGCCTGAAGCAACCTTCAATGACAAGCCAATAGACGCTTTCCGTGACTACTCCATCGATGAGAACGATCCTATCAAGGAGAGGGTCCGAAGAACCTACTACATGATGCACTCCAATGTTACTGTGGACCTGGTGAAGCGTGAGTACTTAACTTTGATTGTTGTTTTTTTTTAGCTCTTACCCGCTGCTTCGCTCGCGCACGTTTACTTTACTAGCAACATCTTTAATAAAAAAAAATGTATTTTCTTCCCCATGGAACAATCTTGAGCCACGTAATTTTGTCAGAAGAAACAGATACTAACTGACGACTTGAAGTTCCTGCCTCTTCGATTGTTTGTATAAAATATTTAAAAAAAGTAAATAAGTCGGGATAAAATAAAACCCAGACAGAGAACAAACAGCTATGTTAGTCACACAAATATTTGTTCTCGGTGGAGATCGAACCCACGGCCTACGGCGCAGAAGGCAGAGCTACTACCAACTGAGCTGCGAATGCTGTTTGTGCTGGTGCTATCGCAAGTTAACGTATTTTACAATACGTCTGGTCTTACGATACCCGATAACCAACTACGTTGTAAGGATCACGGGAAGTCGGTGGATGGAAAGCGCTCAGAATTGTTCTTCCGTTTCCAATGTATGGGGAAGAACTACGTCTAACAGTGTACTTCGTCAGGCTGATGATGATAATGAACTCTTAAGAAGTTGAGGACTGTCTACCGGTGAAGAAGACAGTTTGATTAGGGTATCGCAGAGCACCGATTTTTAGAGCACTAGACTATTAAATCAAATAGCTTTTATTTTGTGTCACAGAAACGTAAGATCAATACCTACAAAAAACAATATTGGTTATAAGACAGCAAAATCGGTCGTCACTCAGTTTTGTGCTACAATATGCACTTTAGCGCTGGTCTTCCGTGCTCGCTGGAGTGCAATAGCAGCAACTGCGGTTCAGACTTTGTATGAAGTTGTTTTTATCTTACAGAAAAACGTGAAAACTGGCTGAAGTTCAACCACTTCAAAGCCACTATCAAAGACGCCCTCATGAAGCTGAATGACCTGGTAGACGAGTCCGATCCGGACACGGACTTGCCGAACATCGTCCATGCCTTCCAAACCGCCGAGAGAATCAGGCAGGATCACCCTGATGATGACTGGTTCCATCTCACTGGACTCATACATGATTTGGGCAAGGTGGGTGCTTTTTCTTTTTCTAGTGTCACTAGGTGAAATAATTTTAAGTTCGCCTCAAAAAGGCTCCTTTCGAGCACTTGACACATGTTATAGAACTTTTTTTGTTCTACGACATGCCGGTTTACTCACTATGTTTTCCTTAACCGTTTGAGACTACTGGCACTGTGTACATCTGCCATGTAGGTATATCCCGTTACCGCGAACCCACAATGGTCATCATCAACAGCCTAAAGAAGTCCACTGTTGGACATAGGCCTCCCATTTCCAGAATAAACGATTCATAGCCCTCTACTGACTTCCCGCGATCATAATGTCGTCAGTCCATCGGGTAGGAGGGCGTTCCACGCTTCGTTTTCTTGTTCATGGTCGCTATCCGAGAATCTTTATTCCCCAGCGGTTGCCCCAAATGGTAATCGGAATCGAAACTTTGGTGATATTTTTAACAGTCATCAAAATGATATGATTGCACAAAACTTAGCTGTATGCGATTATTGAAAAATAAGTTCAGCGATTTTATATCTTGTAAAATGTAAAAATGTGCGAGCGAAATAGATAGATAGATAGATAACTCTTTATCGATTACCACAACAAATAAAGACACATTTTTACTTAAAAACTAACAATTGTAGTAATACAGTGGGCGGCCTTATCGCTAACAGCGATCTCTTCCAGGCAACCTTGGGATGGAAATGTAGGTACATTTTTTTTATAATTAATAAACCGTCCTTTGGCCACAATCTCACCTGATGGTAAGCGACGATGTTGCCAACGATGGAGCAGAACGGTCTAGAAGACACCTATTCACTCTTGCCTTGAAGAGACCCAAGTTGTAGTGATCAGGAAAGACAGACGACGGCAATGAGTTCCACTCCTTGGCAGTTCGCATAATAAATGTAGAAGCAAAGCGCTTAGTGCGAATGGGTGGTATATTTACCAGATATGGGTGGTACTGACTGAGCCGTCTACTTGTCCTGTGATGGAAAGGAGATGGTGGGAAGTTCCTGAGCATTAACTTTATCATCCTTAAGTCAGATGTAAACGCGCAAGATTATCTGCTCAGATTTATTTTCAGTATTGAAATAGGTACAGTTTAAGTAAATATTTTGATGTCACGTTGTTTTCCAATGTTTTATAAAAACTGTTATACAAATTTGACAAATAAGTACTGCAATCATTATTGTTTAATTCACCGTGATGACCTGGGTTTATTGCTTTTGAAGATTATTATAGAAAACATTCATTTTTATCATCTCGTTAACCTCGCTAACTTGCTCTTTTAATGTTTTTTTTATACTACTTGGTAATGGATGGCTCTCTCTTCTCTTGTCGTGTCACTAGTTTCTTTCGAAACAGTGTGGTGAAAGGTTTTAAGTGCGCCTCCAGAGGCTCCTTTCGAGCTCTTGACGCATGTTATAGAACTTTACGACATGCCGGTTCCCTCACGATGTTTTCCTTCACCGTTTGAGAATACTTGCATTGTGCTCATACATTTTTTAACAGACTTACAACACGACCTTAGGATCGGAAGGCGAGGTCGCTACCACTAGACCAACAGTACTCTCGCAATGGATGGCAGAAGGCCGACAAGATGTTTAGTGGTAACCATCACCTATAACAAAGCATCGCCTCGCAAGCCACGCACGATAGTAACGTGGCTTACGATGAATTCCCCTACGTCCATCAACTTATAGGTACCTATACATACAGATGTTAAGCCTCATGTGACTGTAATATCACCGGGAACCACACTGTTCAAACCAAAACGCAGCAACGCTGCTTGGCTCAGCTGTGTAAATAAAAACTGTGCATCAAGTAGCGTCTATCATCTACATAGTTAACTTTTTTCTTCATACTCATTATTTTAAGATCGTCTCGCATCGTGAACAGTCCATTGAATGATCACCCATTAGATGGAAAGACCAACCAAATCAAGGCTCCAAGTCAAACCAAATCAAGGCGCTAATTTCCCAGGTGATGGCATTCTACGACGAGCCGCAATGGTGCGTGGTGGGCGATACCTTCGTGGTGGGCTGCAAGTGGGCCGACTCCATCGTGTATGGCCAGGACAGCTTTAAGGACAACCCAGACACTTACAATCCTCAATACAAGTTAGTTTCCAACTGAATACGATCGTGTGTCGTTTCTTCATCTTTGGAGCATATCTGAAAACCTCAGTTCCGTTAACTTTATTATTTAATGTAGTAAATGAAAATGTTTTATTTTACTTTATGAGAAAAAGTATCGGAACTAGCAAGTGGTCCGATAATGGGCAATTGACTGACGTCACAGAGCACCATCCAATGAGAGGACGTTATAATCATTATTAGACAAGCAAAAATCCACTTTGAGAACACTATTCGGTTTCAAGCACAGAACAGTAGTTCTGTGGTTTCAAGCATCAAAGTATTCGAACAGTGTGAATGAAGCCTATGAGGCATGGTCAGAAAAATCGTGGACTTTGGCTTCTAAGAAACATTCGTGATTTGTTTATGAATGTTTATTTCTTTAATTTTCTTCTAAATTGATAAATCTAATAAATTTCTAAATTTCAGCACAAAATACGGCATGTACAAGCCTAACTGTGGGCTGGACAATCTCTTGATGTCATGGAGCCACGACGAATACCTCTACCAGTTCCTGAAGCATAACAAAGCCAAGCTTCCAGAAAAGGCACTGTACATGATCAGGTAAGAACCTAGGTATTTATACAAAAATACCACACTGGAGCTTCAATATTATATTGTAAAAGGGTCATACAAAATAACGATAGGAACCAAGCCGTAAGTTTGTTGTCTGTTCTTCTATAGGCTTAGTCGCGTGGAACTGGCACCTAGATTCACCTAGTCTTAAGACGTTTCAAAGTGATCCTTTTGACTTTGAAAGTCCCTCTGATTTAGACTTGCCTATGCTTGTCGCGGCTGGTCTGCGGCAAGCAATAGGCAAGCGAAGACAGAGATGGGGTAGACCGAATATGAGATGGATCGAAGACCTAGTTAGTGTTACTGAAAGTCCAAGGAAATGGAAGAAACCTTCACTCAGCATTGAAGAAGAGAGAAGGAGGTTTGAGAAGTCAAGAGAGTGTTAGACAACACTCTCTTGACTTCTAATTTTCATATATATTTTTTTAGATAATTTATTTATTTTCACTGCGCAAAAGGTAAATTAAATACATAACATGCCATAATAAGGGTACAATTTAATAAGTTAAACCTGTTGTTATGCGAGAGAGGTGCCTGAGATAGGTTTTAATAGAAAAATCTGTAATACAGGTCACCAGTGCCCATTTTGCAAAATTCGGGAGGTTGATTGTTTAAAATGTTCTAGGTTCCACTCCTTCTACCCGTGGCACGCTGGTGGTGACTACCGCCACCTCACCACCGAGAAGGATGAAGATATCCTCAAATGGACCCTCGAGTTCAAGTAAGATTGATTACTTTAAGTATCCATCTCTATCTCCACGGAACGTCGCTGTGTTTCGGTTTGAAGGGTGTGGTTGCCGGTGACATTACAGCCACATTAGGCTTAACATTTGCCTGTCCTTGATGGACGCAGGGCGTCTTAGTGCACGTTCTTATCGTTCGTGACTTGCGAGGAAATTCTAAGGTGATGGTTACCACTTAGAGCTGATTTCAACATGCTCTGTTAGATTAACAAAGGATTAAAGGGCCGTTAAATATGTCAAAATGTACGCGTTTGACAACTTAGGTTATATTTAACGGCCTGTTAATCCTTGATTAGTAACTAACAGAGCATGGTGAAATCAGCACATAACATCAGATGGGCCATGTGCTTGTTCCATCAGCTCAGCTGTACAAAAAAATCTCTCTCAGAATCTCATGTTTTCCTTTACTATTTGAGAGCAGTATTGCGCATGTAGGTATATTTCATACAAATACCGAATTTAATTTATTTTCCAGTAAATACGACCTCTACACGAAGAGCGAAAAGATTCCAGACATCGAGGCCCTGTGGCCCTACTACGAGTCCTTGATCGAGAAGTACATCCCTGGAGTTTGCGAATGGTAGAGAGAAAAATATTATTAGTTTAAAAATATCTATAATTACTCTACAATCACAAAGGTTATCTGAAAGATAGTGTTTAGTTCGCTTTAACGCTTATTTAGCTGCAATAAAATATATTATATAAATATACGCTCAAAGATTAATGTAATATTTTGTATATTATTTATTGTACCATAATAATTTGTAGTATCGATTTTATTATACTAATTGCAAAAGCAACATTGTTTTCTTTCTTATTTACCTACTGTAACGTGAAACAGTGTGGTGAAAGGATTTTAGGTGCGCCTCAAGAGGCTCCTTTCAAGCTATTGAAACATGTTTTAGAATTTTTAGGTTCTACGGAATACCGGTTTCTTCAAGATGTTTTCCTTCACCGTTTGAGACCCGTGTGCACAATTTTTTAAACAGAAAAACTTTGTGCACGACTCGGTTTGAACCTGGACCTTAGGATTGGAAGGCTAGCACTAGGCCATCAGTGCTCAAAAACAGGCAATCATTTGGGAAATCAGAAAAATCACTGTAAGGATTAGGTATACTTAGTAGATACTGAAATCATCTGCATTAATATCTATTCTGCCGAAAAAAAACACTTTCAAATACACTGAAAACATAAAACAGCATGAAGGGAACCACAAACCAAAACAATTTCTGGGTACATATTTTGTTTTTTTGTTGATTTTCTCAAAAACCGCTAAATCAATTTCGATAAAATTTATATGGGACAAGCTGAGAGCTTATTACGAGTTTGGTGCCGATCGTCGATCGTTACGATACACCGAATTTTCTATGAAAATAAATCAACGGCATCTAGCGTATTCTTCGATTCGTATAGCTTCTCGTCGGTGCCCGCGACTTCGTCTGCGCAGGATTAGTCACACAATATCTTTATAAATTGTAGCCTATGTGTTATTCTGATGTATAAGCTATATTATTGTAAAGTTTCATTAAAATCCATTCAGCAGTTTTTACGTGAAAGAGAAACAAACATCCATCCATCCATACTTACAAACTTTCGCGTTTATTATTAGTAGGATATACCAACATAACATGAATAAAATTTTATACCTCTCAAGTAGCTACCAAATAAAAAGATAGTTCTTCTCGCTCGCACATTTGAATATTTAAAAAGATATAAATAAAATCACTGAACTTATAATGAAAAATCGCAATAAGATTATGGATACCGACGGCTATGTTGTTTTTCCAGACGTAGAACAGTGCATTTTAGGGCACGTTCCTATCGTGCGTGACTTGTGAGGTGATGGTGGCACTTAACATCAGGTGGGCCATCTGCTTGGTCCATCAGCATGTAGGTAGTATAAAAATCTCTCTATATCTGTATACATTATCTCAATATCGCATAATGTTTTCGTTTACTGTTTGAGAGCACTGGCATTGCGCATGCGCATAAACAACGTGTAACATAATACCCCTATAAGGCCTAAGACCTAGAGATCAGCGATATGGAAGACTTTGACGTGTGCAAAAATTGAATAGTAAGTGTAGTAGAGCAGGGCTCGTCCGGGGAAGTACTACCATCACGCTTTTTTCTGCCGCCAAGCAGCATTGCTGTGTTTCGGTTTGAAGAGTGTGGTTCCCGGTTTAATTACAGGCACATGAGGCTTAACATCTGTATGCCTCAAGTTGATGGACGCAGGGCAGTGTATCGTAGGGCACGTTCCCATCGTTCGTGAATTATGAGGCAATGCTTTGTTATAGGTGATTACCACTTAGCGGGCCATCTGCTTGTTCCATCAGCTAGTTGTATAAAAAAAAAACAAAGTTTTCGAAATTCCCATACATAAGAAAATGTTATATTGCCTCACCTATTTTATCTACAGTTCACAATTAAAGGTAAAAAACAGCTGTAAATAGGACTGCGTCATGTTTTGTTAGTTTCATTTTGGAGGAAAATTTATGAGGCATTTCATGGATGAAAAACTTCGAAATTTCAAAAGTCGTATGCCCTCCTATCTACTTCTGTTTGTTTCTTCTTTTTTATTCTTTTTTTTCTTCTCGTCATTCATGTACCTACCTATTTATACCTATTTTACTACCTACTACTGATTTGCTTCGTGTTGTATTTGTGTGTGTGTGTCCAAAAGAAATGCTTTTTCATTCTTTCTTTTTTACTTACCTCTAAAATATCCTGCTTCCGGGGTTATAGGGGTATTATGTTACACGTTGTATTGTATATTTCAAGTAGGTAAGCATTATGGATGTACCTACTTACCAACGCGTCAATGGTTATGTTGTTTTCCATTACGTAATAGGTTATGGTTATCATCATAACCCTTTGATAATACGAAGAACAACCACATACAAACATTATCATAATTTCGCTGCCATATTATTTATGCACACATAAATAATATTTTTTAATTTGATGAAGTTTTTTACTGTTCTGTAGTGTGAATAATAAGTATAATAATTATCAAATTGATACTTTTTCTGAACAAAAGCAAAAATATCAATTGCAGCTGTTTCATACATTTTAGCCAGGTAGGTATTGAACTTTTGTATGAAACAGCTGTTTTTTTTTTCGCGTTTACAGTGTTTGTTCTTTAGAAAAAGTTATTCATATTGATGGGTACTTTAGCCCCCTGAAGTTTTTAAACACAAGTACCTACTGGAACACCTTGTATTAATGTTTTTTCGCAGAAACTTGGTATTTGCGATTTTTTCAACATTACTTACACGAATTTACCTAAATCTAAAAAAATGCTGAAATATGCGATCAAAAAGCCTACATAAACTTCCTTAACGAATTTTTAGTGTAGGGAGTGATCCAGGGATCTGCGGGGATATCGACCGTGCCTTTAAAGTCGTGAGCCTTCTTTCATTTTCAATTTCTATTGACGCAGTTTAGCGTCAACGTCAATAACAAAACCCGAAAGTCGATCTGACATTTTGATCCCTAATTATTTTTGTTCTGTCATCCGTATTATCGATGATAACCCCTGACCTGTCTTTGCACATGAGTACGGTTGGCCGTCTAAACGGCATTATCACCAAAATAGTAGAGCTCTTTGGGAAGGGCTCGTTCGGTCCGGGGCAGCTCTACCACTATTTCTGCCGAGCAGCGTTGCTGTATTTCAGTTAGGTACCACCTAACATCAGGCCTTTCGCTTGTTCCATCAGTAATTTGTATAAAAACTAAAAACCCTTACCAGTCAAGAAACGAAACCTACCTATTTGATTTTATTTTACTGTGCTTTACATCGCCAAAAAATTTACATTATATCTTGGGTGTACATTCTGTAGTGACCAGCCTTAATGGCTGCTGGCCCAGCTAGCATGAACAGCATGGCTATTTTTAAACATTCTGAAATGGATCAGAAAAGTCAGTTTCTTTCTATTTTGTATTAATGCAAACAAAACAAGAGCAAGAGAGACACATTCTGACGTTTCAAAACGTTTTAAAAATGGCTCTAGACTTATAACAAAATAATAATAAAACTTATAACAAAATAATAATAAATAAATGTCATTAAAAATTATTAGGGTTTTAAAAACAAAGGGGCTTATCACATTAACTAACTAACTTTAAGGAGTAAGCACGCAGGAAATGTATTATCAATGCTGTTTTTTTTGTAAGAATTGTGTTTACTCACTGGAAGCCCTATATAAATAAATAAATAAACAATATGTTAATTAATTAAGTATCCCACGTGTCAAAACAAGAGAACAAAGAAAAATAATGGGCCACTTATAAAATACAAAGATACGGGTAGGTCAGAAGTGGTAAGGAGAAGATCTTAGTTTTGTTATTGCCAGTAGGTACATGTGTAAAGGCGGTGATGCTATTATCTATTACCTACGTATCACAACCATTTAAGATCTGCTGTGATCTTGTACCCGTCAGTCGATTTGGAGTACCAAGTGTCTTGCTCGTGCGAAAATGAAGGTCAAAGTGAGTTTTTACAATTTTTTTTTTATTTTGCGGGTAGTTTATTATAATTGTAAATTGAGTTTTAGAATGAGTTTCTGTTGATTTGTGTTTTATTAAAATGACAATAAAGAAGTGAAATCGAAAAATTTTGTCAGGCGTAGGCATAATAGAATAAGAAATAAGTCAAGAAAAAAAGAGTTTTATTTCGAATAAATACGTTAAAATACGTTAGACTCGATTTTTAATAGGTAGGTATAGGTAATAGGTAGGTTTATTAATTGCATTTTTTTATAATTCTAGGAAACCGTGGGTATGATCGACCCTTCACTCCTCCTACGCCCGGAGGCCAAATTCGACGGCAAGCCCGTTGAAGCTTTCCGTAACTACGATATAGACGATAGTGATCCTATAAAGGCACGCGTCCGCAAAACCTACTACGATATGCACACGAACCAATCCGTCGAATTTGTCAAAGGTAAGGAAAAAAACCGGTCAAGTGCGAGTCGGACTCGCGCACGAAGGGCTCCGCAGGTACCTATAAAAACGGCAAAAAAAATACTTTTATTGTATGGCCGCTTAATATTTTTTTTGTTTTTTAGTATTTGTTGTTATAGCGGCAACAGAAATACATCATCTGTGAAAATTTCAACTGTCTAACTATCACGGTTCATGAGATACAGTCTGGTGACAGACGGACAGACAGACGGACGGACGGACAGCGGAGTCTTAGTAATAGGGTCCCGTTTTACGGAACCCTAAAAACAGAAACCGCTTCAGGACTTTGATCACCAAATACCTAACCCCCCTCTCTCTCGCAAAACTGCCAAATTACAAATTGTATTTGTGCATTTACATTTAATAAAATTTCATGATGATCTAGTCTACACTAATCTACATCTACACTAATATTATAAAGAGGAAACATTTGTATTTTTGTATTTTTGTATGTAACGAATAGGCTCAAAAACTACTGGTCCGATTTCAAAAATTCTTTCACCGTTAGAATGCTACATTATCCCTGAGTAATATAGGCTATATTATATTTTCAAAAAAATCAGGGATCCTTACTAAAGTTTTTTAAGGGCGCAAAAATAAAAAAAGTTACATAAAAAAATCAAATTACATGTCATATGAAAGGGCTTTGTTTGGACATTCCAAATCAATTTTTACTTTTTTTTTTGGACGCTCGGTTTTTGAGATAAAACAAAACAAGTTAAATTAAGATAAACAGCGATCCTAGAGCTCCCATCTCTAAGAGTTTCGTTGACATCAAGGTTTTTCTACTGGTCGGCCAGTTCCTTTGCTTTTTCTTATTTTTTTTTCTTGAAATATATTAAGGAGGTACTCAGTTCTCATAAAATGGTGATGACGACCAGGTCTGATGATGGAGCCAAGGTCTGTTCAACGGAACTCTTCAATAAATAGGCCAATAGAGTTGAAACTTGGTTACCATACCAAGTTAGTAGGCAGTAGTCATAAAAAATTCCAAACATAATGTTTGGACTTGCCTCTGACTACTACCTACTCAAAGTTTTGATGCGTTCGTCGGGTCGCATCACGAGATCTCAGTTCGGGGCGAGCTACTAGTTAAGACGGTTTCAATACCTATAGATTACTTCTTAAATTTTTCAAATCGGACATTCCATTCAAAAGATATGACGAAATTAAAAATGTTAACGGGTCCACGGGTCACGCTCGGGGTGCGATTTCACTCACTCAAGGAGAAGGACGTGCAAATGTATGAAATTAGTAGACGCGAGGCTCGAACCCACGGTCTAAGTTTATCCTAAAATGTTCAAAAAATTTATGACCACCCATGCGAAGCTGGGACAGGCCGCTAGTTACTACATAAGTAAATATATTGGATAACTCTTGGGCTAAAATCCTAAATAAGAATACTAATCCATAACACAGGAAAACTGGAAAAATGGACACAATTCAACCACATGAAGCTGACCATCAAAGAGGCTCTCATCAAGCTGAACGACCTGGTGGATGAGTCAGACCCTGACACGGACTTGCCCAACATCGTGCACGCCTTCCAGACGGCCGAGAGGATCCGGGAAGACCACCCTGATCAGGACTGGTTCCATCTCATCGGACTTATTCATGATCTTGGAAAGGTATTATAATACTAAGCGTTGCGTTGCTTTTATTTTATACAACAAGCTGAAGGATCAAGCATATAGCCCACCTGATGTTAAGTGGTAACCATCACCAAACATATATATACTAAGAGTTAATAGTAGAGCTCTTTGTGAAGGGCTCGTCCGGGGAAGTACTACCACCACGCCTTTTTCTGCCGCCAAGCAGCAACGCTGTGTTTCGGTTTGAAGAGTGTGGTTGCCGGTGTAATTACAGGCACATGAGGCTTAACATCTGTATGCCATAGAAAAACATATATATATATATTAAAAACCCCATATCTTAATAACTCGTCATCCGATTTAACTCATATTCTTACCAGTAAATTTCTCAAGTACAAAGCTATCATTATGGCCAGACAAACATACATACATACCTACATACATAAAATGCCAAATCGCTCAAGTTGATTGTAAGATCTTCGTTCGCTTCGCTCGCTCGATAAATTATATTATTACTAGTGGCTTCCCGCGGCTTCGCACGCGTTGAAGTGGTGAGCCGTGATTGAGCCACAAACATCCAAACATCGTAACTTTCGCATTGATTTGTATATTATTAGGGTAGGATACCTACGCAGGTATAAGAGATACCTATAGGCGTACATTACCTATATTAGGTAGATAGGTAGGTATAGGTACTAAGTTTAGCACAAACATGACAAATACAACAAAGACAACCTTACACGGAAAATATGTACTTATTGGTTCCTAGTTTCTACCCCAGAAAAAAACGAAACGAAACAGCTTCACCACTTTGATCCCCAGGCACGGTAAATACCCTAAGATCACTTCGTACCAACTCAAGATTCCCTTTTTAGAATGTCCCTTACAAACATTGACGCCTTGTATCCTTTTTACTTGAGTGCAACGAAGGAAGGTAACGTTTTAGGGGTTGTTTTCGAAAATCAAACTGTCTTTTTGTTATTTATCCACAGAACACATTTTCTTTTAGTTTGAAGTTAATTACACTACGCTTTAAAAATCTCCCATACAAACCTTGAAACTTTGTCAGTCTTTTGCACCCTTTGCAGGGGTGGTTTTAAAATATTGAAAACGTGATTATAAATTACTATTTATTGTGGAGTATATTTACTTCAAGTTTGAAATCAATAGCACTATGCGTTAAAAATCTCCCATACAAACTTTTACATCCCTTTGCACACTTATTAAGGGTAGTTTTAAAAAACTAAAAATGCCTTTCCTATTTTTTGCCTTGGAGTACATGTACTCTAAGTTTCAAGTGTGTAGGTTCAAGGAATACTATTTTTCATGCAAACGTTTTCAACCCTTTTACACCCTTAGGGGTTGAATTTCCAAAAACCTCTTCTTAGTATACCTCTACGCCATAAGACCTATGTACTCTTCAAATTTCAAGTCTCTAGGACCAGCGGTCAAAAACTCCCATACAAACTTTTACATCCCTTTGCACACTTATCAAGGGTAGTTTTAAAAAACTAAAAATGTATTTCCTATTTTTTTGCCTTGAAGTATATGTACTCCAAGTTTCAAGTTTGTAGGTTCAAGGAATACAATTTTTCATACAAACGTTTTCATCCCTTTTTACACCCTTAGGGGTTGAATTTCCAAAAATCCCTTCTTAGTACACCTCTACGCCATAAGACCTATGTTCTCTTCCAATTTCAAGTCTCTAGGACCAGCGGTCAAAAAACTCCCATACATACTTTTACATCCCTTAGCACACTTATTAAGGGTAGTTTTAAAAAACTAAAAATGTATTTCCAATTTTTTTGTTTTGAAGTATATGTACTCCAAGTTTCAAGTTTGTAGGTTCAAGGAATACAATTTTTCATACAAACGTTTTCATCCCTTTTTACACCCTTAGGGGTTGAATTTCCAAAAATCCCTTCTTAGTACACCTCTACGCCATAAGAGCTATGTACTCCTCAAATTTCAAGTCTCTAGGACCAGCGGTTTAGGCTGTGCGTTGTCTATATGTCAGTCAGTCAGTCAGTCAGTCAGTCAGTCAGTCAGTCAGGACTTTGATTCTTTTAGTATTAGAGATTATTTACTTACTGTATAATATACCTTTGTTTGATTTAGCCTGAGAGCACTGGTGGTCTAGTGGTAGCGGCCCTGCCTTCCGATCCTAAGGTCGTGGGTTCGCAACCGGTCGTGCACCAATGAGTTTTTCTGTACAAAAATTTATGTGCACAATGCCAGTACTCTCAAACGGTGAACGAAAACATCGTGAGGAAACCGGCATGTTTTAAAACCAAAAAATTTCTATAACATGTGTCAAGTGCTTGAAAGGAGCCTCTTGAGGTGGAATTAAAATCCTTTCACCACACTGTTTCGAAAGAAACTAGTGACACGACAAGAGGGACAGCCTGAAGAAGTAAACTGCTGGCCATAAGCCTGTATAATTTTACAGAAAGAACAATTGTGATCCCACGACCTTTACGTCGGGTTGCTGTCACTCGTCTTCTGGTTCAGTGTACTTACTTTCCTTCCATCTCCAGGTGATGGCATTCTACGGAGAGCCGCAGTGGTGCGTGGTAGGAGACACCTACGCCGTTGGCTGTAAGTGGGGCAAGACCATCGTGTATGGAGACGACAGTTTCAAGGACAACCCCGACACTTACAACCCTAAATACAAGTTAGTTGGTTTTTTTAATGATAATAAGTGATGGAATTATAAAAAAATGCTCATATTCACATTGGTCGCTAAGGGCTTCATTAGCTTAGCTCTGATTTCACCATGCGGCGAAGACAAGAGCTAATGTGACTCTCGCTCGCACGTTTCGACATGTTGAAAGATATAAAATCACTGAACTCATTTTCAATCTAACCTTAGGTGTCAAACGCGTCCATTTTGACATATTTAACGGCCTTTTAATATGTTTTAATCTTATGTTAAGGGGCTGACAACTATCCAACAACTTCTCGCTCGCACGTTTCGACACTACTACTACTACTACTATAATATCACTAAACTCATAGAAAATGAGTTTAGTGATTTTATATCTTTCAACATGTCGAAAGGCCGTTAAATAGGTATGTCAAAATGGACGCGTTTGACATATCTAAGGTTAGATTGAATGGCCTGTTTATCCTATAGGTAATTGTAACTAACAGAGCATGGTGAAATCAGCTCTTAAAATTAAATGACCGACAAGCCTGTTGCTTTTCTTTTTCGTTGACATAAAAGTGAAAAATATTAGGACTTAGAAAGTAGCAGCGTTCCTTGTTTCGGTTTGGAGAGTGTGGTTGCCGCAGCAGTTGATGGACGCAGGGCAGTGTAATAGTACACGTTACTATCGTGCGTGACTTGCGAGGCAATGGTTTGTTAGGTGATGGTTACCACTTAACACCAGTTGGGCCATCTGCCTGTTCCTTAAACAAGCAGTATAAAAACTTATGGAGCGCTATAAAATAGCATGGGAATAAGGGCTTAAGACTTTGAGTTTGTTTCAGCACTGAATACGGAATGTACAAGCCTAATTGTGGTCTGGAGAACCTGATGATGTCGTGGGGACACGATGAGTACCTGTACCGAGTGTTGAAACACAACAAATCCAAGTTCCCCAAAGAAGGCCTCTACATGATCAGGTTAGAACAATACAGGATTTAAAAAGACTATAGCATAGAAATCAGAAATTATTTATTGCTTATCTGTAGTACAAAAAATATCTTATTATAGCTATGGTTATGTACAGTTTTAACAGTTTGTCCGTTCCGGACGTACAACAAAGCGCATTGTTATTTTCTAAAGTTTTCACCCAAGAACCAACTAAACATAAATAGCTATCTGCACAAATTTGATCCCCGTGGCACGGTAGACCCTCAGATGTAGTCAGGTAGGTACGACCAAAGATAGCAATTGGTACGTACTTAATACATTTTACAGTAACTACATGGTATACCATACGTGACGAGCAGCGGCGAAGAATTTCCTCAAGATGTTTTCCTTCTCCAATTGGGAGCAATGGCATTTGTAAAAAAAAATAGAAATATCCATTGGTCCACGACCTTACGATCCGAAGGTGGGGTCACTCCCGCTACACCAGACCGGTGCTTTGTTATAAGATTCGTGATGGTTACCACTTATTATCCATCAGCTAGTTGTATAAAAAAGTAGTAAGTACTTATAAGAGTTTTCTCGCAATAGGTACCACTCCTTCTACCCATGGCACGCCGGAGGAGATTACAAGAACCTTCTGAAGGAGGGCGATGAGGAGATCATGAAGCATGTTACTAACTTCAAGTGAGTTACTATTCACCATCATTAACCTGAACATGTCCACTGCTGGACAGAGGGCTTCTCTATACATTTTTAAGAGTAGTAGAGCTCTTCGTGAAGGGCTCGTCCGGGGTAGTACTACCACCACGCCTTTTATTGCCGCTAAGCAGCAACGCTGTGTTTCGGTTTGAAGAGTGTGGTTGCCAGTGTAGGTAATTACAGGCACATGAGGCTTAACATTTTTATGCCTCAAGCTGATGGATGCAGGGCAGTGCATCGTAGGGCACGTTCCTATCGTACGTGACTTAAGAGGAAATGCTTTGTTATAGGTGATGGTTACCATTTAACATCAGGTGGGCCATCTGCTTGCTCCATCAGCTGGTTGTATAAAAAAAAAGATTTCCAGGAAGAACACAGTTCAAATAGTTGTAACTAATTCTATATTGGCATGGCAACATTGTATTGCTCCATCTCTGGGATCTTATGTCCTGAACGTTCTTGATACCTATTTTAACAACATAAAACAATCAATAATTTAATTATGATGAAGATTATGATTATGAAGAACGATTCTGAGCCCTCTCCATCCACCGACTTCCGAAACCCGAGTTACCTACATCTACGAAATTGAAACATTTAGGTACGCTGTCTATAAATAGTCCAGTAAGTCCGCCATTAATAGCGATAGATGGAAATAGTCCTCTTTATTCAATTGAATAAGTCCGTTTAGAGTCCGTTTGGTCTGTAACCTTGTCAGAAGAATGAGACGATTTATACAAGGTGTAAAAATACCACTCCCGAAAACTTCAGGTTTTAAAGTAAAAAATAACTTGCAAACAGTTACTTACACAATAATAACAAAGATAAATCTTATTTTTCCAGTAAATACGACCTCTACACGAAAAGCGGAGGCATCCCCGACATCGAGGCCCTGTGGCCCTACTACGAGTCCTTGATCGAGAAGTACATCCCTGGCGTTATTGAGTTCTGAGCTGGGAAAATCTAAATTTAAGAATATTATTTTTTTATCAGTTTAATGCTGTTTTATTAAATGTAAATAAAAAGAAAGTAAATAAATTATTCGTTTGTGTCCAAAAGTAGGTATAGCTAGTGTTTTTAATAACAAAAACCTATAGGTAGGTGACTCGTAACCAAGGGCGGATTTAAGGGGGAGGCATGGGGGCACGTGCCCCCCAGACGGTATTTTTGTGTACTGTGGGGATTCCATCACAGTACATACTTAGAATCAAATAGACATAGTCATAGACATAGACAGACATTTATTTGCTAAAAAAACACACACCTACACAAACAAAACAATAAAAGCTAGGAAATGGCTAAACAGAGATATATATTGCAGTCCTTTGTTGGTATGTAGGTGTTTGTGTGCTGCAGCAGCAAAAGGGTCTCGACTCAGCGTATGCCTCACTACTACTATTATAGAAGATAGGCGCTGTTATTCTGCCGAGACCTTCAGCCAATAAACCTTGTGAGAAATTTATAAGTGTGGATCAAATCAAATTACCAGAGTTGTTAAAATATATGAATAAAATAACAGAAAGAACATGAGTGAAACTCTTGTCTATTTCTGGCTGGAATTGCGAATTTTGACAGTTATTGTTGATTTTTGTGCCCAGAAAAAAATCCTGGATCTGCCCTTGCTCGTAACGCGGGTAGAAAATTTCATTTGCAAAAAAAACACATTTAATATTAAAATCAGGAACTTTATTTAGAGCTATATTTACAAAAATACAAACATCTCAAAATATGTAATAATTATGTATAGTTACACAAATAATAACTACCTACACGTTAAACAAATCGAAAACGTAACACAAGTGAATGCATAAAAAAACAGTATTTTCAGACTTTACTTTAGAAAATTTAAAACTCTTGGGCTGATTTCACACCGTAATAGTCGGGCGCCAGTTGTGAGCATCTCACTAAAATGAAACTGAAGCAGCTTTAATATCACCAGGCACGGTCGATACTCCTCAGATCTCTTGTTAACAAATACGAACTCCAGAGATTCCTTTGAGGACGTCTATAATCGTATTTATACAGTGGTAAGTAGGTTTAGGCCCAGTTTCACCATGCTCTGTTAGTTACTAATCAGTTATTAACAGGCCGTTAAATCTAACCTTAGCTGTCAAACGCGTACATTTTGACATATTTAACGGCCGTTTAATCCTTTGTTAATCTAACAGAGCATGGTGAAACCGGCCCTTAACGGCCCTTTAATCCGTTGTTAATCTAACAGAGCATGGTGAAACCGGCCCTTAGAGCCGTAACTCAACTACCACTGATTAAATTTAGTTTTTTGACAAAGGGGGGTAGTCCGAGGTACGTCCAAACATTACATTTGGCACTCGGATGAAATTAAATCTAAACGGACTTTTCAGTTCAATCACGAGGATCACTTTGAAATCTTATAAACTTGGTGAAATTAGGCGTGAAGTTAGGTCTGCTGGAATAAATCTTTTTTAGAGTTACGCTCGCCTTTTTACGTCTTTTCTAAACATAATTTAGATTTTTTTGTGTAGGTATGATAAAGAATTAAAGAGTAGGTATCTAAAAAAAAAATATTTTCACACGTTTGTTCAATTATAAATATAGTTATAATGAATTTATGGAACATACACAATAAATAAATTAATCATTTGATATTATAGGGGGACTAATACATTTTATAATAATTATAGTTAGGTACATTAAATATTTCAAACTACAGAACGCTATAGGTAGATGTATATTTTAGCAGAATTACTTGAGACTAGATTTAATAAATATATTATATCTTTTGGATCCATAGCAAAGATACTGTTTACAGATTTACAATGTTACATTCAATTCCTGTTATCACAAGGAACATTTCCAGACCTAATTTCTATAGTAATAGAGCTCAAAGTCGTTCATCACACATTCATTTAATTTTACGTAGTATAACTCACGGTCATATTCATAAACGTGCGATAACTTTGCATTAGTTATCAGACGTTTTAACGCTACTTCGTTATTTTAATTCATAATGGAAAAACAAAAAAAAGCTACTTGCCGACCAAGTTATTTATAAACTTATAACACACTAGTTGGTACAACCTTCCTTAAAAACATATCGAATCAGTCTTTTAATGGAAAGACGGTTTTTTAATCACTTATCCGTGTAAGGCATAATCATTGACTTTAGCACAATAACTCTTAGGCAATGCAATCTTATGTGGGTACTTTAGTTACTGCTATTATTAGCCCGCATCATCCCACCGTTGGGCAAAGACGTCCCCATAACCCATAAAGCCGTGTGACGTCACACAGTGTTCGGCCCACGACTTTGTCCACGTGGAACTACAACACTGTACAAAATTCTTGGTCAGACCGTCATACTATACAAGGTGTTCCAATACTTGTGTTTAAAACTTCAGGGGGCTAAAGTACCCATCAATATGAATAACTTTTTCTAAGGAACCAACACTGTGAACGCGAAAAAAAACAGCTGTTTCATACATTTTAGCCAGGTATTGAACTTTTGTATGAAACAGCTGTATTTTTTCGCGTTTACAGTGTTGGTTCCATAGAAAAAGTTATTCATATTGATGGGTACTTTAACCCCTGAAGTTTTAAACTCAAGTATTGGAACACCTTGTATATTGTAAACATGTCTAATGATGCAGAATGCACTATATCGCACTATATGTATAATGCACTGTTAGTTACTAATCAAGGATTAACAGGCCGTTAAATCTAACCTTAGCTGTCAAACGCGTACATTTTGACATATTTAACGGCCCTTTAATCCTTTGTTAATCTAACAGAGCATGGTGAAACCGGCCCTAAATCAAAAGGCTTATTCCGTTTCACACTTTCACGTGAAATACGCCAAATGAGTAGCCATTTTTAAAAAACACTGCCACGTTTGAAAAATGCCTTTGCCCATCTAAGATAACTTGTGTGCAAAGCGGCACATGCGATATTACTTTGTACAATTTGACTCCAACTTATCCGATTTAGGTCAACATTTTGAATAAAAACGACGCGATGATAAAATGCTTACTTCAAAAAAATGTGTCCAGCAACATCTAATTCATAGGAATGTCAATTTACAACCATTACATTTGAATATAGTTTAACAAGTATAAATTGGCGAGTCTGACATTATCCTTTTACCCCGTTTACACTCGGCTCATGTCCGTGGAAATGTGCACAGACATGGGCAGGGACTTGGGCAATGCGAGAATGTAAACAGGCCACTTCCATGTCCACTCGCGTTGCCGCTCGCGTTGCGCGTGTTGTGAACACACATTGCCGGCGACGCTGCCGCAGACATATGGACGGCAACATTTCCGTCCACGCGAATGGCAGCGCGAATGTCTAAATGTAAACGCAGTAATTGGCACATACATCAGCCAAGTATACTTTATAAACTGTGCCTACATTCACATAATAATAAAAAATATTATTAAGGTAATACATAGGTAAACTACCTACTTAATACAGGGTGCAAAAATATAACTCCCAAAAACTGAAACAGGGCTTTTAGACCTCTTCAAGAACAAATATTACTTTATTTTGTTAAGAGGGATATAAGGGGTTGATTTTCGTCCTTCTGTTTTCAGCAGTGGTTTTTTACACCCTGGTAATTTTATACCTTAATGCATTGTTTTATTTGCAATAATAATAGTGAAATAATTCTTATATTGACAAAACATAATGAAGCCAAGGTATGGATGATGATGGAACTCCTTGATTATCAGGGAGGATCCAAACGAGGCTCATTTTCTCATTTCATTCACTTCCGAAATAATAATTTAATTACAATAATAATCATGAATCGGAAGACAAATTTCACAAGCTTGAAAATATATTTTTCAACATATAAATTTCATTTAGGTATCCACTTTTTTTTACCAAAACATAAGGCTAAATGCAACTACATAATAATGCCATCTAGCGGTAGAATTCAAAACTTCCTTACAAAAATATCCTTTCACATTTTAATCGTTTACTTTCTTGCCAAGCCAATTCATTCTCAATTCCTATCACAATAAGGTGGTTTATTCAGTAACTTGTCAATCCAATTCTTATTCAATTCCAAATGCTTTTGCCAAGCGAGTTTGTGCTCAATGTCTATGGCAATAAGGTTGTCTATGTCTCAAAGTGTTTGTACACGCTGGTGACGTAAGCCAT
Source organism: Chloroclysta siterata (assembly GCA_932294275.1). NCBI lineage: Eukaryota > Metazoa > Arthropoda > Insecta > Lepidoptera > Geometridae > Chloroclysta > Chloroclysta siterata. Next base: position 10,781,315 of record OW028607.1, on the reverse strand, counting down.
CACTTGCTGCCAATCCGGTCTCTCTTGTTGGATCATGTCTTGTATATTCTGTTTACAAAAATACACAATTAAAAGAAAATCTAAATAAAACTCATGTTGGTAAGAACTCAAAAAAAGGAAGCATTCCTACTGCTAAAATCGCTTTTGTTGTATCTTGAATATGTTGACAAAGTTATGAAGATAATCAAAGTATGATTTTGTAGTTTTCATCCAGGTTGTCTAGAGGAGATGGCTCTTAGCGATAAGGCCGCCCCATTGAACAGAATTATTATCATCATCATCATATTTTTATCCTCCCGGGATGCAGGCTTGTCTTAGTCACTGTTATTGCGTTGACCACTGGTAATTAACAATTGGAGGGTTATGTGAAAAAAAAGGCCATTGTCAGTTTTAATAATAAATAAATATAAATATTACTGGACTTTCCACACAGCACTATCTAGCCCCAAAATAAGCCAGAGCTTGTAATATGGGAACCAGATAGCTGATATAATACATAAATACTTTTTTTTTTGTATATACATACTTATAATATTATATAACACCCAGACAGAGAACAAACATCTATGTTCACCACACAAATGTTTGTTCTCGGTGGGGATCGAACCCACGGCCTACGGCGCAGAAGGCAGAGCTACTACCAACTGAGCTGTGAAGGCTGTCAAATATATCAAATATCAAATATATAAGATTAGATTAGTTTCTCTCGAAACAATGTTTTTTTTCTTATACTACTAGCTGATGGAACTAGCAGATGGCCCAACTGATGTTAAGTGGTAACCATCACCTATAACAAAGCATTGCCTCGTAAGTCACGCACGATATGAACGTGCCCTACGACGCACTGCCCTGCGTCCATCAACTTGAGGCATACAGATGTTAAGCCTCATGTGCCTGTAATTACACCGGCAACCACACTCTTCAAACCGAAACACAGCGTTGCTGCTTGGCGGCAGAAAAAGGCGTGGTGGTAGTACTTCCCCGGACGAGCCCTTCACAAAGAGCTCTACTACTATTTATGAACTCAGTGTGATGAAAGGATGCTACTTACGAGTGTGGTGGGTATGCCGACGGACTCGGCAGCTGCGAACGCGACGGAGAAGTTTGTCCTCTTGTCGTGAGGGGACAGAGTGGCGTAGGGGATCCGATGCTCCCCTAGGTACGAGTGGAGGAGCGCGCAGAGAGCCATGCCATCGTTCCATGAGGAGCTGATAAATAAAATGAGGCATTCTTAATAGAAACACAGCTTTACGACTTCGAGCCCCAGATCAGAAATAAAATGAAATAGAATGGAATGGAATGGAATAGAATGAAACAGAATGGAACAGAATGGAACAGAATGGAACAGAATGGAACAGAATGGAATAGAATGAAATAAATCGCTTTTTAAAATTGAATAACAGCATCACTTTGAAACGTCTTAAAGCTAGGTGAATACAGGTGCCAGTTCTACGCGACCAAGCCTAGAAGAACAGGCAATAAACTTACGGCTTGGTTCCTAGCGTTTTTTGTATGATCCTTGTTACAAAATCATATAATAATAATGAATTATAGGCTTTTTTTCACCTGAAGTTAGTTATATCGATGTTGTTGTAACCCAGGGTCTTCTGCTGACACCATTTCAGCAGAGCATTCCGTTTGGAGCCTCCGTTCTTGACTTGAAGCGCGTTCAGAGGGTCTTTTCTCTCACCTATGAAATTAAATAAGTATTAAAGTGAAATCAGCTCTAAGTCTGAGTGTTTCACTCACTTATGAAAATCATAAAGAATCTATCATCGTCGTCATTTTCCTGCTTTAATCCCACTTCATGTGGGGTCGGCACAACAGGCTTTTTCTCTCCACTTCCCTCTATCATTCGTCATCTCGGTGCTCACTCCTTTCTTACTCATGCCATCTTTCACACAATCCATCCATCTTTTCTTTGGCCTGCCTCGCCTTCTAAAACCATCCACATCCATTTCCGACACTCTTCTCGTAATAAGACTTTCTTCCCTCGATCAAAAAGAAAAAGCTCAAAAAGATCTTCGTTCGCTTAGCTCACTCGATCAACTATTTTCATCTCTTACCAATGCGCATTATTTAAATTTAAGCACCATTTTATAGTATGAGGGTATTAGTTTAGTAAATTGTCATTTCTTGCAAACATGGAAATACATTGGGGATCATGGATTATAATGAGTGGTACAGTGGGGCTGCGTGTGTGTCTAACTAAGTTTATTTATGCATGTGAATGTGAGTAGACATGTGTTGGTTGTACGTTCACGTGCATAATTTGCGTGGGGATGTATGCAGAAGGTTATGTATGTGTATTGTGTGAATGTGTGTGTTGTGAATTATTATGTGGGTCTTGAATTTTTATTTAGCATATTTGTGTGTGTTGAACAGGAGTGTGTAAATTATGTAGCTATAATGTGTGTATGTGAATTAAATAAAGTGTGTTTCTAGGATTATATAAGTTGAGGGTGGGTGTGTCGGTATAATCATCATCATCAGTATGTCCACTATTTGACCTAGGCATAGGGGACTATACATATCCAGGAAAAACTATTCTGAGCCCCCTCCATCCACTGACTTCCCGCGATCCTCACAATATTGCTGGTCGCTGATATGTCCTGCAGTGGACTTCCTAGGCATATTATGAATGTGTGTATATATAACTTTATATGTGTATGTGTGTCTGTAATAAAAACTCACATATATCTCCATAGCTGTTTCTCCTGACGAAGGACTCCATGGCCTTCTGCTGCAGCGACATGGTGGCGCGCCGCTCGTCCGGGATGTTGGTACCGGCAGCGGGTTCTATTCCACGCAAGTTAGATACATGGTAGCAAGCGGTGGTAAGGTATACGTCAACGGTTTTGCGCCAGTTCTCGCAAGATATGGAAGTAGCTGGCAAGACTTAAAAACTTCTGCTTTTAAAAAAAAAAGTGTGCCTTCGTATCACGTGAAAACGTCCCAACAGGTCACGTGGCGACGTAGTAAAATCGATAAATTATGGTCGTACTAAAAGTAGGGCATGAAATGTTGTGCGTGATCGTGTTTGAAAAGTTGTAGGGCACGAAATGCAGTCGTGCGTGATCGGATAGGCCGGTTTTTTTTATTTTCTTGTACTTTGACTTTGTATTTATGCATTAGGTATTATTAGTTTGAGGCGTAGCGTGTGCTGTCTTATAAATTTGATTATGTTTACCTTTTTCTGTATGCCTACGCCTCACTAAACTTCAATAATATATTATATTATTACATTTTAAAAGGATCATACAAAAGAACGGTAGGAACCAAGCCGTAAGTTTGTTGCCTGTTCTTCTAGGCTTTGGTCGCGTGTAACTGGCACCTAGCATCACCTAGCTTTAAGACGTTTCAAAGTGATCCTTGTGATTTTATTGAATAAATACATTTTGACTTGACTTGACTTGACTTTGTTTTCGCGTAACAAGGATGTGAAGGGTCCAAAAAAAATCGGCTTGCCTTTTAACGAAGAAGTTATTTGCATTTTCTTATTCATGTGATAGTTTTTTTTTCAATTAGGTAGCAACATTTAATTTGTTTGATTGAAACTGGCACAAAACCGTCGAACAATGGTAAAATGATAAAATACCTTCATTTCGTAATGAAAATATTTTGAACACAGAATGATGCGAAACCATTCCCAAAACAGCGAGAAGGTCTAACAATAACCCATTCCATAGAGAGAATAAACCTTTTAAAAAGAGTCTTTGACCGTGTCTGGCAACACCTTGTAAGAGTTCCTAGTTTGATAGTAGTTATTTTTTCTTTACCATCAGAATTAATAAATAATTTAATAAATAAAAAATAAAATTGCTGTCTATGGATAGACCTAATCATAAATTAACGATAAAAAGAACCTAGCTTTTAAAAATAAATAAAAAACAGGCATAAACATGCAGGCAAGTATTTTTTTAATAAATAGTAATTAGTTATTTATAGCACACAACACAAAGTTAGACAATAGGTTAGATCAAGTGGCTAAGCGCATCTGTCATGCCGCCATGCTGTAAGACAAAGCAAAATACATGCAACTGTAGTTATTTAGACGAGACGTTTTTTGACAGAGGTAGGTATTTTTTATAATTTTTTAAATAAAAAAATATTACCCGTAATATAAGTAAGGTAATGTAAGCAAGTCCGTTTTAGGGGTTTTAGGGTTGATTATGTTAAAGATTTAGGGGAATAAGATTATTCGGTGTAGCTGAGGAATCGTTTGAATAAAGAATACAGCAATTTTTGCTGTTTTTAACTGATAGAACCTTAAATATTCTCGAGTAGTGATTAAGAATAATACCAGTTCGTAATTAATAAATCGATCGTCAATGCGAGCAATTTTACTGTTAATAGTTTAGTATAGCGCCATCTATTGGCTGTAGAACCAGTATGGAAATGTCAAGTGTCAATGTCATTATCTTGGTTGGATGAAGTCGATACTGACGGGCAGAAGGCGGTTTTGTTATTCGTTCTTCGAGACTGTTAATTTCATTGGAGAGCGGGTAGCTAGCTAGACATTTATTCGGGTTTCTCGAGCCGAGCGGTCGTAAAGCCCAAGCATTTCAATAATTTGATTAGTTTAATCGTAAATTATCGATGTAATCATAGTTTATTTTTGTAGAAAGACACTTGGTAACGTTTTTTGAATTTCTGATCGTGAGACTTGGATAAGTAATTTCCGCCATGGCACCTCCTAAAACCATGTCTCGTCATATAACAATAGAACCAATAGCTAAACTCACCAGCTTGAATAGGTGAAGGTCTTGGAGTACGCGCGGCGGGCGGTTTCGCGAAAGTGCCGTTAGGGGGCGGGGACGGCGGCTCGGAGATGCCGTTTTTGATGCTGCAGGGAGTCTCCGACGGTGATTGGACCTGAAAGTATTGCCAATGTATACTAGTCGAGTTAAACACTCGCTACAAACACGGTCATAAATTATCGGAACGAGACGACAATATTGCTCTCTCTCTCTCTCTCTCGCACTAAGAAGAACGGACGATCCTTTTGTTTAAGCGTGTTATGATGATTTATGACAGAGTTTTCAGCAGGAGTTTAACGCGACTATAGGTTGAGCACTGACCGAGTTTACAGCGAGAGTTTAACGCGACTATAATAAAGCCTTAAAGCTCAGTTGATAGTAGCTCTGCGTTCTGCGCTGTAAGCCGTGGTTTCGATCACATTTAAACTGATTTTAAAAACAGATAAATCTTCACGACTTTTATCTTCAGTCCCTGTGGAATTTTCCTCAGATCTTTGAGGAATGGTTATTCGAAGGGATAAATCTAAATTCTTTGAGGCTCTCTAATCGACCCCCTTAGAAATCATCAAAAGAGAAAAAGTAAATAATTATATTGGTTGCATAGTGCTTTGCTTAGTTTGGGGATAGATAAAAACAAAAAAAGTTGGCAGACAAAAAGTTGGCGTTGAGCGTTCAAGATATTTCTTTCTAGAAATATTTAAGCTTATGTCGCTTGTGCCCTACGATTCACTACTCTGGCATCCATCATCTTGGTATAAAAGATGTCTCGTTAAGTAGACATACCTGGGGCCACTCGTTGACAGGGGTGGTAGCTGGTGACTGCTTGGCCGCCTTCGCAGCGTTCTCAATGCTTTCGATCAACGACTTCACTGACAGACGTGAGTCTTGTCGGCTCACACCTACACAAAAATTCAAAGTTATTTATTGATATTCTTTGCCATTTTATAACGGCTCCATAAAGGAAGTATGTTTGTCACTGTCATGTCAACTGTCACATCAACTGGCTATAATTTTCGCCAGTAGAATCCTTAGCAACGAATATGAATAAAAACATGAGTTAAAAATTCAGTTAGATTGTCATAATAAAATTGGCGCAGCCGGTCGAGTTGGCGCAGTCCGAGTGTAATTCCTGCAAATAAATACACTTTAACTGAATTGTTGCAAAATGTAGGTACCTTTGGTCCTTCTATGCGAAGCGGCAGTCGCCATGATGTCCTGCAAAGATGCGCTTGTCAGAAGCGGCGGGGGTGGAGTCTCCTCCGTCCTAGGCGGCATCGCTATAAATACAACGACATTAAGAAAAAACCACAGGTAATCGGTTGATAGAGGGCTTGAAATCATTAGCCTTGGAAACATTATGCAAGGCCTATGTCCAGCAGTAGTAGTAGAGGTGATTGAAGTGACGAAAACATCTGAGACTTACTTGGTCAAGAAAGCGTTGGAGGGACGATCGGGACGCTATCGAGACAGAATGGTGGGGGAAAAGGAAGTTAGGTTGGAGGGATCCAGGAAAAACCTTTGCTCAAAAGGGACGATATGGGTTGAAAAAAATGGAGTCTCGCTGGTACAAATAGTTAATATCAAGCCAATGGAGATATCGAGAAAATATGATTTCTCGATCACACAACACATTGATAACCTTTCTCGTCCAAAGAACGGTAATTTTGATGCGACCAACCAGTTTGCAAGTTACAAGTTGCATTTTGTGAAATTACTGATAAAGTTAAGCGAAGTATACATTCCAAAGTCAGTCGTGTAACTTTTGAAGAGCCTGTGAACATATTCAAACAGCTTTAAAATGACCACAACCATAATGCTGCCAAAAAACGAAAAGCTAACCGCCGCGGCGGTTTCTGAAAGCCCGATCAAAACTAACCGGATGTCAAGTCACTTGCTATCTCTATCTTATTCGATGTAATAGCTGAAATGGCGAGTGACTTGACATCCGATTAGTTTTGATCGAGCTTTTAGAAACCGGCGGTAAAACTTACAAACCAAACCCTCCTTTCAAACATCAGTAAAATCGATTTCAGTATCAATATATTATTTGTATCCCTTAGTTCTGCAGAATATTGCTTACAGTTCTGGCGACGGATCTAGACGGTGAAGTTAGCCGTGAAGCCGGTGAAGTTAGCATGAATACGGTATTCATGCTAACTACCGTATTTGCGGTCCCACGGCTAACTTTACGATTGCCTTGATCCACCGACCGTACTGTACCTTTGTAAAATACACAAAATACATAAATAGTCCATTTCTGATTAAGTTTTATTAGTAAAACACAAAGCGGTAATGTAGTCAAACGTTTTGAGCGTGAACCGATACAAAAAACAATTAATAGCACCTATTAGGACCAATTCCACATGGCTGTTTTAAAACAAATATCTGAAAATAACATAAATGTATCCCATGGCCTAAAACAAACATGACAAAACGAATACCACCACCAGAAAAAACAAAAACAACGCTCCTTCACCACGAAAACAATGCACAAGAATGTTCCATACATTCGTAGAGTTATTGACATCACTCCAATCGACTTACGTAGATATTTAGGCGAATCGTTCAAGGATCTGATTGGATGGGAGAGCCTTTTGTGCTCCAACGTCTTCCAATAAGGTTTCCGGGGAAGTGAACTGGTGTTTTTCTCGTAAACTGGCTGTGGTTTTGGTGTTTGTAAGGATAGCTTTCTCACAGGCACCAGGCTAGGCTTCTCTATATTCTGTACAATTTCTTTTATCACTGAAGATTTCTTTTCAGATTTAGCACTAGGTGTCCTTGATAGTGATATCACTGATTTGGTAATCAGAGCCGTTTCTCTGGCGTCGTCCAGTATGTTAGCTTCGAATTCCTTCTTGGGCTTCTTTGGTTTCCTAGGAACTTTGAGTATTTCCTCTCTGGTTATAGAAGGTAGGACCTCACTGGAAATGTTTCTATTTGAAATCTTTTCATCATCAGCTATGTTTCTATCTGGTAGCACTGGACGATATTCCGCAATTTCTTCATAAACGTTTTCTTCCGATTGTCGCCTCAGTGTCTCAGGTGATATTAACCGAAATGGATTGGTGTTAGTAAAAACGTTGTTTTTGAATTTGTTATCGACAGTTTTTGGCGCGGTGAATGTGTGTAAAGTGTTAATTACAAATGGTACGTCATCCAAAGGTTGATAGTATTGGTTGTCTTGTAGCCATTGTGGCGTTCTGGAAAGTCGTTTGACAGCAACATTAACAGCATCAGCAGATTTTTGATAAGTATTCGTTGAGAGTGTAAGTTTCACATCTGTATTACTAGAATGACTCGTAGGTAAAGCTGGTAGAGGTTTGGTCTTAGGATTTTTTTGGTACAAATTCTTTCTAGCAGTTTCAGGTAAACTTTCAATGCTGCTTGAAAGTATTTTAACTTTGCCTTCAGCTACTTGGTCGGTGTCATCGTAAAATACGGTTTTTTGGTCAGTTACATCAGCAGTCTTGAGAGGATATATCGAGGTAGATTCTATTGGTTTGATCACTATTTGTTGTTCTACAATATCTTCATTTGAAGCATAGGGCTTAACGAAGATCGGTTGGATAACCACTGGGCTTATAATGATAGGAGACGTAGGATTAATATTACCACTAACAATTTTCATAGGTGTCATGAATGTTGTTAATTTTCTCATTGGTCTTGACACGTTGAAATCTGGGCTATTATTTTTTACGGCAACGATTTCTCCTCCGTCACAAAGATCTTTGTTATTAATTTTGAGATGGTAGCTGACGTCATCTTCAACGGGTGGAGATTTACTTCCATTATGATTTTGTTCATACCTTATTTCATCAAAATAAGGGTTCTTAGATTCTGTTACACAGTTGACGTCTGGTGATTGTGTTTCATCAGTCTTACTTGAGTCAGGTTTTGTTTCAAAATCCTCTTTAGATACAATTACAGGATTAAGATAACTGTTAGTATCTGACTCTGATTCCGTAGGACTAAATTCTTTAAGGTTCTCGGTATATTCAGAATTATCGGTTTCATTAAGAATACAGGCATACGTCTTACTATCGTCGTGGATTTTTTTATCTTTGGTTGCATCATCGAAGTCATTATCTACATCTTTTTTCAGGGCTTTAGGTGTTTGCGTAGATGTCTGTCGTTTCATTTTGTTATCTCCTATGATTCTTTTAATAGCGGCTTTAAAAGTAATTTTTAGTTCTGCGTTGACTCTTTCCAGATCCTCTCTGACTTTGTCATCAGTGAAATACTGAGAAGCATTAGAAGATGGCATCATATCCATTTTCGAATCTGGTCTAATGTCATCGGGATATGGAAACGGAAGTAGTGACTCCGCTTTCATAATAGGTACATTATTTTCTGTATTTGGCTTAGCTTCACGATTATCTTTAGATTCGCTTTTATTTACGTCCTCAGAGACGTTTTTGGATGTAGAACTTGTTTCATTGTTGTTTTTCTTTATAGGAGAGTGAAATACACTATCTGAACCCTCAGTAAAAAGTGACATTTCACTATAATTATTATTAAATAGTGACCTGTCACTAGTATTATGAGCACTTAAAAACTCTATACTAGTAGACTCTTGTAGAGCGTTTTTATATTCCTTATTACTACTAATATTCTCCATACTGAAAGCTTTTAACTTCCCTTTATAAATACCAGAAAGATCTCTACTAAAAATACTTCTATCTCTAGATCTTTCCACGAAAAAGGACTCAGATTTGATCTGATCTACAAAATCATCTGTCAGCTCCGGTGAGTCGTGTCTTTCGAATGCGTCCTGTCTACTAACTTTACCGTTTGCAAGATCAATGGCATCTTGTCTTTTCAGCTCTTTGTCTCCAAAGTGAGGAATAACGGCTTCTGCTAGGATTTTTCCTCGGAACTCATCTGGTGATAACGCTTTTTGGCTCTCATCATCGTTAGTTTCATCTATAGTTACGTTATCGATATCAAATTTGAATTCTTCATCTTTTAGTGGACTGCTAGATTTAAAAAACGCTGGCTCGACTATGCTGTTATGTAGAGGTGGATCTGACACACTGTGGACTCTAGATAAGTATCTAGTTCGGATGTTTTTGAAAACCTCTTTGGATGAACTGTCACTTTCTATAACTTCTGCTTCGTTAGCTTCGTCGTCTGTGTAGCCTATAACGCTTTCCATAGATTCTGTTCTCTCTATACCTGTTTCGGTAAATGTTTTATTAATATACAACTGTTATGTGGGTAGTTTTGTTGTTAGTTTATGAAGACCTGCTTAATTTGGGAAGCAATAACATAGAATTAGTGCATGACTGTATGCTTGTTAAAAATCTAACTACAGACAAATAATTATGAATTAAACGATGCTCTTTTTGAAGTAGACAGATTATATTTTGCAATCTTTCTCAAAATGTTAAATTTATACAAATGTGTCGAACTTTTTTCTGAAGATATTAAAATACAATGTACAAAGAAACAAAGCAAAGTTAAAAGGTAGGTATAAATACTAAACTACAAACAAAATATCTACAAAAAACTACAGATATCAACATGCCAAATCAATACCTTGCATACTTATTCTAAGATCTTTGCTATCACACACCTCATAACCCCTAAAAACCTTTACAAGGTTTGCAAACAGAGTTTCAATCTCACTCTGCCTTTAACGTGCACTGTACACATGCAAATCTGCAGCGCAATAACATTCATCTATCTGTCTTCCTCCCACTTCATCCATTACTATAACTCTGCATTTGACGTGCACGCATGCAAATCTGCAGCGCAATAACAAACGTCTATCCGTCTCCCTCACACCTTACCTTTGAGCGAATGCATCTGATCTTCCAGCAGCCGGATCCTGTCCCTCGCGATCTTGTTCTCCGAGACCAATCTCTCCAGCTCGCGCTGAGCTTCTGTCTTGAAGTCGTTGGCCACGCGAACCGTCATTAGGAGATCGCTTTGGAATTGTTTCCATTCTGTTTCCTGTCAAATTAATCATATTAATAACAACTTTATTGCGATATAGGTTGGTATTAACATACAGATTTCAGAGTTTGCAAATAATGATCGTCTATATTCCACTTAATAATAGCATGCAATAATTTAGAATTTTTACGTTAACGTGAACCTTTGTAATGTTTTTTTTTTCTTTTATGTTTTTTTTATACAACTAGCTGATGGAACAAGCAGATGGCCCACCTGATGTTAAGTGGTAACCATCACATATAATAAAGTTTTTAAGTCACGCACAATAAGAACGTGCTAGGGCACGTTTCTGATGGGATGCACTACCCTGCGTCTATCAACTTTATGCAAACAGATGATAAGCCATATGTGTGTAATTTCACCACAAGTGTGGTGGTAACCATTACATAAAACAAAGCATTGCCTCACAAGTAACGCAAGATAGGAACACGCCTTACGATTCTCTGCCCTGCGTCCATCAACTTGAGGCATAAAGACGATAGCCTCATTCTAGGCTTTGGTCGCGAGGAACTGGCGATAGATTCACCTAGTATATAAGACGTTTCAAAGTGATCCTTGTGATTGTACTGAATAAAGACCGTTTTGATTTTTAATTTTGATTTCATGTGCCTGTAATTACACCGGCAACCACACTCTTCAAACCGAAACACAGCAACGCTGCTTGGCGGTAGATATAAGTATACTTTCCGGGCGAGCCCTTCACAAAGAGCTCTACTACTCTACTATTCACCCGAAACTTGTTTGTGTCTGATTTTATGTCATCAAAAATGAAATGTGGAACGCGAGAAGTTTTTGACGGAATCTGCATATTTGGAGTAATTTAGTCTCGTTTATTATTTTTTAGTTAATTTGGACTCACATCTCTCTCTATCTCTAGCGAGCTGTACGTTCCTCGCTCTAGCGTCTTGTTTCTGATTTGATGTTTTTTTTCATGTTCTAGAAGTTTTTTAACGATCGTCTGCATCTTTATTTTTTTCAGATATTTAGAGTTATTACTAATTAGTCTTGTTTGTAAATGTAACCACATCTACATTTCTCTGTCTATCTCTAGCGAGCTGTAAGTTCCTCGCTCTGGCGTCTTGTTTATGATTTTGTTTTTAATGTTCTAGAAGGTTTTTACGATCGCCTGCATCTTTTTTTTAATATTTAGTTACAAAAGAAATTAAATTAGTCTTATTTGAACTGCTCGCTTTTCGAGATCTTTTCTCCCTCATACTCATAAACTGTGGAATGAGCAACCACCGGAGTTTTTCCCGCTCACTTACAACATGAATAGCTTCAAGAAAAAAGTTAGTAAAGTCAGCGCAGGCAAAGCAACGACAACAACCCAAGTGTTGTTGGTTTATATGGGCGACGGTGACCATTTAACACCAGGTGGCCGTAACCCCGTTTGTCTGTCTCTTACATAAAAAAAAATAACTCACATCTCTCTCTCTATCTCTAGCGAGCTGTACGTTTTGTTGGTGTATATGGGCGACGGTGACCACTTAACACCAGGTGGCCGTAAGCCCGTTTGTCTGCCTCTTACATAAAAAAAATAACTCACATCTCTCTCTCGTATCTCTAGCGAGCTGTACGTTTTGTTGGTGTATATGGGCGACGGTGACCACTTAACACCAGGTGGCCGTAAGCCCGTTTGTCTGTCTCTTACATAAAAAAAATAACTCACATCTCTCTCTCTATCTCTAGCGAGCTGCACGTTCCTTGCTCTAGCGTCTTGTAGCTGCCTCTCCAGATCGGCAGTGCGAGCGAGAGCCTCGCTAGCTCTGCCCATCAGCGCCATCTTTTCGTCTGCGACCACTTGAACCTGGATATATTATTGATCGAGTGAGCGAAGCGAACGAAGATCTTAGTTTCAACTTGGGCGATTTGGCATTTTATGTTAGTATGTATGTATGTATGTATGTATGTTTGTCTGGCAATAACTTTAGAACCGTTGATCCGATCTGCATGAAATTTGATATGTCGATAGCTTGTACTTGAGAAATTTACTGGTAAGTATATGAGTAAAATCGGATGAAGGGTTTTTGAGATATAGGGTTTTTTAAGGGGGCAAAAATAAAAAAAGTTACATAAACTAGTGGTTCGCCCCGAACTGAGATCTCGTGATGCGATCCGATGAACGCACCAAAACTTTGAACAAGTAGTCAGAGGCAAGTCCAAACATTATGTTTGGACTTTTTTCTGACTGCCGCCTACTAACTTGGTATGGTAACCAAGTTTCAACTCTATTGGCTTATTTATTGAAGAGTTCCGTTGAACAGACCTTGGCTCCATTATCAGACCTGGTCGTTGTCACCATTTTATTAGAACTGAGTACCTCCTTAATTTATTTCAAGAAAAAAAAATGAGAAAAAGCAAAGGAACTGGCCGACCAGTAGAAAAACCTTGATGCCAACGAAACTCTTAGATATGGGATCTCTTGGATCGCTGGTTATCTTAATTTACCTTTTTATGTTTTATCTCAAAAACCGAGCGTCCCAAAAAAAAAGTAAAAATTGTTTTGGAATGTCCAAACAAAGCCCTTTCATATGACATGTAACTTGATTTTTTTATGTCACTTTTTTTATTTTTGCCCTCTTAAAAAACCCTATATCTCAAAAACCCTTCATCCGATTTTACTCATATACTTACCAGTAAATTTCTCAAGTACAAGCTACCGACATATCAAATTTAATGCAGATCGGATCAACGGTTCTAAAGTTATCGCCAGACAAACATACATACATACATACATACATACATACATACATACATACATACATACATACATAAAATGCCAAATCGCCCAAGTTGAAACTAAGATCTTCGTTCGCTTCGCTCACTCGATCAAAAAATCAAGTTACATGTCATATGAAAGGGCTTTGTTTGGACATTCCAAAACAATTTTTACTTTTTTTTTGGGACGCTCGGTTTTTGAGATAAAACATAAAAAGGTAAATTAAGATAACCAGCGATCCAAGAGCTCCCATCTCCAAGAGTTTCGTTGACATCAAGGTTTTTCTACTAGTCGGAGTTCCTTTGCTTTTTCATATATTTTTTTCTTGAAATAAATTAATAAGGTACTCAGTTCTCATAAAATGGTGACAACGACCAAGTCTGATGATGGAGCCAAGGTCTGTTCAACGGAACTCTTCAATAAATAGGCCAATAGAGTTGAAACTTGGTTACCATACCAAGTTAGTAGGCGGTAGTCAGAAAAAAGTCCAATCATAATGTTTGGACTTGCCTCTGACTAACACCTGTTCAAAGTTTTAGTGCGTTTGTCGGGTCGCATCACGAGATCTCAGTTCGGGGCGAACCAGGGCGAACCACTAGTGTTAAGTGGTAACCATTACCTATAACAAAGCATAGTCACGCACGATAGGAACGTGCCCTGCGGTGCACTGCCCTGCGTTCATCAACCTGAGGCATACAGATGTAAAGCCTCATGTGCCTGTAATTACACCGGCAACCACACTCTTTAACGACACACAGCGTTGCTGCTTGGCGGCAGAAAAAGACGTGGTGGTAGTACTTCCCCGGACGAGCCACACACAAAGGGCTTTACTACTCTTAAAAAAACAAGTACCTAAAAAGTTCTAAAACGTGTGCCAAGTGCTCGAAAGGAGCCTATTTGAAGCGCACTTAAAATTGTTTCGAAATAAAGTAGTGATAGGTACTAAATAAAGATAAATGTCAGTCCATCTGTACCTGGATCTGGAATTCGGAAGTGCTGTCTTGCAATGTTTTCAGCTCGTTCTGCATGGCAGCCTTCTCCTGCCGAAGCTGTTCCAGCTGGAATTCCAGCTCGGATATGGTTGATTTCGCGTTGTTTCTTGATACCTATGAAAAGCATTTACATTTAGGTGCATGATGGCGAATGTAAAAAGAATTATGCGTATTAGTCATTCTGAGAATTGGAGATTTCGCGTTTATGTGTTCGGTCAATATTAGAATTCTGATGCGTCAGAATCCGTTGCGCGTAGTATACAGTATAATTATTACTGTATAATACGCGCAACGAACTATTCTTATTTAAAAAATTCTCGTGTCACAATGTTAGTTCCCATACTCCTCCGAAAGGGCTTGACCGATTTTTATGAAATTTAATATGCATATTTTACATTCAGTGGATCTGAGAATCGGCTACTATCTATTTTTCATACCCCTAAGTGTTATGGGTAGTCCACCACTAACAATTTTTTTTTTTTTTTTATAATGTGGCATTAAAAAATACTTACATCCCTAAATTTTCACCCTTCTATCACCAACCCCTATTTGGTTAAAAAGCTACGATGACTATTAAATCACCGTAGTTTTTTAATAGTCATTGTAGTAAGTATATGGAAAAACAACGTTCGCCGGGTCAGCTAGTGATGTATACTAACGAGCGCGTCGTCGTGCAGCTTGCGTGCGTCTATGTGCGCGCGGTCGAGCTGGCGCTGCGCGTGCGCGAGGCGCTCCGCCAGCGCGTGCGCGCGCGCCGCCGCCGCCTCCGCCTCGCGCCGCGCCGCCGCCGCCAGCGCCTCCGCCTCCGCCGCGCCCTCCGCCGCGCCCGCGCGCTCCGCCAACTTAACAACAACAAATCAAATCATTTTTACATCTCTCATGTTCGGTAAGTAGGTTCTTATTACCTCCAAATGGGGCTTGTAGGTGACTAATTAGCGCTCTAGGGTAATAATAAAGCCCTAGGGCGGTAAGTATTGAAAAAAACACATCTTTCTTTCAAAAAGTTCGCCTACATAACCATCATACTGGCAATAGACATCATGCATTCAGCCCAAAGACCAAAGAGGTCGCTTTGCTATTCAGCCTTGTCTTCGTGTGAGTATAATAATCATCAATTTTAAATATCGAACGGCGAAGCTCAATTTCGATCTTGAAAAAAAAAATTAAAAAGTTCTTTACTTGATTCTTTTTAATAAAAAAAGGCGGGAATAGAAAACTTTTACTTTAAATATTGTTTATTCTTGTAATGCCAGTTTATTTCTACTTACCTAACAATCGAGATGTAAAGCAGAATAGTTAGCTCGGGTGTAAGCACCAATTGCACCCTCGAACTATAGGCACCCTCGTTGCGCTCGTGCGCCTAAATATCTCGGGCTGCAATTGATGCATTATCCATAGGTCGCTGGTTCATATTAGGCTTGTTGAAATAATATCGATACATCGATATATCGATATTTTTCATTCGATACATCGATATTTTTAGCCGATATATTTTGATTTGATACATCGATACATCGATTTAAAATATTTGATATCGAAAATCGTATCAAAAACGATATTTTTTTTTCTTTAATTTAATTAAAATATATAATAGAATTCGAAGCCGCAAGATTTGAACGAACGGAAAGTTTTGGATAGAGTCAAGACATTTTACTCCAGTTCTTTCGAATCTGGCACTCAAATACTTGACACCTACGGCTTCCTCTGTGCCTTCAGAGAGAGTGGCTTCTGCCGTAAATCTGACGGTTCCTAATAATAGGAGCCGGCTGACAGCGGAGCATGTGAAGAGCAGAGTTTTTCTACTTTCGCTATCTGACAAATACTGGTTTGCCTGAAATCATTACTATTATTATGAAGCTGAAGAGTTTATTTGTGTGTAATAACTATTACTATTACCTATTATTGAGCTTGACTGAACTAAATACATTATAATTTTAAAACCGCAAAATCTCTCAAAATTTTACCGATATATCGATTTATCGATATATTTTCCTCGAGATATCGAGGTCAATATTGATATTTTAATAAATATCGATACATCGATATATCGATATATTTGTTTACTTTCGACATCCCTAGTTCATATCCGGCTCGAAGGACCAAAATGAACGAAACGTCAGATAGGATACCCAAGGGATGGCGAGTAATAAAACGCAACAATAATAAGTAGGTAATTATATCACTCAAATATGGGCAACAAACATTAATACGATGGATGAGACCACTCATATCTCAAAACGCAACGATAGCGCGTGCTAATCTTTCCTGTGGCGACATCTAGTTGTGAATTAAGAACTAAAATATTACAACTAAGTATAATGCAAACACAGCCCTTGGCTACTAATCTACTATTATCGCGCTCACGTGTTGTTTCCTTAGAAAAAGTTAATCATATTGATGGGTCCTTTACCCCCTCTAAAGTTTCAAGTACAAGTATTGGAACACCTTGTATAAAAATGCACGGGTCTAAGCCAAGTGCACCTCAGTGGTACGTTGAGCTTCATGAGGAAGTTCGTTTTTGACTATTCTGCACGTTTTTATAATTTTGCATTAAATTGTTTTTCTTCCAAAAAATTAAAACCCTGGGGCGATGCAAGTAGCAAATTATTGAACACTCCCTCAGCCTGCATCCTAGAGCCTCCTTCTTGACCACTCCTTTTCCTTTAACCACTCACCTCAGAGTTCATGCTTATTCTACAAAGTCAAAAGTCAAAAGGTATTTATTCAATAAAATCACAAGGATCACTTTGAAACGTCTTAAAGCTAGGTGACTCTAGGTGCCAGTTCCACGCGACCAAAGCCTAGAAGAACAGGCAACAAACTTACGGCTTGGTTCCTACCGTTCTTTTGTATGATCCTTTTACAATGTAATATAATATATTATTGAAGTTAAGTGAGGCGTAGGCATACAGAAAAAGGTAAACATAATCAAATTTATAATCAAGCTATAGAGTCTAAATTACCTTGGCTTTAGCTGCATCCAAGAGGTCAGTGAGCGTGGTCATCTGATGCTGTCTGGCAGCTGCCAGTTCCCTGGCCGCTCCTGCTTCTTGCTCCCATTGGTTCCGTTCCGCTTCGGCTCTCTCCAACGTACCTTCTAATACTCTGAAAGTTAAGTTTTGAATAAACCCAAGTCAGTCAAGTGCTCATGTCTTGCA
Organism: Chloroclysta siterata; assembly: GCA_932294275.1. NCBI lineage: Eukaryota > Metazoa > Arthropoda > Insecta > Lepidoptera > Geometridae > Chloroclysta > Chloroclysta siterata. The sequence goes on along the minus strand of OW028607.1, from coordinate 10,763,728 downwards.
CATTTCCACGTACATGAGCTGAGTGTAAACGGGATAATAGAACAACGGACTTTGACCTGTTCGCTGATAGCTGGGCCAAAGTTTTGACTGTATGTTTGTGTTTCTGTGAGCGTCTTTCTTAATTATAATTGTGACATTTATTGATAATTTTATTGTATACTGTGTTTGTATAAATTTAATAATAAGCACCAATTTTTTTCTGTTGACATTCTTACCTTACATATTATATGTAATTTATTTTTGTATTCTTTGTTTTGTACTGTATTCATATTTGTTTAATTAATGTAATTGGTTATACACCGTGTTAATTAAAGTTAATCTACACTAATATTATAAAGAGGAAACATTTGTATTTTTGTATTTTTGTATGTAACGAATAGGCTCAAAAACTACTGGTCCGATTTCAAAAATTCTTTCACCATTAGAATGCTACATTATCCTTGAGTAACATAGGCTATATTATATTTTCAAAAAAATCAGGGATCCTTACTAAAACTCCAATAATGTAACCCAAGGTGGAAAACAAAAACCTTACATCGCGTGCGCTGCGAAAACTATTGATGATAGAACAAAATAATGTACTACGATTTTGTAGAACACGTCATCATCTACAAAAAATGCCGGGACAGCATATGTCTAACTATTATAGTTATGTCACAATAAGTGTTCTTTTATTATAAAAAATTAATTGAAATGCCTCCGCTAGAAAAGGCTCTTTATTTGTACCTTGGTATTAATCCTTATCCAAATAAATCATTTCATAATTAAGACGGTTTCATTACCTATACATTACTTCTTAAATTTTTCAAATAGGACATTCCATTGAAAAGATATGACGAAATTAAAAATGTTAACGGGTCCACGGGTCACGCGCGGGGTGTGATTTCACTCACTCAAGGAGAAGCGCGTGCAAATGTATGAAATAAGTAGACTCGAGGCTCGAACCCACGGTCTAAGTTTATCCTAAAATGTTTAAAAAATTTATGACCACCCATGCGAAGCTGGGACAGGCCGCTAGTAATAAATAAATAAATAAATAACGAAGGAATGATCTATCTCTGTTAACACTAATAGCATTTGACGGAGTGAGATAGAATGAACCTGATGTAAATCGGCCTTAAGATTACAGTATTAAAGCTCTTAGCAGTAATGCTCACCTAATTCTTTCGGCAAGTGATTCATTTTCTTTGGTTTTCTCTTCTAGCGCAGTTTTCGTTTCATTTATTTCCGCCTCGAATTGCTCCTGCTTGCTCAACAGATGTCGCCTCTCCTCTTGGGATAGCTGGAAATAGGAAATAAAGAAGAAATTGGCATTAAAATTAATTAATTATTTTTATTAATAAATTAACTGACAGCCTTCACAGCTCAGTTGGTAGTAGCTCTGTCTTCTGCGCCGTAGGCCGTGGGTTCGATCCCCACCGAGAACAAACATTTGTGTGGTGAACATACATGTTTGTTCTCTGTCTGGGTGTTATATAATATTATAAGTATATTATTTACAAAAAAAAAGTATATATGTATTATATCAGCTGTCTGGTTCCCATATTACAAGCTTTGGCTTAGTTTGGGGCTAGATAGTGCTGTGTGGAAAGTCCTCCAATATTTATTTATTTATAATTATAATAGATCTCAATCATTAATTTTAATCCTTTAATCTAGGACGTTTTATAAACCAATGCTGAATCTTAAAGGAAATGATAGAAACAGGGATGAGGGAACTGTGGAGTACAAAAAAAGAAAGAAAGAAAGAAAGGCATCTATTTATACAAACTGTACACGACAAAGTACAGAACATCTGTACAGGACATATAAAAGGGTGTTGAACACAGCGCCATCTGTAATTCAACTGCTGTACTATATAATAAGATCATTAAAGAGTCTTTGACACTTTAATAGATTACCTAATCCATAAAGTAAATTGTTGTTTAGTTAGTTTGGACAGTGGCCGCTTCGGGGCGCTGTTCAACTACTATTTAGGGCTCGTACACAAAACTGCGATGCGACGTCGCATCGCAAAAATCTGCGAGCTCGTTGTGGACTTTCCCGTGGAAGTTCCTGCGATGCGACGTCATGTCGCATCGCATCGCAGTTTTGTGTACGAGCCCATAAGCTGGCCCGCGATCTGGGATCGGCCTCTTTCCTGCGACCACCTGACCTGTACAACCTAGAACTAATAATATACGCTTTCTGTTACAATAGCTGGCTCGTATTACTTCTCCTGCATTTGACAAAAGGTAAAAAGCTATTCTAGATACGTAGAAATGAGACGTAGATAAAAAAACAAAAAAGCTATAAAAATAGTACAATTACTATTATTACCTTAAGAACAGCTAACAATTGCTGATCGATATCTCCCGACAGCGTCTCCGGCTCCACTCCCTCGCGCAGAAGCATCTCCTGCAGCGTATCCACCTTCGTTCTACTGTCCTCCAGCTTCTCCGTCTGCCGGCAGAGCGACTCCAGCAGAACCTGCTTCTCGTCTGCGAGCCGCTCGTTGTCGGCGTGCGCGTCCGCCAGCTGGGATTGCAAGTCGGCTAGCTCGGCTAGCGTGGCTTGGAGCTCTTCGCTTGTGCTGGAAGGGACGGTTGTCGAATTTAGCAATTTTTTATAGAGTAGTAGAGCTCTTTGTGAAGGGCTCGTCCGGGGGAAGTGTTTCGGTTTGAAGGGTGGGTTGCCGGTGTAATTACAGGCACATGAGGCTTAACATCTGTATGCCTCAAGTTGATGGACGCAGGGCAGTGCATCGTAGGGCACGTTCCTATTGTGCGTTACTTACGAGGTAATGTTTTGTTATAGGTTATTATAACTTGAGGCATACAGATGTGAAGCCTCATATGCCTGTAATTTCGAAGGCAACCTTTAATCCGAAACACAGGAACGCTGCTCGGCAGCAGAAGTAGACATGGTGGTAATTTTTTATCTTGGGGAAGACCGTGCCTGGAAATCAGAGTCGTAAAGCTGTAGCTGTTATAAAGCTGTTAAGATAATTATAGGTATGTGGCAAAAAAAAAACAGTTAAACCAGTATCTTGTACTATTCACCTGTAATGATGCTCCTCCATCTGAAGGATCCGGTCTTGCAGACAGGCGACCGAGACCTCGCTGAGGGACGATGAGGAATGCTTGTCCCATTCTGGGGTGCTGGCGTCCCCGCTGTCACCTTCACCCTGCGATTAAAAACGATTGTAACAATAACTTTGCAAGATTTAAATCAAACTATGATGCGACTCTTCAAATGTGCATCTAAAAAATTTCATCCGGGGATAGTGTAGCTTCCCAACAGTGAAAGAATTTTTCAAATCGGTCCAGTAGTTTCAGAGCCTATTCAATGCAAATAAACAAACAATCCAATTTTTCCTGTTTATAATATTAGTATAGATAATAAGTACCTACGTCATTACAAAATCTGTTATCCCATATCACAAGCGTTGATTAGTTTGGGGCTAGATAGTGCTGTGTGGACAGTCCACATTTTTTATTTTTTTTATTTTTTTATTCATTATTGGGGACATGTACATAAAAAAATTGCTTAGGTCTAGATTTAGCATTACTCAAGTACCTACATGCACCCGGTTGCGCACTGCAATATAATTAATTAATTAATTTTATTTTTAATTGATTGAGCGAGCGAAGCGAACGAAACCTTGTTAGTAGGTGGCAATCAGAAGCAAGTACAAACACAATGTTTGGACTAGTCTATGACTACCACCTACTTTAATTTTCGGAGCGTTCGCGTCACATCACGAAATCTAACTTACCTTTCATGACCATATACGCTCATTGGCCAAAGAGTCTTTTAGGCGCCTTGGATTTGTCCTTAGGAATGCTCGTGATTTTCGCAGTGACCCCGTGGTCTGCCTACTTTTCAGCGCACTCGTCCGAAGCAAACAGTTCGGTACTACTCAGTTCGGGGCGAACCACTAGTTTTAAATCGTGACAATCGAACCGAGTGCTTACATTGGCGAGCGCGATAGAGGCCGGCGCAGAGGAGTGCATGCGCCTCGGCGCCGGCGCAAGCAGCAGCTGTCGCTTCTCGCTGTCCGAGAGCGGCGAGTGCGCCACGCCGCGCAGCCGGGCGCGCAGCGCGCCGTTCTCGTCCGCCAGGCACACCAGCGTCGCTTCCCGCTCGGCTTCTATGCTCTGGAATCGAGGGGTTTCTGTTACTTCGCCATTGTCAACAGTCAGTAGTCTGCAGTTAGCAGTCAGCAGTCAGCAGTCAGCAGTCAGCAGTCAGTAGTCAGCAGTCAGCAGTCAGCAGTCAACAGTCAGTAGTCAACAGGCAGTAGTCAGCAGTTAGCAGTCAATAGTCGGTAGTTCTGCAATTAGCAGTCAACAGTCAGTAGTCTGCAGTTAGCAGTCAGTAGTCAGCCGTCAACAGTCAATAGTTGTAAATAGTTCATAGTAATTTATTGATAAGAATATTGAAATACTAAGTACAATTTATTGGTATGAATATTGAAATAATAGGACCCTAGTTAGTACCTACTAGGTGTCCAAATGTTATTAGTAGTTAAGACGCTGACAACCGCTAAAGGACTTGTCGCTCGCAAATTTCAATATTTTTGAGAAGAACCACTGAACGTGACTGACGAAAAATCGCGAAAAACTTCGTTCGAGTTAGTTGAAAGTTTGCGATTTTTCATACATTCAGTGACTTCACATATCTTCAAAAATGTTGAAATAGGGATGCAAGCGAGAAGTTTGACGGATGCCAGCCTCAAACAAAATTTCTCACGACTTTATGAAGATAGAAGCTCACTTTCAACCGCTCCAGCTCGTTTCGCAGCCGCTCCGCATCGGCCGCCTTCTCCAGCAGTTCATCGACCCTGGCCTGCAGCTGCGCGCGCTCCATTGTGCTCACTTCTAGCTCGCGCCGCAGCGTCTCTATCTCACGGACTCCGGAAATCAACGAGGCCTGGAAACGTGTGTTTTACGGTTCATTGGCGATGTGAACATAACATACTGGCTAACTTGGCTGGTTTGTGTCAGCCCACAGATCAGCGGCCCGATTACGCTAATGTATGGCTATCGAGATGGCTTTCAGTTTGACATTTGATTCCCATCCATGGCTTTCAGTTTGACATTTCATTCCCGTAGTGTAATAGCAATTGATAGTAGCTCTGCCTTCTGCGCCTTAGGCTGTGGGTTCGATCAACTTCGATCCCCACCCAGATCAGTTGTGTAATGAACATAAATATTGGTTCATAACATGTGAACATAATATACCTACAGTCAGCTAACTTCACTGGTTTATTGTATCAATCATCACAGCTCAGTGGGTAGTAGCCTTCTGCGCTGCTGTAAGCTGAGGGTTCGATCCCCACCGAGAACAAATATTTGGTTCTATCTGGTTCACATAGTAAAAGCTTCGGGGTTAGATACGAAATAGTACAGAGTGGCTTGTTTACAAAAAAATACTATGTTGTTGTTTCCCAAATAAAACAAGTTATTTAAAAGGTAGGAGGTTGTGGTCAACTCTGATAAATTAGTTTCTGGCCTGCGCGAAAGCCCTCAACGTGTTATCGTAACTTCTGAATCACAGAAGCGCTCAGATGAAATTATCCCAGAAATGAAATGAAATGTATTTATTCGCTCGAAGTATAGGCTATCACAGCTAAGATCTGGGAATTTCGCCCTGTTCAATTATCCATCCATACCTATCGATTACCGGTTGACTCAAACATACCTACCTACCCAAACGAAATACACGAGACAATGACCTTAATTTTTCAAGGCCATCAAACTTTAATTATCGTTGGGTGACTTATGCGTAAGTTTATTTATTATACGAGTATGTTAACAGCCTCTTTCAGATGATCTCTAAATTAAATAATTTATATTTTTCCAAGATAAATTTACCGTCGGATGGACGTCTAAAGGAACTGGGGCATTAGAATGATCGACGTATGAAGATATTTGCAAAATAAACGTAACTTACCTCAGATGGTACTCTGCCCCTGAGCTCCACGTCCTGAAACCCTGGCATATGGTCAGCATTCAGCATCACGGGCAGGCTGACAAACTCCTGCGAACCCCTCTCTCCTACCGACTCCAGCTCCTCCACGCTGCCATAATCATGAACCTTATCAGATTCATCTTCGTATTCCCCCAACGCTTCCCGCAGTTCGGGGTCTTCTAGCACAGCATTATTGTTCCCCAAGTCCCTCTTTTTGTGGGTTTTGTGGAGTTTTTCCTTGGAGCCGAATATCTTCAAGGTCTTATCCCGGGCTGGTGCTACTTTGTGGTGCTTGGAGTCTAAGCTCGAGACGGACGGTGCGCCTTTCAGTGTGCCAGACTCCTGCTTCCCTTGGCTTGGTCCTCTACGGAACAACGATTTAAACTTCATCATCTTGGCGGCTATGTCATCGTTTTCGTATCACTGGTCGAATGAGTTCGTTTGCATGTTTGATTTCACTATGAACGTGGCTGTGGTCGTGATCAGAATTAGTTAGAGTTGAAGGTTTCATTATCATAAAACTGAAGTACCTACGAGGTTTTATGAAGCGTCTCTGTTGTTTACTACTTCCGAGTGCACGCGGCGTGTTATCTAACGTATTTGCTGATAGGTAATGAATCAAAGATAATGTCTATGTTTGTTATAGGCACGTAGGTAGGTACTTATGTAGCATGCTAGTGTGCTTTACGTCAGTCTCTTGTAATAGGCTTAAACGACGCGGCGAGCGTTTAATTGCAAACCATTAATTCAAACACAGTTGTGCATGGATATTACGTTAGTTGTATAATATGGATACTCACACGAGACCATTGAACAAGACCCCTGAGTATTAGAGCATGGCATCCGTAACGATCTCATACTTCGTTGAATAAGGGGTCTACAAAACCACAGATAAGAGAATACTAGTAACAAAACTAAGGCATTACTCAACGTTCCGCTGACCGCTCAGCATACACAAGGTTAAGGTCTAAATCCACTCATTCCTAATTGAATGCCACGCCATACCTAATTGTAATTGACATTGCTATAGGAATGTATGATGCATAAACTAGATGACAATGAATATCACTTGTCTAGTGGGATTAGCCATTGCCACTGTTGCATAATTTCTGACAGTAAAGTTGGGAATTCTTTAGTTTTACAACGGATTTAAGACTAACTTTGAATGCATTAATTAAGGATAATATTGTTGTAAACTAACAAAATGAAGGAAACAATTCCAAGAATAGGTAGGTAGGTATCTAAATAAACTATTAAAGTAGGTATATGTACCTATTACTCGAAAAGCTCCCAAGCGTCATAAAATTATAGAATGTTACAGCTGAGAAATAATAAAAGAACGCGTCCGAACAGTGGCTTCGAAAGTTGATATGCCAATAAATTAAACAATAAAATATTAAACGTAAAAGTACCTTAAGTTTTAGTAGGTAGTAATTTAACTTCAGTTCCTGCCCATAAAAATTACTTTTGACACCTAACATCAAACATACAGTATGTGTTAGTGTTCCCGGACTCGGGCCTCAGGCCACAACCACAAAAAGCCGCCACTGGCATATTTCCTGTAGTTTTCATACGAAGTGAGCAGCGACGATCTGTAGCGTGTGGCGGCTACCGGCGTCAACCGTGTGCTGCGAGTCCATATAAAATGTATGATAACTACAGGAAATATGCCAGTGGTGGCGTTTTGTGGTTGTGGCCGGAGGCCCGTATGCGGGAACACTTAGGTATGTGTTTTGTTTTTGTTTTTAACGTCAGGCCTTTTTTGTATGGAGACTCGTAAGTTCTCAGCGCGCCCGATAGAGGCGCTTATCGAATCTCCATACAAAAAAGGCCTGAGGTTACGAAGTACGAAAAAAACCTCAGACTTGGGCATACTGCGCCCAATTTACCTTCAAAAGGCAAAACTTCTTAAAGGAACCCGTATTATTTGACACAATGCGACACACCCTAGCGGGCAGTAGTAGCCTAGTAATATTTTAACACAGAGAATGAAATGGGCATGATGACATGACAGACAATCCAATAACCACGCGAGGACACGCGCTCTCCCCTTTATGCAAATAGATAGGGAGGGGACTACTCGATTGGAGCTTTTGTTGCATTGTAAGGTAGCTGGCGGAATGATTGATTTTTAACTATGCGAGACAATTTTTGTATCGTCTACTCAGTTTGAAAGTTATTTACAAATAGAGAGTTATTCAGGCTCTGCCTTAAAAAAAAATCACTTTGTAAACTTAAAATGTTCGTAAATAAATGTTTAGTTTGATACCCAACTCCTTTAAATTCTCAAAAATCTTAAATACCTAGACCTACCTATTCCATTATGTGTATGTTTATCACTACATAGTATAAAATGAAGTCGCTTTCTCTGTCCCTATATCCCTATGTATGCTTAAATCTTTTAAAACTACGCAACGGATTTTGATGCGGTTTTTTTTTATAGAAAGAGTGATTCAAGAGGAAGGTTTATATGCATAATACAAGCCTAATCTCTTAGGGATAACCCACAATAACCGTGCGAAGCCGGGGCGGGTCGCTAGTGACATAATAATACATAAATCTACATTTCATTACACAACAATAACCTCTGTTTTGTCCTTAAGACCATGTTGTAATTGTAAACAACACACAAAGAGATCGGGTTCCAAATATTATACACTCTATTATATTCTTACCCATCATCAGACAATAGTGACCAAGAGCGAACTAACAAAATATTAGGTGCATAATGGTCTTACTTTTAAAAATATATCCCAAGTAAATCATTGCTCAAATTGTTGCCACCAATACATTATGACAAATCGTGTCAAATCATTATGCAGTAGTTTATTAGAAGGGGTAAGTTTTGCATGCAATCCAACCCTCTGTACAAAAACAGGACCCCTAAAGACCATCGCCTACCGATTATCAAAATGTAGTCCTAACGAGTCGATTAGACTATCTTTATGAAGTCCAAACATGCACGTTCCACACCCAAATTACGTAGAAACTGCTAAACATTCTGTGTAGCCTCACTTATGTATCGATATAGATACTATGCACGTTTAGAAGATTAGTGGAAGACATAAAGCGTTTCGTTTTCGATGTACATTTTTTTTTATACAACCAGCTGATGGAACAAGCAGATGGCCCGCCTGATGTTAAGTGGTAACCATCACCTATAACAAAGCATTGCCTCGTGAGTCACGCACGATAGGAACGAGCCCTACGATGCACTGCCCTGCGTCCATCAGCTTAAGGCATACAGATGTTAAGCCTCATGTGCCTGTAATTACACCGGCAACCACACTCTTCAAACCGAAACACAGCGTCGCTGCTTGGCGGCAGAAAAAGGCGTGGTGGTAGTACTTCCCCGGACGAGCCCTTCACAAAGAGCTCTACTACTCTTAAATACATGTTGATTCTACTCGAAAACGTAAAATGTTTAGTTTTTTGGTAGAACTTTTATAGAGAACACTATGTATCTACCCTACAGCTTTTCTTTTAAGGGGCTGACAACTATCAAACAACTTCTCGCTCGCACGTTTCGACATGTTGAAAGATATAAAATCACTAAACTCATTTTCGAAAAATCGCAATCAACCATTTTGGTTGGTGGTTGTGGTCTGGTGATTTTATATCTTTCAACATGTCGAGACGTGCGAGCGAGAGTCAATTAGCTCTTGTCTTCGCCTTAAATAGTGTAAGTGGGCATCTGAGAGAATAATATAGGTAGATAGATAGAAAACTCTTTATTACAACCACACAAGGGAATTTCACATATTAAAAACCTCAAATAAAGTTCAAAAGTTTCAGTGAAGTACAATGGGCGGTCTTATCGCTGAGAGCGATCTCTTCCACAGTAGAGTAGTACAGTTCTTTATGAAGAGCTCGTCCGGGGAAATACTACCACAACGCTTAATCTCTCGCAAAGCAGCGTTTACTGTGTTTCGGTTCAGCCGTTGAAATTTCAGGCACATGAGGCTTAATATCAATATGGCTCAAGTTGATGGACGCATCGTAGGGCACGTTCCGATCGTGCGTGACTTGCGAGGAAATGCTTTGTTATAGGTGATGGTTACCGCTTCACATCAGGTCATCTAGTAGTGTAAAACAACTGAACTATCAAAAAATATTCTTGAGAGTACCTAGTAGATCTTAAAAGTTCGTCAAAATGTAAATTTACTGTTAATTTGTATGTGCAAGAAGTAAAACCAACGGACGTAACACCTCTTTAGGAAATGATTTCCGGCAATATGTGGAACGATGGTATGACAGTATGAGTTAAAGTACCGTATATTTTATTTCGACATGCCATATTCAAGTCTATGATACAAATTCACTTAGTTTATTGAAGTACTAGCTGGTGCCCGCGACTTCATCTGCGCAGGATTAGTATTTCGAGTAGCTTATATTAGCGTGGCGTAGTAGGTACATAAGTGTAACCCTAGCGGTTTTGGCAGCGCACGCCAGAATAGCTCGCAGATGGTAGATTTTTTTCGACTTACTTGACACTTATCGTCATATTTTGGACGATTCACACAATATCTTTATAAATTGTAGCCTATGTGTTATTCTGATGTATAAGCTATATTATTGTAAAGTTTAATTAAAATCCATTCAGTAGTTTTTTGGTGAAAGAGTAACAAACATACAAACATCCATCCATCCATCCATACTTACAAACTTTCGGTTTATAATATTAGTAGGATTACACGGGTATTTATCGTGTTTTACCTTTATTATTTTCCCGACGATTCGGCTATGTTGCAATAGCCGTGGTCGCGGGCAGACTCAATACATGTCATGATCGCGAAAGTTTATTAGTAAAAAATTACTGTTTACTATTTAATTTACTAGTTTTCAACTTTCCACACAGCAAACTAAGCAAAGCTTGTAATATGGAAACCAGATAGCTGATGATTGCACTGATTTGGATCAGTTGAGTTATCTTTTTTTTTTTATACTACTTGCTGATGGAACAAGCCGATGGCTCACCTGATGTTCAACCATCACCTATAACAAAGCATTGCCTCGTAAGTCACGCACGATAGGAATGCGCCCTACGAGGCACCGCCCTGCGTCCATCAACCCGAGGCACACAGATTGTTAAGCCTCATGTGCCTGTAATTATATCTCTAAATAGTTTGCGACGGTCTGCAGATAGCTCAACTGTTTCATATGTTTTTGGCTAGGTACCTCTAGATAGTTCGCAACGGGCGGTCTGCAAATAGTTCAATATGTTTTTTGTACATTTTGAAAATACTTGTATTCATTGTTATTTTCTTTGCAAATAAATATTAACCGATATCTGATATAATAACTTATACAAAAAAGTATAGGTAATATACTTTTTTGCATAGGTACTTTTACTACCTACCTACAGCGCAAAAGGCTACTACCAACTAGAGGCAATGAGTTGCTATTTGGGCTATTATGAATAATGGGTTTCATTTCAGTGATTTTAAGGTCAAATCCAAAATTAAAAACATGACGATTTGCCGTACGAATGAGTGCTATTAAGAAGCGTTATTATTTTTCACAGCGTAAAAAATAATACAATACCTTCGAGGAAGCATCATCGTTTTTCTCACAACTGCTTATAATCATTGTTATAAACCAATTAGTTGGCTTTTTCATCTAAATATAGTAACGGCTTTACGACTTTGATCCCCAGGCAAAGTAAATATCCCCACAGATCTCTTAGTAAGTACCAAGTTTTAATTTAAGATTCTATGAGGATGTCTAAAGGGGTAGTCAGCGGTATGTCCAAGGATAAATTAAAAACACTAGTTGGAAATGCTGCCGCTGCAATAATTTAACAAGAAAGATTCAGTGAACTTTTGAGGTCTTTTATGGGGAGTAGTCAGAGGTCCGAATATTGCAGTAGTTGGTATTCCATACGTGACAAGTTGCAAGCGCATCGCCACTGCTCGAATACTGGTTTCGACACGATGTTTTCCTTCATCGAAGAGCACTGGCAATGGCACATGCATTTAGAAAATGTCCGACTGACAAGTTTGACAGTTTTCAGGTCAGTCTCAACCTCAACATCGGTACAGCTTTTGTTTTATTCCAATTCATAATCAGCGTCACAAGAACTTCTTTTAATACAAATTGCAATTGCCACACAAGCGACGTAGCTTGCACCACCTCGCCGCGACTGGATTCCACTTCAGCCTAGCTTAATCAACAGTTTACTTCACCAATGCCTCAGTTACTTTAAAATTAAATGAAATACGTTTAACGTGAATACACACATTAGAAAGGAACACAGAACAGAGAAGTTAACTAGATGATAAAATATAAAACAAGATAAAAGAAAGAAGTACTTAACAAAAATAAATAAAACTGGTTTTTTTTTGTTACTTAACAGAGTAGGCTGGAGCCTAGGGCGGCAGATTTTAGGGGGCGGCCAATAAGGCCCATTTTTTTATATAACCTACTAGCGGCCTGTCCCAGCTTCGCATGGGTGGACATAAATTTTTTCAACGTTTTAGGATAAACTTAGACCGTGGTGGGTTCGAGTCACTTCTAACTCGCGCCTTGCCCGGGCCCGCGCTGGGTGAGAACGCGCCCCGTGACCTTATATTTTTTAATTTTTTTACAATGGAATGTCCGATTTTAAAAATTCAAGAAGTAATGTATAGGTATTGAACCAGTCTTGAATATGAAAAAAATTATTTGGATAAGGATTAATACCAAGGTAAGGTACCAAGGATTAATAATAAGGTACAAATAAGGACCCTTTTCTAGCGGCGGCATTTCAATTAAATTTTTATCATAAAAGAACACTTATTGTGACATAACTATAATAGTTAGACATATGCTGTCGCGACATTTTTTGTAGATGATGACGTGTTCTACAAAATCGTAGTACATTATTTTGTTCTATCATCAATAGTTTTCGCAGCGCACGCGATATAAGGTTTTCTTTTTCCACCTTGGGTTACATTATTAGAGTTTTAGTAAGGATCCCTGATTTTTTTGAAAATATAATATAGCCTATGTTACTCAGGGATAATGTAGCATTCTAATGGTGAAAGAATTTTTGAAATCGGACCAGTAGTTTTTGAGCCTATTCGTTACATACAAAACAACAAAACAACAAAAATACAAATCTTTTCTCTTTATAATATTAGTGTAGATTAGTGTAGATATCTTGTTTTTTGGTAGGTACCTACCTATATTTCAAAGCTAAGAAAAGCTCAATCATGCGCCTTCTACTTATACCAATTTAACCAATTTTGGAAAAGAAACTAACACATCGATCCCTTAGTTCATAATCCGCCACTGGTGGCTGGCGAGGTTAAATTGGTTCTATCTCAGCGTGATGCTACCCCGTGCATGAACCATGCAAGGGGTAGCGCAGGTTTTCAGATAGAGCCACGAATAGGCGGAAACAAATGGGCGGATCTCGGCGACTTTACTACCAGTAGTATCCTCATCATTAGCCTGAGAAGTTCATGTCTCCCTCATGTCTAGGAAGGATGTGTATCTGTGTTAGAGGTCTCGCTATTCCATAGTAGTTCTTTGACTAAGTACCTACCTACAGTAATTGCAGAGTCACTTTACAGAAATCCATTCGGAAAATCTAGAATCCAATTTAAACCTAGAAAGCGACTTAGTCATAAATAATGCTATCTAGTCAAATCAAGATGTAGTCTCAAAGCTTCTAACCCTACAATAGATACTAAACTTTTTGTACTTATTCTGAGATGAAACTGACACTGACCGGAATAAGTACTTAATAATCAGGATAGAACATCACTCAGGTAAGTTCGTTTAACCCCGTAATAGTAATAGCAGTTACTTTTACAACATCGTGTATCAATTCCTATCAGTCTATTAGATACCTATAAATGTCTAGAACTACACAGTAAAGAACCAATACCACAGACGCCATAGATAGTCTAGCAGTTAGTGTAACCAGTATTCGCTAGCTAGGAGCCCAAGGCGGGTGAACGACCAGCCGTGGCCGTTGCGGCCTAGGGAGGTCGCGCCAATATGCTGTTGATTAGTCGATGGAATATCTACAATTGGCAGTAGGAGTTCTTGCAAATAACTTGAGTGGTAGCAGGTACCTAATAACATTAATAATGGCAATGTTATACTTATTGGGCCAGTATTATGCTGACAGTAAACACATATTTTTTAAAGCGGTTTAATTCATATCTTTGATCTCTTTTACTGTGTTTAGAATTACGTAATTTAAACGTTCACTGAATCTTGTTTTTAATTTATCCCTGGACATACCGCTGAATACCCCTTTAGTCATCTTCATAGAATCTTAAATTAAAACTTGGTACTAAGAGATAGGGATTTCTACTGTACCTGGAATAATATTTTTCCAACTTGTTTTTTTTGCAAACTTTGCAACTGTAGCCATAAAATGATTGGTGAAAGGAGACGATGCTAGAAGCAACTTGCTAGTGAGAAAGATTGGTCCCCTCTCTCTTTCAATGATGCAAATCATAAAGTTTTGAACAAGGTTATTACAACACGAAAACCTTGTTCATTTGGTCTCCGGCTTGGTCCAATAACGGCAGATGTTCGAGATCAACCGTTCAGATATCAGGGCCTTGATCACGAATACATATTGACATCTGTGGCGCTTACGTATCGCACCGATATTCAACCTTATTTTGTTGTAATTAGGGATACAATACGTTTACGCAACTAACGTCAAATTCGTTCGTAATAAGGCCCATGTTGTCGTGTCAGATGCGGGCGGTCTGAAATGTCAATTATACTATCTCTGAAGCTGTAAGGAGTAGATCCCCTTACAGAACTTCTTTTGGATCATGTTTCAGCCCTCTCCAAAGAAAAGAGTACATTACAAAAGATAAAAACGAGACAGGAAACGCTGCGCACGTGAATAAAAAGGATATTTTTATCTGTTTGTTCGTTCATATAATAATACTAGCGACCCGCCCCGGCTTCGCACGGTTATTGTGGGTTATCCCTAAGAGATTATGCTTGTATTATGCATATAAACCTTCCTCTTGAATCACTCTTTCTATAAAAAAAAACCGCATCAAAATCCGTTGCGTAGTTTTAAGATTTAAGCATACATATAGGGATATAGGGACAGAGAAAGCGACTTTGTTTTATACTATGTAGTGATAGTGAAGATTGTTTATTACAGTTTAAAAGTCTGCATGTTTTAAAAACTTAGGCTCCTTAAAGTTTAAGAATAGTAATTCAAGCATGCCTATTTATACATATAACATGATTATTTTCACTTGAGCTAAACAAGATTGTAAAGGTGTAATGCGTTTTACTATGACAATACAGAATTATAATATTAATACAGTCACTAATAGTAGTAATTAGTACAAATATTAGATGATACATGTACTTTTTTTATAGAAAAGGCATACTAGCGTACTTTGTGTCACGAATAAGTAGGTAGGTTATATTTATTAATGATTTACGATATGGTACTTAAAAACTCTACCTATTCCGAACCCTGATAATTACCCTGAAAATTCATACAGCGTATTATTACATAGGCACATATTATTTCCATAGTTGAAATATAATTAAAAATGTGAAAATATAAGACTTTAGAAGAAGACTTTTTAAAAGAATTGTTACACGCATTTTAAGCAGTAAATGACATATTTTGAATTATATTCGTCACCATCTTGTAACATGTGTTGCGCAAATAAATTATTGTAGTGCATAGCAGCGTCCGACAGTGCTCCAAAGCGAGTTTCATGCATACATAAGGCTTAAACAACATGAATAAAACCACATCTTAAACAAAGTAAACAGTTACAGCGTAAACGTATCAAAAGGGAAATAAGTTACGCACGATAATATAATAATAAATTAATATTATAATATAAACCTTTTTTAAAACAAGCTTTTACTTAGAGCTGATTTCACCTTGCTCTGTGAGTTACTAATCAAGGATTAACAGGCCGTTAAATCTAACCTTAGATGTCAATCGCGTACATTTTGACATATTTTACGGCCCTTTAATCCTTTGTTAATCTAACAGAGCATGGTGAAATCAGCTCTTAAACGCTAACCGTGCATTGTCATCGAAACAAAACGTGTAGGTATAAAAAAAATTCAGCTCAATCAGTTGAAGGTATCTGCTTCAAAATTGAGTTGAAAGATTCCACCCGAACAAACATATTTACATACATACATCATCATCATCATCAGCCTAAAGAAGTCCACTGCTGGACATAGGCCTCCCCTATAAATTTCCAGGAAGAACGATTCCGAGCCCTCTCCATCCACCGACTTCCCGCGATCCTGACAATGTCGTCAGTCCATCGGGTAGGAGGGCGTCCAACGCTTCGTTTTCCTGTTCGTGGTCGCCATTCGAGCTATATGATGTATGATGATGAGCTATATGACCTGCCCATTGCCACTTCAACTTGCTGATTCTGCGAGCTATGTCGGCTACTTTGGATCTCCTACGGATTTCCTCATTTCTGATTCTATCCCGTAGTGAAACTCCCAGCATAGCTCTCTCCATAGCCCGTTGAGCGACTTTGAGCTTGTTGATGAGGCCATAGTGAGCGACCACGTCTCAGTTCCGTACGTCATCACTGGCAACACACACTGGTTAAAGACTTTCGTCTTGAGGCTCTGTGGTATCTGTGACGAGAAGATGTGGCGTAACTTCCCGAACATTTACATACATACATTGCAAGTTAAATAAAAGCTTGTAAAATTTATGATCAACTGCGCGATCGTCGACCTAGAAAGGTCGCTTTCTTGCAGTAAACCGGTTTGTTTATTTTAAGCCACATATGGCGACTAAACGTAACAGACGACAACACAGTTAAAGCAAATATTAAAGACAAGTGTGGTATTATTTGCAATAAAGCATACCTTAACGTGTACATCGAAATAATGAGGTTTACTTTTCTTGCAGCACCCTTCAGAGACGATGATAAGTGTACGAAATACCTGAGGTTTGGTAAAAATAGTAAGTTTGTGCGAGCTTGTACGCCACTATGGCTACAGAGTTTTTGGGCCATCTTTGGGCCTCTGTCATAGCATTCTTTTTAATCAGACCTAGAACAGGTTTGATTAAATTAAAGCTTACTTTGTGTATACTAAATACTTAAATGTATATAAATCTTCCAGTAAGGCTGAGATAGTTTATCATAGCTAAAGGATATACCTATTCTTGATTCAATGACTGAAAATGACGCATATATGCACAGGATGTGTACGTCAACAGACACATACCCAAGAACACCTATACAAAGGTAAAACAATTGAAAACAATATGTTATCAGTCAAAACAACTTCGTTCAAATATTTACTGCGTGTGTTATACACATTTTAAATGATGCGAAAGATAGATATACAGCATCAGAAGAAAGTCGAATTAAACGATAATAACATCCAAATAACAATGAGCACTTCACTTAACTCCGTGTCGTGAGATATCAGACTTTCTCCGCAGAGCATTCGAAACCAGTCATTGCCAGGAACAGAACATTCACACTCTTACATTACAATACGTGTTTTAATTGAGTACCTATAGAAGTGAGACAGAGAACAGTTTTGCCAAAAAGGTTAGATGAAGACAAAGTGACAAATACACGACAGCGCGACCTACCAGCTAAACGACAACAAATTGAAGACTTCTAAGACATAGTGGACGATTAAGACTAAAGTGAAATAAAGACCTAATGAAAGGTGATAGGTCTAAATGATTGCATCATCTGCCAGAAATTGTCAACAATTTCTGGGAATCAAAAACTAAGAGCACAGGGATAACCCTGTGCTAGTAGTTTTTGATTTCCAGAGCACATGGAATCTTAATGACGGTTCTGGTATATGTATAGGACTTGTTCATTCACCAGCTGTACCACTGAAGTCGTCAATATTTACTTAAAGGCATAGTTAAGTAAATATTGACGACTTCAGTGGTACCTTCCTAGCTATAGCTACCGACTGCGATCCAAATACCACACTTAGCACAATTTGCAATCCAAATTACATGTGGCAATTTGGAATATATGATTCTTACTCGTACAAGAGTCTGGAAATTCAAGTAATAAAAAACAAAACTGAAAGACTCATGGGAAGGTAAGGTGCTTAGCCTCCAGCGGCGTCGCGGCGTCACCAAGTCGCTTCAATTCGAATACAATAACACAATGAGGCATACACCACACATTACATAGCTAATAGCTATAAATATACCATGCAATCTGTATTGCGAGAGGTGACACAGTTGCATTATCGTTAATGGTTTCTACACGTGCTTTTATTATGTTTACAATTTACATGATGGTTGAATTACGGAATATAACATCATGTTTTGTAGTATTTGATTAAGACCTGACGATGATTTTATTGAGATGGGAGTATCTTTGGGTTCATTGCAGAATTCCCGTTGCAAGTATTTATACTCACAAAAGGATAACATTGAAAATAAAGTACTTGATACATTAAATACATTCCAGTCATTCCACAGGCAGAGCTGAATCTAAAATAATTTGTAGATGCACTAAGTAGTTCAACTTTTCTTTTAGTTATATACCGTCTAACCAATGACCACAGATCTTTAAACACATAACATTAGGTTTTTCCTATTTTTATTCATCAGACTCATTTTATAAATGAGTGTTTAAGAAACGGGAGAGGAAAACGAGCAGTAAAACACTCATCTAGTACCTAAGGACAAAAACACTGATGCAACTCGAATTCGAGTACCTAACTCGAACAATGCTGCCGAATTTAATTCACACCGAACCACTACTTGTCATACAGAACAAATTAGCTCAGCGAAAACGGTGGTGTAACTTGCTGATGTAACGCAAAGAACAATAGGCAAAATCCTTGGTTCACACTTGGACAAACAGATAAAGGTAACTACGATGCGACCCAGCTCATTAGCTTGAATTTTAAGCTGGTTGACGCAAAGGTAGTCTATATGGTATGCACAAGTTCGCATGTGGTAACAAAAAAGAACGTTCAGATTTTTATTTTATAAATCCAATTTTATAGACTGTTTTTAGGATACAATCTGACCTGATACTGAGTTCCACTCCTTGGCGGTTTGCATAATGAAATTAGATCTAAACGCTTCGTGCGAATGCATGGGTAGTATACCTACTATCCAGGTATTGGTACTGAGCCGTGCCTCTGCTTGTCTTATGGTGGAAATCGTTCACATCAGCATAATAGTAGGTATCTAAGATACAGATTTGATTTCGGACAGACAGGCAGACATGGACCAGACGAAACTAAAGGACACCGCCACCAAGACTGGATTATGTTTAACTTTATCTGTATGCCTGCCTACCCCTCACTAATCTTCAATATTGTATTATATTACATTGTAAAAGGATCATACAAAAGAACGATAGGAACCAAGCCGTAAGTTTGTTGCCTGTTCTTCTAGGCTTTGGTCGCGTGGAACTAGCACCTAGCTTTAAGACGTTTCAAAGTGATCCTTGTGATTTTATTGAATAAATACCTTTTGACTTTGACTTTAGATAGTACGTTTTAAAGGTACACAGAGTGTACCAAGCCACCATATTTATTAAGACGAGTGCAGTGAGACATCAGCAGCAAACGTGTTATTCAAAAGGCAAGGTCGTTTTGTCGAATAAAAGCGATTCATATGTTGTTCTTTTATTCTTTATCCTTTTCAAGGTTAGGCCCTTTGTATGTCTTCTATATTTTAGATACCAGGCGATTTTCTACTAAGAAAACTACCTGATGTATCGTATAGACACTATAGACATAGGCTATCTCCGGTTTGCAGCCAGAAGGTCACGCCATGTTTTGAAAAGCCTTTTCTTTAGTTTTAGAATAGGTATTGGTTTTCTAAACGAATGTTTATCATGTCTTCAATGCACTTTCCGGTTTTATCTATCGCTGCGCTGTTACATAAAAATATAGGGTAAGTAAAACAACAACTTTTATTTGAATTCTGAATGGCTTTGTTGCGATATCGGTTACATAATTAAGTATTAGATAATAAGCCGTTTGCGTAGTAATGTTCACAATCTTATCGTGACTTATTCATGATCACCATCGATAAACTTGCGAAGTGTTCTTGGCATATTTCAATATTTGTAGACGATGGTTTCTTCATAAGTATTTCCAAGTTCTTGGGTATTAAGCTAAGCGTATTTTCACACATATTTATAAAAATACATTTTCTATGGCTATTTTTGCTATTTATTGTCACGTAAACGTAATTTGAACTCAAATAAAAAGATAGAAAGAAGAAAAATATATAAAAACTTCTGATTATATTAGTTTTTTTCTATTTCCCGCTTTTTTCACTCAAAATGTTCCAAAATCAGGACTTAGCAAATAATTAATCTGGCAACGCTGATTTGACTTGACCACCGGTTCTCTTACCGTGTTGTAGGTAGGTATACCTACTTATAAATTCAATATCGACAAAATCTGTCAGTAAAACTTCTTATCAGCATTTGGCTGGCGTGGCTTATGTTTCACTTTGGAAACCAAACAGGCTGTATTTATTTTGAAGTATCATTACTTACACGTCCGTAAATTGATACCAAACCCATTACGCTGACTCATTTTGGTTTAAAATTGCTGGCTGTCTGGCAATTCGTGGAAGTTCAAGCGAATGCCAAGCCAAAACATTAGCACATTCATTCAATTAAGGATTTGCCAGTATTTAATTGATTACATTTTTTTTATACTACTTGCTGTCACAGCATTGCATCACAAGGCACGAATGATACGAACGTGCCACGATGCACATGAGGTAAGTATAACTGTGTTAAGCCTCATGTGCATCGTGGCACGTTCGTATCATCATTTTACGTCATGTGACTGTTTTTTTTACCGAAAACCACACCCTTTAAACAGTAACGCTG
The DNA here is from genome assembly GCA_932294275.1 of Chloroclysta siterata. Classification (NCBI taxonomy): domain Eukaryota; kingdom Metazoa; phylum Arthropoda; class Insecta; order Lepidoptera; family Geometridae; genus Chloroclysta; species Chloroclysta siterata. The sequence continues at coordinate 10,742,948 of OW028607.1, read as the reverse complement.
CTTAGCGGCAGAAATAGGCATGGTGGTAGTACTTCCCTGGACGAGCCCTTCACAAAGAGCTGTACTACTCCCGAACATAGATAATTTCAGGTGTCAAACCTTTCTTATTTTTCCCAGATTTCTTTTATGCTACTTGAAAATATTTGAGTAGCTGGCTGACTCATAGTTTATTGCAATTAACTATGCATTGTCTTGTCTACTTTATGCTTCGCGTTGTGCAATTTTTTTCAGTTTTCTGTTCAATCAAAGTCAACACACTATCGGAAACGCATACCTATATCTTAAACTCTCAAAAGTTTTCCTTTTAATGTTTTTATTATTGATTCGATATTGTAGGTACCTACATCGGTTTTAAAATAAAATTCAGTTTTATATGTTTAAGAAACGGAATTTGTTTTAGGTAGGTAAGACTTGTCAAAACATCTTGTTTTAACAGTTACCTATGTTTACGTGTTTTAGAAAACTTGTAAACAGCGGAGGAATGAAGCATTACGCCTGTTTTTTTCCAGGTCTTGTTACTGCTTTTACATCGGTACTTCGGTAGGTACTAGTTTTCTTTTAGATTCTAGGTTTTGTGGGTTTTGGTTTGGTCCTCTTCTTCTTCTTATTCTAAAGGCTGCTAAGGTAATATTCCAGGCTTGGTAAATTTTCGAGTGCATGTCCATTTTCATATTGTTAGGTAGGTATAGGAAGGCATGTAGGTCAGTAGGTACTTGTTTAACCTACCAGTAGGTAGGTACCTACGTTTCCAGCCAGTCATGTCTATAACTAGATAGGTATCCAGGTAGGATAGGTCGGTACTTAGAACTAGATAGGTAGGTACCTGACTTAGGTAATTTCTGGCTCTTTTGAATGGCCTCACCTACCTATATATTCTCTTCAAAGGAATTAAACTTTACTCTTCAAAGGAATACCTGCCTACCTAAGTAGGTAGCTAGTACCACAGACACCTAGTTACCTATCTAGGTATCTGTTTTATACAATTTTTTCACAGGTTTTGTAGGGGTCAGGGCTAAATTATTGTGGATACCAATTACGTATCTAGGTAGGTAGGTAGGTGGGTAAGATGTTTTATTGAAGCAAAAATCTTAAAACAATGGATCTTTTTGTGATAATCTGCGGTCCCACGATAAGACCTTAGTAGGTATAGGTACCTACCTACCTACCTACCCATAGCTAGGTGGATAAAATAATGGTAATTGTAAAAGATGGAATTTTCCATTATGCAGACCTAACTTTTTTTTTTTTTTTTAACCTAACCTAACCTATACCTACCTAACCTATCAAGCATAGGTTACCTCAGAAACTACCTACCTAATACTACTTCGACCTCACTACGTACCTACCTACCTCATTCATAATACATAGGTTAATGATAATTACCTAGTTATGTTAATTGCTCTGTTTACCTACCTACATTGACAAGATTTACATAGGTAGGTCATGATGAATTTTAAGAAATAAACCGTTAATCAAATTCACTTCCTATCAAATTACTGTCGTTTGCTCATTGTAGTTGAAACAATTAACTAGGTACTTATTAGTGCAAGAGTTACTTCAGTTCTAGGAGTCAAGTGAAGTGAAATCGAACGAAACGGAGTACGGAGCACAAAACGGCATTGCTTTATGTCGCTCAATTTCGTCGATTCTCAACGCCTTCGTTAAACCAACAGAGACGCTCAACCATCAAATCACTAAATTCCGATCACAAAGCTACACAACACAATAACACACCATAATAACTTTCGAAAAAGTTCTTTTACTTTTGTCACGCACACAAAAAAGTTCGAAAAAAGAAAGCACCGCACGCCGAGCGAGAGACGACGTTCGTCGACCACCGAACCAAACAAACTAACAAAACAAACTTGCTTGCTTGCCGTTGGTTGGTTGCTTGCCGTTGACGCCGAATAGCTCCATTCAAAACCAACCCGTAAGGTAAGACAACTGAGTTTGAAAGTCATTTACCGCAAAGGTCCAGCAAACTTAAAATCATCACGGTAACTTAGCCAGTTAGCAATTCGAGGAACGCTGGCTATGCGCGTAAGTAGCGCGGTTATACTGCTTCCATCTCACTCTAACCTTCAAGTTAAAGAAATAGACAAATATTATAGAATGGGACAGGTGTATAAAACAGTTCAATCGCCCGCCACGAATGTCAATTTCACTTACCTACCGGTGTTTTAAAACGCTGCCGTTAGGGCTAAATCTAGGTCTCTCGATTTTTAAGGCATGGTTTTTATTTATGGCGGTTTTAAAGAGCATATTTTAAAAGGTGACTACGTTCTATTCGATCAGTGATACGAGCCATGATGAGTGACTTATTATTCTTACGTACGTATAGATATAGTTTTGTTTGACTTACCTTATTGGGGCCACTGGTAAGGATGTAATTCTCTTCCGATAAGTCTTGACCTCATTAGCATTCGTCCATACGTCATTATTGTTGATGGTCTTTGTCGGTTTCAAACTTTTTTCCGTTGATTTCGGCCTCAAAGTTGGCGGCAAAATGCTCTCGGGCTTTGGAGGCGATGGTTTCGCTGGAGCATGAGATTTCTTTACGATATGCAACACAACATTGGAGGCTTTCGATTCCTGTCTGAATATGGGAGCTTTGGTTGGCCCTCCAGGGTCTGGGGTGGCTGGTTTGCTCCTGTTTGGGCGTTCAGGGTCTGATGGTTTGTCAAGACGTCTAACTGACGGCCTAAGGAAATCTATCGATGATCGCTTGCTTTTCGATTTTGATGCTTCTTGAGGCGGTACTAAAATTTTATAATGATAGGTATTAATAATAATACATGGAATTTAAAATATGGTCATGTTAGGAGATCTTTTCAATGTTACCTGTACGAGGCCTATTTCTTGTGATAGGCTTGGTCTCCGCGCTGCCTATTTTGGTGGTTTCCTCGATAGAACTCGAAGGAGTAGGGGCGGCAGGGACCGCCTTGCTACGTGAGCTGAATGTGGCTCTAAAGAAATTCGCCGAAAAAGCTTTGCTTCGTGTTAGCCTTGAAGTGGATTGCCTAAAAAAGAATTAACGTAAAAAAGGTCAGCACACAAAAATAAAAAAAGGATTTTCACCAGGGGACACCCGGGTTTGAACCGGGGACCTCTCGATCTGCAGTCGAATGCTCTACCACTGAGCTATATCCCCCTATGATCAAAACTTTGAAATAACGCTACGCACGTTACAGGTTTCCCAGCACCAAACACTTTGCAAACTAGTTCTTATTGAAAATCATAGATGGCGCTGGTAGTACGAAAACATCGCTTGAAAAAATTATCATGCCCAGTGTTTTTAGCCTTAGTAGGATTATTCATAGGCATTGAATTAGGTAAAAACTCACTGTGGCTTGGTGTTATTTGGCCCCGCAGGTGCCTTCTGCTGCATAACCTCCTCGATCTAAAACAAAACAAAGGCAGAACTGAAAATGATGAAACAATCGAAAAACAAAGGTAATAGTTAAAAGATCCATGCATCACAACCAAGGTCTTGATCAGTTACGCGATAAAAGTACGATAAACCTTTTTCATAACTTGTTGAAACATTTGATTTTTCACTGAATATTCACTAACATCACTGCAGTTCATCATTTAATTGGTCTGCGAAGTTTTGCTAGATTAGTGCAAGTGGGTGTTATCTAAAAATGTTTTATCAAAGATAGGGATGGATGGATAATGATCGATAACCTTACTTTTTACCTATATATAGCTAATAGTTTTACCTACCAAAGTAAACCTGTATTCTCTAGATCTTCGAACCGCTAGCATGGTTGGAATATTTAAATACCGATTTCAATGCAAATTTCGTGCGAATTAGGTTTTTTGTGAGCTTTATTGTCACCTCTGACATTTGCCGACATAAGTTTGAAGACTTTATGGCATTCGATGACATTCTACTTTGTCAATCATAATTTATCGATAAGTTTTATCTCAAAATTATTATGTTACAATTTTAAATTCGTAATATCTTTTGAATGGAAAGTCCGATTTAAAAAAATCGAGAAGTAATCTACAGGTTGAATAAACACACAACAGTCTTGAATACGGAATGATATAGGTAATTGGTTAAGAATTATTATTATTATGGTATGGATGGTTAGCATGGTCTGATTTTGTTCCGCATTTCTATCAACTTTTAAAATGTAAAAAATAAGTTATAGTAACATAACTACGATAGTTAGACATATGCATGGTATCGCTGACTTTTTCTGTAGATATCGATGTGTTCTCTTATATTGTAGAACATTTTTGTGTTCTATCAATAGTTTCCGCAGCGCATGCGATGAAAGACATTATGGCCAATTTTTTTACACCTTGGGTTACATTATTGAAGTTTTATAAGGGATCCCTAATTTTTTTCTAGTAATAAATATAGCCTATGTTACTCAGGGATAATGTAGCATTCTAATGGTGAAAGAATTTTTGAAATCGGACCAGTAGTTTTGAGCCTATTTGTTACATACAAAAATACAAATCTTTCCTCTTTTTGATCGAGTGAGCGAAGCGAACGAAGATCTTAGTTTCAACTTGGGCGATTTGGCATTTTATGTATGTATGTATGTATGTATGTATGTATGTATGTATGTATGTATGTTTGTCTGGCGATAACTTTAGAACCGTTGATCCGATCTCCATGAAATTTGATATGTCGATAGCTTGTACTTGAGAAATTTACTGGTAAGTATATGAGTAAAATCGGATGAAGGGTTTTTGAGATATGGGGTTTTTTAAGAGGGCAAAAATAAAAAAAGTTACATAAAAAAATCAAGTTACATGTCATATGAAAGGGCTTTGTTTGGACATTCCAAAACAATTTTTACTTTTTTTTTGGGACGCTCAGTTTTCGAGATAAAATTTAAAAAGTTAAATTAAGATAACCAGCGATCCAAGAGCTCCCATCTCTAAGAGTTTCCTTGAAATCAAGGTTTTTCTACTGGTCAGCCAGTTCCTTTGATTTTTCTTTTTTTTTTTTCTTGAAATAATTTAAGGAGGTACTCAGTTCTCACAAAATGGTGACGACGACCAGGTCTGATGATGGAGCCAAGGTCTGTTCAACGGAACTCTTCAATAAATAGGCCAATAGAGTTGAAACTTGGTAACCATACCAAGTTAGTAGGCGGTAGTCAGAAAAAAGTCCAAAGATAATGTTTGGACTTGCCTCTGACTACTACCGACTCAAAGTTTTGATGCGTTCGTCGGGTCGCATCACGAGATCTCAGTTCGGGGCGAACTACTAGTTAATATTAGTGTAGATGTAGATTAGTGTAGAAGTGTAGATGTAGATTAGTGAAGATAGATGAAGATTATAGTGTAGATGTAGATATTATTGATCGAGTGAGCGAAGCGAACGAAGATCTTTAGTTTCAACTTGGGCGATTTGGCATTTTATGTATGTATGTATGTATGTATGTATGTATGTATGTATGTTTGTCTGGCCATAACTTTCGAACCGTTGATCCGATCTGCATGAAATTTGATAATTCGATAGCTTGTACTTGAGAAATTTACTGGTAAGTATATGAGTAAAATCGGACGAAGGGTTATTAAGATATGGGGTTTTTTAAGGCGCCAAAATAAAAAAAAGTTACATAAAAAAAACAAGTTACATGTCATATAAAAGGGCTTTGTTTGGACATTCCAAAACTATTTTTACTTTTTTTCTGGGACGCTCGGTTTTTGAGATACAACAAAAAAGTTAAATTACGATAACCAGCGATCCCAGAGCTCCCATCTCTAAGAGTTTCGTTGGTATCAAGGTTTTTCAACTGGTCGGCCAGTTACTTTGCTTTTTATTGTTTTTTTTCTTGAAAGAAATGAAGAATGTACTCAGTTCTCATAAAATGGTAACAAAGACCGGTCTGATGATGGAGCCAAGGTCTATTCAACGGAACTCTTCAATAAATAGGCTAATAGAGTTGAAACTTGGTTACCATACCAAGTTAGTAGGCGGTAGTCAGAAAAAAGTCCAAACATAATGTTTGGACTTGCCTCTGACTACCACCTGCTCAAAGTTTTGGTGCGTTCGTCGGTTCGCATCACGAGATCTCAGTTCGGGGCGAACCACTAGTTATTATTATGTAAAGATTCTTATCTACTCGACATACTAGAGTCGGTGGAATGAATGATGAGCACGTGTCTAAGCCAAGTGCACATCATTAGGTCCACTTGGTTGTTCTTTGGCACTGGAAATTGATGTCTGCGCATCAGAGGAAAGGTCTGCTTGTAAAAAACTTACGAACAATTCTAGAGAGAATTGAGAAACTGCTCTTATTTTAAAGTCGGTTAAAAAGTTGATGAACGTAGTACATCGTAGGGCACGATCCTATCGTACGCAATATGCTTCTGCTGGTGTCCAATCAGCAAGCAGTACAAAAAAAAATCTTTTAGTGTTGGCCGATAGCATAAAAACTTATTATTTTGATCGCGTATTTTCGGCCGTAGGTGGAGGGTTGTGTCATAACATCAATGCAACTGTTAATAATCTGTGGTCCTCAATACCACCAGGTACACCCACTACACCCTTCTCTCAGAATGGACTGCATTAGCACTGTCATGTCAATGAACTGATCCAAATAATGTGACCTTGGATTATCTTGGAGAGCCGGCATGGAAGTTAAGAAGCTTACAACCGTAAGACAAAATCTCGCTAGCACATTGTCATTTTAAGTTATCAAATTTGTGGTGGTTTAGATAATGTTAAAAACATTTTTGATCCAATCAAGTTTTGCGGGCTAAAAGTTTGAATAAGTACGAAAACTAGTAAAATAATATTTTTGATTTTATAAATCCTTTACAAATACATAGGTACTTAGGTACCTATAGGATTATTATATGGGATTGAATATATAGGAATAAATGCATAAAGGAATATTTTTATATTTGAACGTCCTAAAGCAAGGTCCCGTTTTACCCTTTAGGTACGGAACCCTAAAAACGTCAGTGTGAGGAGAAAACAAAAGTGGGGAAATAAAATGTTTGGGAATCTTCTCAATGACAGCTACATTAGGAAATAATGAAGAAAATCGAGGAAAAGGAAGGCCGAAGAATAAAGTCTATGAGCTAGATAACATGAAGGTCGACTTTAGTGGTAAGGGGAAGTAAATTTAAAGAAGCCGCATCGAAATGAGTGAAGGAGAAAATTTCACTTCATTCATTCATCAATCTTCAATAAACGGTCATTTCACTCCTTTTGCACAGTTTTGCACCAACTGTGGTCGTCCAGCGACAAAGCATCACAAAGCCCTTAAAATAAATTAAAAAAAAAGTGCTAAGGAAACATTAATATCACAACTGACATTGGTGTCGATGCTGTTGTTGCATTATTCTAAACTAACCTAATCTGACAGCTCTAAAATTATAGCCGTCCTTGTTGTTTCGGTCTTTTGGAAAGGGACGGCAATATTTTTAGTGCTGTCAAATTAGGTAAAATTAGGTAAATTAAACAACAGAATTGACACCAATGTCTAATAAATAGAAACAAACATAATTAAATTTCGATATCACAGGCCATGAAGTATTTATGTCGCATCTTTTGTCAAGTATCAACATACTTCAAGCAGAGTAGGTACAGGTACTGGGACACCACTATAAAAGCCCGGTCGCCACCGCGAAAGGGTAATGAGCGAGAAATGGTTAGGGGAACGGACTCCTTTTTAATGAAATAGGTTTACATTTCCACCAACAAAGAGTTTTATCTTTTGATTTCCAATGTATATTTCCATTAATATTTCCAATTTGTATTTCTTTAACTTTTGTCGTCGTAAATAAATAAATTTTCTTTCTTTCTTTCTTTCAATGCAAAGAGAAAAAGAGCTGATCGAGTTCATTTCAACACTTTCTGCTCGATCAGTCCTTTCCGCTCGACTATTTGTTGGTGGAAATACAAGTATGCAGTTTATTCTTGAGAGTTAAACGGACTCCTTAATGGCTCCGCTCCGCTCGCGGTGGAGACCGGCTTAATTAATTCGGTCAAGTGCGATCCTTTGCAATGTAATGTGACCACGAGTAAAATAAATTGCTGTTATTCACACCAGCTGTGACAATCTGGTGTGACCACGAGTCCACATTGGAAACTATATGTACCTATACCTATATTCGCAATACCTATATTCGCAATACCTATATTCGCAATAAAGTTAATATGATTATGATCAGTGGCGTAGCTATCGTAGGTGCAGGTGGTGCAGTGCACCAGGGCCCCGGAGCTCAGACGGCCCTCTAACCTAAGCTTTGAAAGAGAGGGTCAGCCAGCTCCCGATGCTAGGAAACCTTGAGCCTGCTTACAATTTTAAAGGCCTTTCGAAAGAGTGTGGTGAAAGGATTTTAAGCGCGCCTCAAGAGGCTCCTTTCGAGCACTTGGCACATGTTATAGAACTTTTTTTTCAGGCGACATAATTTTTTCAGGCGTTTTCATGTTTTCTACCCTATTCCTAATATTTTTTCAGGATTAAAGTCAATCCAATCGGAATCGTCCCCAAGACGCTGGTTGCATTTCCACGCTGAATGGCAACGCGATACGATTGAGTCGATAAGAATATAATATACTAGCGGCCTGTCCCAGCTTCGCATGGGTGAATATTCATTTTCTGAACATTTTAGGGTAAACTTAGACCGTAGGTTCAAGTCTCGCGTCTACTTATTTCATACATTTGCACGCCCTTCTCCCTGAGTGAGTGAGAACGCGCCCCGTGGAACCACGCGTTCGCTAATAATATTTTTAAGAGAAGGAACTAAAATTTTTAGTTTCGTAATATCTTTTGAATGGAATGTCCGATTTGAAAAATTCAAGAAGTAATCTATAGGTATTGAAATAGTCTTGAATAAGAAATGATTTGGAAATGGATAAGGATTAATATAAAGGTATGGATAACATGGTCTGATTTTGGTCGGCATTTCTATCAACTTTTAAAATATAAAAAAGAGATCTCTACTAAGAGATCTGAGGGGATGTCTACCGTGCCTGGGGATCAAAGTCGTGAAGTTTCAGTTTTTATGTTGAACAGAGGCAACTCTTAAGGCGAATGTATACCCCGATACTAGCGCCACTACATATTTTATTTAATCATTACGATAAATAAAGGAATTATCAAAAATTCGGAATTGTCCACGCGCGGACAATACCTATTACAAGCTTTTTTTTAATGTATCTGTAATAGTTTTGTTTTGTGTTACTCAGTCAGATACCTTGTTTGGAGAGCTTGGTGGCCACCAATAGGAACTAAACTCTTGAAACAAGTATCTGCCTAAATAATACAATACGAAACTATTAACGATGCATTAAAAAAAAAGCTTGTGAGAGGTATCGTGTACGCGCGGTCCGATTTTTTCATAATTCCTTTGTATAACGTAATGATAAAATAAAATATGTAGTGGCGCTAGTATCGGGGTATACATTCGCCTTATCCTGCACGTTCTATCACGTCGCACTGACCTTGCTCTCAAACCTTATCTCTAAACATAACAGATTACGTAGATTTTGTTATCGGAAACTGAAAATAATCAAAGAATAAACAGGGTTTTAGGGTTCCGCTCCCAAAAGGTAAAACGGGACCCTATTACTAAGACTCCGCTGTCCGTCCGTCTATCAGTCCGTCTGCCACCAGGCTGTATCTCATGAACCGTGATAGTAAGACAGTTGAAATTTTCACAGATGATGTATTTCTGTTGCCGCTATAACAACAAATACTAAAAAACAGAATAAAAAAACATTTAAAGGGTACATACAACAAACGTGATTATTTTGCCGTTTTTATAGATAATGGTACGAAACCCTTCGTGCGCGAGTCCGACTCGCACTTGGCCGGTTTTTTTATAGTTCTTGTATAAAACAAATAGTAGCTATGCAGTCTTAAACAAATAGGTGCTATGAAGCTATAGAGAGTCGACGTCGCGTCGCTACAACGCAATGTTGAGAGCACTGTGGTCTAGTGGTAGAGGCCCGTCTTCCAATCCTAAGGTCGTGGGTTCAAAAACGATCGAGCACAATGTGCACAGTGCCAGTAGGTACTCTCAAACGGTGAAGGAAAACATCTTGAAGAAACTGGCTTGAGAACCCAAAAAGTTCTAAAACATGTTTCAAGTGTTTGAAAGAAGCCTCTTTGAGGCGCACTTAAAATCCTTTCACCACACTGTTTCGAAAGAACTAGTGACACGACAAGAATGATAAACATTATCAAGGATTTGAAATCGTATATCTTTTTGCAAAAAAGTTAATTTAATTTTTAATTTACAATAGAGTATTATCATTCATTCATTCATTCAGTTGGAGTGAACTAGCTGTTTAGGATATTGTATTGTAGGTATAGACAGACTGCATGCTGTCACGTATGACTTCATTAGAGGTATCAATTTGCAAGCAAACTGCACCTAACTAAACTGACCCCTGCCAACCGACCCCTATAAGGAGCGGTTGTAAAACGATGCCAATAAAACCGATGTTCAGCTCCTTCGAGGACAAATCGAAGATTGCTGTATGTACCTACGTAGTCTTCTTCAAGTTTATTTAATTTTAAAACGTCCCTCCCACACGGCGTTTTTGAAGACATCATCTTCCTGCCCTTATCCCACGCTGCATGGGGTCGGCAGAACAGGTTTTCTTCTTCCACTTTCCTCTATCATTCGTCATCTCGGTGCTCACTCCTTTCTTACTCATATCACTCGTAATAAAAACGCCCTACGACGAGCTTTTTCTTATTTTTATACGACTAGCTTGATACAAGCAGATGGCCCACTTGATGTTAAGTGATAAACATCCCCTATAACAAAGCATTGCCTCGCAAGTCACGCACGATAGGAACGTGCCCCACGATGCACTGCCCTGCGTCCATCAACTTGAGGCATGCCTCATGTGCCTGTAATTACACCGGCAACCACACTCTTCAAACCGAAACACAGCAACGCTGCTTGTCAGGAGAAATAGGCAGTGTACAGCCCCGGACGAGCCACACACAAAAAGCTCTACTACCTATTAATACTTTGATTTTATGACTGAAAATGAGCGAGGAGCCTCTTTAAGGCGCACTTAAAGTCCTTTCACCACACTGCTTCCAAAGAAACCACTGACACAAGAATAATAATTTTTACTGGCTGCCATAATTACCCATTGGTAAAATCAATAGATAGATGAGGGTAGCCAAAGATCGTTTGAAACTGAAAGTGCATGAGAGTATGCCCAGCAGTGGGCTGAGCCAGGCTGCGGATGATGATGATTTTAAGCATTGTTTATACTTTGAAAGATTTTGAGAAGGCCATAGTGACACACCAAGATGTATCGTTGCGAGATCGATATCTGGAACGCGTTGCAACAGCCGCCCACACTCTTGGTTTTGCTGATCTCTTTCGAAGGTTTCCAACGGGCTGAATGTGTGCAAGTACGGGCCGACCGTATATCTCATTGGTAAGTCAAAGTCAAATGGTATTTATTCAATTGAATCAAAAGGATCACTTTAGAGTGGTATGTCTGCCTTCCGCGACACACATGTGTGTCATGCATTTTGCATGCATGCAATTCAAAAATAAAAAACTCCAAAAAACATAAGCACTATTAAAATAACATATTGATCCGATTAAGATAACTACCAAAAAGTTTGTTTAACTTAGGGTTGCCATCCGTTCGGGTTTCCCCGGATTTGTCCTAGTTTTGTCCGGGAGCGTCCGGGCGGGATTTTAAATTTAGTCATCATTTTAAATGTCACACGTCAAATGACGCGACACGGGCTCTTTGAAAATAAATATTTTTTTTTTATTATACTGACTAAGTTTTAAAAAAACCTGTTGACATGTCTGGGTTTTGGGCTCCAAAATCCGGGGATTTCACGCGTCTTGTCCTGGTTGCTAAATTTTAGAAATGGCAACCCTAGTTTTACTAGATGTCGTCGCCGAAAACGCGCGATACAAAATATCTATGGTGCCTCTCTTTTCATTCTAGCATACCTCTCTTTCTTTTAAGGGGCTGTCAACTGTCAAACAACTTCTCGCTCATATAAAAAAAATAAGATATTAAACTGAAGGTAGTTTGGAAAAATCGCAAGCACAAAGTTTCGGATGAAAAACCATTACAAGGGTTCATTAAAATTTTTTTTTGAGCCTAACACGATTTCCTACCTAAAATATTGCTATAAGTACTTACTAGTTATCGTAAAAAAAATTATGTTGGAAAACTGGTTTTATTATCAGACCAAATTGTAGTTTCAAGCATTGAGAATTGACTTTAGGAAAACCCTCTTGAAATAATTACAACCCACGTAGACATGTAGGTACAACGTACCTACGAGTACATTTTCGAATGGCAAGTTATCAATGAATCGTCATTGAACAAGCAAATTGACACAACGTTATCAAGTAATGCCCTATCAGAGAGCGAGCTACCTAGCAATAATAAAAGTAAAAGTTAACTGATTGAACCTCTTTGGTATATAGAGAAAGTGTGGAATCTGTGAGCCCTACCTGCCATTTAACTTCAGCTTAGTGTATCTATAACTTAGAGATCAACCTATGTTAATTGGCTACTTGAAGGCAGCTTCCAAATAAACAACGATAGATAAATACAAAAGTTAACAAACCTTTAATAAGTGCCTTTTACGGCACTGTGCAGAAAACAAAACTCTTTGGTAAAAACACACAGCAGCAACACCTCTTTCTTAAGAATAAATTCAAATATAGAACTCTTCTCAAACTACACAACACAGATAATATTACACTCTGTAAATGAAACTCAAATGCACATCACTATGACTGGCCGTTATCAGCTGTTATCAAAAAAAAATTGTTTTTAAAATCACCTGTTTGATTTTAGAACGAGTTTTTCGCGTTTCGCGCGCTCTTAGCAATGCGATGCCACTTACTAACGAAAACATGGAGTGGTTTTCGGTTGCGTCAACTTGGAACCCAGTGGGTGTTGTGTGTGATAAGGTTTTGCGTGCATAACCAGTACTTACGTATATACCTATATAGCTCTTAGGGAAGATTATAGGGAAAATAATCGAACAAATAACTAAGTAACCTATGTTTGTAGGTGCTTAGGTTATATTTATACATAATTATAGGTAGGTATAATTAAAGAAATAAAAGTAAAGATTACTTTTTTAAGGGTACTACGGTAATTAAAGGCTCTATAATAGCGTCAGAAATTCGTTGGTCCCTGGTTCCGGTTCATCCAAGTAGAATTAATGTAGGTAATTCGATTTTGTAAGATTCGAAAAATACGAACTGAATGTTTGCTTTAAAACCATACTTAGGTAGGTTAGGTAAGGTAGGTATAGGTACTACTTCTAGGTAGATACTACAATAAGGTTTCGGACTCAGAATAAAACCCAATGGAGGGAGCTACGAAGCCACAGACCAACAATCAGATCAACAAACTAAACCTTCAAACTTATAACACCCTTTTTTATAGCTATAATAAAGCTTTATTAAATAATAAGCTTTTTTTTCATAGCTATAATAAAGGGTTCATTTTTTTTAATACAACCAAGTTGACAAACAAGCTTACGGCCCGCCTGATGGGAAGCGGTTACCGTAGCCTATGAACGCCTGCAATACCAGATGAATCACTAGAGCATTGCCAACCCTTAAAAAATTTTAAAACGCCCTTTTTGAAGAGCCCCATACTACAGTTTATCAGAAAAACCTCAGCAGGGAGATCATTCCACAGCCTAAGTGTTCATGATGCTAAAGTGCTGACTAAAACGTAAATTGTAAAATTTAGTATTTCAATATTCATCCTCACTGTCCGGTCTAGTGTTCTGAATTCAATCCCAAGTTCATTTTTAAATGACATTTTGAATTTCGAACGCTATCTTACTTTCGCTTGCTGTGACCACAAAATTTCTAAACATTAGGACACGTTCGTATACGTAATTGCGCCTATTGTAAGGTAAGTACGCCTACGATCATTGACAGGTTTTCTTTGCGTTCTGCGGTTTCGCAATGCATCCGATTCAACAGGATACTGTGTCGACAGTCGACAGAACCACAGAATAAATAGTAGTAATACACAGCTCAGACGGAACAACTGTAAGTTCTTCAACAACTGTAAGAATTTCAACTCACGTGGAAATATTGTTTTTGTTCCTTACTTTACCTAATTTATATTTATACCGATCTGAAATCTGAAAATAGTAGATTGTTTACCAAGGGAGCAAACAACTATTTTTATGGCGAGAGTGTTTTTTGAATCCAGAGCGGAGCGAAGGATTCTAGAGTAGAATCCCGAGCGTAGCGAGGGATTCTAAAGTAGAATCCTAAGCGTAGCGAGGGATTCAAAGTACTTCACTCGAGCTTAAAATAGTGTTGCTCCCGAGGTGGACACTCTACTTTTTATCACCCTCTATGAGAAAATAACTTAGTGCAACTTATGAATAATCATAATCATAGTCACAAATTCACGAAGTCACAAAGTCACAAAGTCACAAAGTCACAAAGTCACAAAGTCACAAAGTCACAAAGTCACAAAGTCACAAAGTCACAAAGTCACAAAGTCACAAAGTCACAAAGTCACAAAGTCACAAAGTCACAAAGTCACAAAGTCACAAAGTCACAAAGTCACAAAGTCACAAAGTCACAAAGTCACAAAGTCACAAAGTCACAAAGTCACAAAGTCACAAAGTCACAAAGTCACAAAGTCACAAAGTCACAAAGTCACAAAGTCACAAAGTCACAAAGTCACAAAGTCACAAAGTCACAAAGTCACAAAGTCACAAAGTCACAAAGTCACAAAGTCACAAAGTCACAAAGTCACAAAGTCAAAAAGTCACAAAGTCACAAAGTCACAAAGTCACATAGTCACATAGTCACATTGTCACAATGTCACATAATCTCATAATCATAATCATGTATTTATTGTAATTTTATTTATTTTCATAAAACTAAGTAAAATCTGAATTTGAGTAAACAATTATGAACAAAGGTGGAATGCGCGTTTCACGTGTTTTTGTTTATTTTTATTTAGTTCAGGCGCTTTTTTTTTAATCATAAAGCCTGCTTGTTCATACAGTGTTCGGGATCTCTTTGGTGATTGGAACTTTTACTCAATAAGCACATTCCAAATTCAAATCACATTACCGCCCTTGGGCGGTAAAGTACTTTACCGCCCTTGGGATCAAAGTGCTATTTTGCTACCTGTTTTCGAAGAGCAAACTATCTATTTTCGAATTGATGTGATAAAAAAGCCTTTTTTTGCTTTTGTTAATATAAAATTCTAATTACGTCTAAGAAACAGGTGGTTATAATTTTAATATTATGCCGATACTTTATGATACGCGTACTTCCAAAAGGTTGACTTTAAATGCTAGATAATTATATCATTTGTATTTATACATTCTTAAGATAAGCGCAAAAAAAGACCAGTTGCGCTCGTTAAACTGGACGCATAAAAACAAATAACTACCTACTGTATGTCGTTGATAGGTAGTTGCATAAACATTTTCGTATGTCGTGATAGGTAGATGTAGGTCAATACGATTCAAAGGACCAATCTATAGGTAGTTACCTTATGTACCAACAGACCAACCAGCGCGTCATAATTACATTTTGAATTCTAGCCCGGTTTATTGGAAGTGATTATTGGTTGAGATTTTGTAAATAATTAAATCAATTATTCATTATAAGTGACTTAATAATTTCGTGATTGAATATAAAATGGCAAGTGGAGGCAAAGGCACAGATAAAATATAGCTAAGTATTATTTTAATAGGTGGTACTATCGTGTTGAACTACAACTTTTGTATATAAATTTATTGTTGTTTTTGACTCCTAGCTACAATTTTTACTTCTATACTGCTGGCATAGAAATAAAAATTGTAGTGTCCGTGGCTTCATTCGTTTTTTGCTTACCCGTATAACAGCAGCCTATTTAATGATATTTCAGGTTACAAGCTAGTATAACCTATATTCCACGTTTCATCCAAATCCGTGCAGCTTTTACGGTTATAAGTGGGAACAAACATATAAAAAACGCACAAAATTTCGCATTTATTTAAAACTAGCAGCTTCTCGCGGCTTCGATTTGTATTTACCCCAAGTTTTAAGTCAATCGCACCACGCGTCAAAAAACTCCCATACAAACTTTCACATCCCTTTGCACACTTATTAAGGGTAGTTTTAAAAAACTAAAAATGCCTTTCCTATTTTTTAGCCTTGGAGTACATGTACTCCAAGTTTCAAGTTTGTAGGTTCAAGGAATACTATTTTTCATACAACCGTTTTCAACCCTTTTTACACACTTAGGGGTTGAATTTCCAAAAATCCCTTCTTAGTACACCTCTACGTCATAAGACCTATGTACTCTTCAAATTTCAAGTCTCTAGGACCAGCGGTTTAGGCTGTGCGTTGTCTATATGTCAGTCAGTCAGTCAGTCAGTCAGGACTTTGAGTCTTATAGTATTAGAGATATTAATAATAATGCTATGTATATTGTTTAGTAAATTTATGTAATTATTTTGAATTTAGTTCTTTTACCGCATACGAAAATTAATTTAAAAGTTAGCGACGTTATAATTCCCCTCAAAGATTTTGATATATGATTATTTTACTGTTGTCATAATAATCACTTATCGGTTTCCATCGTGTTTTAAGTTTTAAATGGCAAATTAACGGCTCAACGCTACTGACAAGTCGACAGCGTGTGGGTTAAAAACTACATTCATATTTAAACAGAAATCTTACATCGACGATTTTGTTAAGTAGCCCGCACTTCGCTTCAGACGACGCAAGTTAATGAACGCAAAATTAAATAAAAATATTGATATTAATATAATTACGTTATGTTGACATCTCGACAGGCTGTAATAAAATGATAATTGAAGGTGTGTCTACCATTCCGATGATATTACACCCAAGTGGTGTTGAATGGCATAATATGACGATAACTATGCGACTCTGACTGCCAGTACTAATAATATAATTATATTGTTTACTGCATAATTACATTATTATGATTAAGATAGAAAGATACCCATAAATTTATTTAATTTAATTAAAAATCTTTACATAAATTTTCCGATAAATTTTCCTATTGCACAGGAATTGATAGTAATAATGCGAGGCTTGGTTCAACTTTTTGTGCGCCAAATGTAATAGGTAGTTGGTTCTTAGTACTATGATATCTGAAGAGATGTCTACTGTGCTTAGGAAACAAAATCATGAAGCTGTTCCTGTTAAGGCTACATCTGACAGAGTAAGGAACAACTTTTCACCCATGCTTCTATTTTTGATAGCGCGATGTTCCAGAGCACACCTTGATTAGTTGAAGACGAAATGCGAGCACCTACATCTTCTCAAACAAGCCGGCCTTGCCAGAAAGACATCAGTCAATGCGCATGTACTACATAACACGCAATACCTAGATACTTCGTCAACGTAACACTAAATTTATTACTATCCTATCTAGCACAAGCTCGACTCAGAATTCGCAATTACTAGAAACAGTCGTATTAATCCTATCGGCGCTGGAATATTAAGCAGTCTAACTAGGTCTGAATTATGAATGAATGAGGTGTTAGGCGAAGGCATGTGCGTCGGCGAACATTCGGGTCAGGCTTGTACGTGGGCACAGGCGTCGGCATTCATCATCATCAGCTGTATTAGCGGATAAATCATTAAATATGCCTAAATAAGATCCAACGATAAAATTCCGTATATAGGCAAGCACCAATATAGACAAATAGTTTTTTAGACCAACATTATAGTAGCGTATGCTAATTAATTATTAGCATTAAAGCTGACAGGTGGC
Organism: Chloroclysta siterata; assembly: GCA_932294275.1. Taxonomy (NCBI): domain Eukaryota; kingdom Metazoa; phylum Arthropoda; class Insecta; order Lepidoptera; family Geometridae; genus Chloroclysta; species Chloroclysta siterata. The sequence continues at coordinate 10,725,220 of OW028607.1, read as the reverse complement.
CAAGTATTTAATGTCACTGTTACTTTTTAATGTCCATCCGAGCACATCCATCTATTTTGTTTATCTGGGCATAAATAACTTATTTTGTATATGTATTTCTGGCATTACAATTAATTATAAAAATAAAACAGAAACGACTTCATTACTTTGATCCCCAGGCACGATAGATATATCCCCTCAGATCTCTTAGTACCAACTCAAGATTCTTCCGAGGATATCTAAGGAGGTTAGTCAGAAGTACGTCCATTACATTTGTTACATACCGTACCGTACATACGCACATTTTGCAGTAGTTGGTATTCCATACATGGCCGGTTGCAAGCCCATCACCTCTTTATAAAAGAGATTATGACAAAATATTTATTCGAAATAACGTCTTTACTTTAGTTTTTATCTGGTTCATTCTGTCCATACTTTTTTACCCCGGTTGGTAGATTTACACCATGAATCTACTAGTAGATACAAAAGTGCCAAATACAAGCGACGGACTTTTTCTAGTGTTTGTCACTGTAGTTGCCTGATGTTTTTTTTTTTATTTTTTATACCACCAACTGATGGAACAAGCACATGGCCCACCTGATGTTAAGTGGTAACCATCACCTATAACAAAGCATTGCCTCGTAAGTCACGAACGATAGGAACGTGCCCTACGATGCACTGCCCTGCGTCCATCAGCTTGAGGCATACAGATGTTAAGCCTCATGTGCCTGTAATTACACCGGCAACCACACTCTGATGTACTTTTTTTTAAATCTATTGATGTCCAGTCGTCGGATGGAAGGATGAAGATCTCCTTGGTGAATGTAGTTAACCTAGACTAGCTCACTAGTAGTAGCTTTGCCTTCTGTGCTGTAGGCTGTGGGTTTGATCCCTACCAAGAACAAACATTTGTGTAACGAATATAGATGTCTGTTCACTGTCTGGGTTTTATATAATATTATAAGTAAGTATATACAAAAAAGTTACATATACATATAATGTATTTTAGTTATCTGGTTCCCATTTAAGCTTTGCCTAGTTTGGGGCTAAATAGTGATGTGTGGAATGTCCACCAATACATTATGTATACTAGTGGTTCGCCCCGAACTGAGATCTCGTGATGCGACCCGACGAATGCACGAAAACTTTGAGTAGGTGGTAGTCAGAGGCAAGTCCATACATTAGGTTTAGACTTTTTTCTGACTACCGCCTACTAACTTGGTATAGTAACCAAGTTTCAACTATATTGGCCTATTTATTGAAGAGTTCCGTTGAACAAACCTTGGCTCCATCATCAGACCTGGTCGTTGTCACCATTTTATGAGAACTGATAACCTTCTTAATTTATTTCAAGAAAAAAATAAGAAAAAGCAAAGGAACTGGGCGACCAGTAGAAAAACCTTGATGTCAACGAAATTCCTAAAGATGTGAGCTCTTAGATCGTTGGTTAACTTAATTTAACATTTTTGTTGTATCTAAAAAACCTAGAAAAAAAGTAAAAATTGTTTTGAAATATCCAAACAAAGCCCTTTCATATGACATGTAACTTGATTTTTGAATATAACTTTTTTATTTTTACCCTCTTAAAAAACCCCATATTTTAATAACCCTTCATCCGATTTAACTCATATACTTACCAGTAAATTTCTCAAGTGCAAGCTATCGACTTATCAAATTTCATGCAGATCGGATCAACGGTTCGAAAGTTATGCCCGACAAACATACATACATACATAAAATCCCAAATCGCCCAAGCTGAAACTAAGATCTTCGTTCGCTTCGCTCACTCGATCAATAATTAAAAAACTTACCCATGGTTTCCAGTTAATGTCCAGCTAATCAGTATCCACACAGAACTGCCTGGCTTCTTGGGTAGCAGGGATTGTATCACTTTATCACAGAATCTTCGGAACTAACAGTCACAGTTCACTTAAGTATTACCTACTTCAATCTAGTTCATAACACAGCACAAAAGTACTTAAATTAATCTGTGAAGAATATATGTAGAAATAACTTGATAAAGTAAAAATAAAAGTATTTATAATTTAAAACAACAGTTATGTATAAACAGACCTACCTACTTATTGTATAAAATATTTATAAAATCTACTTTCATAAAAATACATATTGGTAGGTAAAGATACCCAAGAAATATATTTTAAAATAGCAACTGACGACGTATTAAAATGAAGCACGTCTTTCCTGCTGTAACCACTACATTACATGACTCTCAGCTTGGAAGCTGCAGCAATTTCCATACATACAGGGTAGCAATGAATTAAATCCAATTACTTAACTACCAAAACAAAATAATATTTTAGGGCTGAAAGAAAGAGTGCCTTTGAAAGGTTAGCTGGAAGTTCCTTGTTTTTAAGGCGAATGGATACCCCGATACTAGCGCCACTACATATTTTATTTTATCATTACGTTAAACAAAGGAGTTATCAAAAAATCGGACCGCGCGTACACGATATCTATCACAAGCTTTTTTTAATGTATCTGTAATAGTTTTGTATTGTATTATTTAGGCAGGTACTTGTTTCAAGAGTTTAGTTCCTATTGGTGGCCACCAAGCTCTGCAAACAAGGTATCTGACTGAGTAACACAAAACAAAACTATTACAGATACATTAAAAAAAGCTTGCAATAGGTATCGTCTAGGCGCGGTCCGAATTTTTGAAAATTCCTTTGAATAACGTAATGATTAAATAAAATATGTAGTGGCGCTAGTATCGGGGTATCCGTTCGCCTTAGGAAAAAGTCTTACAACAATCTCTAAATCATGGTCACCGCGCGCAATCAAAAAAGCGTTACTAAACGAAATCGACTGTCGAGTTAATCCGCGTTATTCGCCACAAAACGACTTAGGTACCTTCGTAAGCACCTGCTTACAAAGTGCAAGTAAAGTACCTACTTTACTTACTAGGTTAGATACCTACCTACTACTACCTACCTGAGAGCTACACTGAGAGCACTGGTGGTCTAGTGGTAGCGGCCCCGCCTTCCGATCCTAGGGTCGTGGGCTCGAAAACCGGTCGTGCACCAATGAGTTTTTCCGTTCAAAAATTTATGTGTACAATGCCAGTACGGTGAAGGAAAACATCGTGAGGAAACGGGCATGTCGTAGAACCTAAAAAGTTCTATAACATGTGTCAAGTGCTCGAAAGGAGCCTCTTGAGGCGCACTTAAAATCCTTTCACCACAGTGTTTCGAAAGAACTAGCTAGACGACAAGAAGACGAAGAAGTCGCTGGTAAGTTAAGTTGCAGTACCTACCTAAGTACCAGAGTGGAGTTACATTTACGTCACTAAAGAGTATCTGGACCGTGGAAATAGGTACCGTGACCGCTTTTGTCATGTTCTTTCAAATCTGGTGGGCCTTGGCTCTTTGTAGCACTACTCCACAATACAGAAAGGTGCCTTCTACAGGTAAAGGTATAACTATACATACCTGCACTACCTACTATAGGTCTACCAGATTCTCATGAAAAAATCCTCATCTTTATCCCACTTCATGTGGATTCGGATAGACCACCAGTGCTCTTTGGAGCACTTGATGCAGTTTTAGAACTTTTTAGGTTAGGACATGCCGGTTTCCTGAAGATGTTTTCATTCACCGTTTGAGAGTACTGGCACTACTGTGCACATACCTATGCTTTTTTTATACAACTAGCTGATGGAACAAGCAGAAGGTCCACCACAAAGCATTAACTCGTAAGTCACGCTCGATAGGAACGTGCCCTAGAATACACTGCCCTGCGTCCATCAACTTGAGGTATACAGATGGTAAGCCCATGTGCCTGTAATTACGCCGACAACCACACTCTTCAAACCGAAATACAGAAACGCTGCTTGGCGGCAGAAAAAGGCGTTTTAGAAGCAATAGGTATGTCACAGTTCAATGTACCGTCAGCAATTCAAGTTAATGACTTTTTCATAATTTCGTAATAGTTTATTATTTACCTACCATAGTTTTTCATCAAGTAATATGATGAAAAACTACATGAAACATGAAATAAAAATTACATGAGGGACTACAAACTCTTGTAATTGTAGAAGGCTCTCAATATATTTTTTAACCGACCGAAAAATTAGGAGTATTTCAATTAGACTGTTTTTATTTTTATGTTTGTTACCGCTTATCTCCGTCATTTTTATGAACCGATTTGAATATTTCTTTTTTTATTTAAAAGGATATACTTAGTAGTTCCATAGAAATTTCATCAAAATCGTTTCTGTAGTTTGGCTTCTAAATCAAAATAACAGGAAAATGTTATGTCATCCAAGTACCTAAATGAAATGGCGTATTTTGCTGTTTTATGGTTTCAGTGTAGGTATTTGAAGACGGTTTTTTTTGCAGTTATTTTCTTTCTTGAATCTTTTTTGAATTATAATGTTTTGGAACACTCTAGAGCGCTGTTAATTAGAAAACGCTATCTTTTGCTATCCCATTTATACCTCACCAATCACCATCGATTTAGTAAGTACCTACCTACAGTCAGCTGCAAAAGTAGTAGGTATTTAAGTAGGTTTAGGTATTTTAAATGCATCATTAGTAGGGAGTATTTTTTAGAAGGAAACTCTTTTCTCTCCCTCTCTTATCAAAACTAGACTTCCAATTCAGCCCGCAGAATATTAGCATAAGTTTTTACAAATGTGTAATTGTAAAAGGCTCTATATATCTTTAAGATCTATCTTAACGTAGAAAAAAAACAATGGACATGATCCCACAAAAACGTTAATATAGATATGAATAGCTCGTAATAATTTACTGCCAAATATTCGCTGTGTAAGATAAATAAAAAACTGGTAGAGCTAGTTGGGCCACATGAAGAATGCGTAAGGTAGCTATTATTATTATCGGTTTGTAGACCAATTTATAACAACATTTGGGTAGGTAGGTACCTTGGTAGTTTGTTTAAAAATTCGGTAGGTTGGTAGGTAAACTATAATACCTGCAGATAAAAAAAAACAATTGACATAATAAAGGCAAAAGACGTAGGTATGTATGTTTCATTCTACCAAAAGTAAAAGCGTTTTGTCACGACTCAGTCATCGGCGATCAATAACTATTAACCCCGATCTATTTATAGTAGCGATGCTACATCGTATCAACGAGAAAGCTCGTTCGAAGTAAACAAACACATAAAACATTAACTTCACTGCACCAATGCAATGCAGTAGCACGTTCACCGATCGATACTCGCACTACACTTAAAATTCCCGGTTTTTTGCCGCGCTTTTCGCTACACACTTACGGTTTCGTTTGAAAATGGAATTCTAAATGTTTTCACTGCGATTTGTATTGTTTATTTTATTAGTATGTGAACAAAATAGTAGACAATGAACAGATGTGTCGTTTACTACGACCGTCGCGTAACTGGCGACCGGCTAGGGCGCGCGGGGACGCTAGCGCGCACCCAAACTATAACCTAGCCAGTTGAAATAGCGGGGTGGTTGGTGTAAAACATCTGCTGTGCTCGGTAACAAAAACGGGGCGGGTTGTGACCATTCAAGGGACAAACTCGCTCGGAGACTTCCGCATTCATTTTGCTAAGTGTTTGGTATTCTGTGGCCCGAGCGAGGGGTGAATTTCTTTTGGCTATTGGATTTGATGAGCGTTGGTGCTTTTGTTGCATTTATCCGGTGACTGTAATCTCTCATAACTAGTCACTGTTAACCCTAAAAATAAATAATAGCTGGTCTCTACAATCTCTTTTTTGTAACCCGTAGTTACATTTACATACAGTATTTTTATTACTGACTGTACTTTATCAGCCTACAAAAATATTAATACGGGTAAAAAGACCTCTAACGGCCGGTTTCTGAAAGCCCGATCAAAACTAATCGCATGTCAAGTCACTTGCTATCTCTATCTAATTCGATGTAATAATTGAAATGGCGAGTCACTTGACATCCGATTAGTTTTGATCGAGCTTTCAGAAACCGGCCGTCAGGGTGGATTTACCAGTGTTATGTCCAAAACAAAGGCGGCAAAATGATTTTCCTAGTACCAATGTTGTCTGAAAATAAATAACATTTATTTATTGCCAACATGTACCTACATACATCAGTTATATAACTTAGGTCTAAGGTAGCTATTAGGCGAGTACCTACACGTATCCTGTAGGGCGCTGCAAATTATGTAGATAAGGTACTTATGTATTTATATAAGTACCTTTTATTTTCTAATCACCACACCTTTTTCTGCCGCCAAGCAGCGTTGCTGTGTTTCGGTTTGAAGTGTGTGATTGCCGGTGAAATTACAGGCACATGAGGCTATCATCTATATGCCTCAAGTTGATGGACGCAGGGCAGAGAATCGTAAGGCATGTTCCTATCATACGTTACTTGTGAGGCAATGCATTATTATAAGAAATGGTTACCGCTTAACATCAGGTGGGTCATCTGCTTTTTTCCATCAGCGAGTCGTATAAAAAAATAGCGAAATATGAGGTTGGATTAAGTACCTATGTCATAGCTCGGGACTGAATTTCTAAAATAAAATCTATTTAAGTAATTATTTCATACAAACTTTATTTAAATCAAAAAATAAAATCTACATTATACCGTTCTCTCAGTTACGTTTAGTAAAATCTGTTTTAGCGTCTAAATGTCAATTTCTTCCTTCAAGGCGTTATCCCTAACTAAAAATCGTACTAAAATTTTGAAAAATCATTTACAATGAAAGTCAATAGTAAACTAACTGATGAGAATGATTTTTTGAGATAATATCTCAACTCGATCAATAGTTCTATGCTTAGTGCCTGTTTCGCCACCTCTGAGTAAACCTATCCGTCAGATAAAACTATTTCAGCCTCTACTTTGGATTTGTCAAAAACATGGGACGACAATATTTTAATTTGACGGATGATGTTACTCAAGAGATGTTGAAACATGCCCTTAGAGTGACAAATAGCGATAGAATGCCTGTACCAAGAGCGTAACCCTTTAAAGCGGTTGACAACCGTCAAATAACTACGCGCTCGCGCTTTTAAACATTCTTGAAGATATAAAATTACTGAAGGTAGTTATGAAAAATCGCATACAACCAAGTTTAGAACAATAACATTTCCAACAATACCTTGTTTAAATACTTTCCGTACCTAATCAAACTTAGGTAGGAAAACTAATGTGGATGAAAATAAAATTTTTGCTGATTGTAATGCTTTTGTAATGCTATTCACCGAAACTAGGTTTTTTGCCAATTTTTCAATTATACATTCAGTAATTTTATACCTTAAAATTGTTTGACGGTTGTCTGCGCCTTAATAATTCAGTTATATCGTGTTTTAGCGCCGTATTATGGGATTCAGATTGGTTGTGCTGCAATTTGTAATGTATTGTTATTATAAAATTATAATGTAGTATCCCAAAATACAGTGCAAACTTTACAGACACGCTCTCTAAATCTTAGTATTATTACTCCAAGGTTCTATTTCAATTTCACTAAACTTACAATAGCTTAACATATTATATTAAATCCTCTTTTACAGCTAAATTACAATGCATAAATTTTATTCTCAATAAAAAATACATATCTCAAATATTGAAGAACACACTATCTTTTTGTTAAATCGGTAACGAATGAGGCACATTATTATTACATTATATTTTCTTATTATTTACAATGGACTTGTATTAACTTAACAATTAAATCGTTACATAAGATCCTTCAGTCCGCTGTAGCTCTAAATCTATCACATGTAGAATGGTGTATCTAACCAACCGGTAGAACGATTTGACTTAGGTTGGTTTTACCTCAGAGTAAGACTATCCATGAGATTTAAATATTTCCGTCTTAATTTTTGACAAGTCTAAAGTATAGACAGAAATATTTTGCAGAGTAGTAGAGCTCTTTGTGAAGGGCTCTTCCGGGGAAGTACTGCCACCACGCCTTTTTCTGCCGCAAAGCAGCGTTGCTGTGTTTCGGTTTGAAGAGTGTGGTTGCCGGTGTAATTACAGGCACATGAGGCTTAACATTTGAATGCCTCAAGTTGATGGACGCAGGGCGGTGCATCGTAGAGCACGTTCCTATCATGCGTGACTTACGAGGCGATGCTTTGCTATAGGTAATGGTTACCACTTAACATCAGATGAGCCATCTGCTTGTTCCATCAGCTAGTAGTATAAAAAAAAATTGATCTGACAGATAGCGTTACTCCGAGTAAATTCCGCCTTTGACTGAACAGAAGTTAGTCGTATTTAGCTGTTTAGAATCGTGTATTGCTGTAGCATATACAGCTAACTTCAGAACAGCAAAGCCAAATCGTCCGCCTTATGTGACAGACCTTACATTATCTAGTTGTATACAAGTTTATATATTTCACAACATAACAAAACCAACATTATTTGGTTTTCGCAACATAAACATCAATGGTTTCATAATCACATACTTTTGGTACACTGTAACAATTGAAAGGTAATAAATGAGAAATAGCAAACTCATGCACCATAATATAAATTCCACATGTTCGTAGAAAGTAAAGAAGTACTACGCTTTGTAGTAATATAATATTCTCTCAACAATTTGTAGCAAGCACACATCCTGCGAAGATTCACAATAAGCGATTCAAATTGTGTAACAAATCAAAATAACCTTAATTTTATAAGGAAGTACAAATAATTCTTTTCCCAAAAGAATAACGTTTTAATTAACATTCAATCTTTATATGAAAATAATTTTTATTTTAAACATATCGGTTGATATCTATCTGTCTCTGTACAATTCTGTAACTATTTTAATTTTTAATATAATATAAGTATCTGAATGAATAGCACTTTTTCCTAATTTTACCCAAAAAGCACGTCGGCCTGTTCCTATGGATCCCAATAGAGACTATATTCTAAAATAACAGCATGTATATAAAAATTCCGCGTTAAAATCTGTTTGTGTACATGGAATCGCGGATCAATTCTGGGAAGTTACTTCGTAGCCTCTGATACGCGATGAAAATCAGATTTTCATATTCCGTTTTAAATGCAAACCACACAAGAAGCTATAGATATAGTGAAAAATAAATATTTACTACGTTAAATCGTCCTGGTCCACGCGTTAAACTTACGAGTTAATATATCGATTTGTACTATTGTTCGGCCCTAAAGGACCGGCGACGGGTAACCACCGTCAGGCATTATAACAACAGAATATCGAACATATAGATACGCAGTCATCTTTGGATGCGACGCGGTCGCTCGGGGCTACGTTAACGTCAAGAGTACTCTGGCAGTACGGGGAAGGCACCGTTCGGGAACTGCGAAGCTTCAACCGCCCCATCGCATCTTCATCGCCGTCGTTCCACTGAGCTTTTTTTTAACTTGCTCCGTCAAGCTGTTCCAAAAACAACAGCAAGGATCCGTTATATAACACAGGAACGAGCCCGAAAAAACATTCGATTCAAGTTCAAAAATGGAACAGTCGGTGGAAGCGCGGCGGCGAACGGTGCGATAGCGCGGCCGCTTCGATACCCTCGCTACTTGGCGAGCCTGCGCCGCAGTCGGTTCCTGAGCGCGAGCGCGGGCGCCCACGGCCCCGAGGCGCGCTTGCCGAGCGGGCGCGCGCACCGCTCGCCGGCGCCGCCCGCCTTGCCGTCCTCGCAGCGCGTGCGCTTGCACGGCGGCGTCGCCTCCGCGTCGCAGCGCAGCGCCTCGTTCCGCGAGCGCAGCGCGCGCGGCCGCGCGCCCGGCCCCGGCGAGGGCGAGCACGCCTCCGCGGTGGTGGAGTGCACGAGCGCGTGCTCGTGCGGCTCAGCGCGCCTCGGCCGCGGGTGCGGGAGCGGGTGAGGGAGCGCGGCGGGCGCGGCGCGGGCGCGCTCGGCGCGGTTCTCCTTGGAGCGCGGGGCGCGGCGCGCCGGCCGGCCCGCGCGCGGCTCGTTTCCCGGCCGCACGCCGCCCGCGGCCGCGCCCGCGCCGCGCAGCTCCCGCGCGTACGCGCCGATGCTGCGGGTGATCTTCTGCGCGAGCGGCGTCGGCGGCGCGGGCGCGGGCGCCGGCGGCGGGGCCGCCTGCGAGCGCGTCGCGCGCCCCCTGCCCTCGTCGTCCTTGCGCGGGCGCGACTCGGAGGCGGCGCGCTCCGGCCTGGCGGGCGCGCGCTCCTTGCCGGAGGCGGAGGCGGCGCGGTCGTGCTTCGGCTCGGTCGGGATCGGCGGCGTCGGGCGGCGCGTCAGGATGACGACGCGGTCGCTCGCCGGCTTGGCGCGCGTGCGGCGGTCGGTCGCCTGCCGGGTCTGCGGGCGCGGCGGCTCCGGCTCGTGGTGCGAGCGCAGCACGCGGTCCGGGCGCGCGGGCGCGTCGCGGCGCGGGTCCGGGCGCGCGCGGCGGCCGCGCGTCTTCGGCGGCGCGTCGGTCGGCGAGCTCGAGGAGACCTCGTTGATCTGGATGCCGCCGTCGTCCGGCGGGACCGGCTCGAGGTCGGGCGCGTCGCCGGCGCCGGGCTCGGGCGCCGGCGGCGGCGTCGGCGGCCGCGCGTCCGGCTCCGGCACGAGCGTCGCCGGCGGCGAGTCGCGCGGCTGCGGCGTCGGCTCCGGCGTCGGCTCCGGCCGGCGGGTCTCGGTCGCGAGCTCGCCGGGGACCGCCGCGAGCGTGTTCACGACGCGCGTCCGGTTCAGGAGCCTCGCCATGAAGTAGGATTCGGCCGGGTTGCCGTAGTTGGTGATCGCGTCCGAGTCGTCCGCGTCGTCGGGCGCGCTCGGCGGCGGCGGCACGAGCGGCGCCGGCGCCGGCGCCGGCGCGGGCGCGGGCGGCGCGCGGTCGGGGTCCGAGAAGCGCGTCATGATGGTGAGTCCGCGCTGCGGCACGGGCGCGGGCGCGGGCGCAGGCGCGGACTGGGCGTCGCTGGGCGCGGCGGCGGGCGGCGCGGGCGCGGGCTTGGCGTCGGCGGTGCGCGAGCGCACGACGGTGGCGCGCGGCGGCCCGGGCGGGTCCAGCATTAGCGTCACCACTGACGTGTTGTCCGCTCGCATGCGGGTGTTAGACCATCTGCGAATTAACATTTAGAATTAACAAACAATGCAACGAAAACAAATTATATATTTAGGCTTCACGGAGAGTACACAGCTATGAACAATATTTTATTCAATCTTTATCTAATTATTCTTTACATTTTTTATAAGTAAGGTTGGAAGGTCTTGTTTAATAAAATGAATAAAAGAGTAATTTCGAAAGATATTTACATCTCAAGAGCATGGTCCACTAAACTCTTGCTGGGATTGAGCCAGTCTCTCGGTTGACTTCCGTTTCCGCCTACAAGAGCCGCTTCGTTGTGTCCCTCGGTAGCCTGGACCAGTGTCACGGCGCCTTCGGGAGATATCATGTTCCATAGTCCGTCGGTACCGAATATCAGACACCTGAAAATAAGAACAAAAATATTAAATTAAAGATCAAAATCAAAACAGTCTTCCAGTTTAATCACAAGGATCACTTTGAAACGTCTTTTTTTTCTTTTTAATATTGATGGACTTTCCACACAGAACTATCTAGCCCCAAACTAAGCCAAAGCTTGTAATATGGGAACCAGATAGCTGATATAATACATATATACTTTTCTTTTGTAAATACATACTTCTAATATATAATAACTAGAGATCGGATAATCGGACCTAAAGTTAATTTTTGGCTAACAAATTATGGAAGCGGCTTCTAAGGATATTTTTTTTTTAAGAAAATCTCGGGATTGCATAAATAATCGGATGTATACAGGGTGCCAGATACATGTGTACTAAGCCGAAAGGGGGGGGTGATTCTGGGCCCCGAGGTGCTTATTACGTTGTAACAGGGCAATTGTCATTCGCGTCACTTAAATTTGAATTTCCTGGGATCCCGGGATTTTTAGACAAATGCAAAATTTGAATTTCCCGGGGTCTCGGGATTTTTCGATAAAAAGTGCTTTCCATAATAGCCAACATCTCAACTTTAGGTAAATATGCATCCGAATATCCGATCTCTGATAATAACACCCAGACAGAGAACAAACATCAATGTTCATCACACAAATATTTGTTCTCGGTGGGGATCGAACCCACGGCCTACGGCGCAGAAGGCAGGGCTACTACCAACTGAGCTGTGAAGGCTGTCTTATAAACTAAGTGAATATATCAGTTTCTCTCGTGACCAAAGCCTAGAAGAACATGCAAGAAACTTATGGCTTGGTTCCTAGCATTTTTTGTATGATAAGTTTTACAATTATGGTACCTACTTAATTTTTAGTTTTTGTTATGATTTGGCGCTAGTTTATTCGCAAGCTTTTTTGTCGTCTATATAATCAGATATTTTAGTGTAAAAAGATTTATTTTTATTATGTTTCTTTAATTTGCCAATCAATTTGCCAAAACAATGTTAATGCATTTACTTAGTCAAACAGAAAATCATTTTACTGACCCAAAACACATACAAACTTCAAACTCACACAATCAAACTTTTTGGTAGGATACCTATCTTGTTTCAAGCAAAAATGTAAGTTAGCTGAACCTTTTTAAAATGTTATTCCACAAAACTGTGGAAATGTATGAGCAAGTAGTTGTTCGTACGTTGTAAGTAGGATTCTAATTCTAATTCGTGATGGGGGAACGAGATCTGCACGGACGTCCCGCAATGGGGTGTATTGTGCATTGTCCCCCTGCTAACCTCACCCCAGCCAGCCCAACTCCTTAAAATAGCGGAGAAGGACCTTGGGTTGGTGGCAGCAATGTTCAAGCATCCCCGGTGGTGATTTGGATGCAGATGAGAGGAATGACCCGATCAGCTTCTGCAGTCCAGTTTTGGACCTGGCTTCGTTAGTTGCGGAGCAGTGCAGTACCACATGCTCCACAGTTTCTTTTTCCTGAAGACATCCACGACATAGGTCGCTGTCTGTCGCTCCGATCTTGAAAAGATGGTAGTTGAGGTCGCAGTGGCCCGTGATGATTCCGACCATCAGCTTTAGATCTTCGCGTCTCAGCTTTAACAGGATGGTTGTTAAGTGCCTGTTCGTGGCTGGAAGCATTGTTTTTGTATGTTTGCAGTCTGATCTGCGCTCCCATTGCTTTTGGTGTTCCTTCTGAGAATGCATCTTCAGCCTGTTTTTTATCTCTACCGACGTAGGTTTGCATAGACCTATGTCATTTATTGTCGGTGGCTGTTTCGCGCCCTCTCTTGCTAGGGAGTCAGCCTCGTTGTTACCTGAACATGAGCCGTGACTCTTTGTCCATCTTATTTTAACACTATGCGTGTCAGACAGATTTTGAAGCGCAGTGTGACACTGTACAAGGGAAGCTGACCTTGTGTCAGATCTTCTCAATGCGTTAATCAGTGCTGCGCTGTCTGTTGTGAAAATAATAGTTGTCTGTTCGTTTGCAGTGGCTGCGGCCGTCATAGACTTTACTGATGAGAGCATTTCTCCTGTTGCCAGGGAGAGCCCAAGTGTTTCTGCCTGGAGGGCGGTCGTTGATTTACTGAGAGGTTGCGCACGGGATAGCCCTGTTTCAGGACAGTAGAAGCCGCAACCCGCTCCTAGTTTTTGTTTCGAGCCGTCAGTGTAGACGTGAAGGACGTGGGGGGCCGGAGTCGGATCCTCAGTCTTTTCTCCATTTTCTAATTGGTACTTTTTGTTCGTGAGGTAAGGTGAGGTTAAGGTGTAAGTAGGATGTACGATATTCAATAAGGGTGAACTAGTATTCTGCCTTGGTATGTCTATAGATTAGACATAATTTAATAAATAAATATTGGTGGACTTTCCACACAGCACTATCTAGCCTCAAACTAAGCCAAAGCTTGTAATATGGGAACCAGATAGCTGATTATAATACACTAGCGGCCTGTCCCAGCTTCGCATGGGTGGACATAAATTTTTTCAATTATTTATGATAAACTTAGACCGTGGTGGGTTCGAGTCATTTACACGCCCGTCTACCTCGCGCCATGCCCGGGCCCGCGCTGGGTGAGAACGCGCCCCGTAACCGTATATTTTTAAAATCTTTTGAATGGTATGTCCGATTTGAAAAATTCAAGAAGTAATGTATAGATAGGTATTGAACCAGTCTTGAATATGAAAATATTTATTGGGATAAGGATTAATACCAAGGTACAAATAAAGAGCCTTTTCTAGCGGTGGCATTTCAATTATAATTTTATAATAAAAAAACACTTATTGTGACATAACTATAATAGTTAGACATATGCTGTCGCGACATTTTTTGTAGATAATGACGTGTTCTGCAAAATTGTAGTACATTATTTTGTTCTATCATCAATAGTTTTCGCAGCGCACGCGATGTAAGGTTTTTGTTTTCTACCTTGGGTGACATTATTGGAGTTTTAGTAAGGATCCCTGATTTTTTTGAAAATATTATATAGCCTATGTTACTCAGGGATAATGTAGCATTCTAATGGTGAAAGAATTTTTGAAATTGGACCAGTAGTTTTTGAGCCTATTCGTTGCATACAAAAATACAAATGTTTCCTCTTTATAATATTAGTGTAGATATATATTTTTTTTTGTAAATACATAGTTATAATATAATTATAACACCCAGACAGAGAAAAAACATCTATGTGTATCACACAAATATTTATTCTCGGTGAGGTTCGAACCCACGGCCTACGGCGCAGAAGGCAGGGCTACTACCAACTGAGCTGTGGAGGCTGTCAATTTAAGTTAGTTAAATTATAAAATAAATTTGGGAATCCAGAACTATAAAAAAAGTTCTGTAAGTAGCATCCTAGTATTGCAGAGGTTAATTTATTAATAGTACTTTGAACAATACCAGTAAAAAAGCTATTAGTAAGATAAAATAAGTGTACGTACATTATAAAAATCTTGTTTCTGCAATTTACTTTTTTGCGCTAATGTTCTTGTAGGTTACATACATCATTCAAATAAGTGTTAAAATTTGTTTCTAACTTATGTTTCATGTTTGTGGAATATTTTAAACCACCAAAAATAAATAGGAATAAAATCTTTGACTTTGAGAAGCTTGATCTCCGACCAGTGAATAGTTCGCAACACCTAAAAAGAGCGCTAGCGGTTTGCGCAGTAGACGTCTTTGTCTAATAGTGATACGAGTTGAAGTTAGGAAGGTAAATTTTGACATAGGGCATTATACACCAGCGAAGGATCTCGATATCTTTAGAAGATGCAAAGTCTCCTATAAAATGCAATAAGCGAACAAATGTGCTAAGTTTGCTGTACTAGTTTTCGTACATATGCAAACTTTTTGGAAGGTAAACTTGATTGAATTAAAATATTGTCTTTGCTGAACTGTGTGCAATGTTATTGCCCACAGTTTGGTTGATTGCGATTACTCATAAATAAGTTCAAGTGGTTTTATTAAGGAATGATTATATCAGAGGAAGTTTGAAAGTAGCGCCTGTGACGGATAAGTTGAGGAGCAATAGGTTAGCGTGGTATGGGCATGTCATGAGGGAAGAAAGTCATATTACGAGAAGAATTGTAGGTATGGATGTGGATGGTTTTAGAAAGAGAAGTAGGCCAAAGCAAAGATGGATGGACTGTGTGAAAGATGACATGAGTAAGAAAGGAGTGAGAACCAAGATGACGAATGATAGACGAGAGTGGACGAAGAAATCCTGTTGTGCCGACCTCACTTAGCGTGGGATAAGGGCAGGAAGATGATGAAGTTCAAGTGGTTTTATATCTTTCAAAACATTGAAATGTGCAAGCGAGAAGTACTGTGACGGGTATCAGTCCCTTAAACAATTTTTTTTTGTCGTACAGTGAGTTAAAAAACTTACCGAAACTTAGCCGGGTCAATAGTCAACACGCCAACATCAGGATCAGGACTGACGATAAACTCATCATTCCTCGGATTGTAACTCCACAAATCTCCAAGTGACCTTGCAACAGCCAAGAAAGGTATCTCATCCATTGGGGTGTTTTTTTTTATAGGCCCCTTGTGACCTAGGCGGGGCCTGTTCCAGACTACACGGGGCACCCCAGCTTTGGAGATAACTTTGCCGCCACATCTTTGTATTCTTTCGATTTCTGCTGTGGACTCCGGTTTGTGGTCTAGTGTGAGGGGTTTGGCAGACCATTCTTCTGAGTCTGAAACGGGAAATTGGATAGGTTAATAGATTTTCTTCGGTCCAGGAGACAGTCTTCGCTTCACTGTTGGACAGTTATTTTTGTCGTGTCAATAGTTATTTCGAAACAGTGTGTTGAAAGGATTTGGACTGTTGGAAACTTATAAGGATCAATAAATATTTTTTCATTTTCAGTTTTACCCAGAATAGTTTTAAATTTGTATTATTGATCTTTTCTAATCGAAATAAAGTATAAATTACAATTGCATATGAAATCCCACAGAAATACTCTACAGGACACGATTTTTTTTTTTTCACAAAGCAAAACGTAAAAAGCCCTTTCGAAAGACAGTATTCATCAGAGCAAAACTAGGAGTCTCGAAAGCAGTTGTTTTTGTGGTTGAATCTTAGTTGTGTTCTGTATTTTTGTGTATTCCAAGCCCGTTTTCCGAGAATTCTCAACTCAACACGACCGTAGGGTCACTTATCGTGAATACAAGAATCACTCAAAATGCCTCGCATCATACAAATTTAAAAGTAATTTCTCTGCCACCCACACCTTTCAAACCAAAATACAGCAACGCTGCTTGGCGGCAGCAATAGGTACGGTGGTAGTACTTTCCCGGACGAGCCCTTCAGAAAGAGCTCTACTACTCTACTAAAAGAAGGTGGTGGAGTGCAAAAGACTAATTATTGTTCAGACACTAATTACCTATGAATAAATAACAGTATGCTAATTAGGTCGCTTAGGTTATTCGTAAACAAAATAATTCCGATTGTAGAAATGTTGTTAGTAAATTTCTAAGTATTTTCAAATCATTAAAAAGTATTTGTGCATAATTATTGTACCCAATTATGTACATATTGTTGATTTAGTGAACTTAAGTAGGAAAAATATTTTGTCTCAAGGTTATGATCAATTATATTACTAATATATACAATTCTTACGTTATTGAGTGACTGGCTAACAAAACAACTCACATACAGCTGAATTAGAAGTCTAACGGCCGGTTTCTGAAAGCCCGATCAAAACTAATCGCATGTCAAGTCACTTGCTATCTCTATTTAATTCGATGTAATAGCTGAAATGGCGAGTGACTTGACATGCGATTAGTTTTGATCGAGCTTTCAGAAACCGGCCGTTAGGAGAATGAAATTTAGAAATTTGTAGGGTAAAGAGGGGCTTTGAGAAAAGGATACACAATACGGGCAATGTAGACAACATACGTATACGTTTCAAAGTGATCCTGTGATTTTATTGAATAAATACCTTTTGTCTTTGACTTTAAGCTTCCAGTTTCATCCGACCGACGACATTGAAAGCCAAAATAGTTTATCGTGGATTAATATTAATTTAATTTAAACCATAAGGACTTTTGTAGAACACTTAGTTAAGTACGTCAATTTGTCGTTCATACAAAACACAATGATAATACAATTTCACTAGGTAGGTTATAACATTAGATGCAGCTGTATAGAATATTTATGGGGGAAGACAGGGGGCCTCCCCTGTCTAGCTATTGTCTAGCAATAGATTTATGCCGGCTGATCATTTTTGTGAAAGCATTGTGAACAAATTTGTAGACATTTCACGGAATTCCACACTTTAGACATACAACCATATTTTTTTACTTCAACATCTGTTACACAGACTTCTTTATATTATTCTAATTCTCAGTAAGGGTGAATAGCATTTCAAGCCTTTTCAAATCTACAACATTCCCTCTATCTTTATAATATCGTTGGTCCACGAGATGTAGGTAGAATATACAATGCCTTCCAACAGCTTTGCTTAGTTTGGGGCTAGATGCAGTTTTGCAGTTTAGATGCAGTGTGAAATACTTACCAATATGGTTTTAACATAATATATTTTTCCTTTACAACCTGTTAAGCTCTACCCTATATTAACCCTATAAGCTGTCTACAATACTTTTTTTCTCCTGAACTACCGCAAAATGCTTGTACACGCCCGCATCCCAAGAAAATCAAACTAATATTATAAACGTGAAAGTTTGTAAGTATGGATGGATGGATGGATGGATGTTTGTTACTCTTTCACGTAAAAACTACTGAATCGATTTTAATGGAACTTTACAATAATATAGCTTATACATCAGAAAAAACACATTGGCTACAATTTATAAAGATATTGTGGGACTAATCCTGTGCAGACGATGTCTGAATGATATATTTTTATTTTAGCAGATCAGTAACTGTTAACAGTTCAGTACAGCTGATAGTGCATTATCTCTAGTGCATTGTATTATTTCAAAATGAAGATACTGTCTAAACTTCATGTTACTGGGATATGTAATGACAGCTGTAAGTTGTCGGTCCACCTCATAATGATTTTAGTATCTTTCGATATTGTTGATTAAAGGTCAAGGTTATTAATATTTTTTGTAGTCAATTTAGATTGACCAAACTGTTGACCAAACTGAGCTCTACTTACATGGTATGGTACAGAGAGTATGTAGATTTGGCAATAGTTCTAGATTAGGAGGACATGACGGAACTGACATGGCCCTAAAAAGTTCCTTTAAAATAGATTTATTTGAATAAAATTCTTTAATGGTGACTCTTTGAAACACACTTAAACATCCTTTCACCAAAAGTACCAGTACCAAGTCTTCTGAGTGTATATTTAATGTTAAGTTTGTTTTTTAAATTCATACCTATTTTATAAAGATATTGTTTTTGAATTGTTTTTATTCGTCAATGTTTGCCTGTTTCTGTTCTAATACTAATTTCCTGTTTTTGTTTTGGTTCTTATGATTTTTGTTTTTTATTTTACAGATTGTATGATTGTATTTTTTGCAGAAGATTGCAGTTGTTATACCTAGTATATCCTTAGTTCTTACCTTCCTTCTGGTAACCAAGAACAATAGCAGAGTCTCCAACATGACCAATGTATATCTTTCCTCTGCGTATGAATGCCACACTGGCAGTAGTACCCGCTGTGCTTGGCAAGCCCGTCACTGTTTTAGGCCATTTTTCTGAAACATTGTTGCAATTAGAAATTACCTAATGGAATCTTAACCTCTTTTTTTCTTTTTAAATATCCCCACAGACATTGATTAAACTGGATATGTACCTATTTATTTATTTTTGTAGTTTCTGAAACTTGAGGAAACTATTAGTGTTTATTTTTTATTATCCTTATTCCACACAACATGTGCTAAGCTAGCATAATGTAAGTATTTTTTAATTTAAGCATTCATTTGAAAATTCTTTCTAGTAGAAGGTAGTAAAAAAAAAGTTTCATCCAATTATGCTATGTTTACTAACATCATGTAACATACGAAACAATTCCTAGACATAAGACAAATATCTTCTCACACAACTTGTTTTTGCCAAAAAGTGACCTTACTGCATTTTCGTAAGAGGTAACTTTGTAAAACCAACTGGTTATGCAGCTTTCACTTTAGTGAGTGGGATCCACGAAAATTGTGCAAATGAACATGCTGGCTCTCAACAGTCAGCATGTTATCTAACTTAGCAGAAGACAATGGTCAATGAACACACGAAAACGCCAAGACTCAATGTCAGCCGCTCAAGTAAAAAATCTTGATCTAACAAGGTCAAAACAAGACAATTGGTACAGTCACTAATCGCCTTGAGGGACCTGTTCAGTAGAAGTTCGAAGAAAATAATAATAAAGAGTGATGGAAACTCGATGTTTACCTAACTCTTTCCACATGTTCAAGTGGGTGAGCATGTAACCATTTCTGATGGCTTTGAGGACATCTTCGTCGTTGTCTGACCAAAACTGCCTCTGCTTAACAATAGAGTCCATCAGATGCTCCTTCGCAAAGGCAGCAGCTTCGCTGCCTCCATGACCGTCGTATATCCCGAAGAAAGCGTATTCAAGATCCCTTTCATCCTCGGTTTGTTGATATGCAACCGAAAACAAATCTTCCATGTACTTTCTCCCGCCTTGACTGCAGTGTCCAGTCACACGCAAGTTTACACCGATCGATGCAGGCATTTCACAAACTAACAACACTAACTACAACATAAAATAACAAAACAGCTAAGATTTCATTGTAACACAAACGTTTCTTTCTTGTACATTTTGCATTTGCAAATAACGCGAGCGAGCTGCGAGGGAGGCGACTGACGGACGACAGATCACGTGGACATATTGATCACTACGCGTGCTCAGAAACATACGGGACATTCCATGAGAGCAAAAGAGAACAACAGATGTTTGTCAACTCAACAAAAAAAAAATAGACGCCATCGCCATTTTAGTTTTTACTAACAGTGACCCTTATATATTTCAATGAATCAGTGCCAAGGCTTTGTTGATTATAAAATATACACTTTTTATCACAAATATATTAAAAAATATTTTTCAAAATATTTTCATCTTCACATCACATTCGCTACAATAACTAAATTATTAAAGTTTTGAAACCACTTCCCCTACAACATACTTTTTCGTTCTAAAACAAGAACGAATGACATTTCGTATGCTTAGGTAAGTACGTCAAAAAATAATGACATTTCGTTCAAAAACCAATTTTCTACTTGTGCGTTTTCTCAGCAGTAAATAATCTATTTTTTGACGTTGCTAGAACTTGAATTGAATAGTTCTTAGAATTTGTAGGAATCAGTGATTGATTAAATTAATGTTCAGTGCCTACCTTGGACGCATACTGTGTTGTGCCGTTGCCTAATCACTACATAGTATAAAACACAGAGTACTTTGTTATAACTGTATAAAACAAAGTCGCTTTCTCTGTCCCTTTATCCCATGGATCAGTATTATAAATCTATGCTTTATCCCATAGATTTATAATACTAAAAATACTAATCCCTATGTATGCTTAAATCTTTAAAACTACATACGCAAAGGATTTTCATGCAGTTTTTTTTGTATAGTAAGAGTGATTCAAGAGGAAGGTTTATATGCCTAATACAAGCATAATCTCTAAGGGATAACCCACAATAACCGTGCGAAGCCAGGGCGGGTCGATAGTAAATTAATAAACAAACCATTACGGTATGGGTAATTACGGTATGGGTAATTACGGTAATCACTGCAACCTTTAGCAAGTAAAAAATAAAACTAAAATAATATAATTTTACAATATTCTATTTGTTTTCTACAACCTAAAAATGAAACATTATTCCTCATGAACTTCCCATGGCTTTTCCGGCCTGAGTTGATCCCAGGGTTGTGGCTTTTTATAAATCTCTGGTTCTTCTAATCTAACACCTCCACTGACTACTTCCTGCAGAAACATATCAACTTTTCCACCTTTAGTAGCTTCAATATCGCAGAACATTTCATTGATGCCAGATTCTAAACATCTTTGGGCAAGGACTTTGCCTAATGTGATATAAGCACAGGAGTCAGTTGGACTGTACAGTTGTTTCCGAAGAGCCCATTCTGATGTTTTAGCTTCAATGATAGTGCCATTGAGGAAGTGGACCACCTCCGCTGTGACTGTTCTGCTGCTTGATGTTATGACTAGTCTGAAATGTGTAAGAAACATAAGATATGAGTTGTGCATAGTATTGCTGTTAACCAGAAATACTGCAGCAGTATTGTATTGGTTTGCTTGAATCAAGAAGTAGGTCATGAAAAACTGAATATAGGCACACATCTGATGAATATAATAACAATATGTGTGTAAAACATACTTGTGCCAAAAATTTTTGCCTGGCTTATCTAAATGGTAACCATCAGGTTTCCTGGCGATACGGATTCTTTCCAAATTCCTTGGGTTTCGGTTTACGAATTCGGCAGCCGCTGTTGTTTGCAATCGACACAGTTGCGGTATCATCAGTGTCTTGCGCAAGGTATTCATGTTTTGACTGTTGATTTATATTTTTGGTAGTAAGAAACCAGACGAATCCAAATGGTCAGACAATCGGCGGTCTAATAATCAGTATAAGTTCTTGTTTTTCTATTCTTTCATTTATTAATTTTATTAAGTTTTCTCTAAAATCCTGTAGGTATTCTAACCTCACTCAACTCTTCTTCTTCTTCTTATTTCTTTGCAGTGTAGCCCGCAATTTCGCCAATTTCACGTTTTATGTTAGACCTTAACACTTCCATAACACGAAAGAGAATAGCCGAGGTAGCGATGTGTCAACTCGGTTTACCAAATCGGTTCAAATAGGTTTGACGATTGAACGAGTCAAACCTATTCACGAGTTTAACCAAATCGGTTTAAAAAATATTTCAATAATCATTAAACGCGTTATCCATTTGAACAAAAACCTGTTTTTTTCTTTAATTTTTATAACTCAACGACATATTCATGAAAAACCGTAAGTAAGTATGTTTATGTACATATGTTTTTCTTCATTTTTAACGAGAATAAAACAAGTACCAAACCATTCGACCTTAATTACATCGGTCAATACTATTTCGGTGCCATGTACTCGATTTGGATGCAAATCGGTTTGAATCGGTTTCAAACCGATTTGCTTAATTTTTCAAACCTATTTAACCGAGTTGTGTTTTTAACCGAGCTGCCCATCGCTAAGCCGAGGGTAGAAGGAGTCAGACGTACGCGTCTGGAGCGGCTAATACCGTAGTGAGTACGTCAGTACCGGCTCTATTTCTTTTGGAGCGGCTCAACAGCTCTCATGCCAGCCTAATATAAATTTTATTCCTAGGATAATAGGGTCTATATTAGAAAAAAGATATCCAGATCAAAATTTTGCTAAATGAATTTGAATTGTTTTATCTAGATAATAAGATCTAATTTCCGATGCTGCATTTTTGGAGCCGCTCATCTGTGGAGCGGTTCTCAGGTCTACTCATAAAATGTGATACACAACTCAAACGGTTCAAAGATTGGTTTTATGATAAACAGAACCCTGAACCGTTCGAGTAAAATATTTGTTTTGATTCATTGAGAGGTTCAATACGTACTCGAACAGTTAAATCGTTTAAAGTAATATCTGCGCGGGTGAGTGAGTGGAGTAAGGATGAATTGAAGGAATAGGGTTCTTTTTAGAAAAGCATGTTTTTAAATGGTATGGGCTACGAATTTGAATTATTAACTTGAGTTGTTTTAGCAACAGCCCGTGGATGCCCTCGCGTGTTAGCATACATATTTAAGGATATTTTGCGTTCTAGGCTCGTCTTATTTTGCATAAATATTTTCCGTTTTATCGTTTAATCAAGTAAGGTTCATTTTGAATAGTAGAACTTTTAAATCATTTTTTTTTTCATTCCGTCGTTCATTGTTTGCAATATTTATTAGTTATTGCTAACATACAAATTCAAGGATTTTTTCCTGTTTATTTTCCGTTTAGGACTCGTTTATTTTTCTACAAAATTATTTTTATAGTAGTATTTTTTTGTTTTGGCGTCTAGTCCTTTTGCCAAGTCTTATCGGTGCTTGCTTGGAGTCTTTGAAGGTATCATGAAAATAAATTGGC
The DNA here is from genome assembly GCA_932294275.1 of Chloroclysta siterata. Taxonomy (NCBI): domain Eukaryota; kingdom Metazoa; phylum Arthropoda; class Insecta; order Lepidoptera; family Geometridae; genus Chloroclysta; species Chloroclysta siterata. The sequence goes on along the minus strand of OW028607.1, from coordinate 10,701,822 downwards.
CCTGAAATTCTGAGCCGTTTGATCCGCGGTTCGGCTCCGGCTCGAGACTGTAAAAGAGCTGATGCGCTGCAGATCATGTTTTTTGAGTGAGTTACCCATGGCTAAAAGAGAATGACCCGGTGGAGTCAGGTAATGCTCAATGGGTGGAGAATTTTGTTTAATGTTGTATGTAAATTAATAATTAAATTGTAATGTAAATTAATGATTCCAGACAAAATTTATACTAAATCCTTCGATGACATTTCTCTAAGACTAAATCAAATCAATCAATTGGCAGTGTCAATTGTCAACTAAAGGTAAAGTTTGAAGTTCCAAATTTGAAGTTCCATTCCAATGCTGGACTAAGTTCACAGAACAATAATACTCCTGTCGGAGAAGAAGGCCAACTTCATACTTGAAAAGTGGTTAACTTTTGAGCGCCACGAACGGATCCCTTCTTAAACTTTTACTTTTGACAGATCTAGCAAATGGCGGCAAATACGAATTATGAATAGCGGTATATATATATATATATATATGTATACTGGGTAGGTAGGTTGGAACGTACTATATTTTTTGGAATGAACCACAAACGTTCTTACGCATTTCTGACCCTAGAATCAATCAGAAATACATAAAACGTTTGCATTCCACTCCATCTATCGATAGGTAAGAAAATACAAAAAATTATATTAATGTTATTAAGTTTTTATTTCTGTACACAAACTAAACACACTTAGTGTGAGGTTCTTTAGATCCAACAAAACACAAATATATTAATAAACTAGCTGCGTCTCGCGTGTCACACACGACACGATGAGGATGTGGTACACCACATCCTCATCTTTATTAAAATTTACAATCTTCAGAACACTAACAGTTAACCATATTTGCAAAAGAGTCAATAACCATGAAAGTATAAGGTACAGTTTTATAATTATGGATTAGTTCTTCATATAATTATACAATATGTAAACACGGTTATTTTTATACAAAGCAAACTACAACATATACAGGCACACACAAAATGTATAAAACACACATGAAGCAGCGGAGCATTTGTAGACCTTTGCAAACGCTATAATTTTTTTAATTACATTTTAGATTAAATTGCCACCATTTATTTTCATTTTACTTACTAATGTTCATTACATAATGTATGTAACTACATACCTAAATTTATGGAAATATAGCATAGGTCGAATAAAGATTAAACACGATGAAATAAATAGTAAAATTAATGAATAGATCAGTTAAATAGGTACAACATTTTAAGTCAACGCTGAAATATAAAAACAGTTTAGAATAGTTTTAGTATAAATAATAATTGATTAACTTTTTCCTCTTCCTATCACTATATTCCTTCCCCTTTTTTTCTGAATCCGTGACTATTAAACTAACACCAGGTATTCTAATATAATTTGACTGATTCAAAATCTTGAACCTTGCGTTTGCCGTTCAACCCACAAATTTAATTTGCAGCCTTTAAAATTTTATAATTCTAATTCTAATTGTTCAATACTATAATTTCAGAAAGTGTACTTAAACTTGTACTTAAATATTTCTTACGCATAAAGATTGTAATATAGTCCCAAAAGTTATTATCCGAGTGAGATTTGAACCCACGACCTTCCCCTTGATACGGGACCGCGCTAACCAACTGCGCCATCAGATTCTAATCATCGGATTTTGGGACTATATTTAATTTATTTAAGGCGACGACAAGAGCCAATGTGACTCTCGCTCGCACGTTTCGACATGTTGAAAGATATAAAATCACTTAACTCATTTTCGCAAAATCATAATGATTGCACACAGTTTAGTAAAAATTTCATTTTGATCGATACCTGTTTCCTACTCAAAAGTTTGCTGTACTAGTTTTCGTCCGTAAGCAAACTTATAAGTAGGAAAACTTGCATCGATCAAAATGACATTTTTTACTAAACTGTGTGCAATGTGATTGCACACAAAATAGTTGATTGCGATTTTTCGAAAATGAATTTCTTGATTTTATATCTTTCAACATATCAAAACGTGCGAGCGAGAGTCACATTAGCTCTTGTCGTCGCCTCATCTTTGTGATTTCCTTAAGTGTAGGTAAACACTATAAAACTAATAAAAAATTCCTAAACATGCTGCAAAATCATGAACACAAGAGCGTGGCTTGCAATTTGAGGATCACGCCCTTGGGTTTATCCATGGTTTTGCAATCCTTCAATGCTGTCTATTCTACTATTATAGTTCAAATGTTTTCTTATGGATATTTCATCAAATAACAACATGCATTCATTATTTTGAGGAGTATCTATTGCAATCTTTTTTTTAGAACGTCAAATATTTGACTATTAATACCACTACATAGTGGCAGTAGATTTAGTAAATTTTTGAGTGTTGTTTGACATGGTAAGCAGAACAGTCTACGCAATGCAGGCGAGCGTTTATGAAGCTGCAAAGCGATCAGTTTTTGTTTTATATTCCATTTCCTGCCCTTGTTTCTTTTATAATAAAACGGCAAAGGGATTTGTTATTTTCTTGGCAAGCTCTTCAACCGCTTTATCTGAGGCTAAATATGTTAAAATATCAGTTTTATTCTTGGTCCTGATTTGCTTTTTCAATTTGCAAATTTGTCGCAAATATTGTAAATAGTTGTTTCCCTTTTCGTTGAAAGTTTCTTCGTAATCTGAAAAAAATAAAATTGAACTTCATTTTAATAGGAATCTTACCAATATAATTAATGGGAAAGAATAAATGGAACGGATATCTGTTTTTTTTATAATAAAATTAGAATAAAAAATATTCTAATAAAAGTAGCTGCTGCAAAAACAAAAGTTGGATTATATTCTAACCCTTTTACTCATATTCCTTGACACTTTTTAACGGCTTTATAAAATACAATCTGTTACCCGTGACTTCGTCCGCATTTTTATGAAACCTTGTACCTCATAACTTCATCCCTCTACTTTGGCCCCTTTCCAAAATCATCCCTGATTTTGCAAAAATATTAAAACACGTTTTTCATTATTTCTTACCCAAAAGCCTAAATATGAATTTTCATATCCCTAAGGAATTATGGATTGCCCATACAAACTTTCAACCCCTACCAAATTTAATTACAGCGTTTAGTCGTGAAAAGGTAACAAACATACAAACTGAGTTACTTTCACATCTACACTAATAATATTATAAAGAGGAAAGATTGATATTTTTGTATGTAACGAATAGGCTCAAAAACTACTGGTCCGATTTCAAAAATTCTTTCACCATTAGAATGCTACATTATCCCTGAGTAACATAGGCTATATTATATTTTAAAAAAATCAGGGATCCTTACTGAAACTCCAATAATGTAACCCAAGGTGGAAAACAAAAACCTTACATCGCGTGCCCTGCGAAAGTTATTGATGATAAAACAAAATAATGTACTACGATTTTGCAGAATACGTCATTATCTACAAAAAATGTCGCGACAGCATATGTCTAGCTATTATAGTCATGTCACAATAAGTGTTCTTTTATTATAAAAAAACAATTGAAATGCCGCCGCTAGAAAAGGCTCTTTATTTGTACCTTGGTATTAATCTTTATCCAAATAAATCTTTTCATATTCAAGACTGGTTCAATACCTATACATTACTTCTTGAATTTTTGAAATCGGACATTCCATTCAAAAGATTTTAAAAATATAAGCGACGCGCGGGTCACGGGGCGCGTTCTCACTCAGCGCGGGCCCAGGCTAGGCGCGAGGTAGAAGGGCGTGCAAATGACTTGAACTCACCACGGTCTAAGTTTATCCTAAAACGTTGAAAAAATGTCCACCCATGCGAAGCTGGGACAGGCCGCTAGTATATTATATAAGTATGGATTCCTGCCACTGTCACTTTCATATCAACAAAAAGAGATTGCAAAAAACTTATAGCCTCTTTATGCTATTGAGGCACCCAGTGACCAATATGAATAAGAAGCCTAATGTGTTATTTTTGTAATATTCGGTACTTACATTTGTGGAAGGTTGCAGCACCTGAGCAGTATTCACGTTGACAATTTCAGTAGTGTGATCCTTTATTTCCACAGAACTTTCTTCCTGGAAATTAAATTAAAATATTATTCTTTATTAGCATGAGATTACGTTCCCTCTATTTTAGTCTAACTCTAAATAATGAGAGACTAAGCTGTAGTAGCCTATGAAATGTACCAGACGGAGGTTGCGGGTTCAATCCTGGCCTAGCACATGCTCAAAACGGCAATGGTAAACATCGTGAGGAAACCGTCATGTCTGAGAACCGAAAATTCGATGGCATGTGCTTGGTTGGTATTGTGGTAAGTCACAAGTCACAAACAGACGCCATGACACCAGCGGTCGTTTTGGAGCAAATTAAAACTTTAAATTTAAATAGCATATTTTTTCTGATAAAAGTATGTTTCCTGCAGAAAATATATTTTTCGGAAACAGTAGATACTTTACAATATTATAAGACAGTTTCTCAAAATCAGTCATCATGCCTATTAGTGCAGTCTACTCCGATTGTCAAACTTGCGAAAAAACGATTGTATTTATGTCTGTGTATGTGCTTCTTTTTTGGCAATAAATTTATTTGTATAAATAGGAACTTTACTATAGTAAATAAATAAATATTGGAGGACTTTCCACACAGCACTATCTAGCCCCAAACTAAGCCAAAGCTTGTAATATGGGAACCAGATAGCTGATATAATACATGTATACTTTATTTTTTTTAATATATACTTATTATATTATATAACACCCAGACAGAGAACAAACATCTATGTTCACCCTACAAATGTTTGTTCTCGGTGGGGATCGAACCCACGGCCTACGTCGCAGAAGGCAGAGCTACTACCAACTGAGCTGTGAAGGCTGTCGGCTGTAATAGTATTACCGTATACCGGAAGACGAAACGTAGGACGCCCACCTATCCGATGGACCGACGACATTGTTAAGATTGCGGGAAGTCGGTGGATTGAGAGAGCTCAGAATCGTTCTTTCTGGAAATGTATAGGGCCTACACGATGATGATAATGATGATGATGACTATAGAATTAGGTACTTACATTTGTGGAAGGTTGCAACACCTGAGCAATATTCATGTTGAGAACTTCTGCAGTTTGATCCTGTATTTTTACAGAACTCTGCTCTGTCTGGAATTTAGATTAAATACACTATTTAAAATGAGATTTCATTCTCTATATTTTTATATAGTTTATAATAACAGAGAAGTGTTATTGGACGCATTCTTGCTATTAACTCAACTTATCAATGTCAAATAAATAATTTAAATAGCTTACTGAATGGCTATGTAGTAATGTTATTATGGTGCATTTATTTTATGCACGCTAAGTTACTGAATAATAAATATTTGAGATGGGCGAAGGCCCGCCTGAGATGCAGAAGGTTGCGGGTTGTTTTCCGTTGCGGGAAAAATATTTGTATGATCTGCAAATATTTTGTATTTTTTGTGTATGTGTATTAGTTAGGCAAATAAATGTTTTATCTATCTATCTATCTAAATATATGTTACGGGTCGGGTCTGGGTATGTACTATGAATAAAAAGTTATCATTTAAAAAAACACTTAAAATATGCTCTTATCCGAGGTAACAAGCTGATCATTGATTTAGCTAGTCAATTCAATTCAATTCAATTTTATTCCATTTTGATACAATTTGTACACTCGGAAAAGTCATATTTTACAAAAGAGTACATTCAGTAGACAAAAAAAAAAATACACAATAATATTTGGACTTAATTGTACCTACACCAGAAAAAATCAAAATAAAAAACTGTTACATGCTAAAATTATCAGCCAAGGCTTCGTCAATGGTATAAAAAGATTTTAACAATAGAAATGTCCGTATTTTGGCGCTAAACTCTTTAAAATGTAAATTTCGTATATCCTCAGTCAACTTATTAAAAAAAGTAATGCTTTTACAAAGGAAGCTTTTATCAACTTTAGCGAGTCTTCGTTTTGGGACAATTACATTGCTTTTATTGCGTGTATTATAATTGTGGATGTCACTTTTTAATTTGTAATTTAGCATAAATTAAATTTTGAAAAATATATTCACCTGTAAATGTCATAATATTCAATTCCTTAAACCTACGCCTACATGATTCTAATTTGTTTATTTGAAGTATAAACCTTATAGTAGGGGAGGCCATGATGCTAAATGGGGATTTCCTCGAGCGTCACAGAGACCTATTGGGTTGCAAAGCTTAGATGATAAGAAGAAAAAAATGTTATATAAGTATACCTTTTCATCGGTGGGGGGAGCGGCTATAGATTTTCAAAAATGTAAAAAAAAACTGTTGCATGGACATACTCGAGCGCGTCAGATATTGATAGCACCAATGTCCTACGTATTTTTAATAATGTACGTATGTTAATCTGATCGTTTGCATGATGGGGGTGGTCGTACTTAAGGGTTGAAAATGAAAAAAAAAAAAAAAAAATCGAGCGCGTCAGATTTTTTAAGGGAATGTTATGTGAACCTAAAAAAAAAATCTCATTCAATAATCTGACGATTTCGATGTGACGCAAACGCGCAGCCATTATTTTAATATGCAAAAAAAAATCGCCATTTTGAAATACTCAAGCGCGTCAGATTAAGATTTATATGGTTCATCTTTATGTCCTAGACGTGCTGTCTCATAATCTGACGATTATCTAGAGGGATTCGCCTAATCTGACAAAAAAATATATTTATATTTTGATTTTTTTAAACCATTCAACTTAATTAATTGAAAAGCTCAGGAAATAGCATGCAAATAAAAAGTATAAGTTTGTTAAGTAGAATACTTGTATTTATAAGAAAATAATTTAAAAAAATATGCCAAAAAATATTTTTTTATTGACAATTAATTGATTAATTAGTCATCATCTTCATAAGTAGAATCATCTTCTTCTTCTGGCTCGATTTCATGGCACGAAATAGAAGCGCGCAGAGGGGAATATAGGCACCACGCAGCTAAACTTTATCGACGAATATTTGTTACTTCGGCTTGTGGAAATCGTCAGATTATATATTTTTCGTTATCCTTGAATTATTTACTTCAAAATAAAAGAAAATTTAGCCACGCTCGAGAATGTCGAGATGACGTTTTTTTTTTACAACTTTGTAGCCCTCCCGTTTCTTTACGTCACTCTCAAATTGTCAGATTAGTGGAATATACACTGTTTAGCATGTAATTAACTCACCCTACCTTAATCTGACGTGCTCGAGATTTTCTTATGATCAATTTTTTTTTACTAATCTGATCCTTTATCCTAGACGAGCGGCCTTATATATGGGGCTCATATTTGGTGGAGGTTCTTAACCAGGTACAAGGTATCCCCCTGTATATTAATCTGACGCGCTCGAGGAAATCCCGAAATCCCCTCTTGGGCTCCCCTACTATTATCGCCCGCTTCTGCAATATAAACACTCTATTGGACTGTGACGCATTTCCCCAGGCCAGTTTATGAAATAGCAGCTTTACTATAGTACTAGTGGCTTCCCGCGGCTTCGCACGCGTTGAAATGTTGTAGGAATACTATTTTTCATACAAACGTTTTCAAGAGTAGTAGAGCTCTTTGTGAAGGGCTCGTCCGGGTGCGTACTACCACCACGCCTTTTTCTGCCGCCAAGCAGCGTTGCTGTGTTTCGGTTTGAAGAGTGTGGTGGCCGGTGTAATTACAGGCACATGAGGCTTAACATCTGTATGCCTCAAGTTGATGAACGCAGGGTAGTGCATCGTAGGGCACGTTCCTATCGTGCGTGACTTATGAGGTAATGCTTTGTTATAGGTGATGGTTACCACTTAACATCAGGTGGGCCAACTGCTTGTTCCATCAGCTGGTTATATAAAATATAAATAAAAAAATAACCCTTTTTACACCCTTAGGGGTTGAATTTTCAAAAATCCCTTCTTAGTACACCTTTACGCCAAAAGAACCAGCGTCTCTAGGACCAGCGGTTAAGGCTGTGCGTTGTCTATATGTCAGTCAATCAGTCAGGACTTTGATTCCTATAGTATTAGAGATTAGGTACTTACAGATGTGGAAAGTTGCAGCACCTGAGCAATATTCATGTTGGGAACCTCTGTAGTGAGTTCCCTTAGTTCCACAGAACTCGGCTCTGTCTGGAATTTAGATTAAAATACACATTATAAGCCTATACTTATATTAAGCTTGGACACATACTTACTATTTACTCCTACTTATTACTAATTAGCCTACTGTATGGCTTTATTGTAATGTTATTAGAGTGCATTTATTTTATGTTTGCCAAGTGTTGTGTCCCTAGTTCTTTTGAACCTGTGTAGTGAAATAATTTTAGGTGAGCCTCAAAGACGCTCCTTTCAAGCACTTGACAAGCTATATTTTCAAACTTTTTCATTAAAATTGTTGAAAAATAAACATTTAATTTAAGATGTTGGGGGCGAAAGCTCATCTGAGATGCAGATGCAGCTTGCAGGGGGGTAATTCTCGGCTGCTAGACTTTTTTATCACAATAGATATAGGTAGGTACCTCCGAAACTGTCAAAATTCAGTAGAGATAAAATTTTCAATAGAGCTAGCATTCTCACAATAAAACTGTAGATAATTGTCAACCATAAAACGGTAGACATGATTGGTGAGGAGCAGTGGACATTGTCATCTCTATTAGACTTTCAAGTCTGAGGAACAATTAACTAAATATTTTCATGAAATAAGAACTTTATGTAGTATTAGGTACCTAGGTACTTGTACTTACAGATGTGGAAGGTTGCACCACCTGATGATTAATATTGAGAACTTCTGAAGTGACATTCATGAGTTCTAAGAACTCAGTGCTGACTGAAATTAGGATACAATAATATAATTTAGTAACTATTTGATTTATTTTATTCTATATTAAACACTATATCATAGAAGTAATAGGTACTTACAGATGCATATGTTTTTGGCACTTGATTGTGATCAACATCATGGGGAATAGCATATCTATGAAGTTTCCTTGAAAAGGAGTCAATGTACAACCTACAAGTTCTTTTCAAAATGATCTTCACATAGCATTCTATGGCTTCTATACAGCTTTTGGTGAAGATCATTACTTTGCCAGTTTTCATCAGGGTGGATGAATTTTCCCATGCTTCGATACTAAAATAATAAAACAACAAATCTTGCACCAGTCATAGAAATAACGTACCACCAGAAATGGTAGAACTCAGTGGCTCCTTGAGAACCCCAAGTTAGGTAGGTACCTACTCAAACAATGAAAAACGAAGCTAAGCATTTGCGATGTTCATTAGAGATTCAATTCAATTCAATTTATGCCGGCCGGGCGGTGCAACGTACTAGAGGTTAATTAAAAGAGTTATAAAATGCAACTAAAACAAACTTACCGGCGAACGTTCCAGCTTCCAGGTTTTGGAAAACGATACATGGAAAGACTTGGATATCTTGCAGTAGATTTCCCGCATTTTGCACAGCGTCTTGGCGTGTCTTTCACGATCGGTAATTTGTAAGAAAAAACAAAACGTATTCCCAATATTCACAATATCTTAAATTAACAATAATTGTACTTATTTGTTGAAACATTCAGAAGAAAAAAACGAACAACCGCGGCGGTTACTCCATATTTTTTCACTTTTTATTTTTTATTCTTGTTCGGTCGGGCGCTCACTGAATGCTTGTCTTTTTGCCAACATTGCCATTCGAAGGTGAAAATATATAATTTTGATATTACTGTTTCCTTTGACTTGCAACATTATTTCTAACCCTTATTTGCCGCCAGCCAATCATAGCGTGTTGTCGCCCCCTGACTAAGTTACGAAGCCCTGTCTCGTCTCTGCATTGTCTATCATTTAAAAATAAAATAAAATAAACTTCTACTAAACTACTAATAACTACTATTCCGCGATAAGCAGAATAGAACTCTGTGCTGTGACCATAGATTAATTGTATACTTGATCTAAGGCTGTGACCGTAATGACCGTCTCACACATGGATCAATAAATCTAATAGTACCTCCATGACACACACACACTGTCAGGTCAGACATTGATTGATTGGTATCCTAGTAGTCTGTGGTGGGTCGCGTCAACTCGCGTCAGTCAGTCAGAGTCAAAGCGAGCGAAATGTTTTCCATTCCATGAAGAATTTATAGCTAGTTTGTACTTAATTCATTCTTAGCACGTTTCTTGGCCATAATTTAACGCGGCCTACTATGTGGCGGCTTCCACACAAACAAATTTTCACTCTCCTTACACTGTGTATCGTTTTACAACTCTGCTACACATCTTGAACCTTGTGTTAGTTTCCGGACTTGCGTCTTGCATGTTTTGTAATTATTTCGTACGCCCACAGTGTTTATTTGGCGTTGTGTTGGTGTGTCGTGCGTGATGTTACAATCTGGAGTGTAGTTATTGTGTGCTCTTGCTGAAATGTCGCTGCAAAAGAGTGTTAAGAGTGCAGGAGGTGATAGAAGTGAGCAGGCTGATACAACGTCGATATGTTCATCGGTGACCACGCAACCGGACCGCCACGGTTTCTTCGGTGGTGCTCAATATAGTCCAGAACCGTAAGTATCCGAACTATTAGTTCTTACTGCATTGATAGAGATAACTTCTATTTGTTTTGCTAATATTAAACTGTTGCAATTACTCTGATAAGCATAGCAAACAGTGTAAAACATTACATCTTATTCCTTATCATAAATTCCCATCTGTTGTAATGCAGTAGGTAAAAGTGATTCAAACATTTTATTTGTCACACTTTAGAACTAGATATTTTAAGCTGAAAAGGAAAACTTATTCTCTCAGTGTGATCAAAATGTTAATGTGTTCTATGGTGTTTTTAGGCCAACTGCTATGGCCTGCACAAATTAATATGTCCTCCGAAAACATGAATGTGCTCTTAGTTATATGGAAAAGAAATATAGAATAAAATGAAATTCGCTGATCATTTCTCATATTATTCTCCAAAACTTGTTTGTTTGCGATTTTCATAAATCCATTCAGTGTATTGTTGCTTCAAAAATGTTGAATTATGTGAGTACCGTAGCAGTTGTCAGTGTCTTAATTTATTACTGTAGCTGTTGAGTCAACTTGTTTATAAAGCTTATTGAATCATTGATACAAAGAATTCATACCTCATAGGGGGAAGTCTTTCAGTTACATAACTTCCCATTCATTGTGCCACTTCTTTTAAACTTGTAGTAGCTACCTACTTACAACATAGGTACTCATTTAACTCTCAATATGGCTGCATTCACACCAGACATATTGTCGGTTGCAAATTTTCTCAAAATTTGCTAGCAACTTGACATTAGTTCTTCTCTTTTCAAATTTTTACTTAACTATCAGTTTCATAGAGGAATTCCACTACATTGTAGTGGGATTCGCAGCAGTAGTTTGCTCCATAGTCTGTTGTGCGGCTTACAATTGGTGGTACAAACTGTTTATAAGGAAAATATTGAGCAACCATATTTCAGTTCCATAAGTGTTCAGGAAGACCAACTGATAACATTACAAACATTGTAAATATCGCGGCAAGTCTAAGCTGAGGAGCAGGCTTCTTGAGACTAATGCTGACTATTTCTGCCTATTGCAACTGAATATACCTTGTTGCTTTAATAGACAGAAACAGCTTCATGATTTTATCCCCTCAGATATCTCAGTACCAGTAAAAAGTTTTCTTTCTTTCAGGGCTGGGCAAAATAGGTACATGCTTTGCTTTAATTGAAATACAGATTAAAAAATACTGTATCGCAAGTAATTGAAATACGAAATACAAATTACAAAATAAGTAATCTAGACCAGCACAGGCTTAATCAGTAAAACCAGAGGTACCTATCCCAGTGCTGCCAACTCTAATAGCTGCTTTACCATCATTACACTCTTGCCTCAAACTAACATGCACAATGTATTTTAATGTTAAAATGTATTTTGAAGCCTCAAGTACCTATTTGAAATACTAATTACAAAATACCTCAGCGTCAGGTATTTGAAATACGAATTACATTTTAAGGAAGTAATTGAAATACAAATACCAAATACGTATTTGTATTTCAATTACGTATTTTATTTACAAGTAATTCAAATACTGCCGAACCCTGATCATCACCCAGCATTACAGTTACGGCGCTATGGAATGCAGACAATAAAATAAAGAAATCATTCCCAGTAATTAACATAAAGAACTAATCAAACACTCAATCATCTCACAGTACATTCGATGGACATTGGGTTATGTTTGGAGCATAAAGAGATGTAGAACATTCACGCCATTGTACTTTAAGTTACTGTGTGAAAATAACCGTCTCTACAAGTTGAAATTGTTTAACGGAAGTATTCTAATTAGACGTCTGTTTAGCGAAGAGCAGACTTTTCCCGCCGATGGACAAATGTTTAAATAGTCTGATAACATTTTATCGAGATAGGGTACACACACACGGAAGGAAACGCATCAGGATATACACAGCTCGCTTTTATGTCTGTTCTAAGCGTCATGTTTCTTTGGCTAAGCTCTGGTTTCACCATGTCTTGCTCGAAAGAAGCCTCTTGAGGCGCACTTAAAATCATTTCACTACACTGTTTCGAAAGAAACTAGTGACACGAAAAGAGAAAAGACCATGTCTTAGATTAACAAAGGATTAACGGGCCGTCAAATATGTTAAATAGAGCTCTTTGTGAAGGGCTCGTCCGGGGAAGTACTACCACCACGCCTTTTTCTGCCGCCAAGCAGCTTTGCTGTGTTTCGGTTTGAAGAGTATGGTTGCCGGTGTAATTGGTGTAATTACAGGCACATGAGGTTTAACATCTGTAATGCTCAAGTCGATGGACGCAGGGCAGTCCATCGTAGGGCACGTTCCTATTGTACGTGACTTACGAGGCAATGCTTTGTTATAGGTGATGGTTACCACTTAACATCAGGTGGGCCATCTAATTGTTCCATCGCTAGTAGTTAAAAAAAAAAAGTCCATATGTACGCGTTTGACATCTAAGGTTAGATTTAACGGCCTGTTACTCTTTATTAGTGACTAACAGAGGATGTTGAAATCAGCTTAATGTAGGTAGCTTGATCAGTATTCGTGTGTAGTGTCCTATAAGTTATTGAGAGGTACCTAGTAGGATCTCTTTGTGAAAGAGTTAGACCGGGGAAGTACCTAGGTACTACCTTCGCACTGATGATGCTCGCATTGCAGTTTTACGATTTGAATGGTGTTTTACCACTCGTGATGGACGTAGTGCAATGCTACGTAGGGCACGTCGATGCAAGTTAATGCAATGATTACAGGCAGTAACCGCTCAACATTAGGTGTGTCATCAGTTTTTACTGTCACTAATCTCATTAATCATACTGCGGCTAATTTTCATGTCACTGATTTTTTAATGTCCATTCTTGTATTGATTTTTATATATTCTTTTATTTGTGCCATACATACCTCAATGACCTTGTATCATCGTCATCGTCAGCCTGAAGAAGTCCACTGCTGGACATAGGCCTCCCCTATACATTACGAAGAACGATTCTGAGCCCTCTACATCAACCGACTAACCGACTTCCCGCAATCCTCATCCTCACTATGTCATCGGAAAATTGTTTTTTTTTTTGTATTGTATTACTAGTAGTTCGCCCCGAACTGAGATCTCGTGATGCGACCCGACGAACGCATCAAAACTTTGAGTAGGTAGTAGTCAGAGGCAAGTCCAAACATTATCTTTGGACTTTTTTCTGACTACCGCCTACTAACTTGGTATGGTAACCAAGTTTCAACTCTATTGGCCTATTTATTGAAGAGTTCCGTTGAACAGACCTTGGCTCCATCATCAGACCTGGTCGTCGTCACCATATTATGAGAACTGAGTACCTCCTTAATTTATTTCAAGAAAAAAAAATAAGAAAAAGCAAAGGAACTGGACGACCAGTAGAAAAACCTTGATGTCAACGAAACTCTTAGAGATGGGAGCTCTTGGATCGCTGGTTATCATATTTTAGCTTTTTTTGTTTTATCTCAAAAACCGGGCGTCCCAAAAAAAAAGTAAAAATTGTTTTGGAATGTCCAAACAAAGCCCTTTCATATGACATGAAACTTAATTTTTTTGTGTAACTTTTTTTAATTTTTGCCCCCTTAAAAACCCCATATCTCAAAAACCCTGCATCCGATTTTACTCATATACTTACCAGTAAATTTCTCAAGTACAAGCTATCGACATATCAAATTTCATGCAGATCGGATCAACGGTTCTAAAGTTATCGCCAGACAAACATACATACATACATACATACATACATACATACATACATACATACATACATAAAATGCCAAATCGCCCAAGTTGAAACTAAGATCTTTGTTCGCTTCGCTCACTCGATCAAAAAGAGGCTTAGTTTGAAAGAAGAAGACTGTCTAAAGTGAAACTTGCGGAAATGGAAAGTATCACAGTAACCTTCACTCGTTTTGTTAGAGATTTAACGCGATTTTCGCACGAATGAGAGCAAGACGAGTGTGAGCTTCATCTAATTGCTTTCGAACTCCTTATAACTGATGCTTGCCTGGTACTTTTTCTTCATATCTAAATGAATGTGTAGATTTATCTACACTAATATTATAAAGAGGAAAGCTTTGTATTTTTGTATTTTTGTATGTAACGAATAGGCTCAAAAACTACTGGTCCGATTTCAAAAATTCTTTCACCATTAGAATGCTACATTATCCCTGAGTAACATAGGCTATATTGTATTTTCAAAAAAATCAGGGATCTTAACTAAAACTCCAATAATGTAACCCAAGGTGGAAACCAAAAACCTTACATCGCGTGCGCTGCGAAAACTATTGATGATAGAACAAAATAATGTACTACGATTTTGTAGAACACGTCATCATCTACAAAAAATGTCGCGACAGCATATGTCTAACTATTATAGTTATGTCACAATAAGTGTTCTTTTATTATAAAAAATTAATTGAAATGACGCCGCTAGAAAAGGGTCTTTATTTGTACCTTGGTATTAATCCTTATCCAAATAAATCTTTTCATAATTAAGAAGGTTTCAATACCTATAGATTGCTTCTTAAATTTTTCAAATCGGACATTCCATTATAAAGATATGACGAAATAAAAACGTTATTGGGTCCACGGGTCACGCTCGGGGTGCGATTTCACTCTCTGGCGTGCAAATGTATGAAATAAGTAGACGCGAGGCTCGAACCCACGGTCTAAGTTTATCCTAAAATGTTCAAAAAATTTATGACCACCCATGCGAAGCTGGGACAGGCCGCTAGTTTATTTAATAACTAGCTAGTGCCCGCGACTTCGTCTGTGCAAGATTAGTATTTCGAGTAGCTTATATTAGTGTGGCGTATTAGGTACATAGGTATTATGGCGATGACAAGAGCTAAGTAGGAAAACATGTATCGATCAAAATGAAATTTTTACTAAACTGTGTGCGATGTGATTGCATTGCACACAAAATGGTTGATTGCGATTTTTCAAAAATGAGTTTTGTGATTTTATATCTTTCAACATGTCGAAATGTGCGAGCGAGAGTCACATTAGCTCTTGTATTCGCCATAAGTGTAACTCTAGCGGTATTGGCAGCGCACGCCAGAATAGCTCGCAGATGGTAGTTTTTTTCCTACTTACTTGACGACACTTATCGTCATATTTTGGACAATTCACACAATATCTTTAGAAATTGTAGCCTATGTGTTATTCTGATGTATAAGCTATATTGTAAAGTTTCATTAAAATCCATTCAGTAGTTTTTACGTGAAAGAGTAACAAACATCCATCCATCCATCCATCCATACTTACAAACTTTCGCGTTGATAATAGTAGTAGGATTAATTATTAATTACAAGTGGGTTAAAGCTAAGCGTGTGCTCCACCTTAGACTGCATCTTCACTTTCATCAGGTGAGATGGCAGTCAAACGTCTAGCTGTCAGACAATAAAAAAAATAACATTAATACTCCGTTTTGTTGTATCGTTTCGTCAGAGGATTACAAAATCTGACGAATGCGGAAGAAATGATTTGTCGGTAGAATGAACGGATGTGTCCCAAATCGAAACGAAAAACCCTCATTCTTAATTGTAGCGGATACGCATTGGGCAATACACTGTTCGCTTTTATGTCCTTGTAGTAAGCGTGATTTTTCTTTGGCATTGTGTAGCTTGATATGTGTCGGTGATCATTTAGTAAACTTGAACATAAAACATGTAAAAAGGCGAGCTTAACCCTAGTAACTTTTCTGCAATAAAAAACCGACTCAATGGTTTTCTCATGGATTCCATTGTCAGAACTGGATGTTGCTTCTGGTGTTGCGACTTCAAATAAAAAAAAGAATCATCAAAATCTGTTCACCCAGTCGAAAGTTGTGAAGTAACAAACATAAAAAAAACAGTCGAATTGAGAACCTCCTCCTTTTTTTGAAGTTGATTAAACCACATTTTACGGGTAACAATCATAACGAACATAGGTACAAGGCAAAATATTAAATAAATTGTACCTATATTCTTTATTATGAAAGGGGCAAGATAAAACCCATAGAAAAGCATGAAACCTACATCGAATAGGTAGATAAATGAAAATTAAAATGACAGTTTACGCTAGTGGGTAGTAAAATCGGCATTTACAAGAGAAAAAGGCCGTAGAATCATGAAAAACCTAAACGAATAGATACCTAAATGAAAACTCGCATTAAAAATGTATGTTTGCGAGTGGGCGGAATATAATCGCCATTGATATTGTAACTTGAAAGCCACGCAGCTGTGCAAACACACTACTATGCCAGACCAGACGTGGTCTGGCATAGCAGTCTGCAATTAAATATTCACGACAAACTCTAATATTCTTGCTTGGAGTACCTACCTTACCATATAGCAGAAGTTTTAAGTAAAACCACAAAAAAACGTTTATTTAAACCAGTGCCGGATTAAGCCAGCGCGGGGCCTGTAGCAAATTCTGTCGGGGCCCTTGGTTTGTTTAAAAATCTGGCCGCTTGAAGGGTGGAAATGTGGTATAGATACTAGTCTAAATATATCGATTATAATTAAACATTAGAAAAAGTGACGAAATCGAGTTTTAGATTTTCAAGTCGAAGTGCCTAAGCGCTTCGCGTTTAAGGCATGCAAGATATTTTACGCTCCTATCTAAATTAATATTTTTTATTACGGTCAGACAGGCGTTGGAGCGCGGGGCCCGTAGCATTTGCTACTCTTACTACGTGGCTAATCCGGCACTGATTTAAACGACCCGTACCTGTACCCGTAGTTTGAGTTTTGTATGGAGACTCGATAAGCCCATATACCCGTTACACCCATATACCCGTTTACACTCAGCTCATGTCCGTGGAAATGTGCAGAGACATGGGAATGGATTTGGGCAATGCGAGAATGTAAACAGGCCACTACCATGTCCACTCGCGTTGCCTGTGTTGCGTGAACACACATTGCCGGCGACGCTGCCGCAGACATATGGACGGCGACATTTCCGTCCACGCGAATGGCAACGCGAATATCTTAATTACAAAAAAGGACGATACAAAAAACGAAAAATGAATAAAACTCTGAATTCGTGTACCGAGTAAGGTGAACGACTAAAGTAGATGAACATTTCAGGTTTTTATAACACAGACAACCGTCAAATAACTTCACACTCGCACATTTCAACATTCGGCGAATAGCATTTTACAAAAACCTTTGTAAAATGCTATTCGCCGAATCCTGGTTGTTTGCGATTTTTCCTAATTTTGTTCACTGATTTTATATCTTCAAAAATTTTGAAATGTGCTAGCGACAACATGCCTGACGGTCGTCAGGCCTTACTGTGACCTAAAAACTCACGATAAATCGGTTTTCATCGGGTGTGATACGATGTGTCACTCACATTTTCACCGTGTGTTATAATGAACGGTCGCAGTGCCTTTTAATGCAATCCCCAAGAGGCAGAGTTAATCACCACTGTAGAATTACGGTCATCGGTACACACGGATACAGATCAAGGTACACAAAATCCTAACAAAAGTGACGGACATAAAAGGGAGAAGTGTTATAGCCAGAGGGCTTATTACGAGTTTGGTGCCGATCGTCGATCGTTACGATACACCGAATTTTATATGAAAATAAATCAACGGCATCTAGCGTATTCTTTGAGAAGCTATACGAATCGAAGAATAAGCTAGATGCCGTTGATTTATTTTCATAGAAAATTCGGTGTATCGTAACGATGATCGTAACGATCGACGATCGGCACCAAACTCGTAATAAGCCCTCAGATGTTTTTTTTTTTTATACAATTAGCTGACGGAACAAGCAGATGGCCCACCTGATGTTAAGTGGTAACCATCACCTATAACAAAGCACTGCCTCGTAAGTCACGCACGATAGGGACGTGCCCTAAGATGCACTGCCCTGCGTCCATCAACTTGAGGCATACAGATGTTAAGCCTCATGTGCCTGTAATTACACCGGCAACCACACTCTTCAAACCGAAACACAGCAACGCTGCTTGGCGGCAGAAAAAGGCGTGGTGGTAGTACTTCCCCGGACGAGCCCTTCACAAAGAGCTCTACTACTCTTAAATGCTCTTAAAGCTCTACTAATCTATGTGTATCCCCGTATGAATTAAAAAAAGACATTCGTGAATTTCGTGAAGTTCGGTGCTGAGAATTCATGGGAATGACGGGGTCATTCCCACTAGAACCGATCTTCACGAATCTTACCCTTCCACCAACGTGAGGCATACAGATGTTAAGCCTCAGTTGCCTGCAATTTCAAACACACCCTTCAAATTGAAACACAGCAACGCTGCTTGGCGGCACAAATAAGCATGGTTAGATAGAAGATTGAAAACTCTTTATTGTGCACAACACAAGGACATTTAACACATTAAAAACAAAAATAAAGTTCAAAAGATTCAGTGAAGTACAATGGGCAGTCTTATCGCTGAGAGCGATCTCTTCCAGACATGGTGGTAGTATGTACTTCCCCGGACGAGCCACCCACGAAGATTTCTACCACTTTATCACTACCCTTGAATTCTTATCTACCTACTCTTGAATTGATATCATTTCATCAAAGAGTGATAACAAATAGAAAACAATTGTAAATTGCTATTCAAAAACCAACCAAGCAATAACATTTTAGGCTAAGATTGTTTACAAACCATTTTACATCGGCTGTACTAGCTATAACCTGTCTAGGAATGTTGAGAAATACCAAAAACTATATTTAGCATGTGATCGTATTGATTTGCGAGTAGCTAATATTTGCTTTGTAGTATTGAGAGAGAATCGTACTTTTAACATGTTTGAGGTTTAGAATTAGCAGCATCTATCGGAATACAGATTTTTCTGTATTCTGTGTATCAAGACAGTGTGTATAGTAGTAGAGCTCTTTGTGTGTGGCTCGTCCGGGGAAGTACTACTACCATGCCTATTTATGCCACCAAGCAGCGTTGCTGTGTTTCGCTTTGAAGGGTGTGGGTGCCGGTGAAATTACTGGCATATGCATCAAGTTGATGCACGCAGGGCAGTGCATCGTGAGGCACGTTCCTATCGTGCGTGACTTGCGAGGCAATGCTGTTTTATATGTGATGGTTACCACTTAACATCAGGACCATCTGCTTGTCCCATATTTGGTATCTTTAAGGAGTATAACTCAATGGAAATGTTCCGTAATGTTATACTGTTTTTAATAAACTGAATTTGAATCAGCAAGTTCTATAAAAAAAAACGGGCCAAGATCGCACGAAGGTTTCCGTACCATTATCTATTAAACGGCAAAAAAAACACGTTTGTTGTATGGGAGCCCGGCAACAGAAATACATCATCGGTGAAAATTTAAACTGTCTAACTATCACGGTTCATGAGATACAGCCTGGTGACAGACGGACAGACAGACAGACGGACGGACAGCGTAGTCTTAGTAATAGGGTCCCATTTTATCCTTTGAGTAAGGAACCCTAAAAACGACAATCGAGTATCACGTCAAAGCGCAATAGCGATAACAGTGAAATCGTCTACACAGCAAGCAAGTTCATTTAACCGCCACTGCTATCGCTGTCGCATCGGCTCGATTTTAGATAATAGACCAGCGGGCTTCGGTTACGCTACGCTTCTTTACTGCTACCACTGTCGCTACGGTTTCATTTCGGCCTTCGCGTCACGATGCTTCGATTAGACGCCCAGAAAGGAATTTTAATACCCGTAGGATTAGACCCGCTCTACGAGTCTTGATTGTTAATTACTAGTGGTTCGCCCAGATATGCTCAGCTGTAAATGCCACTAGCGGTCATCCATCCAAAAATGCTGAACGTTGCATAAATGAGTGACCGTAAATGACCCTAATAGCACACTGTGTTTGCCCCACGACTTTGTTCACGTGGAACCACAACACTGTCTGTACACCATTTTGGTCAGACCGTCAGCGTCATATGCAATAAATATTGTAAACATGACTAATGATGCACTACGTAGGTATATCGATCATGAGCGAGTTTATATCAGACTCGCAGACGCATTTTCGGTGGCTGTGATGTGACCACAACCTTTTTCGAGGGCTGATCCGCGCCTGGAGGCCTACTCGCGTTCTCCGAACGAAACTTCGCAATCGAACGAAGTTTCGACAGTCACCTCTATTTCATTTTCGGATTCGCACAAGAAGTTCGGATCTATAGACAATTTTCGTGAACGAACGGAATTAATAATATAGTGTGGGTGTTTTATGATGACAATTATTGTAAGGTTTTTATTTTATCTTAAAATTCATACACTGACTTACTTTAAAAAAATATATATATTATACATGTACTATGCATTTCTAGTAATATTTATGCAGAAATTAAATATAAAACAAATAAAATTACATTGCCGACAAAATTCGAATCTCTTTCTAAAAAAAAAAATCTTTTTTATGCCAAAACTTAGGCTTTGTTTACACTCGTCAATAACTTACTCACTCACTTGTTGATCCGACTCGGATTGGTTTGGTTATGTTTAAACATATAAATTACGCATGAGGCGAGCGAGCAAAGCGAGCGTGCCTCGGCAGCGGCCGCCGAAGTGCCAGAAATCTGTGCTACTTGCCTATACTTACTGTGTAGTGCATCTAAACAGAGCATAGGCTTTCGACCAATCAGAGCAATCGTCACAGAATCCATGGTCGTGTAATCCTGGCTGTACAATCACTGACCTCAATAAATACACTGGACAGGCTTTCACCATTAGAATGACAGCAATTTTTTGTGCCAATTTGAAGCGCCACTTTTGACATACGAAAGTCCGTAGAACTAATTGTGACGTCTATTGCAAATGGCTGCCGTGGTAAATTACATAGAAGTAGGGATGTTCCGATACCACCAAACGCAAAGTATCGATACCTACTCAAATCGTCTTGCGATACTACTTACTGGAGTACCTGAAAAGTATCGATACTTACTCATATCTATAGTATAAGTAATTTAAACTTTTTGGAAAATTAAATGTAGGCAGATATTTGAAACTAAAAATTAAATAATGAATAATCTTATAATAAAGAATTATTAAGTCAACCAGCTTTTATACTATTCTTCATTTCAATAGATACCTGCTTGCTTCGATAAATCAGAATAATGTCAATTTATTCAGACGCACAGAACCTTATTAGATACCTTTTACACTTAAAAGGTTCAAAAAGCTTCTTCCACAAATTGTGTGACAAGTACATAATAGTCACCCACAGCACAGCTACATACAAACCATGAGCGTATAGCTATCGATAAAAACATTAGATGTCGACTTGCGTGCATCACTAACTTTAGTTCCATGGACACTCGTATTTGCTTACAGCGCCAAAATGGCGTAAATCAAATAGGCACAAATCTATCTTGCCAGCCGCCTGTCCAGTGTATTTATTGAGGTCAGTGTGTACAATCCCGACTGTGCTGGGAAAGCACGGCCCGGATTTCATGTACATTTTGTACATGAATTCCTGGCTGCGTTTTCCTGGCCGTGCTTTCCTGGTTGTACGTTCTCGGGCTGTGTAATACATGGTCGTACAATAACCGGACCCGAGACACTATAAAACACCCTTTCACTGACATATAAATCCTATTAATTTGAAAAGTTCTATTACACGCAAGCGATGGGTCGTAACTTAGGACTATAAAAAATATTCGTATATTCATACGACATCTCTATCAAGATTTTTGTACGAAGTTTTGAAAAGTTCATACCTAGTTTGTTTCTCAAGTGCTGTGACACCTAATAAATCATGTTCACAAGTGCTTTTTTTACATTCTTCGCAATCGGGATACATTAATACATACTTGAAAGTACCCCAGTCTACATTTTGGATCTCTACAAGTTGGTTCTTTGTTTTGGAAACTTTGTAAGTAAACATTTTTCTTATGACTTTTTTATTTGAATAATCCCTTAAATGCATATCATTTCTTCAAATAGCAATTGATAATTACTTTCAGTTTAAAATGGCTTCTCATTCGGGTTCGGCTACTCCAGAGCAACTCGATACACTTCTCAATTTCTTGGACGAGCATAGGGATCTAGCCCGCGGGAGATTGGGGAGAGGAGGAAAAGTCCAAGCAAAGAGGTTGTGGGAAGAATTGTGCAACATCCTCAATTCCATGGGTGGTTGTGTAAAAACAATTCAGCAGTGGCAAACGGTACTACACCTACTTAAATTTTAATAACTAACTCAAAAAACTGGTGTCACGGAAGACCAGCGTTATAGTAGCGCGTATGCTGCTATAGCATTTATGCTGAGTGACGACCAATCTATGTCACCTACCTACTTACTTTTAATGTATTTTCTTGTATTTTATTGTATATATATTTATTACTGTATTTACGTGTGGCATAAATAAATGATTTTGTATTGTATTGTATTGTAAATAGTGATATATAAAAAATGGATGCCTTTACATTTTGCAGGTGTGGTTTGATAGCCAAGCCAAATACCTAGACAAGAAGACAGCTGCATCTGATTCTCGGAGGTTAGCTTCAGCTACTGGAGGTGGACCATGGATGGCACCCCCTCTATCACAATGGGAGTTAAAGGTCCTCTCGATAATGGGAGATGGGTTTGGTGAACCGCAAACTGGGGCCAGAGTTCCAGCTTTCAGTGAGGTCAGTCTTTCATTTCATAATTATTTTAATTTCATAATTAGTTCCTTTTTTTTTATACAACTAACTGATGGAAGAAGCAGATGGCCCACCTGATGTTAAGTGGTAACCATCACAAAGCTTAGCCTCGTAAGTCACGCATAATAGGAACGTGCCCTACGATGCACTGCCCTGCATCCATCAACTTGAGGCATATAGATGTCTGTAATTACACCGGCAATCACACTCTTCAAACCGCTGCAAACACAGCAACGCTGCTTGGCGGCAGAAAAAGGCGTGGTGGTAGTACTTCCCCGGACGAGCCCTTCACAAAGAGCTCTACTACTCTTAAAAACTAGTTTTTTTGTGTACAAGAATTTAAATGTTATATCATACAATGAATTTCATTTTGATATTTCATGATTTTAATAGGTAAGTCTGTTTTTTTTTCAGAGTAATGAACCGATTCCATCCTCCAGGCACGCAAGCCAACTACCGAGCTTTCCACAGCCTCTAGATTTGAATTTGCCTGAGGAAATTGAAGTTAGCAAGGAAGACAGTCGGCACAGACAGCCTATGAGTCCAATATCTCTAAGACCCTTAACTTCCAGACGTTGTAAGTAATTGATACTATTTTTAAATTAGTTCTATCATAAAATACACAGCCTTCACAGCTCAGTTGGTAGTAGCTCTGCTTTCTGTACAGTAGGCAGTGGGTTCGATCCCCACCGAGAACAAAATTTGTGTGATGAACATAGATGTTTGTTCTCTGTCTGGGTGTTATATAATATTATAAGTAGTAGGTATGTATTTACAAAAAAAAGTATAGTATATCAGCTATCTGGTTCCCATATCACAAGCTTTGGCTTAGTTTGGTGTGAGATAGTGCTGTGTGGAATGTCCACCAATATTTATTTATTTATTTAAAATTTTAGGACATGATCGAACATAATATAACTATATTTATTGAACCCATTCAAGTGTCATGCATTTAAATAAGAGTGTGGTATTTAAATAAGAAATGTTATTTTGCAGCCTCACTACCAGCACAACCCACTAAAGACAACCAGAGACAAACAGGTTTCCGTAGCAGATTGTTTCAATATGAAGAGGAGCGTGCAGAGAGAGAAACTGTCAGGAACAATGAGCTTGCAGTGATCAAGTCTGCCTTGTTGGAGATGTGTGGACTTATTAGACAGTATTTAGACAGTAGATCCAGTAGTGCCTTAAATAAATAGTTGTGTAAGATACTATGATATAAGTTTTGTGTTTATTTAGTATAATATTATAGGATTAGATGCCTGCACATAGGAAATAGATTAGAAAGATAGATAGAAATAAAACTTTGTTATGCTCACACAAATATGTTTTATTAATAGTAGTAGATACCTACTCTATACTTATTACTTTTAAACTTTCATGACTTTTACCTATATAAATTTAAACTAGTGGTTGCGTGTTTAAATATTCCCTGCCTAGATATAAGCATAATATATTGGACATACTATTTACTCATCATCATCATTCATCTACACTAATATTAAAAAGGGGAAAGATTTGTATTTTTGTATGTTTGAATTTTTTTATGTAACGAATAGGCTCAAAAACTACTGGTCCGATTTCAAAGATTCTTTCACCATTAGAATGCTACATTATCCTTGAGTAACATAGGCTATATTATATTTTCAAAAAAATCAGGGATCCTTACTAAAACTCCAATAATGTAACCCAAGGTGGAAAACAAAAACCTTACATCGCGTGCGCTGCGAAAACTATTGATGATAGAACAAAATAATGTACTACGACTTTGCAGAACACGTCATCATCTACAAAAAATGTCGGGACAGCATATGTCTTCTATCTATTATAGTTATGGCACAATAAGTGTTCTTTTATTATAAAAATTTAATTGAAATGCCGCCGCTAGAAAAGGCTCTTTATTTGTACCTTGGTATTAATCCTTATCCAAATAAATTATTTCATATTCAAGACTGTTTCAATACCTATAGATTACTTTTTGAATTTTACAAATCGGACATTCCATTCAAAAGATATTACGAAATTAAAAATTTTAGCTCGCTTTAAAATATTATTAGTGAACGCGCGTTTTTACTCACTCAGGGAGAAGGGCGTGCGAAATAAGTACACGCGAGACTCTAACCTACGTTCTAAGTTTATCCTAAAATGTTCAAAAAATGTATATCCACCCACGCGAAGCTGGGACAGGCCGCTAGTTATAAATATACTACATAGATCATACTATTCATTATTTGAAATCCTTTCAACACATATTTCTTGCAATAAATATACTTTGACTACACACTTATTACTAAGGGCTGGTTTCACCATGTTCTGTTAGATTAACAAAGGATTAAAGGGCCGTTAAATATGTCAAAATGTACGCGTTTGACATCTAAGGTTAGGTTAGGTTTAACGGCCTGTTAATCCTTGATTAGCAACTAACAGAGTATGGTGAAATCAGCTCTAAACATGTTAAATTTTTACATATTAGGTGCCTACATACATCTCTTCTCTAATACTATAAGACTCAAAGTCCTGACTGACTGACTGACTGACTGACATATAGACAACGCACAGCCTAAACCGCTGGTCCTAGAGACTTGAAATTTGAGGAGTACATAGGTCTTATGGCGTAGAGGTGCACTAAGAAGGGATTTTTGGAAATTCAACCCCTAAGGGTGTAAAAAGGGTTGAAAACGTTTGTATGAAAAATAGTATTCCTTGAACCTACAAACTTGAAACTTGGAGTACATATACTTCAAGGCAAAAAAACAGGAAAGGCATTTTTAGTTTTTTAAAACTACCCTTAATAAGGGTGCAAAGGGATGTAAAAGTTTGTATGGGAGTTTTTTGACCGCTGGTCCTAGAGACTTGAAATTTAAGGAGTACATAGATAGTATGGCGTAGAGGTGTACTAAGAAGGGATTTTTGGAAATTCAACCCCTAAGAGTGTAAAAAGGGTTGAAAACGTTTGTATGAAAAATAGTATTCCTTGAACCTACAAACTTGAAACTTGGAGTACATACAGGGTTACAGGAAAAGTCGTGCTAGATCCGTTAAGGGCGTGGAGTACCCATCATTCCTGACATATTTCACTATGAAACACCCTACCCTAAACTAAACCCTTTTCGAGATATTCGACTTTTAATTTTTTTATTGAAAATTGCCGATTTTTAGGCAATTAAATTTATTTTTGGTTGTTTTGTGTATCTTATTATTATTATTATTGCATTTTTACATGTGTAATTAGATGCTTTAGGACGTCAATCATTAAAATAGTGCATAAGTTAATTGAATAGACCGTAGTAGACAAGTGAAAGTTAAGAAATAAAAAAAAAATTAGAAAGTTTATTTTTCTCTAAGGGATATCTAAAAAAAATATTATGGCAATTCTTCGGCAGATGTTTTTAAAAATATCTACGTTTCATCAGCTATCTAACGAGGTATAACAATCTAGGGTTTGTATTACATTTCGTGGAAAAAAAGTAGTTGGGACGCTCCAGGTAGCAGTTCTAACGGTCCCGCGCCTATTGTCCTTCAAGTTCAGACACACCGTGAGAGCGAGACAAGTGACGATTTATGTAGGTATGAATGAAAGAAAAAATGTGTAGAGACCGGTTAGGGCTGGGAATACAACAGGGGGTATTGTTTTGGTTGTCAGTCTGCTTTTGTGCTTCGTACATAGTAGATGTGATATCGTTTTGCTCTTTTTCTCGACTTGGCTGTGATTCTGGACTATTTCTTCTGATTTGTGACTACTATACTTGTTAACCGGACTCTGATTTGTACCTGTGATACGGAAGTGTTGAAGATGACGTCCTACACACCTGAGGAATATGCTGATATGCTTATTTGTTACGGATACTGCGATTGTGTATCTGCGCAAGCTCGCAACGAATACGTAACTCGCTACCCCGGTCGTCGAGTGCCGGATGTGGCCGTTTTTGACAGAGTTTATCGAAGACTTCGAGAATCTGGCTCTGTTTTGAGACGTAATACAGACATGGGTAGACCACGAATTGACGACGAAGAACAGGACAATGAGATAGTGCAACGCTTTCGAGCGGATCCGACTACTTCCACTAATATTGTTGCCCGTGATCTGGGACTTTCGCAATGGAGAGTGTGGTTTACAGTGCATACTGCTGGCCTATACCCATACCATTACACGCCGGTACACGTTATTGAAGAAGGAGACCCCGCGAGAAGATTGGACTTTTGCAGATTTATGCTAAATGCTGACGTAGAAGACCCAGATTTTCTAAGAAATATCTTGTGGACGGATGAGTCCAAATTTGATAAAGATGGCATAACTAACTATCACAACGCCCATTACTGGGCCCCAAAAGCACTAAGGAATCCCAATAAGAAAAGAGTGAAGGGGTCCCAACGAAGATTCAGCGTGAATGTGTGGATGGGCATTATCTCCAATCATTTGATTGGACCTTACTTTCTACCGGATAATTTAAATGGGGAAAGCTACGAAAATTTCCTGAGAGCAGACTTGAGTGATTTGCTGGATGATCTGCCACTCAACCTGATCAGGGACATGTGGTTCCAACACGATGGCTGCCCTGCCCATTTCAGGAGAAGTGTCAGAGACTGGCTGGACACAAATTATCCAAACAAATGGATAGGACGAGGTGGGCCGTTGCCATGGCCAGCAAGAAGTCCGGACCTAACCCCCATGGATTTTCATGTGTGGGGGTGCATGAAAAGTCTTGTGTACAGCGAGCCGAATCCAGTTTCGTCTGTGGAAGACCTAAGAGAAAGGATTGTGGATGCAGCAAATAAAATGAGGACCACGTTGACCACTGGAGTAGTGAAGACTGGTCTCCGTAGAAGGATGCGACAATGTATCAGAAATAGAGGCGGCCATGTTGAACATGAACTGTAGAATAAGAAAAAGTTGTGTGAAAACCTTTAATAAATGACATTTCATGCTTACCTATTGTTTTACTTTTACTTTTTAGGGCTAAGTATAAATTTTCTTCTCCACTGTCGCCTATAAAACTAATTTTTTTTCAATGCAATTGAATAAAACCCTAGATTATTATACCTCGTTAGATAGCTGATGAAACGTAGATATTTTTAAAAACATCTGCCGAAGAATTGCCATAATATTTTTTTTAGATATCCCTTAGAGAAAAATAAACTTTCTAATTTTTTTTTTATTTCTTAACTTTCACTTGTCTACTACGGTCTATTCAATTAACTTATGCACTATTTTAATGATTGACGTCCTAAAGCATCTAATTACACATGTAAAAATGCAATAATAATAATAATAAGATACACAAAACAACCAAAAATAAATTTAATTGCCTAAAAATCGGCAATTTTCAATAAAAAAATTAAAAGTCGAATATCTCGAAAAGGGTTTAGTTTAGGGTAGGGTGTTTCATAGTGAAATATGTCAGGAATGATGGGTACTCCACGCCCTTAACGGATCTAGCACGACTTTTCCTGTAACCCTGTATATTTCAAGGCAAAAAAAAAAGAAAGGCATTTTTAGTTTTTTAAAACTACCCTTAATAAGGGTGCAAAGGGATGTAAAAGTTTGTATGGGAGTTTTTTGACCACTGGACTTAGAGACTTGAAATTTGAAGAGTATATAGGTCTTATGGCGTAGAGGTGTGAGAGGGATTTTTGGAAATTCAACCACTAAGGGTGTAAAAAGGGATGAAAACGTTGGTATGAAAAATTGTATTCCTTGAACCTACAAACTTGAAACTTGGAGTACATATACTTCAAGGCAAAAAAAAAGAAAGGCATTTTTAGTTTTTTAAAACTACCCTTAATAAGTGTGCAAAGGGATGTAAAAGTTTGAATGGGAGTTTTTTGACCGCTGGTCCTAGAGAGACTTGAAATTTGAAGAGTACATAGGTCTAATGGCGTAGAGGTGTACTAAGAAGGGATTTTTGGAAATTCAACCCCTAAGGGTGTAAAAAGGGTTGAAAACGTTGGTATGAAAAATTTTATTCCTTGAATCTACAAACTTGAAACTTGAAGTAGATTTACTTCAAGGCTAAAAAAATAGGAATAACATTTTTGGTTTTTTAAAACTACCCTTAATAAGTATGCAAAGGGATGTCGAAGTTTGTATGGGAGTTTTTAAACGCGTGGTGCGATTGACTTAAAACTTGAGGTAAATATACTAAGAAATAAATAATTAAGAATAACACTTTGAAGTTTTAATAATTACCCCCGCAAAGGGTGCAAATGACTGTAAAAGTTAGTATGGGAGATTTTTAACGCATAGTGCGATTGATTTCAAACTTGAAGTAAATATACTCCACAATAAATAGTTTAAAATCACGTTTTCACTATTTTAAAACTACCCCTGCAAAGGGTGGAAAAGACTGCCAAAGTCCCAAGGTTTGTATGGGAGATTTTTAAGGCGTAGTGTGTAATTAACTTCAAACTAAAAGAAAATGTGTTCTGTGGATAAATAACAAAAAAACAGTTTGATTTTCGAAAACAACCCCTGAAACGTTACCCTCCTTCGTTGCGCTCGAGTAAAAAGGATACAACGAAGCGTCAATGTTTGTAAGGGATATTCTAAAAACGGGAATCTTGAGTTGGTACGAAGAGATATGAGGGTATCTACCGTGATTGGGGATCAAAGTCGTGAAGCTGTTTGGTTTCGTTTGTTTTTGAGGTAGAAACTAGGAATAAATAAGTACATATTTTCCGTGTAAGGTTGTCTTTATTGTATTTGTCATGTTTGTGCCAAAATCAGTCAGTACCTATACCTACCTACCTAATATAGGTAATGTACGCCTATAGGTATCCCATATACCTACGTAGGTATTTAAAACCTTACCCTAATAATATACAAATCAATGCGAAAGTTACGATGTTTTGATGTTTGTGGCTCAATCACGGTTCACCACTTCAACGCGTGCGAAGCCGCGGGAAGCCACTAGTTTTAAATAAATGTTGCTTCTGGGAGGTGGATCCCATAAGGTTAAAAGCCAATTTATGACGTAAATTTCCAACAAAATTCAAACTTACGAACATCAAAAGGTAGCACTTTTGGTTTCGTCAATTTGAGGTTAAAATTCCGAACAAACATCTGTCAAATTCAAATTTTCGTTCGGAGCGTTCGCGATTATGAGAACGTTTGCAGAATTTAAACGTCAAACAATTTTCGGTTCGGACGTTCGAAATTTCGGAACGTGTGGTAGGAATCGTTCGATACTTCGATCGAAACTTAGTTTTTCTTTGAATTAGAGTAGGCCTCGGCCACGAGTATGTCACGTTCGCTTCAATGTGAATAAGTATGAGAAATTATCCGTTTACTGTCATCTTGGGAAGTCACATAGCTTTTTTTTTTTTTGAGTTCAAGAATAAAGTCTTGGCATAGAGTGTGAGTAATCGGAATTAAACTGTATTAGGTTATATCATAAGAGTAGTAGAGCTCTTTGTGAAGGGCTCGTCCGGGGAAGTACTACCACCACGCCTTTTTCTGCCGCCAAGCAGCAACGCTGTGTTTCGGTTAGAAGAGTGTGGTTACCGGTGCAATTACAGGCACATGAGGCTTAACATCTGTATGCCTCAAGTTGATGGACGCAGGGCAGTGCATCGTAGGGCACGTTCCTATCGTGCGTGACTTACGAGGCAATGCTTTGTTATAGGTGATGGTTACCACTTAACATGGGCTAACACTAGGTGGGCCATCTGCTTGTTCCATCAGCTAGTTGTATATGTATATACAGGGTTACAGGAAAAGTCGTGCTAGATCCGTTAAGGGCGTGGAGTACCCATCATTCCTGACATATTTCACTATGAAACACCCTACCCTAAACTAAACCCTTTTCGAGATATTCGACTTTTAATTTTTTTATTGAAAATTGCCGATTTTTAGGCAATTAAATTTATTTTTGGTTGTTTTGTGTATCTTATTATTATTATTATTGCATTTTTACATGTGTAATTAGATGCTTTAGGACGTCAATCATTAAAATAGTGCATAAGTTAATTGAATAGACCGTAGTAGACAAGTGAAAGTTAAGAAATAAAAAAAAAATTAGAAAGTTTATTTTTCTCTAAGGGATATCTAAAAAAAATATTATGGCAATTCTTCGGCAGATGTTTTTAAAAATATCTACGTTTCATCAGCTATCTAACGAGGTATAACAATCTAGGGTTTGTATTACATTTCGTGGAAAAAAAGTAGTTGGGACGCTCCAGGTAGCAGTTCTAACGGTCCCGCGCCTATTGTCCTTCAAGTTCAGACACACCGTGAGAGCGAGACAAGTGACGATTTATGTAGGTATGAATGAAAGAAAAAATGTGTAGAGACCGGTTAGGGCTGGGAATACAACAGGGGGTATTGTTTTGGTTGTCAGTCTGCTTTTGTGCTTCGTACATAGTAGATGTGATATCGTTTTGCTCTTTTTCTCGACTTGGCTGTGATTCTGGACTATTTCTTCTGATTTGTGACTACTATACTTGTTAACCGGACTCTGATTTGTACCTGTGATACGGAAGTGTTGAAGATGACGTCCTACACACCTGAGGAATATGCTGATATGCTTATTTGTTACGGATACTGCGATTGTGTATCTGCGCAAGCTCGCAACGAATACGTAACTCGCTACCCCGGTCGTCGAGTGCCGGATGTGGCCGTTTTTGACAGAGTTTATCGAAGACTTCGAGAATCTGGCTCTGTTTTGAGACGTAATACAGACATGGGTAGACCACGAATTGACGACGAAGAACAGGACAATGAGATAGTGCAACGCTTTCGAGCGGATCCGACTACTTCCACTAATATTGTTGCCCGTGATCTGGGACTTTCGCAATGGAGAGTGTGGTTTACAGTGCATACTGCTGGCCTATACCCATACCATTACACGCCGGTACACGTTATTGAAGAAGGAGACCCCGCGAGAAGATTGGACTTTTGCAGATTTATGCTAAATGCTGACGTAGAAGACCCAGATTTTCTAAGAAATATCTTGTGGACGGATGAGTCCAAATTTGATAAAGATGGCATAACTAACTATCACAACGCCCATTACTGGGCCCCAAAAGCACTAAGGAATCCCAATAAGAAAAGAGTGAAGGGGTCCCAACGAAGATTCAGCGTGAATGTGTGGATGGGCATTATCTCCAATCATTTGATTGGACCTTACTTTCTACCGGATAATTTAAATGGGGAAAGCTACGAAAATTTCCTGAGAGCAGACTTGAGTGATTTGCTGGATGATCTGCCACTCAACCTGATCAGGGACATGTGGTTCCAACACGATGGCTGCCCTGCCCATTTCAGGAGAAGTGTCAGAGACTGGCTGGACACAAATTATCCAAACAAATGGATAGGACGAGGTGGGCCGTTGCCATGGCCAGCAAGAAGTCCGGACCTAACCCCCATGGATTTTCATGTGTGGGGGTGCATGAAAAGTCTTGTGTACAGCGAGCCGAATCCAGTTTCGTCTGTGGAAGACCTAAGAGAAAGGATTGTGGATGCAGCAAATAAAATGAGGACCACGTTGACCACTGGAGTAGTGAAGACTGGTCTCCGTAGAAGGATGCGACAATGTATCAGAAATAGAGGCGGCCATGTTGAACATGAACTGTAGAATAAGAAAAAGTTGTGTGAAAACCTTTAATAAATGACATTTCATGCTTACCTATTGTTTTACTTTTACTTTTTAGGGCTAAGTATAAATTTTCTTCTCCACTGTCGCCTATAAAACTAATTTTTTTTCAATGCAATTGAATAAAACCCTAGATTATTATACCTCGTTAGATAGCTGATGAAACGTAGATATTTTTAAAAACATCTGCCGAAGAATTGCCATAATATTTTTTTTAGATATCCCTTAGAGAAAAATAAACTTTCTAATTTTTTTTTTATTTCTTAACTTTCACTTGTCTACTACGGTCTATTCAATTAACTTATGCACTATTTTAATGATTGACGTCCTAAAGCATCTAATTACACATGTAAAAATGCAATAATAATAATAATAAGATACACAAAACAACCAAAAATAAATTTAATTGCCTAAAAATCGGCAATTTTCAATAAAAAAATTAAAAGTCGAATATCTCGAAAAGGGTTTAGTTTAGGGTAGGGTGTTTCATAGTGAAATATGTCAGGAATGATGGGTACTCCACGCCCTTAACGGATCTAGCACGACTTTTCCTGTAACCCTGTATAAAAAAAAAACATAATTTAACGATTTTTTTTCGAAAAGGGTGGCGGTTTTCTTCTTCACAAATGACGGCTGACTTTGCTATGAACTGACTTGAAAAGTATTTAAGTCTCACTTGGCACAGGCAAGATTGTCTGTCGAATGACGGGTAGGTGCCTTAAACGGAGCCAAGAAAAGAAGAGTTCTGAATAGGTATGTAGTAAATTCTCCACCGATCATTACCTCTGTCCACCGGTCATTCTCTTTCGTGCTAAGGTCCAACATAAAAAGTTATGTTGGTGAATTTGCGGGCTACACTGCAAATGCCATACAAACAAGAAGACGAGTTCGTAGTAAACATAGCGCCAAGAGCTCGTAAAGAAATACTAGAAAGTCTAGTCCGCAATTTAATTTGCTTTCTTTTCGTGAACCGGATCAGAGGTTTCTAAATGCACATCCATCATATCCATCAATTTTTTCAAAGATTTTTTCATTGAAAAAAATCTACCGCCCATTACCGTTGCTGTGTTTCGGTTGGAAGGGTGTGGTCGCCGGTGAAACTACATGCACATGAAATGCACATCCATCATTCATGTCCGATCCTCAATATGGGAAGGCCATTATTTTCAAAGATTTTTTCATTGAAAAAATCTACCGCCCATTAGCGTTGCTGTGTTTCGGTTGGAAGGGTGTGGTCGCCGATGAAATGATTCGCACATGATTAACACATGTATGCCTCAGGTTGATGGACGCAGGGCAGTGCATCGTAAGGCATGTTCTTATCGTGCGTGACTTGCGAGGCAATGCTTTGTTATAAGTGATAGTTACCACATAACATCAGGTCATCTGCTTGTTCCAACAGCAAGTACTATAAAAAAATAAAAATGCGATTGCCTTTAAAACGGCCGCAAAAACTGGATAGTTACTAATTTAAATCGATGAAATCACGTAACTAAACCAACAGGTGTAACTAGAATCGAATTAGGTTTGCCTTCTTATAAAAACAACATTTGAATAGTACAGTCTGCGATGAAAATAGGGACTTTTCTGGTTTCATAAGTTTCAATTTTCCCAGTTTTTTTTACATAGTTGGTATTCAATACGTGACAGGTTGCAAGCTTCTCCCGCTGCTAGAATACCTGGTTTCCTCACGATGTTTTCCTTCACCGACTGGCACATGCATTGCGCACATAAATTTTACGAAGAGATATATGTACTGGTGCACGACCAGATTCGAACCCACCTTAGCGAGAAATACCCCGCCTTTTGATAAAAGGCGGGGTATTTCTCGCTAACGAATCAAATAAGAAATACTGAATGAAAAAAAACATTTCAACACCATTGTATGTACCGCGTTTACATTTAGACATTCGCGCTGCCATTCGCGTGGACGGAAATGTGGCCGGCCATATGTCCGCGGCAGTGTCGCCGGCAATGTGTGTTCACATTTTAGCCCGGACACTTAGGGAGCGAGGGCTACCCGAACGTCAACGCGAGCGGACATGCAAGTGGCCTGTTTACATTCTCGCTTTGCCCCTGCCCATTTTCACGGACATGAGCCGAGTGTAAACGTGGTACATTGTCATAATAATATGCCAGGGAATAATAATATGAAATGCCGTTAAACCACATTGTTTGATTGCGTCATCGATTAGCGGCTGACCAACTGCAGCAGATGGCGCCTCCGTTAAAATGATGACGAATAGGTATTATACCTCACAGCTCAGTTGCAGGCGCGGATCCAGCTCTCGAAAAAGGTTGTGGTCACAGCCACCAGAGAATAACACTGCGAGTCTGATATAAACTCGCTCATGATCGATATAGTGCATTCTGCATCATAAGACATTGTTTACAATCTACATCTACACTAATATTATAAAGAGGAAAGATTTGTATTTTTGTATGTAACGAATAACTACTGGTCCGATTTCAAAAATTCTTTCACCATTAGGATGCTACATTATCCCTGAGCAACATAGGCTATATTATATTTTCAAAAAAATCACAAAATAATGTACGATTTTGCAGAACACGTCATTATCTACAAAAAATGTCGCGACAGCATATGTCTAGCTATTATAGTTATTTCACAATAAGTGTTCTTTTATTATAAAAATTTAATTGAAATGCCGCCGCTAGAAAAGGCTCTTTATTTGTACCTTGGTATTAATCCTTATCCAAATAAATCATTTCATATTCAAGACTGGTTCAATACCTATACATTACTTCTTGAATTTTTCAAATCGGACATTCCATTCAAAAGATTTTAAAAATATAAGCGACGCGCGGGTTACGGGGCACGTTCTCACCCAGAGCGGGCCCGGGCAAGGCGCGAGGTAGAAGGGCGTGCAAATGACTCGAACCCACCACGGTCTAAGTTTATCCTAAAACATTGAAATATTTTATGTCCACCCATGCGAAGCTGGGACAGGCCGCTAGTCTACACTAATATTATAAAGAGGAAAGATTTGTATTTTTGTTGTTTTGTTGTTTTGTATGTAACGAATAGGCTCAAAAACTACTGGTCCGATTTCAAAAAATTCTTTCACCATTAGAATGCTACATTATCCCTGAGTAACATAGGCTATATAATATATTCAAAAATGTTAGGGATCCTTACTAAAACTCCAATGATGTAACCCAAGGTGGAAAAATTTATCCTTACATCGCGTGCGCTGCGAAAACTATTGATGATAGAACAAAATAATGTACTATGACTTTGCAGAACACGTCTAACTATGCATATGTCTAACTATTATAGATATGTCACAATAAGTGTTCTTTTATTATAAAATTTTTATTGAAATGCTGCCGTTAGAAAAGGGTCTTTATTTGTACCTTGGTAATAATCCTTATCCAAATAAATCATTTCATATTTAAGACGGTTTCAATACCTATAGATTACTTCTTAAATTTTTCAAATCGGACATTCCATTCAAAAGATATGACGAAATTAAAAATGTTAACGGGTCCACGGGTCCACGGCACGGGGTGCGATTTCACTCACTCAAGGAGTGCTGTATGAAATAAGTAGAGGCGAGGCTCGAACCCACGGTCTAAGTTTATCCTAAAATGTTAAAAAAAATTATGACCACCCATGCGAAGCTGGGACAGGCCGCTAGTATATAATATGACGGTCTGACCAAAATTTTGTACAGTGTTGTAGTTCCACGTGGACAAAGTCGTGGGGCGAACACTGTGTGGGACGTCACACGGCTATTAGGGTTATGGGCATGCCCATCGTGCCCACTGGATCCGCGCTTGCTCAGTTGGTAGTACTGTGAGGGCTGTCAATAATTTACTAGTTACAAAGGAACGAAAGTTGATGTCTCAATTATGCAAACAAGCCTCGAAGGTCGGAGGAGCCTGAATAGAAATACATTGCAGGTTGGATGTTAGTGTTTCAATGCATTATTAATCGGCAATTGGTTAATGTTTATTAATGTTCAGCTGTATGCCTCAAGTTGGTGGACGCAAGGCAGTGCATCGTAGGGCACGTTCCTATCGAGCTGACTTACGACGCAATTCTTTGGTATAGGAAATGTTTACCATTTAAAATCAGGTGGGCCATCTGCTTGTTCCATCAGCAAGATTAATAAAAAACTATTTTTTTTCTGGTTCATCCACTCCCGTTTCCAACGGTGACCAATCATAACGTTGCTTGATAGTCCATCTGTGAAGGGGCTGACAACTATCAAACAACTTCTCGCTCGCACGTTTCGACATGTTGAAAGATATAAAATCACTAAACTCATTTTCGAAAAATCGCAATCATCCATTTTGTGTGCAATCACATTGCACACAGTTTAGTAAAAAAATCATTTTGATCGATACAAGTTTTCCTACTTAAAAGTTTGATTATGTACGAAAACTAGTAAAACGAAAACTGTGTGCAATGTGATCGCACACAAAATGGTTGATTGCGATTTTTCGAAAATGAGTTTAGTGATTTTATATCTTTCAACAGGTCGAAACGTGCGAGCGAGAGTCACATTAGCTCTTGTATTCGCCTTAAGGACGAACAACACAGTTAAGCCACGATGCCCCATACATTCTCTTATCTGTGCCCACACTGAACGGCCAAGGTCTGGCAAGTGCCAGAACGGACTGAGTCATCGCCAATGTGCGAACAGTGCGTAACCAGCGAACACGTGTGTAAGTAATCGGGATAAATAGCCTCAATTCGAATGGGGGCGTCTCTGGTGTTATGCACGTGATACCTATAAGCTGACATCTACGGCGAGAGCGTTTATACCGATCGCAGCACGAAGTTACCAGATTAAATCACATGTCTGCCTACATTAACTGAGAAAATACTTAATGCCCAAACAAAAAGTTGTATATAGGCCGTGGGTTCGATCCCCATCGAGAACAAACATTTAATTTTGCTCGATAGTGCTGTGTGGAAAGTCCAAATATATTATTATACAAGCTGGTGTCCGCGCAGGATTAGTCACACAATATCTTTATAAATTGTAGCCTATGTGTTATTCTGATGTATAAGCTATATTATTGTAAAGTTTCATTAAAATCCATTCAGTAGTTTTTACGTGAAAGAGTAACAAACATCCATCCATCCATACTTACGAACTTTCGCGTTTATAATATTAGTAGGATAATTTATTTATCAATACAAATACCAACTAACAGCCTAGGCCAAAACATCTGACGTATAATTTTGATCCCAACAAGTTTTCGTACCAAAAACTTGTTTTCGTACTTAAAAAAGTTATTTGGTAGGAATCTTGAAATCTAGAACTTGTTTGAATCATAATTAAAGTTTCGCTAAACCTTTCCACTGTTATTGTCTAAAACTTGGTTGTTTGCTTTTCGTTATTTCCTTCGAGAATTTTATATCTTCCACAATGTTGAAATATGGGAACGAGAACCCGCGTCTGAAGGTCCCAATCGACTACAGATAAAGGCCTATTTTCGTACGGAACCCGGTAATGGCTAAAATGGCCTCTTGGATAGCCAAGAGGCCATTTTAGCCATTACCGGGTTTGGAAATTGGCAGGATAATGGCACTTAGGCCAACGCGCCCTAATACAGGCCCCTCCTAATTACATTAGTCTCCTTATATACGAGTAGGTACCTACAGATCTGTTGAACGTCCTATATTTGCTTCATTTTGTCTGCTACTACGCTTCATGCTTTGATACTGTTAAAAAAAACAATTTGCTGGTGGAACAAGCTGATGGCCCACCTTATCTTAAGTGGTAACCATCACCTAATAACAAAGCATTGCCTCGTAAGTCACGCATGATAGGAACGTGCCCGATACACTGCCCTGCGTCCATAATTGATGATATTTATTTAACACACAAAAAACATACAAGAGAAAACGACTGACACAGATAAAAAAGAAAAATATGAAAAGAACTTAAATAACTAGATATATAACTATCAGTAAAAATAACGCTCTTTAAAGCCTACTGCCAATCATTCTACACGAGCAGCTTATGGTTCAACTATACTAGAAAGTCGCTGAATGCCCTACGCGTCCAGTACAATAACGGTTCTAGGATGTTGATGGGGTTGCCCCGCTTCTGCAGTGCTTCCACTATGTTTGCGGAGGCACGAGTTGACGGCTTCCATGCCATCATCCGCAAGAAAACAGCCTCACTGCTCGGCAGGCTGCGTGGCAGCACCAACAGCATCCTGCAGGTCATACCCGATAGGTAAGACCTGCCGTAATGAAGTCTTCCATTTGGGTCCTGATCCAATAGTCTCATAAGAGACTATGGGATTGGGTACCGAGTGAAGGCCACAAAACTTTGTACCTACTCTATATAATTTAATTTTTGTGTCGTTTCTCACTTTTACCTTATTTTTATAAATACTCACTTAGCAAATAAGTTAGCCTGTAAGTTTACTAACAAAATATGGACTACAATTGTCTGAATAATAAATAAATTAAATTAATTATAAGGGAACTATACATATTAAAAGAAAAAACACAGTAGATAAAAAATTAAATTAAAATATAAAATATTGTGCCAGCAAGTTGCCCCTGTGCGTCTGTGGGTCAAAGGTCCCATCAACTCGAGGCATACACATGCTAAGCCTCATGTGCCTGTAATTTCACCGGCAACCGCACCCTTCATACCGGAACTCAGATATTCGATATTTAGAAGATTGTGGCTCAACACCAATAGGCGCATAACCAGTTTCAAACCCATTACAGTGAAGCTACCACTAAACCACCGATGCTCAATACAAACTGAGTAATATCCACAGAGGTCACATAACATCGGTTTACCGACCTCAGGCTCAAGGCTGGCCTCGTTTCTATCTAGATCTTAGGTCATTGCTTATCCAACTGAACCTAGGCACACCTAGGTAGTTCAGTATATAATGTAGAGTCTTCATTATATACTGAACTACCTGAATACATGTCTACATTGTACAAAAGCTTACTATAACATTTCTGATTATATAGATGACAAAAAAGCTTGGGACTGATCTATGCTCCAACTCATTAAAAACACTAAATAATTAAGTAGGTACCATAATAAAATTGTAAAAAGGATCATACAAAAAAACGCTAGGAACCAAGCCGTTAGTTTCTTGCCCGTTCTTCTAGGCTTTGGTCGCGAGGAACTGGCGATAGATTCACCTAGTATATAAGACGTTTCAAAGTGATCCTTGTGATTGTACTGAATAAAGACCGTTTTGATTTTGATTTTGATTTTGATTTTAGAGCATGTGTCGTTTACTCCCACCTGTTCTGTTGAGTAGTTCTGTCGGCAGAACTACTGGGGTTTTTTTTCACATTAGATCTGTTCACAGAACAAATGGGAAATGAATTCCCAGTAGTTCTGTTCACAAATCTTGTTATTCAAAACGACTTCTTCACAATAGGTTCCACACTTAGACAGTTCCTATCGTGCGTTTCTTACGAGGCGATGCGTTTTTATAGGTGATGGTTACCACTTTACATCAGGTGGGCCATCTGTTTGTTCCAACTACATATATAAAAAAAAAAAAAAAAACTCATCCTCGTTTATTTGATAGTTCGTATTTAACTAAGGTAGCATTTTTTATTTTATACGGCGACCTAGTTTCTTATCACGTTTCCATGTAGACATGTTGATAAAAAAACGGCCAAGTGCGAGTCGGACTCGCGCACGAAGGGTTCCGTACCATTTCCGCGTTTTATTAGAACTAAATATAACTATAGATAAAATGAAATGGAATAGGAAATGAAATAATTTATTTGCGTGAAGTATGGTACATATTAAGATGATATTAGGAATACTGAAAGAATCTTACCCTTCGCCATAAAAACCTAGTTTTTCTACAAGGTTGGTTACAAGCAGTGGCGTAGCTATCGTAGGGCCAGGTGGTGCAGTGCACCAGGGCGCCGGAGCTCAGGGGGTCCTCTAACCTGAGCTTTGAAAAGAGAGAGTCAGTCAGCTCCCGAAGCTAGAAAACCTTGGGCCTGCTCACAAAATTCTTTCTCTATGCCCGATTCTTTCTCTATGCACGGGGGCCCTTGTCCACCTAGCTACGCCACTGGTTACAAGATGTCGGGACTGTATTGCTATCCTGACCTTAAATGCGTAAGCGGTGCCGTAGCCTTGTTTAAATGAGCATTATGTCATCGGCCTCTTCGCACTTCCTAACCCTGGAACTATTTAGACGTTTATGATTTAATGCTCAATCTTTGACTATAGTAGCGATGGAACTAAATTAATCATACTATCCTACTTAATAGTCCTATACCATTCCTTCATCCTATCCTATATCGTAGTAGACCTCTTAACTTTGACAGCCTTCACAGCTCAGTTGGTAGTAGCTCTGCCTTCTGCGCCGTAGGCCGTGGGCTCGATCCCCACCGAGAACAAACATTTGTGTGATGAACATAGATGTTTGTTCTCTATCTGGATGTTAAATAATATTATAAGTGTATGTATTTACAAAAAAAAAAGTATATAAGTAGTATATCAGCTATCTGGTTCCCATATTACAAGCTTTGGCTTAGTTTGGGGCTAGATAGTGCTGTGTGGAAAGTCCACAAATATTTATTATTTATTTATTTATAGCTAAGACGGCTTGACAAACGCTGAAAAACGCTACATGAAGAACTGACAAACGCTGGGTATTAAAGGTTCTCGAATGGCGACCACGAACTCGAAAACGAACAATGTCGAAAGTTACGATGTTTGGATGATTGTGGCTCAATCACGCCCTAACAACTGAACCGATTTGAATTAAACTTATGTTTATTAGATGTTAGATTAGCATGTAAGGCGATGACAACTGCTGATGTACCTCTCGCTCGCACATTTCAACATTTTGAAAATTATCATTATTTATTAAAAATCGTAATCAGCTATTTGTTTTACTTTTCTTTGCGAAACTACCGGGAACGGGATATTTTAAGCTAAAACGTCTTATATCGTCCTTAAAATTAAATAACAATGTTATAAGATATATGATTAAAGGCGTAATGTATTGTTACAGCAAAAGGACCGTATCTCCCAGTACGATACTGAAGAGGGAACAGAAATGGCTGCGTATGCTCAACAACTGGGAGGCCTTCATGAGTAAAAATTACAAGAAAGTGCGCGAGCGGTGCCGGAAAGGTGAGCCAACCAAACTATAACTTTGTTTCAAAATGTAAATAGTACTTGCTGGACGCCTCTAGTTGCTTAGACGCAGGGCAGTGCATCGTAGGGCATGCTCCTGTCAAGCGTGACTTAAGGCGAAGACAAGAGCTAATGTGACTCTCGCTCGCACGTTTTGACATGTTGAAAGATATAAAATCACTAAACTCATTTTCGAAAAATCGCAATCAACCATTTTGTGTGCAAAATCACATTGCACACAGTTCAATAAAAATTTCATTTTGATCGATACATGGTTTCCTACTCAAAAGTTTGCTTTACTAGTTTTCGTACATAAGCAAACTTTTAAGTTGGAAAACTTGTATCTCTCAAAATGAAATTTTTATTAAATTTGTTATAGGTGATGGAAACCACACCATCTGCTTGTTCCCTAAGCCAGTTGTATTAAAAAAAACAATGGTGTCGATTCTGAACAGCTAACTAACTAAAATTGTGTGATATATGAAAGATCTTATTCTGTTTAAGCTAAAGTTCGAATAAGCATACCACCTCTACTCATACGTATATTTGTTGCATGGCATCTTGTTTTTGTTCTTTTTGTTGATTTTTTCGAAAAGCGCTGATCAATTTCGATAAAATTTATATTGGGCCACCTCCGACGTATAGAGAAGGCCTACAATATCAATTCTTATTTGGCGGAGTAATAGCGTTACAAACATACAAAATAAAACGTAAGGGGTTGACAACTATCAAACAACTTCTCGCTCGCACGTTTCGACATGTTGAAAGATATAAAATCACTAAACTCATTTTCGAAAAATCGCAATCAACCATTTTGTGTGCAATCACATTGCACACATTTTAGTAAAAATTTCATTTTGATCGATACAAGTTTTCTTACTTAAAAGTTTGCTTATGTACGAAAACTAGTAAAGTAAACTTTTGAGTAGGAAAACATGTATCAATCAAAATGAAATTTTTACTTAAATGTGTGCAATGTGATTGCACACAAAATGGTTGATTGCGATTTTTCGAAAATGAGTTTAGTAATTTTATATCATTCAAAATGTCGAAACGTGCGAGCGAGAGTCACATTAGCTCTTGTCTTCGCCTTAAGTACCTCTTCTTTTGAAGTATAATAATAGAATGCTATTTAATCATACCTACATTCGCACATCGCCTTCACTACCTGTTAACCAGTCAACATGTAAATATGTTATTGTTATTTCTGTGGTTTTCATTGAACTAATGTATAAGCGTTGTTCTATTGTCACCTCAGCGAGCTAATCAATTAGAGTATGCGTGTGCCAGACGCCAATTCTCAGGGTGATTAACTGGGTGTTACTTTCACTCATGTCGGCTTTATGTTCTAATAACTATTCAGTATGTTTATTGCTTAAGGAAACTGGTATTGTACAACTATTTACGTACTAGATAATTTGTACGAGGCGTCACAGCCAAGTTTTTTTTATGCTACTGAATGGCCCAACTGATGTTAAGTGGTAACCATCACCTATAACAAAGCATTGCCTCGTAAGTCACGCACAATAGGAACGTGCCCTACGATGCACTGCGTCCATCAACTTGAGGCACACAGATGTTAAGCCTCATGTGCCTGTAATTACACCGGCAACCACACTCACAACAC
This sequence comes from Chloroclysta siterata, assembly GCA_932294275.1. Classification (NCBI taxonomy): domain Eukaryota; kingdom Metazoa; phylum Arthropoda; class Insecta; order Lepidoptera; family Geometridae; genus Chloroclysta; species Chloroclysta siterata. The sequence continues at coordinate 10,658,370 of OW028607.1, read as the reverse complement.
AGCAACGCTACTTGGCGGCAGAAAAAGTGCGTGCGTGGTGGTAGTACTTCCCCGGACGTGCCCTTCACAAAAGCTCTACTACTCTTAAAATCTCGCAGTCAGTCGGTTTTCCACACTGTTTTCCTTCAGCGTTTGGGACCCCATTTTTTATGCGAATAAATTCATAGGTGCAGAAATTTTAAGCTTAAACCGGACTAAAAGACAAAACGTTGCATCATCATTGCTAGAATACATTTTTCGACCAGAAAAATCCATTGACCATAATATTATGTCTGTAGGTACACCACCGGAGTCAAACTAACGACCCGTTGATCAGACGGCGGGTAGTCTAGTATAATAGGTAGAGTCTTAGCTCTGATTTCACAATGCTGTGTTAGATTAACAAAGGATTAAACGGCCGTTAAATATGTCAAAATGTACGCGTTTGACATCTAAGGTTAGATTTAACGGCCTGTTAATCCTTGATAAGTAACTAACAGAGCATGATGAAATCAGCTCTTAGTCCTACTAATATTATAAACACTAAAATTTGTAAGTACGGAGGGATGGATGGGTGGATGTATGTCACTCTTTCACGTAAAAAACTACTGAATGGATTTAAATGAAACTTTACAATAATATAGCTTATACATCAGAATAACCCAAAGGCTACAAGGCGTACAAAATAAGACGATAAGTGTCAAGTAAGTAGGAAAAAATCTACCATCTGCGAGCTAATCTGGCGTGCGCTGCCAAAACCGCTAGAGTTACACATATGTACTACGCCACGCTAATATAATCTACTCGAAATACTAATCCTGCGCAGACGAAGTCGCGGCTACCTTACCAGCTAGTTTAGTATAATAGGTAAAGTCTTCCAGTGTGGTGCCATATAAAATTAACCACAATTCAATTTCTTTTCCAGGCATCCCCGCCTCAGTTCGCCCGAAAGCCTGGCTGTACCTCTGCGGAGGACAGCTGCTTCTGGAGAAGCATCCGAACGAGTACGAGGAGCTGCTTCAAGCGCCCGGAGACCCGAAGTGCATGGACGATATCCGCAAGGACCTGCACAGGCAGTTCCCGTACCACGAGATGTTTATACGCGAGGAGGGGATAGGGTGAGTTGCTGACCAGTAGGTAGTATTTTTTTAACACCAAGAGACTGTCATGTGTGGATTTATTTGTTTTTTTTATGGCCCACCTGATGTTAAGTGGTAACCATCACCTATAACAAAGCATTGCCTCGTAAATCACGCACGATACGAAAGTGGCCTATGTTGCACTGCCCATCGTCCATCAACTTGAGGCATACAGCTGTTAAGCCTCATGTGCTTGTAATTACACCGGCAGCCACACTCTTCAAATCGAAACACAGCAACGCTGCTTATCTTGTTTTATAATAATACTAGCGGCCCGACCCGGCTTCGCACGGGGGTACAATTTTCAAACATTGAAATATAGCCTATGTTACTCGGTAATGTAACATTCTAATGGTGAAATAATTTGTGTGTGGATTATTTAAAAATGCTAAAAAAAATCACGTGATTAATGGACGGCCCCTAACGTCAGGCCTTTTTCGTATCGAGAATCGAGAGTTCTCAGCAAGCCCAATAAATACGCTTATCGAATACTTTGGGACTTAGGGCCGGTTTCACCAACTTTTCGTTGACAGAGAATTACTTAATGGGGCATCAAAATTAACAAAAATGTCAAAGTATTGTTAAGTATTTTACGTCCACGGGCCGGTGTCACCATGCTCTGTTAGTTAAACTAACAGCTTTTTAGCCATTGAACAGACTGTTAAGGTCGTTTTGTGTTTCACCATGCCCTAATCAAGGATTATCTTCTTTAACAGACTGTTAAATCTAATTGCTGGTCTGGAGGCCGGTTAAATATCTAACAGAGGATTAACTTGTCAAAATGGCGGCGGCGCACAATATTATATTTGAAAAAGAAAATGTTATTGAAAATATTGATAATTTGAAGTCATTTTTCGCCTTCCCAGAACTGGACATACAAAAACACAACGAAACTATTTTGAAAAATATGATAACATTGATTTTAGTGAAAGGTTCGTCTATCAAAGGAATCCATTTTTGGGTGTACCTATTGGAATTAATTGAAGATAAACTAGAGTATCCATCAGATCGGTAAGTACACCTTCCTACAAATTACTATCGTTTTAGGTTAACACTAGATATGTATACCTGTTACCAATGACTGGTTTCTACTCATCCATGTCTAACCTTTCTATGTATTTTTGTTACAGAAATAAATAAACTTCTGTAGTCACTAAGATATTATGTAACTGGTTCACAGCAAGTTACAGTTGGAGAATATTGTGGGCTCTGAAAAGCCTCATACAGAAATGCTGTATTTGAAAGTGGCCCCTATGGTGATGCAGTTGTTCTGGCTGGTAGTGTGCTGTGAAATAAAAATATCGGTGGACATTCCACAAAGCACCATCTCACCCTAAACTAAGCCAAAGCTTGTAATATGGGAACCAGATAGCTGATAATTATTTTACTTACTCATATAATTTTGTTTTTGTAAATACATACCTACTTATAATATTATATAACACCCTGGCAGAGAACAATCATCTATATTCATCACACAAATATTTGTTGTCTGGATCGAACCCACAGCCTACAGTGCAGAATGCAGAGCTACTACCAACTGAGCCGTGAAGGCTGTCATAATGAGAATTATGTTCATATAGCTAGCCTATTTTAAAAATGTTATGTTATTACAGAACTCCAGTGGCAACTAAAAAATAAAAACTTTATTTTTAAAATATTTTTTGATACATCTACATTTTTACAGCCGTTGAGTTTCTGTTTTCAACTTTTCTTGATATAATTGTTCCTGTAGTATTTCCAATTCTAGCTTAGTTCTACTTTTCAGTTTGTCTTGTAGAGAAGATTTAGGTCTTTGTTGTTGCACACCACTCTTTCTTATTGTTGATTCAACCTGGAACAAATTAATATGTAATTAGAAACAAAACACGGTAGACATTCCCTAAGATCTGTTTAGGTTCTTTGAAGATATCTAAGGGGGTCAGAGGTATGCCCAAATATGTATAATATTTGGTACATATACACACAATCTAGTGTAGTTCAATCTCACAGTAGTTTGAGTTCCATATATGATAGGTAGCAAGCCCATCAAGGCTATTATAATACTAACAGGTTTCCTCACTATGTTTTCCTTCACTGTTAGAGAGCACTAGCATTGTGCAAAATGTTTTTGGTAAATACCTACTAGGTATGCTGAAAATAAGTAATGCAACAAGGTCATTATTTCGAAACGACTTACTTCTGAAATCTTGATATCTTGAGAATAAAGTGTGTCAGAGTCAAAATGGTTTTGAAGACCATCTAATGTAGGGCCCAATATATTCTATGCTTGGCCTTGTAATGGCCCTGTTGGTGGTTGGTTAGGCCTCCGTCCTGCAATATTACCAAACATTTGGATTAATAAATAAAAACCCATGTGAAACACACGTAGCGCTAGGTATTTCTTATAAATATTTTAAGGATACACTTGGACAAGGAAACGAATAGACAGAAAATTAAAAGATTAGTAGTTCATGTAGTAGGTACATAAAATACAAGGAAACTTAAGGCCTACCTGTTAAAAAGGTCTCTCTTTTCATGCTCGCCTTGTCCTTCCTTGTACTTCTTTTTATATTATCCCAGCATGTTCATTTGTGCGGACGTAGAAAGTTTCATCAACTTTTCGTTAACAGAGAATTACTTAATCGGGCATCAAAATTAACAAGAATGTCAAAGTATTGTTAAGTATTTTACGTCCCACGGAATAAAATTTACAAAGGATTTCTAAATCAACCGTTATGATTCATTCAATTACTTTTTTTAATTCACTTTTTCTTCTTCTTCTTCTTTTATATAAGGCTTTATTTTATAACGGATGTCATTGTCAATCATCTCATTGTCACGAATCATGTAAAGCGACTAAATTTAAATGACGTTCACGCTGTTTAAATAAAACGCAAGCAGGTGTATTTTTTGTTTAGCTGGTTTATATGCTCTCAAGTAGAAGGCGCGTGTTTTGATTTTTGTTGTTGTTGTTGTGCTTTGGTTGAGTCTTCGTTTTCGGATTTGTTTTCCACGATGTAAATGAAATAAAATCACGGCAAATGAAAAGGAGACATTAATCTGTGTTCTTGTCTTGTTCCTCAACACAGAAATGTTGTAGAAAATAAAGAACAGACGCGGTGACCACCGCGTTTAAAAATGAGGGGTGGGAAATATTTGCTGGAGAACTTTCTGCGTCCGCGTCCGCACAAATGAACATGCTGGGATAATATAAAAAGAAGTACAAGGAAGGACAAGGCGAGCATGAAAAGAGAGACCTTTTTAACAGGTAGGCCTTAAGTTTCTTTGTATTTTATGTACCTACTACATGAACTACTAATCTTTTAATTTTCTGTCTATTCGTTTCCTTGTCCAAGTGTATCCTTGTATATTTATAAGAAATACCTAGCGCTACGTGTGTTTCACATGGGTTTTTATTTATTAATCCAAATGTTTGGTAATATTGCAGGACGGAGGCCTAACCAACCACCAACAGGGCCATTACAAGGCCAAGCATAGAATATATTGGGCCCTACATTAGATGGTCTTCAAAACCATTTTGACTCTGACACACTTTATTCTCAAGATATCAAGATTTCAGAAGTAAGTTGTTTCGAAATAATGACCTTGTTGCATTACTTATTTTCAGCATACCTAGTAGGTATTTACCAAAAACATTTTGCACAATGCTAGTGCTCTCTAACAGTGAAGGAAAACATAGTGAGGAAACCTGTTAGTATTATAATAGCCTTGATGGGCTTGCTACCTATCATATATGGAACTCCAACTACTGTGAGATTGAACTACACTAGATTGTGTGTATATGTACCAAATATTATACATATTTGGGCATACCTCTGACCCCCTTAGATATCTTCAAAGAACCTAAACAGATCTTAGGGAATGTCTACTGTGTTTTGTTTCTAATTACATATTAATTTGTTCCAGGTTGAATCAACAATAAGAAAGAGTGGTGTGCAACAACAAAGACCTAAATCTTCTCTACAAGACAAACTGAAAAGTAGAACTAAGCTAGAATTGGAAATACTACAGGAACAATTATATCAAGAAAAGTTGAAAACAGAAATTCAACGGCTGTAAAAATGTAGATGTATCAAAAAATATTTTAAAAATAAAGTTTTTATTTTTTAGTTGCCACTGGAGTTCTGTAATAACATAACATTTTTAAAATAGGCTAGCTATATGAACATAATTCTCATTATGACAGCCTTCACGGCTCAGTTGGTAGTAGCTCTGCATTCTGCACTGTAGGCTGTGGGTTCGATCCAGACAACAAATATTTGTGTGATGAACATAGATGATTGTTCTCTGCCAGGGTGTTATATAATATTATAAGTAGGTATGTATTTACAAAAACAAAATTATATGAGTAAGTAAAATAATTATCAGCTATCTGGTTCCCATATTACAGCTTTGGCTTAGTTAAGGGTGAGATGGTGCTTTGTGGAATGTCCACCGATATTTTTATTTCACAGCACACTAACAGCCAGAACAACTGCATCACCATAGCGGCCACTTTCAAATACAGCATTTCTGTATGAGGCTTTTCAGAGCCCACAATATTCTCCAACTGTAACTTGCTGTGAACCAGTTGCATAATATCTTAGTGACAATAGAAGTTTATTTATTTCTGTAACAAAAATACATAGAGGGGTTAGACTTGGATAAGTAGAAACCAGTCATTGGTAACAGGTATACATATCTAGTGTAAACCTAAAACGATAGTAATTTGTAGGAAGGTGGGTACTTGGGTAGGTACTTACCGATCTGATGGATATTCCAGTTTATCTTCAATTAATTCCAATACACCCAAAACAGATTCCTTTGATAGACGAAACCTTGTGCTAAAATCAATGTCATCATATCCTTCAAAGTAGTTTCGGCGTGTTTTTATAAGTCAAGTTCTGGGACGGCGTAAAATGTTCTCCAAATTATCAATATTTTCAATAATTTTGACATAAATATGACATCATAATCCTCTGTTAGATATTTAACCGACCTCTAGACCAGCAATTAGATTTAACAGTATGTTAAAGAAGATAATCCTTGATTAGGGCATGGTGAAACACAAAACGACTTTAACAGTCTGTTAAATGGCTAACAAGCTGTTAGTTTAACTAACAGAGCATGGTGAAACCGGCCCTTATTTCACCTTAAATAATTCTTACTTACCGACAATTCTACAGTTCATTTCACCTTAAATACAATACAATACAATACAATACAAAATCATTTATTCATGCCACAAACACAGTTTATAAAAAAAATACAAGAATAGACATTAAAAGTAAGTAAGTGACACAAATTGGCCGTCACTCAGCATAAATGCTATAGCAGCATACGCTACTATAACGCTGGTCTTCCGTGACACCAGTACGCGACAACGCAGCAACTGCGACACCCATGTCATCGTTACAGTAGGTACATTCAATAATAATATTATCCTAATTTAATTCTAATTAAAAACTATAGTTATAATAAAACATAAATAAAAAAAAAACATTAACGACTTGAAAATAAAATATACTAACAATAATAAGCACAAACATATTAACTAATTCAACTTACTTATAAAATATACTAAACTAACCGGGGCCCAGAACGACTACCTGTGAATTTTTTTGAGAGCTCAACAGGAAGTTTTTTAATGAGTGTTTGAAAGACCAAATGGAGTTAGAGTTTCTTACTAGGAGTTTCTTAGAGTTACTTAAATAATTCTTACTTACCGACAATTCTACAATTCAGTTCACCTTAAATAGTTCTTACTTACCGACAATTCTACAATATACTAAGGTAATGATTCGTACATAAATAATTAATCGGAAAAAAGCTTTATTTTTTGCATATTTGGTGAATCATATACATAATTTGATGCTGTACCACTGATAACTGTTGAAACAAAAGCAATATGTGTCATATAAGGATGTATATATCTGCAGATTATATTATACTAGCGGCCTGTCCCAGCTTCGCATGGGTGGTCATAAATTTTTTGAACATTTCAAGATAAACTTAGACCTTGGGTTCGAGCCTCGCGTCTACTTATTTCATACATTTTCACGCGCTTCTCCTTGAGTGAGTGAAATCGCACCCCGAGCGTGACCCGTGGACACGTTAACATTTTTAATTTCGTCATATCTTTTGAATGGAATGTCCGATTTGAAAAATTTAAGAAATAATCTATAGGTATTGAAACCGTCTTAATTATGAAATGATTTATTTGGATAAGGATTAATACCAAGGTACAAATAAAGACCCTTTTCTAGCGGAGGCATTTCAATTAATTTTTGATAATAAAAAACACTTATTGTGACATAACTATAATAGTTAGACATATGCTGTCGCGACATTTTTTGTAGATGATGACGTGTTCTACAAAATCGTAGTACATTATTTTGTTCTATCTTCAATAGTTTTCGCAGCGCACGCGATGTAAGGTTTTTGTTTTCCACCTTGGGTTACATTATTGAAGTTTTAGTAAGGATCCCTGAATTTTTTGAAAATATAATATAGCCTATGTTACTCAGGGATAATGTAGCATTCTAATGGTGAAAGAATTTTTGAAATCGGACCAGTAGTTTTTGAGCCTATTCGTTACATACAAAAATACAAAAATACAAAGGTTTCCTCTTTATAATATTAGTGTAGATTAGTGTAGATGTATACATAAAGTATTGTAAAATTTTTGCATACAGATTTTATCTCTAAATAATTGCCAAACAAAGTTCAGTGAACTCTTTTTCAGGTAAAGTAAAATAACTTTGTTTTCATCAGGTATGAAATAAAATTAAATATTAGTCGACATTTTACATAGCTTCATCTAGAGCACGTTCATTTTGCGTGATGAACGAGGCGTTGCTTCGTCTTGGCTACCACTGAACATTAGGTGGTCCATCTGATTGTTTTATCAGCAAGTTGTATAAAAAAAACCAGCCAAGTGCGAGTCGGACTCGCGCATGAAGGGTTCCTTAACATTATCTATTAAACCGGCAAAAAAAAATACGTTTGTTGTATGGGAGCCCATCTTAAATATTTGTTTTAAATAAATTTAATTATTTATTTTTAAAGTGAATATATAACTAAATATTCTGTGAATATTTCAAGCGTCTACCTGTTGCCGTTATCAATATCCAGCAAAAAAAATTACGTTTGTTGTATGGTATTTAGTACCTAATTAGTATTTGTTGTTATAGCGGCAACCGAAATACATCATCTGTGAAAATGACAACTTTCTAACTATCTCGGTTCATGAGATACAGCCTGGTGACAGACGGACAGACAGACAGACGTTTAACCCTTTGCGTACGGAACCCTGAAAAAACGATTTTAACAGTTACAAAGCATAAAGCGTAGAAATCAGACAAAATGAAGCAAATGGGACGATGAGCAATAGTATAACGAGACGGGATTTATTATATTATGTTTATGTTTAATATTTCCAGCCAACAAGAGCTGTTCCATGTGCTAAAAGCCTACTCAGTCCTGAACCCCAAAGTGGGGTACTTCCAAGCGCAGGCGCCGGTGGCTGCCTTCCTCCTGATGCACATGCCCAGCGTCCAGGCATTCTGGTGCCTTGTCAGCATCAGCGATAAGTACCTCAGCGGTTACTACAACCCTGGACTGGAGGTAAGGATGTTACTGTAAATTCTCTGTTTTTTTTTTGCCATCTCTGAAGTCCAACTAACCATTAGTTAGACATCAGAGATGGTTCCATATAAATTTTATCAAAATTAATGCAGCGCTTTATGTACACAAAATATGACGATTTAGAATTTGTCTTTCAGTTTCAGTCTTTTTGTAAAATCCTTTTACTAAAGAACACATATACAGGGTGTCCCAGAAATCAACGTCAAGCCGAAAACGGGCGATGGGCCAAGTCATGACAGTTATGAGAAAAATATAAAAAAAAATATTTGTCATGTACTTTTCGAATTATAGGTATTACAAAAAATACAGAAAAACTGACACCCTGTGATGATCTTTTAAGTCCTGTGACTACAAATATTAACTATTCGTGAAACTTTTATCTGTAATGTAACCATGAATAACCCTTCTGTAAAATACAATTCAAAATTAAATCATAACTGCCTCAGTTTTAAATAAAATGTTGATTTTTGGTCAACATTTAATTTAAAATAATAACATCACCCAACTTTAACCGACTGTACCGTAAAAAAAATGTACTACACTACTTTGGCAAGTAACTTTAAAAGATGGCGCATTTAGTCAGGATTCCAAAATGGTATGATACTTGCTAGAGTACTCCATAATTTTGGAAAAAAAAATTGTTATCTTAACTAAACCCGATTTCTTGACAATTTTATTTAATTAGATAAAATGTTTGTAACCTTTAAATTATGGACTTAAAAATGCCTACGCTGCGTTTTTAAGTCGCTCACAATTCACAGGTACATACCATTTCAACAATGTAAGTGAAACAAATAGAGCCGCCACCTTGTCGAAAGAGTAATAACCATTTGTTAGTTTTAGGAGCAAGTTTGAAATAAAATTCAGTCATTGGATTTCTTCAGTCATGATTTTAATTTAATTACATCAAGGATTTACAGCAAATGTTCAACCTGTTTATCTTCAGCTGTAATGCAAGCTCTACAGCTCCTTAAAAATGACCGTGTAATAAGACGGGCGTATCTTCTCGAGTTAATTTAGAGCTTGCAGTAAAGCTGAAGGCAAACAGTTTGAACATTTGCTGTAAATCCTTGATGTAATAAAATTAAAATCAATCAACTAACAAATTACTTGATAACCCATGGTTATTACTCTTTAGACAAGATGGTTGCTCTATCTGTTTCACTTACATTGTCAAAATGGTATGTACTTGTACCTGTGAATTGTGAGCGACTTAAAAACGCAGCATAGGCATTTTTAAGTCCATAATTTAAAGGTTATAAACATTTTATCTTTTTAAATAAAATTGTCATGAAATCCGGCTTAGTTAAGAAAACCAGTTTTTTTTTCCAAAATTAAAGAGTACTCTAGCAAGTGCTATACTATTTTGGAATCCTGACTAAATGCGCCATCTTTTAAAGTTACTTGCCAAAATAGTGTAGTACATTTTTTTTACGGTACAGTCGGTTAGAGTTGGGTGATGTAATTATTTTAAATTAAATGTTGGCCAAAAATCAACATTTTATTTAAAACTGAGGCAGTTATGATTTAATTTTGAATTTTATTTTACAGAAGGGTTATTCATGGTTACATTACAGATAAAAGTTTCACGAATAGTTAATATTTGTAGTCACAGGACTTAAAAGATCATCACAGGGTGTCAGTTTTTCTGTATTTTTTGTAATACTCATAATTCGAAAAGTACATGACAAATATTTTTTTTTATATTTTTCTCATAACTGTCATGACTTGGCCCATCGCCCGTTTTCGGCTTGACGTTGATTTCTGGGACACCCTGTATATACATAAAAATGAAGCTCATATAATATGGTGACAATCTACCTCGCCATAACACTTTTCTAAGTGATCCTTGTGATTGTACTGAATAAAGACCATTTTATTTTCGTTTTTAAAATCGTGCGCCTAATCCATAACAAAATCGAACTACAACCAACTAAGTAATGCGAAGTTCCCCGGCTACTTCTCCCAGGTTCTTCAACGCGATGGTGATATACTCCACGCGCTGCTTCGTCGGACCGCGCCGGCAGTGCACCGGCATCTGATGAAACATAAGGTGGAACCAGTACTGTACGCTACGGAGTGGTTCCTGTGCGCTCTCACCAGGACCCTGCCGTGGGACAGTCTGCTGAGGGTCTGGGACTGCTTCCTCTGCGAAGGAGTCAAGGTGAGTTCTCACGAAGGTTAGGTTTCTAGCGCCATCTATTGAGGGACAGGGGAGCCAGTGCTGTACGCTACGGAGTGGTTCCTGTGCGCTCTCACCAGGACCCTGCCGTGGGACAGTCTGCTGAGGGTCTGGAACTGCTTCCTCTGCGAAGGAGTCAAGGTGAGTTCTCACGAAGGTTAGGTTTCTAGCGCCATCTATTGAGGGACAGGGGAGCCAGTGCTGTACGCTACGGAGTGGTTCCTGTGCGCTCTCACCAGGACCCTGCCGTGGGACAGTCTGCTGAGGGTCTGGGACTGCTTCCTCTGCGAAGGAGTCAAGGTGAGTTCTCACGAAGGTTAGGTTGCTAGCGCCATCTATTGAGGGACAGTGAAGCCAGTGCTGTACGCTAAGGAGTGGTTCTTATGTGCTCTTAACAAGACCCTGCCGTGGGACAGTCTGCTGAGGGTCTGGGACTGCTTTCTCTGCGAATGTCAATGAATGAAGAAGGTCGTTTGAAAATTTATTGAGGTGCCTATTCCAGTTGTAAATTCTCGTTTCTTATACAAACTTTATTATTTCCAGGTGCTGTTCAAAGCGGCTCTGGTAATCCTCCACGGCGCACTAGGCTCCGCCAAGGTCCGCAAGCGCGCGGCCGGCCTCTGCGAGACCCTGGAGGTGCTCCGACACCCTCCAGAAGGTATCCTCGGCGAGGAGTACCTGGTGTACCACATGCAGCGGCTGGGGCTCACGGAGGAGGACTTCGAGTTTGAGCACCAAAGGCAGACTGCGCGTCGCAGAGCCTTAGCCGATAGAAGGTGAGTCTTAACACCACGGGTCGGATTAGGTAGAGTTTTTAAGTACCAATAATATCAATCTTAACATCAGGTGGGCCATCTGCTTGTTCCATCAGCTAGTTGCATATAATAAAAACCCATAAGTTTTAGAAATCAATTTTTATTCATCCCCAATTTCGGGTTTAAAAGGCATATCCATGTTAATATTGCGTAGGTAATTCTAAGTCATTTTTTTTTAGGTAGTAGTCTTTGTGTAGATCTCGTCCGGGGAAGTACTACCACCATGCTTTTTTTTTGCCGCTAAGCAGCGTTGCTGTGTTTGAGTTTGAAGGGTGTGGCTGCCGGCGAAATTGCCATCTGAATTCTGAATGCCTCAAAATGACGGATGCAGTGCATCGTAGGGCACGTTCATATCGTGCCTGAATTACGAGGAAATGCTTTGTTATAGGTTATGGTTACCAATCTGATGGTCATCTGATTGTGCTATCATAAAATTGTATTAAAAAAAAGAGCTAGGGTTTTCAAAAGAGAAGCCGAAGTGTGTTTGTGCCAAAATTTGTATGTTTGCGTGGGTGTGTGATTAATTGCAAGGGATTGTGAGATTGAGTATGAATGCGTAGGGGGGTTAGGTGAGTCTTATCACTGTTGCTTAAGGTCTATTTTAGAAGAGATTGCTCCATTATAGTAGTAGTGCATTAAACACTATCCTACTAATATTATAAACGCCAAAGTTTGTCAGTATGGATGGATGGATGGATGGATGGATGGATGGATGAATGGATGGATGGATGGATGGATGGATGGATGGATGGATGGATGGATGGATGGATGGATGGATGGATGGATGGATGTATGGATGGATGGATGGATTGATGGATGGATGGATGGATGGATGGATGGATGGATGGATGGATGGATGGATATTTGTTACTCTTTCACGTAAAAACTACTGAATGGATTTTAATGAAACTTTACAATAATATAGCTTATACATCAGAATAACACATAGGCTACAATTTATAAAGATATTGTGTGACTAATCCTGCTACAAAGTCGCGGGCACCAGCTTGTTACAGCATGAAGCTGAGTGACGACCGATTTTGTAGTCACAATATTATTCTTTATATTTCGTCTATGTTTTTGTGACACAAAATTAACATATTTTGATTATGATGAAGGCACTTTCTTTTTATTTCTTTCACTTTCTGAATCTGAAACACGCCTGCTACAGAGACCTAGGGATTAAAGTAGTCAGTCTATTTTCTGTCTGTAAAATTTTGTTTTTGTTTCTTTTTCAGTGGTAGCTGATTCAGCGACTGTTCCTTCAAGCGTTATTCCAAGAATAACGCAAGGGACATATTCAACACTCTGTGAGCGTGCATTGACTCGAAAATAAACCCTAAGTGCTATGTGATAAAGACTATAATTGCTACAGTGGCCAAATACGGAACGACCAAGATCGACTGACGATTAGGATAGCGTTTTAGATCTTAAATGCAAGTGGTAAAGTCTATTTTGCTATGAATTCTTAACCCACGCAACGATAATCGTGTTTAGCGAGCTACTAATTGCATTTAGGATGCTAATCACGATTAGCGTCTTGCACAATTAATAAATAAGCCGCTAAACATGATTAGCGAACCGTCAGGCAATGAAAATGATGTTAACGATAATTCTGTTTAGTTTGGTAAACGTGTTTAACTTAAGGCGAATGGCTACCCCGATACTAGCGCCACTACATATATTATTTAATCATTACGTTATACAAAGGAATTATCAAAAATTCGGACCGCGCGTAGACAAGCTTTTTTTTTAATGTATCTGTAATAGTTTTGTTTCGTGTTACTCAGTCAGATACCTTGTTTGGAGAGCTAGGTGGCCACCAATAGGAACTAAACTCTTGAAACAAGTATCTGCCTAAATAATACATTATAAAACTATTACAGATACATTAAAAAAAAGCTTGTAATAGGTATCGTCCACGCGCGGTCCGAATTTTTGATAATTCCTTTGTATAACGTAATGATTAAATAATATATGTAGTGGCGCTAGTATCGGGCCATTAGCCTTAATACAATTAAATCGGATCGTTATTCAAGCAACCCTTAATGTATGTCATACTAATATAATATAAAGTTTACAATACAATAGATACTATTTGCAATAAAGTAATATATTTTTATGTATTCTATCAGCTATCTGGTTCCTAAAGCAAAACCTTTGCTACTTTTGGATATAGATGGCGCTGTATTAAACCAACCAATATGTATTACTGTTTATAATCAAAATTTTTGTGACTCAATCTCGCTACAACGGCTGTACCGATTTGGTTGAAACTTGTAATGGATGTTAGATCGTGAACAGAAATAGCGTACGCGAGAAACTATATCAAACTGTACTACATTTATCAAATATCTGGGTCATAGTAAAATAGGCTTTGTGCCGTTAATAATAAGAGACAATATACATTTAAGTGAATTTCGTAGTTTTAGTGGCCAACTCTGATTATGGAGTTCAAAGGCCGCTCATCAGCTGTCGCAATGCTATCGCTGTCGCTACTGTTTTTATGTAATTTGCAGTTTTGCATATGTACAGTCGGCTGCATTAATATGATTTCAATAATTAATATTCATTCATAATTTTCAAGTTTATAGCGTTACTTTTGTATTCACATCAGTATGTGTCATGATATGTTGACAGTTCGGAATTGTAACGATATAGGGCACATGCTCGGAGGACGTGTCCTACAAATGTAGGCAAGGTACCTGCTCAAAATAAGGTGGGCCATTTGATTGTTCCATAAATAATATCAAAAATAAATGTAGGTAAAGTCAGCTGCACTAAGACCATCCTATTGTTGATAAAAGATTTTTAAAAATACGGATTGTATTAAATCTTAGTGCAGACTGTACAGTGTGAGGAAACTCAAAAATTCTGTTGCCCACTGTACATATTCAAATCTTTTAGAATCGATTGTAGAATAACTTAAAAACGGCAGCTTTAAAAAGCTTAATAATTTACTATATTAAAACTATCGCTTTTCTATTGGCTAGTTAAAAAACTGCTAAATTATATATGAATTTAATTTGCTTAGTAATTTTATCATCTAAATGATTAATGCGAAAGTTTGTTGTGTATTTATGCATAATATTATATAATATTTTTTAGACTGCCAATATAAATAACTAAAAATGTATAAATAAAGTTAATTTAATGTTTATTCAACAAGAATAGACGATTTGACGATTGCGAAAAGATATGCGTACCACTATATTTTATATTTATGTTGTATTATATTATTTGTAGCTTATAATCGCTTAAAATTAATCGCTAGAATAAAATTATAATATAATAAAAAAACGTGCAAAAATAGTTCATAACACATTGTGATAAGGTTAGTAATTGTAAATTAAATTACATATCTTGTGTGGGTATGTGTTCGATGCCGAAATAATTTTGTGGCTTAGTGGTGTGATAGAACAATCACGGGTTCGATTTCGAGTCCCGCCAATTTGATGTCTTGAAGTAGAGCATAGTTAAAATATGTAGTAATCGTTTTGTCCTGATTTTTAAGCATCAAGATACATATTATCACTGCAGCATCGCACAACCAATACTTTTGTGTAAAATTGTGGGTAAATTCATTCGGACGTAATTACATACAAAAGTGATGAAAAGACATTGCTGAAGAGTGCAATCATACAAAATGTTCCAAAACTTGTGTTTAAAAATTTCAGGGGGCTAAAGTACCCACACAAAAACAGCTGTTTCATACAAAAGTTCAATACCTACCTGGCTAAAATGTATGAAACAGCTGTTTTTTTTTCGCGTTCACAGTGTTGGTTCCTTAGAAAAAGTTATTCATATTGATGGGTACTTTAACCCCCTGAAGTTTTTAAACACAAGTATTGGAACACCTTGTATAATTCATTCGGACGTAATTACATACAAAAGTAATGAAAAGGCATTGCTGAAGAGTGCAATGATATAGTTTGATAAAAACCGACTTCATTTTAAAACTCGAGAGTATATCTTTTTGAACAAAAACGGGAAGAATTTTCAAATCTACAATTGATTTAAAAATCGGTGATCATTTACATTAAAAAATACATACAGTCGAATATAGAACCTGAATTTTTTGAAGTCGGTTTATTAAAGTCAAAGTCAAAGTCAAAAGGTATTTATTCAATAAAATCACAAGGATCACTTTGAAACGTCTTAACTTGCAGACCATGAAACATTCCCAAAAAAAAAAATAGTTATAAGTCCTATTATTGTCTATCCTATATTATCCTTACTGTCCCAAACACGACGTTCCTCCAAGTTTTTATACGTGTTACTTAATACCCCTAGAAGACCAAAGACCAAGTGATCAGACCAAGCACTGGAATACTTTGACGTGTGCAAAGTTTGAATACTTCGTTTTTGAAATTCACATACAACAGTTAAATTAATATTGTCTCAGAAATTTTCAACTACCCTGATAATGTGTACGTGAACTTGGTACATACGCTATTTGCGTTTACTTATTGGTGGCAGTTCTGTTACCTATTTTATCTACAGTTCACAATTAAAGGTCAAAAAACAGCTGTAAATAGGTCTGCGTCATGTTGTGTTAGTTTCATTCTGGCGCAAAGTTTAAGAGGCATTTCATGAATGAAAAACTTCGAAATTTCAAAAGTCACAAATAGTTTTTCGCCATGACCTGTAGAATATCCTGCTTCGGGGGTTATAGGGGTATTATGTTACACGTTGTATAATATCACAAGGATCACTTTGAAACGTCTTATAAATCGGATGAATATATGCGCTAATTCCTCGCGACCAAGCCTAGAAGAACAAGCAAGAAACTTACGCTCCTAAAACTCATTTTTTATTGTAGCTGGTTTGCTACTAAAATTGCTGAATCTAGCTTAAAAGTAGTCAAGTTGGCATCACTGTCGCATTTACTGTACCCTAAGTTGTGTTCTGGATTTGCACGACTGATGTCAAAAATGAAAAAAATGTTATAACAGTCGCTGCAAACCCGGTCATAAATTATCAGAACGAGACACCAATATTGCTCTCTCTCTCTCGCACTTAGGAGAACGGCACGATACTTTTTTTTAAGCATAGAGATGTACATTAATGGAGTCTATAAGAACTATCGATACATGACCTCTCCGACCGCGCAACCACCGGGCGCTCTCGCTAAGTCATTATTTTTATCCATAACGTGCATGCGCCCGCGCAGAGTACTCTCAACACTGTGATAAGATGATTTATGACCGAGTTTTCAGCAAGTGGTTAACGCGACTATATTTTTTTGTATATGCAGGCTTTTATTGTATGGAGACTCGTGAGTTCTTAGCACGCCCGATAGAGGCGCTCATCGAATCTCCATACAAAAAAAGCCTGTCGATACAAAAAACTTAATACACTACTGGTTCGCCCCGAACTGAAATCTCGTGATGCGACCCGACGAACGCACTAAAACTTTGAATAGGTGGTAGTCAGAGGTAAGTCCATTATGTTTGGACTTTTTTCTGACTACCGCATACTAACTTGGTATGGTTACCAAGTTTCAACTCTATTGGCCTATTTATTGAAGAGTTCCGTTGAACAGACCTTGGCTCCATCATCAGACCTGGTCGCTGTCACCATTTTATGAGAACTGAGTACCTCCTTAATTTATTATAAAAAAAATAACAAAAAGCGAAGCAACTGGCCGACCAGTAGAAAAACCTTGATGTCAACGAAACTCTTCGGGATGGGAGCTCTTGGATCGCTGTTTATCTTAATAATACTAAAAATACAAGAAATATTAATGTAGTTCATGTCTTCCCTTACCCCTATGTACAAATAAAATGATCGTAAATTTAACTATTTTTTTAACGTTTACCAAGCAATAGATTTCAATATTCTCGAATTTAATATATTTTGTGATGTATCACTTGTTTAACCTAAAATATGAAGATATAGTTGTCATAAATTAATAAAAATAATAATATTATATGTATAATCCAAGAAGTGATCTAGAAAAGGTTGATTAGAAAATTAATATAAAAGATGATCCATATTTACAGTGCGTGTTTAACCCCCTTATTTATAACAGCTTGATAATGTCGTTTTATGTCTGACATTTATAGAGTTCTTTTTTTATTACCATTTAAAAACCTAAAGTATGAATACAATTACGGCCGGTTTCTGAAAGCTCGATCAAAACTAATCGGATGTGAAGTCACTCGCTATTCATCATCATTCATTCATTATCATTTCAGCTATTACATCGAATTAGATAGAGATAGCAAGTGACTTGACATCCGATTAGTTTTGATCTAGCTTTCAGAAACCGGTCGTATATGTGTTAGTTAGTGGTTAGTTAACTAGCACTTCAAATGTATAAGTATGTCGTAGAACCAGTCGTAGTATTTTGATTTTTTTTCTTGAAGTATCTATAACTGGCTTATTCTGGCTTTTCTGTCAAAGATCGCGCCTATATTCTCGTTATCAAGCAGTTGTAAATAAGGCTACAAGTACCTTAGTTATGAAACTGTTACCACACAGTAGTTCCGGAATCAGACGTAGGCTATGATTTTAGTTAGTAAGTCTTGTACTGGTGCATAATTTTGTTTTATTATCTCAAAGGTATCCATTTATTTTCGAATTTCATTGAAATTCAGCGAAATGTCGGTACTGGACTGTATTATTTAGTTTTGTAAGCTTGGATGTAAAAGCTTGGTATGTATTTTTTTTTTGTAATAAAAAGTATGAGTTCGTAAAGCTTGTGGACGGGAGTTTTTAGGTCACCATAAGGCCTCCTTTTTAAGAGGCTGACCCGTCAAAGAACTTCTCTCTAGCACATTACAACATTATTTTAAAAATTTTGAGGGTAGTTATACAAAATCGCAAACAACCATGTTTCAGATAAATTTGCGATTTTACAAACTTCATTTGGTGATTTTAATCTTCATAATGTTGAAATATGCGAGAGTTAAGTACATTAGCGGTAGTCCGCGTCTAAAAGACAACTGGTGCTCTGCCACTAGCGGTCACCCATCCGAATAGTGACCATTGATCATCAACGAGCTCTAGCAAAGAGCTGATAAGTATTTTTAATTTGATTGTGTGTTGTGTGTCTATGTTTTTCTTAACGAGAATTTTAATTCATTGTTATTCTGTGTATCGATTTTTATTTCTTGTTATTTCTTTTCAACGATTAGAATGTAAGTTGATGTTCAAAGGGGTGCGAACATTTTTGTATGGAGCTTGGCATACCTACTTATCCGCCATTTTGAAAAATACATGTTTCGGAGGCCAATGATGAAACGTATGTAAACGACAGAGTAAATGATTACAAACTTACTAAATTACAGAGATTTGATAGCTTTACACTTTTTGTTTGTAAGCATTTACTCTCTGTCGATTGACATGTGTTTCATCAATGGCCGCCGAATCACGTTTTTTTTCAAAATGGTGGATTAGTAGGTATGCCAACGATGTTCGATGTTCTTTTAACCGTCGCATAATCGCTGATAAAGTCTGTAGTTAAATCAACTTGATAAGAAGAGATATCTCAAAAACATTACAACTTTATGAGCGTTTTTGTAGGCGGTAAATGTGCACAATTTTTTAACTTTGAAGTTTTTTTATGGTTTGTTTACTTAGCACTATTATGTGATACAGAGAAATAGATTTTGTAACTGAAACTAATTTCGGTCTACTTTTGTTACTTCGATTGTTTTGAAAATTGGTCTTGCATCGAATAAAAATGTAGGTAAGCCACAAATAAGACTGTATCCTTCACGGTAGACACCTCGGATCTCTTTGTAGTGTACTCAGGATCATTGCAAATGGAAAGAGGAGTACAGTCAGCGAAAAAGTAGATGAGGATACTTTCTTGACCATGATTTCTTTTTTAATAAAAAATAATTATTAACCACCACTGTGACTTGATCAAAGTATTCAACTGTTTTTGAAGATATTTGCCGTAATTATCAAACCGAAGTTGAAAAATCCAGGATAAAAGAACATTTAATAACGGAAATCGTTAAAATGTCTTGAAAAAACATAGAATTCCTAAACCATAATAATTTTTTTCGAGTACAAAAGTAGACTAATACCTGAAAAATAGATTTTATAAAATTCCAATGATTAAAGTTCAAAGATATTCCATTACATTCCGCTGCTTAGACTGTTGTAGAAATTAATTAACTATTGAATGACAATCCTATTTTTGTAAACGCCGAAGATTTCCATACTATTGCAATATTCGTGTAAATAAATACTATTGATAAATACCATGTTGTTTTTATTTATTATCCAGACTGTTTTACGTGCATTTTTTCTACAGAAAGTAGATGATTCTGGTTTTTTCGAAACTTTGTGATTCATTTATAGTAGGTATAGGTACTTATGTAATAAAAAACAAAATACACGCAAATACTTTTGTGTGCGGAATTTCAAATAGGTACAATTTAAATTTAACAACGTGAGGAAACCGGCGGCGTGCAAGGATCTTGCCATGGGAAACCGCAGTACCTAAAATCTTTTGCCTTTGCGGACTCTCTATATATAGCAAGTAGAAGAGTATCTTCATTTTAGAAGAGAGATTTTCAGATATTATGTATAATATCGGTATCGCGGGTCCACTGATATGTAGATGCTCTGTGCTTTGAGACTTGGTTAAAATTGCGAAAAATCGAGATTACCTTCTTTGACAGAACAGTGGTAAGATCCACGATGATTGTTCTGTTAGCTGAATTTTTGGTGCTAATGCGAAAGATATCCTTGATTTCACCCTGCTGCAAAGGAGAATTGATGATCTTGCTTGTTTTAATGAATGTTTCTACAATAGAGGCTTTAGTCTCCGAGACACCCACAGGTAGGTACATTTCTAATTTCCAGACATGTTGATCTGGAGTTCCACGAGCTATATCCAGCCTCTCCTCCAAAGACAGATTGTACTGGGAGTCAGCTTTCCGTTCAAAGTCAAAGTCAAAGTCAAAATGTATTTATTCAATAAAATCACAAGGATCACTTTGAAACGTCTTAAAGCTAGGTGACTCTAGGTGCCAGTTCCACGCGACCAAAGCCTAGAAGAACAGGCAACAAACTTACGGCTTGGTTCCTACCGTTCTTTTGTATGATCCTTTTACAATGTAATAATATAATATATTATTGAAGTTTAGTGAGGCGTAGGCATACAGAAAAAGGTAAACATAATCAAATTTATAAGACAGCACACGCTACGCCTCAAACTAATAATACCTAATGCATAAATACAATCTATTAAATCAGAGAAAAATAAAAAGAAACACAAAATAGTAGGTACAGTACAGACATTGCAGACATGTTAGCTGCCGATGGGCAGAGCGACCGGGACATCGGGCCACGCATTTTTATCAACAATATAGCTATCTAAAGTATAATAAGCTTTCCTTATTAGATTATTCTTAATGTACACTTTAAATTTTCTAATAGGAAGCCCAGTGGCACTTTCTGGAAGTTTATTATAGAAGCGAATACCGTTCCCCATAAACGAGCCATTTACCTTTTGAAGTCGAAATTTAGGTATACATAATTTGTTTTTATTTCTAGTGTTAACGTTATGTGCATCACTCTTTTTCTTAAAGCTATCTATGTGTTTATGAGTGTATAATAGATTTTCATAAATATACTGTGAAATTACTGTGAGAATATTAATTTCTTTAAATCGCTCCCTTAATGAGTCACGTGGTTTCATTTTATAAATGGCACGTATCGCCCGTTTTTGAAGTACAAATATACTTTGCATATCAGCAGCTTTCCCCCAGAGCAAAATACCATAAGACATTACACTATGGAAGTAGCTAAAATATACTAGTCTAGCTGTAGCTTCATCTGTAAGCCATCTTATTGTGCGAACTGCGTATGCAGCCGAACTCAGTCTACCAGCAAGTGATTTGATGTGTGGACCCCACTGCAATTTTGCATCAATATTAAGTCCTAAAAAAATAGTAGAATTGACAAGGGTAAGTGATTCACCATTTAATTCAATATTGGTTGGTCGTTGAACCACATTTGGCAAAGTAAATTTAATGCATTTCGTTTTCCCAGCATTGAGCAAAAGATTATTAACAGTAAACCAGTTAAGTACTTGCGACAGAGATGCATTAACGTCATCGAAGTTAGTCTTCAATCTGTCGACTTTAAAAATTAAAGAGGTATCGTCAGCAAATAGAACTATTTCACATAAATCTTTTACAAAAGGTGGAAGGTCATTTACGTAAACTAGAAATAAGAAAGGACCCAATATCGAACCCTGAGGCACCCCTATATCGATGACCGATCCAGAAGACCTCTCACCGCCAACATCAACTTTTTGGATTCTATTGGTTAAGTAAGACTGTATAAGATCAATAGCCCGGTTTAGGATGCCGTAGTGTTTAAGTTTAGATAATAAAGTGGCATGACTTACACAGTCAAAAGCTTTGGACAGATCGCAGAATACCCCGATCGCATCTTGTGAGTGTTCCCAAGCATCATATATGTGCTTCAGGAGCGTCGAGCCGGCATCAGTCGTTGATCGACCTTTAGTAAATCCAAATTGATGACCATGAAGTATGCCGTTGACGTTAAAATGTGATATTAACTGATTAAGAACAACTTTTTCAAAAATTTTACTTAACGTAGGTAGTACCGAAATAGGCCTGTAGTTGGCAGGATCTTGTTCATTTCCAGACTTGTACAGGGGAATGAGTTTACTGTGTTTCATTAAATCAGGGAAAACGCCCTCATCAACACATCTATTAAAAATGTATGCTAGACATGGTGCAATATAAGTTATAATAGCGCCTAATACTTTTGTAGACATTCCCCATAGATCTTCAGTATTTTTAATATTTAAGGATTTAAATGTTTTGACAACATTATCAGCATTAATAAATTTAAAACTGAAGATATTATTACATTTTTGAACGCTAGACTCTAATAGTGTTGTCGCTTCAGCAGCTGAGGAATTTAAGGATGAAGTCACAACTTTAGGTATACTGGAGAAAAAACTATCAAACGCGTTGGCGACTTCAATATTTTTTGTAAAAACATTATTGTTTACTTTTAAATTTATCTGTTTATTACCGAGCTTCGATTTGCCTGTTTCGTTATTGACTACCTTCCAAGTTGCTTTAATTTTATTTGTCGATTTTTCAATTTTATTTCTTATATGCAATGATTTTGCCGCGTGACATACTTTTTTGAAAATTTTTGAGTAGTTTTTTGTGCGTAAAATAAACGTTGGGTCATTCAGCATTGACTCCCTAGCAGCGTATAGGTCATATAATTTATTCCTACTTTTGTAAATACCTGGAGTTGCCCAGTCAGCGAACTTGACACTTACACTAGTTTTACATGTTTTAAGTTTAAAAGTATCATTATGTTCTTCATTTATTAAATTTGACAATTTTATAAAAAGATCATTTGGGTCAGTCAAGTATGGTAAAAGGGACACTTTCAGTTCAACATTGTTCTGAAACTTTTTAGTACGGCTATCTGTGATAGGCCGATAGGTGAAGACCTTGTCTACTGATATTTTATTAGCAAACCTAGCGCTATGACCGTAATGATCGGAACTAAAATGCTTAACTACAGACTTACAAATTGGATCATGACTGCAAAAGATGTTGTCTAGACAGGTGGCTGTTGTTAGCGTCACTCTTGTTGGGTCTTTAAACAAGCAGTGTAGATCAAAACATTTAAACAAATTTAAAAATCTCTCAGATAGTGGATGAACCGGAATATCTATATTAAAATCACCGCAGACTATTAAAGTTTTTTTACTATCGAAGGTCTTAAGCAAAACCTCTTCCATAGTGGATTCATACAACGCGAAGTCCGCGTCTGGGGGACGGTATACACTCACAACGATGTGCCGCTCCAGCTCCACACATGACAGCTCAATAGTCCTCTCAATACTGAGATTAGCAATGTCTTTACGTTCCCTGCATTTCAAGTTATTATTTACAATAATTAAAGAACCGCCATGTATAGCGTTCTTGCGTCTAAAATTCTTTTCTTTTCTTGCGTCTAAAGTTCTTGCGTTCAGCTTCAAGTCGCTCGACTCTGCTGTAGTAGGTACCTACGTCGGATTTTTGAGCTAAGAAGTCGATAGTCGAGCGGATTTCCCCAACGGCGGAACAAACTCTATCGGGCCTTTTTTCTTGGTCTACTGTGAACTCTGCAAATATTTCCCTTATTTCAGCCATGAAAATTTGTAGTTGGTCATTTTCGCATTCAGTACCCCAAGTATGAGTTGTGTTTACCATATTTGGTTTTTCGTTATTGTTGCAAGTATGATGAAAATTAGTAGTAGAACTTAAAGTTCCGTATCGGTATCTCTATTGCGTCTTCATACAAAACCCGCAATGAACAAGGAACAAGAACGAAAAACGAAAAACCAAATATGGTAAACACAACTCATAGGTATTTGGGGTACAGAGCGCTTTCTTTTTCGGAACGAAGCGGCAGCGCCGTCAGTTATGTTCGGCTCCGAAGAGCAAGCATGCAGAGGTTGCGTATCGGGAACTTTGAGTTTTTCTACAGGCGCTGGCGTGGAAGACGAACGCACAAGCGCTGGCGCAGGGTCAGTCAGTAAATTAATACGACTCGCTCTTGCTTTCGTAGGCGAGGCAGGCGGCGTACACTTAAGCGGCATAGCTGGAGAGTACTAGGCGAGCAGCAACGCCAAGGCGATGTCGCAACGCAACACAAGTAATTACTCACTCACACAGCAATAAGACAGGTCTGCGCTAGCAGGTATCACTTGTAAAAGTGCTTAACTTCCAGTAAAGTAAGACCCCTGGCAGATAAGAGCTGAGTTATAGCGATGACTTATTCTTACTTGTAGTTGTGTGATCGGGCGGTGATGTTCGTTGGATTGGGATGACTGCCACTGATTTATGCACTCCTATTATTTTGCGTTGAAGTTATCAGACAGAATGTGGTTCAGCAAGAGCGAGACGCGATGCTTCAGCGCTTGAATTTAAAACTCAAGGCGGTGTCTGACTGGGGTGATGCCAACTTGGTAAAACTCAATGCCACGAAAACGCAAGCTTGTCAGTTCTCAGCAAAGAAAAGTTCGTTTCTCCATGATCCTATTTTCCAAAATGTACCTATTAGTATACGGGATCACCTGGAACTCCTTGGTGCCTCGCTTACGCCTGCTCTTAACTTTGGCTCGTACATTGAGTCTAGGGCTAAAACAGCTTCCATGAAGCTTGGCATCTTGAATAGGGTAAGGCTTTACTTCACACCTGGACAGCTTCTTAATCTGTACAAAGCACAAGTCCGGTCTGGTATGGAGTAGGTACTGCTGTCACCTCTGGGATGGCTCTGCCAAGCACCAGCTTGCTGCCTTAGACTCAATTGAACGGCGAGCTTTCAGGCCAATAGGCGAGCAACACATGGCGGAGATTAAGATCCAAAGTCTTAAAAATCGCCGCAAAGTTGCTTGCCTATCAATATTCCTGAGGGAAGGGAGTTGCTGCGGCTCTTGGAACACCTATATTATTACATTTTGGTTGAAATTATTTGAGGGCACGTCTTTGGCCCCATATAATAGGTCTTTACCTATGAAATTGCCGTTCTGCAGTACTGGCCATTTCAAATCAAAATTATTTTTGTTAGGCTAAGAATTTTAATTTCAAATTAATTTTATTTTAAAAACATGGAATTCTTTTTCCAAAATTAGTCATTTGTTTATTGATTAGTATTACATTTTCACCGCATTTCAATCTTTTTCGTCATCATGGATACGTAAAAAATTCGAGTAATTATGGAATATGAGTACCGTCGTGGCAGCAACGCGGCACAAGCGGCACGCAACATCAACGACGTTTACGGAGCTAACACTACAAACCAACGCACCACCTGTTTTTGGTTTGCTCGCTTCCTTTCTGGAAATTTCGACCTGAAAAATGAACCTCGCGGTCATTCGAAGACTTTGGTCAACAATGACGAATTAAAGGCGATTGTGGAAGCTGATGATACACAATCTACGGTTGAATTAGCAGCAGCTTTCGACGTTAGCGTCAAAACAATATTAGTCCATTTGCGTCAAATTAGCAAGGTAAAAAAGCTTGACAAATGGGTGCCCCACGAACTCAATGATCGCCAGCGCGAAGTACGCGTCGAGACGTGCCTTGCACTGCTCAACAGACACACAAATGAAGGAATTTTGACCGCATTGTTACCTGCGATGAAAAATGGATTCTGTTTGATAACCGCAAGTGCTCAGCAAGTTGGTTGGATCCTGGTTCAGCACCTAAACAATGCCCTAAACGAAAACTTACCCCTAGAAAAGTGATGGTCACTGTTTGGTGGTCTAGCGCCGGTGTGATTCATCACAGCTTCTTACCAAACGGGGTGAGCATTACTGCAGATGTGTACTGTGAAGAACCGAACACAATGATGGAGAAGCTGGCACATCTCCAACCAGCATTGGTCAATCGCTCGTCTCCGCTGCTCCTGCACGACAACGCGTGACCTCATACTGCATAGCAGACGGTCTCCAAGTTGCAAGAACTGGGGTTGGAAGCTCTCCGTCATCCGCCCTACTCACCAGACCTTGCGCCTACAGAATACTACTTTTTCCAGAATTTGGATAACTTCTTGGCGGGAAAAAAATTCAATACACGAGAGGCAGTACAAAATGCCTTTGAAGAATTTGTTGCCTCCCGTCCAGTTGATTTCTTTAAGGGCATCAATAAACTGGCACTGCGTTGGCAAAGATGCATTGATTGCATGGGTGATTACTTCGATTAATACAAATAAAAATACATGAAAAAAAATCGTTTGAATTTTTTCATACAAAATGGCAATTTCATAGGTAAAGACCTAATATTTACTTAGAAAAAATGGCACGTTGATTAAATAAGGTTCGCCACCACTGACCTAGAACATGTGTCAAGTGCTCGTAAGGAGCCTCTTTGAGGCGCACTTTTAAAATCCTTTCACCACACTGTTTCCAAAGGAAGTAGTGACAAGAAATGATGACAAGAAAAAGAAGAATAAGCAGGTAATAATTAAAACAACAGCATCTTATAAATTATTTATTTAAATATTTCGTAAATAACTCTTAGATACAAACAAAGCGCTGGAATAACTTAAAATGCAGAACAAATAATAAAGAATATCCTAGAACTCCAACATTGAGCACCAATTTGTTAAGTCAAAAAGTATTCTAGCAGCGGCGATTGGCTTGCAACCTGTCACACTTCACACACACACACTTAACTTCTGCACAAATATAAATATGGCTGGTGGATATTTTCACACAGCTATATCTATCCCCTAACTAAGAAAAGCGTACCTGCTATGGAAACCAGATATGAATGATGCAAAATATTTTTTCTTTTAAATGCGTACTGATACATTATAACAACCAGATTAGAACAAAAACAACTATATTCTATGTTCATCACAAAATACAACGTGTAACATAATACCCCTATATCCCCTGAAGCAGGGTACCAGGTCATGACGAACAACTTTTGAATTAAGGCTTTTGAAATTGCAAAGTTTTTCATTCTTGAAATGCCTCTTAAACTTTCCGCCAAAATGAAACTAACACAAAATGACGCAGCCCTATTTACAGCTGTTTTTTGACCTTTAATTGTGAACTGTAGATAAAATAGGTACCAGCACTGCCACCAATTAATAAACGCAAATAGCGTATGTATCAAAGTCACGTACACATCAGGATTGTTGCAAGAGACACTATTAATTTAACTTTTGTATACGAATTTCTAAAACGAAGTATTCAAACTTTGCACATGTCAAAGTACTCCAATGCTTGGTTTGATCTCTTGGTCTTTGGCCTTATAGGGGTATTATGTTACACGTTGTATAATATTTGTAACACATTGTAAGTGGTAAGTTTCTTGCCTGTTCTGATGATAGCAATTTTTCATAAATAAGTTCAGTAATTCCATATCTTTCAAAATGTTGAAATTCTTGCTTTGGGTTTGTATAAAAAAACCTCCCGGCCACAACGTTTTTTTAAAACATTGAAAAAAAAAATCCTAAGAATTTGCAGAATTTCTAATTAATTTAAAATTGGCTAAAAAAATTACCCTGTGTCTAAGCTACAAAACAAAGTGCAACTTAAATTACGCAACGAGTAAGTAGTTTGTGGACACGTCTCTAACTACCCCTTCAGATATATTGCTTAGTCGTGATACTGTGATAAAAAACATTTTTTTTTAATAAAACGCAAAACATTTCAAGTCATTGCAGAAAATTTAATACATTATAGGCACATTAGAATTATTTGTAACTTCATTTTATATTATTAGAGCGGATTGGATAGGGTTTTATGTAAATAGGTATGACTATTTCGAAAAGCTCTTTCATAATGACATGGACAACAAAACGCGTAACATTGCTATTTAGCCATACATATTATGAATATTTACAAGATATGTATAAAAAAAATATTCAACATAAAACAATTACGGGTGTGGTTTTACAAAACTTCTTTCATATGGACCTTATCACTGGTCAATTGTTTTTTTATGCACTCTATATTAATAGCTTAACAGTAAAAACTTGTCTGTGTGTTACATGTTCACAACTTTTTACTTTTTTTATACCCCCTGCTGACGAAACAAGCAGATATCCCAGCTGATGTAAGTGGTAACCATCGCCTATAACAAAGCATTGCCTTTTGCAAGTCAAAGGCAATGTGTGTTCACATTTAGCCCGGACACTTATGGAGCGCGAGCAACGCGAGCGGACATGGAAGTGGCCTGTTTACATTCTCGCATTACTCATGTCCCTGCACGAACATGAGCTAAGTGTAAACGCGGTGACACATGGTTCGTAAGAACCTACTTATTTGTAGCCTAGTATAGATACGTACATGCACCTAGTTGTAACTTAGAGCGTTCAAAGCATTAAAATTATTTAAAATAAATCTTTTGCATATTTTATTAAAAAACTGAAGGTTTTAAGGGGCTGACAACTATCAAACAATTTCTCGCTCCCACGTTTCGACATGTTGAAAGATATAAAATCTCTAAACTCATTTTCGAAAAATCGCAATCAACTATTTTGTGTGCAATCACATTACACACAGTTTAGTAAAAAAACCATTTTGATCGATACATGTTTTCCTACTCAAAAGTTTGCTTTATTCGTTTTCGTACAAAAGCAAACTTTTAAATAGGAAAACATGTATCGATCAAAATGATTTTTTTACTAAACTATGTGCAATGTGATTGCACACAAAATGGTTGATTGCGATTATTCGAAAATGAGTTTAGAGATTTTATATCTTTCAACATGTCGAAAAGTGCGAGCGAGAGTCACATTAGCTCTTGTCTTCGCCTTAAGGCGAGTAGCGTAACAGGCTACCAACAGATCAGGATGTCTACTGTACCTGGAGATAATACCCCTAAGTACGGTAGACATCCTCACTCATACTCTCAGTTACAACAAAGTCAAGCCTATTTCATTCAAAGTGAGAAAGTCATCATAGTATGCCTCCACTTACATTGCTTGGTTTGCAACCGGCTTATCAGGTGAAGGGCATGAAAAATAACAAAATACTACATTATTTTATACTTCATTCATTTAGAATACATCAAATTGTACATCCTTCCTCTCATCTGCATCCAAATTACCACCGGGGATGCTTGAACATTGCTGCCACCAACTGAAGGTCCTTCTCCGCTATTTTAAGGAGCTGGGCTGGCTGGGGTGAGGTTAGCAGGGGGACAATGCACAATGCACCCCATTGCGGGACGTCCGTGCAGATCTCATTCCCCCACCACGAATTAGAATACATCATCAATGTTTTATAACGGAAGGTCATCTAATCTCACTTCCATCAAAACTTTCAGATACAAAAAAATGTATCCATAACATTTTAATTTAGGGCCGGTTTCACCATGCTCTGTTAGATTAACAAAGGATTAAAGGGCCGTTAAATATGTCATAATGTATGCGTTTGACAGCTAAGGTTAGATTTAACGGCCTGTTAATCCTTGATTAGTAACTAACAGAGCATGGTGAAACTGGGCCTTAAGCTTATAGATTTTTAGACGAGGAGTTAACTTTTGGTACATCATAAAATCTATGCGATACCATTATTTAGCACAAGCTGGTGCCCGCGACTTCCTCTACGCAGGATTAGTCACACAATATCTTTATAAATTGTAGCCTATGTGTTATTCTGATGTGCTATATTATTGTAAAGTTTCATTAAAATCAATTCAGTAGTTCTTACGTGAAAGAGTAACAAACATCCATCCATACTTACAAACTTTCGCTTTTATAATATTAGTAGGATAAGAGTGCACAAAATCACCAACAATTTCACTTTAAGCTTTGTACAACCACACTGTAAGGCCACTTCACTGTATCAGACTTTTCAAGTACTTCTCTTTGTTTTTCAACACGTTTTTGACATCGGCAATCATATCTATACGTCCCTGGTTCAACTTTCGTTCAACGGGGTTCACAAACTCGTTCACATTTAACTTTTGAAGTTCATTTTCTAGCGTCACATTTGAGTATAGGGGCAGATTTTCGAACACTTTCTCTAACGATGCAATACTGCTTTGTACGGTACTGTTGAGTTTCGATAGCATTTCCACAGATTTGATTTCGTCCCGGGAATTGGACACTTTCCGCTTGTTTTTTCTCGGGTTGGTTGGTGTAGTTATTTCGTTGCAAACGCCGAGTAAGAATGTTATTATGCCGATAAACTGTAACAAACAAATAAATTAAATTATTATTGTTGTATTTAGTATTTACACCACCGTCCACTAAGGGGCCATAAATTAAAATAAAACAAACATTTAAGGGGGGCTCCCATACAACATGATATTTTTTGCCGTTTTTATAGATAATAATACGGAACCCTTCGTGTGCGAGTCCGACTCGCACTTGACCGGTTTTATTGTGTTCTGTCAATAAAAAAATATCATTTTACTATATCTTCATCTTCTTGTCGTGTCACTAGTTTCTTTAGAAACAGTGTGGTGAAAGGATTTTAAGTGCGCCTCAAGCGGCTCCTTTCGAGCACTTGACACTTGTTATAGAACTTTTTAGGTTCTACGACATGCCCGGTTTCCTCACGATGTTTTCCTTCACCGTTTGAGAGTACTGGCATTGTGGACATAAATTTATGAACAGAAAAATTCGTTGGTACTCGACTGGTTTCGAGCCCACGACCTTAGGATCGGAAGGCGGGGCCTCTACCACTAGACCACCAGTGCTCTATACCACCTCCTCTAGACCACCAGTGCTCTATACCACCAGTCTTCTATTTTACTAAACAAGGTGTTTCCATAATTGTGTATATAAACTTCAGGGGCCTAAAGTACCCATCAATATGAATAACTTTTTGTAAGGAACCAACACTGTAAACGCGAAAAAAAAACAGCTGTTTCATACATTTTAGCCAGGTAGGTAATGAACTTTTGTATGAAACAGCAGGTTTTTATTTCGCGTTCACAGTGTTGGTTCCTTAGAAAAAGTTATACAAATTGATGGGTACATTAGCCCCATGAAGTTTATATACACAATTATTGGAACACCTTGTATAGCCTATGTTACTCAGGGATAATGTAGCATTCTAATGGTGAAATAATTTTTGAAATCGGACCAGTAGTTTTTGAGCCTATACGTTACATACAAACCAACAAAAATACAAATCTTTCCTCTTTATAATATTAGTGTAGATTAGTGTAGATAGTGTAGATAATACCGAACCCTTCGAGCGCGAGTCCGACTCGCACTTGGCCTGTTTTATTGTGTTCTGTCAATAAAAACATTACCATTTTACTATATAATTAGTTACCAAAACTTTCAGATACAAAAAAATGTATCATCATTTTCATTTAAGTTTATAGATTTTTAGACTACGAGTTAAGTTTTGGGACATCATAAAATATTTGCAATACCATTATTTAGCACAAGCTGGTGCCCGCGACTTCGTCTGCGCAGGATTAGTCACACAATATCTTTATAAATTGTAGCCCATGTGTTATTCCGATGTGCTATATTACTGTATAGATAGTTACCTCTAAATAATTGGCAAGCTCTTCCAAGCCCTCCCTCATGGCCCAGACGCCGCTAACGGGCGGCAGCAGTGCCCGCGCGCGCGCCAGCAAGGCGGCGGCGGCCTCGCACCGGCGCTGCGCCGCCGCGTGCTGCCCGCAGCAGTACGCGCCGACCATCAGCAGCGAACTGCTGTACAGCTCCCGGTACGGCACTTCGGATGTCACGAATGCTGGAAACGAAAGCAGTTAGTTTGATTGATTTAGAGCTGATTTCACCAAGCTCTGGTGGTTGTTAATTAATTGCTTTTACACAATTGATGAATATTTTCGTTTTTAAAATAGGTGACATTTTGGTATTTTGTAAGATTAAGTTGAATTTTGACATTATTGTAGGTATTCTTTTATTAAATTAAATTATTATTCATTAATTTTAAGTTCAAAAATGTTTGCACGCCAGGACTGTAACTGGTAGAATGTAATTATGCTCATTTTTCTGTACATTAAGACCAGTGTAAACCTAAACTTACATTCCGCAAATAAATGATTCTGATTTCTGTTATGGCCGGTTTCACCATGCTCTGTTAGATTAACAAAGGATTAAAGGGCCGTTAAATATGTCAAAATGTACGCGTTTGACAGCTAAGGTTAGATTTAACGGTCTTTTAATCCTTGATTAGTAACTAACAGAGCATGGTGAAACCAGCCCTAAATATGTCAAAAAGTACGCGTTTGACATCTAAGGTTAGATTTTACGGCCTGCTAATCCTTGATTAGTAACTAACAGAGGATGGTGAAATCAGCTCTGAAAGTACTAGATAAGATAAGCCATTTATTCCAAACTTTGGGTTAACATGTTTTTTGGTAATAAATTAGGATGTCCCATCCTATAATTTAATTTGTAACTGTTTGGTGTGCCTGGGTGCAGTTTGGGGTGCCTCTTGGCATAGGCTTCCTCTAAAATTTTCCACTGGGTACTGTCGTGTGCTACCCTTCTCCAGTGATGACCAGCTGTGAGTTTAAGGTCGTCTACCCATCTCGTCAGTTGATGCCCTCTATTACGCTTGCCATCTCTGGGGTACCAATCAGTGACACTTTTAGATATTGGTCGGGGGGGCAGTACAAAGGCGAGCTTAATGCCATGAAGCATTATCTTCGAGATAACCTTATTTTTTTATGCTATTATTTTATTTAACCAATATCAAAGTTTAAAATAATTTATTAATTAAACGGTTTTTTTAACATCTCAGAGTAACACTCAGATTGAAATATTTCCGTCTTTGGTGTTGATAAAAATAAAGTCTTAAGGGGCTGACACCCGTCAAATTACTTCTCGCTTGCACAATTCAATATTTTGAAAAAAAAATTACATTACTTTCACTAAGTTTGCTTTGTTTGGATCAAAATGAGACAACTTGGTTGATTGCGATTTTTAATAAGCTCTGTGATTTTATATCTTTCAAAATGTTTTAATTTAGATCTAGATTTTTTTTTTGACGGTTGCCAACTCTTTAACCTTTGTGTGGAGTATGTGGCTTTAATAAAGGTTGCCCATAATAGGCGCTTGTAGACGACGCGACCTTAAACCAGCAAGAAAGACCCCTAACTCACCAATAATCCTACTCTGGAAGGGCACAGACATAGCTAGTCGCTCCCTCGCTCGGTACAGCTCGCTGCATTTCTCCATGGCTCCTCCGAACGCCTCCACACATGTCTGCAGCTCTTCGAACTGAGGCTGCTTCTCTGCCGGCGAGCGATGATCAGCTAACTCTATGCAGAGCGCTAGGCCGGAGACTAGGCCGTCCTGAAGAATAATAACAATGGTCAAAATGAAATCAAAATGTTTATTTGCAACTATGTATGTTATTTTATTTTTTTTGACAGCCTTCACAGCTCAGTAAGTAGTAGCTCTGCCTTCGGCGCCGTAGGCCGTGAGTTCGATCCCTACACAGAACAAACCAATTACAAGCTTTGCTTATATTTGTGTGATGTACTAGATGTTTGTTCTATATCTGGGTGTTATATAATATTATAAGTATTTGCAAAAAAAATATATTTATGTATTATATCAGCTATCTGGTTCTCGTATATTACAAGCTTTGGCTCAGTTTAGAATGTCCACCATTATTATTATTATGAACAAAATTTGGAAGATGATGATCATGCATTCTGGCAACAATATCTGAGGCCTTAGTTTTAGTATTTGTTACTTAGCAATATGTTTCCTGAAAATAATACATATATACAAATTATATAGGACTATGCTGAAGTTTCACTATGTATACAATCAGTCCAAGCCCGTTTTTGAGAAGGTTTTTGTATAGAATCACGATAAGGGCTAAAAACGGGCTCGCTTAAAACAAGTGAGTGGGGCCGTTCAAGTATTACGTAAGCAGATTTATTAGAATTATTTACCCCCCCCCTCACCCTTGTCAGCAAAAGTAAGCAAAGCTTTTACCCCCCCTCCCATGCTTACGTAAACATTGGTTTATGCATTTTTAAAGTATTCTGTTTTTATTGATTCACGAGCAACAGTGACGGAAGAAATTTAGAGAAGTGAATAGCACGCGGTAATTCCCCTACTCTGTTCTAAGCGAGTACCTAAACGTATTCATTATTTGTGGGAATCCCCGAATATGCGTTTCGTTTTCAAGCATATACAATGTGTGGGTTGCCATAATCGATAAAAAAGGAAATAATTACTGCTGACGCAAACACCATCTAGACCCCCTCATCTCCCATGTCATCAAAAATAAGCATAGCATAGACCCCCCTATAGTGCTTACGTAATACTTGAACGGTCCCAGTGATCAAAACGGATACACACTAAGATGTTTTGCCTGTGGTGGTGATTGAACCTACAGAACGTAATGCAAAGTTACTACCAACTGATCTATGATGCCTGTTAGTGTATGTGATGTACCTATTAATTTGATTAATAATGCTGTTCTTTCAAATTAATTGTAAATTACTTACTTTTAGTCGAAGGTATGCTACATCTTGTTCGAAGGTGCGGCTTTTCAGTTCAGGATCTTGTAATTCGGGAGGCTCGTAGCTAATTATCACGTTCAGGTCTCGATTGTCACTGCAAATACACTTTTATATTTTGTATGGGCAAAGTATAGAACATGATTAAAAAAATAACAGAATCTTAGAAGAAACTGTATCACCAGTACCTAAGTCGCTGCGTCCATCAACTTGAGGCATACAGATGTTAAGCCTCATGTGCCTGTAATTGTGCAAGAGACAGCCTTCACAACTCGGTTCTGCCTTCTGCGCCGTAGGCCGTGGGTTCGATCCCCACCGAGAACAAACATTATGTGATGAACATAGATGTTTGATTTATGTCTGGGTGTTATATAATATTATATGGATGTATGTATTTACAAAAAAAAAACAATATCAGCTATCTGGTTCCCATATTGCATGCTTTGTTTAGTTTGGAGCTAGATAGTGCCGTGTGGAAAGTCCACCTATATTTATATTTATATAAAAAAACTGGTTATACAGCTCAACTTCGGGGGAATCCCGACCCTCAGTAATGAGAAACACGACGCGAGGAGGAGGATGTATAATTTATGTAGTGGTTATGGTTAGTGGGTCAATAAGATAAATACAGGTGATATACCTATAGCTATATATATATTTTTAGCTACCTAGCTCTACTATAACTCACGTGGGCGCGGCATGCAGCGCGGGGGGCGCGTGCAGCGGCTGCGGCGGGTAGCTAGCTCTACTATAACTCACGTGGGCACGGCATGCAGCGCGGGGGGCGCGTGCAGCGGCTGCGGCAGGTAGCTAGCTCTACTATAACTCACGTGGGCGCGGCATGCAGCGCGGGGGGCGCGTGCAGTGGCTGCGGCGGGTTGCTAGCTCTACTATAACTCACGTGGGCGCGGCATGCAGCGCGGGGGGCGCGTGCAGCGGCTGCGGCGGGTAGCTAGCTCTACTATAACTCACGTGGGCGCGGCATGCAGCGCGGGGGGCGCGTGCAGCGGCTGCGGCGGGTAGCTAGCTCTACTATAACTCACGTGGGCGCGGCATGCAGCGCGGGGGGCGCGTGCAGCGCCTGCGGCGGGTAGCTAGCTCTACTATAACTCACGTGGGCGCGGCATGCAGCGCGGGGGGCGCGTGCAGCGGCTGCGGCGGGTAGCTAGCTCTACTATAACTCACGTGGGCGCGGCATGCAGCGCGGGGGGCGCGTGCAGCGGCTGCGGCGGGTAGCTAGCTCTACTATAACTCACGTGGGCGCGGCATGCAGCGCGGGGGGCGCGTGCAGCGGCTGCGGCGGGTAGCTAGCTCTACTATAACTCACGTGGGCGCGGCATGCAGCGCGGGGGGCGCGTGCAGCGGCTGCGGCGGGCCGGCGAGCAGCGCCAGTAGCGCGCGCTCGCGGGCGGCGGCGGCGCCCCACGCGCACGCCTCTATCCGCAGCGACCAGTTGCCGAGCTCCACTAGCTTCTCGAAGGTACCGTAGCGGTACGCGTACGTCAGGTGTTCGGCGCTCTGGAAATTAAAATTAGTATAAATTATATGCAGAACGCATTTATTATAGAAACTATCTAGCTAGATATTTGGACGGTATTAAGATATTAAGGAAGATATACTATAACTATACCTGTTTACCATCTTTTTAATTGAAAGCCTTCCGTATAATATGTGCTTTGCACAATTATAAAATTAATATACTAATGTACATAGCTCTAAGTTTTCCGAATACCAATAAAATTATATAAAATATTGTGGATTTTCAAACATTTTTTCATCATGGCATCTTTTTTTTCTAAGGTTTATCTCCTGTTTTGTTTATACTCACATCCTTGTACTGATGCGAATGGAAGGCGCGCGTATCTGCCAACAGTTGCAACGCTTTGCTCGACGCGCACGAGGGAGCCAAGCGAGCCGCGTGCATCCAGCCGAGCGATACCAGCTGGATGTGTTTTATCTCTAGTCTTTGGTATACTGTGTCGGCTGCTAAAGCATTACCTGTGACCGAAAACATTCATTGTTATTAAATAGTAGCTAAAAATGATGACTGAGAATTCTTGATCTTGATCGCGTGGAACAGGCACCTAGTTTTATCTAGCTTTAAAACGTTTCAAAGTGATCCTTGTGATTCAATTTAAAAAATCATACTTTTTGACTTGAAGTGGCTATGAGCAGGCCTTATAAGTTGTAGAACTACGAAATAGTTTTGCCCACTTTTCATCAAACAAGAGTCGATTTAAGAGTAGTAGAGCTCTTTGTGAAGGGCTCGTCCGGGGAAGTACTACTACCACTACGCCTTTTTCTGCCGCCAAGCAGCGTTGCTGTGTTTCGGTTTGAAGAGTGTGGTTGCCACTTAAATCAGTTGGGTCATTGGCTTATTTCATCAGCAGTTGTATAAGAAAAAATAATAAATAAAACCGGCCAAGTGCGAGCGGATTCGCGCACGAAGGGTTCCGTACCATTATCTATAAAAACTGATGCGTTTGTTGTATACAACAAACGCGATTTTTTTGCAGTAAAATATTTGTTTTATTCTGTTTTTTAGTATTTGTAGTTATAGCGGCAACAGAAATACATCATTTGTGAAAATTTCAACTGTCTAACTATCACGGCTCATGAGATACGGCCGGTGACAGACGGACAGACGGACTCTCTTAGTAATAGGGTCCCGTTTTACTTATTATTGTCTTTGTGAAATCCAGTAGCAGAATAAATGGCCTTAATAATTATTTACAAGACAGTATAACTAACCGAGCATATGGTAGAGTTTGACTAGAAGCAGTTTCGCGTGGAAATTGGACGATGAGTGAAACAGCACCAACTCCAGAAGCCCCAGGGCTTCGATTAACGGCGCCGTGTCTTGCTTTTGAACAGCTGGAATAGAACAATAATTATATTTGACTAGCTGACGAATGCGGCTTCACTTGCGTATTAGTGTTTAGTGAGAGCACTGGTGGTCTAGTGGTAGCGGCCCCGCCTTCTGATCCTAAGGTCGTGGGTTCGAAACCGGTCGTGCACCAATGAGTTTTTCTGTTCAAAAAATTATGTGCACAATGCCAGTACTCTCAAACGGAGAAAGAAAACGTCGTGAGGAAACCGGCATGTCGTAGAACCTAAAAAGCTCTATAACATGTGTCATGTGCTCGAAAGGAGCCTCTCGAGGCGCACTTAAAATCCTTTCACCACACTGTTTCGACAGAAACTAGTGACACTAGAAAAGAGTGTTTAGTGATTGCTAACATTAATATGTTAGGCGTTATCTCTTTATTGATTACTCTTTAAACAGTAAGCAATAAAAAAAACTGAAACAGCTTCATGACTTTAATACCCAGGCACGGTAGATGACCTCTCTGATCTCTTAGTACCAAGTACTAACTCAAGAATATTTTGAGGATGTAAGGGTGGTAGTCAGAAGAACCTATGACCAAATATTACATTTGGCACATACCCACATTGTGCAGTATTTAGTATTCCCACCGCCGCTGTTAGAATGCTAACTGGTTTCCTCACGATGTTATCCTTCACTATTTAAGAGTACTGGCATTGGTATCGAACCCACGGCCTACACCGCTGAAGGCAGAGCTACTAACAACTGAGCTATGAGGACTGTCTTAGATAGAAGGAGTAGAGCTCTTTGAGTAGGGCTCGTCCGGGGAAGTACTACCACCACGCCTTTTCTGCCGCCAAGCAGCAACGCTGTGTTTCGGTTTGAAGAGTGTGGTTTCCGGTGTAATTACAGGCTTAACATCTGTATGCCTCAAGTAGATGGACGCAGGGCAGTGCATCGTAGGGCACGTTCCTATCGTGCGTGACTTACGAGTTAATGCTTTGTTATAGATGATGGTTACCACTTGGCATCGGGTGGGCCATCAGCTAGTTGTATTAAAAAAAAATAGGTTTCAGCAGTGCGTTCTAGGGATTCTAAATCTTACCTGCATAGAAGTAATGATGCGCCGCTAACACGCCGTACCCATCCGCAGCACAGAATTCCGTTGGCGTGGCGTCCACCAACCCTGTCTCAAGGCATCTTAGGTAGTGCTTCTTCAGCTTGTCGGCAAGCGCGAG
The DNA here is from genome assembly GCA_932294275.1 of Chloroclysta siterata. NCBI lineage: Eukaryota > Metazoa > Arthropoda > Insecta > Lepidoptera > Geometridae > Chloroclysta > Chloroclysta siterata. Next base: position 10,619,612 of record OW028607.1, on the reverse strand, counting down.
GTTCTCTTCGGGGGGCAAAGGCGGCGCCGTCACCCGCCATAGCGATAAACAAGAGATATGGCGTTGAACTTCGAATTGCTGGAAACATTATACGGAACAGTTTAGGCATAGTAGATATCCCTCGGATCTTAGTATACCAACTCAAGATTATTTGAGCCAAATGTGTTCAAATACGAAAACAAATATCAAACCAAAACGGTCTTTATTCAGTACAATCACAAGGATCACTTTGAAACATATACTTTGGACACATACCCACATTAGAATTACATATTTGCATGGCTACTTCTGCCGTAAAGCAGCGTTGCTGTGTTTCGATTTGGAGTGTGGTTGCCGGTGAAGGCACACATCTGTATGCCTCAAGTTGATGGACGCAGGGCAGTGCTTTGTATGGCATGTTCATATCGTGCGTGACTTGAGAGGCAATGCTTTGTTTACAGGTGATGGTTACCACTTAACATCAGGTGGGCCATCTGCTTGTTCCATCGTAAAGCAGTATTATATATACAGGGTTACAGGAAAAGTCGTGCTAGATCCGTTAAGGGCGTGGAGTACCCATCATTCCTGACATATTTCACTATGAAACACCCTACCCTAAACTAAACCCTTTTCGAGATATTCGACTTTTAATTTTTTTATTGAAAATTGCCGATTTTTAGGCAATTAAATTTATTTTTGGTTGTTTTGTGTATCTTATTATTATTATTATTGCATTTTTACATGTGTAATTAGATGCTTTAGGACGTCAATCATTAAAATAGTGCATAAGTTAATTGAATAGACCGTAGTAGACAAGTGAAAGTTAAGAAATAAAAAAAAAATTAGAAAGTTTATTTTTCTCTAAGGGATATCTAAAAAAAATATTATGGCAATTCTTCGGCAGATGTTTTTAAAAATATCTACGTTTCATCAGCTATCTAACGAGGTATAATAATCTAGGGTTTTATTCAATTGCATTGAAAAAAAATTAGTTTTATAGGCGACAGTGGAGAAGAAAATTTATACTTAGCCCTAAAAAGTAAAAGTAAAACAATAGGTAAGCATGAAATGTCATTTATTAAAGGTTTTCACACAACTTTTTCTTATTCTACAGTTCATGTTCAACATGGCCGCCTCTATTTCTGATACATTGTCGCATCCTTCTACGGAGACCAGTCTTCACTACTCCAGTGGTCAACGTGGTCCTCATTTTATTTGCTGCATCCACAATCCTTTCTCTTAGGTCTTCCACAGACGAAACTGGATTCGGCTCGCTGTACACAAGACTTTTCATGCACCCCCACACATGAAAATCCATGGGGGTTAGGTCCGGACTTCTTGCTGGCCATGGCAACGGCCCACCTCGTCCTATCCATTTGTTTGGATAATTTGTGTCCAGCCAGTCTCTGACACTTCTCCTGAAATGGGCAGGGCAGCCATCGTGTTGGAACCACATGTCCCTGATCAGGTTGAGTGGCAGATCATCCAGCAAATCACTCAAGTCTGCTCTCAGGAAATTTTCGTAGCTTTCCCCATTTAAATTATCCGGTAGAAAGTAAGGTCCAATCAAATGATTGGAGATAATGCCCATCCACACATTCACGCTGAATCTTCGTTGGGACCCCTTCACTCTTTTCTTATTGGGATTCCTTAGTGCTTTTGGGGCCCAGTAATGGGCGTTGTGATAGTTAGTTATGCCATCTTTATCAAATTTGGACTCATCCGTCCACAAGATATTTCTTAGAAAATCTGGGTCTTCTACGTCAGCATTTAGCATAAATCTGCAAAAGTCCAATCTTCTCGCGGGGTCTCCTTCTTCAATAACGTGTACCGGCGTGTAATGGTATGGGTATAGGCCAGCAGTATGCACTGTAAACCACACTCTCCATTGCGAAAGTCCCAGATCACGGGCAACAATATTAGTGGAAGTAGTCGGATCCGCTCGAAAGCGTTGCACTATCTCATTGTCCTGTTCTTCGTCGTCAATTCGTGGTCTACCCATGTCTGTATTACGTCTCAAAACAGAGCCAGATTCTCGAAGTCTTCGATAAACTCTGTCAAAAACGGCCACATCCGGCACTCGACGACCGGGGTAGCGAGTTACGTATTCGTTGCGAGCTTGCGCAGATACACAATCGCAGTATCCGTAACAAATAAGCATATCAGCATATTCCTCAGGTGTGTAGGACGTCATCTTCAACACTTCCGTATCACAGGTACAAATCAGAGTCCGGTTAACAAGTATAGTAGTCACAAATCAGAAGAAATAGTCCAGAATCACAGCCAAGTCGAGAAAAAGAGCAAAACGATATCACATCTACTATGTACGAAGCACAAAAGCAGACTGACAACCAAAACAATACCCCCTGTTGTATTCCCAGCCCTAACCGGTCTCTACACATTTTTTCTTTCATTCATACCTACATAAATCGTCACTTGTCTCGCTCTCACGGTGTGTCTGAACTTGAAGGACAATAGGCGCGGGACCGTTAGAACTGCTACCTGGAGCGTCCCAACTACTTTTTTTCCACGAAATGTAATACAAACCCTAGATTATTATACCTCGTTAGATAGCTGATGAAACGTAGATATTTTTAAAAACATCTGCCGAAGAATTGCCATAATATTTTTTTTAGATATCCCTTAGAGAAAAATAAACTTTCTAATTTTTTTTTTATTTCTTAACTTTCACTTGTCTACTACGGTCTATTCAATTAACTTATGCACTATTTTAATGATTGACGTCCTAAAGCATCTAATTACACATGTAAAAATGCAATAATAATAATAATAAGATACACAAAACAACCAAAAATAAATTTAATTGCCTAAAAATCGGCAATTTTCAATAAAAAAATTAAAAGTCGAATATCTCGAAAAGGGTTTAGTTTAGGGTAGGGTGTTTCATAGTGAAATATGTCAGGAATGATGGGTACTCCACGCCCTTAACGGATCTAGCACGACTTTTCCTGTAACCCTGTATACATATATTTCTTAACAAGTATAAGAAGTGACTGCTAACATTAATATTGAAGGCGTTTTCCCTTGGGTTTGTTACTATTTTCTACCCCGTTCTGAGTAATTTTTCAGGATCAGGTTACACATTACCTACATTTGTTCTAAGTTTCACCACAGTTTAGTGGTTAGGGTGTGTTTGAGCCACAAACATCCAAAAATTCGCATTTATAATATCAGTAGGAAGTATGATGAGCGAGTTTTATTTTTACGTACCATTGTTGGTTCACTATCTTCATGAAAGTCCAAACACGTGAGAAACTCTCTAGACTTTTTCTCTCTTTCTATCTTCGGCAACATCGGTAGATACGGTCTTAAATCCGGCAACACACACGGCTTATGGGCGAACACCCTCAAGTACTGGATACATAGGGCTACCCCACTACCTAGTATCGAAGCCGGATCAGTATCTACTAATTTGTCTGCATACAAACAAGATAACCTTCTCCACAGCTCTAATCTAGCCAAGTAGGGGCCTCTTATTAGCTTCCCCAAGGACATACTTTCCACTAACTGGCAGAGAAACTCGTGGCACTTTTCAGGTGAGTCGTCAACGGTCGAATCGGAGTCAGGCCCAGCTTTCATCAGCTCGAAGACGGAATCAAAGTAAGGCATGTAGTAGTCCCATCTATCTGCATTTTCATGGTACAGCAGATCTTTACATAGAGTGTTCAATCGCTTCCAATTTCCAACTTTTTGCAAATAAGGTACTAACACTTGGGGCATGGAACCAGGCACGATTGTACCATACCGAGGGCTGTCTAAGAACTTGATGATGTCACCCCATTTATCCTGCAGCTTGAGGATCATGATGTACAGCCTTGTCTCTTGTTCAGCCTCCATTTTGTCTTCGGCCATGTAGGTTTCGACCATTCTCTGGGCGAGTGCTAGAAGAATGTCTCTTTGTTTGCTATCACCATCTGCTTTTGCCTGTTGGAATTGAAAATGAACATAAAAAGCAAGAAGAAACCTCTGAAATGGGAATCATTGGATGAGAATCTATGGTACTTGAGAAAATTAAATTATTCTCCACAAGCCTCAAATAAATGTGGGAAAATTCTTAGCCTCAAGGGAGGTAAGAATAATTACTAGAGGGTAAGAATTTTATTATCTCATGACAATCTCACAGTACACAGCTGCTTTGTTTGGGGATAGATAGTGCTGTGCTGAATGACTGGAAATGAAAGTCATCATAGTAAAGTGTTTGTAATCTTACCTGCAATATGATGCTCATAACAGCCCAGCAGTAGTAAGGACTCTTTGGGGCAATCTTGTACAATGCCATAGCTGTTCTCCTCTGGGACTTATAGTCCCCAACTCTCACATAAGACATAAACAGATGTGTGTAGAGGTCTTCACTCAGTGGTTCTGCCTTCACAGCATTCTCGTAGAGGCCACAGACTTTGTGTACTGGAAATTAGGTTTGAAATATTTTTGAAACCAATCAGAAAATTCTTAGACAACATCAATAATAGTAAAGCATGTGGTGCATTAAAGTTAGTTCAGAGCAGGATAAACCAGTACCAATTTTATTTTTAATAAAATTACAAAATAAGTGTAGCATACTAGATAGTTGCTGCAGACATCATCTTATACTATTCGGAAAACTAGCATTAAAATGTTTATAAATAGATTACCAATAATGTGTTTGCACTAAATATCTAGTGCCACTCATGTAAAAAGGTGCTTGTTCACAGTATGTGAAAAGTAAATTAATAAACATCAAGCAAAGAAAGAATAATTGCAAAAACCTAGATATATTTTTATTTTTACAGTCTTGAGCTAGCCAGGCCGGTCTTGACGGGAGGACAGTCTTGAGCTAGTCAGGGAGCTCCCAAAATAACTCGGAAACAGCACTTACTTTGTTGAGATTCTCGATATGATATCGTCATCGCCTGCAGTGTGGCATCGTCAGACGGTTTCTCATCAGCTAATGCGTCCAACAAAATCTGGGCCTCCGGGCCTTTTCCTAACCTAAAAAGCGCTAGCGCCTTCAAAGCCTTTGCCGCCTGTAGCGAAGGTGCCTTCTTGAGGACCTTCTCCGCTTCCTGCAAGGCTTTTTTATTGTTCCCATTGTCTAACCAGTCTGAAAATACAGTAAGTTCCAGTTAATCAAGTAGCTCCCCCTGGAGATTAGGTACGATTTATTTCAAAGATCTTCAGTACTGTTTTACCGTAAATTGGTCGAAGGCGCCTCTCTATTACGCCGCCGTCTTGTGGTTGTAGAGGCCGCACTGCCATTGTTTCATTAGATTTATTCGCACAATGCGATTTTGGTGATTTTTCCTGGCTTCCTTTCGTTTCGGCTGGTTTCGGCAGTTCGGCACGTTTGTTTTGCAATTTTTAATCTGTGCTGTATGATTGTCACTGTCAGCTGTCAGAAATATAACAGTGACACCTAGTAAAAATATACAGACTATAAAGAAAACAGAGTATAAATAAATATGAAGTACCTACAAAGTTTAAAGCCTGAATCCCAAACAACCCACATCGCAACAACTTGTGTTGTGGGTTCGGTCCTACTATTGTATCCTATGTCCTAATTGTATGTTATAGATGACGGACATCATGACTGTAGACTTTCATTTATAACAAAGTACTCTGTGCTGTAGACACTGGGATGCCGGTTGCCGTGTTGCTGGTCATGGTGGTCATAAATTGTTTTTTTTTACGTTATCTCAGGGCTCTCGTAAGTTGAGATTTTTTCCCACATTGCGTCAAGCATGCAGTTAAGTGGCTGGCCCAATCCCGTAGTTTGCATTCCTCTACAACTACGGAAATAATGGTAGTTACCAGTAAAATCCACGCGACTTTCCTCGCGTGAAGCTTATTTCATACAAACTTCAAATCTCGCTGCGAAAAAAGGGTTTTTTTCGCATTTTAGAACTTACTACTTACGAGCCAAGACAAATATACTTACTTTCAAATTTTCGAATCGTTACGGTTCAATACGCTAACAACAGCTAGGGAAGGTAGGAAGGTACTTCTCAGTGGCACTTTTATACATATTTTAGGATAAATCACTGAATGCTGAGTAAACAATCTAAGTAGGTAGGTACATATGTATGCAATATGTAGGTACCTATAAACTATATCTATCTATAAAATATATCTATAAACTTTATCTGCCAATAATAATTAAATTATTAGTCATGACTTTCTAATAAGTAATTCAATTAATAATTCCTCTGAGTCTTGATAAATTATTGCGTCGATTATTCAACTCAATGCAAATTCACGTTTCCTACTTTTGCCACTTTCTTTTAATTCGCAATATTTTCTTTTTCATACTTTCGCCTTGATACCTGTTTTTGCTGACGATTTGAAGAGACACAAATAAACAACAATATTTCTATTATCGGGTCAGAATTGCAATATAAACTGTCACCAATAGTTTTTTGTAACATTTTAATTAGGTAGGTTCTTACATACTAACATAAATATAATTTACATTATATGACCTATAATCCACAATAATGGATACCTATATTCACTTTTTAATCACACTTTTCAGTCACTCGTACAAAACCTATCAGTTCACTTAAATAACTAATTTAGTTAGGCAGTAGGTATAGCATCCTTTCTTCTACTAGGTCTATTATTTCGCTCTCAGATCTACAGTTTCAAAACCAGAGTCAGGTATCGTGGCTATCTTCTGAATTAGCTCTGGGGGCTGTTCTCTTGATAAAGACACTCTTTTATGCCTCGGAGGAGGAACGGGGGCAGCTGTCGGGACTTTTGACTTCAGTAAGCTCTTGATTCTCATTCCTCCTCTGTAGTAGTAAAGGTATATCGCTGCTAAAACAACGATTGCGAACAGAAGTGCCAGGATTGCGATCATAAGTCCGTACCACGCACTTCCAGACTTCTCTTCTGGAGTTGGCAGCACTGGCCTTCTTGAGGGAGGCACATACGCTGGTCTGGGCTTTCTGGTAGTGGTTGCGAAACGATCTCCGACAGAAATATCAGCACACGCTCTGAACTCTTCTTGCGGTCCGCAGCCGACTGCCTCGGTTCCATTTCCGCAAGCACCCCAATTGTTGCCAGCTATATACCTCCATTGCATCACACAATGAGCGCACTCCAACCCCTCAGGAAGTCTATACTTCATCTCGTAGATTTTGTTACCGTCTTTTGGATAGAATTTCGTGCCATCTCTCCCGTCTATAGTTAGAACATTTTTGTCGAGACATTCCTGCGTGGTTCCTTTCGATTCTTCGCAAACTCGGAATTCAAAATATCCGTTGTGACTGGCAGTTAGTTCCACTTTTATAGTAATGGCGTCTTTTGGCGCGTATTTGCGTACGATGACGCCTTTACCGAAGCGTCCTCCTAGCTCGTGTGCTCGTGGAGTTGGGGCGTCCCAGGCGTCTCCGCAGATGCCACATTTGCCGCCATTCTTGTTCCATTGCCTGGAGAAACCTCCGCAGTAGAGCTCATGGTCGTTGTAGTTGTGCGGTGTGTCGAAGCCGTACCGCCAGGCGGAAGCACGGGAAGGAGGCTCGATGAGTCTGCCGTGGCCACTCGCGCCGTGCCAGGATATGGCCATCACCACCAGCCAGCACCATAACACCTGAAACAATCGAAACACAACTTAGTTTTACCCGCATGTAGGAAATCCGCTAGTGTACCTACCTACCATAACCTAAAATAATAAAATAAGTGGACTTAGGTCAGTAACCTAGGTAAAGGTGATAATCTAGACGAAGCCAATTCGTGCTCAGTCTATTTCATCATTCATTTTGTTGAGCGTAAGTATAGAATACCTACGTAGTAGAGTGGTGCATTTTCGACGGTTTTACTTTCGCTACGTAACACTTAGCTATTACTAATTTCGTTCCTCTTCATGCCTGATCTAGAGATTCTTAGATAAGTAATTTAAAAGGCCGTAATACACTTCAGATAGTAGGTACTTAGATAAATTGATTGTTGCATGCAATGGGCACAGAGAAATCTAATTATTTTTAACTAGGTTTTATTGTTTAGACTTAGCGATTTCTGCCAGCCGATTTATGTATCCTCAATATGTTCACGGCCACAAGATCGGCCCTTAATGGTGGTATAATGAGTGAACGTAGTCAGATAACACCAATTGATGATTTTTTATTTAAAAAAAATATGGTATGTATCACCTATACCTGTTTATCAAAGTATCAAGAAGATAAAAAAATGCTCGTTGTCGTTTATAAAATAAAACCCTTTAACATCATTACCTACTTTGAAAGCTGACTTATCTTGGAAATATCTTGCGAGCCGTTATATGGTAAAATATCTATGATGTAGAAAGGTGCTGATGAATCATCAGCACCTTCATCAGTGATGATGATACTAGATAAGGTTGACCCCGTGCTCTAGAGTCTGATAAAATCACATAAAATTCCAAGAAATGTAGGTAGTAGGCGAATAACTTAGTTAAACCAGTATAAATAGTAGCTATTCTAGGCTAATGGATGCCAAGAATAGCACGACAATTGAGTCTGTAGGTACTCTGTAGAAACCTACCGACGACGGAATAACTGTATAGGCAATTTAAGGTTAATGACTTCTTGGTGACGCATTGATGACATAAATGCTGAACCAGACATCTCGTTCTATGCAGATTTATGCAAAATCAGCGTGCGTTCTTGACATTGTGATTAGTTGACTTGTATAGGCAATAGGAGGTGCCTGCGTGTTTTATAGAAATCGTTAAGTATCGATCTTCACCGGGACTTGGGGTACTGAGTAATAGAGTTCGTCGCAAGCTCGGAAGAGCTTGTTCACGTCGTACGTCGGGGGGTCATTTCGACAACATGGAGTAGACACATAAGTAGTAGAGAGAGACTTGAGTAGTATAGCTCTTTGTTAAGGGCTCGCTCGTCCGGGGAAGTACTACCACCACGCCTTTTTCTGCTGCCAAGCAGCGTTGCTGTGTTTCGGTTTGAAGAGTGTGGTTGCCGGTGTATTTACAGGCACATGAGGCTTAAAATCTGCATTATCTGCTTAAAGGCTGTATGCCTCAAGTTGATGGACGCAGGGCAGTGCACCGTAGGGCACGTTCCTATCGTGCGTTATTTACGAGGCAATGCTGTGTTACCACTTAACATCAGGTGGGCCATCTGCTTGTTCCATCAGCTAGTTGTATAAAAAAAAACATGGACTGGACTGGGCCACTAGACCTCCTAGAACAAAAAAAACCTAGTGTAGTTAGTGTAAAAATTATTGATCGAGTGAGCGAAGCGAACGAAGATCTTAGTTTCAACTTGGGCGATTTGGCATTTTATGTATGTATGTATGTATGTATGTATGTATGTTTGTCTGGCGATAACTTTAGAACCGTTGATCCGATCTGCATGAATTTTTATATGTCGATAGCTTGTACTTGAGAAATTTACTGGTAAGTATATGAGTAAAATCGGATGAAGGGTTTTTGAGATATGGGGTTTTTTAGGGGGCCAAAAATAAAAAATGTTACATAAAAAAATCAAGTTATATGTCATATGAAAGGGCTTTGTTTGGACATTCCAAAACAATTTTTACTTTTTTTTTGAGATGCTCGGTTTTTGAGATAAAACAAAAAAAGTTAAATTAAGAAAACCAGCGATCCAAGAGCTCCCATCTCTAAGAGTTTCGTTGACATCAAGGTTTTTCTACTGGTCGGCCAGTTCCTTCGCTTTTTCTTATTTTTTTTTCATGAAATAAATTAAGGAGGTACTCAGTTCTCATAAAATGGTAACGACGACCAGGTCTGATGATGGAGCCAAGGTCTGTTCAACGGAACTCTTCAATAAATAGTCCAATAGAGTTGAAACTTGGTTACCATACCAAGTTAGTAGGCGGTAGTCAGAAAACAGTCCAAAGATAATGTTCGGACTTGCCTCTGACTACTACCTACTCAACGTTTTGATGCGTTCGTCGGGTCGCATCACGAGATCTCAGTTCGGGGCGAACTACTAGTAATAACAAAGGCAACCGTCAAGTTCTCGCTCGCACATTTCAAAAACTGAATGCGCTAACCAAGTTTCGGAGAAAAACATTACAAACGATCAGCAAACATAATTTTTAATGAAAAATGTTTGATTCAAACTAGTAAAACCCTGCAGCAGAATTATATACTAAAAAAAGTATTCCCAATGTAGGTACTGAAATAGATTGAAGAAATACAAGAAGCATTTTAAATTAAAATGTACGCATAGGATGACTTCGTAGAGTACGGACATTTCGTGATTGCACGAAAGAAAAGAATTTTAATAAATTAATGATTCAGTTCCTCGATCAAAAGTAGGTTACCGAACCATTAAAAAACAATTTGTAAAGTTATAACAACAGACTATTTTGTAAAACATAGGGTTATTTTGCTGTAGGTAAACAAATACCTTTAATGTTTGATTTTTGTGTTTCTCTCTGAGAGAGATCTTAAGTTTTACTGGAATTTTAGTAAGTGGGTGTGGGATTCTTTAGATCCATTAAAACACAAATATATTATTATACGAGGTTATGCCCTCCGCCCGGCCACGCCGTCCAAGCAAGTGTGGCCAGCACGCCGCTAGTGTTGCCAGCGCGACCAGGCCAGACACCACATCCTCATCTTTATCAAAATTTACAAATTTCAGAACACTTACAGTAAACCATATTTGTAAAAGAGTCAGTAATCATGAAAGTATAAGGCACAGTTTAATAGTTATGGATTAGTTTATACTTTATATTATTATACTTTGTATATAACACATTTATAAACAAAGCAAACCACAACTTATACAGGTACACAAAAATGTATAAAACACACATGATGCAATGGAGCATTTGTAGCTTTTTGCAAACGCTATTATTTATTACCCACATTTTAGATTGTATTGTCACCATTGATTTCCTTATTTACTTACCCATATTCAATACATATTGTAGTATGTAAGTACATACCTAAATTATTGGAAATGTAGCATAGGTTGAACAAAGATTAAACTAGATGAAATAAATAGTAAGATTAGTTTGTATAACAGTTATAGTATAGGTACAACATTTTAAGTCAACACTAACATTTTCAAATATTTTGGAATAGTTATAGGTATTATAAATAATAACTGATTAACTCTTTCTTCTTACTATCACTACCTATATTCCTTCCCCTTATCCTTTTTTTTTATCCTTAACCTTAAACTAATACCAGGTAATAGAATAAAATTTGACCAATTCAAAATGTTGAACGTTCCGTTCGCCATTCTATTAATTTGCGGCCTTTAGTATTGAACATTGATTAACATATGGAATTTTAAAATTTCAAAAAGTTAAACTACTGGTAGAACTTACAGGTTAGTCAAGGCACTAATATTTGTTTATCTGTGGTCAAGGCAATCCATTCGTGCTCTTTGATTGAATTTTACAAATTCATATTCAATAAACTATACTACAAGGAAACTAGTTAAAATAGTTGGGTGAGACATCATATAGAAATCATGCCGATTTCACCTCTTGTTACTTTTATTTGCTGGTTTAAATCTAAAAGTTCTTACATTGTATCAGCATGAAAGATGCTTTAATTGTTATTATTAACATGAACATTTTTGTAGGTACATTTACATATTTAATAATTGAACGAATAGATTTCAAATTCATCGTATTAGTAGAAGGATATTTCTACAAGAATAAAAGCATAATTCTTCATAACTCATAAATCTTGTCTGATGCACAACAGATTCCATAAAGAAACAGAATAATATCATTATCACAACATTGATTTTGTCAGTCGTTTTAAAATTTGAATGTAACCTCTTTAGTAAGCTGAAAGAACAATTTAGCCTAACTTGGCTCCCAGCAGCCTCTTCATAGCTCAATTCAATTCAACAGGCGATTCGTTTTCTGACAATTTGGGAAGCAACATAGCTTTTTCATTTCAACTATTTTTCTCATCTGCGTCTAAGGTTTTTCTAGTGTTATTTTGAGTTGTGTTGTGTAATTTCGCTGGCATTTTAACCAACATTACTTGAGGTCTTAGCACAAAGTTTAAGCATTTGGAATGAAAGTGTCTGTATATATGATATCCTGATTTGACCGAAAATGTTTCTAATGTTTTGAAGAAAACCGCTACCATTTTCTTCGAAACAAATGATGGCCCACTTGACTATGGACTGACTTGACTAAAAAGTATTCAATACAAATCACTTGACACTGGCATGATTGTCTGTCGAATGACGGACAGGAGCCATAAATTGAGAGAACAAGAAGAATTCAACAGGCAGAACATTTACCTCCATGGGCAGAACAACTCAGCTCTTGGCGTTTGTTTTGTGTTGATTAGCATAATCTAGTTCTTGCCGGAATAGGTACATAACATCAAGAAGAGGTCAATCCACCGGTCTGATCCAAGATCCGTGCGGATACAATCGATCATACTTTGAAGCAGTCTCTAATTACCCAATTATCAATTTACCTAACCCATTGAAGTATGTAATCACTGATTGATTCTGTTACTCAGATACCCCCCATTTTCCAGATAGGCAGGTACACCAAAATTTACAAGTTTATACAGGACCTTTAGAACAGCTAGGGACTAGGGGTATGTAGGTATAAGAACTGACCAAATCTACCACCAATCCAATTGATAATGTTCTCTAGGCTATGTATAACTTTCATTAGGTATCCATGGCAGTATCAAATAGATTATACTTAGGTCAGGTTTCATCGCCCCTACTGCAGCCGGCAAATATGAAGTATTTATAATAGCTACCAAGCAGGTCGGTCGATTTTTGGAGTGTTCGTACCACCCGAGTGGGTTTTACCGCCTTGTTTGCTGTAAATGATGATGGTCTATCTTACATATATTATATTAGCAGAGTTATAATAACATAATTAGAATAAATTGTCAAGGCATTTAATTATATTATGTATTCGTGCATATTTATGCATATTCGTGGCGTTATCAACTGTTAACAGTTGCATTGCCGTGTTTGTGTAGGTTAAGTTTCTTCTTAATTTCTTGTTACATAATACCTACTCACATTGTAATAATGGGAGGTAGTTTGATATTCTATATTATTACGGAACAAATATTTTTATTTCTTTCTAAAGATGCGGTAATATTATTATAAATTGTGAAATTCACAACACACATAAACTTTTGACAGTAAAGCAACCACTACGAATAATCAACGAGGTAGATTATACCCACCCAGTAGATTAATTATAATGATAATGGTAAGTATATAGTATGTTACAAATGAAACGGAAATCGAGATAATACCCAATAATCTTCCTGTGTTTTGCCTGCCACACCTGGCATTGGTATACTATAACACAGGGTTATTCTAGTTTGGGTACAAATGTTGTTCGAACAGGAAATATAGCAAATGTTTAACATAAACCCAATTTAATAAAATACTTTAATGTTTGTTAACGATTTTAAATAAATAAATTTCATTTCATCTAAAACACTCAAAAGCTAAGTGTTATTAAGTATGTTTGTGATCCAGTTTCCGATGCATATTTAACAAATACGAATTATTCATGGCCTTTAATTTTTATTATATTGTCACATGTGATCACACACAGTGCATTTGATGATTTTTCATTTCTTTTGCCTTTTTGTCATTTCCGATGACCATTTATTAAATGCATGGCTTTGTTTTCCATCTCTGATGAAATATTTCTTGCATGGCTTTTTGGTTATCTTTAATAACATTATACATAGCCTTTATATAATCTCTGATGACATTAATTACATGGCCTTTACATCATTTCTGATGAGATTAATTACATAGCCTTTCCGTCGTCTCTGATGTGATGACACTTATTGCATGGCCTTTATTTACATGACCGGTATTTGGAGCCTGTAACATAACATTTTTCATATTAGATATTGTTTATTCATTTTAGGCTGTGGCTCATGCTCAGCGCAACAATAGTATAGCTACTTTGTTGCATTGCCCTTAAAACTGGTGCTGGTTTTTCAGTCTAGATTTCAGTTGCAATAGGTAGGTATAAAAGATATAAAAACCATTCACCTAATTGCTAATAAAAAATAATAGTAAAATAGCAACAGCCTCAAGACTTTGATTCCCAGGCACGGTAAATATCCTCACACATCCCTTAGTACCAAATACTTTTAACATCTGGCACAAACCCAGTACAGGTACAGTAGTTGGTATTCCATACACTGTAGTACCTGGTGACGTGGGTCAAGACGTACAGATATGGTTGATGATGATGTGATGTGTCGTCCAGGCCGATTTTGGCTACGGCAGCATTGTTAATGCTAATAATTTTCAAAACATTTCTACCTTCATAGTGATTAAAGTAAAAATCTTTTCTTTCACAGAAGGTTTTCGTAGGTTAGGGTAGGCAGGTAAAATTATTATGCAGCGATAAATTTTTCTAGATCTTTTTCTAACAGGTATCTCAATTACGTAAGTAAGTAATACTTTGATCTAATATACGGTACCCTCGTACTGTACATGTTAGTTCAACGTAGGTTTCGTACCTTGTTTATTGAATTGGAACTTGAACTTCAACTGCAAAATAATTACTTTGGAATGCCATCTATCCCTTCCTTTTCAGTAAAATGAGTTAAATTACTCACGTTCTCCTCAGTCGCCACTTTGTGGGATTCTTTAGATCCATTAAAACACAAATATATTATTATACGAGGTTATGCCCTCCGCCCGGCCACGCCGTCCAAGCAAGTGTGGCCAGCACGCCGCTAGTGTTGCCAGCGCGACCAGGCCAGACACCACAGTGGGCTTGGCAAAAAGACTGGAAACAGGTCCCAGAGCAAAATAATAAAGTAACATCTACCCCACTACTTCTATCATCAAATCTTCCATCCAAACCAGTCAAAACAAAAAAAAGTGAAACTGAAAGTTTTACGCAAAAAAATCTGCCGCTGTCCGAAAATTCATTGACCATTAATGAAATTTTATAGAAATTTATGAAGGTACCTACGTAGCTGTACTAGCTGTAGTACCTACAAAGTTACTAAAATAAAAATAATAATGATTAGTAATTTCGTGCGCTCATGCGCGAATTTGAATGTTTATACACTAGGCGATTTCAAATAAACGTGGGAGTGTTACCAACTGGAAAATCAATTGTTTTGTTTTAATATACTGTTCACACTTATAGATTAGATACCTCTCCTTTACCAACATTTATTTTGATTGTTTTTTTTTTAGTCTAACCGCCGGTTTCTGAAAGGCCGATCAAAACTAATCGCATGTCAAGTCACTTGCTGTCTCTATCTAATTCGATGTAATAGCTGAAATGGCGAGTGACTTAACATCCGATTAGTTTTGATCGGGCTTTCGGAAACCGGCGGTAAGTCTTTTATCCCAATCACTACATAGTATGTATGCTTAAATCTTCAAAACTACGCAACGGATTTAGATGCGGTTTTTTTTATGGAAAGAGTGATTCAAGAGGAAGGTTTATTATGCATAATACAAGCATAATCTCTTAGGGATAACTCACAATAACCGTGCGAAGCCGGGGCGGGTCGCTAGTTAGAAATACGAGAATACCTATCTTAGCTTACTTACTACACGCGTCGTCGTTTCAAAATACTGATACTTATTAGGAGAGCTTAGGTTACGTTCTTAGATTAATATCTAGATTATTATTTAGATATATTATATTACAACGACTTTGTGAAATCTAGCTACAGGTTACAGGTGGCTATACAAGGTGTTCCAATAATTGTGTAAGTATATAAACTTCAGGGGGCTAAAGTACCCATCAATATGAATAACTTTTTCTAAGGAACCAACACTGTGAACGTGAATAAAAACAGCTGTTTCATACATTTAAGCCAGGTAGGTATTGAACTTTGGTATCAAACAGCTGTTTTATTTTTCGCGTTCACAGTGTTGGTTCCTCAGAGAAAGTTATTCATATTGATGGGTACTTTATTAGCCCCCTGAAGTTTATATACACAATTATTGGAACACCTTGTATATATAACAAAACATTGACTTGTAAGTCACGCACAATAGGTACGTGCCCTACGATGCACTGCCCTGATCCATCAACTGGAGGCATAAGATGTTAAGCCTTAAGTGCCTGTAATTTCACCGGCACCCACACTCTGCAAATCGAAACACAGCAACGCTGCTTGGCGGTAGAAAAAAAGCATGGTGGTAGTTCTTCCTTGGTGAGTCGTGCAGTCGTGCGTGATGACATGGATGGTGACTATCGTTCAATAAGTTGGGGAAATAGGGGACTTTGTGTCCCAAATTCACGATATTCAATACACAATGGTTACAATGCTGTCAAATGGTCATGGTAATTAAGTAAAATTGTCATTGAATTTGATGTCATGTGTTTTCGGCAAGGAATTTTATTACCTAATAGTCGCGTTAACCACTGCAAACTCTGTCATAAATCATCTTAACACTAGTGTTGAGAGTACTCGGCGCAGGCGCATGCACGTTAACGATAAAAAGAATGACTCAGCGAGAGCGCCCGGTGGTTGTGCGTCTGGGATAGACCTACGTCCAGCAGTGGACTAACATAGGTTGATGATGATGATGATGATGATGTGTAGTGGTACTGTATTAACTGTATAGGTGTAGTACACAGTTTCAACGTCTGTATTACCTATTGCTTTTACAGCATAGTTCAAGAACGGTAGAAACCTAGCCGTTGCGTTGTTAGTGTGTTGCCGTCCTTCTAGGCTTAGTCGCGTGTAACTATCGTGTCTCAATTGAATAAATATATCTTTTCACTTGGACTTTCAAAGGCACGCAAATAGCTCCTAGAACATAGTGCATTTAGTGCACTTTGCACCGCCTTTCTAGTGCAACTCTCTAATGAGGTCATGTGACTTTGTTTTCGCTTTATTTAGCTCCCGCCTTTGTTGTCAGTTGCAGGCCTTTGTTGCTACATGAGGACAATTGGTGCTTTAGCAACAGTTCAGTTTAGACGTGACACGAGTATTGATTTCGTTACGTGGACGTATTTAGGTACAGTCGCCTGCAAAAAGATGGTTAGGTAGGGTAGGGTACATTTCATATTGGAAAATTATTTCTGGAAGATCTGTCACAAATGTGAAATGTCACAAAGAACCGGCTTTTTATCTGTTCAGTCGTAAGGGTCACCACTATCGATTATTGTGGAAGAAAGAAAACTTTTATATATTGTGAGACAAGGTAACTGACAGCGAAGCAAAATGAAATGACGTCATTAGTTCCACTTTGGCCAACGGACATAAGTTGCTGGTGCTAGAATAACCGATATTGGCATGACGAAATTGTGGCAGAGGCTAGGTGTGCAGAAGCCATGGATAACGACGGAATTTTGAAAATAAATATACCTATATAAAAAAAATCGTAAATTCAATAATTAAAAATACCCTCAGGAAATATTCCAAACGCAAACATAGCATATTTTTGGTAAAATTTTAAAGAAATCGGGTTTACGGCTGTATAACCAACAGGTCAGTACCCCAAGTATGAGTTTTGCTTACCATATTTGGTTTATCGTTTTACGTTTTTGTTCAGTATTCATTGCGGGTTTTGTATGAAGACGCGACAGGGATACCGATATGGAACTTTACAAAACCCGCAATGAGTACGGAGCACAAACGATTCGTTTTTGTTCCGTGTTCATTGCGAGTTTTGTATGAAGACGCGATAGGGATACCGATATGGAACTTTACAAAACCCGCAATGAACACGGACCAAAAACGTAAAACGAAAAACCAAATATGGTAAGCAATACTCATACTTGGGGTACTGATGTCCTTTCGAATTTTATGATGGCGTTATGTTAGCAATACCTTCCCTAAAAAGCGTTCCGCAGTTTTTTTCCAATGCAATAGGTTTTATTATTGTTTCAAGTACGGATCGTAAATATATTGAGTCATGGCTTTGCAGCCTGAAACTAAAGATACTTTTTGCATAAGGTTCTGTCGACACATCAAATTGTCAGTCCAACCTATGTACCTAGTACTTATTTATATTCTGTGCCTACCACCTAGCATAATCCTTTCAACACTGTTTCGAAATAAATTAAGGAGCTATTTTTAAGTAGCCTCTTCTCACCCTCACAGACAGCACTGGGGTTGGGCTAATTTCATCCAGGACAGGTGTTGCCCTTTACGGTAACGATGTCATCCACCTACTGGGCTGTTGGTCTGTCAAGGCCTTTCTTATGTGTCCTCACCATTCTCTCAGACCCTTATTCCATCTGCTATCACTGACCCTTGCCAAGTGTTCTGCCCAGCTAAAACTTAAATTTCGTAATACCATATCCAATACCTTAAGTACGTTGCCTGTTCTTCTAGAAGTGGAGATGGCACCTAGATTCACCTAGCTTTAAGACATTTCGAAGCAAACTTTGCGGTTCAATTAAATAATATAAGGGTTGAGATTCTAGGTCCGTGGGGTACCGAGGCCTACCACCGGGTCTTCCAAATTTTAACTAGGCGACTTATCGAGGCGACGGCGACACGTGACCCGAGTGATGGTGAATTGCCATTGCCATTCAGCGTGGCAATGCAGCCTGTGTCTTGGGGACGCTTCCGATTAGCACTGATTTAGATCAGTTGAACTATCTCTAGATCGTTTGCAACGGTCTGCAGATAGCTCAACTGTTTCATATGCTGTTTCTTGTATTCATGTAATTTTCTTTGTAATTAAATAATTAACTTTTGAGTTTGACTACTACTTTCATCTTACATTGGATTTCTATGTTACTTACTCGATCTATTAAAGAGATCAGAGATCAAAACTTTTTTATAATGTAGGTACCGTTTGACAAGGTTAGGCTCGGATTCGTCCAAGGTTATAGAAAAACAAGCAAATGTCTGGTGGTAATATTCACAACACGTTTGGCCACTTCGTGATTGAAATCGAAATAGAAAGTGAAACTTTGAGAACGGAACTTTCTGACCATTGTCCGTTAAGTTTTACAACCTATTATTATTGCGTAAAGATGACAGGAAAAGCAAAATAACATCCATCATGAAAAATCTTCTTCGGCCATAGTAGTATGGATGATGATTTGATTGGCAACAACACATACAACTTTTTTTTTTAACATGGTTACGTATTACGTAATTGAATTTATCACAAAAATATTATAAAGATGTTTCGACAAGTTATCTTAAGGTCTAGAGACAGTGCAAATTCTGTTTTAAAAGATTTAGACAACAAATAATATATTAGTTACTACCTCTGAATCATTTTTAGCACGCCAATTTCTTATTATTCGCAGACGACAAAAAGGTCTACTATAACGTTCGGTCAATTGAGGACTGCACACGGTTGCAAGAAGATTTAGATCGATTATCAGCTTATTATGTGATTAACAGAATTGGCGTTAACGTGAGTAAATGCAAGTTTATGTGTTTTACGCGTAGTAGTAATCCTACCCTATATAATTACAATATCAACGGTAGTCCAATCGATAAAACTCAGAGTATCAGAGACCTAGGCTTGCTTCTCGACCACAAACTTACATTCTCAACCCATATTGAGTACGCCATCAACAAGGCTTACAAAAATTTAGGTTTTATTCTTAGGGTAACGAAACCCTTTACAAACACAGCTTGCCTAAAGGTGCTTTATTATTCCTACATACGTAGTGTTCTTGAATATTGCATTGCAGCACCGTCTGGAACCCGCAGTATGTCACTTATGACCATGCATTAGAAGCTATACAAAGAAAGTTTATTAAACATTTAAATTACCGTACTAAACTAACTTACGATAGCTATGATGCATCATGCCGAGAGTACGGCCTAATGTCTCTTAGAGGTAGACGAATTATGCAAGACATGTTACTTCTGCATGATATATGTTCCGGTGCCTTAGACTGTTCACCTTTAATAAATAACGTATTAAAATTAAGAGCCCCAAATACACGCACTAGGCACACCCAAATGTTCTATGTGCCTACTCATCGCACTAATTATGCTGCCAACAGTGTAACCAGTCGGCTTCCCCAAACGTACAATAAACTGTTTAGTGACATTGATCCCTTTAACACATCCAAAAATGTTTTCAAATCGAAAGTGGTCAAGCAGATGTCTGAGAGGAAGATAGGTACCTAACAGGGTACGTCTGTCAGTTGTCAGTTATCATTATAATTATTATTTCACCACCGCAAGTAAACACAAACCACTTACACCACTCCTACACATACACATACATAATATAACTCACACTTCCTCACTCATTCAATACCTAAACACACACTCATACATGGATACTTCTGTGATACCCGGCTCTCAAGAGACTGGTAGTAGCAAAAGTATCCTCAGCAAACACCAAACACTCACACTTCATACAAGCACTTAACACTCACACTCCACGTCAGGTGGGTCATCTGCTTGTTCCGTTAAAATTTGTATAAATTAGAGAAAAGAGTACGTTAACATTTTCTTAAGAAATCAAACAAAACTTAATTTAAATACTTAATTTAATGAGTATCGGACCATACGGCTGCCATCATGTAAGCCATCCCTATAATAGAACTATGCAGAAACCAGTTTTTTGTTTACGCTAGCTACACTTCGCCTACACGCTTAGAGTGTTGCAGAGTTTTATTAGGTGTTTTGTCTACCACATTCACACTCACACCGATCTTTATTATAACAACCTATCTAACTAACTACCTACACACAATGACACACTACACTACACTACACACTCATTACTTATCACGTTTTACACACTAACACTTGTTTTTTATGCGATTAACTTAAACTTCAACTTTGATTTTTTGTTTTGTTTGTTAACTTTCACGTTATTATTTTGGTTTGTCTTCTCAGTATCATCTACCTACCTACTTACTTTGCCTATAAAATGTAGATTCGATTTGGTTAGTGCACAGTGTACATTTAATTGATTAAAATAGACAATAAGAAAAACTGTGAATCTAAGAATAAATAAATAAATAAAAATAAATAAATTTTCTACCTCATAAAAAGAGAAACATTGAAATCGGTTCAGTCATTACGGAGTAATTGGTGTAGGCATAGCATGGGTCGAGCGGAATACCAAATTTTTACTAAAATGTACGTTGGCGATGTCACAACCGGCAGCTGAATTTGCTATTACATTGGCCATGTCGTGATTTACATTGAACATTCGTGAGCGGTGAATTACTCGCTAATTTGGGCGGCTTATGTTAACCAATGTAGACCCAGGTATCAAAGAGTCTTTTATTCTCTGTGTTTCCGATGTTTATGGCTTACTCACGACTTTTCAAACCTCTAGTGAAGATGTTGATGATAATGGTGATAATGTGACGGAGTTTGCGTTTCCGTCATGGCTACGACATATCTGGGGCAGAACCATGGAACTGCTTTGATGAAATGCCATTGGTCACCTATCCATAGTAAACAAGACACCTACGGCCGGTTTCTGAAAGCCCGATCAAAACTATTCGGATGTCAAGTCACTTTGCTATCTTTATCTAATTCGATGTAATAGCTGAAATAGCGAGTGACTTGACATCCGATTAGTTTTGATCAAGCTTTCAGAAACCGGCCCTTAACGTTTTAATTTTTATTTTATACATCTAGCTAATGCAACAACCTGGCCCAGCTGATGTTAAGTAGTGACCATCACCTATAACAAAGCATTCTCGTATGTCACGTACGTTAGGAACGTGCCCTACGGCCATCAACTTGAGGCATGCAGATGTTAAGCCTCATGTGCCTGTAATTACACCGGCAACCACACTCTTCAAACCGAAACACAGCAACGCTGCTTGGCGGCAGAAAAAGGCACGGTGGTAGGTAGTACTTCCCACGACGAGCCCTTCACAAAGAGCTACCTATACTATTAGGTACTCTAAGCTTATTGTTGGTTTATTTGTTGGGGACCAAGTAGGTAACCTTCTCCACGACTTTAATTAAGTACCTACTATTAAATCCAATGTATACAGCTCTTCATTATTTCACTTTCCCGCGCTGTCGGCCATCTTGCTTCTCTATCCCGCCATTAGGGATGCCCCCATGCCCCCTCTGTCCTTCCAGTACAGTGATGCCAACTATCCACTAAAACCGGCTTATACTACGTAGGTATCTAAGTATTAACTAATCTATGACACGCGTTTCAAAACACATAGACAAACTACTTAGTCTAGTTTTATTATAAGTAATGGATGCAATTCAACTGCAAAGCATTCATTATCTTCTTTATATACGCCTTCTTTTGTAGAGTGCGTAATCCATTAGTGTTCTATCCAATGGCTAATATAAGCAATAGTAGTGTCTTATCATTTTGGCACGCAGTCTTGTGTCACTAGTTATTTCGAAATAGTGAGGTGAAAGGATTTTAAGTGCGCCTCAATGAGGCTCCTTTTGATAACTTGACACATGTACGTATGAGCCTATCAGGCCGCCTGCATATTTTTTATGTTTTTATTTTCGTTTGTGATGGCAATAGTATGAGCTCATGTTCAACCTTGAAATTATAAAAAAAAAAACAGCCTACAATATCAAAACACTGAAAACTCAACGAAATATACATATTATTAAAATTAATTATATTAGAGTCATCACTAAGTGGTGATTAAAAATCAGCATAAAAAATATGAGAACAATTTTTTTATGCCCACTAGTTGAGAAGGAGGTTCAACTCAATTTTGGATGTTGTTAAACCTTTTTTTAAACATTTTTCAAGGTTGAGCTCATAATTATTATTACCTATTCATATGAGTCATAAATACTTAATTGATAAATATCTTTTTTGCGTAAATAAAATAAAATACATGTTTTCTATGTGAGTCAGAATCACGCTATAAAGTAGAGGCAAAATTATTTTATCCAAATAAAAGCTAAGAGAAAACTTTTAAACTAACGATTTTCGAATGTTTAGGATTTCACAGCACTTAGGTACCCGCCGATAGACTGGCTGCCACATTATCATACTGATAGGTATCTGATAGGAAGTTTATTATAAATGCGAAAGTTTGTGAGAAAGTAATTTTATTTGAAAAGTGAATGATTTAAATATCACTATTTTTGGGTAGGTACTAACTGGCACGATTCCACAGTTTTTAGTTTAGTAAATACCATCAAAACTTCTTCTAACTAGTAGTTCGCCCGAACTAAGATCTCGTGATGCGACCCGACGAACGCATCAAAACTTTGAGTAGGTAGTAGTCAGAGGCAAGTCCAAACATTATCTTTGGACTTTTTTCTGACAACCGCCAACTAACTTGGTATGGTAACCAAGTTTCAACTCTATTGGCCTATTTATTGAAGAGTTCCGTTGAACAGACCTTGGCTCCATCATCAGGAACTGGCCGACCAGTAGAAAAACCTTGATGTCAACGAAACTCTTAGAGATGGGAGCTCTTGGATCGCTGGTTATCTTAATTTAACTTTTTTTGTTATATCTCTAAAACCGAGCGTCCCAAAAAAAAAGTAAAAATTGTTTTGGAATGTCCAAACAAAGCCCTTTCATATGACATGTATCTTGATTTTTTTAAGTAACTTTTTTTATTTTTGACCTCTCAAAAAACCCCATATCTCAAAAACCCTTCATCCGATTATACTCATATACCTACTTACCAGTAAATTTCTCAAGTACAAGCTATCGACATATCAAATTTCATGCAGATCGGATCAACGGTTCTAAAGTTATCGCCAGACAAACATACATACATAAAATGCCAAATCGCCCAAGTTGAAACTAGATCTTCGTTCGCTTCGCTCACTCGATCAACTAAGTAAGTAATTAATTTTTTTCACAACCCGTTTCCGTGTTAAATATTATGTTTAGGTACCTAGGTACATAACCATGAGATTTTTTTTACGTAACTTCCTCTGATTGTCTGCAATCACAACTGTTTGAAAATTATAAGAATCTGAAAAGCTCTACACGTAAAGGGGCACTTATGAACCAATTATAGCGAAAGTTGTAAATTGTTGTAAAAGTACGCGAAGTAGGTAGGTAGGCACTTACTGTTATTTATTCTGTGTAAAGGGTCTAGCCTCTGGGTAGGCATTTATTCTGTGCTCTGGGGCCCAATCGCTCTATTTAGAAACGAGTTTGCTTTCAAAATGGCGTTCCTTACTTCAGCTTCGTTCCTTGCTCCAACAGTCAATAAGCCATGATGGCAACATATTTTTCTTCATGATGGCAACTTATCCATCACCACCATGGAGGAAATAATCACCACAGTTGGATAAACGGGTCTTCAGCGTCATATTATTCCGATAAATACGAATGCTTCGAATATAAAAATAAACTTCAAACGTGTTTTCTAAGCAAGCCTTTTATGAAGAGTGCAAAAAGTCCGCAAATTATCGATTACACGGATGGCGGTGCAAATATTGCATCTTTCGCAAGCATTGGGGACTCTATCGCCTTGTAATTAGGGCGTGTATTGCTCAACGCGTTCGTCACGGTAGCTGATGATTCCATGTTGCAGTTCCGTGTGGACAAGGAAGTTAGGAAACGTTAGCGATGTTGGTATCGAAACAAACCTTTGGGCACTTACTAGTACGGGCAGCACTGGTATCCCGGGCTGTATCATCTAACTCTAGCATCGAGCTGTGAGTTTTGCGGTCCACACGTTAATATTTACTCGTTTTGGAGTAAAACTATCGAGTAATACCGAATGTGAGTACGGAGCTTTAGGAACGCCCGCCGGCTCGCCGCTCGACTCGTTAAGTTTTTTATATGAGAGAAGCTGGTGCCCGCGACTTTGTCTGCGCAGGATTAGTCACACAATATCTTTATAAATTGTAGCCTATGTGTTATTCTGATGTATAAGCTATATTATTGTAAAGTTTCATTAAAATCCATTCAGTAGTTTTTTACATAAAAGAGTAACAAACACTTACAAACTTTCGCGTTTATAATGTTGGATAGTAGGATGTATTTTTTTGATGTTTTATTATAGGGCAGTATAGTAGATCAGCGACAAAGCCCTTCAAATAAATATTTAAAAAAAAATGCAATGTAGAGTCGAGAGGTAGAAAAGGGATTGAGACTTTTTCTTTTTCGCACTTTTGTGAACATCTGTCTCTTTCTCTTATCAACCGTCGCATCTTTGCATAAAATGTCTTTGCTTACATTGAAGGTTTGGTTTGTGACCTCTTTAGAAAACCAATCGTACCTACCTGATTTCGTATTCGAAACGTTGCAGCGGCCTAAAAATTGTTTATGACGCTGAAAACCTTCTCGCTCGCACATTTCAACAATTTCGAAGAATAAAATCACTGAAAATAATACCTAATTTAAAAAAAAAAACAACTAACTTTCGGAGAATAACATCACAAAGATTCAGCAAAATAAATAAATAAATATTGGTGGACTATCCACACAGCACTATCTAGTCCCAAACTAAGCCAAAGCTATATATATGTATATGGGAACCAGATAGCTGATATTATAGGTACATAAATACTATTTTTGTAAATACATACTTATACTAGTAGTTCGCCCCGAACTGAGACCTCGTGATGCGACCCGACGAACGCATCAAAACTTTGAGTCGGTAGTAGTCAGAGGCAAGTCCAAACATTATCTTTGGACTTTTTTCTGACTACCGCTTACTAACTTGGTATGGTTACCAAGTTTCAACTCTATTGGCCTATTTATTGAAGAGTTCCGTTGAACAGACCTTGGCTCCATCATCAGACCTGGTCGTCGTCACCATTTTATGAGAACTGAGTACCTCTTTAATTTATTTCAAGAAAAAAAAATAAGAAAAATCAAAAGAACTGGCCGACCAGTAGAAAAACCTTGATGTCAACGAAACTCTTAGAGATGGGAGCTCTTGGATCGCTGGTTATTTTAATTTAACTTTTTAAATTTTATCTCGAAAACCGAGCGTCCCAAAAAAAAAGTAAAAATTGTTTTGGAATGTCCAAACAAAGCCCTTTCATATGACATGTAACTTGATTTTTTTATGTAACTTTTTTTATTTTTGCCGTCTTAAAAAACCCCATATCTCAAAAACCCTGCATCCGATTTTACTCATATACTTACCAGTAAATTTCTCAAGTACAAGCTATCGACATATCAAATTTCATGCAGATCGGATCAACGGTTCTAAAGTTATCGCCAGACAAACATACATACATACATACATACATACATACATACATACATACATAAAATGCCAAATCGCCCAAGTTGAAACTAAGATCTTCGTTCGCTTCGCTCACTCGATCAAATATTATATAACACCCAGACAGAGAACAAACATCTATGTTCATCACACAAATGTTTGTTCTCGGTGGGGATCGAACCCACGACCTATAAAAATATTTTTTTTATCCAAATAAGTTTATCCGACCAAATAAAATTGTTACCTATAATATATTCATTTTCACAGTACCTATAGGTACCTACAACCTACCCAATTGTCATAGTTAAAAAAACATGCTATAAAAGTACGGTGCCAGACCCCTCAAATATTTAGGCCTAAAATCTCGTTTTTTTAACAAATAAAGTACCTAGGTATTGAGTAAGGTCAGACAAAGTACCTTGATCAGTTCCGTGTCCAGCGCGTGACCCGCATACTGTTACAGAGTATTTACAACTAGTAGTAGTGCAGTACAGTCAGCATGAAAAGGCTAAGGCAAAATTCTTCAAGATGAGATTGAGAAGTAACCTTCAAGTTTGTTCTAATACTACTGATGATGGAATAAGCAAATGGCCCACCTGATGTTAAGTGGTACCCATCGCCTATAACAAAGCATTGCAATATCGTAAGTTATCCACTAGATTGATTTTTGGCCAAAAAACTGGCCAAAATAAACCAAAAAACTGGCCAAGGTCAATCAACGAAAGGAACGTGCCCTAAGATGAAGGAAGTAAGTTTCTGGCTCGTAAGCTTCCTGGCTTGGAAGAAACAACTGGAGGAGTAAGTGGTTGGATTTGATAGAGCGTGCAAAGCGTGCCATTATAATATGTCATTGATTTAAGCTTAGCTAATAGAGATAAAAAAAACTATTTTATAAAATTATAAAGCATCAATGTATTGTGTCGGTGACCGTACTTTAAATACAAACTGTTGCGTATACTGTGGCTTCCGACGTTTCTATTCTTAACTAGTCGGTTAAGTTATGTAGATTGTTTTAAGTGAGACTTTGCTAAGAAGATGCCTAATTGAGTAGTTATTTATTTTGTACACAAACAGGCTCATTAGTTTCGTGGCGGGGCGCATGAGATCAAAATGCAAGAGGTGCCTGTTGGTTCAATGCTCCTTGCAAAATTCTTGCAAGAAAAATCGAACCAACTCAGCTCTTCACAAAATGGTTGGTTGCGATTTTTCGAAAATGAGTTTAGTGATTTTATATCTTTCAACATGTCGAAACGTGCGAGCGAGAGTCACATTAGCTCTTGTCTTCGCCATAATTATAATCCGAAGTCACTGTCAAATCGTCGAGCCTCGTTTGCACAGTACCAGTTCAATCAAGCAGTTTGTTTATGAAAACCAGAGATCAATAAACTTTGAACCTTAGACGTATCATACTTTGAACAGGTTTTTTTTTTTCATTGATTTTAAGGGTTTTGCCGCTGGGTCACCACACTGCCCTTTAATAAAACATAAAAAAAATACATCTCGTATCAAAACGTAATCTACCTGATTAACGATATTGAGTTATGTACCTCGTGTGTGTGTGTAAGTTTTGAGACGAACTTATTTAATTAATTTAAAAAGAAAGTAATTCATGCAATCTTTTTTAAACGTTTAAAATTTTAAATTTCGAATGTTTTGAATCAGAAAAAATATACATTTGAATATTTGTTTCATTCTCCGTGAAAATGGCGCCAACAAAAGATTTGCGTGCGTGCGACTGTAATTTCACTGTTTCAAGCAGGAAAAAAACCAATGCAAGTTTTTAGTGAAATCCAAAGTTTGGGATGTAGTCGGAACTTTGTGTATTATACCATAAAGAGGTACAAGGAGACCGGCTCTTTAGAAGACCGTGGAAGATGTGGCCGCCCGCGGTCTGTAAGGACGCCCGCCAACATCAAAGTAATCAGAGAGCGAATTCGTCGCAACCCTTGCCGGACTCAAAAGAAATTAGCTCTGCAGACCAACATTTCGCGAATATCGGTGAACAGGATACTTAAATATGATCTTAAACTAAAGGCCTACAGTCGAAGGAAAGTGCATTATTTAAACGAGCGTCTTCGTAAATTGCGACTGGAACAATGTCGGAACCTATTGAAGAGACACGATCCAAAAAATATTCTGTTTACCGATGAAAAGATCTTCACGGTGGAAGACAAGTTTAACCGGCAGAACAATAAGGTTTACGCCAGAAGTTCAAAGGACGTCCAGCCATCTGTACGCAATGTCCAGCGTACTCATCATCCAGCAAGTGTGATGGTTTGGTGGGGTGTTTCCTACGAGGGCTTTCTACTTCGCTTCATTTTTGCCAGCAAGGCGTCAAGGTGAAGGCACAAAATTACCAAACCGACATATTGGAAGCGGTTGTTAAACCATTAAATGATACGCTATTCGCTGGAAAATACTGGGTTTTCCAACAGGACTCTGCTCCCTCCCATAAAGCTAAGACTACCCAACGTTGGCTGGAGGCCAATTTGCCAGGCTTCATTCGGAGCGAAGATTGGCCCTCGTTAAGCCCTGACTTGAATCCTTTGGATTATTCTTTATGGACGGAATTGGAGCTGAGGGCATGCAGAAAGTCTCACCCAAACTGGATTCTCTCAAGCGAGCCCTTATTAAAGAATCGAAACGGATTCCCATTGAAAAGATTCGTGCCGCCATAGATGAATGGCGCACGCGTTTGAAGGCCTGCATTGAATGCAAAGGCGGCCATTTTGAATGATTTATTTTTAAATACAGATCTAGATGTCAGTAGTTTTAATTTTAATATCCAATAAATGAATACTCAACTTAGCTCCAAAAATATTTTAGTTTTACTGTGTCTCAAGACTTATGAACACACGAGGTAGTTTTTTATACCGATGATGACATGGAATCCAAGGTATGTTAGTGGTTAACAATGATACTGTTATGCCACTGTGAAATGGTCTAACTGTTGGTCTGGTTCTCAAGGGGCTCATCTAGAAAAAATCCAGGTTAGGTACTGCGTAATCGCACGAACTAGACATTACAAAATTGGATCTAAGTCAACGATCTGAGAACCTCTTTAGACTAGATAGTTACCGGGTATCTAGGTACCAAACATTTTTAATAAGCTTCGTTAATAGGTTTGAGAAAATACTGCAAGATACATATTCTAAACGACTAATACAAACGAAAACTTAAAGACTAAAATAGATAGGCTAAAATAAACGAAAAACGACAGCCTTCACAGCTCAGTTGGTAGTAGCTCTGCCTTCTGTGCTGTAGGCCGTGGGTTCGATCCCCACTGAGAACAAATATTTGTGTGATGAACATAGATGTTTGTTCTGTCTGGGTGTTATATAATATTATAAGTATGTATTTACAAAAAAAAAAGTATATAAGTATTATATCAGCTATCTGGTTCACATATCACAAGCTTTGGCTTACTTTGGGGCGAGATAGTGCTGTCTGTAATGTCCATCAATATTTATATTTATTTATTTATAATAAGAAGCCTTTTTAATTTGATTGCATTGTTATATTTAATTGTTTTAATTAGGTAGGTATCCCTTCCATTTGACACCAAAGGATTAGACTTACAAAGAAAAGGTGGATGAACTGTTTGAAAGGTGAAATGGATAAGAAAGGAGTGAGCACCGAGATGAGATTAATAGATCAGAGTGGAGGAAGAAATCCCGTTGTGCCGACACCACTTAGCGGGAAATAAGGGAAAAAGATGATGGCTTACCAGTAAATTTCTCAAGTGCAACCTCTCGACCTACCAAATTTTATACAGATTGAATCAACGCAACGCAACGGTTCGAAAGTTATGCTCGGAGAAACATACCTTATACATACTTATGCCTACATCATACATACAAACATACAATGCCAAATCGCCCAAGTTCTTTCAGATCTTCTTTCGCTATGCTCACTCCATCATTAAGTATTCTGTGTTGATTTATCTAGCTTGACAGAAAGTACAAGATCACAGTAATGCAGTAAAACTGCATTTCTTGAGTGCATAAACCCTTCACTGCTCGCAAGAATATGAAAGCATGGTAAGTGGTGAATATCTAGCTTTCTAAAAGGTCGTTACTCTTAGTTCATAGGTACTATATTTAAATGTCTATTAGCTGCTAGAAGACTGGAATAAGTCAGTTGAAAGCAAAACCTGAAAAACATGGAAAAGGCTTATGTAAAGCAGGGAACTCGTTGGACGATGATAATGATGATTTAGGCATATTTCGTGTGTTTCCTAGTGCAATACAACCATGTCGTAATAAACGCCAGTAAACTAGTTATTATCGTACCTAAGTTCCGTGGGAAAGTAACGTGTGAATCTAGATTAAAATGATTAAAATCTGATCTAAAAACATGAGAAATCCCAATTTAGCAGCTATTGTGTAGGCGTTTCGTTTGACCTAGATCAGGAAGTTAAACATAATATTGATCGTAAGCCATTAGGGCTAATTATGGTCTTTTACTTCGCTTTGAAGTAGTATTTGGTAAGGGAGGGTTTAACTGCGGGTCTTACCATCTAGGCTTGGTAACGTGGAACTGGCTCCTAGATCATATAATAATTCTACTTTAATGCACAAAACATACAGTTAAAGTACAATAACAGGGCTTAATGCTCAAGCATTTTTTACCAGCCATTACCTAACTAGTGGTAGGTAAAAAAACCTATGAACCGAATGGAATGGTGGTGTGTTACACGAAAAAGTGACCTACATACCTAGGTATCGAATCCGAGAGTGTTTATGGGTCTACCATAAGTTTTCGAGAAAACTTGTGACACGAGAAGAGAGAAGACCAGTTTTCCTAAACTATTCCTACTCCAAATCCTTGGAGACATTGGAGAAAGTTGAATCGAACCGTTTTTGATGTTGCTAACACCAAATATAGTAAAAAAAACTACATGCAAAGTTTTGATTGTTATTTCGGATTCGCGTTAAGGCGAAGACAAGAGCTTATGTGACTCTCGCTCGCACATTTCGACATGTTGAAAGATATAAAATCACTAAACTCATTTTCGAAAAATCGCAATCAACCATCTTGTGTGCAATCAAATTGCACTCAGTTTACTAAAAATTTCATTTTGATCGATACATGTTTTCCTTCTCAAAAGTTTGCTTTACTAGTTTTCGTACATAAGCAAACTTTTAAGTAGGAAAACTTGAATCGATCAAAATAAAATTTTTACTATAACGTGTTTTAAAACGTGCGAGCGAGAAGTTGTTTGATAGTTGTCAGCCCCTTAAGTACCTAGGTAGATTCGTTTTCTGACATTTCTGGAAGCAACATAGCTTTTTCATTTTAATTGTTTTTCTAGTGTTATTTTGAGTTGTGTTGTGTAATTTCGGTGGTATTTTAACCAACATTACTTGAGGTCTTAGCACAAAGTGTAAACATTTGGAATGAAAGTGTATTATGTGATATCCTGATTTGGCCGAAAATGTTTCGAAGGTTTTGAAGAAAACCGCCACCATTTTCTTCAAAACGAAATGACGGCCGACTTGACTATGGACTGACTTGACTAAAAAGTATTCTTAAACTAATAAATATTTATCACTTGACACTGGCAAGATTGTCTGTCGAATGACGGACAGGAGCCATAAATTGAGAGAAGAAGAAGTACCTAGGTATGTTAAGTATGTCAAACGACATGTTTGACAGAAAACAGAAAGTAAGGTAAGTACGTAGTACGTACCTACTTAGTTTTTTCTATATAATCTGTTGAACTTATAATCCGTTGCCCACCGACTGATGGTAAAGCGGTGACTGATATGTTACTGTTACTGTCTATCGCTCACCAATCACCATGCCACGCACCGCTGCTGCCGCGCTGACCGCTTCCGCAAGGCACTTCATGCATTGGACTCTATCATATCGATCTATGTATTTATTGTTTCACTAGCTGCCGCCCGCGGTTTCGCTCTTTTCTCTGTGTCTCTTTTATATACCTAAGGCTTTTTATTTTTATTAGGTTTGTTTGTTTTTTCCACCCCTCTCCCGGTAATTTTTGGGATTTTTAAGTTCTAATACATGTGACAAGTGTTCGAAAGGAGTCTTTTTATGGGGCACTTAAAATCCTTTCACCACACTGTTTCGAAAGAATCTAGTGACACGACAAGAAGAAGTACCTACCAAGTGGGATAGAATAAGATGAGGTCCCATATGTATAGGGTACCTAAAGTCCCTAACTTCAGGCCTGCTAGAGCACTAACATATTAAAATGTTTGATTATGCACATAAGTTCTTTAATGAGTATTAAGGCGAAGACAAGAGCTAATGTGACTCTCGCTCGCACGTTTCGACATGTTGAAAGATATAAAATCACTAAACTCTGACATTTTGAATTTATTGAAAATGACATTTTGATTGATACATGTTTTCAAACTACTCAAAAGTTTGCTTTACTAGTTTTCGTACTTAAGCAAACTATTAAGTAGGAAAACTTGTATCGATCAAAATGAAATTTTTACTAAACTGTGTGCAATGTGATTGCACACAAAATGGTTGATTGCGATTTTACGAAAATTTGTTTAGTGATTTTATATATTTTAACATTTCGAAACATGCGAGCGAGAAGTTGTTTGATGGTTGTCAGCCCCTTAAGAACTTTAATTATAATAAAATGCATACATTAATATTTTGGTACGTCTACATTGTGCCAGGTTATTTTGGAAAATCTGGACTAACTATCTAGGTATTATCAAAACAGCACGCGACCAAACGCTAAACAAATCAGAAATGTTTGAAACGAAACGTGCTTTCAACGGCAAAACATGATTAATTTAATGTTCTTCGGCCGAGTGTTATCAATGGGTAGGTTTATGATTTAAACATGATAAAAAACTAGTGGAAACTTTACTTCTCACTTCATTTAGTCGCAGATAAGAACTCTAGATACCTACCTACTCACCTTTACCTAAGTTACGTTTTTTTTTTTATACAACCAGCTGATGGAACAAGCAGATGGCCCACCTGATGTTAAGTGGTAACCATCACCTATAACAAAGCATTGCCTCGTAAGTCACGCACGATAGGAACGTGCCCTACGATGCACTGCCCTGCGTCCATCAACTTGAGGCATACAGATGTTAAGCCGCATGTGCCTGTAATTACACCGGCAACCACACTCTTCAAACCGAAACACAGCATTGCTGCTTGGCGGCAGAAAAAGGTGTGGTGGTAGTAGGTACTTCCCCGGACGAGCCCTTCACAAAGAGCTCTACTACTCTTTTACACGTGCTATTGTGATTTTTTTATTATCGTAGAAGATACTCGTAACATGAAGAAGCGCAACTGGCTAGCTCGGTTGATTTTTGAGTAAATCATCTTTAGGGTTCCGTACCCAAACGGTAAAACGGGACCCTATTACTAAGACTTTGCTCTCCTTACGTCTGTTTGTCTGTCCGTCTGTCACCAGTCTGTATCTCATGAACCGTGATAGTTGGACAGTTGAAATTTTCACAGATGATGTAGGTATTTCTGTTGCAGCTATAACAACTATCCAATAATAAATAAATCAAATTTTGATTCTGACCGTACCTACCAACATAAGTATAAACAGTTTAGAAGGACAGTGACTAATTCAAAACAAAACCTTTCGATAACTTCCAATCATTTTAATGATTCATTCAAAGTGAATTTTCTAATACGACCCACCGGTGAATTTGAAATGGCTTCAACTTTATATGGATGATAATACACACCTATTTATTTAGGTTCTTACCGAAGAACTGTAGTGAAAATCTTGAAAGAAAGTGAACGAAAAAGGATGGGTCCTAAAATACTCCCTTGCAAACTCCGAAGCTTGGAATTTCGTTCTCCGTGTACCTTTATGCACTTTTATGTAGGTAATTAAGTATCAATAGGCATTTATTAAAATCTTTGACGTCTCTATGAACAATGTTATTTTATTAATCTGCCCGTTATATCTGTCGTTTCTACATTGTATTCCAATAATTTCATATTCTACAAGGTGTAAAAATACCACTCCTGAAAACTTCAGGGGGCTAAAGTACCCATCAATATGAAAAGGAAGGAGGAACCTTTTTCTAAGGAACCTACACTGTGAACGCGAAAAAGTTATTCAGATTGATGGGTACTTTAGTCCCCTGAAGTTTTCGGTAGTGTTATTTTAACACGTATAAGTAACCTGTATGTTTATGTAAGTTAGCAGGTATCAACTTAGTTATTTCTACATAGGTATTTATTACTTATCAAGGTATTACGGAAGTGTAGGCAGCCGAGCCAATGAGCAACTTTCGCTTTTGTTAGGTCTCTAGGTCCTAAAATAACATAGTTACCGACAAGCGAATCGAAAGCTAGGTCAATCCAAAATAACAACTTTTTAAACTCTAAAGCCTTCCGATTTCTTTGTTAACGAAGAAAATGTAGCATTAACTTTCACAGAGAAAACGTGCGAAAATCAGCTGCAACTTACTTTCATGTTTAGCTGGTCCAATCCCTTAGGTTCATTCAAAGCACCCACACACAAACTTTCTTTCGTGGAATTTTGTAGTTTTAAACTAATTTGCGACCGGTTTGTGTGTCCGGTTTTAAAACGCGTGGTTTCACAGCGCGAGTGGGACGCTGACTGATACAGCATTCGTTAAAAAAAAACTTTCACGCCGCCACTGCGCGACACGCAAGGCGCCCCTGTTTGTCGATTCGCTGGGCGACTGAAGAATGACATAATAGCGAGGAACAACCGATTAATTCCAAATTAACCTGAATTTTATTGACCGGGAAATATCGTAATTAGTTCTGGTAGGTAAGGTTACTAAAATACATTCCTTGTTGAAGATGGCATCACATTGGAGCTTCATTCAGAAGTCAAGAAACAGCGATTGAAAGACGCAAATCGAAGAATTCGTAGGTAGTATACCGCCCCAGACCCAATAGACCATGTGGTGGAAGTGATTCATTATTTATTATAGAATACAAAAAAAACGATTATTTATGTTTACTTCTCGTTTATTATGTAGGTATGACTCAGGGAGAGTTCGGGGAGATGGACCTCGTTAGCATTGTGCTGCAATCCGTCTAGGAGAAGGAAAACTCTGAAATAAAATCCGGGGAGATGGACCTCGTTAACATTGTGCTGCAATCCGTCTAGGAGAAGGAAAACTCCGAAATCAAACCAACTATCAGGGAGCATACCCGAAATTAAACCCCGATTCAAGGTGTTAACCGATTCCGTGCCGATGGATCCGTGGCCAGAGGGCAAGCTGGTGACTAACGGAGGGTGTCTGTGTTGGTGGTCACAGGACACAGTTTGTATTCCGCCTTACCCTCGCAAAGGGCTCTGTGGGGGTGGACATTTAAATCCCTACTACTCGTGGGAACGCAATGGAGATTCTGGAAAATATTAATCGTCCGAATGGCGGCGACGTGGTTCGCCACCCGTCACGTCTCGTTTCTCGTGGGGGCGAAAAGTGGCTCAGGGAAAGCCATTTTGCTACATTGAATGTTGGAGGAGGAATGGAAGATAAGTTGAATGAGGTGTATCAGATGATGGATGAACGACGAATAGATGTTCTGTGCGTGAATGAGACAAAGCGGAAAGGATGTGACACCACCAAGCACGAATCCTACACGGCGTACTGGTCTGGGGTACCCAGTACTGCCAGAGCCTGCCAGGGAGTTGGTGTCATACTTTCCGCACGAATGGCTGACTGTGTGAACGAGTTTGAATGTGTGAGTGCAAGACTGCTTTGGATAAGAATGAAAGTTGGGCTTTCCCGTATCTTTGTCGTCGGGGTTTATGCTCCTACAGATACTGGTACGGGTATGTCCCAGAAAGCACGAGAAGAAAGAGAGGAATTTTGGGAGAGTTTAAGAGATGTTTTAAAAATATGCAAGGATAATGAAAGGGTAATAATGCTAGGAGATTTTAATGGGTGGGTTGGAATGAAGCGTGATGGGTATGAAAAGGTTCTAGGAATGTATGGTGACGAGAGAATAAATGATAATGGTAGAAGTTTGCTGGACATTTGTTTTGAATGGGAGCTTTGTGTGACAAACACCATGTTTGACCACAAACGCATCCACATGTATACAAGAGAAGCGAAGAATGTTAGGAGAAGTATGATTGATTTTGTGGTAGTAGATGAAAGAATGAGAAAGAATGTTCAAGACACTAGGGTTTATCGCGGAGTTGGCATCCATACAGACCACTTTCTGGTAGTGAGCCGAATATGTGGTCTCTTTAAAGGATGGCGGCATCGAGCACGTGACACCCTAAACGTTTTAGAAAGAATAAAAGTAGAAAATTTGCAAGATGATGAAGTGAAAGATGATTATAAAAGTAAATTGACTGAAAGTTTTGATAATTCTGATGATATTTGTGATATTGAACAGTTATGGAAGTTATTTAAGGAAAAGGTTGTGAGTGTGGCATCTGAAGTATGCGGTGTGAGTAAAAGAAGAAAAGTACAAAAGATGAAGCAAGTTTGGTGGGATAAGGATGTGCAAAAGGTTGTATGTGAGAAAAAGAAAGCGTGGTTAGACTGGCTATCTGTCAGAGCTAACCAAAGAATGTTGAAGGCGACGGATGAAAATGTGGATGAATCTAGGAACAAATATAAAAGGTTGAAAGGGTTAGTGAAAGAAATCATTGCAAGAAAGAAAGAAGAGCAGAAGGATGTGTTTGACCAAAGGTTATCTGAGGATTTCCAGACGAACATAAAGTTTTTCTGGAAATCCATTCGTTCAGCTAGAGGAAAAACTCAGAGGTCTGAGCTGAACTCAATCAGAGACCAGAATGGCAACATTGTGAAAGGTGACGAATGTTTATTACAAAGATGGAAAGAGTATTTTGAAAGTTTGTTTGAAAGAGAGGAGGCACGAGCGCCTACCCTAGTTGTGAATGAAAACAATAACGAAAGTGAAATAAGAATGAATGAAGTAGTGAATGCATTGAAAGGTATGACTTCAGGAAAGGCTGCAGGGTATGATAGGATTACAGTTGAAATGCTGAAAGCTGGACATGGCGTAGTAGCAAGTCAGTTGTGCCGCCTTTTTAATTTGTGCTGGAGTGCCGGCCGAGTGCCAAGTGATTGGTGCAAGGCCGTCATAGTTCCACTATACAAGGGTAAGGGCTCGCAACAAGACTGCAAGAACTACAGAGGCATTAGCTTACTCAGCGTTGTCAGCAAGCTGTATGCAAAAGTGTTGATTGAAAGAGTTGTGAAAGAAACCGATGGGAAAATATGGGACGCACAGGCGGGATTTCGAAAGAGTATGGGATGTACGGATCAGGTCTTTTCCTTGCGATGCATAGCCGAGAAATTTTTGGCCAAGGGTCAAAAGGTCTATTGCGCTTTCGTAGATTTGGAAAAGGCCTATGACAAAGTGATGAGGAATGAACTATGGTCGGTGCTGTCTATGTATGGAGTAGACAACAACCTGGTTCAGGCTTTAAAATCTCTTTTTTCTCTTTAAAATGAGGATTCTAGAGCTTGCGTCAGGATAAATGGGTCATACACTGAATGGTTTAGCATCGAAAAGGGTGTTAGACAAGGATGTGTAGCGTCTCCATGGTTGTTTAATCTATTCATGGATAGTTGTCTACAAGATTTGAAAGATAGTGAATGCGGACTAAGAATGAACGAGTTACTCGTCAAATGTCTTCTCTATGCTGATGACCAGGTAATACTTGCGTCATCGGCGGATGGGTTGCAGGAGATGGTAACAATTATGCATGGAGCTTTTGAGAGAAAAGGAATGAAAGTAAATGTTAGTAAGACGAAAATTATGGTATTTGAAAGAGATGAATGTATGACGGAATGTAATATTTTGATTGGTGGAGAAAGAGTGGAACAAGTGAATGAATTTGTATATTTGGGGACTTTGTTTACGAGAGATGGAAAGCATGAAAATGATATTGAAAGGAGAGTGACTGCTGGAAATAGAGTGAATGGGGCACTACACACGTTTATGAGCAGCCGGAAACTGTCTAAAAAGGCACGACTGGCTGTACATAGGGGGGTGTTAGTGCCGACATTAATGTACGGTAGTGAAAGTTGGGTATGGCAGAATAAACATCAAAGTAGAGTGAATGCAGTAGAGATGAGAGCGTTACGTAGTATGTGTGGTGTGAATTTGAGTGATAGAGTGAGGAACAGCGTAATTAGAGAGAAATGTGGAGTGAAAGAAGACGTAGTGATGAGGGTAGAGAAAGGTATGTTAAGATGGTTTGGGCATGTGGAGAGGATGGATGAAAGGAGATTAACGAAACAGGTGCATCAGGCGAGCGTAAATGGGACTATTGGGAGGGGAAGACCTAGGCGAACGTATCTCGATCAGATAGCAGACGTCCTAGAGAAGGGCCAGGTCAAGAGTACCCTAAACCGACGAGAATGTATGAAGAATGTTATGAGAGTGAATGAAGCGAAAGAGGTATGTAAGGACCGTAGCAAGTGGAAATCCGTGATCTCTGCCTACCCCTATGGGAAACAGGCGTGATTTTATGTATGTATGATGTATGACTCACTTAGTTAAAATGAGGAAATCACTAGGTACCTATAGGAAAATATTTTCGTTGGTTGAGGTATGTATGTAGGTAACTAGTTAGGTAAAGCATGTTTAGATTTTTGTAACTCATTTGAATTTCATGGTCTTTGCACAATACTTTGTAGAATTTGGGGGTTCTAGGAAGTTTTAGGGGTTTCCTATTAGGAAGTGCATAATGGTAGGTACCGATATTTTTTATATACCATAACTCTATCTGGAGTTTTTTGTATGGAGACTCGGTGAGTTCTCAGCACGCCCAACGAGGCGCTTATCGTATCTCCATACAAAAAAGACAAAATGGAACAAAGTTACAAAATGGAATACCAAATATGGTAAACAAACTTAAGACTTGGGGTATTCAAAGTCAAAAGGTATTTATTCAATAAATTCACAAGGATCACTTTGAAACGTCTTAAAGCTAGGTGACTCTAGGTGCCAGTTCCACGCGATCAAAGCCTAGAAGAACAGGCAACAAACTTACGGCTTGGTTCCTACCGCTCTTTTGTATGATCCTTGTTACTTACAATGTAGGTATTATAATACAACATTGAAGCTCCAGAATGGTGCCAATCGAATTTAGTGAAGCGTAGATATAACGGAAAATTTATGTACCTTATATAATACTCGTAGATACATAAAATTATAGTAGGCTTACAGTATGCAGACCAAAATGCTCATATCTTAATTTTAAACTTAAAAATGTTGATAAAGAATCACAGATAACACGAATTTTGTCATTAAATATATCGACATGTTGGACCTCGTGTAAAAATGCGTTTAAAATAGTAACGGCCGGCTTCTGAAAGCCCGATCAAAACTAATCGCATGTCAAGTCTCTTATAAGATA
This sequence comes from Chloroclysta siterata, assembly GCA_932294275.1. Classification (NCBI taxonomy): domain Eukaryota; kingdom Metazoa; phylum Arthropoda; class Insecta; order Lepidoptera; family Geometridae; genus Chloroclysta; species Chloroclysta siterata. The sequence goes on along the minus strand of OW028607.1, from coordinate 10,580,260 downwards.
TACCACTGAATAAATATCTTTTCACTTTGACTAGTAGTTTTAGTTTTTAGTAGTACTCCTTGTGTAGGGCTCGTCCGGGGACTCGTCCGGGGAAGTACTACCACCACGCCTTTTTCTGCTTCTAAGCAGCGTTGCTGTGTTTCGGTTTGAAGAGTGTGGTTGCCGGTGTAATTACAGGCACATGAGGCTTAACATCTGTATGCCTCAAGTAGATGGACGCAGGGCAGTGTATCGTGTGGCGCGTTCCTTCGTGCGTGGCTTGCGAGGCAATGCTTTGTTATAGGTGATGGTTGCCACCTAACATCAGGTGGGCCATCAGCTATTGCAATTTCTATCTAATTCGATATAATAGCTGAAATGGCGAGTGACTTGACATCCGATTAGTTTTGATCGGGCTTTCAGAAACCGGCCAAAGTGCTCAGAGTTGGTGCGTTATTTGCGTGGTGCGTTCGTGGTGTGTGGCAAGCGAATATAGTTGGTGTAGTCATCGACCGCAACTCATATAGTTGTTAGGGACATATAACCTTACCCTAGTCATTTCGTATTTCATCCATTCGTGTGGTTGGTAGATACGTAATTTGTGCTAAATAGGTAACACTTCTGACTCGAAGTATATATAGTTTAGTCCTTTTCGGTTTGGTTTGAAAATATGCGCATGTTGACAAACATGAACATTTTCAGGAAGAATGCATATTCAATGTTACCCGACAATGATGTTATGGATGCCCATGATCTTACAAGGAATTATTCACCAATTACAAGTCACCAATGAGTTTTTCTGTTCAAAAAATTATGTGCACAGTTCCAGTACTCTCAAACGGTGAAGGAAAACATCGTGAGGAAACCGGCATGTCGTAGAACCTAAAAACTTCTAGGACATATAGTCAAGGTGGGCCATCTGCTTGTTCCATCGCTATAGTAGGTAGTTCGCCCCGAACTGAGATCTCGTGATGCGATCTAAATGCTCCGAAAATTTAAGTAGGTAGTCAGAGGCAGATCCTAACATTATATTTGGACTTCTGAGCACATACATTTTTAATAGAAAAGCTAATTGGTGCACGACCGGTTTTGAACCCATGACCGGGAAGGAAGGCGGGGCCAGCACTAGACCACTTCTCTAACCACTTCACTTCACTTCACTTCACCACTTCACTTCTTTCTCGTCGCTTGTGAGTGGGTAATTCTGAAGTCACCAACTTCTCATGCTGACTGTACCCAAGGTAGGTACGATGGAAAGTAACCTCGCACATAGTTATCTTCGGTATGTACAAACGGATGTGATTTAGAAGCGGTTTCCTTTGCAATACGTTATTTAGAACTAAACTCGACTCTTAGCATCTAATTACCAACTTAAATGCCTTGGGCTGAATGTACCCTGAGTGAACCGAGAAAATTGCGGGCCGAAGCTACCTCGTGTGTTCATAAGTCTTGAGACACAGTAAAACTAAAATATTTTTGGAGCTAAGTTGAGTATTCATTTATTGGATATTAAAATTAAAACTACTGACATCTAGATCTGTATTTAAAAATAAATCATTCAAAATGGTAGCCTTTGCATTCAATGCAGGCCTTCAAACGCGTGCGCCATTCATCTATGGCGGCACGAATCTTTTCAATGGGAATCCGTTTCGATTCTTTAATAAGGGCTCGCTTGAGAGAATCCAGGTTTGGGTGAGACTTTCTGCATGCCCTCAGCTCCAATTCCGTCCATAAAGAATAATCCAAAGGATTCAAGTCAGGGCTTGACGAGGGCCAATCTTCGCTCCGAATGAAGCCTGGCAAATTGGCCTCCAGCCAACGTTGGGTAGTCTTAGCTTTATGGGAGGGAGCAGAGTCCTGTTGGAAAACCCAGTATTTTCCAGCGAATAGCGTATCATTTAATGGTTTAACCACCGCTTCCAATATGTCGGTTTGGTAATTTTGTGCCTTCACCTTGACGCCTTGTTGGCAAAAATGAAGCGAAGTGACCCCCTCGTAGGAAACACCCCACCAAACCATCACACTTGCTGGATGATGAGTACGCTGGACATTGCGTACAGATGGCTGGACGTCCTTTGAACTTCTGGCGTAAACCTTATTGTTCTGCCGGTTAAACTTTTCTTCCACCGTGAAGTTCTTTTCATCGGTAAACAGGATATTTTTTGGATCGTGTCTCTTCAATAGGTTCCGACATCGTTCCAGTCGCAATTTACGAAGACGCTCGTTTAAATAATGCACTTTCCTTCGACTGTAGGCCTTTAGTTTAAGATCATATTTAAGTATCCTGTTCACCGACATTCGCGAAATGTTGGTCTGCAGAGCTAATTTCTTGTGAGTCCGGCAAGGGTTGCGACGAATTCACTCTCTGATTACTTTGATGTTGGCGGGCGTCCTTACAGACCGCGGGCGGCCACATCTTCCACGGTCTTCTAAAGAGCCGGTCTCCTTGTACCTCTTTATGGTATAATACACAAAGTTCCGACTACATCCCAAACTTTGGATTTCACTAAAAACTTGCATTGGTTTAGAATAGAATAGAATAGAATTAATTTTATTTGCAACACACACTAAAAATAGATATAAAACAGTTTTTTTTAAACTAAAGGCACCTACATATTACCTACTTGACAGATTAATAATTTATAATATATAGCGATACAAAAAAAAAAACAATACATCAAAATAGGTACCCAGCTTTTGAGCTGCAAAAAGGAACCTAACTCAGCATAATGCGGGTTGGCAACAACCCACGCTGGTCTTCCGTTAGGTCCTAATTTGATTTTGTGTAGCGGACATGATACTCAATACTAAGTTATAAAATAGATAAAACAAATAAAATAACAATACAACAAAAATCTACCACCTTTTACAAATACATAAACGAAGCTATAAATACAGTCAAAACAAAAAGAAATAACAAAAATAACTTGACTCTACTTTGAAAACAAAATTATTGCGTGAGGACAAAGAAAACATATTATTATATAAGTACAAAAAAAATAAAATAAAAAAAGACATTCTAATTCAAAATTCAATGCATAATTGATATTAATATTAATATTATTTTTTTCCTGCTTGAAACAGTGAAATTATAGTCGCACGCAAATCTTTTGTTGGCGCCATTTTCACGGAGAATGAAACAAATATTCAAATGTATATTTTTTCTGATTCAAAACATTCGAAATTTTAAATTTTAAAAGTTTAAAAAAGGTTGCATGAATTACTTTCTTTTTAAATTAATTAAATAAATTCGTCTCAAAACTTATGAACACACGAGGTATTTTTCAACTTTCTTAAGGTTGCCACGATGTTTGGGCCAAAATAATATACAAGGTCGACGAGGTAGACCCAGGAGAAGATGGCAGGGGGTGCTAGGTCGGGTAACCTCTTCGTGGTGCACCCTGGTAACACCATGAAACACGCCCGCAGAGTACTGCGGACGTGTTTCATGGTGGCCGATAACCCGACACGGTGGGCCTCTCCGCGTGTCCCTCTGACCACAGATAAGAGAATACTAGTACTCTGACTAGTAGAGGGCACAGCGTGATGAGGCAGGGTAGACCTACGGGTCTACCCAGGCGGTAGAGCGCGCGCGGAACTTCTCGCGCCGCTCATGGTGGTGAATAGACCTGGAGGGGCCTTCTCCCGCATTGCACTTGTTCACCACCCCGTCGGGCGGGAACGGCCGGGCACTCATGGTCGTTCCCGGGCCCCTCCCTGCAAAGGGGGGAGGGCGTGCGCACCCCGCCGTAAAGGCGGGGGCTTTGCGGGGGCCCCGCTGTCATGACGGGCCAGTCACAGGCGGGGGACTGTTTTTTTTTTTTTTTTATACAACTAGCTGATGGAACAAGCAGATGGCCCACCTGATGTTAAGTAGTAACCATCACTGGATGAAAAGGCTCTGCCAGTTTCCCAGTTCCCCTCCATATAGGCGACGCGGGAGGTTGTTTAGTGGGTATACCGGGAGCGGAAAACCGGGGAGTCCAACATATCCCCCATCTAATAGGGGAATTCGTAAAACATTTTTCCCAGCGTCAAGATGGCGGGATGATCTCGTTTGCCATTTAAAGAACTGACCCACTGTTGCCAAAGATCGAAAAGTGTGGAAGAAAGTCTTTGCCCTGCAGTAAGACGCTACAGGTTAAAATAAACAAGGTTACCTGGAAGAAATGTATAACGATAAGGCCGCCAACAGTACTCTATAAAGAACGCACGATAGACTTCTAGGGCATAAGGTATCTACTTAGGCTATGTAACTCGTAGGTAGGCTATTCGTGAAAATGTATGCTTCTATCTTGTTATCTCTTTGCTTTCCTATAAACAAATAACTGAATCTAGAAAAAAAACGGATAAAATATTTGAAAATAATGAAATTTTGACCTTTTTTCATTGAATTCTTAGTTGTGTAACACGATTTTAACGAAAACTTCGATAGGTAGGTAAGTTATCTAACACCAGGCAAGCGGCATCTGTATTATCTACTTGGGGTCGTCAGAGGCTTGTCCTGTCCAACTATCACCTACTTAGTTATTCTATTCTAATGCTAGTTGATTAAACGATTGTCAAGGTATGTATGACTATTACCTATGTATCATATCAATAGTCTAATATGGATGGATATGAGAAAATGTAAATTTTAAGAGATTTTATGATTGAAACACAATATATATTGATACAATCATTTATTAGATTATTTTTGAGTAAATATAACTACAGCAGATTCAGGCAACATTTTGTAACAATGAAAATTGGACTAATTGAAGCCATCTAGTTCAAAAATATAAAAAAAGCCCATAACCCGTTTAAAATAAGGATTATAATTTGCGCTCAATATGGTAAACCAAGCGGTGAAATTGACTCAAAACTAGCAACTGTAAGAAGAACTGTAAAACCTCGTTCATCAATGTGATTGGTTGAAATTATATCACGTCATAATATCATCTTCCAGTTGGCTAATTTAAAGTTGCGTGGGAGTTTCAAGTCAACTTTACGACCGAGTAAGTGAAAAACAAGTCTCATTGACATAAACATGTGTTTATTAAACATCGTAACACTAAAAGTCTTCGCTCACTATACCACTTAGTTTGTGTACGGATACTTGGGACGTAACCTTTAACTGATATTCAATTGAATAATGCTTGTTTAGGTATTGTGGATGAAGACCTATATTGATATATTCCAATTCATAATCAACGCTAGAAAACATACGAAATTTTATCAGCACTATCTATAAATTGTTATTGTAAATGCGAAAAGTGTACGATTTCTAGTATTTAATATCCAGGCACTATATTTGTATTTGAGTTATAACTTTAGAATGTATTTATTGAGGATACACGCCACTCTCCGATACTCAACCTATTGTACTTTTAGAACATTTTTGCTGTGATGTATGTGTCCTGCACTATGAAACACAGATCTTTCTCACGTACAATTATATCTAAAATCAACAATACCTTGTCCTCAGAAGACCAATTCGACTGGAAAACTTTCGAAGGGCGATAACATATCGGGTTTAGCTTCTAGTATGCTAGTAAACGCCACTATGTAAATCTCGCACGAGTACAGACGCTCGTACGCGCTACGCGTGGTAAAACATCAGTAAAACCACAAATATCACTTTAAGTCAAGACAAGAGCTAATGTACCTCTCGCTCGCACGTTTCGGCATATTGAAAGATATAAAATCACTGAACTCATTTTTGCAAAATCACAATCAACCATGTTGGTATTCAGGTAAAAGAGGTTTGGTATCGTCAAGTGTACGTGCGGAGTCAAGTTACGCTGGTCGTGTATCTCTTAGCGTCTGGTGACGTGCTGCCAATCATCACCGTCGGCGTCGCGAGCTGAAACAAACATATTTTTTAAGGTTTAAACTTTTTTAGGGTTCCGTACCCAAAGGGTAAAACGGGACCCTATTACTAAGACTACTCTGTCTGTCTGTCACCAGGCTGTATCTCATGAACTGCTTAGAAATACTGCTAGTATTCATTCATGGTCCTTTGCATGTAATAAGGCGCTCGCCACTAGGTATGATCATGCTTTTAAGTTTTTGTAGTGTCTACTTACGTTTTTCATCGCGTCTCAGCGGTGGAGGACGACGGTCGCGATCGTCACGCCTTGGAGCGTCACGGTCGTCACGCCTCGGACCGTCACGGTCGTCACGCCTTGGGCCGTCACGATCGTCACGTCGTGGTCCGTCACGATCATCGCGCCTTGGGGCGTCGCGGTCGTCACGTCTGGGGCCGTCACTAAATCAAATTTAAATAATTATTTTTAAGTATCAGACACCAATGAGTTTTTCTGTTGAAAAATTTATGTGCACAATACTCACAAACGGTGAAGGAAAACATCGCGAGGAAACCGACATGTCGCAGAACCTAAAAAATTCTATAACATGTGTCAAGTGCTCGAAAGGAGCCTCTTGGGACGCACTAAAAATCCTTTCACTACACTGTTTCGAAAGAAACTAGTGACACGACAAGAGAAGAGACTGCAGCGGTTTCGTTCATGTTTTCTATCCCGTTCCCGGTTCTAGCATAGTATAGCAGGAGTTAGGATAACAAGTCTTACCGGTCATCTCTCCTAGGCGGGTCTCTGTCGTCCCGCCTGGGTGGGTAGCGGTCGCGATCGCGGTCGCGGTTGAAGTCGCGGTCGCGCGGCGCGTCGCGTCTGTCGTCGCGGCGATCGTCACGTGGTGCGTCTTTGCTGCGCCACGCGGATGCGCGTTCCTGATAATGTAAGTCAAAGTCAAAGTTATTCAATAACTGTATTCTGTTTGTTACTTCATGTACTATTGAAATGTATTTGCAGGTATATGTTTGTGTTAGGTGTAATTCTTTTAAGAGTCTTCTTTTTTTCCTCCCCACCGTGTAACTTTGCGTTTGTTAATTTGTAACTGTCTATTTTTAATAATAGCACGCCAACATAATTTTCTACCTTTAAGGTTGGCTGGTAGAAAATGCTTATAGCATGAAGCCCACCTTTTGTACACTTGCATTTTTTTGTGCAATAAAGTGTTTAATAAATAAATTAAATAAAATCACAAGGATCACTTTGAAACGTCTTAAAGCTAGGTGACTCTAGGTGCCAGTTTCACGCGACCACAGCCTAGAAGAACAGGCAACAAACTTACGGCTGGGTTCCTACCGTTTTGTATGATCCTTGTTACCGATCAAGATGATAAGATAGATAGATGGATAAAATAAACCTGCATTCCTTTTTTAAACATAATAAGCGAACTGTCAGACAATGGAATTGATTCCGATAATTCTGTTTTATTTTACGTGTTTAAATAAATAAAATTAATATTGGTAGACTTTCCACACAGCACTATCTAGCCCCAAACTAAGCACAGCTTGTAATATGGAAACTAGATAACTGATATAATATATATAATTTTTTTGTAAATACATACTTATATTATACACCCAGACAGAGAACAAAAATCTATTTTCATCACAAAAATGTTTGTGCTCGGTGGGAATCGAACCCACGGCCCACGGCGCGGAAGGCAGAGTTACTACCAACTGAGCTGTGAAGGCTGTCAATATTATAAGTTGTACAAGCTGCCCTTAGTTATTTAGCTACTACAATATCATCGCCACCAGAGTCGTTATAAGAGTTATGCTTATTTGTATTAATTTATTGCTTTATATACTTCTATTCTTCAAATTTAATTGTTCAGTTATTGTTGAAGTGGGCACATGGAGGGCGCTGCAGTTTGGAGTTTGATTATACAGAGTGTTAAAATACCACTGCCGAAAACTTCAGGGGGCTAAAATGTATGAAACAGATGTTTTTTTTTTGGGTTCACAGTGTTGGTTCCTTACAAAAAGTTATTCATATTGATGGGTACTTTAGCCCCCTGAAGTTTTCATGAGGGGTATTGTTTAAACCTTGTATAATTTTAGAGAACTGTTATAAATACAAATTAATACAAATTCATTTATTTACCAAAAATATAAGTTTACAAGGATTGCTGATGGACCCCGCACTAGGACTAGCCTGTATCGCGGGAGGCCAGAGTAATTAAATTATTAAATATATAAAGTAAAAAGTATTAAATATATAAAGTATCAAATAAGTAATTGCATTAAATAAATTGATGTTTTTTTTTTTTTATACCATTAACCGATGGAACAAGCAGATGGCCCACCTGATGTTAAGTGGTAACCATCACCTATAACAAAGCATTGCCTCGTAAGTCACGCACGATAGGAACGTGCCCTACGATGCACTGCCCTGCGTCCATCAGCTTGAGGCATACAGATGTTAAGCCTCATGTCCTTGTAATTACACCGGCGACCACACTCTTCAAACCGAAACACAGCGTTGCTGCTTGGCGGCAGAAAAAGGCGTGGTGGTAGTACTTCCCCGGACGAGCCACACACAAAGAGCTCGACTACTCTTAAATGTATGTCTGTGTGGTATGCTCACCGTGCTTGGCGGGGCGGCATCCGAGGGCGCGGCGCGTCGCCAGCTGCCGCCGTCCGTGCCGCCGCTAGCGCGACCCGCGTACGTACGCGGCCTGGAATTATAATATAATTTTCTCTCTACATATGTTTTTTACTAATGAGACAAATTTATACTAATGAGATATACTTACAAGTACAAGACAATAACCAGAAAGGCGAGATAATGGTGCCTGAGGTATTTATTCAAAATAAATAAATGCTCTTAAATAAATACTAGAGGCACCAAAAACTTGTACTTAATGGGCTACTTCGGCTAAAATCGGCAAGTACTGGCATTGTGCACATAAATTTTTGAACAGAAAAACTCTTTGACGCACGACCGTTTTCGAACCCACGACCTTAGGATCCGAAGGCGGGGCCGCTACCAGTGCTCTATAATAATGAGATATACTTACAAGTACAAGATAATAACCTGAACGGCGAGATACTGGTGCCCAAGATATTTATTTATGAGTATTTATTCATTTTGAATAAATACTCATAAATAAATAATCTTTCATAGGTCATAACTTCCAATTTTTATACAGGATGTCCCAAAAAGTGGAGATAAGCGGAAGTTCAGAGATGGGAGCACCACTTGGGGTACCCGAATAACCCCCAAGTAGGTATGTTCCGCGATTTTTCATAGTTTTCGAGTTATGTTTTTTTTTCTGAATTTTAAAAAATGTACGAGCTTAACAACTTTAAAAAATTCTAAAAAGACTTAGTAGAAGACTTTTTTGGTTTTTTTGCGGGACGTCTCGAATTAGAATTAGATACCGATTAGTTTACTATGAATATTAATAATCAGTATATACCTGTCACGCTCATTATCCCGGTCCCGGTCTCTATCCCTGGGGGCGGAGCGCCAGCCGGACTCGTCCCGCGGTCTCTCGTCCCGGCGGTCCTCACGGGAACGGTCCTCGCGCTCACGCGGTACAGGCCTCTCTTCACGTCTGTCGAATATACATTATTACTTGAGACTCTAATGCTCCTTGGCACATTTCAACATTTTGAAAGATAAAATCACTGAGTCAAGAACTTACAGCTGCTGTAGAGCGTTAGCAGCGTTGCTGTGTTTCGGTTTGAAGAATGTGGTTACCGGTGTAATTACAGGCATCATTCATCATCATCATCTTCCTGCCCTTATCCCACGCTAAGTGGGGTCGGCACAACAGGTTTTCTTCTTCCACTCTCCTCTATCAATACTCGTAATGATTTCTAAGTACTAAGTAATAAGTAAGTATTAAGTAATTACAGGCATAATTCATGAATGTATGTTCTTTATTTCTTCTTTTCAAAGAAGAGACTTACTTTTCCTCTCTAACAGGTGGTTTATCATCTCTGGCCGGTGCCGGCGGTCTGTCTTCGCGGCGGCGTTCCGGAGAGCGGGCGGGCACGCGACCTGTAGACAAATAATATTATTGTAGTGTCCAAGTTTCTTAATTGTTTAAATAAATAAAAGAAAAGGTAACATTCAATAGTATCACAGCATATATATTACCATGCATGCACTGGTGGTCTAGGGTTCGAAACCGGTCGCGCTCTAATGAGTTTTCCTGTTCAAAAATGTATGTGCACAATGCCAGTACTCTCAGCCGGTGAAGGAAAACATCGTGAGAAAACCGGCCTGTCGTAGAATCTAAAAAATTCTGTAACATGTGTCAAGTCCTCGAAAGGAGCCTCTTGATGCTCATACAAAAGAACGGTAGGAACCAAGCTGTAAGTGTGTTGCCTGTTCTTCTAGGCTTTTTTCGCGTGGAACTGGCACCTAGATCCACCTAGCTTTAAGACGATTTAAAGTGATCCTTGGGATTTTATTGAATAAATAACTTTTGACTTTCAGGCGCACTTAAAATCCTTTCACCACACTGAGAGTTTATTCAGCCGTTGTGAATCCACTGTAGGGCAGAGGCCTCGCTTTCCAACAGGAAACATCCACGAAGTGTGTGAGACCAAAGCCCTTATGTACAACACTTCAGGCAAATAAATACATCTCATTTCCACTCTTCGCGATTTAACGCAGCGATCGGCCATGAGCTTAGGTGGCCAAGTCAAAGTCAAAAGTATTTATTCAATAAAATCACAAGGATAACTCTAAAACATCTTAAAAGGTGCCAGCCAGTTCCACGCGACCAAAGCCTAGAAGAACAGGCAACTAACGTTATTTTATGATCCTTGTTACAATGAAATATAATACAAAGAACATATTTTATCCTGCGTCTGGTCTATGTACCCCACAAGGAAAAATTTAAAAAAAATAAGGATTACCATTCAAATGCAATTTAATAAATAAATAAATATTGGTGGACAATCCACACAGCACTATCTCGCCCCAAACTAAGCCAAAGCTTGTGATATGGGAACCAGATAGCTGATATACTACATAATATACTTTTTTTTTGTAAATACATACTTAAAATATTATATAACACCCAGACAGAGAACAAACATCTATGTTCATCACACAAATATTTGTTCTCGGTGGGGATCGAACCCACGGCCTACGGCGCAGAAGGCAGAGCTACTACCAACTGAGCTGTGAAGGCTGTCAAATTTCATTAATATGTAGGCTAATAATACATACATACATACATAAAATCACGCCTTTTTCCCATAGGGGTAGGCAGAGACCACGGATTTCCACTTGCTACGATCCTTACATACCTCTTTCGCTTCATTCACTCTCATAACATTCTTCATACATTCTCGTCGGTTTAGGGTACTCTTGACCTGGCCCTTCTCTAGAACGTCTGCTATCTGATCGAGATACGTTCGCCTAGGTCTTCCCCTCCCAACAGTCCCATTTACGCTCGCCTGATGCACCTGTTTTGTTAACCTCCTTTCATCCATCCTCTCCACATGCCCAAACCATCTGATTAATAAACTAATAGGCTAATAAAGCAGAATAAAAATATGTACTTTTAATGATCAAACAAAAATATTGTTGATTTCGTAGTTATTGAGCTGTAAAAATGTATCTTACTGGGTCGCCAAGCATCCTTTTTCTCTGGTTCCTTGGCATCTCCCTTGCGCCAGACGCTCTCTTTCTCGGGCTCCTTGGCGGGGGGATCCCCTCGCCGCCAACTGGACCCGCCCGTAGCTCCTTTAGTTTCCTCCAGTTTACGGGCGACCTCGGCGTCCTTCGCGCGGATTTTGGCCTCAGCTCGAGCGAGCATTTCTTGGTGTTCCCTGAAAAGGCAATTTCGTATAAGCTTCTATGCTATTACTTCTATGACTAATTTACAAATGTGGTTTGGTAATTTTTTTATTGAAACAAGCTAAGGGCCCATGTTGAACACAGAGCCATCTGTGATTCAACTGCTGTACTAGATACCAAGATCATTAAAGAGTCTTTGACACTTCAATAGATTACCTAATCCTTATAGTAAATTGTAGTCTAGTAAGTTTGGACAGTGGCCGCTAGGGGCGCTGTTCAACCACTATATAAGCTGGCCCGCGATCTGTAGGCGGCCTCTTTTCTGCGACCACCTGACCTGTACAACCTAGATCTAATAATATACGCTTTCTGTTATATAGCTGGCTCGTGTTTCTTCTCCTGCATTTGACAGCCCACCTGATTTTAAGTGGTAACCATCACCTATAAAAAAGCATTACTACTCTTAAAAACTATTCTACCTATTCTATTACCTCTCTTTCTTCTCGCGAATAGCAGCAAGTTCTTCCTGTGCCTTCCTCTCCTTCTCTTCTCTCTCCCGTCGCTCTTCTTCTTCCTTCGCGCGACGCGCATCTTCTGCCGCCTGCTCTTCAGCCAGACGTTTCTCTGCCAGCCTCTCCGCATACTGGAGAAAGAGATTAATATTGATGTGTTAATAATGCAATGGTCTAACCGCCGGTTTCTGAAAGCTCGATCAAAACTAATCGGATGTCAAGTCACTCGCCATTTCAGCTATTACATCGAATAAGATAGAGAGCAAGTGACTTTACATCCGATTAGTTTTGATCGGGTTTTCAGAAACCGGCGGTAAATCTATTACACAAAGAAAAACAAACAAGATAATAGTGACATGTTAACTGTCGACGGTTAGAGCTATCGGGACATTGGACCACGCAGTAAAGTACGCAGTGTACGGCTTGTGCAAACCGCACATTATTAGTACATGTTCTCGCGGGTCAGCATTTTACGCTATGACGTGGTTTTCCGTCCAATTACATTCAGTTGACAACAACCTCTTAAACGACGACACGTCATAGCGCAATTCAACTCATAACATAACTTTACGATACATACCTAACGATTAAACAAGTGAACTTTTACAAACTATTTTACTAACAACAAACCACGCCTTTTTCTGCCGCCAAGCAGCGTTGCTGTGTTTCGGTTTGAAGAGTGTGGTTGCCGGTGTAATTACAGGCACATGAGGCTTAACATCTGTATGCCTCAAGTTGATGGACGCAGAGCAGTGCATCGTAGGGCACGTTCTTATCGTGCGTGACTTACAAGGCAATGCTTTGTTATAGGCGATGGTTACCACTTAACATCAGGTGGGCCATCTGCTTGTTCCATCAACTAATTGTATAAAAAAAAAAAAACTCTATAAGATTGTAGGATACAGACCCTACACGCAGGTAATATGCTTTTTTATGTGATTATTCTTCTTCCGCTTCCGCGTCTCCCGCTAGCTTCTGAGCTGTCAGGACTGTCTCATCTATCAACTAACCTCCTGCTTCCGCTTCTCGATCCTAGCGGCCTTCCGCTCGGCGAGCCGCTTCTCCCGCTCGTGCGCCAGCCTCTCGTTGAAGGCGGCGAGGCGCTGGTGGTGCGCGGCGCCGCGCTCCGTGCAGAGCCGCGCGAGGAACTCCTCGCGTTGCGCGCTCATGCGCATCAGACGAGTGCTGGTGCAAACGTCGCGGGCACGTGACTCTGTAAGGAATATAAATTACAAGCTGGTGCCCGCTACTTCGTCTGCGCAGGATTAGTCACACAATATCTTTATAAATTGTAGCCTATGTGTTATTCTGATAAGCTATATTATTGTAAAGTTTCATTAAAATCCATCCAGTAGTAACAAACATCCATCCATACTTACAAACTTTCACGTTTATAATATTAGTAGGATAATTTTTATTAGTTTATTTTTTATTTTTATCACTTTAGGAAATCAAAAATATTTTTAATATAGTCCCAAAAGTTATTATCCGAGTGGGATTTGTACCCACGTATATGCGCTGTCGCTTATAGGTTCCAACTTAGGCCTTAGGACATTGGTTTCTTTGCAGTTGGCTACATTTTTTAAATCTCTAGGTCCCGGGGGAGGGCAGCTGCCCCCCCTACCCTCTCTTGAAATAATTCACCGCGACACTGCGTTATACGGCGCAGATATTCCGTGTCAATGAATTACATAATTTTATGAACTTACTAATTATGCATGCAGTACAGTCCTTATTTTAATTTTAAGAAGTTTACCTACCTAAGTACCTACATACTATATACATTTTGTGTTTAAGTGCAACAGCTCGAGTCAGTGCCAACATCGACACAAACCTTCCAAGTTTCACGATATTGTGAAATTGAATACTGTAATTATTCAAAAATATCTCAAAATTGTTTGCCCTCATTGGGATCGAACCACAACCCACATAGTAAGCTGCTTACCAACTGAGCAGTCGCCAAGTCGCAAATGAAAAACATGAGGATAAAAAAACTTCCCAATCAATTCCTAAGGTGGCTTTAACCTATGACCCACTAGCACCATCAGAGATACCTAAAAGAAACAATTTTTTATTAAGAATGTTCCTCATTCATGTCTTCAAACATCTAGACTATACAAACCATATTTTCTATTTCAAGATAAAAATTAGATTTTGTATATTAAAGCATGCAAGAGGATTATAATTTTTAAGTGAATAGTAGTTTATGTCTTACCAATAAGCTGCGCAATGCGTTCCTTCTCCTGCGTCTCCCAGAATGCTTTGTCGGCGACCTGTTTCTCCTCAAGGCTCTTCTGGAGCAGAGGAATCTCCTCCAAGCGCTTAGCTCTTTCGAAGTAGTCCACCTATGTAGCATTTTCAAACAAGGTTACATAAGCCATGTACATCACTACATAGTATGAAACAAAGTCGCTTTCTCAGTCCCTATATCCCTATGTATGCTTAAATCTTTAATACTATGCAACGGATTTTGATGCGGTTTTTTTTATAGAAAGAGTGATTCAAGAGGAAGGTTTATATGCATAATACAAGCATAATATAGTAGAGAAACACTGATAATTTTAGAGGTTTCTAATGTGATGTCGTAATTAAACACATATTTTTGCGCTTACATTGCAAACGCTGGCTGAACCCTATGAGATAGATCAAAATAATGTACTACAGTATTGTACACCTTAAAAACGTCTACAAAGAAGTCCGTGATGGTATATGTCTATCTCTCAGGGATAACCCACAATAACCGGGCGAAGCCGGGGCGGGTCGCTAGTACAAAATAAACAAGAGACAGTAGAGGTATCTGCAGACTGTTGCAAACTATCTAGTGATAGCTCTAGTGTGGTCCCCACACTGGCTGCATTGCCATGCTGAAAGGCAATGCTAATGGCTGAGCCAGATACTCCTAAACTTGACGTTTTATCCACAAAATGTGACTAGCTGTGACGGCGGAGGGGTCAAAAAATCATTAAATTCGTGTGACGTAATTTAATGGATGGCCCAATGAGTATTTTACCTTCTTCTCCTGAGACTTGAGTCGTGCTTGCAGCTCGCGACGTTCCTTCATCAGCTCCTCAGCTTCGCGCTGGGCGATGGCTTCGGCGTCCATCTTCTTCAGATCCTGGAGCAGTAACAATTGGATAGAGATAGTTCACTTGCCACATTATGTTTGACTAAGGCATCTTGGTTCATGGCTAGAAGTGACATTTGATTAATTGCTAAAAGCGACATTGATTCATGGCTAAGTGACTTTGGTTATGACTAAGTTTATTTGTATAAGCTCATAACTAGAAGTGACTTTTGTTCATATTTAAAGTAGACTTTTTTTTTATACAACCAGCTGAGCAGATGGCCCACCTGATGTTAAGTGGTAACCATCACCTATAACAAAGCATTGCCTTGTAAGTCCAGCACGATAGGAACGTGCCCTACGATGCACTGCCCTGCGTCCATCAGCTTGAGGCATACATATGTTAAGCCTCATGTGCCTTTAATTACACCGGCAACCACACTCTTCAAACCGAAACACAGCAACGCTGCTTGGCACATCTCCGGACGAGCCCTTCACAAAGAGCTCTACTACTCTTAAATACTTTGTTTTAAGACTAAATTACTTAGTTCATATGCTTATGATTATAAGTGACTTTTGTTCATAGCTTACTTACATACTTTGGTTATGACTATGTAACTTTGTTCATGTTCATGGGTCGAAGAGACATTTGTTTATTGCGAAAAGTGATTTTCGTTTATAACCAAGTTACTTGATTGCTATTCATAATTATAAGTAACTTTGGTTTATTGCTAAAAGTGACTTTGGTTCATGACTAAGAGCTACTTTGGTTCTAATTACCAATGAATTGATTATTATTATGGCTCTAACAGCCAAAAATTTTATCAAGGATAAATAAAGGACAGTACTTATTTTAATAATTATTTAAATGAGTTTGTATAGACATGAGGGTAAGTGCATTGGTCCATACCTCCTCATCCAACTTCTGCAACATCTTCTGCCCGTGCGCAGTCTGAGAGATGTGAGCCATCCGCTCCTTCAGATGCCTCTCCTTCATAGCGGCCAGCTCAGACTCGGCGCGACGCTTCTCTCTCTCCTCTCTCTCTTGCTCTTGGCGACGCGCCTCCGCTGCCGCCGCTACGCGCAACTGCTCTTCTTGACGTCTGTAATTAAAGATATAACTTGTATATTTTGTCTGTAACGCAGTGGAGTAGCCATTTCATTTACTTATTAATGTAACAGGTTAGCATGTAGATAAAATATTTTTTTGGTCTTAAATACTGTAGTGTATAACAATATACTATGCGCGCTGACTGGGCACGGTCGTGGGGGCATTCGATTCCAGGTGGCCATCCCAGGCAGACGTTACTAGAATTAAGTGTTTTATTTGGTACCCAAGCAACCTGTACAGTACAAATACTATGCTGCATTCATGTCGAGGCGTAAGGATAAGGCAGTCTAGAAGGCGATTCAGTACTGATACTGTTTACAGCGACCCTTCAAGAGATTTCAAAACATTAGCAGTCGCTTAGGCAACGAAGGGCATCGACGTCAGTGGGCAAGCGCTTTATTTTGTCGGTTCTCGTGGCTCCGCGTACTTGTTCTCGTGATTTTGCTGCACCAAGCCTTACTTACCAAGCCGTAAGTTTGTTGGCTGTTCTTCTAGGCTTGGCCGCGTGGAACTCTCACCTAGCGTCACCTAGCTTTAAGACGTTTCAAGGTGACCCCTGCGATTCCATTGAAGATACCTTTTGACTTTGACCTTGACATGGCCGCGCTGGTATACGTCCTGGAGGCAGAGCTACTACCAACTGAGCTGGTAAGGACTGTGGGGGCTGTAAGGCTGCGTTTCCACCAGAGATGTGCGAGGATGCGTAGCGAGGGATGTGTTTGTATAGAACCAATAGAATCGCTTCATTTACCTCGCCTCGTTCAGCACAGCTCTGGTGTAAACGGCTCAGCGGAGCTAGATTTTTGCGCATACAAAACAAGCGAGGGATGTGTGCGAGGGATGTGTACGAGGGATGTGTACGAGGGATGTGTTGCGAGGAATGTGTGTTGAGAAGGATGTGTTGCGAGTTTGCGAGGTTTGACACATTTCACAGCTTCGCAACGCATCCTCTCACCACACATTAATGCGCATTTTCACAGCTCCGCTACACATCCTCGTAGGCACATTTTCATCGCACAGCTTTGGTGGTAACGCCCACACATTTTCACAGCACAGCAAGACATCCTCGCACGACACATTTCCATCGCACATCTCTGGTGGAAACGCAGCCTAAGATCCGTTATTTACCTGAGCTCCTCCTCCTCTCTAACAGTGTTGAGCCGCTCGATGTACTCCTTCCGCTCCTCGATGATCTTGTGGCGCTGCAGCACGCGGTGGTGCTCCGCGTGCTTGTTCTCGTGGTAGTGCTGCACCATGGCGGCGCGCGCGCGCTCGCGCTCCTGGCGGCGCCGCACGGGGAACAGGCTCTGGACCGCGCGGGTTAGCACCTCTGAGGCGCGGACTAGTTGCTCGCGGACCTGCGAATGTAACATAGTTTATTTTCTCTGCACAAAAGGTTATTGGCATCCATCATCATCATCTTCCTGCCCTTATCCCACGCTAAGGAGCTATCCATAAATTACGTCATACGAATTTCATGATTTTTTGACCCCTCCCCCGTCTTATCACATCAGCAGGCATAGCACGGGCAGAGGAAAAGTTGTCTTTCCACCGTTTTTATCTACTTGTCAGTAGAAATAAAGAGAACTATTTCTACTGACAAGTAGATAAAAACGGTGGAAAGACAACTTTTCCTCTGCCCGTGCTAGGCCTGCTGGTTACATTTGAGACACCGCCCCCCCTCTTCCTAGTGTGATGTCACATATATTACAATTTTACATATAAAAATTTATGAAATTAAAACAGCAATTCTATTTCATATTTATTTCCATTTAAATTCTATTTTAATAAAATGTTGTGTAAATACTTAGATATAAAATATTATATTTTGAAAAAATGTGATGTCCCAATTTGGGACCCCTCCCCACCCCTTGTCACACTTCGTCGACTCCCTCCCACCCCCTTAACGTGTGACGTAATTTATGGATTGCCACTAAGTGTTTTTTTTTATACAACTAGCTGATGGAACAAACTGATGGCTCACATCATGTTAAGTGGTAACCATCACCTATAACAGGAACAATAAAAAGTTCTTTCATTTTTTGATTTGTATCTAGAACTCAGTAAATATAATAGTTACTCCTAGTGTAGTAAGCAGCCCACTGACCTGTTCGGCTGGCGTGGCCTGAAGGATGGCGCCACCGCAGGCCTCATCCGCAGCGGAACACCACTCGCCACCACCGGCTTCCACGCCGAAGTGGACGCATCTAGAGATTAACACAAAATTACCACTATAAATATGTTTTGCACTATTTGTTTTTCGTAACGTCTAGCCTTTTTTGTATAGAGATTCGATAAGCGCCTCTATAGAGCGTGCTTCTTCTTTTCTTGTCGTGTCACTATAGTCGCTTAAACACTCGCTGCAAACTCGGTCATAAGTCATCTTAACACTAGTGTTGAGAGTACTAAGCGCGGGCGCATGCACGTTATCGATAAAAAGAATGACTCAGCGAAAGCGCCCGGTGATTGCGCGATCGGAGAGGTACTTCTTGTGGGTAGTCGGTATATGTATCGATAGTTCTTATCGACTCCAATAATGCACATCTCTGCGCTTAAACAAAAGGACCGTGCCGTTCTCCTAAGTGCGAGAGAGAGAGCAATATTGCTGTCTCGTTCCGATAATTTATGACCGAGACTGCAGCGAGAGTCTAACGCGACTATAGCCACTTTAACTATGTTTTGCACTATTTGTTTCTCGGTAACATATGGCCTTTTTTGTATAAAGATTCGATAAGCGCCTCTATAGAGCGTGCTTCTTCTTTTATTGTCGTGTAACTAGTTTCTTTCGAAAAAGTGTGGTGGAAACAGGATTTTAAGTGCGCCTGAAAAGGCTTCTTTCGAGCACTTGAAATATGCGTGGGGGTGCTCCATACAAAAAAGGCCTGACGTTACAAAAAACTAAAAACAAAACTCAGACTTGGGTACTGCAATTTTCATTTTTATGGAGACGTTAAATTTTTGGTGTTGGTGTTTTTAATAAAATAATGAGTAATGTTAATAAAATATATGTAAAATGTTTCCTAAAACTTTGATTTGAGTATACTTAAAGTATACTCAAATCAAAGTTTTAGGAAACAAAGAAAAAAAGGATCATCCTGTTTGTATGTTTGAATGTTTTTGTTTCGTCTAGACTAAAACAAAATACAATAACAAACAACTAGTTGCTCTTCCTCCATCCCTTTGCCATTACTTATGCTATATTATAGCAATGGTATTTATATTGGAGGTTATACTACTTCCTTATTTATACAAAGTGTTCTAATACTTGTATTTAAAACTTTAGGGGGTTAAAGTACCCATCAATATGAATAACTTTTTCTAAGGCACCAACATTGAGCCCGAAAAAAACATCTGTTTCATACAAAAGTTCAATATTTACCTGGCTAAAAAGTATGAAACAGCTGTTTTTTTTTCGCGTTCACAGTGTTGTTTCCTTAGAAATAGTGTTTCGTAAAGATGGCAATTTCCGAACGGAACTTTATCTATCATATTTAAGTATTTTATTACCTACCCCCATCTACCCAATTTCCTATCCATCACCAAAACCTGGGGGTAGACCACTTGACGTTTCTCCACCGGCCGTTCGAGTCGAGCTCCATATCGCTCCTCACAAAAATTCCGTTAAATAATCTTTCCACCGCGTAACACGGCAAAAACCCAAGTCCTAAGGAAAATCAGCGCCTTCCGCCAACATCAGCACATCATCGGAGTGGCAAGAGGAAAGTCGAAGACACCGCATCACTTCTTCCATCACGCAAGTCAAGACCCAGGTATTTCCTATCCTCTTTCACTTCAACAAATAGTTATTCATAAGTTTTGTAACCATAATTTAGCCTACAGGCTATTCTGCATGTATTGTATACTAAAACTAGCTGGTGCCCGCGACTTCGTCTGCGCAGGATTAGTATTTCGAGTAGCTTATTCGTGGCGTAGTACATATGTGTAACTCTAGCGGTTTTGGCAGCGCACGCCAGAATAGCTTGCAGATGGTAGATTTTTTCCTACTTACTTGACACTTATCGTCTTATTTTGGACAATTTACACAATATCTTTATAAATTGTAGCCTATGTGTTATTCTGATGTATAAGCTATAATATTGTAAAGTTTCATTAAAATCCATTCAGTAGTTTTTACGTGAAAGAGTAACAAACATCCATCCATCCATCCATCGTTTCGCGTTTATAATATTAGTATGTGGTGAGTGTGGTGTGATGTATAGTGGTGAGGCATATGCTGAGTCGAGACCCTTTTGCTGCTGCAGCACACAAACACCAACATACCAACAAAGTACTGCAATATCTATCTGTTTTGCCATTTCCTATCTTTTATTGTTTTGTATGTGTATGTGTGTTTTTTTTAGCAAATAAATGTCTGTCTATGTATTTAAAACCACAGACTTTTGCAGTAGAGCATAATGAATATCTTTATCCACATTTCACTTACTGGTTAGCATGGTCGACCCGGATCTGCATATCATTATGCCGGACGCAGTCCACCAGCAGCCGTTCCAGATGGAACAGGTCCTCGGTGCCGGCCAGCTCCAGCAGACGCGAGAACTGCACGCGCGCGTAGCACTGCGCCACTTGCCGGATGAGACGGACTAGAGCCACGTCGCTTAGTGCTACCGTGTACTGGGCCAGGGGCGAGTCTGAAGGAAAAGGAATAAATTACCAACCAAAATTATAGGTGAAGTGCGACATGCCTGGGTGATTCCCACCTATAACAATTTTATTTTTATTTATTTGACTCGTAAAAATATGATACACAAAAAAATACAGACAAAAAAGGCACAATAACAGTAACAAAAAATCATGAAATTCGTGTGACGTAATTTATGGATGGCCCAGATAGGCACCAGTATAGTAGCGAATGTGTATGCATTCCTGCTATACCGCTGCCATACTATGCAAGCTGAGTGGCGATGCGACAGCCTTCACAGCTCAGTTGGAGTAGCTCTGCCTTCTATGATGTAGGTTGTAGGTCTTAACACAGATGTAGCTGTGACAATCTGATTTATCAAACCGATAACCAACAACATAATCTCCCTCGAAGCCCTTGCCGTTTCAACATCTTTGCTTCAACGAGATTTGCATCGAGGAATTTAGCAAGTATTTTATTTACTAATTTTGGGAAAATAAAAAACTAACAGTGATATATAAATTAAAATAATTATATATTTAATATTTGAGGACATTCCACACAGCACTATCTCGACCCAAACTAAGCCAAAGCTTGTGATATGGGAACCAGATAGCTGGTATACTACTTATATACTTTTTTTTTGTAAATACGTACTTATAATATTATATAACACCCAGACAGAGAACAAACATCTATGTTCATCACACAAATGTTTGTTCTCGGTGGGGATCGAGCCCACGGCCTACGGCACAGAAGGCAGAGCTACTACCAACTGAACTGTGAAGGCTGTCGAATCGCCACTCAGCTTGCATAGTATGGCAGGTATAGCAGGAATGCATACACATTCGCTACTATACTGGTGCCTACCGTGACACCATTATTATCTATTCTGAGTTTTGACGACTTGTTTTTTTCGTATTTCGTTTTCCAGCGGGTTTTGTATGCAGATGCGACAAGCACTCCCATCCGGGCGTGACTAAAAACTTTCGTACTCAGGAAACAATAGGTGATGGTTACCACTTAATAGGCCATCTGCTTGTTCCATCAGCAAGCAGTCAATATTGTATTTTATTACATTGTAACAAGCATACAAAGGAACGGTAGGAACCAAACCGAAAATATGTTGCCTGTTCTTCTAGGCTTTGGTCGCGTGGAACTGGCACCTATATTCACTTAATTTTAAGACGTTTGAAAGTGATCCTTGTGATTTTACTAAATAAATACCTTTTTTATCACATCAATTCGAATAAGTTACACTTACTTATTTTCTCATAGAGGGTGATAAAAAGTAGAGTGTCCACCTCAGGAGCAACACTATTTTAAGCTCAAGTGAAGTACTTTGAATCCCTCGCTACGCTTACGATTCTACTCTAGAATTCTTTGCTCCGCTCTGGATTCAAAAAACACTCTCGCCATTAAAATAGTTGTTTGCTCCCTTGGTAAACAATCTACCGGCTTTGACTTTGAAGATGGACAGACCAGCTTAAAGATACAAGTTCAAAACCAGTTTTACGATGTGATCCGAAAGAATAGAAAGCGCTGAAGACAAGCAGACCAATCCAGTACAGGAAAGACATCTCCAAGGCGTGACCACGATCTTCAGTTATGAAGTGCCGACTACAGAGAGAAAAATACTTACTAGGCTCATCTTGCAGAGACTTGACGACTCCCTTTACGTTGTGGCTGATAGTGAGAGGGTCAAACTCCACTTCCAGCCACGAGTACAGCTGCTGCAACTGAGGCGATGCCAGCGCCACGACGTTCATGCGGACCACATCTGAGAATCAGGGGAAAATACATTCATAATGGGGATGCTAGAACATTGCTGTTATATACCCAAGGTCCTTCTTCGCTACTTTAGGAAGTTGAGCTAGCTGGGCCTCACCCCAGCTATCTCAACTCCTTGAAGTGTGTGTCCTAATATAATGTCCGCCTGTCACCAGGTTGTATCTCATGAACCGTGACAGTTACCATACAACAGACGTGATTTATTTGCCGTTTTTATAGATAATGGTACGGAGCCTTTCGTGCGCGAGTCCGACTCGCACTTGGCCGGTTTTATTACCTTTCAACAAGCTAGCCCTAGTGGGAGGCTGGGCCAGGCCGAGCAAGACAGCCAGTCTCTGCGCCTTTTCGACCGGACTCTTGTCTGTCTCCACGAAGCGATCAAACTCCGGGTGCAGGGAGGGTAACGGCACTGATAGAACAGCGACGAGAACTCGGCATGCCATTCTGAAAAGAATCAAATATCCTGTTGAAAGAACTGAGACTAAGAGCTGATTTCACCATACTTTGTTAGTTACTAATCAGGATTAACAGGCCGTTAAATCTAACCTTAGATGTCAAACGCGTACATTTTGACATATTTAACGGCCCTTTAAGCCTTTGTTAATCTAACTTATGCTATGTTAGATTTACAAAGGATTAAAGGGTGAAATCAGCTCTAAGCATTTATTCCTCTTGGGGTTCAGGAATCAATCCAGAAGGTACAGAGGCCCTATCCCTTTACATATTTGTACTCACTTAGTTTGGTCACAGATAAGAGAATACGTTTAGTCAGCAATACATTGGAACTTCATTCACACTGTTCTTCTAGGCTTGGTCGGGTGGAATTGGCACCTAGATTAATCTAGCTAAAAGACGTTTTAAAATTTTTCTTGAATCAATAGAAAAACCTTACATCTTAAATGACTGAAAATGAAACTGATTAAATGACTTTGTAAATTATTTATGGGTTATATTCAGAGATCCATGGAGCGTGCCATGCTCGGCACCAAGCATATAGACCGTGTTCCCAAAGTCGAGATTCGAAGACGAACAAAGGTCAATGATGTTGGGAATCGTATTACGGAACTAAAATGGAGCTGGGTCAGGACACTTGGCAAGGCGAGGTGGTGACAAGGCGCTAACTTAATGGCGTCCAAGAACTGGGTGTAGAAGCGTCGGCCGTCCAGCGGCGAGATGGGCAGATGATCTTACAAACATCGTGGGCAGAGAGAGGCCTATACCCAGCAGTGGGTGAAGTCTGTGGATGATGATGATACTTCACGATTTGGCAATTGGACAATTTGAGCAATCTCTAGATCGTTTGCAATGGTCCGCAGATAGCTCAATTGTTTCATGTGTATTTTGTACATTTTGTTGTCTGGTGCCGTGGCACAAGTCTCGATCAAAGCCCAAAGGACAGAAAACAAAAAAAAATTACTTACTTTTGCAACTCTTCCTGAGTGATGTTCTTCTTCATCTCCCGAGACAGCTGGAACAGCTTCAGCAAAGCTGCGGCATGGAACAGGCAGTGTCCAGCCTTCCAGAACACCAGAGCTAGCTTCCCGTAGTAGTTGGCCATGGTCTTGGCTACGGGAGACTTCTTGGACATGTTCATTAGGTTGTGGATGTCCTCAATGGCTTTGTAGGCTTCCTGTTAAGAGAATTAAATGTTTTAACGAATTGTTTTTAGGAGTAATTTTTTTTTATCTACTTTTTAAGGGACTTTGCGTCTTCAGACGATGTAAGTTCCATCGTATCTTTTAGGAGTATTAAAGCTCTTTTTGAAAGGCTTTTGCAGGGAAGTATTACCACATGCTTTTTTCTGCCGACAAGCAGTATTGCTGTATTTCGGTTTGAAGAGTGTGGCGTTTTAGGCATCTGTACACCTCAAGTTGATGGACGCAGAGCTGTGCATTGTAGGGCACGTTCCTATCGTGCGTTACTTTAAGAGGTAATGCTTTGTTATACCTATAACAAAGCATTACCTCTTAAAGTAACGCCAACCCAATGTTAAGTGGCATCACCTGATGCCACTTAACATTGGGTTGGCCATCTGCTTGTTCCATCATCAAATAGTATTCAAAAATAAAATTGTATTACAAAGAGCAGTTTCTACTACTATTTGAGTGTGAGCTTAAAAAAATTCATTATAATTTTCTTGCCCTTCCACTTCAGGTGGGGTAGATCGAAGCTTTTTTTTATTGGTAATTTTTTTATAGCTTTTTCTGACTGACACTATTCATAAGCGTGACTTTTGTTAATTTGAAATTAAAATCGAATTTCAAATTATTCGATAATAAATTTGTGTATTTGATCGGCATACCGGTCTAATGATTTAAATACAAGCTGGTGCCCGCGACTTCGTCTGCGCAAAAGTCACACAATATCATTATAAATTGTAGCCTATGTGTGTTATTCTGATGTATAAGCTATATTATTGTAAAGTTTCATTAAAATCCATTCAGTAGTTTTTACGTGAAAGAGTAACAAACATCCATCCATCCATCCATCCATCCATCCATACTTACAAACTTTCGCGTTTTTAATATTAAGTAAGATAAAAGTATTAACCTGCCACAACTCCATCTGTATAGCACTGTCTAGCTGGAACAGTCTGGTCTCCAAGTTCAGCTGCTGAGTCTCCGGCTTGGAGATGCTCACATTGCCAGTTTGGGATTGCTGAAGCAATAACAAAAGTTAGAAACCCACATAAACTACAAAGTTGTGATGTAAAATTTTGTGTATGCGAGTGCACGGTCCTATTAATTTTCCAACAACGTTTTATTTGACTTAAAATAGGAAATAAAAATTATTTTTCGAAATGGGGGAAGGCCTTTGCTCAACAATGGCACTATGGGCTAGTAGTAATAATAATAATAACTTCTTTGGATTAAAATGATATTCGTGCTGAAGCTTTGAAATGCATTCATAGATTCATAAATACATTGTTATAGCCTAAAAAATCTAGAAATGTGCAAGCAAGAAGACCTTTGACGGTCATCAGCCCCTGAACCGCCTTCTTGTGCCGTATGCCCTCTGGCTTACTCCTGCCTACCTATAATGGCAGTGAGGAATTAAAGCCCAGGTACTTTGAACAATGTTTAATTTAAAATGTTACAAAACGAAACGACTAGGTAGCAGTCGATTGCGAGCACACAAATATGGTAAATATATTATCTACACTAATATTATAAAGAGGTAAACTTTGTATTTTTGTATTTTTGTATGTAACGAATAGGCTCAAAAACTACTGGTCCGATTTCAAAAATTCTTTCACCATTAGAATGCTACATTATCCCTGAGTAACATAGGCTATATTATATTTTCAAAAAAATCAGGGTTCCTTACTAAAACTTCAATAATGTAACCCAAGGTGGAAAACAAAAAACCTTACATCGCGTGCGCTGCGAAAACTATTGAAGATAGAACAAAATAATGTACTACGATTTTGTAGAACAAGTTATCATCTACAAAAAATGTCGCGACAGCATATGTCTAACTATTATAGTTATGTCACAATAAGTGTTCTTTTATTATAAAAAATTAATTAAAATGCCTCCGCTAGAAAAGGGTCTTTATTTGTACCTTGGTATTAATCCTTATCCAAATAAATCATTTCATAATTAAGACGGTTTCAATATCTATAGATTAATTCTTAAATTTTTCAAATCGGACATTCCATTCAAAAGATATGACGAAATTAAAAATGTTTACGGGTCCACGGTTCACGCGCGGGGTGCGATTTCACTCACTCAAGGAGAAGCGCGTGCAAATGTATGAAATAAGTAGATGCGAGGCTCGAACCCACGGTCTAAGTTTATCCTAAAATGTTCAAAAAATTTATGACCACCCATGCGAAGCTGGGACAGGCCGCTAGTAGTATATATAATACTCACAGTGAGCTTGTAGATATCTTCCAAATGCTTCCTCAGCTTATCACACAGCTTCCTGAACTCCGTCTTCCGGGAGTACTTCAGGCAGAACTGGAAGGCCATGCGAGCGATGTCGTGGTACAGCGTCTCGACGTGAGCGTTTGTACGCAGCAGCTCCAAGCATTGACAGTAGGATTCCCAGAGGAATTTCACCTGGAAAACAAGGACACTTCATAATACTTGTAATGGTTGAACTTCACATAGCTATTTGGTATTATTTGCTTATTATTCGGCTTTATTGTGTAGAAGTCCAAATAATTCAAGCACACCACACATCATCATGAACAGTTATTGTATAGATAATGCGGGTATATGCGTATTCGTCTTGTTAGTGAAAAATAGGCAAATAAGGGCAATACGCGAACTAATTTTAAGAGTAGTAGAGCTCTTTGTGTGGCTCGTCCGAGGAAGTGGTACCACCTCGCCTTCTGCTGCCGCCAAGCAGCAACGCTGTGTTTCGGTTTAGGCACATGAGGCTTAACATCTGTATGCCTCAAGGTGATGGACGCAGGGCAGTGCATCGTAGGGCTCGTTCCTATCGTGCGTGACTTACGATGTAGTGCTTTGTTATAGGTGATGGTTACTACTTAACATCAGGTGGGCCATCAGCATGTTCCATCAGCTAGTTGTATAAAAAATAAAGAATAATACAACGCTGGTCTTCCGTGACGCCGAAGTATCTACGAGTCTAGTTTAAACTGAAAGAAGTGACATAAGAACATACCCATGGAGTAAGTATGGTCCGGTCAGACCTATCCTGCGCATCTTCCCCGGAGACTGCACTGAGCAGAATACTCTCCGGAGTGGCGAGGTTGTCCAGATCGTCGGTGTCGATAACGGCTTGTGTGGACTGCGCCCGAGCGGCTTCTGTGCGCTCTTCCGCCATTCGGAGGTAGCCTCTGAAAGAATGATGTTAAATTATAGAAGCAGATATACTTTAGGTAAAAAAACAAAAGTAGAGGTATACATATAGTACAGCCTTCACAGCTCAGTTGGTAGCAGCTCTGCGCGCCGTAGGCCGTGGGTTCCATCCCCACTGAGAACAAACAATTGTGTGATGAACATAAATGTTTGTTCTCTGTCTGGGTGTTATTATATTATAAGTATGTATCTATAAAAAAAAAGTATAAAATGTATTACATCAGCTATCTGATCCTCATATTACAACAAGCTATGGCTTAGTTTGGGGCTGGATAGTGCTATGTGGAAAGTCCACCATTTTTTTTATTTTTATTTATAGCGCAAGCACCTGAAGAAAAAATAATTAAATAACTCAAACCAATCAAATCTGAGTCATAGTCATAAGACACTCGTGTGCATATTTTTTTAATAGAATCTATTTTAGGGAATTCTGTTCGAAGCGCTACTACCGTTTTTACAACAATACAAATGTAATTATTCATTTTTAACATGAAATATAGATTTTCTTTTGGTGGCTTCTATTTAAATTAGGCTGGTTTCTAGTCACGCTGATTGTCTGTGCGTAGCAGTGGTAGGTAGCCTAATACAAATGGTATTTCCGCAATCAGCCATCAGCGTTATTTAGAAGAACATACACAATTCACCTATCAGTTCCAACGATCAACGTGACAAGAAAACCAGTAACATCTTTAAAAACAGTTGTACCTTATAACCTGCTCCAGCGATCCAACATTCACCGATTGAAACATATT
This sequence comes from Chloroclysta siterata, assembly GCA_932294275.1. NCBI lineage: Eukaryota > Metazoa > Arthropoda > Insecta > Lepidoptera > Geometridae > Chloroclysta > Chloroclysta siterata. Next base: position 10,551,965 of record OW028607.1, on the reverse strand, counting down.
TCTGTACTGGAACAGCCCCTCCTTCGCTATATGAGACTTGCGCAGATCCACGCACAGCTCCAGATACTTGAACATGATGGGCTCAAGCACCGACTCCGACCAGTTGTAAGCCCATTTCTTGTTGCGAAACACTTCCTGGAGGGTGTCCAAAGCCCGGGCTGGCTTTTCCAGGTCCATAAACTCTGTGATTCGAAGGATTTTATTGTCATCTTTAGGTAAGTATTTTTTTCTTAGACGCGTGACGCGACACTCAGACCGAGTGAAAGCAAGCGAAAGGAAGTGAACCAGCATTGCTGCCACCAACCCAAGGTCCTTCTCTGCTATTTTAAGGAGTTGGGCTGGCTGGGGTGAGGTTAGCAGGGTAACAATGCACAATACACCCCATTGCGGGACGTCCGTGCAGATCTTTTTTCCCCACCACAAATTAGAATTAGAATCTCTAATGCCTGCTTCATAGATAGAAGAAAGATTGTAATAGAACATTGTTTTGTAACAAATAATTGTTCTGGGTATGTATGTTTAGGTACCTTGTCACTTCTTCAGTGTCTATCCATGTCAGTTCTATTATGCCCTCCTTGTCTAACTACTGGCCAAATGAAATACAATCCGTAACCAGCCCATTTGGAGACCAGCAGAGCATGTTAAGCACATCCAAGGTCATAGTTTCTGATATCCATGACAAAGGGAACCAGCGTGGGGTAGAACTATCAATGTTTGTCCATATTTTTCAACAGACCATTTCATTTATGTAAAGCCCGCAGCTTATTCTATCCAGATAACTGATAAAATACCTACTTTATAATATATTTTTTTGTAAATTGGTACTTAAAATACAATATAAACCATGCACAGGATAAACATCTAAGTTCATTACACAAATGTTTGTTTGTGGTGAGGATCAAACCCAAAATAAGCAGAACATACAGAGCCCAGACTACCTTTATTGGATGTTTAGTGTTTATTGTAGCATGTTCTTTGACAATATTGAATAAAAACACTCACAAGAATCTCTATGATCTTGTCACTCTACTACTTTAGGTCCCTGGTTGTATTATCAAAAATAAATATTATGGTACATTGCTGGAGTTTATATTAAGGTACAATTGGGACCATTTCGGAAGGTTACTGTAGGCACAAAGTCATGACCAAGAGCATATTGGCTAAGTTCCAACTCAAGCTATTAAAAATTCTGACAATAAAACAGCTAGGACCCATAAGAACCGCTGAATACTAAACCGAAAACACCTTAGGGCTGGTAGGGGTCATGTATTTGTGTAAATTACGCAACATCTTCCTGTTTTGTTGAGAAGTAATGTTTTCTTTTGGGTTATGTTTTTGATGTAAACAAACTTTATGGATAAGAGACAGATAATTAATCAGAAGCTGCGGAGTGTTAGGGTCTACTATGTACAATTGCAGCAGCTTGGAGGCAAAGAACTTCTTGGATTCTTGAGTTGCTGCTAGGTCATCAAAGGGAGGACATGCAACGTGGTGAAATTCGTACACTTTGTACTTACCATTGGCCCGTTTAAGGGCATTTTCCGGTCTTTGACCGTATCTCGCCATATTTGCTAATACACTTTTCACTTCATCAACACAAATTTAGGCTTGCAAAAGCGAAGAAAGAAGAATAAATTGAATATTCTTCTCCACACACCGGCCCTCCCTGTCAACACGACGGCGGTACAATTACAAAATGGCGGAGAAAATTAAGTAAAAAAGTAAAAGTATGGACTCTGTGGTCCACTATTCTGCTAAATTATTTGTCTATGGTTATGTGTGCTCACTACTCGACACTAGATGCCACAATAGTAATAGTAATTACTATTTATTTCTCATAGTATTTCGCATATTTTATGATTCATAATAATTGATCGAGTGAGCGAAGCGAACAAAGATCTTAGTTTCAACTTGGGCGATTTGGCATTTTATGTATGTATGTATGTATGTATGTATGTATGTATGTATGTATGTTTGTCTGGCGATAACTTTAGAACCGTTGATGCGATCTGCATGAAATTTGATATGTCGATAGCTTGTACTTGAGAAATTTACTGGTAAGTATATGAGTAAAATCGGATGAAGGGTTTTTGAAATATGGGGTTTTTTAAGAGGGTAGAAATAAAAAAAGTTACATAAAAAAATCAAGTTACATGTCATATGAAAGGACTTTGTTTGGACATTCCAAAACAATTTTTACTTTTTTTATGGGACGCTCGGTTTTCGAGATAAAATTTAAAAAGTTAAATTAAGATAACCAGCGATCCAAGAGCTCCCATCTCTAAGAGTTTCGTTGACATCAAGGTTTTTCTACTGGTCGGCCAGTTCCTTTGATTTTTCTTATTTTTTTTTCTTGAAATAAATTAAGGAGGTACTCAGTTCTCATAAAATGGTGACGACGACCAGGTCTGATGATGGAGCCAAGGTCTGTTCAACGGAACTCTTCAATAAATAGGCCAATAGAGTTGAAACTTGGTAACCATACCAACTTAGTAGGCGGTAGTCAGAAAAAAGTCCAAAGATAATGTTTGGACTTGCCTCTGACTACTACCTACTCAAAGTTTTGATGCGTTCGTCGGGTCGCATCACGAGATCTCAGTTCGGGGCGAACTACTAGTTTCTATTTCTGTTTCTCGTTCTAGCTAGGTATTTGACACTAGATAGATGCCAGGGGCCTTATGCTCACTTCGAGCGAGATTATCTCACGGTGGAGATGACGTCATATCTCGTTCAATAACTCGTTGACCTTGCGTCTCGCATGAACTTTGAATGAGAAAATTGGGGAGTTAGATGGTGAGAATGGGGATAAATAGTTATCGAACGAGATATGACGTCATCTCTACCGTGAGATAATCTCGCTCGAAGTGAGCATAAGGCCCCAGAGCATAAGTTCTATCTTCAATAGTTTTCGCAGCGCACGCGATGTAAGGTTTTTGTTTTCCACCTTGGGTTACATTATTGAAGTTTTAGTAAGAATCCCTGATTTTTTTGAAAATATAATATAGCCTATGTTACTCAGGGATAATGTAGCATTCTAATGGTGAAAGAATTTTTGAAATCGGACCAGTAGTTTTTGAGCCTATTCGTTACATACAAAAATACAAAAATACAAATGTTACCTCTTTATAATATTAGTGTAGAAATACCTTTTGACTTTGGAACAAGGGTATTTTAGTGTATATTTGTAATTCTACACTTTTAATACCTAAATGTTATACATCAATGGAAGCCTTATTTATTCTTGATTTCAGTTATGTAATCGAGAGGGCGCTACCTTCGCGTAAACAACACTGTAACTCTGCTAAAAAAACCTTTTAAAATACAAATAACAATCTAACCAGTGCATAAAACATTACAAAGTGCAAATAAACGTCTAATTATCTAGTGATATTGTTATCTCAAGCAAAAGTGGCGAATAAACAATAATAAAGAAGTAACTTTATGACAGTGGAACAATAGTGGAAAGTGTTAATATAAAAGAAAAAAAAGCTCTATTTCATTATAAACAATCCAACAAGCTTTGATATTTACACAGAAAGTGCTGTGTTGTGTGTGATTAAACGAAATCAATCACAAAGTCTTACAAATAAAATTATCCAGCGATCATTTTATTCTATGACGGTGGATGATAAAACTTTACGCCAATAATTAACGAACTTTTTTAGCTTAAAAACAAAGGCTGTAACTATTGCCTAATTTCGTTATCCAGTCATTGGAACCAACAGCTCAGTGGTACGAGGCGTGGTCCGAATTAGGTCGCATCAGCGCTGACGCTAGTTCGAATCTACACAGAGTCAACAAACTTTTTGTGCTCAAAAACTGTTCCTCGAATACCAACGGCCAGTAGAGTACTCAACGCAAAGTAGTAAGAGACAACTTCCTGACTAGTGCGGGGCATACCGATAGAGGGCACTACGAGAAGAAGTCAACATGAATGAACAAATGATTGAAATGTTAAATGCACTAAGAACACAGATAAAAGAAGACAATCAAGAAAATTTAAAATTAGTAGAACAAAATATTACCCAAAGAATTAACCAAAACTTCGATGAAAAGTTTTGTCGAGTTGAAAAAGAATTAAACGAAATAAAAAAAACCCAGGATGAACATGAAAAGAGATTAGATGACTTTGACAAAAAAATTAGGCAGAGAAATATAATTATTTTCGGTACTACGGAAGAGGAAAGAAACTATCAAGAGTTGGAAGAGTTAGCACTCCAAATAGTTAACCTACAACTACAAATTGAATGCAATAAAACCGAAATTGAATTTGTTGGTCGAATGGGGAAGAAATCCAATAAACCTAGGCCAATTAGACTAACATTTACAACATATGGCAAAAAATTAGAAATTCTGCAAAATAAAAAGGCATTGGAAGGATCTGGGGCTTACATAAAAGAGGACTTCCCACCTAAAGTCCTAGAAATAAGGAAATCGCTACTTCCGCAACTAAATGAGCAAAGAGAAAAGGGGTTCAGAGCCATTTTAAAGTACGATAAAATTATTATTAAACAAAAGAATCAAGACAACCCAAACAAGAGAGCTCTCTCAAACAGTCCTTCTGGCAAAACAGAAGGAAACACTTCAACAGGTGCTCCGTCTCAAATGTCGAAAAAAACGAAGACTTCTGCTAGTATCAGACCAAAAACCCACAAAACTACACAAGGGACAAACCAACCCATTATTTCATTTATGAAGAAAATAACACACACTGCAAATAGTGGAACTGATATTCAAGAAGTACTATAGCAACCACAGCTGGCACCCAAAAATCTAGACATCAAAAAACAAACTACCACACACGAAATATACAAAACTACCGAAACAAAACACTACACTCAGCTCCCAATACGGGTGGTCTCCGAGGGAGTTCAAGACCACAACCCTTCATGCGAAGAAAAAATTAAAAAGAATAACCAAACTTTGAAAATATGCACATATAATGTACGATCACTAAAGGCGGAAAATAGAATAATCGAACTAGAATGCGCATTAAAAAACATTAACTATGACATTATAGGCCTGTCGGAAACTAAATTAACTGGACAATGCATACTCGAAAAAGAAAACTATATCATTATGTACAGAGGAGATAAAAAAGGAACCAACGGGGTTGGTTTTATAATTAAGTCTTATTTGAAGAAAAACATTGCAGACTTTCATACATTCTCAGATAGAGTCGTCAGACTAGATATGACCTTTGAGGGCACTACTGTATATCTAATTCAAGCATACGCCCCTACAGAAAAAGCCAAAGAAAAAGATATCGAAATATTCTACAAAGACCTACAGAAAGCCCTGCTAAGCACAGGAAAAAACACTATCATAATGGGCGACTTCAATGCGAAAATTGGATATCCTCTAGAAGAGGAAAAAAATATCTGCGGCAGTTATGGGTATGGTAAAAGAAACGAAAGAGGCGAAAAATTACTAAGCTTTTGTCATGAAAATCGGCTAACAATAACAAACACTTTATTCAAGAAACATCAAAAACAAAAGTGGACATGGAAATCCCCAGACGGCAAAACTAAAAATGAAATCGACTTTGTACTGGCCAGAGACAGAAACAAAATACAAAACACAGAAGTTATATCAGTAAAATCCTCTTCAGACCATCGGATGATTCGGGCTACCTACGAAATTAACACCAATATTAAAAGAAAGAGAACAAAATTCGGCCAAAGAAACAATAACTTCGTGCCAGTAGAAGTAAAGTCTCTACAAAATAAAATGGAACAACAACTCCCTAGTATAACAACTGGCGATATTAACCTACGCTACCAAAGTACAGTCGCAGCTATCAAAAGTTGCATTAAAGAACTACCTGCAAAACAGAAACAAAGCCAAAAATTAAATATAATAACTGAAGAAGTAAAAGTTATGATAGAGGAACGAGAAAGCCTAAAAGAAATATACCCAAGAACTTCAGAGCAAACACGCAGATTAACTTCGTTGCACAGAACAATAAAAAACAAAATAATATCAAACAAGAAAAAAACCAAGATGCAAGCACTAGAAATTGAACTGGACAAAAGAAGCTCTACCAAACAAACAAGGAAGTCATTCGAAAGCCGTAAGGAATGGATTCGATCAACTTTCACGAACGCTGGAAAAAACACAACAAATAGACACGAAATTTTAACGGAAGCTACAAAATTCTATGAAACTCTATACTCAGACAATATAAATCAAATATTAGTATCTCCAAATCCGAACTTATCCGCATCTCATCAGTCGATCCCACCATTCCTACCAATAGAATTAGAACGCGCCATACAGAATATGAAGAAAAACAAATCTCCAGGCGAGGACGGTGTAACTACAGATGCTGTGATTGCAATGATAAAGCCCCTAGCACCACATCTAACGATACTATTCAATATAATTTTACAAGAAGAGATAATTCCTGATGACTGGAAAAACTCACTTATTACCCTACTATATAAAAAAGGAGACCCTAACTTTATAGATAATTACTTACCAATTAGCCTACTGCCAACACTTTACAAGCTTTTTTCATCAGTTTTATTGTACAGAATAACGAAAGCCTTAGACGAACAGCAACCGCGAGAACAAGCTGGATTCAGAAAGGGCTACTCTACCACTGACCACATATTCACCCTAACGCAATGCATAGAAAAGTGCAACGAATACAATAAAGAACTTTATATAGCATTTGTAGACTACACAAAAGCGTTCAGGAACCATTGAGTATGTAAACGAGTATGTCTACCTAGGGCGAAGCATATCATTCCAAGACACTACAGTAAAAGAAATAGACAGAAGAATTGCTATATCATGGAAAAAGTATTGGTCGCACAAAGATATATTCAAGAGCAAACTACCGATCCATCTCAAGAAAAAACTCATGGATAACACCATACTGCCGTCATTACTCTATGGATGTCAAAGTTGGCCTCTGACAAAAGACATAATTTCTAAAATTAAAACTTTCCAGAGGGCAACGGAAAGATCGATGCTCGGCCTGAAACTAAGTGATAGAGTGAAATGTGACAATATCAGAAGCATTACAAAAGTAACGGACGCAGCGAGTATGCTCTGCAAACTGAAGTGGAAGTGGGCGGGTCACGTCTCTAGAACACAAGATGGGCGATGGAGCGAACGTATCCTACACTGGTACCCACGAGACGTGACACGCACAAGAGGACGACCGAGGAGGAGATGGAGCGACGATATAGTAGAGGTTGCCGGAAGAACGTGGACTAGAGTAGCACAAGATCGCCAACATTGGAATCGCATGGAGGAGGCCTTCATCCATTTTTGGGTGCCCAAATAATACTAGTAGAAATACTAGTACTAAATAATAGTAGAAATAATAAAATCATAATAATATAATAATAATAATAATACCTAAGTGAAACGAATAATTTGATTAATGTAATAATTGTTTTGGAAATAAAGGCTTTATTTATTTATTTAATTAAATAAAAAGCGTGCAAGTAAAAAAATTAAGGTTTAATAAGAGAAACGAAAATTGTGCCTAAACCGAAAAAAACAATTTTCTGTAAATAACAAACCATCTGACGCATATGTGAAAATTAAATGAAAAAACATTCTTTGCAGCTGTTTAATAATCCGTCAGACCTCCCAGGGCATTAGCCACGGCTCTACATCGGCGTGGCATGCTGAGTATTAAGTTATCAATTGTCGCCTGTGGAATTAGGCTCCATATTCTGGAAAGATGAGAAAAAAGTTCTGCTTCCGTGTTCAAATTTTGAGAAAGATCACTGAAAGCTCTTCTCCCGAGCAAGTCCCATGCATGCTCAATTGGATTGAGATCGGCGGACTGAGCAGGCCACTATAACATCGTGATATTGTGCTCGCTGAACACATTCATCACCTGCCTTGCGGTGTGTGCGCGTGCATTATCCCGCATGAACACGAAATCTTGGCCGAACTGCTGGTGGTGAGGAATGACCATAGGGTGCATAACCTGCTCAATGTATTGCTTCGCATTTAAATTGCCTCGAATCCAAACAAGATCAGTTCTTCCACCCAGGCGAATTCCAGCCCACACCATGATCGTTCAGCCTTAGTAAGGATGAACTTCCTGAGGATTTCGGAGTCGACTTTGGCGACCAGAGACTTGCCAAACACTCACTCTCCTTGAATTAGGATGAAATCAGAAGCGAGACCCGTCGGAAAACAGAACACGTGCCCACTGATTATCAGTCCATCGCAAATGTGCGTTAGCCCACAATAAACGACGCCCTCGATTTCCATGTCGCAGACCTGGAACTCTTAATGGTCTGCGAGCATGAAGATTGACTTCATGTTATCTTCTCCTGGCAGTTTGGTCACTGATAACCACTTGGTGCTGGGACTGGAGTCTTCCTACCAACTGGCGAGCTGTAATCTGGGGCTGCCTTCTTGCCGCATTTTGCAGAAATCGATCTTGTCTCTGGGTAGTGACCCTGTATCTTCCTCGGGGACGTTTGGTTACATCTCTAGTTACGCTTGGCTGTGTGTTAACAGCATCCGCCATATCGCGTTGACTGCGTCCAGCTTCCAACATACCCACAGCCCTAAACATTTCTTCCCGCGTTAAATGACGACGTGATATAACATCTAACGTCTCAAAACTTTCGAAAAAGTTGTTGATAACGGTTTTTCACAAGAAAAAAAATCGATACATGACAAAAAACACTCAACACTTTATGCTTACTCTGCGAACAAGTTAGTTTTTCCCTCCATAATTTGAAAAACTTTTGCTTTTTTGTTATATTTTTTTGAATTTCGAATAAATTATTTAATACTCTTCCAGCCTACATTTATAAATTTTTGCCAGTACTTTTTTTTACGAGTTTTCACAAATACTTGTTCCCTAGACTTTGTTGAGTAGTGTATTTATCCCCATTCTCACAATCTCTTTTTTTTTTCTCTCAATTTATGGCTCCTGTCCGTCATTCGACAGACAATCTTGCCAGTGTCAAGTGATAAATATTTATTAGTATAATGAATACTTTTTAGTCAAGTCAGTCCATAGTCAAGTCGGCTGTCATTTTGTTTTGAAGAAAATGGTGGCGGTTTTCTTCAAAACATTCGAAACATTTTCGGCCAAATCAGGATATCACTTATTACACTTTCATTCCAAATGTTTACACTTTGTGCTAAGACCTCAAGTAATGTTGGTTAAAATACCACCGAAATTACACAACACAACTCAAAATAACACTAGAAAAACAATTAAAATGAAAAACTATGTTGCTTCCAGAAATGTCAGAAAACGAATTTCGAATCTCACTCCTCAATTTTCTTATTTATACAATGTTCATGCGAGTCGCAACGTCAACGAGATATGACGTCATCTCCACCGTGAAATAATCTCGCTCGAAGTGGCCCCAGGATTCCATCAGCTAAGGTATCCAAATGTCTGGAATGTCAGTGTCATTTGAAATTGACATAATGCTCTACATAGTCAGTGGTGCCAGCTTATAGTAAGAGCCTCAGATTTAGTTGCTTGCTCAGGATTTAGTTGTTAATTATGAATAAATAATTTGAATATGATTATCATCAGCCTAATATGTCCATTGGTCCATTGGGCGTCCAGGAAAATAGTAAAGGCATATCAGCATATTTTTTTCTCTCTCTCTCTCTTATAATTTCTGGGAAGATCGATTTTGAGCCTTTGTACACACACCCTCTATACTAACTATATCAAGATTTTCTGGAAATGTATGGATGGAGAAGCAGCAGTGGATTTTTCAGGCAAATTAATGCTAATGATGATGACTTATTTCAAAATTTTGTAGGGTAAAATAAAAAGTAATCTGGAAACACTGCGCTGCCAATTTGGATTGCAAATTGTTTTCAACAGTTTGTTGTTCTATCTATATAATTTTGAAAGTTCCTGAAAAGGCAAATGAAACCAAAGTGAAGTTATTCATAAATTTCGAAAAGCGCTTTTGTACATAAATAAATCTGCCTTTGTATGTACATAAATCTACAAATTCATTCAGTAACCTTAGTAAAAATGCAGGTTGTGCTCAAAGTAATACTTTTTAGGGCTCCGTACACTATTTGCTACGTATCTCAGCAATATCTGATACTTCCCGATAAACAGTATTACCAATCTATCGGTGTTGAGCCTGGAGACTGCTGTGATTTGAGTATTGAGGACGAAAACGAAGGACGACAATGCACACTGAAGTTCAAGGCAAACGCACTATTCCTTCAGCCTTTTGTGAAGTGTTTGAGATCATTCGCATATAGGACAAGTGTTATAGAACACCTGAATAAATTGCGTGGATATCCGGCGAACGGAACAGTGCTGGTGAAGTTAAAACTGGAGCCACCGGATCAAGAAATAATTGACTATGCATGGTAAAATTTGATGCTATTTCTAGGAGACAATAAATAAATAAATAAATATTGGTAGACATTCCACACAGCACTATCTCGCCCCAAACTAAGCTAAAGCTTGTGAAATGGGAACCAGATGGCTGATATACTACTTATATATTTACTGTAAATACATACTTATAATATTATATAACACCCAGACAGAGAACAAACATCTATGTTCATCACACAAATGTTTGTTCTTGGTGGGGATTGAACCCATGGCCTACGGCACAGAAGGCAGAGCTACTACCAACTGAGCTGTGAAGGCTGTGAATAAGCCTTAGCATGCTTGTGGCTTGCTTGGTCATTTCCATATCCACCAATTGGCTTAGTTAAGCAATGTTCTGAGCAGTCACCTATTAGATGAGTGACTGTGTCATTTACATCTGACTGCTTCCCTCTTTCAAAGGGCATGTTCAGTTATTGATCTTGGCATTGATTAGTAGCCTCTTGATAACTGTGATTCCAGCATTGAGATGGTGTAACCAAAGTGGTAATGGGAATCAAGGCTTTGATAATCTTTTTACAGTCTGTATTACTGTTACTTTTTCATTTCTGTTATTTATAAATGTATGAATGGCATGGCAATGCTTTTTTGAAGGTGATGGTTACCACTTAACATCGAGGCCATCCGCTTGTCCAATCAACATCATAAGATGTATAAAAAAAACTATTATATTTTGGCTTCTCAGTAAAGCAGCAGATCTGTGAATAAGCAGATAAGGAGTAGAGCTCCATAAAGATCTTATGATCATAATAGTTGTCCTCCATCTTAAGATCTTATGATCACAATAGTTGTCCTCCATCTTATACTATATAAATTCTGTTGCATATTCTTCTAATCTTAATATAATCTTTTTTTCAGGAATGACAGAATGCTCAGACTACTATGGACCAAATTAGAAATAGAAAATGCATTTTCATGGCTGTCAACCTTGGGTGGAGCGTATTCTGCCTTAGGAGATTATTTTGATCACTGTGTAAGTATTGCCTGCAGAATTACACTCCTAGACATAGGCCTTCCTCTATACATTTCCAGGAAGAACGATTCTGAGCCCTCTCTATACATCAACTTCCCGGGAATCTCACAATGTTGTCAGTCTATCTATCGGAGAGGAGGGCGTCTCACAGGCGCTTTTTCTAGTTTGTAGTCGCCATTCGAGAATCTTTATTCCCCAGCAGTTGTCTAAGGTTGTGTAAGTATTCTAATGAATAAGTAAACAGCTCTCAAAAGAGTCACAAGTCAACTGGCCCCTTTATGACGTCACTCGCGACCATTACGCGGCAAGTGTGAATAGGTGCTGATGTCAAATTAATCTAGGCTCACAAAAATCTGTTGAAAAAATAATGCTTAAAACTAATTTATCAATGGATAGTGAAACGACAAAGTGCTGTTTTATTTTCGAAAAATTTTTCTAAACTATTTTCCTGTCTTATAATCAATACCGAAGTACCTAGCTGTGATTTATGCACATCAAATTAAGATAACTAGTGGTTCGCCCCGAACTGAGATCTCGTGATGCGAACCGACGAACGCACCTAAACTTTGAGTAGGTGGTAGTCAGAGGCAAGTCCAAACGTAATGTTAACGTAACCTACTAACTTGGTATAGTAACCAAGTTTCAACTCTATTGGCCTATTTATTGAAGAGTTCCGTTGAACAGACCTTGGCTCCATCATCAGACCTGGTCGTTGTCATCATTTTATGAGAACTGAGTACCTCCTTAATTTATTTCAAGAAAAAAAAATAAGAAAAAGCAAAGGAACTGGCCGACCAGTAGAAAAACCTTGATGCCAACGAAACTCTTAGAGATGGGAGCTCTTGGATCGCTGGTTATCTTAATTTAACTTTTATTATTTTATCTCAAAAACCGAGCGTCCCAAAAAAAAAGTAAAAATTGTTTTGGGATGTCCAAACAAAGCCCTTTCATATGGCATGTAACTTGATTTTTTTCTGTAACTTTTTTTATTTTTGCCCCCTTAAAAAACCCCATATCTCAAAAACCCATCATCCGATTTTACTCATATACTTACCAGTAAATTTCTCAAGTACAAGCTATCGACATATCAAATTTCATGCAGATCGGATCAACGGTTCTAAAGTTATCGCCAGACAAACATACATACATACATACATACATACATACATAAAATGCCAAATCGCCCAAGTTGAAACTAAGATCTTCGTTCGCTTCGCTCACTCGATCAATAAATGACCAGCAGGGTTCTTTTGAAACATTCGGAGACGTCATCAGTATCTGTTTTCTTCGCTTATAAGCAAAAAGAGAGCAATCCAGACAAATTTTGAGCTTTTTTTTAATACAACTCTCTCAATGGACCAAGCAAATGACCCTCCTGAAGTTAAGTGGTAACCATCACCTATAACAAAGCATTGCCTCGTAGGTCACGCACGTTAAGAACGTGGCCTACGATGCACTGCACTGCATCCATCAACTTGAGGCATACAGATGTTAAGCCTCATGTGCCTGTTATTTCACGGACGACCACACTCTTCAAACCGAAACACAGCAACGCTGCTTGGCAGCAGAAAAAGGCGTCACCTAACCTATCAGCGTCAACCTAACGTTGATCGAAAAATTGAAGTTTTTGTTTTCATTTTCAGGCCGAAGAAGCAGGAAGGATATCAATAAGACAGTACAAACTCTCCAAAATGCTCGGTGATGAAGGTCTTGCTGCAAGAAGCCAACTCTACACAGCATTGGCACTCTCCCAGAAAGGCAGACTCCGTACCTCAAGACACATAGTCAGGACTATAAACGCATTTGCCATAAAAACTCGGGATCGTAGACTGAATAAAATGTGCCAGGGCGTTTGGGCGAAACTGAAGTATATGAGGTTGTTGAAGAATGTTGGCGGCTCGCACGGAGATTTTGTGAGCAGTTAGAATTGTTAGAGCTGATTTCACCATGCTCTGTTAGTTACTAATCAAGGATTAACAGGCCGTTAATCCTTACCTTAGATGTCAAACTCGTACGTTTTGACATATTTAACGGGCCTTTAATCCTTTGTTAATCTAACAGAGCATGGTGAAACCGGCCCTTAGCATGTCACAAGTCACGATTTTTACACCGATCAATGGTTGGTAACGTACAAGGTGTAAAAGACTGCTCTGGAAAACTAAAAGGGACTAGATCTTACTCCCACCAATGAATACCACCATGGTTTGAATACCACCGAAAAAGACAAGCTGATTTTATTTTTCTTATCTTGGTTTCTGAATGAATGTAAAAATTGGATTTGTTTCTCCTAATTAATAATATTAGCATTCGTAATATTTGCAGGAAGTAGGATAGCAGTGTCAAGACTAAGCCCTTCTTCTTCTTTTTTCACACCATTCGTTTGTGCTAAGGTCTAACATTGGTGAAATTGCGGGCAACACTACAAGGCCATACAAATAAGGATTGAATTGAAACCTTTTTGCTCAGAAAGTTGCAACCCCCTTTGTATGTGGTGTTGAAGTCTGCACGAAGGCATGTTTTATAGAAAAGTAGAACAATTTTAGTTCTGATATATCGGACAGCAGAATCCATTTTGAATCTGACACAATCTGACAATCCTCAGAGATAAAGCCATTTTCGTCTTGATAAAAAGCTTATTTATATTTTCATTTATTAAAGACCCCATAGTATTAAAATTTAAATACAAAACGCATGGTAACCTTCAGTTTTCGGCAGTGGTCTTTTTACACCCTGTACAATTTACCGTAAAGGAACCAAAAATAGCTAATTAGTCAAAATATATGAAAATCTAGGTGGTGCTGTAATAAATTGTTATTTGTTAAAGATTTGTTTTTATTGTATTCGAATTTCAGGGTCTCTTCAAACCGGGATGGGTCTATTATGTAAAAACCAGTCGTAGCGACAGCTGCTGTAGCAGTTAAAAGATTCTTTGCTTGTTGAATTAACGAATCTAACCGCTCTCGCTATTGCTGTTTGTCATGCTGTCAAAATAGTTTATATTAGTACCTACATACATTTTTCGTCCGAGGACACGACAAAACGTCAATCGACTGGCCCAAGGCACCCAAGGTTGGAAAATTTGATGAATAAACAATTAGCGACTCTTTTCAATGTATCGCTGTCGCTATGGATTGTTCCTTTAAAATAGTATCGCCGCTCCTGACTCCTACTTAGTCGCGACCTTAGATCATAAATCTATGGTCGCGACCAATGACAATAGGTAGGTAATATAATCACTACGTTGTCGTGACTACTTGCGACAGATCCGCGACGTACTTAGATAGGTAATATTTATTTCTATGTGAGGAAGCACCACAGAATAAATAGTAGTAGGTGGTTTACCTGATTTTGAGCGTAGTATACAATACAAACTACTACAAAATGTGGGTTGAAACTTTTTTTATTTGGACGTATTATGTACCCTATCTACCTCTACGCCTCTACTTACCCCTATGACTTACCCTCTTACGGCCGTTCTTCTTCTTCTCTCCATTTATGGCTCCTGTCTGTCATTCGACAGACAATCTTGCCAGTGTCAAGTGATTTGTATTGAATAAATACTTTTTTGTCAAGTCAGTCTATAGTCAAGTCGGCCGTCATTTGTTTAGATTTTTCTCTGCATTTATGCCTCCTGTCCGTCATTCGACAGATAATCTGAAAGCTCGATCAAACGTAGGTAATCGTATGTCAAGTCACTTGCTATTTCAGCTATAACTTCAAATTAGATAGAGATAAAGTGACTTGACATCTGATTAGGTTTGACCGAGCTTTCAGAAACCGGCCGTAGGTATGTCAGTCATCCCCAAATAATATTAAGTAGGGGACGAATACCGTGCCTAAAGATTGATGTTAGATTTTGTTTTTGAAAATATGATCGGTTACCTTGCCGTCTGTATTATCCCACGCAGTGCACGAGGGCGTGCCCTGTGTCATTGCGGTAATTAAAGTAAAGGTGTAATGTGCGTGTATGTAATTGAACCGGGACCCATGCCTTTTAAATCGGCACCTTTTTTATTTGCTTAATTATTCGGCTCGTAGAAGACCGAATAACTCGAAAGCACTATCCACAAATCACGAACAGTGTATTGGTGTATTTGCGTACATATTCGTCTTGTTTGTGAAAAATAACCGAATAAAGTCGCTACACAATGTCGTATTAGAAAATAAGACAAATACCTACGTGAACTGTTACCCTGTTAGTTCATTAAATTGCAGAGCTATTGCTCATTGGTTATGGAGGTGGGCGTTGAGACTGCATCACAGTTTATAACTTTCGCAGTTTCATCGTTATTTTGTAACTTGTGCACTTTGTAACTTTGTTCTGAATAAATATTACTGATTACTGATTACTGAACTAAAGAGTAGTAGAGCGTTTGTGGAGGGCTCGTCCGGGGAAGTAGGTACCTACTACCACCATGCGTTTTTCGGCCGCCAAGCAGCTTTGCTGTGTTTCGGTTCGAAGAGTGTGGTTGCCGGTGTAATTACAGGCACATGAGGCTTAACATCGGCACAGATAAGATAATACTAGTATGGAAATCCATGACATCGGTATGCCTCAAGTTGAAAAAAAAAACGAACACCAATAGCGTTATGAAGTGACACCATGACAATCATATTGTTAGTACGAATAATATTTTACAGCAATGATTGCATATTTAATTTACGCTTGCCTTTCGCGAGATACGTATTAGGGCTTATGGTCTATATTATCAACTATTATGCTCATAGAAAATATGGCTTTGAAAACAATTAGATGTTTAAAATGTACCTAAGTAGGTACTCCGTACCACCGTTATCACAGTTTTAAATCTAAAAGGTACCTAATTTAAATTACCTACCTACGTCATGAAGGTTACATACCTGCATGGCAATAAGAAATAATAATAATATATAATAAGTGTTCTTTTATTTAAAAAAAATAATTGAAATGCCGTCGTTAGAAAAGGCTCTTTATTTGTACCTTGGTATTAATCCTTATCAAAATAAATTTCTTCATATTCAAGACTTACTGCAATATAGGTATTGCAGTAAGTCTTTATATAACTTTTTGAATTATTCAATTCGGGCTCTCCATTCGAAAGATATCACGAGTTCAAAAATGTACTTACCATTAGAAAAAAGTCGCCGCTCACTCTGCTCGGATAACTATGCGATGTCGGCATCGCTGGGGTACGATATTTATGTCTTAATGAATCTAAAGAATCCACAATAAAGTGTATGTTTTAAAATTTATAATTTATTAAATTTTTGTTAAATTCCCGTGCGAAGCCGGTACGGGCCGCTTGTTAAATTAATAAATTCAGTAAACATATTAAAAGTAGGTAATAAAACAGGTAACTTCAAAACAATTTTTAGGGCTTCGATGGAAAATACGGAATAATACGGAAGATAAGGAAAATACGGAAAACTTTTAAGAACACTTGCTGGCTGTCAGTCAATACCCTGTTTTTTAAGGAACCCTTACGGCCGGTTTCAAAACGAATCGGATGTCAAGTCACTCGCCATTTCAGCTATTACATCGAATTTGAGAGAGAAGTGACTTGATATCCGATTAGTTTTGATCGGGCTTTCAGAAAACGGCCGTTAATCTGAGTTTTGTTTTTTGTTTTCTATAAAGTTAGGCCGTTTTTGTATGGAGAATCGTGAGTTATCCTTTTGTAGGTTTTATTTTCACTTGATTTAGGACAGTAAATATTTAAACTATTTTATGCAAATCGATTATTTATTTAAGATCTGAAAATTGGCACCGGCACTCATTGAAAGGGATAAGCGCTTGCTAAGAAACATTTTTCCTAAATACAATCCGCCAGGTTTGAAATGGAATGGCACAGTTTGTATGGAAATAGCTTCAAGCGAATGAAGTCGCGGGCGATTGCACTAATATAAAAAGAAACAAAATCAGGCTGTAGGTCGTAAGCACTTATAAATCTCTAATACTATAAGACTCAAAGTCCTGACTGACTGACTGACTGACTGACTGACTGACTGACATATAGACAACGCACAGCCTAAACCGCTGGTCCTAGAGACTTGAAATTTGAGGAGTACATAGCTCTTATGGCGTAGAGGTGCACTAAGAAGGGATTTTTGGAAATTCAACCCCTAAGAGTGTAAAAAGGGATGAAAACGTTTGTATGAAAAATTGTATTCCTTGAACCTACAAACTTGAAACTTGGAGTACATATACTTCAAAGCAAAAAAATAGGAAAGGCATTTTTAGTTTTGTATAACTACCCTTAGTAAATGTGCAAAGGGATGTAAAAGTTTGTAAGGGAGTTTTTTGACCGATGGTCCTAGAGACTTGAAATTTGAAGAGTACATAGGTCTTATGACGTAGAGGTATACTGAGAAGGGGTTTTTGGAAATTCAACCCCTAAGGGTGTAAAAAGGGATGAAAGCATTTGTATGAAAAATTGTATTCCTTGAACCTACAAACTTGAAACTTGGAGTACATATACTTCAAAGCAAAAAAATAGGAAAGGCATTTTTAGTTTTGTAAAACTACCCTTAATAAATGTGCAAAGGGATGTAAAAGTTTGTAAGGGAGTTTTTCGACCGATGGTCCTAGAGACTTGAAATTTGAAAAGTACATAGGTCTTATAACGTAGAGGTGTACTAAGAAGGGGTTTTTGGAAATTCAACCCCTAAGGGTGTAAAAAGGGATGAAAGCGTTTGTATGAAAAATTGTATTCCTTGAACCTATAAACTTGAAACTTGGAGTACATATACTTCAAAGCAAAAAAATAGGAAAGGCGTTATTAGTTTTTTTAAACTACCCTTAATAAGTGTTCAAAGGGATGTAAAAGTTTGTATGGGAGTTTTTTGACCGATGGTCCTAGAGACTTGAAATTTGAAGAGTACATAGGTCTTATGACGTAGAGGTGTACTAAGAAGGGGGTTTTGGAAATTCAACCCCAAGGGGTGTAAAAGGGTTGAAAACTTTTGCATGAAAAATAGTATACCTTGAACCTACAAACTTGAAGCTTGGAGTATATGAATTTTTAGGCAAAAAAATAGGAAAGGCATTTTTAGTTTTTTATAACTACCCTTAATAAGTGTGCAAAGGGATGTCAAAGTTTGTATGGAAGTTTTTTAACCGATGGTCCTAGAGACTTGAAATTTGAAGAGTACATAGGTCTTATGACGTAGAGGTGTACTAAGAAGGGGTTTTTGGAAATTCAACCCGTAAGGGTGTAAAAAGGGATGAAAGCGTTTGTATGAAAAATAGTATTCCTTGAACCTAAAAACTTGAAACTTGAAGTAAATGTACTCCAAAGCTAAAAATTAGGAAAAGCATTTTTAGTTTTTTGAAACTACCCATAATAAGTGTGCAAAGGGATGTCAAATTTTGTATGGGAGTTTTTTGACCGCTGGTCCTAGAGACTTGAAATTTGAACAGTACATAGGTCTTATGGCGTAGAAGTATACTAAGAAGGGAATTTTGGAAATGCAACCCCAAGGGGTGTAAAAGGGTTGAAAACGTTTGCATGAAAAATACCTTGAACCTACAAACTTGAAACTTGGAGTATATGAACTTTTAGGCAAAAAAATAGGAAAGGCATTTTTAATTTTTTAAACTACCCATAATAAGCGTGCAAAGGGATGTCAAAGTTTGTATGGGAGTTTTTTAACGCGTGGTGCGATTGACTTAAAACTTGAGGTAAATATACTAAGAAATAAATAATGAATGACGCTTTTAACTTTTGATAATTCCCCTGCAAAGGGTTCATCAATCAATGACTGTGTAGCGCAACACTAGCTGCGCACGCGCCCATCCCTAACGCAACCGGTCCTGGACGACAGAGACGCATGTTGCGGCGCGCGGGGAGCGGACCCCAGCCGCGGAGCGCAGTGAACGCGAGCATCGGCAGTGCGACGCAACCCCGCTTCCGCGCTGAACCTACGCCGCTTTGCCTCGCATAACTCCCGCCAATTTCGTTCCCTGCTATTCATACATGCATGGTATTACATTGTATACAGCCCCTCCGCGTTCCGCGTTCGCCAGTAAAGCTGTACTTACCTATCATTTACTTTACCATAACGCTTTGGCATTACACGATAGATATAGTGAATGTGAAGACTGCGTGTATTATTTAGTGAGCATCATACCTATCCCACACGTAGCTTCTCCACATATTGGTGACCCCGACGTGATTCTCCGTGGGCGTCAGCGCTTCATCTGACGCCGAAGAAGGATAATGGCTGGAGGCCCTGTGGAGACTACCGCGCACTCAACGCGCGCACGATTCCCGACAGGTATCCGATCCGGCACTTAGAGGACTACAGCCACAAACTTTCGGGATCAAAAATTTATAGTAAGTTGGATCTCGTAAAAGCTTACAATCAAATTCCAGTTTTCAAAGATGACATTCCGAAGACTTCCATCACGACGCCTTTTGGCATGTATGAGTTCCCATTCATGACGTTTGGCTTGAGAAACGCGGCCCAGACCTTTCAGCGGTTCGTGGATGAAGTTTTGCGCGGTCTGGATTTTACATACGCTTATATAGATGACATCTTAGTATTTTCTAGAAACAAGGAGGAGCATCTGGATCACCTAAGTCAGGTTTTTCAACGGTTGGCGGAGTACGGCCTGCTTCTCAACGAATCCAAGTGTGTTTTGGGAGAAAAGCAGGTACAGTTCCTTGGTTATACTTTGACAGAGTACGGGACGTGTCCTATAGACGCCAAAGTAAAGGCGATACAGGATTTCCCACCACCCACTACAGTTAACGGTTTGAGAAGGTTCCTTGGTATGTTGAATTTTTACAGACGTTTTATACCAAACGCAGCCACAGATCAAGCACCCTTACACGCCATGATTGCCGGTCCTAAGGTGAAAGGGACTCAACCCCTTTTATGGACTCCTGAACTTCGTGAAGCTTTTAGTAAGTGCAAGGATAGCATAGCTCGCTCCACCCTACTTGTACATCCTGAACATGACGCACCCCTCGCCCTCGTTACTGATGCATCTAACACAGCCGTCGGCTCGGTGCTACAGCAGATGGTTGACAACGACTGGCAACCACTCGCTTTCTTTTCGAAGAAGATGAACAAGGCACAGACGAATTACAGCGCATATGACAGGGAGCTTTTAGCAATCTACGAAAGTATCAAGCACTTCCGTTTTATGGTTGAAGGAAGACATTTTGTGGTGTATACAGACCACAAACCGTTAACTTTTGCATTTGGTCATAAAGAAAAGCAATGTTCCCCGAGGCAATTTAATCACCTCGACTATATTTCTCAATTTACGACTGATATAAGATTTATTGAAGGTAAAAATAATGTTTCAGCTGATTTCCTGTCGCGCTTGGAGAGCATAGAAAAATCGCCTGACCTGGAGAGTCTTGCCAGAGCCCAGCAGGTTGATAGTGAGCTACAGGAAGTATTGGAAACTACTCCAACCTCTCTGCACTTACAGAAAGTTCCTGTCCCAGGTACAATTTTAACTTTATACTGTGATACTTCGCTGCCGACGCCTCGTCCTTTCGTACCACTAGAGCTGCGTCGACAGGTGTTCAGATCACTACACAGTCTCAGTCACCCAGGAGCAGCAGCGTCGATCAAACTCGTTACTGAGAGATTCGTTTGGCCCTCAGTTCGCAAGGATTGTCGACTTTGGACCAAGTCGTGTGAAGCTTGTCAGAGAAGTAAGGTTCATCGGCACACTTCTTCACCGCTCGGTAATTTCAAGCTACCGGCTGCTCGATTCTCCTTCGTCCACATCGACCTGGTGGGTCCTTTGCCCCCGTCATCGGATTTCCGGTACTGCTTGACTGCAATCGATAGATTTACCCGCTGGCCAGAAGTCATACCCATACAAGACATAACCGCCGAGACGGTGGCTAAAGCATTTTTTGAAATATGGATAGCAAGATTTGGCTGCCCTCAGTCGATTACGACAGACCAGGGTCGTCAATTTAATTGTCGCTTGTTTAAATCGTTGACAGATTTGTGTGGTGTCCAGCTGCGGCATACTACGGCCTACCACCCTGCATCCAATGGCATGATCGAGCGTCTGCACAGGACTCTGAAAGCTGCGATCATGGCGCACGAAGGGGCAAGATGGACTGAAGCCTTGCCTTTGGTTCTACTCGGGATGCGGTCTGCGTGGAAGCCGGACATACAGAGCACGGCCGCTGAAATGGTGTATGGTGAGACTTTGCGGTTGCCTGGTGAGTTTTTTGACACTCGTACACCGACATTCACTACAGATTCAAATTTTGTTACACTGCTCAGAGAACACATGACACGCTTGAGGCCTAGTCCAGCATCAAGACATGGAAACAAATTTGTATTTGTACACGAAGATCTCAAGACAACCACACACATATTTTTACGCAAAGATGCATTACGAGGTGCGTTAGAACCTCCATACACTGGCCCACACAAAGTCATAAAGAGAACTGATAAAACTATCACAGTAGAACTTCCTAATCGAGGCCCTGTCACTGTTTCCATAGACAGAGTAAAGCCCGCATATACGCTGGCAGAGAATGCACAGGAAGCGACACCTAGTCGCATACAGAAGGACGGTTCCCGTGTTACACGATCGGGCCGTCGCGTAAATTTTCCTGATTTTTTCCAGGTCCCATGACATTGTTTCTCCAAGGGGGGTGGTGTAGCGCAACACTAGCTGCGCACGCGCCCATCCCTAACGCAACCGGTCCTGGACGACAGAGACGCATGTTGCGGCGCGCGGGGAGCGGACCCCAGCCGCGGAGCGCAGTGAACGCGAGCATCGGCAGTGCGACGCAACCCCGCTTCCGCGCTGAACCTACGCCGCTTTGCCTCGCATAACTCCCGCCAATTTCGTTCCCTGCTATTCATACATGCATGGTATTACATTGTATACAGCCCCTCCGCGTTCCGCGTTCGCCAGTAAAGCTGTACTTACCTATCATTTACTTTACCATAACGCTTTGGCATTACACGATAGATATAGTGAATGTGAAGACTGCGTGTATTATTTAGTGAGCATCATACCTATCCCACACGTAGCTTCTCCACAACTGTAAAAGTTAGTATGGGAGATTTTTAACGCATAGTGCGATTGATTTCAAACTTAAAGTAAATATACTCCACAATAAATAATTTAAAATCACGTTTTCAATATTTTAAAACTACCCCTGCAAAGTTTCAAGATTTGTATGGGAGATTTTTAACTGTAACTGTGTAATTAACTTCAAACTAAAAGAAAATGTGTTCTGTGGATAAATAACATAAAGACGTTACCCTCCTTCGTTGCGCTCGAGTAAAAAGAATACAACGAGGCGTCAATGTTCTAAAAACGGGAATCTTGAGTTGGTACGAAGAGATCTGAGGGTACCTATCTACCATGCCTGTGGATCAATGTCGTGAAGCTGTTTCCTTTCGTTTGCTTTTGGGGTAGAAACTAGGAACAAATAAGTACATATTTTCCGTGTAAGGTTGTCTTTGTTGTATTTGTCATGTTTGTGCTAAACTCACCTATACCTACCTCAGTACCTATACCTACCTACCTAATATAGGTAATGTACGCCTATAGGTATCCCTTATACCTACGTAGGTATTTAAAATCCTACCCTAATAATATACAAATCAATGCGAAAGTTACGATGTTTGGATGTATGTGGTTCAATCACGGTTCACCACTTCAACGCGTGCGAAGCCGCGGGAAGCCACTAGTAGATAGATAACTCTTAATTGATTACCACAACAAATAAAGATAAACATTTTTACTTAAAAGCTAACAATTGTAGTAATACAATGGGCGGCCTTATCGCTAACAGCGATCAAAATATATCGCAATATATCGTGAGAAAGGTACCTACCTACCTACTTGTGTAAGCATTGTTTAAAATTAAACTGATTTGTAATCAGTTTTAGCTTGAATCTTTTATAGCTTGGTCACTTTTTATTTCAAAATTATAATTTAGCAATTTTTTTATAGAACAGGCGGAACATAAAAAAAATAATCAAGATGAAAAAAAATAAGTACTACTTTATATTTTTGTTACTCGGTACGGTGACAGCGAGACAACTAACAAGTAAGTATTTTTTTTATAACTAGTAGTTTTATTACATTGTAAAAGGATCATACAAAAGAACGGTAGGAAGAACCAAGCCGTAAGTTTGTTGCCTGTTCTTCTAGGCTTTGATCGCGTGGAACTGGCACCTAGAGTCACCTAGCTTTAAGACGTTTCAAAGTGATCCTTGTGATTTTATTGAATAAATACCTTTTGACTTTGCCTTGACTTTGACTTTATAGTTCTCATGATATATCCTAGAACCTACAATCGCAGTTCTCATGATATATCCTAGAACCTACAATCGCTCGGAAATAATCGTTATTGAATGGTACGAACCGGAGGAAGCGTAGGAGGGTCCACCCGATGGTCCGATGTAAAGACCGCGGGAAGTCGCTACCTAACTAGATGGAGAAAACTTATAAACTTTACCAGCAGCAGCATTCATGCTGATGATGATGAATTAATTGAACTAGGTCAATGTTTATAACGAATTTAGACAGCTCTAACAGCTCAGTTGGTAGTAGCTCTGCCTTCTGCGCTGGAGGCCGTGGGTTCGATCCCCACCGACAACAAACATTTCGTGCAATGAACATTCATAGATGTCTATTCTCTGTCTGGGTGATAAAATATAATTATGTATAAGTATGTTTTAACAAAAAAATAATTATATCAGCTGTCTGGTTCCCATAGCACAAGCTTTGCTTAAATTGGGGTTAGATAGTGCTGTGTGGAATGTCCACCAATATTTATCTACACTAATATTATCAAGAGGAAACATTTATATTTTTGTATTTTTGTATGTAACGAATAGGCTCAAAAACTACTGGTCCGATTTCAAAAGTTCTTTCTCCATTAGAATGCTACATTATCCCTGAGTAACATAGGCTATATTATATTTTCTAAAAAATCAGGGATCCTTACTAAAACTCCAATAATGTAACCCAAGGTGGAAAACAAAAACCTTACATCGCGTGCGCTGCGAAAACTATTGATGATAGAACAAAATAATGTACTACGATTTTGTAGAACACGTTATCATCTACAAAAAATGTCGCGACAGCATATGTCTAACTATTATAGTTATGTCACAATAAGTGTTCTTTTATTATAAAAAAATAATTGAAATGCCGCCGCTAGAAAAGGGTGTTTATTTGTACCTTGGTATTAATCCTTATCCAAATAAATCATTTCATAATTAAGACGGTTTCAATACCTATATATTACTTCTTAAATTTTTCAAATCGGACATTCCATTCAAAAGATATGACGAAATTAAAAATATTAACGGGTCCACGGGTCACGCTCGGGGTGCGATTTCACTCACTCAAGGAGAAGGACGTGCAAATGTATGAATTTAGTAGACGCGAGGCTCGAACCCACGGTCTAAGTTTATCCTAAAATGTTCAAAAAATTTATGACCACCCATGCGAAGCTGGGACAGGCCGCTAGTATTTGATAATCTAATCAAAAACTTTCGAAATTCTATAATTAGTTTACGTGGTCATTTTTAAAATAAAATAATGTAGTTTAAAGCTTTGCATGTACCTTATGCTTTTTATCTTCAAGCTGTGATGTGCAACGAAGAATATTTTCTGTCCGTCAGATGAGGAACTGCATAGTCTTCCAAAGCTGTTCCACTTGGATGACTATGAGAGATGCCTGGCGCAAAGGGACGGGCTATACTGCCTTGGTACCTTTGAGTTGACGGCCAGCCAGCCCCAACCTACCCTCGAGCTGATTCAGGTATTTGCAGGGAAAATGGACTGAAGCACTGGTGGTCTAGTGGTAGCTCCATCTTCTGATACAAAGGTCGTGGTTTAAACCAGTACCTACCTAAGAGATAGGTACACTCAAACGGTAAAGGAAAACCTCGTGAGGAACCCGCCATGACGTAGAACCTAAAAGGTTTTCAAAAATGTGTCCAGTGCTCGAAAGGAGTCTTTGAGGCGCACTTAAGACCCGTTCATGATACTGTTTCGAATGAAACTAGTCACAAGACAAAGAATAAGGGAAATTGAAAACAATGCCCTCTGTTATACCAGACTACACTCACTAAAGACTGTAGTAAAGACTCGATACGTAAACACGTTTCTTAGTAGTAGAGCTCTTTGTGAAGGTCTCGTCTTGTGGGAAGTATTGCCACCGTGCCTATTTCTGCCGTCAAGCAGCGTTGCTGAGTTCGAAGGGTGTGGATGCCGGTGAAATTACAGGCACAATTATTATTTTATGCCTCAAGCTGATTGCCCAGGGCAGTGCACAGTAGGGCACGTTCTATCGTACGTTACTTTTGAGGCATTGCTGTTGGTGGGCCATATGCTTGTTATATCAGCAAATAGTATGAAAAAAATAAAAAGTTATCAAGAAATAAGAAAAGTAACAAGTTTTCTCACATATTTTTTACCAGTCGTTAAAGAGTGCATTCTGGGAAAATTCACAGTGGGGTTCTGTTGATTGACTAACGGCCGGTTTCTGAAAGCCCGATCAAAACGATGTGATCAGTTGCACTGAATCGGAAGTAAACAATTTTACTCGAGATGATTTCATCGTTTTGGCTGGAGGATCAAATGACATTAACCCATTCGACTTTCAGAGTAATCTTAATTCGTGGATGAAAACTTTGGCACATACAAATGTTATAGTGACTGAAATACCGTTAAATAGGAACTTGAACGAAAAGAAACTAAACTATGACATGAAATTCATAAGTAGTAGATATAATTATGTAACTTTCATTGATATGGACTTTAGCAGGAACATTCCATCAAAAAAATACTTTGCATTAACTTTGTCCCGATCAATATTGAGAGAAATTCTGCATATCAACTATAAAATTAATTACTTGAATTATATAAAAAATAGATATTCAAAAAATAACACAAAAGTATATGTTGATAGGGAAACGCAAACTGATGCCCCTCAAGTGATGGCCGAGTGCTCAAGTATTGCGAAGGCACAATGTGAAGATAATGTGGACAATGAAATTATTGTGGATAGTGATGACATCGGCCAGGACAATATAAATGACAAACATAACAATTTTTTTCGTGTATAATTCTATAAATATCCTGCATCAAAATATTGACGGACTAATAAATAAATCAGACATGTTGACGGTATGCTTGGAGAATTTGAACGGTCGAGGTAAAAATATAGATGTTATGTGTATTACGGAGCACAACATGACGCAAGATGACGTGGAGCACCTGTCGTTGCTAAACTATAAGCTTGTATCATGCTTTTGCAGGGATAAACGCTATGGTGGATCATGTATACTTATAAAAAACTATCACTCTTCACAAAATATTGCGGAAATTGTAGATCTATCAGTCCCTAATATCATCGAATGTTCAGCAATAGACCTTGTGGACCACAAAATCTACGTTATATGCATATATAGACCTCCACATGCACTTTCTCAAAAAACAAATATATTTTTCAAGACTATGGATGAAATTCTACAACGTGTATCTTATAAAAACTGCTACAGAGTTATAATTTGCGGTGATTTTAACATAGATTTACTAAGGGAAAGTAAGTTATCAGAAGATTTTGAAACTCTCGTTGAAGGATACAACTTGCATTTCGAGTTTAGAGAGATAACTAGGCCATGCAGCGGAACGGGTATTGATAACATTATTCACAATATTAAAGGTAGCAAAGGTGAAGTACTCGAACTTGCCCTATCAGATCACAAAGCACAGCTCTTGAGAAGTCCAGTCAAGAAATCATGTTGTCTAAAGTTTTGGTATATTATTAAACGCGAATTTAGTTCAGAAAATCGAAAGAAGTTTAGGGAAAACTTAAATAATCTTACTTTTGAGGATGCCTATGAAACGGAAAGTGCTAATGATGCCTTTCAAAACTCTTATGACATGTTTTTGTTAATGTACAATCTATGTTTCCCCCGGATTAAAACTAAGATTCCAACTCAAAGAAAACCTACTTGGGTATCCAAAGGTTTAAAAAAATGCTCTAAGAAAAAAAGAGAATTACTATGGACTTACAGACTACATCCAAACAAACAAAATAAAATCAACTTTAAACTTTATGCTAGGCGATACAGAAAAATTATAGGTTTGACACAGAAATCCCAAAATAATTACTTAATATATAATGCGAAAAATAAATCAAAGGCCACCTGGAACATAATTGACAGAAACAAAAATAATTTACCGAAAGAATATATTACTAAGTTGAACATATCTGACATAATTTTATCTGATCCTATGGAAATCGCTAATTCATTTAATAACTTTTTTGTAGACATGATTCAAACTAACAATATAACTGACACTAAATATAATATAATAAGACATGACAAATCAAATTCTATGTATATATCACCAACGATACCATTAGATATTTTCAAAGTAATTAAATCCCTGAACAATACTAATAGCGTGGGTTGGGATGGGATCTCAACAAAGATACTTAAGGAAGTGGCAAACATAATATCCCCTATTGTAAGTTATTTAGTCAACAAATGCATTGAGCAAGGACAATTTCCTAATAGTTTAATAAAATCTATTATCATACCACTCCATAAAAAAGGGAAAAAGGATTTGCTTTGTAACTATCGTCCAGTTGCCCTTATCCCCATATTGTCAAAAGTATTTGAAAGGGTAATATATAATAAGCTATATGATTTTCTTGAAGCAAATGATATCTTAACACCTCTTCAGTATGGTTTCAGGAAAAATAAAACCATTAACATGGCCGTTTTTGACTTCTTATCAAAAGTAATGCCAAATGTCGATTCAAGAAAACCAGCTGTGGCACTATTCATGGATATGACGAAAGCGTTTGATCATGTTGAACATAAAACTCTCCTCTGTAAACTAGAGGCCTATGGAGTTAGAGGTAATGCTAATGATTTAATAAGGTCCTACCTCACAAACAGAACACAGATAACTCATATTAAAAGAATTTCCCCTAAATCCCATATTGAAGAAACTTATGTATCTAACAGCAGGAATGTTTGTTACGGAGTCCCACAAGGAAGCGTACTAGGTCCACTATTATTTTTAGTCTATATAAATGACTTTCCGACCGTAACTAGGCACCCAATGACTTTATTTGCAGATGACAGCACAATTTTATTTAATTTAGACTTTCACAATTATAATAATGAAATCAATAATACTTTGACATCTGTAATCCAATGGCTTCAATATAATAACTTAAAAATTAATCTAGAAAAAACAAACACCATGACATTTGAGCAAAGAGATAGAAACAAAGTTGTAATGAACGTAAGTTATTTAGGTATTAAAGTAAAAGAAGTTGACACAACACGGTTCTTAGGTCTAACTATTGATAAAAAATTGTCATGGAAAGCTCATATTAATAATGTTTCAAAAAGACTGCACCAGTTTTCATATGCACTTTTTAAACTTAGCCGAATAGTCAACCCCACTGCACTATTAACTGCTTATCATGGGCATGTCGCATCAGTATTGCGATACGGTATCATCTTTTGGGGTAATTCCACCAACAAAACAAAAGCTTTCAAAGCACAAAAACGCTGCATAAGAGCTATGAGCCATCTCAAACAAACGGATTCATGTAGACCATATTTTAAAAAAATTAATATTCTCACTTTACCTTCACTTTATATAAGCGAGATTGCAGTTTTTGTTAAAGAAAATTTAAAAATGTTCGATGTATATCCACCCGGTAGCCGGCGAGCGGGTAGCCTGTACCTCCACCCGTGTAAAACACATTTTTTGCGCATGAGTGTGTTATGTATGGCACCAATCATCTATAATAAAGTACCATCAGCTATACGTGACAAAGAAAGTTTAATGGAGTTTAAGCATACCCTCAACACGTTCCTTTTAGAGAAAATGTATTACTCCACTGACGATTTTTTACAAGACAAAATGTAGCTAATTGTTTGTAAGAAATGTTATTATTTTTTTATTTTTTTTATATAACTAATTGATAATGTACTGTACCGATTCGATTTTATTTTATTTTCTATTATTCACTAACTTTTATTTTTACCTGTGTTTAACACTAAAAAATGTTTGTACACCGACTGGTTGGAACTAGAGGATCCAAGTGAATGTAATCTCAACACCCTGCATTACCTAGTTTCACAAACAATAAATATTTCATTTCAAACTAATCGGATGTCAAGTCACTTGCTATCTCTATCTAATTCGATGTAATAGTTGAAATGGCGAGTGACTTGACATCCGATTAGTTTTGATCAAGCTTTCAGATACTGGCCGTTATTATTCTAGTCCTAACATAACATGTTAGTCCCAACCAGGGCACATTCCTATCGTGCGTGACATACGAGGCAATGCTTTGTTATAGGTGATGGTTACCACTTAACATCAGATGGGCCATCTGCTTGATCCTTCAGCAATTGGCATAGAACAATTTGATTTACAGGAATATGAAAGTCATTTAAAATCACGCACATTCAACCGAAGTCTTCTTCACCGGGGGTACTGCGTCAGCGAGCGATGCCGAAGCAGAAACGAAGCATCGCGCCCCGCCACGCTTCGCTTCGAGCGCTGCGCTGCGAAGTACCATCACCCACTCACCCCTCGACTTGTGAGACTGCATTACTGCACCACGCATCGAGAATATCAAGAAAACACCACCCGGCCGCCGAATGGGAGCCAAAGAATGTACCTTTATGTAGTCTATGGGATTCTACTGCTCAATGTTATCGGAACGTTGTATGATTGTTTCTCGAAACATTCTAATAGTAAGTCTGCATTTTCACTTTAAGGCGAAGACAAGAGCTAATGTGACTCTCGCTCACACGTTTCGGCATGTTGAAAGATATAAAATCACTAAACTCATTTTCGAAAAATCGCAATCAACCATCTTGTGTGCAATCACATTGTACACAGTTTAGTAAAAAAATAATTTTGATCGATACAAGTTTTTCTACTTAAAAGTTTGCTTATGTACGAAAACTAGTAAAGCAAACTTTTGAGTAGGAAAACGTATCGATCGAAATGATTTTTTTCAGAACTGTGTGCAATGTGATTGCACACAAAATGGTTGATTGCGATTTTTCGAAAATGAGTTTAGTGATTTTATATCTTTCAACATGTCGAAACGTGCGAGCGAGAAGTTGTTTTATGGTTGTCAGCCCCATAAAACCATTTTATAGCGGCTCTATAAAGTAAAGAGCAATGGTGGTCAGGTGGGAATGAGTCGTAAGATCTTGGTTTCGAATTCAGTCCACCAACGGTTTTTAATCATCGAAAAGTTGCTCTTAATCGGTGTTTTCCTTCATCTTTCAAACGGATAATTTTTTTTTTGTTTGTAAGTAAAGTGACGGAAAACATCGTGAGGAAACTAGTTGTAAAATGTGTAGTTGTAGGTATGTGCCAAATGTAATGTTTGGACGCACCTCTGACTATTCCCCTTAGACGTCCTCAAATAATATGGAGTTAGAACTTGGTACCAAGAAATCTGAGGGGATATCTACCGTGCCTGAGGATCAAAGTCGGGAAACTGTTTTAGTTTTTAGTTTATTTGAAAGGTATCAAAATATATATTATGTTCAGCCGTTTAAATATCAGTTCTTACTTTTATTCAAGTTGAAGAAGGTTTTTTTTTAATTTTAATCGTAAATTTTGTACGCTTCTTTCCAGAGAATAGCCTTCTAATGGCGTGGTCGTTTCCGTCGAACTGGGCTCGATTCACTAAGATCGAACGTAGCGGCATGTTCGCAGCATTAGCTCCACTGCAGAGTATAAGGTTTGTCTGTGGTTTTCAAAATTCATTATTTAATTTTAATTTTTAATATTTTTTATTGTGGGGTACTTAACAGTCGTCAATTTTTGATACCTACATTTCTTATTTGTTCTTATTATTATATTATTATGATGGAATTAGCAGATGGCCCAGCTGATGTTAAGTGGTAAACATCACCTTTAACAAGTCATTGCATCGTAAGTTACGCTCGATAAGAACGTGCATTGCATCTAGCAATATCTGGAACTGTAAGGTTTATTATTATAACTTAAGTTATAATAAGTTTAAAGCTAAAGATATAAACTATTCCCCAGTTTTATGGACTTGAAACTGCTAAGATTGTGAAAAATATCATCAAAGTTTTGATCCATTTTGGGTTCGCGGGGAGGCAGAAGTTGGGCGTGATTCAGTCAGAAACATCCAAAAATCGTAACTTTCGAATTTATAATTAGGTATGTATCCAACTATAAAAGCGAAATGATTGGTGAGTAGGTATAACATAGTAAAACTCCCTTTTATTTTGTTTCAGGTTGATAATGCAATGTATTGTGATATTAGTGCATTGTTTTTTGGCTCATAATATGGTTTATGTTCAGAATGCAGAGTACTTAGAAAATGTAAGTACCTACCTACCTAATATCTAATACATAGTATCTAAGTTATATAGTTTTCCTACTTAAAAGTTTGCCTATGTACGAAAACTAGTAAAGCAAACTTTTGAGTAGGAAAACATGTATCGATCAAAATGAAATTTTCACTAATCTGTGTGCAATGTGATTGCACACAAAATGGTTGATTGCGATTTTTGGAAAATGAGTTTTGTGATTTTATATCTTTCAACATGTCGAAACGTGCGAGCGAGAGTCGCATTAGCTCTTGTCTTCACCAGTATGGCTTTTATAGAGTACTTTAAGAAACGAATAAAAAAAGTTGTTTGATCAAAAACGGATTTAGATATCGATTTTTGTTCCGGCGCTCCTCAAATGTTTTTTACAAGCTTTTATTTAACTTACAATGTATGTATATTTGTTTTTTAAATACTTACAGTTTTTGTTCTTCTAGCTACAATACGAATTCATTGGGGGCTTCATTAATAACGTCACGGAGTTGGTTCTGGTCTTCAACTTCATATCCTGCTTCCTAACTGGATACAACTTGCTATCAACCATTCAAAAGACCGAAGTCAGTGCCAAGTTGTTGCTGAAGTGGATGTTGAAGAGATTGTTCAGGTCGGTAGAACAGCCCTGTTACGTCGGGTTCGGTTTTGCGAATGCATTTTTGATAGAGTGAGCGAAGCGAACGAAGATCTCACAGTAAACTTGGGCGATTTGGCATTGTATGATTTGTATGTAGGTTATTTGTAATTTGTATGTTGGTTTGTCGGGCCTTATCTTCCGAATCGTTGTAGATCCGATCTGCATGAAATTTGGTAAGTCGGTACATATCCTGTGAACGTAACGGGTTATTAATATGGAGTTTCATAATGAGGCAAAAATAAAAAAAAGTTACACAATATTTCAGGTTACGTTTCATACAAAAGGTTTGTACATTCCAAAAACATTTTTACTTTTTTTTATTTTCGCTAGATTTATTACATAAAACGAAAAGCCGGACTTGCCAAGAACGGACCCTAAAAACTTGGTACATTTCCAGGATACTACCAGTCTACCTCCTAGTGCTGGGTTACGTGATAATCTGGTTTCCCCACGCTGGAGACGGTCCACTGTGGTCCATCATAGCAGGCAAGGAGAGCGAAATCTGCCTCAGAAAGTTCTGGACGCATATCCTGTTCGTTAACAACCTTCTGGAGTCTTCCGAGCCGTGTATGATACATACTTGGTAGGTACCTAGTGAGAAGAAGGAAAGAAAGAATGAAAGTTGGTTGTTAAGTACGTGTCTAGAGCAGAAATAAAATTTTAAACTCAAAAACAAAACACTAAAACACCCAGTACCTCGTAGAAGTAGAGCTCTTTGTAAAAGAGTTCGTACGGAGAAGTATGACCCCTACCCTTTTTGACTGACTGACTGACTTTTGAATTGTTGATCCGATTGTACTTTGACAGTTTCTGCTACTAAGCACTCATACTTACTAATAGCTGAACTTGTTGACCTAACAAATAATTAACACGTTCCCAGTCCGCTGAACCACATATGGCTCAGGAAACATGTGCTTGGAAAGCACTAATACGTTCCTGAGTCATATGTGTGTCAGGGGACAGACAACTTCTACAGAGATTATAATTTCTACGGGACGCGCTGGTACTGTATTAAATTTGCATGGGACGTGCGAAGACGATCATATTTTTATTTATTTTTATTTGGTTGTGTGTTCTTCAGACAATCTATAAAAACATTATTTTGCAAAAAGTCTGTTGGACTTACGGCTCAATTTTGCATTTTTGTTTGGGACGGGGAACGTGTTAAAGATTCAAAAGGTATACTCGGACAAACATACTACGCCGATTCATCCAAGTTTGAGTAATCTTGGTTTTTCACAGGGCATTGGCAGTTGATATGCAACTGTACATCTTCTCTACTCTCCTCACGCTACTCCTCGTGAGGCTGAAGGTCAGAGCTGTTCCAATCCTGGCTGGACTGTTTGTAGCGTCAGGAGTTCTCACTGTGGTGCTGGCTTATGTGATACGGCTGGATCCTATGACAAGGATGGTCTATCCTGAGTACGTGCTTCATCATCATCTTCCTGCCTTTATCCCACACACTAGCTGAAAGTATTTTGCCGCTAAGCAGCGTTGCTGTGTTTCGGTTTGATGGGTCTGGGTGCCCTAAAATTACATGCATATGAGGCTTAACATCTTTATGCCTCTAGTTGATGGACGCGGGGCAGTGCATCGTAGGGCACCTTCATAACATGAGACTTGCAAGGCAATGATTTCTTATAGGTGATGGTTACCACCTAAGATAGTTCAGTTTTCAAAAGATTAACACCTTGTGTTTTGCTAGGAACATTACGTTGTCTCTTTACATCATGATCCTTTTATAATCCAGATATTTCTTCACATTCTATTTAAAAACAGAAGGTATATAAATATTACTTTCAGAAATCTTCGTAAACTGTTCCGAGACACGCCTTCATACCTTCACGTTCACGCATCTCCGTGGATCAACCTTCCAGCTTGCTTGCTTGGCCTAATTGTGGCCCATTTGTACTTCGAAAAAACAAAGAACAAAGTGAAAATCGATGGTCCAGAAGCAAACGATAGCACAGAAAACGATGGGCGAACTCAGAATAATTTGGGTGACAATATGGGAATTCAGAAGCTTACGAGCTATAATGAGCAAACTCTAAATGAGATAAAAGACGAAGTTCAAACTTGGAATGTTTTGGGTGAGAATGGGATAGCGCAGAATGATTTGAGTGAAAATAAGAGAGTTCGGAATATAATAGGCCATAATGAGCAAATTCAGAGTGAAAAGGTAGACGACGATGGATCAACTCAGAATGAAATGGGCGACGAGAAACTAACTCAACATAAAGCGGGGAAAAACAATAGAACTGATAGTGAAATAGCCGAAATCGTCGGAGCTAAGAATAGAATGGAAATACTCATTAAGAATCATGTAAGTAATCGTACCAATTGTGGTCTCGTAATTACTTTTAGACGGGCACCACGCGAATCGGAGTCGTGGGCTGATTCTAGTTTATAATACCTAACTGGTGATGGCTACCACTTAACACCAGAGGGGTTATATGCTTGTTCCATCAGCAAGTTGTATAAATTATAATAAACTAATTTATTTGTAGTTGTTCCGCAAAGCACTTCTATACGTCATACCAGGCTTGGTTATCTGGGTGCTGCTAGCGTCCACGATCGAAAGGACTGATTCCCCGGCCCTGACTGCGCTGTACATCGGAATGGAGCACTCGGTCTTCAGCCTGGTGTTTGCTGTGTCTCTGATACAACTCTTTTTCAAAGACAGTAAGTCCTTGGTTGGGCCTATAGGTAATGGCATCTTCCAGCTGGAGAGTGTAGGTATATCACTCCTTTTACATTGTTAAACAACCCATTGGTTTTTGAGCTCGATCTGCTAAAATACAATTATCACCTTTTCTCTTACTGCTACTAACTAACCATCGTGTGAAGAGTAGGTACAAATATCTTTAGAATGCCGTCTAGTTTTAATACCTATGTGCATGATTTTTTTTTATGTTTATTGGTTGTATTCTGTTTTGTGTGCCAAATATTATTTTAATCTTACTTCTTTCTTCTACTTATTATCTTGTCATATTTCCTCCTTCTTACCTTCTCCTACCTGCTAACATATTAATGCGAGAGTAACGATGTTTGTAAGTATGAATGTTTGTGGGTCAACCACGCCCTAATCACTGAATTGATCAGGATGAAGAGTTTGGGAATCTGGGTGAGGTCCAGTATCAAGGCAGGACAGCCTTCACAGCTCAGTTGGTAGTAGCTCTACCTTCTGCGCCGTTGGCCGTGGGTTCGATCCCCACCGAGAACAAACATTTGTGTGGTGAACATAGATGTTTGTTCTCTGTCTGGGTGTTATATAATATTATAAGTATGTATTTACAAAAAAAAGTATATATGTATTATATCAGCTTTCTGGTTCCCATATTACAAGCTTTGGCTTAGTTTGGGGCTAGATAGTGCTGTGTGGAAAGTCCTCCAATATTTATTTATTTTATATTTAAGAGTATCGAAGTTTTTGGGCCAACTTATCTGAGTTCAGAAGAACAGCAGGCATTCGACATTAGCGTTTCTGCTGCACGCAGCAGAAATGCTAAATGTGTGGGCGAGTTTTCAAATATATATCTTTAAAAATGTTGAAATGTTGCAAGAAGTTGTTAGACGTTCAGCCTCTGGTTCCAGGTTTCTTTTGTAGACTGCTGGCTTGGCGAGGATGGCACTCCATGGGACGCCTGGCCTTCTGCGTGATGATACTTCACTGGACCGTCAACCTCTCCTTCGTGATCGGCAGACCTACTTTCCAGACTTCTATGTTATATATTGTAAGTAGCATCTTTGGATATGCCATAGAGCTCGTACTATGTGAACCTGACTGATAGAATACTCCGCCCTGAACTGAGATCTCATGCACATGAGGCTGAACATAATGTATGCTTCAAGTGGATGGACTTAGAGCAGTGCATCGTACAGGACAATTTTGTGTTTGTATATTGTGTGCGTTTGTATGTTTGTTCTTTTTATAAAATTTGCTGATGGAGCAAGCAGATAGCCCACTCTTTATTAAGTGGTAACCATCACCTATAACAAAGCATTGCCTCGTAAGTCACGCACGACCGGGACGTACCCTACGATGCACAGCCCTGCGTTCATCAACTTGAGGCATGCCTGTATTTTCACAAGCAGCCACACTCCTCAAACCGAAACACCGCAACGCTGCTTGGCGGCAGAAAAAAGCGGTAGTACTTCCCCGGACGAGCCCTTCACAAAGAGCTCTACTAATCTTAAAAAGCTGTGAGGCTTGTTAGTATCTTGGGTGTCGCTAAATAGGCGTTTTGGTCCATTAGGTATTTTTACTTAGTACCTGTGCTGATAACGTCATCAGTTTTTTCATAAGTTTGTAATTAACTACCTGTTTGTCATTGACCGAATGTCCTAGTCACGGATGCAGTCTGTAGTGCTATCGACCCTTACTTACAATCTTAAGGGCCGCTTGAATTGTATCTTGTTAAACACCAAACGAATTAGCGTAAATATCATTTCCATTTTTTTCTTTTCTTTCTGTGGCCGCGTGGAATTCACCTATTTTTAAGTCGTTTCAAAGTGATCCTTGTGATTTTATTGAATAACTCTTGACTTTTTTGTTGTAATTGCTGATGTAACAAGCAGATGGTCCATTTGATGTTATGTGGTAACCATCACCTATAACAAAGCATTGCCTCGCAACTTCTAAACGCGTAGTCTTCTACTTTTCTTTTTAGAATGTTTTAAAGTTGTTCAGGTCGAAAGTTATCTATAATTCAGAAAAAAATTCATAACTCTAAAACTATGAAAAATCGCAGAACATACCTACATGGGGGTGATTCGGGTATCCGAAGTGGTGCTCTATCTCAGGACTTCCGCTTATCACTACTTTTTGGGACACCCACCCTGTATAGTAACACCCAGTATATCAAACATCTATGTTCATCACACAAATGTTTGTTCTCAATGGGGATCGAACCCACGGCCTACAGGGCTGTGAGGGCTGTCTGAGAATGTTTTTTATTCAAAGATGTCTTATGTTTTCAGTTCATGGATGGCCTGGGTACCATAATCTTCTCGAATCTTCTAGCGCTGCCCGTTTGCTTGCTGGTAGAGTTACCTGCACAGAAGTTTCTGGACCTTCTACTTCTAGGGCCTAGTCCAAGAGCACGATTCTGATTGAAGAATTTAATATTTGTAATATTTTTATGTGAATAAAACAATATACCTACTATTTCAACACTTTAGTTTAGTTTAGTTTAGTTTATTGCGAAAAAATCTAAGTAACTTTACAGACTTAAATCTAACACGTCACTTAAATGGTACACATAAAAAGTTAAAGGATAAAAAACTTACATAACTAATAACAAAATAAATTCATAAAATCAAAAAATAAAATAAAGAAGTACTTACAAAACAAGATTGAGATCATAAAAATAGCTAAACATCTACTATAAAATATTATTTGATAAATTATTTGTACTCTAAACTCTCACAATATTGTAGGCACAATCTTTCAATAAAGGGCCATTTATCGGCGAAAATGTCCAGTTGTGCGTGTGAGGCGGTGAGGGCATTGAGGTGACGTTGACTCCTACTGATTGGGGACTGTTGGCGAGCCACGGTGCGTGCGGGCGTTACAGCGAAAAGAGGCACTCTCCCTGGGCGAAGATTCCCAGACACGGTAGGTATCACCTGAAGTCTATTAGTAGTTACTAATGCCAATGCTCTCAAACGGTGAAAGAAAACACCGTGAGGAAACCAGTTAGAATTCTAGCAGCGGCAATGGGGCTTGATACCTATCACGTACCTACCTATGGCATACCTACCAAAGGCAACATGTATTAATCATGTTGCCTTTGCCATGCCAAACAAAAACAAATTAACACGATCAAATTAGCGATCACCAGATCGCTGGAGATTAATTAGTTTTTCGTGGATGTTAAAGGATGCAACGCACGTGTGACACCTCTGGTGTTGCAAACGTCCATAAGGCTACGGTAACCGCTTCCCATCAGGCGGGCCGTACGCTTGTTTGCTTACTTGGTAGTAATAAAAAAAAAGATACGGAACCCTTCGTGCGCGAGTCCGACTCGCGTTTGGCCGGTTTTGTTTAATTTACCTACCATTTCGACTGATTTCAGGCTTGTGTGTATAAAACGTGTATTCCATTCAGATAGGTGTAAGATAGTCTAAATTACGTTTAGAATTGCCTCTCGTTTTGACGTCATACGCAGTACCAATCACATTCATTAATATATAGTTAAGGCGAAGACAAGAGCTAATGTGACTCTCGCTCGCACGTTTCGACATGTTGAAAGATATAAAATCACTAAACTCATTTTCTAAAAATCGCAATCAACCATCTTGTGTGCAATCACATTCCACACAGTTTAGTAAAAATTTCATTTAGATCGACACATTTTTTCCTACTCAAAAGTTTGATTTACTAGTTTTCGTACATAGGCAAACTTATAAGTAGGAAAACTTGTATCGATCAAAATGAAATTTTTACTAAACTGTGTGCAATGTGATTGCACACAAGATGGTTGATTGCGATTTTTCGAAAATGAGTTTAGTGATTTTATATCTTTCAACATGTCGAAACGTGCGAGCGAGAAGTTGTTTGATAGTTGTCAGCCCCTTAATATATAGTATAATAGTAGTTGTGTTGCAATAGTAACACAACTACTATTGCAAGAAAAGCTATTTGAGCTCCACTGATAGATACAAAACCCGCAATGAACACGGAACAAAAACGTAAAACGAAAAAACAAATATGGTAAGCAAAACTCATACTTGGGGTACTGAGGGGACGAATTACCGTGCCTAAGGATCAATGTCGTGCAGCTGTTAGATTTTGTTTTTGATAATTTGATCGGTTACCTTGCCGTCTATATTATCCCACGCAGTGCACGAGGGCGTGCCCTGTGTCATTGCGGTGCGTCCATCACTCTGAGATGTAAATGTGTAATGTGTGTGTAATTGAACCGGCACCCATGCCTTTAATCTACATCTACACTTCTACATCTACACTAATATTATAAAGAGGAAACATTTGTATTTTTGTATGTAACGAATAGGCTCAAAAACTACTGGTCCGATTTCAAAAATTCTTTCACCATTAGAATGCTACATTATCCCTGAGTAACATAGGCTATATTATATTTTCAAAAAAATCAGGGATCCTTACTAAAACTCCAATAATGTAACCCAAGGTGGAAAAAGAAAACCTTACATCGCGTGCGATGCGAAAACTATTGATGATAGAACAAAATAATGTACTAAGATTTTGCAGAACACGTTATTATCTACAAAAAATGTCGCGACAGCATATGTCTAACTATTATAGTTATGTCACAATAAGTGTTCTTTTATTATATTTTTTTTATTTAAAGGCCGCCGCTAGAAAAGGCTCTTTATTTGTACCTTGGTATTAATCCTTATCCAAATAAATAATTTCATAATTAAGACGGTTTCAATACCTATAGATTACTTCTTAAATTTTTCAAATCGGACATTCCATTCAAAAGATATGACGAAATTAAAAATGTTAACGGGTCCACGGGTCACGCACGGGGTGCGTTTTCACTCACTCTGGCGTGCAAATGTATGAAATAAGTAGACGCGAGGCTCGAACCCACGGTCTTTATCCTAAAATGGTCAAAAAATTTATGACTACCCATGCGAAGCTGGGACAGGCCGCTAGTTTATTATAAAACTAGCGGCCTGTCCCAGCTTCGCATGGGTGGACATACATTTTTTCAACGTTTTAGGATAAACTTAGACCGTGGTGGGTTCGAGTCACTTCTAACTCGCGCCTTGCCCGGGCCCGCGCTGGGTGAGAACGCGCCCCGTGACCTTATATTTTTTAAATCTTTTGAATGTAATGTCCGATTTGAAAAATTCAAGAAGTAATGTATAGGTATTGAACCAGTCTTGAATATGAAAAGATTTATTTGGATAAGGATTAATACCAAGGTACAAATAAAGACCCTTTTCTAGCGGCGGCATTTCAATTAAATTTTTATAATAAAAGAACACTTATTGTGACATAACTATAATAGTTAGACATATGCTGTCGCGACATTTTTTGTAGATGATGACGTGTTCTACAAAATCGTACTACATTATTTTGTTCTATCATCAATAGTTTTCGCAGCGCACGCGATGTAAGGTTTTCTTTTTCCACCTTGGGTTACATTATTAGAGTTTTAGTAAGGATCCCTGATTTTTTTGAAAATATAATATAGCCTATGTTACTCAGGGATAATGTAGCATCCTAATGGTGAAAGAATTTTTGAAATCGGACCAGCAGTTTTTGAGCCTATTCGTTACATACAAAACAACAAAACAACAAAAATACAAATCTTTTCTCTTTATAATATTAGTGTAGAAGTGTAGATGTAGATATGGCTTTAATAAAAATATGGCTTTGAATATAATTAGATGTTTAAAATGTACGTAAGTACTCTGTACCACCGTTATCACAGTTTTACATCTAAAATATAATTTAATAAACCTACGTCATGAAGGCTACCTACATGGCAATAAGGAATCTGTACTAATAATAATGTTTGTTTGTTGCTCCGTAACACTAATAATATAACGCTATAATAATGCTCCGAAACTACTGGACCGATTTCAAAAATCCCTTCACAGCTCAGTTGGTAGTAGCTCTGCCTTCTGTGCCGTAGGCCGTGGGTTCGATCCCCACCGAGAACAAACATTTGTGTGATGAACATAGATGTTTAATCTCTGTCTGGGTGTTATAAAATATCATAAGTATGTATTTACAAAAAAAAAGGATTTAAATAGTATATCGGCTATCTGGTTCCCG
The DNA here is from genome assembly GCA_932294275.1 of Chloroclysta siterata. NCBI lineage: Eukaryota > Metazoa > Arthropoda > Insecta > Lepidoptera > Geometridae > Chloroclysta > Chloroclysta siterata. The sequence goes on along the minus strand of OW028607.1, from coordinate 10,510,849 downwards.
TTGGCTAGCTTTGGCTTAGTTTGGGGCGAGAGAGTGCTGTGTGGAATGTCCACCAATATTTATTGATCGAGTGAGCGAAGCGAACGAAGATCTTAGTTTCAACTTGGGCGATTTGGCATTTTATGTATGTATGTATGTATGTTTGTCTGGCGATAACTTTAGAACCGTTGATCCGATCTGCATGAAATTTGATATGTCGATAGCTTGTACTTGAGAAATTTACTGGTAAGTAAATGAGTAAAATCGGATGAAGGGTTTTTGAGATATGGGGTTTTTTAAGGGGGAAAAATAAAAAAAGTTGCATAAAAAAATCAAGTTACATGTCATATGAAAGGGCTTTGTTTGGACATCCCAAAACAATTTTTACTTTTTTTTTTGTGACGCTCGGTTTTTGAGATAAAATAATAAAAGTTAAATTAAGATAACCAGCGATCCAAGAGCTCCCATCTCTAAGAGTTTCGTTGACATCAAGGTTTTTCTACTGGTCGGCCAGTTCCTTTGCTTTTTCTTAATTTTTTTTCTTGAAATAAATTAAGGAGGTACTCAGTTCTCATAAAATGGTGACGACGACCAGGTCTGATGATGGAGTCAAGGTCTGTTCAACGGAACTCTTCAATAAATAGGCCAATAGAGTTGAAACTTGGTAACCATACCAAGTTAGTAGGCGGGAGTCAGAAAAAAGTCCAAAGATAATGTTTGGACTTGCCTCTGACTACTTCGTACTCAAAGTTTTGATGCGTTCGTCGGGTCGCATTACGAGATCTCAGTTCGGGGCGAACTACTAGTTTATTTATTTTTTTATTCTTTCAGCGTTGGGAAGCTATACTATCCCCGCGTGACATAGGCTATATTATAATTAAAAAAAATTAGGGATCCTTACTAAAACTATAATAATGTAACCCAAGGTGTAAAAAAAAATACCTAAAAAATTCCTTATTCCGCGTGCGCTGCGAAAACTATTGATGATATAACAAAATTATGTACTACGACTTTCCAGAACACATCATTATCTACAAAAAGGGTCGCGACAGCATATGTCTAACTATTATAGTTATGTCACATTAACCGTCGGTTTCTGAAAGCTCGATCAGAACTAATCGGATATCAAGTCACTCGCTATTTTCGAATTCGTTTTGATCGGGCTTTCAGAAACCGGCCGTTAGTCTGAGTTTTGTTTTTTGTTTTCTGTATAGTCAGGTCATTTTTGTATGGAGAATCGTGAGTTCTCCTTTGGTAGGTAATTTTTTTTAAATTGATTTTGGACAGTAAGATTTTAACTATTCTACAAGCAAAACGATTAGGTATTTATTTAAGATCTGAAAATTGGAACCGGCACTCATTAAAAGGGATTAGCGCTTGCTAAGAAACATTTGAGAGCACTGGTGGTCTAGTGGTAGCGGCCAAGCCTTCCGATCCTAAGGTCGTGGGCTCGAAACCGGTCGTGCACCAATATAACAATACTCTCAAACGGTAAAGGAAAACATCGTGAGGAAACCGGCACGTCGTAGAATCTAAAAGTTCTATAACATGTGTCAGTCAAGTGCACGAAAGGAGTTAAAATCCTTTCACCACACTGTTTCGAAATATATTAGTGACACTACACGAGAGAGAGAAGAAACATTTTTACAAAATGCGTTCCCCCAGGTTTGTAATGGAATGGCACAGTCTGTATGGAAATAGCTTCAAGCGAATGAAGTCGCGGGCGATTGCACTAGTATAAAAAAACCAAAATCAAGCTGTAGGTCGTAGGCACTTATAAATATATCGTGAGAAATGTCAACCTACTTGTGTAAGCATTGTTTATAACTAAACAGATTTTTAATCAGTTTTAGCTTGAATCTTATAACGCTTGGTCACATTTTATTTCAATAAAATAATTTAGCTATTTTCTTATAAGATTGGCAAAACATAAAAAAAAAAATAGGCAAGATGGAAAAAAATAAGTACTACTTTATATTTGTGTTACTCGGTACGGTGACAGCGAGACAACTAATGAGTAAGATTTTTTTATATTATGTACTTCAATAACTAATTTAAAGTTCTCATGATATATCTCCTGGAACCGGCAATCGCTGGGAAATAATCGTTATTGAATGGTGCGAACCGGAAGCGTAGGGTCCACCCGATGGTCCGATGACATTGTTAAGACCGCGGGAAGTCGGTAGGTAGGATGGAGAAAACTTATAAACTTTTTCGTGCAGCAGCATTCATGCTGATTATGATAAATTAATTGAACTAGGTCAATGTTTATAATAAACTAGCGGCCTGTCCCAGCTTCGCATGGGTGGATATAAATTTTTTGAACATTTTAGGATAAACTTAGTTAGAATCTCGCGTCTACTTCTTTCATACATTTGCACGCCCTTCTCCCTGAGTGAGTGAGAACGCGCCCTATTGCCCGCTACCGCGTTCGCTAATATTTTTAAAGTGAACTAAAATTTTTAATTTCGTAATATCTTTTGAATGTAATGTCCGATTTGAAAAATTCACGAAGTAATCTATAGATTTTGAAAGAGCCTTGAATATTAAATGATTTATTTGGATAAGGATTAATATAAAGGTATGGATAATATGGTTTGATTTCGGTCGGCATTTCTATCAACTTTTAAAGTGTAAAAAAGAAGTTATAGTTACATAACTACGATAGTTAGACATATGATATAGCTGACTTTTTTGTAGATATTGATGTGTTCTTTAATATTGTAGATCATTTTGGTGTTCTATCGTCAATAGTTTTCGCAGCGCATGCGATGAAAGGTATGTGATGGCCAAATTTGTTACACCTTGGGTTACATTATTGAAGTTTTATAAGGTATCCCTATTTTTTTATAGTAAGTAATAAATATAGCCTATGTTACTCAGGGATAATGTAGCATTCTAATGGTGAAAGAATTTTTGAAATCGGACCAGTAGTTTTTGAGCCTATTCGTTACATACAAAACAACAAAAATACAAATCTTTCCTCCTTATAATATTAGTGTAGATGTAGATTAGTGTAGATATATGTATAGATATTTATTTTCTGTCTGGGTGTAAGAATATATTAAGGTATGTATAAATATGTATTTACAAAGAAATATAACTATTAATCTAATAGTGATATCGGTAGTAGACAGTGCTGTGTGGAGTGTCCACCAATATTTATATTTATTAGTTTATTAATCAAAAACTTTCTAAATTCTATAATTAGTTTACGTGGTCATTTTTAAAGTAACATAGTTAATGTAGTTTTAAACTACATTATGTTGCTTTAAAAATGATCTTAGAATGTACCTATACTTTTAATCTTCAAGTAGTGATGTGTAACGAAGTATATTTTCTGTCCGTCAGATGAGGAACTGCATAGTCTTCCAAAGCTGTTCCACTTGGATGACTATGAGAGATGCCTGGCGCAAAGGGACGGGCTATACTGCCTTGGTACCTTTGAGTTGACGGCCAGCCAGCCCCAACCTACTCTCGAGCTGATTCAGGTATTTGCAGGGAAAATGGACTGAGAGCACTATGGGTGTCTGAGACTTCTGAGAGCACTGGTGGTCTAGTGGTAGCGGCCCCATCTTCCGATACAAAATTCGTGGCTTAAAACCAGTAATACCCCAATGAGTTGTTCTGTTCAATTGATGTGCACAGTGCCAGTACACTCAAACGGTGAAGGAAAACATCGTGAGGAAACCGGCATGACGTAGCACCTTAAAGGTTCTCAAAAATGTGTCCAGTTCTCGAAAGGAGTCTTTGAGGCGCACTTAAAATCCTTTCACCACACTGTTTCGAATAAAACTTGTCACAAGACAAAGACGAGGGGAAATTGAAAACAATGTCCTCTGGGTTTTACCAGACTACACTCATTGACGTCTGTAGTAAAAACACGATACGTAAACACGTTTCTTAGTAGTAGAGCTCTTTGTATGTGGCTCGTCCGGGAAGTAATACCACTATGCTTATTTCTGCCGTTTAAGGCGAAAACAAGAGCTAATGTGACTCTCGCTCGCACGTTTCCACATGTTGAAAGATATAAAATCACTAAACTCATTTTCGAAAAATCGCAATCAACCATTTTGTGTGCAATCACATTGCACACACAGTTTAGTAAAAATTTCATTTTGATCGATACATGTTTTCCTACTCTAAAGTGTGCTTTTCTAGTTTTCGTACATAATCAAACTTTTAAGTAGGAAAACTTGTATCAATCAAAATGATTTTTTTACTAATCTGTGTGCAATGTGATTGCACACAAAATGGTTGATTGCGATTTTTCGAAAATGAGTTTATTGATTTTATATCTTTCAACATGTCGAAACGTGCGAGCGAGAAGTTGTTTGATAATTGTCAGCCCCTTAAGCAGCGTTGCTGTGTTCGAACTTTCGAAGGGTGTGGATGGCGTTGAAATTACAGGCACACTTTTGTGCCTCAAGTTGCCCAGTGCAGTGCACAGTAGGGCACGTTCCTAATATGGTCCATATGCTTATTCCATCAGCATCAAATAGTATGAAAAAAATAAAAAGTTAGAAAGAAATAAGAAAAGTACCTTAAAAGTTTTCTCACATATTTTTTACTAGTCGTTAAAGAGTGCATTCCAGGAAAACTCACAGTGGCTTTCTGTTGCTGACTAACGGCCGGTTTCTGAAAGCTCGATCAAACGTAGGTCGGATCGGATGTCAAGTCACTTGCTATTTAGAGCTGATATCACCATGCTCTGTTAGATTAACTAGTAGTTCGCCCCGAACTGAGATCTCGTGATGCGACCCGACGAACGCATCAAAACTTTGAGTCGGTAGTAGTCAGAGGCAAGTCCAAACATTATCTTTGGACTTTTTTCTGACTACCGCCTACTAACTTGGTAAGGTTACCAAGTTTCAACTCTATTGGCCTATTTATTGAAGAGTTCCGTTGAACAGACCTTGGCTCCATCATCAGACCTGGTCGTCGTCACCATTTTATGAGAACTGAGTACCTCCTTAAATTATTTCAAGAAAAAAAAATAAGAAAAATCAAAGGAACTGGCCGACCAGTAGAAAAACCTTGATTTCAACGAAACTCTTAGAGATGGGAGCTCTTGGATCGCTGGTTATCTTAATTTAACTTTTTAAATTTTATCTCGAAAACCGAGCGTCCCAAAAAAAAAGTAAAAATTGTTTTGGAATGTCCAAACAAAGCCCTTTCATATGACATGTAACTTGATTTTTTTATGTAACTTTTTTTATTTTTGCCCTCTTAACCCCATATCTCAAAAACCTTTCATCCGATTTTACTCATATACTTACCAGTAAATTTCTCAAGTACAAGCTATCGACATATCAAATTTCATGGAGATCGGATCAACGGTTCTAAAGTTATCGCCAGACAAACATACATACATACATACATACATACATACATAAAATGCCAAATCGCCCAAGTTGAAACTAAGATCTTCGTTCGCTTCGCTCACTCGATCAACAAAGGATTAAACGGCCGTTAAAAATGACAAAATGTACGCGTTTGACGTCTAAGGTTAGATTTAACGGCCTGTTAATCCTTGATTAGTAACTAACAGAGCATGGTGAAACTGGTCCTTAAGCTTTTAGATCAAATTAGATAAAGATAGCAAGTGACTTGACATCCGATTAGTTTTGATCCGGCTTTCAGAAACCGGCCGTTAGGATGTGTGTTCTCACTAGGGCTTGCAAATATTCGAAAACTTTGATATTCGAATATTCGGGTACAATTGCGGGTACTATTCGAATTATTCGAATAATAGAAAAAAAACTATGTTTTCATTAAAATCACATCTTTTATTGTTTTAAGTGTTACTTCTAGGAACGAAATTGAAATATTAAATTAAAATAAAATTTACCCATAAATTACTAGTAAAAATAGTCTTTATAATCTTCAACAAAATTTAACACAATAACAAGTAAAACAATGTAAGTAACGGTAAGTAGTTACTAGAGTAAATAAGTACACAGACATTTTTAAGTGGTCTTATTTATCACACAACCATAATAAAAATTTGCAATTAGAGTAACATTAATTGAACACATTCACAAATTCTTAGTAAAAACAGTCTTTAAAATCTAGATACGCATGTATTTAGCAATATCTACAATAAAATTTAACACAATAACAAGTAAAAAACACAATAACGGTAACACGTAAGTAGCTACTAGAGTAAGTACACAAAAATATATAAGAGCGACAACGTGAGCGACAGAGATGGATAGACAGAAAAGTCTCGTCAAATCGCAAATGGACTACGCACTTGCGCGCGGCACTCCCGAACGTTTCCGAACCGCGTTCCGAACCCTAAAACATTGTCATGTTGTTTACCCGAACGATCTTAACTTGTATCGTCTTGAATGGTTATATCGCGCGAGTTTATACCTGGCATTTTATGCACATCAGAGTTCTCAGTTTGGTGTTATTATTATAAATCGAATATTCGAATATTGCTATTTTAATATTCGAATATTCGAACGGAATTAAAATTCGAATAATTCGAATATTCGAATATTCGAATGCAAGCCCTAGTTCTCACATCCTTCACCTCGGTCAATAAAAATCAGCCAACCCTGATGTTCATGGGATATTTCTAACAGGCAACAATAGTAAATTATATTGGTTTTGCTTGGTTCCGTCGTTTTTTGTAATTCAAGTTGACGTCATTGGTAAATGAGGCACTTATTTTAATAAAAATAACACAAGATATATTTAATATACCTACTTACTTCCTCCTCCTGCCAAATGATTAAACAATAGAAATCGAGGCCGTACACTCCATTTTTGTACTCCTATGGATACTCACGGTACAGATTTGAAAGTCTTCACAGCTCAGTTGGTAGTAGCTCTGCCTTCTGTGCGGTAGGCCGTGGGTTCGATCCCCACCGAGACCAAACATTTGTGTGATGAACATAGATGTTTGTTCTCTGTCTGGGTGTTATAAGTATATATTTACAAAATAAAGTATATAAGTAGTATATCAGCAATCTAGTTCCCATATTACAAGCTTTGGCTTAGTTTGGGGCGAGATAGTGCTGTGTGGAATGTCCACCATTTTTTTTAATTTTTGTTTAATATTTTATCTAGTGTGGGTATCACAGGTAATCAACCTTAACTATCACTCAGCGAAACCTAATCTAATAACACTTTCATTAAATCTCACCGAAACCTAAGTACCTAAACCCAACCATTGTAAACCTCTAAACTAAACCTAATTATTGTAAATCACTAACCTTAATATAAGTATTGTGAACTTTCACTGTTTTGCTGTAACAGATATTTTTCATTTTTTTCATTTACATTTTCAAGATTTTTGTTTTTAAAACTGTTTATTCAACGTTTTGATTAGGAACCGAGTGTTTTTTACATGGCGGTGTGTGAAATAGTAGATTGTTCACCAAGGGAACAAACAACTATTTTTATGGCGAGAGTGTTTTTTGAATCCTAAGCGTAGCGAGGGATTCAAAGTACTTCACTCGAGCTTAAAATAGTGTTGCTCCCGAGGTGGACACTCTACTTTTTATCACCCTCTATGAGAAAATAGCTTAGTGCAACTTATGAATAATCATAGTCACGAAGTCACAAAGTCACAAAGTCACAAAGTCACAAAGTCACAAAGTCACAAAGTCACAAAGTCACAAAGTCACAAAGTCACAAAGTCACAAAGTCACAAAGTCACAAAGTCACAAAGTCACAAAGTCACAAAGTCACAAAGTCACAAAGTCACGAAGTCACAAAGTCACATTGTCACATTGTCACATAGTCTCATAGTCATAATCATGTATTTATTGTAATATTTTTTTTTTCATAAAACTAAGTAAAATCTGAATTTGAGTAAACAATTATGAACAAAGGTGGAATGCGCGTTTCACGTGTTTTTGTTTATTTTTATTTAGTTCAGGCGCTTTTTTTAATTATTAAGCCTGCTTGTTCATACAGTGTTCGTGATCTCTTTGGTGATTAGAACTTTTACTCAATAAGCACATTCCAAATTCAAATCGAATTACCGCCCTTGGGATCAAAGTGCTATTTTGCTGCCTGTTTTCGAAGAGCAAACTATCTCCTATCGAATTGATGTGATAAAAATGTTTATACATCACTACATAGTATAAAACAAAGTCGCTTTCTTAATTTTTTTCTGGGACGCTCGGTGAGATACAGCAAAAAAGTTAAATTACTAGCGACCCGCCCCGGCTTCGCACGGTTATTGTGGGTCCCTAAGAGATTTTGCTTATTTTATTATAGACGAACGACTGCAAAATTTTCGCGTATGCCGACGACACCGCATTACTAATTACGGGTGATTCTTGGAACGAAGTTAGGTGTAACGCTGAAAAGGCCCTGAGCGAAGTAACTAGGTGGCTCTCCCTAAATCTGCTTACCCTAAACTTAACTAAAACTAAATTTGTTGCTCTGTCTGCTAAATCTTCGGCCCAACCTCCAACTGATTTCGGTATTAAAGCCCACGTGTGTGGGATACGGGATAAGAATTTGTTAAATTGTAACTGTGCCCTTCTTGAGCGTTCCGACTCCATAAAGTATTTGGGGGTTTTGATTGATTCCACTCTAAGCTGGCATCCCCAAATTCAGGCAACGGCATCAAGAATCAGAAAACTTTTATACATTTTTAAGAAATTGAGATCAAGTGCCGACCAACAAACCTTAAAGGTTGTCTACTTTGCCTTAACACAGTCCATACTGTCCTACTGCATACCTGCATGGGGGGGCGCTCCCAAAACCACATTGATACGCTTAGAAAGAGCTCAAAGAGCCACTTTAAAAGTAATCTATAGGAAACCCAGACTCTTCCCCTCAGATGACCTATACTCCACTAGCGAAGTGCTATCAGTTCGGAAACTATTTATTCTAAACATTGTTCTCCGTAAGCATCGTACCCTCCCTTATAAACCCAACAGCACTAAAAATAGCCGTAGAGAAATTATAGTCTGCACTGAACGGCCATGTCGAACCGTATTTGCTTTCCGACATCACCATTTCCTTAGCCCTGTTGTTTACAACAGAATTAATAAAGCACTCAAAATATACGAAATGTCATACAGCAAATGTAAAACTTGCACAAAACAATGGCTTTGCACACTCACCTATAATGAAACTGAGTCATTAATAACTATAAAACAATGATAATTATAATCCCTTCTCAGACTCATTTACACAATCTCTAATATACTTACCTGCAAATACACATTCTCGCACACACCCTCACTCATCACATACACTCACACACATATAATATGAGAGTTCTCCTGTGAAACCCTGTGCTCTTATGAGTCTTGTGTTATCAGGAGAACTCCCAGAACACACACATACACCCTTTCCTATCACACAACTCCCTTGTACTGTACACGGTTAGGTTGCTTAATTGTCGAAACTATTTTATTACTAGTGCTAGTTTTATTTTAGATAGGTTTTTATTAATTAGTCAATTTGGTCCTGTGTTTTTTGATTGACTTTATTTTTTTTCAAATAACATGATCGGGTGCTCTAAATCGCGACTCAGTTTTAACTACTGCGATTTTCAGTGTTCGACCAATTATTTTATATGTATGTCCTGTGTTTTTGCTTTACCTTTTTTTATTTTATTTTTGTACCAAGATCGGACGTTGTCAAACGCGACACAGTTTTTACTACTGCGATTTTCAGTGTTCGGTCTGCTTGTGTTTGTATATTGGCTAGTGGTAAACAGTTTAAATAAATAAATAAATAAATAATAAATAGAGGTAAAAAAAACCAGCGATCCAAGAGCTCCCATCTCTAAAAGTTTCGTTGGCATCAAGGTTTTTCTAATGGTCGGCCAGTTCCTTTGCTTTATCTTATTATTTTTTCTTGAAATACATTAAGGAGGTACTCAGTTCTCATAAAATGGTGACAACTACCAGGTCTGATGATGGAGCCAAGGTCTGTTCAACAGAACTCTTCAATAAATAGACCGATAGAGTTGAAACTTGGTTACCGTATCAAGTTAGTAGGCGGTAGTCAGCAAAAAGTCCAAACATAATGTTTGGACTTGCCTCTGACTACCACCTACTCAAAGTTTTGGTGCGTTCGTCGGGTCGCATCACGAGATCTCAGTTCGGGGCAAACCACTAGTTTATGGAAAGAGTCAAGAGGAAGGTTTATATGCATAATACAAGCATAATCTCTTAGGGACCCACAATAACCGTGAGAAGCCGGGGCGGGTCGCTAGTAAAGAATAAAATCAAAAGTGTAATCATAATAAAACAACAAAAAAGATAGATATATGAGTAGAAATTAACTCAAGCACACTCATTCACATTCGAATGACATAAATAATATTATTAAGAATTACGGAAAATTACAGGCACATGAGGCTCAACATCTGTATGCCTAAAGTTGATAGACGCAGGGTATTGCATCGTAGGGCACATTCCTATCGCTCGTGACTTGCGAGGCAATGCTTTGTTATAGGTGATGGTTACCACATAACATCAGATGGGCCATCTGCTTGATCAGCAATTGGCATAGAACAATTTGATTAAAGGAACATGAAAGTCATTTCAAATCACACACATTCAACCGAAGTCTTCTTCACCGGGGGTACTGCGTTAGCGAGCGATGCCGAAGCAGAAGCGAAGCATCGCGCCCAGCCACGCTTCGCTTCGAGCGCTGCGCTGCGAAGTACCATCACCCTCTCGCCCCTCGACTTGTGAGGTTGCATTACTGCACCACGCATCGAGAATATCAAGAAAACGCGACCCGGCCGCCGAATGGGAGCCAAAGAGTGTACCTTTATGTAGTCTATGGGATTCTACTGCTCAATGTTATCGGAACGTTGTATGATTGTTTCTCGAAACATTCTAATAGTAAGTCTGAATTTTCACTTTAAACCTATTTTATAGCGGCTCTATAAAGTAGTGAGAAATGGTGGTCAGGTGGGAATGAGTCGTAAGATCTTGGTTTCGAAATCAGTCCACCAATGGTTTTTACTCATCGAAAAGTTGCTCATAATCAATGTTTTCTTTCATCTTCAAAAATATTGAAATGTGTGAGAGAGTAGTTGTGGCATATAGGTTACCTATTACATCTGTGGCCTCAAACGGATGAACAGGTTTTTTGTTTGTAAGTTAAGTGCTCTTAAACGGTGAAGGAAAACATGGTGAGGAAACCAGTTGTAAAATCTGGGTAGGTATGTGCCAAATGTAATGTTTGGACGCACCTCTGACTACCCCTCTTAGACGTCGAGGAATCTGGAGTTAGTACTTAGTACCAAGAAATCTGAGGGGATATCTACCGTGCCTGAGGATGAAAGTCGTGAATCTGTTTCAGTTTTTAGTTTATTTGAAAGGTGATAATATATTCAGCTGTTAATAGTACATTGTTATCCTAGGGGTGTAAGTAACTTATTTAGTCCCGAGACGGGACTAAACTATTGGAACTATTGGCGCCCGAGCATAGCGAGGGCGCCAATAGTTCCGGCAGCCAATAGTTCGAGGGACTAAATAAGTCTTTAACCCGTGGTAAACACTGTGCTTTTCATTACGAATACAAGGAAAGTAAAAATAAAAACATGAATTAGCTAAATAAAAAATGAGTCAATTTTAGTAGATCCAATCTATGCTGCATTTTAACCAAAGAGTTTTTATGTTCTATCGAAAAAGATCCATGCCGCATTCTAACCAGAATTTTTATGTTCGATGACATTTGATGTTATGGATACTTGTTGCTACTTATATTATATTTACGAAAAAGGTTAAAATTACATGTTTTGTGAAAAATAAAGTTTTTTTTTATCTACACTAATCTACACTAATGTTTTGTTGTTTTGTATGTAACGAATAGGCTCAAAAACTACTGGTCCGATTTCAAAAATTCTTTCACCATTAGAATGCTACATTATCCCTGAGTAACATAGGCTATATTATATTTTCAAAAAAATCAGGGATCCTTACCTAAACTCTAATAATGTAACCCAAGGTGGAAAAAGAAAACCTTACATCGCGTGCGCTGCGAAAACTATTGATGATAGAACAAAATAATGTACTACGACTTTGCAGAACACGTCATTATCTACAAAAAATGTCGCGACAGCATATGTCTAACTATTATAGTTATGTCACAATAAGTGTTCTTTTTGATCGAGTGAGCGAAGCGAACGAAGATCTTAGTTTCAACTTGGGCGATTTGGCATTTTATGTATGTATATATGTATGTATGTATGTATGTATGTATGTATGTTTGTCTGGCGATAACTTATGAACCGTTGATCCGATCTGCATGAAATTTGATATGTCGATAGCTTGTACTTGAGAAATTTACTGGTAAGTAAATTAGTAAAATCGGATGAAGGGTTTTTAAGATATGGGGTTTTCTAAGGGGGCAAAAATAAAAAAAGTTACATAAAAAAATCACGTTACATGTCATATGACAGGGCTTTGTTTGGACATTCCAAAACAATTTTTACTTTTTTTTTGGGACGCTCGGTTTTTGAGATAAAACAAAAAAAGTTAAATTAAGATAACCAGCGATCCAAGAGCTCCCATCTCTAAGAGTTTCGTTGACATCAAGGTTTTTCTACTGGTCGGCCAGTTCCTTTGCCTCTTCGTAATTTTTTTTCTTGAAATAAATTAAGGAGATACTTAGTTCTCATAAAATGGTGACGACGACCAGGTCTGATGATGGAGCCAAGGTCTGTTCAACGGAACTCTTCAATAAATAGGCCAATAGAGTTGAAATTTGGTTACCATACCAAGTTAGTAGGCGGTAGTCAGAAAAAAGTCCAAAGATAATGTTTGGACTTGCCTCTGACTACTACCTGCTCAATGTTTTGATGCGTTCATCGGGTCGCATCACGAGATCTCAGTTCGGGGCGAACTACTAGTATTATAAAAATTTAATTGAAATGCCGCCGCTAGAAAAGGCTCTTTATTTGTACCTTGGTATTAATCGTTATCCAAATAAATCTTTTCATATTCAAGACTGGTTCAATACCTATACATTACTTCTTGAATTTTTCAAATCGGACATTCCATTCCAAAGATTTTAAAAATATAAACGACGCGCGGGTCACGGGTCGCGTTCTCTCTAAGCCCGGGCAAGGCGCGAGTTAGAAGGGCTTGCGAATGATTCGAACCCACCACGGTGTAAGTTTATCCTAAAACGTTGAAAAAATTTCCACCCATGCGAAGCTGGGACAAGCCGCTAGTTAAGAGAATAAAGGGTTAATATAAATTATAAACAGTTTTCACTAACTTGGTTGATTATGTATCTCTTTGGAGCCAACAGAAGTCATACTGTTGACATTCGTAAACCAAAGAGGTTTTTTTATTTTTCTAGGAAATGTGCAAATAGAACTAGTTTTTAATTTGACAGCTGTCAGTTGAAAACGATTCTCCCTAGGGCTGGAAGTATTACTTTCAACCCGCTCCTCAGTCAACTTCAGACCTACTTTCCGAGTATGAGCAATGAAAAATATCAGTTCTTACTTCTATTCAAGTTGAAGAAGGGTTTTTGTTTAAGTTAATTCGTCAATTTTGTTCATAATAATATGCTTCTTTCCAGAGAATAGCCTTCTAATGGCGTGGTCGTTTCCGTCGAACTGGGCTCGATTCACTAAGATCGAACGTAGCGGCATGTTCGCATCATTAGCTCCATTGCAGAGTATTAGGTCTGTGGTTTTTCATAATTCTTTTATTGATCGAGTGAGCGAAGCGAACGTAGATCTTAGTTTCAACCTAGCGATTTGGCATTTTATGTATGTATGTTTGTCTGGCCATAACTTTCGAACTGTTGATCCGATCTGCATGAAATTTGATAAGTCTATAGCTTGTATTTGAGAAATTTTCTGGTAACTATATGAGTAAAATCGGATGAAGGGTTATTAAGATATGGGGTTTTTTAAGGAAGCAAATATAAAAAAAATGTTATATAAAAAATCAAGTTACATGTCACATGCATTGACTGTAGGGGTGGCAAAATTTGAATAGCCTACGGGTGGCAAATATGTAAATCCGCCACTCTGGTTAGGGCCAGTGGCGTAGCTAGGTGGACAAGGGCCCCGGTGTGCCCAGTGCATAATGAAAGAATCGGACCCCACCCCTCTTTCCACATATAGCTTAAACTTATATTGTCCTTTAAAATAAATCATTAAAAAAAACAATTGTGAGCAGGCTCAAGATTTTCTAGCTTCGGGAGCTGGCTGGCTTTTCAAAGCTTAGGTTAGAGGGCCCCCAGTGCTCCGGGGCCCTGGTGCACTACACCACCTGCACCTACGATAGCTAGGCCACTGTTAGGGCGTGAATCAGTCACAGACATCCAAACATCGAAACTTTCGCATTTATAAGTATCCTTCTATAAATGCGAAGTGATTGGTGAGTAGGTATAACCATAGACTAACTATACACAAAGATTTAATATAGTCCCAAAAGTTATTACCCGAGTGGGATTTGAACCCACGACCTTCCCCTTGATACGGGGCCGCGCTAACCAACTGCGCCATCGGATTCTAATCGCACTCGACGAATAACTCAGGGACATGCTACTACGGTACTTATGCGACCGTGGTTCCATCTACAGGTCTGACATATAACTATCAAGAGTCCTGCTCGATAACCGAAGTTGCATTCAGTTGAATCGACGAGAGATGTCACCGTGCTTAATTTTAATTTTTATTTGTTTTTATAGTGTTTACTACACTTAAGGAAAATCACAAAGATTTAATATAGTCCCAAAAGTTATTACCCGAGTGGGATTTGAACCCACGACCTTCCCCTTGATACGGGGCCGCGCTAACCAACTGCGCCATCGGATTCTAATCGCACTCGACGAATAACTCAGGGACATGCTACTACGGTACTTATGCGACCGTGGTTCCATCTACAGGTCTGACATATAACTCTAAACTCTAAACTATAACTAACTATACACAGCCTATACTTAGTTAGTCTATGGTATAACTAAGTAAAACTTCCTTTTGTTTTGTTACAGGTTGTTATTGCAATGGATTGTGATAATCGCACATTGTGTTATGGCTCAGAATATGGTTTTTGTTCAGAATGCTGAGTACTTAGAAAACGTAAGTATGTACCTAATATATATTAAACAGTGTAAAAAAACAGGAGTATAAACAATCAATAGTTTCATTAAAAACAAATCGAACCACCCAAAGCAAGATGGCGCGGATGTTTCCCGCCAAAAATGATTTTTTTATAATAAGTTTTCGTTCTTTCAGCTACGATACGAATTCATTGGGGGCCTCATTAAGAACGGCACGGAGTTGGTTCAGGTCTTCATCTTCATATCCTGCTTCCTAACTGGATACAACCTGCTATCCACCATTCAGAAGACCGGAGTCAGTGGCAAGCTGTTGCTGAAGTGGATGTTGAAGAGATTGTTCAGGTCGGTCTTGACAAGACTGATCTAGTCTTGTTTACATCGGGTTTGGTTTTGCGACTGCATTTTTGCGAACAAAGACCTTACAGTCAAGTCAACTTGGGTGATTTGGCATTGTATGTATGTTTGGATGTTTGTTTGTCGGGCCATAACTTTCGAATCGTTGATCCGATCTGGGTACATGAAATTTGATAAGGCTTGTAATTGAGAAATTTACTGCCAAGATGGTAAATGAGCAAAATCGGATAACGGGTTATTAAGATATGGGGTTATATGAGGATATAATGAGGCAAAAAAAAATATACACAATATTTCAGGTTACGTTTCATATAAAAGAGCTTTGTTTGTACATTCCAAAACCATTTTTACCTTTTTTTCTAGGATAAGTACTAGATTTTTAACATAAAACAAAAAGCCGGACTTGCCAAGAACGGACCTTAAATCTAGGTACATTTCCAGGATACTACCAGTCTACCTCCTAGTGCTGGGATACGTGATAATCTGGTTCCCCCACGCTGGAGACGGTCCACTGTGGTCCACCATAGCAGGCAAGGAGAGCGAAATCTGCCGCAGAAAGTTCTGGACACATATCCTTTTCGTTAACAACGTTCTGGAGGCTTCCGAGACGTGTATGATACAAACTTGGTAAGTACAGTAAAGATGAAAGAAAGAATGAAAGAAAATAATTAATTAACCATTAACCCTATTTGGTTTTTAAGTACGTGTACAGAGCAGTAATAACATTTTTATCACATCAATTTGAAAAGAGATAGTTTGCTCTTCGTAAACAGGAAGCAAAATAGCATTTCGCTCACTTTAATCACTTTTCGTCCCTAGGGAGGAAAACTACTTTCCCGCCCTAGGGAGGAAAAGTGATTTGAATTTGGAATGTGTACCTATATAGAGTAAAAGTACCAATCACCGAAGAGATCACGAACACAGTATGAACAAGCTGGCTTTATGATAAAAAAAAGAACTAAATAAATAAAATAAAGCACGCGAAACGCGCATTCCATCTTTGTTCATAATTGATTACTCAAATTCAGATTTTACTTAGCTTTATGAAAATAAATAAATGTACAATGAATACATGAATAGCTAGGTGACTATGACTATGTGACTTCGGGACTTCGGGACTTCGGGACTTCGTGTCTATGATTATGATTATTCATAAGTTGCACTTACTTAATTTCTCATTGAGGGTGATAAAAATTCGGGGGCAACACTAAGCTCGAAACTACTTTGAATCCCTCGCTACGCTTAGGATTCAAAAAACACTCTCGCCATTAAAATAGTTGTTTGCTCTCTTGGTAAACAATCTTCTATTAAAGCACGAAAACAAAACAGTAACTCGTAAACACAGAAACTCATGTAAACAGAAAATAGAGGTGGTGTATTTGTGCGAGTGTACCCTTGCGCACACAACCCACTCCACTTTCTCAACAATAGAAGTAGTTTTTTTTTAAGTTTTTTGGCAGCAGTTCCTTTATCAAAATGATGTTTCTACCAAACTTTTGTACTCTTATATTCCAAAACTTGGTCGCTTGCGATTTTTCATAACTATCTTCAAAAATTTTGAAAAGTGATACCGAAAATGTCCTAGCGGTTGTCTGAGAATGGATCATAATTGAGAGCAAAGCGAGCGAGGTTTTCGGAAGTGACATATACGATTTGGTGTCGTAAGTTTATTGGAGCTGACTTTTGAATTGTTGGTCAGATTGTACTTTTGAAAGTTTCTGCTTCTAAGCACTAATACTAATAACTCAACTTGTCAGACCTAAGAAATAATTAAAGATTCAAAAGTATTTTTTAAACTCTCGATCATAACACATATTGAAGTATTACACGGGTATTTATCGCGTTTACCTTTATTATTTTCCCGACGTTTAAGAATACTTCAATAAGATTCAAAAGGTATACTCGGACAAACATACTACGCCGATTCGTCCAAGTTTGAGAAGTCTTGTTTGTTTTGCAGGGCATTGGCAGTTGATATGCAACTGTACATCTTCTCTACTCTCCTCACGCTTCTCCTCGTGAGGCTGAAGGTCAGAGCTGTTCCAATTCTGGCTGGTCTGTTTGTAGCGTCAGGAGTTCTCACTGTGGTACTGGCTTTCGTGATACGGCTGGATCCTATGACAAAGATGATCTATCCTGAGTAAGTGCTTCATCATCAACTTCCTGCCCTTATCCCACACACAAGCTGAAAGTATTTTGCCGCTAAGCAGCGTTGCTGTGTTTCGGTTTGATGGGTGTGGGTGCCGTGAAATTACAGGCACATGTATGCCTCTAGTTGATGGATGCAGGGCAGTGCATCGTAGAGCACGTTCATATCATGAGACTTGCGAGGCAATGATTTGTTATAGGTGATGGTTATCATCTAAGATAGTTCAGTTTTCAAAAGATTAGCTTAAGTTTTGCTAGGACATCATGATCCTTTTACATACATACATACATAAAATCACGCCTGTTTCCCATAGGGGTAGGCAGAGACCACGGATTTCCACTTGCTACGATCCTTACATACCTCTTTCGCTTCATTCACTCTCATAACATTCTTCATACATTCTCGTCGGTTTAGGGTACTCTTGACCTGGCCCTTCTCTAGAACGTCTGCTATCTGATCGAGATACGTTCGTTTACGCTCCCATTTTAATTTTATTTATGATCCTTTTATAATCAAGATATTTCTTCACATTCCATTTAAAAAGGTATATAAAATATATTCTTTTCAGAAATCTTCGTAAACTGTTCCGAGACACGCCTTCATACCTTCACGTTCACACATCTCCGTGGATCAACCTTCCAGCTTGCTTGCTTGGCCTAATTGTGGCCCATTTGTACTTCGAAAAGACAAAGAACAAAGCGAAAATCGATGGTCCAGAACCAAACGATAGCACAGAAAACGATGGGCGAACTCAGAATAATTTGGTTGACAATATGGGAATTCAGAAGCTTACGGGCTATAATGGGCGAACTCTAAATGAGATGAAAGACGAAGGTCATACTTGGAATGTTTTGGGTGAGAATGGGAGAGTGCAGAATGGTTTGGGTGACAATACGAGAGTTCGGAATATAATAGGCCATAATGAGCATATTCGGAGTGAAAAGGGGGACGACGATGGACCAACTCAATATGAAATGGGTGACGAGAAACTAACTCAACATAAAGCGGGGGAAAACAATAGAACGAATAGTAAAATAAACGAAAGTATCGGAACTAAGAATAAAATTTATAGACTAATTAAGAATCATGTAAGTAAAAGTACGTAATTCACTAATTGTGATTCCGTAATTACTTTTATACGGGTACCAGGCCTTGGGTTCCAATCCCCACTTGGATATTATCTTTTGGGACAATATAAAAATCTTTATGATTTTTGTTAAGTGTGGTATATACTATAAAAGGAATAAAAAATTATTTATAGTTGTTCCGCAAAGCACCTCTTTACGTCATACCAGGCTTGGTTATCTGGGTGCAGCTAGCGTCCACGATCGAAAGGACTGAGTCACCGGCCCTGACTGCGCTGTACATCGGAATGGAACACTCAATCTTCAGTCTGGTGTTTGCCGTGTCTCTGATACAACTCTTTACCATAGACAGTAAGTCCTTGGGCATAAAACATTATTTTACTTCTTTCTTCTACTTCCTACTTTTTCCTTTCTCCTTCCTTCCTTCCTTCCTTCCTTCCTTCCCTTCCTTCCTTCCTTCCTTCCTTCCCTTCCTTCCTTCCTTCTTTCCTTTCTACTTCTTATAATCTTGTCCTGTCTCCTACTTCTCACTTTCTCCTTCTTATCATATAAATGCAAAATTTACGATGTTTGTATGCAATGTTTGTGGCCCAATCACGCCCTCACCACTGAATCGATCAGGATGAAACTTCGAAGAAATACCTATTGTTCTTAACCTGGTTTGGTAGGTTTGGGAATCTGGGTGAGGTCCAGTATCAAGGGTATCGAAGTTCTTGAACCAACTTATCTGAGTTCAGAGGAACAGCAGGCATTCGACATTAGCATCAGTGGCGTAGCTTGGTGGACAAGGGCCCCGGTGCATAGAGAAAGAATCGGGCATAGACTTCGATCAACAATCAACTAGATTCCGTGTCACATACAAAATCAAAGCTAAAAACTGTCCGCTTGAACATCTACTTACACACACATAAACAGCTACATCGAACTGATTCAAAGGTTTTTAAACAGTTTCAAGATCAACCTAATTACAACCATAAACGCTTGTAATAAAGTCACAAATCTTCAAAATACTATCTTACACTTATGATCATTCGTCAATTACAGCCGTCACCTTGAAATTAAAAGACATAGGTTAAATAACATTTATTGTGTAATCAACCTTATGTTGCAACAAATAAAGTACTTTTCTCCATTATTACTTTGTGAGTTACATTATTACTTTCGTTTCGTTTTGTTTCTGTTTGCTTCTTTGTATTTTACTACTCCTCACACACACTACAGGTGCCTCGGTGGCGGACTTTGAATAAACGACAAAATATTTGTTTTTAATTGTTAACAATGATTTAAGCATCGCAAAACGGAAACTGACATGTAATTACCGAAAAAAAGACATTCCTTCTGAAACCTTACTGTTTTAGGGGTTATTTTCGCAGTTTTAAAGCACTCTGAGGCATTTTAGCACGTCCGCACGTTGGCTTTGGTTGGAGCATACTAAACTCAAATAAGAACACAAATTTATTTGTGCTCTTATTTCTCGGGCCGTTTTTGAGCCCGCCACACGTAATCTAGTTGATTGTTGATCGAAGGGCATAGAGAAAGAATTTTGTTAGTAGGTTCTCTCTTTTCAAAGCTTAGGTTAGAGGGCCCCCTGAGCTGCGGGGCCCTGGTGCACTGCACCACCTGCCCCTACGATAGCTACGCCACTGATTAGCATTTCTGCTTCAAGCAAAAAAATGCTAAATGCCATTCTCCGAAGCTTGGTCGTTTGCGATCCTTCAGTAATTTCAGTCTTCAAGAATGTTGAAATGTTGCAAGAAGTTGTTAGATTGTCAGCCTCTGGTTCCAGGTTTCTTTCGTAGACTGTTGGCTTGGCGCGGATGGCACTCCATGGGACGCCTGGCCTTCTGCGTGATGATACTTCACTGGACCGTCAACCTCTCCATCGTGATCGACAGACCGACTTTCCGGACTTCTATGTTTCATATTGTAAGTAGCATCTTTGGAAAGCTCGTACTATGTGAACTTGACTGAATACTTCGCCCCGAACTGAAATCTCATGCACATGAGGCTGAACATCTGTATGCTTCAAGTGGATGGACTCAGAGCAGTGCATCGTATAGGACAATTTTGTGTTTGTTTCTTTTTAAGCAATTTGCTGATGGAGCAAGCGGGTAACCCACTCTTTGTTAAGTGGTAACCATCACCTATAACAAAGCATTGCCTCGTAAGTTAAGCGCGATAGGAACGTGCCCAACCATGCACTGCCCTGCGTCCATCAACTTGAGGCATACAGATGTTAAGTCTCATGTGCCTGTAATTTCACCAGCAGCCACACTCTCTTCAAACCGAAACACCGCAACGCTGCTTGGCGGCAGAAAAAAGCGGTAATACTTCCTCAGACGAGCCCTTCACAAAGAGCTCTACTACTCTTAAAAAGCTGTGAGGCTTGTCGCTAATTAGTATATCAAATGCCGCTAAACAGGCTTATGGTCCATTAGATACTTTTACTTAGTACCTGCGCTGATATACGTCAACAGTTTTTTCATAAGTTTGTAATTAACTACCTGTTTGTCATTGACCTAATGTCCTAGGTAGGACGGACGCAGTCTGTAGTGCTATCGACCCTTACTTACAATCATAAGGGCCGCTTGAATTCAGCATTCACAGCTCAGTTGGTAGTAGCTCTGTCTTCTACGCCGTAGGCCGTGGGTTCGATCCCCACTGAGAACAAATATTTGTGTGATGAACATAGATGTTTGTTCTCTGTCTGGGTGTTATATAATATTATAAGTATGTATTTACAAAAAAAAAAGTATATTCAATTCAATTCAATTCAATTCAATTTTATTCCATTTTGATACAATTTGTACACTCGGAAAAGTCATATTTTACAAAAGAGTACATTCTGTAGACAAAAAAAAAAATACACAATAATATTTGTACATAATTGTACCTACACCAGAAAAAATCAAAATAAAAAACTGTTACATGCTAAAATTATCAGCCAAGGCTTCGTCAATGGTATAAAAAGATTTTAACAATAGAAATGTCCGTATTTTGGCGCTAAACTCTTTAAAATGTAAATTTCGTATATCCTCAGTCAACTTATTAAAAAAAGTAATGCTTTTACAAAGGAAGCTTTTATCAACTTTAGCGAGTCTTCGTTTTGGGACAATTACATTGCTTTTATTGCGTGTATTATAATTGTGGATGTCACTTTTTAATTTGTTATCGTCAATATGTAATTTAGCATAAATTAAATTTTGAAAAATATATTCACCTGTAAATGTCATAATATTCAATTCCTTAAACCTACGCCTACATGATTCTAATTTGTTTATTTGAAGTATAAACCTTATCGCCCGCTTCTGCAATATAAACACTCTATTGGACTGTGACGCATTTCCCCAGGCCAGTATGCCATACGTCATCAACGAGTGAAAATAAGCATGATACACAGCTTTGGCTGCACGTTCATCACTTATCTGTCGTATTATTTTTATTGCATAAGCGGCCGACTTCAGTTTACCCACGATATTCTCAATTTGATTATTCCATGTCAATTTACTGTCAATATTAACACCTAAAAATTTCACTTCATTAATAGAATTTACTGCATATTTATCAATTGTGCTTTGTACTGGATCAATGCTTAAAATAATTCCCAAAAAGAATCTCATAATATTTGTTTTATCAACGTTTAATAGTAAATTATTTGCTCTAAACCAATTATTAATTGTCAAAATCAATTTATCCAGTTTTCCACATACATTTGTTTTATTTTTGTCACTTATTATAATAGTAGTGTCGTCGGCAAAGAGTACTATGTCAGTTTCGTTTTCAACACATGTGACGAGGTCATTTATGTAAATAAGGAATAATAAAGGCCCTAAGATAGAGCCTTGGGGGACTCCCATTTCTACTGAACTAGATGGCGACCTATGACCATTGCATTCTGTAATCTGTTTTCTATTTTGTAGGTAAGACATAATAATAGACAGTTCATTATTGCGTACTCCATAATGGTTTAATTTTGCCAACAGAATTTGATGGTTGACACAGTCGAATGCTTTTGAGAGGTCACAAAACAAACCGTAGGTATTTTTGGAGCTGTCTAGATCCCAGAGAACTTTCTCAAGCAGAGTGGTTATTGCGTTAGCAGTACTCTTTTTTTTTTGAAAACCAAACTGCCTTTTGTTAATAATTTTATGATTTTCTATAAATTCGTATAACTCATTTGCCAAGAACTTCTCATAAATTTTACTAAAAACTGGCAAAAGGGAGATTGGTCTATAATTATTAGAATTTGAGTGAGATCCTTTTTTGTACAAAGGGATGACTTTTGCCACCTTAAGCAAGTCTGGAAAATACCCTTTGTTAACACAATTATTAATAACATTTGCCAATGGAGCAGCTAACTCATATTTTAACTTTTTTATTAGTGATGTGGATATGCCCCACAGATCACATGAACATTTACATTTTAAATTTTCTATAATATTAACAATACAGATAGGAGTAATATTTCTTAAGGAAAACGTAGTTATATTTGGTGAATTAAATTTACGTAGAAATGTTACAGCTTCTACTTCTGATACCATCAAATCTTTGGTTAATTCAATTGCAATCTGGGCAAAAAAATCATTAAAATAATTAGCAATTTCAGCAGGAGACGTCAGAATGTCATTATTGAGGTTTTTTAATTTATTAATGTGATGGGAATTTACGGTAGATTTTCCCGTTTCTTTTTTTATGATGTTCCATGTTGATTTAATGACATTATCAGAAGCTAAGATTTTTGAACGTATATACATTTTTTTGGCCAATAGAGCACATTGTTTAAATATTTTACTGTATTTTCTAACATAAGTTCTTAGCCTTTCGTTATTCGTCACTGCTAATGAGTCATATATTTTTTTCATTGTAGCTTGTGACACTTTAAGACCTTTAGTCGCCCAGTCGTTAAATGTCTTTTTGGTACCTTTATGAAATGATTTGATTGGCATGACTGTATCCAATTGCATCAGGAAAGTAGAGAAGAAATCATTGAAAGAAGTTAAATTTCGGTTTTCAAACTCATATTGAAGATTATTTTTTAACAGTTCTACGGAATCTTTGTTAATTCTTCGGTTTTTAATATTTCTATTAGGATGAGCTTCATTAACAGCACTGATGGCTATGACTTGAGCAAAATGATCCGATTGGACACCATGTACCACATTTGAACTTATAACATCTACTGACGAAAAAATATTGTCGATGCACGTGGCGCTATGGCTAGTCATTCTTGTAACATCAAAAATATTTTGTTTTAAATTATAGCATCCGAGTAAGTCAAGTAGATTATTACGTTGATTAGTTTCAGTATTAAAATTAATATTAAAGTCACCACAAAGAATAATCTCCTTCTGAATATTTGACTTAGTTTTCGTCAGGATAGATAAACAAAGTTCCAATTTATCAAGAAAAACCTTAAAATCCCCACACGGAGACCTATATACAGCTAATAAAATACAATTTTTTATTTCTACACAACTAATCTCAAAGTTTTTTTCATCGATTAGTTTATAAACGTCTTTTCTAGGTTTAGCCTGGATTCCATCTTTGACCAAAATTGCAGTGCCTCCTCGACAAAATAGCTTTCTACAACATGCACTCACAATACTGTGATCATCAAAAGAGGAAACACATAATTCTTCTTCCTTCAGCCAAGTTTCCGTTACACAAAAAATGTCAATCTTTTCGCTTTCTAAAAATAAATCTACTAATAATGTCTTCCCTTTCACTCCTTGTAAATTCTGGTGTCCTATTAGTAGCGAATTATTTTTCATTCCTTTTCTTACGTTTTCTCTTGGTTTTCCATTGCACTTGGAAAACCCGTGTTCTGATATGAACATGGATCGGTTGTTCTTATAAACTGGAGATTACTTGTACTCTTAAAGTTATTTATGTTGTCACATAGTATATCCACTAGATTCTGAACTATTGTAGACTGTCTGGTGGTATTTACTCTAAAGCTATTAGTCTCTAGGTATTTTACATTTTCGTTTACAATACTTAGGTGATGTATGTATTTGTTTAATCTGAAAATGTCATCATCATTGATTCCATTATATTTCATGGAACTAATTATAATCTTGCATTTGAAATTGTACAGCTTCTTCTTTAATAATCTCGGATAATCATTGCTGTATGTACTTATTAACAATATTGCAGTATCATTATGGTCCAAAATTTTTGTATTCTTTTCAAAAAGATCCAAAATTTTCCTGATATCGGCTCCTGGCATGCAGTGGTTGATGAATGTTAAGTTTGGGTTTAATTTGATGTTAATATTTTTTGCTAGATTTCGACCGCAATCATCAGAGAACATCAAAACTTTTTCAGAACTAACGGCGTCATCCAGAGAAATATATTCTCCCTCTTTTTTGCTCTCGAGTGCTCGGCTGTTTAGGGATTGGAATGTAGCTTTCTGTTCGATAAAATACTGTAGTTCTAACAGTTTTTTTTCTAAAATGTCTACTTTCTCTTGTATCCGTCTTTCTTGGTTGATGTCAGTCTCATATTTTCGTATTATTTCCAAGAACTTATCACACTGCGTTTTTAGTTGCTCAATAGTTGAATTTCTCCTGGATAGTTCGTTGTCCATCAGAGACTGGGCTGATTTAAGCTGTGTAGTTTGCCGTGTCATATTAATGATACGATTTGTCAAATTTCTAGTGCGATGAAATTTTATGTCAAGAGCTTTTATGACCGTTTTGTTCTTTTTATTGCGCAAACTCACTTGTTTTATAAAGTTGAACTTTTTCTGTAAGTTGCGATGTTTTAACGTCAGCTTATCATAGTCAATTTGAATTTTTTCTACGTTTTCTTCATAAGAAGTTTTGTGATTGGTAAGCATGATATTTTCTAGTTCCAATTTATCATTTTTAAGTAACCTATTTTCGTTTGTTACACTTTCCATACATTCCTGTAGATTTTTAAACTCTTCTTTTGATTCATAGATACATTTTTTTAAATTTAAATTATCTCTTAATACTTTTTCAAATTAATTTGTACTAGTTTCTTGCTCATTAAGTAATGCTTTCGTCAGTGTTTTCTCTTTATTTAAGTCAAGTTTTAATATTTTTACTGTGAACTGTAAGTTCTTCAATTTATCATCAATTATTCCTTGATCGCTCGTTGATGCGTTGTCTAGGCCTTTATTTCGCAACTTTGCTCTAGCGCGAGTATTCATTTTTGCTTTAATAGAATAAAGCAATAAAAAATAAAAATATTGAAAATTGCCTTTTATACAACTTCTTCTTAAGTTAATACTTGTGCAAACATAAAATTAAAAATTTATGAGTGCAAAAAGTACTACCGATCGCTCAGGTTCGAACTCACTATCACTGAACGGAAGTCGGTACCTTCTATTTCTTGGCCAACTGTACCATATCGAGATGCGGTGAAATAGTCGTACAGCTAATAATGACTTTAACGAACTTATTAATCGGATCAGAGTTTAATACACAACACCCTCATTTTTCTAAAAAAATTAAATGAGATGAGTATACTTGCAATCGTTTTCGTTTAAATGTTGTTTGTGTTCATGCTTATATAGCTCACTGTAATCGTTTTTAATATTCACTGACTTGACGGTCTTCCAATTATTATGATTTAGATAACTTGTACAATGTTTATAAGCACTTTGTTGTCACTGTTTTATTTTTATGAAATCTTTGTTTATCCTTAATAATAATGTTTGATAACAATTGCACACTTTAGTCAAGCATTACACTCTTTATTACAACTGATTGTAAAACAAAATACGCACTTTTTCTATTTATTTGAAACAAAATTCACGGAGCTCTATGTTTACTGTAGCAGCGACATCTGCCGAACTTATAAATGTAATATATCAGCTATCTGGTTCCCATATTACAAGATTTGGCTTAGTTTGGGGCTAGATAGTGTTATGTGGAATGTCCACCAATTTTTATTTATTTATTTATTTAACTGTATCTTTAAACACCAAACTAAAACGAATTAGCGTAAACATCATTTCCATTTTTTTCTTTTCTTTCTTTGGCCGCGTGGAACTAGTATTCAATAGTCTCTCTCTCTCCTGTCGTGTCACTAGTTTCTTTTCGAAACAGTGTGGTGAAAGGATTTTAAGTGCGCCTCAAGAGGCTCCTTTCGAGCACTTGACACATGTTATAGATGTTTTTAGGTTCTACGGACATGCCGGTTTCCTCACGATGTTTTCCTTCACCGTTTGAGAGTACTAGCATTTTGCACATAAATTTTTGGACAGAAAAACTCATTGTTACACGCTACCACTAGACCACCAGTGCTCTCAATAGTGATCCTTGTGATTTTAATATTGACTTTTTTATACTAATTGCTGATGTAACAAGCAGATGGCCCATTTGATGTTAAGTGGTAACCATCACCTATAACAAAGCATTGCCTCGTAAGTCACACACGATTGGAACGCCCACGATGCGCTGTCCTACGTAAATCAACTTGAGGCATTTCAAACGGAAACACAGCAACACCACCATTCGGGATGAAGCTTGGAACACACATTGTTCTTTATCTGGATTAAAGTATAGGCTACTTTTTATTCAAAGAAATAACAAGAACGCCATAATATTGATATTGAGGCGTCATTAGAACAATATTTTGTAACACCCAGAGAGAGAGCTCTTTGTGAAGGGCTCGTCCGGGGAAGTACTACCACCACGCCTTTTTCTGCCGCCAAGCAGCAACGCTGTGTTTCGGTTTGAAGAGTGTGGTTGCCGGTGTAATTACTGGCACATGATGCTTAACATCTGTATGCCTCAAGTTGATGGACGCAGGGCAGTGCATCGTGTGGCACGTTCCTATCGTGCGTGACTTACGAGACAATGCTTTGTTATAGGTGATGGTTACCACTTTCATCAGGTGGGCCATCTGCTTATTCCATCAGTTAGTTGTATAAAAAAAAGAGAGATTAAACATCTATGTTCGTCACACAAATGTTTGTTCTCAGTGGGATCGAACCCACGGCCTACAGCGAAGGCAGAGCTATACTACCAGCTAAGCTGTGAGCGCTGTCTGATAATATTTTTTATTCAAAGTATGTCTGATGTTTTCAGTTTATGGATGGCCTGGGTACCTTTTTCTTCTCAAATCTTCTGGCGCTGCCCGTTTGTTTGCTGGTAGAGTTACCTGCACAGAAGTTTCTGGACCTTCTACTTCTAGGGCCTAGTCCAAGAGCACGATTCTGATTGAAGAATTTTATATTTGTAATATTTTTATGTGAAAAATAAAATATACTAGCTGCCTGTCCCAGCTTCGCATGGGTGGACATCTACATCTACACTAATATTATAAAGAGGAAAGATTGTATTTTTGTTGTTTTGTATGTAACGAATAGGCTCAAAAACTACTGGTCCGATTTTTATCCACTCCCGTCTTCATTCTGGGCATTTTGGGAACCTAAAATTTTAATGTATAATTTAACTAAAATTCGCGAGACGCCTAGAAGGTGTCAAAAATCTAAACAACAACAGAGCAGCCGGTCTGACCCGCCGCATTAGATGTTTCATATCAAAAACGGAAACTAAAGTATTATCGATAAAGCTAAATTGGTCGGTGTAAGTACATCACTAGAACAGATGACTAAAACAATAAATTTTATTTTACTATAATAAATGGGTTTACATCATTTTCACATAGGAAAATATGACTCTCGTAATATGACTTTTGTATTTTTGGTAACGAATAGGCTCTAAAACTACTGGTCCGATTACAAAAATTCTTTCTCCATTAGAATCCTACATTATCCCTGAGTAACATAGGCTATATTATATTTTCAAAAAAATCAGGGTTCCTTACTAAAACTCCAATAATGTAACCCAAGGTGGAAAACAAAAACCTTACATCGCGTGCGCTGCGAAAACTATTGATGATAGAACAACATAATGTACTACGATTGTGTAGAACACGTCATCATCTACAAAAAATGTCGCGACAGCATATGTCTAACTATTATAGTTATGTCACAATAAGTGTTCTTTTATTATAAAAATTTAATTGAAATGCCGCCGCTAGAAAAGGGTCTTTATTTGTACCTTGGTATTAATCCTTATCCAAATAAATCATTTCATATTTAAGACGGTTTCAATACCTATAGACTACTTCTTAAATTTTTCAAATCTGTCCGATTTGAAAAATTCAATTCAAATTCCATTCCATTCTATTCAAAAGATATGACGAAATTAAAAATGTTAACGGGTCCACGGGTCACGCACGGGGTGCGATTTCACTCACTCAAGGAGAAGGGCGTGCAAATGTATGAAATAAGTAGACTCGAGGCTCGAACCCACACGGTCTAAGTTTATTCTAAATGGTGGTCATGGGTGGTCATAAAAATTTATGACCACCCATGCGAAGCTGGGACAGGCCGCTAGTAAAAAATATAGAAAAAGATTGCCTATTTATAAAAACACTAAGGTCATTTCTAATAAATAAAACCTATTACAGCATAAATGAATATTTAGACTGATTAAATAAACATTGACATTGAAAATAATTTATGTACAGACCTACTTATATTAAACTATATTATAATTTAACATTAAAATTTGCCATAACATTGCATTTTTCATTTTATTACTTGACCCTATCACAATTTGACCTTAATATTGTTAATTAAATTTCTTATTATTGATCGAGTGAGCGAAGCGAACGAAGATCTTAGTTTCAACTTGGGCGATTTGACATTTTATGTATGTATGTATGTATGTATGTATGTATGTTTGTCTGGCGATAACTTTAGAACCGTTGATCCGATCTGCATGAAATTTGATATGTCGATAGCTTGTACTTGAGAAATGTACTGGTAAGTATATGAGTAAAATCGGATGAAGGGTTTTTGAGATATGGGGTTTTTTAAGAGGGCAAAAATAAAAAAAGTTACATAAAAAAATCAAGTTACATGTCATACGAAAGGGCTTTGTTTGGACATCCCAAAACAATTTTTACTTTTTTTTTGTGACACTCGGTTATTGAGATAAAATAATAAAAGGTAAATTAAGATAACCAGCGACCCAAGAGCTCCCATCTCTAAGAGTTTCGTTGACATCAAGGTTTTTCTACTGGTCGGCCAGTTCCTTTGATTTTTCTTATTTTTTTTTCTTGAAATAAATTAAGGAGGTAGTCAGTTCTCATAAAATGGTGACGACGACCAGGTCTGATGATGGAGCCAAGGTCTGTTCAACGGAACTCTTCAATAAATAGGCCAATAGAGTTGAAACTTGGTTACCACACCAAGTTAGTAGGCGGTAGTCAGAAAAAAGTCCAAAAATAATGTTTGGACTTGCCTCTGACTACCACCTACTCAAAGTTTTTGTGCGTTCGTCGGGTCGCATCACGAGATCTCAGTTCGGGGCGAACTACTAGTATATTTAATCCTTTATATACAAAAATAGACATAAATACCCAATACCTACATGACTATAATTTTTAATGTGCATACAACGATTAAACAGACCTACCTAGAGAACTTAAACGGTATATATTAAGCACTATACCTATGAACCTACTATTAAATTGAAAACCTCGGTCTGCCTCCATGTTGCCATACCCTATGCAGGGTCCATGTGATACTTACTAACACCTAACAACTATGTATGTAGGTACCTAAACTAAACCATGTTTAAGCTATATTGAGTATTGAGTGCGAGTCGCCGTACCTACTGTGCTCCGTAGTTTTTAGGATTCCGTACCTAAGAGACACCAACGAGAATCTAATACTAGACCTATGCCAGTTAGTTGTCTATCTGTCTGTCCATTTAAATAAATATATATTGGTGGACAACTTGCTGATGGAACAAGCAGATGGCCCACCTGATGTTAAGTGGTATCCATCACCTATAACAAAGAATTGCCTCGTCACGATCGATAGGAACGTGCCCTACGATGCACTGCCATGCGTATGGACGCAGCGAATATGGACGTCGGTAGCGGCAAATCATGCTTAACATCTGTATGCCTCAAGTTGATGGCAACTTGAGGCATACAGATGTTAAGCATGATTTGCCTGTAATTACACCGGCAACGACATTCTTCAAACCGAAACACAGCAACGCTGCTTGGCGGCAGAATAAGGTATGGTGGTAGTGCTTCCCCGGACGAGCAACACACAAAGAGCTCTACTACTCTTAAAGCCGCTATTCGCCTTTGGCTCTTCTCATCCAGTGTTTGCCGGTTACCTACATATGGCAGATCGCCGCCCCACGTTGCCGGAGGACGTCTTTACTCATACCTAAACGCGGTCTCCATTCAAGCATGCGTTTGCTCAAACGATTGTCGGCAAAATAAGTACCTAGTAGGTACCTTTTCGTGGCCCGTATTTCATCATTCGCAAAATAAAACGGAGTAGAACTTAATTATTGTCAAAGTTAGGATGTTATTTGTTTATGTGCTAAGTTTTGTGGTTGTGTTTGGGAGCGCGTTTGGCAGAAAACTCACAGGTAAGATTTTTGGTACCTAACTTAAAAAATAAATTAAATTAAATTAAAAAATAAATTTGATATCGCCACCCTTCTATGGGAGAAAAATATAAATTTATGAAATTCTGGGGCTTAGCTTGGTAGGCAGCTCTATTGGACCTCCGAAGTAGCTGGTTTAAAATTTTCAAATAATGGTTTTTTTTTATTCTACTAGCTGATGGAACAAGAAGATGGCCCACCTGATGTTAAGTGGTAACCATCACCTATAACAAAGCATTGCCTCGTAAGTCACGCACGATAGGAACGTGCCCTACGATGCAGTGCCCTGCGTCCAACAACTTGAGGCATGCAGATGTTAAGCCTCATGTGCCTGTAATTACACCGGCAATCACACTCTTCAAACCGAAACACAGTAACGCTGCTTGGCGGCAGAAAAAGGCGTGGTGGTAGTTCTTCCCCGGACGAGCCACACACAAAGAATTCTACTACTCTTAAAAAGTTATATGTACCTTTAAACTTTGCGAATCTAAATGGATATTTTTAAAAATATAGAACTTAAAATTCTTTCACCACACTGTTTCGAAAGAACTAGTGATACGACAAGAAGAAAAACGTACCTAAAGATAACCGTTGCGCATTTATTTAAGGGGCTGACAACTATCAAACAACTTCTCGCTCGCACGTTTCGACATGTTGAAAGATATAAAATCACTAAACTCATTTTCGAAAAATCGCAATCAACCATTTTGTGTACAATCACATTGCACACAGTTTAGTAAAAATTTCATTTTGATCGATACAAGTTTTCCTGCTTAAAAGTTTACTTATGTACGAAAACAAGTAAAGCATACTTTTGAGTAGGAAAACATTAGCTCTTGTCTTCACCTTAAGTACACCGATTAATTTCAGATGAAGAGTACTTCAGCTTGCCTGATCTCTTCTCTCTAGACAACTTCGAGAAGTGCTTGGCTCATGATGGAGGGGTCTACTGCCTCGGGACTTTTCACGTCACGCCCCAGGAGGAACCAGATCCTGTTTATACGATGATGATGGTAGGTGAACAGTTTGATTTGTGAAAGAGGTTAAAAATAAAAAATAAAATGTTTATAATTATTAGTATCGCAATATAGCTTACGTCGCAAGGAATACTCATTCAAATACATATGGGGTTTAAAACAGTAAATGAAAGACGTAAACAGAAGAAGAAATAAAAGTTTAACTTTTGTCATAGCTTAATTACCGTAGACCGTCAATTACCTAATAAAAAAAAGGCTGATGTTAAGCCTCATGTGCCTGTAATTACCGGCAACCACACTCTTCAAACCGAAACACAGCGTTGCTGCTTGGCGGCAGAAAAAGGCGTGGTGGTAGTACTTCCCCGGACGAGCCACACACAAAGAACTCTACTGCTCTTAATAAGTTATATGTATATTATTTGCGAATCTAAATGGATATTTTTAAAAATATAGAGCTTAAAATCCTTTCACCACACTGTTTCGGCCTTAAGAGTTGGAAATTCTTAAGAAACCTTGAAGTAACGGAGGTGGACTAGAAGTTTGTATTAGAAGTGCGAAAAGTTTCCAGAAACATATAAAACATACTTTATTTGCATGGTTTTTAACTGCACTTAAGGAAATCACTTTATTATATCGCAAATGCTTTTGTACATTATGGTTCTTAACATTATGATGATATCGTTTTCACACATATTTTTAAATCCTTTCACCACACTGTTTCGAAAGAGCTAGAGGCACGACAGGGAGAAGAATAACTTTGGAGCATTATGAAATATACTACACTTCACTTCACTTGTGTGAACATTTCCTTATTCGAGATCACAGTTCACGAAGATTATAAGCATGTACGTTATGGGGTCAAAAAAACCCAAATTGCATAAAGTACGTACTTAGAAAAACAGGTAGAGAAGCCAATGTACTGTAGGTCATTTTATTTACATCAAGGATAATTCAATTAAGCCTTCACAGATCAGTTGGTAGTAGCTCTGCCTTCTGCGCCGTAGGCCGTGGGTTCGATCGCCATCGAGAAAAAACATTTGTGTAATGAACTAGATGATTGTTCTCTGTCTGGGTGTTATTTATTATAAACTAGCTTACCCGTGATCACTTTGTGGGGCGGTGTCAAATTTGCAATCAAATAATATTGCGGCTATAAATTGAGATGAGGCTATCCTATCTTTTAAGTAAGATCAAACTGCACGCGGTGCGCAAATTTGATTGAAATCGGTAAAGTAGTTTAGGAGTCCATAGCGGACAAACAACGTGACGCGTAATTTATATACATATATTGAGATTATAAGTAACTATTTACAAAAAAAAGTATATGTGTATTATATCAGCTATCTGGTTCCCATATTATATTATTATTATTATTATTATTATTGCTTTGGCTTAGTTTGGGGCTAGATAGTGCCGTGTGGAAATTCCACCAATATAAAAAAAAACTAGCAAAAGTTAGTATGTGTTTGAGGGCAACTCTGGCTGCGGAGTTTTTGTGGCTACCTCAAGCCTTTATCATGGGTTGTTGACTGCTAATGCCGAGATCAACAGCTTATGAATATGAAAGATTTCAAAGATTTTTTATAACAAACTAAAAGTTATTATCCGAGTGGGATTTGAACTCACGACCTTCCCCTTGGTGCGGCGCTTACCACCTGTCATATAAAATCACAAGGATCACTTTGAAACGTCTTAAAACCAGGTAAATCTAGGGGCCAATTCCACGCGACCAAACCGTAGAAGAACAGGAAACAAACTTACGGCTTTTTTTATACAACTAGCTGATGGAACAAGTATCACCTATAACAATGAATTGCCTCGTAAGTCACGCACGATAGTAACGCGCGATGCACTGCCCTGGGTCCATCAATTTGAGGCATACTGATGTTAAGCCCCATGTGCCTGTAATTACACCGGCAACCACACTCTTCAAACCAAACCACAGCGTTGCTGCTTGGCGGCAGAAAAAGGCGTGGTGGTAGTACTTCCCCGGACGAGCCCTTCACAAAGAGCTCTACTCTTTTGATTCCTACCGTTCTTTTGTATGATCATTGAACTTAGTAGTAACTTACATTACAGGAGTACTCAGAAGAAACCTACGCGTTCAACCACACCCTGATCCACCGAGGCTTCTGCGTCAGTTCACGATGCCCTGAGTATAACTCTACCAACTACACAGCTAACTTCCTCCAGTGCACTACGAGAGAAATGGCCAAGCTTTCGATGCAAGCAAATCTGACAGTTCTGAAGTACTGTCAAACCAGTGCTGATGCAAAACGCATTGATGCGATCAGTGGAGCTCAAATAGCTTTTCTTGCAATAGTAGTTGTGTTACTGTTAATGAATGTGATTGGTACTGCGTATGACGTCAAAACGAGAGGCAATTCTAAACGTGAGTTACATCCATCTGAATGGAAGCCTGGAATCAGTCAAACTGGCAACTAGCTGATGGAACAAGTAGATGGCCCACCTGATGTCAAGTGGTAACCATCACCTATAACAAAGCATTGCCTCGGTATGTCACGCACGATAGGAACGTGCCCTACGATGCACTGCCCTGCGTCCAACTTTAGGCGTACAGATGATAAGCCTCATGTGCCTGTAATTACCGGCAACCACACTCTTCAAACGGAAACACAGCAAGTGGTGGTAGTACTTCCCCGGACGAGCCACACACAAAGAGCTCTACTACTCTTATAGTAGGGGAGGCCATGATGCTAAATGGGGATTTCCTCGAGCGTCATAGAGACCTATTGGGTTGCAAAGCTTAGATGATAAGAAGAAAAAAATGTTATATAAGTATACCTTTTCATCGGTGGGGGGAGCGGCTATAGATTTTCAAAAATGTAAAAAAAAACTGTTGCATGGACATACTCGAGCACGTCAGATATTGATAGCACCAATGTCCTACGTATTTTTAATAATGTACGTATGTTAATCTGATCGTTTGCATGATGGGGGTGGTCGTACTTAAGGGTTGAAAATGAAAAAAAAAAAATATTAATCGAGCGCGTCAGATTTTTTAAGGGGGTGTTATGTGAACCTAAAAAAAAAATCTCATTCAATAATCTGACGATTTCGATGTGACGTAAACTCGCAGCAATTATTTTAATATGCAAAAAAAAATCGCCATTTTGAAATACTCAAGCGCGTCAGATTAAGATATATATGGTTCATCTTTATGTCCTGGACGTGCTGTCTCATAATCTGACGATTATCTAGAGGGATTCGCATAATCTGACAAAAAAAAATATTTTTATTTTGAGTTTTTTAAACCATTCAACTTAATTAATTGAAAAGCTCAGGAAATAGAATGCAAATAAAAAGTATAAGTTTGTTAAGTAGAATACTTGTATTTATAAGAAAATAATTTAAAAAAATATGCAAAAAAATATTTTTTTATTTACAATCAATTGATTAATTAGTCATCATCTTCATTAGTAGAATCATCTTCTTCTTCTGGCTCGATTTCATGGCACGAAATAGAAGCGCGCAGAGGGGAATATAGGCACCACGCAGCTAAACTTTATCGACGAATATTTGTTACTTCGGCTTGTGGAAATCGTCAGATTATATATTTTTCGTTATCCTTGAATTATTTACTTCAAAATAAAAAAAATATCAGCCACGCTCGAGCATGTCGAGATGACTTTTTTTTTTACAACTTTGTAGCCCTCCCGTTTCTTTACGTCACTCTCAAATTGTCAGATTAGTGGAATATACACTTTTTAGCATGTAATTAACTCACCCTAACTTAATCTGACGCGCTCGAGATTTTCTGATGATAAATTTTTTTTTACTAATCTGATCCTTTATCCTAGACGGGCGGCTTTATATATGGGGCTCATATTTGGTGGAGGTTCTTAACCAGGTACAAGGTATCCCCCTGTATATTAATCTGACGCGCTCGAGGAAATCCCGAAATCCCCTCTTGGGCTCCCCTACTATAAAATGTATAGGGGAGGCATATGTCCTACAGTGAACTTCTTCAGGCTGAAGAAGAAGACACCTATCGCTAGCTAGCTAGTAAAAAATATACCTAGGTATTGTTTATTTCCGTATATGAAATGTCCGTTAAAACATAAAATATTGGTTTATTTATGTTTAGGTAATAATTATAGTGAAATGTACATATTTGCTCTAGAAAACTTCTGTTTTTAAGGAATGCCTATTTTGATAGCTTGGTCAGCTATTGGCAGCTGGAAGGTTTTAACAAAGAACTCTACCAAGGGAGGGGCTGCCCTAACAGCACTCCATGGAATCAGGTATGTCCTTTCATCATCACCAGGGGTCGAAATAGGTAGAGTTTTTAAGTACCAAATGACGTCAAATACGCTACTACGAAATCTGAAAATGGATAGGTATGCCTTTTTTGATCCCAGTGTCGGAAACGATTCGGGTTCGAAATCAAATGTGATAAAAATTGACGTTACCGATTGGAAACCTTTCCGCATGAAATACCTAAAGCCATATTCTGCGTGTCAGGGTCTGCGTAGCCATATCGACGTGCCTGTCCCATTCTGCGTTGCTGTTCTACTCGCTTTATTTATACGACCCTCGGGTTTTGGAAAATGTGAGTACCTAATACGCCTTTAAATTCGATTGGCACCACACTGGAGCTTCATTACATACAAAAGAACGATAGGAACTAAGCCGAAGAACTGACTGTTCGACTGTCTGTTTTTCGCGTGGAACATGCGATGTTTCAACGTTATCCTTGTTACTCATGTTTGAGTTGTTTTTTAATGCTTTGCTGATTTAATATGCAGATTGTCCATGTGATGTTAAGTCGTAACAATCACCAATTTGAATTTATTTATCACACAAGGATTACCTCGCAAGTCAAGAAATAGGAACGTGCCCTACGACGCACAGCCCTGCGTCTATCAACTAGAGGCGTACAGATCTTTACCCTCATGTGCCTGTAATTTCGCCAGCACCCTTCAAACGGAAACGCAGCGACGCTGGACGAGACCTTCACAAAGAGCTCTATTACCCCAAATTTGATTTATTTTCTAGCTATTTTAAAATTTGCCAGGTAGCAGCACACCCACTTAGTATGCTGGTGCAGAACAGCACGTGCACAGAGCAGATGTTCGTGGTGATATCGGGGTTCATATACGCGGTGCAGTTGAGGGACTTCGCGGAGACCCATCGTGTCAGCTACCGACTGCTGCCGATGATCATGGCTAAGAGGATTGTAAGGTACATCGCTCCCCTCCGTGCCGCTCCCATACCTCAGTAAACTGCCAGTATGCACCAAACATTGACAGCACAGTATCCAAGGATTATATGAATAAAACTGACACCTCAATATTCAACAGAAATCTTGGTACATCCTCAGTGAACGTACACACTTTGAATAACAATGGTACCTACGTCAAAGCTTATGCAGAACTTTGTTGGTTCTTTGGTCATAATACTCTGAAACTTCTGAAAGAATCGAGTAATAAATTCATTTCTACTTGTGATTGTTTGAAATCTTCTAGAAGATTAGACACACACACGGCTGGTTTCTGAAAATCCGATCAAAACTAATCGCATATCAAGTCACTTGCTATCTCTATTTAATTCGTTGTAATAGCTGAAATGGCGAGTGACTTGACATCCGATTACTTTTGATCGAGCTTTAGCTTTGGCCGTTAGTATAGTAACTTTTTGAGCTGAATTCCACACATTTCCAAAGAAAGAAATTAGAATAAAATGTCGGAATAATTGGCAGGATATTATGAGAGTGATTTTATCAATATTCTGTCACTAGCTTACTAATAACTTTCTACTGTCTGTCGCAGCTACTGCTACAGCTACCGCTCTACTCACAAGGGCGCCATTGAAAACCAGCGTTGTATGGGCTTGTGAGCTCACACATTAGCATTATGCTGAGTGGTGACCTTTTTTGAATGTCAAGTCAAATTGTAAAAGCTCCTTTGTACAATAGCTCATGAGACAAAATAAAGATTTTTCTATTCATTTTTTTTTACTAGAGGAAATATGGATGCGGTGATGGCCGGTGGAGCAAAGCCTTGACCGAGTGGTGGCCAAAGTCAGGCCAAAGAAGTTTAGAGGTTAGGTCGTCCAAAAGCGCGATGGGTCGACGGCATCGTGAAGGTCGCAGGAAACCACCAGACTGGACCAGAGACGTACGGGACAGAGAAAGCTGGCAAAACATGAGGGAGGCCTATACCCAGCAGTGGGTGATACCAGGCTGAGATGATGATGATGAAAGGAAATATTACAACTTTTTCAGGCTAACCCCAGTGTTCCTCCTAGTAGTAGGCTTCGCAGCAACCTGGTGGCCGGTACTCAGTAGTGGGCCCCTCTGGTCGGCGACCGTTGGGGCCGAGAGCCAGATTTGTAAGGAGAAGTTCTGGACCCATATCCTGTTCATCAATAACCTGGTGCAGGCGAATGAGCACTGCGTGATGCCAACATGGTGAGTCTACCATGTCTAGTTCTGCAGTCAAGCAGCGTTGCTGTGTTTCGTTCAAGAGTTGGTAAAATTACAGGCACATGAGGCTTAACATCTGTATGCCTCAAGTTGATGGCCGCTGGGCAGTGCATTGTAGGCTGTGTTCCTATCGCACGTGCCTTGCGAGGCAATGCTTTGTTATAGGTGACAAGCTGGTGCCCGTGACTTCGTCTGCGCACGATTAGTCACACAATATCTTTATAAATTGTAGCCTATGTGTTGTTCTGATGTATAAGCTATGTTATTGTACAGTTTCATTAAAATCCATTCAGTAGTTTTTCGTGAAAGAGTAACAAACATCCACCCGTCCATCCATCCATCCATACTTACAAACTTTCGCGTTTATAATATTAGTAAGGATAGTTACCACTCAAAGTCATCTGTTTGTTCCAGTTCCATTAATAAGTAGTATTAAAAAAGGCAATGTTTTATTTATTTAATTTAAAAAATTCTTTATTTACCATGAAAATTACGATGATTACAATTATTTACAAAATACTCATGAAACAGGTGATCTTTCTCCAGACCATTGCAAAATTGTAGCTCAACTGATCAAAATCAGTGCCTTTTATATTAATTATTTTCTTTTCAAGACAAAAAATATATCTGAGTGACTTTATCGGGGCGAGACGCGCGACACAAGTCACAGAACATGCAAAACCTACAGTAGGGTGTTTAGATTTTTCTTGTATAGTTCAATTTCAGCAGGCCACGTCTGCCGCATGTCATTTCGGATGCGTTATGGGCTAAATCCACTACAGATTGGACGCCTAAAAACGGAAAAAGACCTCGCGGCAGACCGCGCGGGTGGAGATGGAGGGACGAAATAGACGCCTACTTAAAGAACTGGTCCACAGTAGCCCAAAGTAGAAGCGGCTGGAGAGAAGGAAGGGAGGCCTTTGCCCAGCAGTGGGACACTACACGCTCCTAATAATAACTAGTAGTTCGCCCCGAACTGAGATCTCGTGATGCGACCCGACGAACGCACCAAATCTTTGAGTAGGTGGTAGTCAAAGGCAAGTCCAAACATTATGTTTGTACTTTTTTCTGACTACCGCCTACTAACTTGGTACGGTAACCAAGTTTCAACTCTATTGGCCTATTTATTGAAGAGTTTCGTTGAACAGACCTTGGCTCCATCATCAGACCTGGTCGTTGTCACCATTTTACGAGAACTGAGTACCTCCTTAATTTATTTCAAGAAAAAAAAATAAGAAAAAGCAAAGTAACTGGTCGACCAGTAGAAAAACCTTGATGCCAACGAAACTCTTAGAGATGGGAGCTCTTGGGTCGCTGGTTATGTTAATTTAACTTTTTTGTTGTATCTCAAAAACCGAGCGTCCCAGAAAAATGGTAAAAATTGTTTTGGAATGTCCAAACAAAGCCCTTTCGTATGACATGTAACTTGATTTTTTTAAGTCAATTTTTTTATTTTTGCCCCCTTAAAAAACCCCATAACTTATAAACCCTTCATCCGATTTTACTCATATACTTACCAGTAAATTTCTCAAGTACAAGCTGTCGTCTTATCAAATTTCATGCAGATCGGATCAACGGTTCGAAAGTTATGGCCAGACAAACATACATACATACATACATACATAAAATGCCAAATCGCCCAAGTTGAAACTAGAATCTTCGTTCGCTTCGCTCACTCGATCAATAACTAGTAGTTCGCCCCGAACTGAGATCTCGTGATGCGACCCGACGAACGCATCAAAACTTTGAGTAGGTTGTCGTCAGAGGCAAGTCCAAACATTATGTTTGGACTTTTTTCTGATTACTGCCTACTAACTTGGTATGGTAACCAAGTTTCAACTCTATTGGCCTATTTATTGAAGAGTTCCGTTGAACAGACCTTGGCTCCATCATCAGACCTGGTCGTCATCACCATTTTATGAGAACTGAGTACCTCCTTAACATATTTCAAGAAAAAAAAATAAGAAAAAGCAAAGTAACTGGCCGACCAGTAGAAAAACCTTGATGTCAACGAAAGTCTTAGAGATGGGAGCTCTAGGATCGCTGGTTATCTTAATTTAACTTGTTTTGTTTTATCTCAAAAACCGAGCGTCCCAAAAAAAAAGTAAAAATTGTTTTGGAATGTCCAAACAAAGCCCTTTCATATGACATGTAACTTGATTTTTTTATGTAACTTTTTTTATTTTTGCGCCTCTAAAAAACCCCATATCTCAAAAACCCTTCATCCGATTTTACTCATATACTTACCAGTAAATTTCTCAAGTACAAGCTATCGACATATCAAATTTCATGCAGATCGGATCAACGGTTCTAAAGTTATCGCCAGACAAACATACATACATACATACATACATACATACATACATAAAATGCCAAATCGCCCAAGTTGAAACAAAGATCTTTGTTCGCTTCGCTCACTCGATCAATAACTAGTAGTTCGCCCCGAACTGAGATCTCGTGATGCGACCCGACGAACGCATCAAAACTTTGAGTCGGTAGTAGTCAGAGGCAAGTCCAAACATTATCTTTGGACTTTTTTCTGACTCCCGCCTACTAACTTGGTATG
This sequence comes from Chloroclysta siterata, assembly GCA_932294275.1. Lineage (NCBI taxonomy): Eukaryota > Metazoa > Arthropoda > Insecta > Lepidoptera > Geometridae > Chloroclysta > Chloroclysta siterata. The sequence continues at coordinate 10,469,806 of OW028607.1, read as the reverse complement.
GTTACCAAGTTTCAACTCTATTGGCCTATTTATTGAAGAGTTCCGTTCAACAGACCTTGGCTCCATCATCAGACCTGGTCGTCGTCACCAATTTATGAAAACTGAGTACCTCCTTAATTTATTTCAAGAAAAAAAAAAAATCAAAGGAACTGGCCGACCAGTAGAAAAACCTTGATGGCAACGAAACTCTTAGAGATGGGAGCTCTTGGATCGCTGGTTATCTTAATTTAACTTTTTAAATTTTATCTCGAAACCCGAGCGTCCCAAAAAAAAAGTAAAAATTTTTTTGGAATGTCCAGAGAAAGCCCTTTCATATGACATGTAACTTGATTTTTTTATGTAACTTTTTTTATTTTTGCCCTCTTAAAAAACCCCATATCTCAAAAACCCTTCATCCGATTTTACTCATATACTTACCAGTAAATTTCTCAAGTACAAGCTATCGACATATCAAATTTCTAGAAGATCGGATCAACGGTTCTAAAGTTATCGCCAGACAAACATACATACATACATACATGCATAAAATGCCAAATCGCCCAAGTTGAAACTAAGATCTTCGTTCGCTTCGCTCACTCGATCAATAAAAGTCCAATTTCCCATCCATAGGTACATGGCAGTGGACATGCAAATGCACATCATGACTACCTTCCTCATGCTGTTTCTGGTGCAGTTTCCTCGGTGGACGCTGGTGACTCTATGTCTTCTGTTCGGTGCCTCCTGCGTTATGAATGCAGCTCTGACCTACGCCTTTGACTGGGTCCCGATGATGTATCTGACTGTGTCGCCAGAGTGAGAAAATGCCAATTTTATTATCCTTTTCTTGTCCTTGTGGGGTCGTAACAACTTTTTATTTTTCTCCACTGTTTAATATCGTCATCTCAGAATTCTAAAGTGCCAATGTTTTATAAAAGAGGCGATGTTTTATACAGGATGTTACAAACCTTTTAAGGTGTTTAGCTGGAGTATCGTAGCGCCATCTTCCTCATTCAGTTTGAGCAAACAGCTGATGATAGAGCTACAGAGTAGGTAAACGCAGTGGCGTAGCTATCGTAGGGCCAGGTGGTCCAGTGCACCAGGGCCCCGGAGCTCAGGGGGCCCTCTAACCATTCTTTCTCTAAGCACCGGGGCCCTTGTCCACCTAGCTACGCCACTTGGTAAACGCAAGGATTTATAGGGCATAACTCGATGCAATTGTTAAAAAAATCTCTAGAGACCTGAATTTAGCTAGAAAACTCTTTGAAGACTGAACGTAAATGCTAGTAAGATCTGCACATAAATTTGGCCTGAGAATCTGTCAAACTTATTTACCTACCACGCTTGGATGGCGCACTGAAATCTTTGAAACGTCTGAAAGCTAGGTGACTCTAGGTGCCACTTCCACGCGACCAAAGCCTAGAAGAACAGGCAACAAACTTACGGCTTGGTTCCTACCGCTCTTTTGTATGATCCTTGTTACAATGTAATATAATGCAATATTGAAGCTCCAGTGTGGTGCCAATCGAATTTTGTGAGGCGTAGGCATAACAGTACCTCATCATCGGCCTGAAGAAGTCCACTGCTGGACATAGGCCCCCACAAATTCCCCAGGAAGATCGATTTTGAACCTCCACCCACTGACTTCCTGTAATTTTTACTATACCTAGAGTTCTTGTATTCAAGAAATCTACGCACCCTGTTCCACGACGTGCCATCGTTCGCTGGTTTCTACATCTCCCCGTGGGGCAGCATATCTGCCAGCCTGCTCGGTCTGATCCTCGGCTACCTGTACTACGATATGAAGGATTGTGACTTAGTTATCGGCAGGTATAAGGCAAGTACTCTTTAGTCCTCGTTTCTTGTACGGTACTTCGACCGCAGTGGATTTAGCCGTTTAGCAATGGATTATTTTTTTCCATAAAATATGGCCGCAATGTGCTTACAATTGATGAAGGAAAACATCGCAAGGAAACCACTTCAGTTTTACTAAGTGACCATAGTGGATTCTAATACATACTCGTTCTCATATGTGTACTTGTTATACGTGATTCTTGTTTTCAGTGGCTGTTAAAAATGTCATGTCTGGTTTCTTGTCCACTGCTGGGCGCGTGGATTCTCCTCGGGTTTTTCCTGCAGCATGTCAAAGCGAAGGCGTTTGTGGTGGCCTACGCGACCTTGGAGCGGTCTATCTTCCAGATCCTGGTCCTAATGTCGTATGTCGTCCTAAGTGTGATAGGCGGTAAGTGAAAATGAATTTTTTTAATGAAATAAATATTGGAACTTTTTGAGTGAAAAAAGCGCGATTCTTTCGTCGAAAGCGGGACATAGTCAAAAAACGTATACCTATAATCAGAAGTTTTTAAAATATTTATGACAATAGATAAGAAAAATAGCCATAGATAATTGATCGAGTGAGCGAAGCGAACGAAGATCTTAGTTTCAACTTGGGCGATTTTGCATTTTATGTATGTATGTATGTATGTATGTATGTATGTATGTATGTTTGTCTGGCGATAACTTTAGAACCGTTGATCCGATCTGCATGAAATTTGGTGAGTCGATAGATTGTACTTGAGAAATTTACTGGTAAGTATATGAGTAAAATCGGATGAAGGGTTTTTGAGATATGGGGTTTTTTAAGAGGTCAAAAATAAAAAAAGTTACATAAAAAAATCAAGTTACATGTCATATGAAAGCACTTTGTTTGGACATTCCAAAACTATTTTTACTTTTTTTCTGGGACGCTCGGTTTTTGAGATAAAACAAAAAAGTTAAATTAAGATAACCAGCGATCCAAGAGCTCCCATCTCTAAGAGTTTCGTTGACATCAAGGTTTTTCAACTGGTCGCCCAGTTCTTTTGCTTTTTCTTATTTTTTTTTCTAGAAATAAATTAAGGAGGTACTCAGTTCTCATAAAATGGTGACGACGACCAGGTCTGATGATGGAGCCAAGGTCTGTTCAACGGAACTCTTCAATAAATAGGCCAATAGAGTTGAAACTTGGTTACCGTACCAAGTAAGTAGGCGGTAGTCAGAAAAAAGTCCAAAGATAATGTTTGGACTTGCCTCTGACTACTTTCTACTCAAAGTTTTGATGCGTTCGTCGGGTCGCATCACGAGATCTCAGTTCGGGGCGAACTACTAGTATATATTAATAAAAATATACATACATAAAATCACGCCTGTTTCCCATAGGGGTAGGCAGAGACCACGGAAAGATATGTTATTTTGAATCAGTTTTACCTACCCTATCGATAAATAGTTGTCGTTTCGTCGTCGAGATATCCCCGAAAATTGTTGTTGTTCTCTGTCTGGGTGTTACATCACAACATAGTATAAAACAAAGTCGCTTTCTGTCCCTTTATCCCTATGTATGCTTAAATCTTTAAAACTACGCAACGGATTTTGATGCGGTTTTTTTATAGAAAGAGTGATTCAAGAGGAAGGTTTATATGCATAATACAAGCATAATCTCTTAAGGATAACCCACAATAACCGTGCGAAGCCGGGGCGGGTCGCTAGTAATATTATAAGTAGGTATGTATTTACAAAAAGAAGTATATATGTAGTTTATCAGCTATCTGGTTCCTATATCACAAGCTTTGGCTTAGTTTGGGGCGAAGACGTGCTGTGTGAAATTTCCACCAATATTTATATTTATCTTCTTAAGACAATCTGTCTAATAGTTCTTCTTCTTCTTCTTATTTGTATGGCCTTTGCAGTGTAGCCCGCAATTTCGCCAATTGCGGGCTACATACTGTCTAATAGTTGTAATGTTTGAGAATGTCCGTCTATTTTTGACAGGTTTTGCGATAAAGGTGCTAGCGTGGCGCGGCTGGCACGCCCTCTCTCGGATGTCACTAGGTGTCATGACAGTGCACTGGGTGGTCAATCTGTACCTGGTTGGGGCAGCGCCACAACCCATGTCTACTTCTCTTATGGATATTGTGAGTTTCTCGAAGGCTGCAGTCCAATGACGGGTTTTCGTTTCGAGCTTTGAAAATAGTGCCATAGAGGGCGCAAAACTGGCATGGCTGTTTGCAATTTTTTGAGTCTCTTTTCTCTCTTGTCGTGTCACTAGTTTCTTTCGAAACAGTGTGGTGAAAGGATTTTAAGTGCACCTCAAGAGGCTCCTTTCGAGCGCTTGACACATGTTATAGAACTTTTAAGGTCTACGACATGCCGGTTTACTCACGATGTTTTCCTTCACCGTTTGAGAGTACTGGCATTGTGCACATACATTTTTGAACAGAAAAACTCATTGGTGCACGACCGGTTTCGAACCCACAAATCTTATTTATGAGCAGGAATGTCAATTTATTCACGAGTTAAAATAAAACTTACGACCATGAGAAAAATTCTTAGCAAGGCCCAAAGGCTGGTATTCAGAGACATCTATGAAATACAAGCTACTCCGGCTGTCCAAAATCCGGAGAGGAATACGTCCTTATCTCCTCTCGTCCACATACCAGAGAATGCTTGCTCTCCCTAGTAGTAGTTGAGTCCAGGCAGGATACTGATTTTGAAAGCGATATCAACTCCAATGTTCGTTCAAACACATTCACAATGGCTTTCAGATAGGTAAATATTCCCACGGAGTGGAAGCTCTAGTGAGGGATCATCAGAGATTACGTGGAAACTCGTCTACATCATCGAAATATGATCAAATTTTATCAAAATATTCCATTGTTGGAAGATTGAATAATTTCATAGACAGAAGTTTGATTTTGTCAAAAATAGTTCTCCATTACAAGTTTGGCGCTAGTTCTGCTTTGAGATCGGCTGAAGTAGTCGATATCCACTACTTACGCTTGACTTAGCGCAAGCCTAAGTTTATACTGATTTTTAGCGACTCTGAATACAAAATAAAGGCTAAGCTTCCGATTTTGACAAACTCAAGCGTAAGTTCACGCTTACCCTCGTCTCTGAATACCAGCCTAAGTTTTTTTCATTTTCCATGCCATTTTAAAGCGTCTCTATGAAGTAGGTACCTACCTATTGTCATTGCCACTTTCATTTCAACAAAAAGAGACCGCAACCGACTTATGGTTGCATGCAGGTACGAAAACTAGTAAAGCAAACTTTTGAATAAGAAAAATTGTATCGATCAAGATGTAATTTTTACTAAACTGTGTGCAATGTGATTGCACACAAAATGGTTGATTGCGATTTTTCGAAAATGGGTTTAGTGATTTTATATCTTTCAAAATGTCGAAACATGCGAGCGAGAACATTAGCTCTTATCTTCGCTTTAAGATAATGGAGCGTTCAGCGACTAATATGTTAAGACCACAACAGTGACGTTATTGATTTCTTGTCATAAGTGATAAATTATCATTTATAAAACACTTTAGCCACTATGTTGAATCACCATGAAACGAAATGAGATTTATTTAAAATCAGTGAAAACATTACAGTATCTTATTAAATTGGGTTTATGGATAACATTTTTGATATTTCTTACCGTCTTTTGATGACCTGGATATTTTATCCTTCCAGTGTATCTACGGCGTGTCGACTGCAGTGTACACCTTTATATTTGCGTTTCCTATCACCATCCTCGTCGAGATACCAGTGAAGAGATTCTTCGATGTTGTTGCTTCATGGTAACCCTATTGCCTCCGAGGAATAAGTGCCGCCATTAAAGATTTTTGTTTTTGAAGAAACATTCAAGAGAGACATTCTGACGATTCCGATCGGAAACTTTTCCGAATGTTTTAAAAAATCTAAGCGCCAGTCAGCGTGCTATGTATCTTTGCTTTGATATTGTGTATTTTTTTACTAAACTGTGTGCAATGTGATTGCACACAAAATGGTTGATTGCGATTTTTCGAAAATGGGTTTAGTGATTTTACATCTTTCAACAATTCGAAACGTGCGAGCGAGAGGTACATTAGCTCTTGTCTTCGCTTTATCGAGTTTACATACAAAAACGGCCTGACGATACAGAAAACTAAAAACAATACTACAAAAAGATTACGGGTACAAATAATAGTTTAAGGCACATTATAAAATCTTTATTCAAGAATATTTATGAATAAAAACACCAAAACATTAACTTTAATATTTTTTATTCATCCATGTTTACATGATATTACAAAAATAAAAATATACATACCTAAGCGTAATACCGCGTTTACACTCAGCTCATGTCCGTGGAAATGTGCAGGGGCATGGGCAATGCGAGAATGTAAACAGGCCACTTCCATGTCCGCTCGCGTTGACGTTCGCGTTACTCGCGTTCCCTAAGAGCTGTACCCCAAGTATATCGTAAGCAAATCTCATACTTGGGGTACGGATTTCACCATGCTATGTTAGATTAACAAAGGATTAAAGTGCCGTTCGCGTTTGACATCTAAGGTTAGATTTAACGGCCTGTTAATCCTTGATCAGTAACTAACAGAGCATGGTGAAATCAGCTCTAAGTGTCCGGGATAAATGTGAACATACAGGCCGTCGCCGGTAAGGCGATGCTGCCGCGGACATATCGCTCATTTGGTGGAACAATGACGCAATTAAATTTTTGGCAATAATGAGTTCAGTATGTTTTTTTAATACTTTAATAAGTTTATAAATGATTAATAATAATAATCCTACCAGTTACTTACAAATTCATTAAAGAATTCCAAAAAAAAAAACACAATAATCACTCTCCTGTAAAAATGGAATACTGTCAATTATGTCGATGTTCCACCAAATTAGCGATATGGGCGGCCAAGTTTCGTCCACGCGAATGGCAGCGCGAATGGCTAAATGTAAACGCGGTATATAGCTCAGTCATCCTGTGGTAACTAGGTATGAACACAACATTAGGTATTACCCGTTTTATTAAGTACTCATAGCGAATGACCTTGAGAAATTCGTTTACTTTTTGCCGAAAAGAAAAGGTTAAAAATAAGACATGTCTGTTTTTTTCAAACTACAAGACAATTAATTCAGTTACTCGATTTGACCTTGGCAGTTTCGTTCTTAGTTTGTTTTTGCCAGAAATTAACGGTTCTAAAGAAATTTAATTTATACAAGGTGTTCCAATAAATGTGTATACCTATAAACTTCAGGGGGCTAAAGTACCCATCAATATGAGTAACTTTTTCTAAGGAACCAACACTGTGAACGCGAAAAAAAACAGATGTTTCATACAAAAGTTCAATACCTACCTGGCTGAAATGTATGAAACAGCTGAATTTTTTTTCGCGTTCACAGTGTTGGTTCCTTAGGAAAAGTTATTCATATTGATGGGCACTTTAGCCCCCTGAAGTTTTAAACCCAATTATTGGAACACCTTGTATAAACAATGTCTATATTTTTCCCAAACAACGTAGCATTTATTTAATTACTAGATTATCTATCCAGTGATGTACACAAAAAAAATCAATACATAAACTTTAAAAGATAAAGATTTTGAAAATCCGACGGGAAATAAAAAATTGAGATGGGACATGTAAAGATAAAGATAAAGGTAAAAAAAAAATGTATAGATAACTATGTTGGTTTTGCATTTACTTTCTGCTTCCTTTTGATTTTCTTTAGATTAAAAAAAAACTCAGGGCGCGTTAGGGTCAGGGCTGGGTCATTTTTTTTTGACATTGAATAGACCGTCCGAGACCTGAAAATAGAATAAATGCAGGATGGATGAAATGGCGACAGGTCTCAGGAACAACATGTGATCCACGAATGCCCCTGAAACTTAAGGGGAAAGTTTACAAGACGATCATAAGACCTGTCGTGCTGTATGGATCTGAGTGTTGGGCAAACAAAGGGACGGATGAGAGAAGAGTGCATGCAGCAGAAATGCGAATGTTGAGATGGATGTGCGGAGTGACAAGGATGGTTAAAATTAGTAATGAGTATATTAGAGGAAGTTTAAAAGTAGCGCCTGTGATGGATAAGTTGAGGCGCAATAGGTTAGCGTGGTATGGGCATGTCATGAGGAGGGAAGAAAGTCATATTACGAGAAGAGTGTTAGACATGGATGTGGATGGTTTTAGAAAGAGAGGCAGGCCAAAGAAAAGATGGATGGACTGTGTGAAAGATGACATGAGTAAGAAAGGAGTGAGCACCGAGATTACGAATGATAGAGGAGAGTGGAAGAAGAAAACCTGTTGTGCCGACCCCATGCAGCGTGGGATAAGGGCAGGAAGATGATGATTATTGAATAGACCGTCATTTGACTACAATCTTACCTGATGGTAAGCGACGATGTAGCCGACGTTGGAGCAGAACGGTCTAGAAGACACCTACTCACTCTTGCCTTGAAGATACTGATATTGTAATGCTCAGGAAAAACAGACGACGGTAATGAGTTCCACTCCTTAGCGGTTCGCATAATGAAGTTACGAGTAAAAGCAAAGCGCTTCGTGCGAATTGGTGGTATGCTAACAGGGCTGGGTCATAACCGAATCTAATGAAAAGTGCCGCTAATCGTTACATCTCACTCGCACTTTCATTGTTATATATTGTGCGAGCGAGACGTGAATAGCGACGCCATTTTCGCTTTTTTAATGAGACGGTTATATTGTTTGAGGCACATTTTGTTACTATTTTATTACTATTAATGCTAAGAAATCTATATCGGACGGGCTTTGGGGCCTTACAGCGATAACAGAATGAACGTATTACTAACATTCAAAATACTACCTTAAAGGTTCAAAGATAAGGTCGCATTTTGGATGTTTGTATTCGGCCTTACAGTTCGGAAATCATGAAAAATTTTGACTACAAACGAGATTCAAAAAATAAATTGCATACAATTATTTAAGTTAAATGAATTTTGTTTAGATAAAAAATGTATATTTTAATTATAATTAATTATTAAAAGTTTTACGAAAACATAAAATGGCTATTATTTTGAGCACAAGATAATTTCGCATTTAAATAACATTTTTGCTTCAAGCTCGTAGATGTAGAATTATTATAAAGATCTAAGTTTCGAATGCCGTAAGAAAACTACCACTTACTCCTGCGCATATTATATTGCTCATATTATTATTGCTCACTTTGTTATTGCTTCTACGTACTGACTCCTGGACTATTACCCGGACTGGAACCTTTCGGTTCCTTCCGGTTCGTGGTCGCCATTCGAGAACCTATAATCCCCAGCGATTGTCGGTTCTACGAGCTATATGTCTTGCCCATTGCCACTTCAACTTATTTTGCGTATATTTTTTTTTATAAAAATCGGTTAAGGGGCTGACAACTGAGCGTGTAGTAGTTCGACTACATCGCACATTTCAACATTTCGAATGAAATCAAAAATTGTTTGTTTTACTAGTTTTCATACATATGCAAACCTCTTAGTAGGAAAACTTGACTGAATCAAAATTATATTTTAGCTCTCTTTCTCTTGTCGTGTCACTAGTTTCTTTCGAAACAGTGTGGTGAAAGGATTTTAAGTGCGCCTCAAGAGGCTCCTTTCGGGCACTTGACACATGTTATAGAACTTTTTAGGTTCTACGACATGCCGGTTTACTCACGATGTTTTATTTCACCGTTTGAGAGTACTGGCATTGTGCACATACATTTTTGAACAGAAAAACTGATTGGTGCATGGCAGGTTTCGAGCCCACGACCTTAGGATTGGAAGGCGGGGCCGCTACCACTAGACCACCAGTGCTCTCAATATTTTTGCTGAGCTGTGGGCTAACTTTATTGCACATAACGTGGTTCATTGCGATTTTACATATATAAATTCAGTGTATATACCTTTCCAAATGTTGAAATGTGCGATCGAGAAGTTGTTTGACGATTGTATTCTGTACCCGAAGTATTAGTTGTGTTTACCATATTTGGTTTTTCATTCTTGTTCCGTGTTCATTGCGGGTTTTGTATGAAGACGCGGTAGAGATACCGATACGGAACTTTATGTTGCAAGTATGATGAAATTAGTAGTAGAACATAAAGTTCGGTATCGGTATCTCTATCGCGTCTTCATACAAAACCCGCAATGAACACGGAACAAAAACGAAACCAAATATGGTAAAGACAACTCATATTTGGGGTACTGAACAAAGATTCGAAGGCTTTTAATCTGTAGTGTATGTGAAGTCAGTACGCAATATTGTGCTCTATCTACATACAGTTAGGGTCTATTTTCGCAGTGTGGACAGGCGAGAGTACCCATCGGGTCCCACGCTGGTAGCACCACTGCTTCCTGTTTGAACACTTCTAGAACATCCGCTGGTACGTACTTCTTGTCTACTACCACCTGTAACAAAAACATGCATTTAATTATATAAATTAAATAAAATTGCCAGCCACAGCTCAGTTGGTTAATTTTTAGGGTTCCATACCCAAAGGGTAGTAGAGCTCTTTGTGAAGGGCTCGTCCGGGGAAGTACTACCACCACGCCTTTTTCTGCCGCCAAGCAGCAACGCTGTGTTTCGGTTTGAAGAGTGTGTTTGCCGGTGTAATTACAGGCACATGAGGCTTAACATCTGTATGCCTCAAGTTAATGGACGCAGTGCAGTGCATCCTAGGGCACGTTCTTATCGTGCGTGACCGGCACTGCTTTGTAGGTGATGGTTTCCACTTAACATCAGGCGGGCCATCTGCTTGTACCATCAGCAGTAGTATTAAATAAAACCGGCCAAGTGCGAGTCGGACTGGATGAACAGGACTGAAAAGAGAGGCCATCAAAAGGTTGCCTGGAAGAGATCGCTGTTATTGTATTGTCATTGTATTACTACAGTTGTTAGTTTTTAAGTAAAAATGTGTATCTTTATTTCTTGTGGTAATTAATAAAGAGTTATCTATCGATCTCCAAAAATGTTGAAACGCGCGTAGGAGAAGTTGATTGACGGTTGTCATACTCTTAATGGTTGCTTACCTCAAACACAAACTCTTTGAACCAGGGCACTGTGAGCAGTAGGTATCCTTTATCGTATTCCTTATCGCTGTAAGAATTCTCCACACGAAACTTGGTCGGGATTCCTTGCTCCTATAAAAAAAAACAATTTTATCAATAAAAAAATCTAATAATTCTATATGAAATGGGATGTCATATGAAACTTTGTTTAGTACATATTATTATATTGCACTGTTGGCCTAGTGGTAGTCTGTCCCGCCTTCCGATCCTAATGTCGTGGGTACAAAACAGGTCGTGCTCCAATTAGTTGTTATGTTCAAAAATGTATGTGCACAATGCCAGTACTCTCGAACGGTGAAGGAAAACATCGTGAGGAAACCGGCATGTAGCAGAACCTAAAAAGTTCTATAACATGTGTCAAGTGCTCGAAAGGAGCCTCTTGAGGCGCACTTAAAATCCTTTCACCACACTGTTTTGAAAGAAACTAGTGGCACGGCAAGAGAGAGGGTTAGAGAGAGAACTAAGAGATCTGAGGCGATATCTATGACAACGCCCCTGGTGTTGATGGCGTCTATGGGCGACGGTAACCACTTAACATCTGGTGGGCCGTAAGCCCATTTGTCTGTCTTAGTGGGAAGTCAGAGGTTTATGTTATGTAAGATAACATAAACCTCTGACTTCCCACTTTAGATATCCTCAAGAGAATCTTGGATTGATACTCGGTACCAAGAACTTTGATGGAATATCTACCGTGACTGGGGATCAAAATTGTGAAGCTATTGTTGGTTTTTGGGGTTCCGTACCCAAACGGTAAAACGGGATCCTATTACTAAGACTCCGCTGTCGGTCCGTCTGTCTGTCTGCCCGTCTGTCACCAGGCTGTATCTCATGAACTGTGATAGTTAGACGGTTAAAATTCTCACAGATGATGTATTTCTGTTGCCGCTATAACAACAAATACACAAAAAAACAGAATAAAATAAATATTTAAGGGGGCTCCCATACAACAAACGTGATTGTTTTGCCGTTTTTATAGATAATGGTACGGAACCTTTAGTGCGCGAACCCGACTCGCACTTAGCCGGTTTTTTGAATTTGCCTCTATCAGTACCTAAACAGGCCTGGCAATACACCAAAAACACCACTAACGGCCGGTTTCTGAAAGCCCGATCAAAACTAATCGCATGTCAAGTCACTTGCTATCTCTATCCAATTCGGTGCAATAGACGAATTGGGGAGTAACCTGACATCCGGTTAGTTTTAAGAGTAGTAGAACTCTTTGTGAAGGGCTCGTCCGGGGAAGTACTACCACCACGCCTTTATCTGCCGCCAAGCAGCAACGCTGTGGGTTTCAAGAGTGTGGTTGCCGGTGAAATTACAGGCACATGAGGCTTAACATCTGTATGCCTCAAGTTGATGGACGCAGAGCAGTGCATCGTAGGGCACGTTCCTATCGTGCGTGACTTACGAAGTAATGCTTTGTTATAGGTGATGGTTACCACTTAACATCAGGTGGGCCATCTGCTTGTTCCATTAGCTAAAGGTATAAAAAAAACGAGCATTCAGAAACCGGCCGTAAATCTTTAGTATTATATTATTTTGTAACAAGGATCATACAAAAGAACGGAGAGTAAGTTTGCTGTCTGTTCTTCTAGGCTTGGTCGCGTGGAACTTGCTCCTAGATTCACCTAGCTTTTCGTTTCAAAGTGATTCTTGTGATTCAATTGAATCTAACCTTTTGGCTTTATACTTACGTCAGTCCCAACAGCAGTGAAGACCATAGCATGAGTCATACACGAGTCTCCATACATGAGACGATGCGCCTTCGAAAGACCAACTTGGACATCAGTGTTGAAAACCAATCGGTAGTCGTGACTGGAATAAAGAAATAAACATAAATAATAAATTACATAAATTATTTCAACATTATAGGATAAACTTAGACCGTGGGTTCGAGTCTTGCGGCTACTTATTTCATAAACTTGCACGCCCTTCTCCCTCGCCGCGTTGCCCGCTGCGATGAGTGAGAACGCGCCCCGTGGCCCCGCGCGTTCGCTTATATTTTTCAAGCGAATTAAAGTTTTTAATTCGCAATATCTTTTGAATGGAATGTCCGATTTGATTCAAGAAGTAATCTATAGTTATTGAAACAGTCTTGAATACGAAATGATTTATTTGGATAAGGATTAATATAAAGGTATGGATAACATGGTCTGATTTTGGTGGGCATTTCTATCAACTTTTAAAATGTAAAAAAGAAGTTATAGTAACATAACTACGATACTTAAACATATAAGGCCGTACTACAAAAATCTGTCAAACGATGAACTATGCTTAAACTATAACCATCTCTTACCAATGCGTAATGGCGAACAGAGACAGCGCTAATTTTAAGCATTATTTAAATTTAAACACTATTTTAGTATGAGGGATAGTATCGATGATTTTTTGTAGATATTGATGTGTTCTTTAATATTGTAGAACATTTTTGTGTTCTATCGTCAATAGTTTCCGCAGCGCATGCGATTAAAGACATTTTAAGGCCAATTTTTTTACACCTTGGGTAACATTATTGAAGTTTTAGGAGGGATCCCTAATTTTTCCTAGTAATAAATATAGCCTATGTTACTCAGAGATAATGTAGCAATCTAATGGTGAAAGAATTTTTGAAATAGGTTTTTCAGAGTAGACCCCCAGTAGTTTTTGAGCGTGTTCCTTACATACAAACATACAAAAATACAAATCTTTCCTCTTTATAATATTAGTGTAGATGTACTAATACTGAACAAAATGAGTATTAGAGCTCTTTATGTGTGGCTCGTCCTATTTCTGCCGCCAAGCAGCGTTGCTGTGTTTCGGTTTGAAGAGTGTGGTTGCCGGTGTAATTGCAGGCACATGAGGCTTAACATCTGTATGCCTCAAGTTGATGGACGCAGTGCAGTGCAAAACTTATCAATCGAGTGAGATTTGAGCGTGGTTTCAAATGACAGACAGCCTTCACTGACAGCTACATTGATTACTAGCAGTCTGACGGTTATCAGCGTCTTAAGAGTGAACAAACTTACGCATCCAGGTCTTCCAGTCCGTTCTTCCGCTCGAATCTCTTCGACACCTCGCATCCAAACCACACCGCTTCACCTCCTTGAATACTTTCCTTGACCACTCTGAAATAACACAAATTATGTTTTTAAGAAAGAAGATAGAAAGAAAGACCCATACTTTCCAGCCTAGTTTAAAAAAAAAACGGATTACGATGATGATGATGATTTTTTTAATGTTTCATTTGTTTTTTAACCATGAAAAAAACACATATTTTCAAGGATATAGACTTTAGCATGACGAAGAGATTATAATGATCTGATTTACACACTAGATAGAAAAAAAACCGGTTAAGTGCGAGTCGGACTCGCGCACGATGGATTCCGTACCAATATCTATGAAAACGGGAAAAAAATCGCGCTTGTTGTTCCCACGAGCCCCCTTAAATATTTATTTTATTCTGTTTTCTAGTATTTGTTGTTATAATGGCAACAGAAATACATCATCTGTGAAAAATTCAACTGTCTAACTATCACGGTTCATGAGCCTGGTGACAGACGGACAGACAGACTGACTGACAGACGGACGGACAGCGAGGTACATTAGCAGTTGTCTTCGCCATAAGCTTAAAACTCACTTGATAATAGTCTCTATAGGCTGGTTGTTGTATAATATACAACGTGTAACATAATACCCCTATAAGAACAAAGACCAAGTGATCTGACCAAGCACTGGAATACTTTGACGTGTTCAAAGGTTGAATATATCGTTTTCGAAATTTCCATACAAAAGTAAAATTAATATTGTCTCAGAAATTTGCAACAACCCTGATACTGTTTACGTAAGTACCAAGGTCACGCACACACGGAATGTACAAACAGCTGTGAATAGGGCTGCCTCATCGTGTGTTTAGTTTATTATATTTAGTTGATTATATTGGAGGAACGTAAAGAGGATTTTCATGAATTTAAAACTACGAAATTTCAAAAGTCGTAAAACAAAAGTTGTTCGCCATGACCTGTGGAATACCCTGCTTCCGGGGTTGTAAGGGTATTATGTTACAATTTGTACATGTTATTTTGAATCCATAGGCGTACTTACTTGATAAGTGTCTCAATAGGCTGGTTGTTGTACGCAGTCTGCCGGCCTCCCACCACGTTGCCGAGACAATGCAGCGTGTACAGCTTGCCGAACGGGTTCGATTCCCGGGGATCGCTCACGAGACACACCTGACAAGAAATGAAAAATGACAAAAATAATGAAAAATATTTATTGGCAATAATAAAACCTATATAATGTAAATTGCATGCTTAATTTCATTAAGAGTAGTAGAGCTCTTTGTGAAGAGCTCGTCCGGGGAAGTACTACCACCACGCCTTTTTCTGCCGCCAAGCAGCGTCGCCGTGTTTAAGTTTGAAGAGTGTGGTTGCCGGTGTAATTACAGGCACATGAGGCTTAACATCTGTATGCCTCAAGTTGATGGACGCAGGGCAGCATCGTAGGGCACGTTCCTGTCGTGCGTGACTTGCGAGGCAATACTTTGTTATAGGTGATGGTTACCACTTAACATCAGCTGGGCCATCTGCTTGTTCCATCAACTAGTTGTACAAAAAATTGCTCTCTGTCTGGGTGTTATACAGGGTGTCCCAGAAATCAACGTCAAGCCGAAAACGGGCAATAGGCCAAGTCATGACAGTTATGAGAAAAATATAAAAAAAAATATTTGTCATGTACTTTTCGAATTATAGGTATTACAAAAAATACAGAAAAACTGACACCCTGTGATGATCTTTTAAGTCCTGTGACTACAAATATTAACTATTCGTGAAACTTTTTTCTGTAATGTAACCATGAATAACCCTTCTGTAAAATACAATTCAAAATTAAATCATAACTGCCTCAGTTTTAAATAAAATGTTGATTTTTGGTCAACATTTAATTTAAAATAATTACATCACCCAACTTTAATCGACTGTACCGTAAAAAAAATGTACTACACTACTTTGGCAAGTAACTTTAAAAGATGGCGCATTTAGTCAGGATTCCAAAATGGTATGATACTTGCTAAAGTACTCCATAATTTTGTAAAAAAAAATTGTTATCTTAACTAAACCCGATTTCTTGACAATTTTATTTAATTAGATAAAATGTTTGTAACCTTTAAATTATGGACTTAAAAATGCCTACGCTGCGTTTTTATAAGTCGCTCACAATTCATAGGTACAAGTACATATCATTTCGACAATGTAAGTGAAACAGATAGAGCCGCCACCTTGTCGAAAGAGTAATAACCATTTGTTAGTTTTAGGAGCAAGTTTGAAATAAAATTCAGTCATTGGATTTCTTCAGTCATGATTTTAATTTAATTACATCAAGGATTTACAGCAAATGTTCAACCTGTTTGTCTTCAGCTGTAATGCAAGCTCTACAGCTCCTTAAAAATGACCGTGTAATAAGACGGGCGTATCTTCTCGAGTTAATTAAGAGCTTGCAGTAAAGCTGAAGGCAAACAGTTTGAACATTTGCTGTAAATCCTTGATGTATTTAAATTAAAATCAATCAACTAACAAATTACTTGATAACCCATGGTTATTACTCTTTCGACAAGATGGTTGCTCTATCTGTTTCACTTACATTGTCGAAATGGTATGTACTTGTACCTGTGAATTGTGAGCGACTTAAAAACGCAGCGTAGGCATTTTTAAGTCCATAATTTAAAGGTTACAAACAATTTATCTTTTTAAATAAAATTGTCATGAAATCCGGCTTAGTTAAGAAAACCAGTTTTTTTTCTCCAAAATTTAAGAGTACTCTAGCAAGTGTTATACTATTTTGGAATCCTGACTAAATGCGCCATATTTTAAAGTTACTTGCCAAAATAGTGTAGTACATTTTTTTTACGGTACAGTCGGTTAAAGTTGGGTGATGTAATTATTTTAAATTAAATGTTGGCCAAAAATCAACATTTTATTTAAAACTGAGGCAGTTATGATTTAATTTTGAATTGTATTTTACAGGAGGGTTATTCATGGTTACATTACAGAAAAAAGTTTCACGAATAGTTAATATTTGTAGTCACAGGACTTAAAAGATCATCACAGGGTATCAGTTTTTCTGTATTTTATGTAATACTCATAATTCGAAAAGTACATGACAAATATTTTTTTTTTTATTTTTCTCATAACTGTCATGTCTTGGCCCATCACCCGTTTTCGGCTTGACGTTGATTTCTGGGACACCCTGTATAATATTATAAGTATGTATTTACAAAAAAAATGTATATAGATCTGGTTCCCATATTACAAGCTTTGGCTTAGTTTGGGGCTAGATAGTGCTGTGTGGAAAGTCCACCAATATTTATTGAAAATCACCTTATCATCCACATTGTAGAGTGGACGGATATGCTGGTTGTAGAACTCCTGAGGAGTGATGGTGCCGAAAGACTGGTACGCCTTCTCCTTATTGTAGTATTCAAAGTTAAACTTTTCTGGTGGGGTACCTGAAATATTAGATTAAAAATATTAGCATTTTTAGGGTTCCGTACCCAAAGGGTAAAACGGGACCCCATTACTAAGACTCCGCTGTCCGGCTGTATGCCTGTCCGTCTGTCACCAGGCTGTATCTCATGAACCGTGATAGTTAGACAGTTGAAATTTTCACAGATGATGTATTTCTGTTGCCGCTATAACAATAATTACTAAAAAAAAAAAAAAAAAAATATACAGGGGGCTCCCATACAACAAACGGGATTTTTTTGCTGGATATTGATAACGGCAACAGGTAGACGCTTGAAATATTCACAGAATATTTAGTTATATATTCACTTTATTATAGATAACGGTACGGAATCCTTCGTGCGTGAGTCCGACTCGCACTTGGCCGGTTTTTTATTTTTATATAAATATGTAAGATATGTTTTATCTTCACCGTTTGAGAACATGAGAATTTCAGTATTGCATATCTATATTTACAACTGGCTGGTGCCCGCGACTTCGTCTGCGCAGGATTAGTATTTCGAGTAGCTTATATTAGCGTGGCGTAGTACATATGTGTAACTCTAGCGGTTTTGGCAGCGCACGCCAGAATAGCTCGCAGATGATAGATTTTTTCCTACTTATTTAGCGTCATATTTTGGACAATTCACATAATATCTTTATAAATTGTAGCCTATGTGTTATTCTGATGTTTATGCTATATTATTGTAAAGTTTCATTAAAATCCATTCAGTAGCTTTTACGTGAAAGAGTAACAAACATCCATCCATCCATCCATCCATCCATACTTACAAACTTTCGCGTTTATAATATTATAAGTAGGATAGAAACGTAGGTACACCGGCGGGATGCGAACCCGCGACCTTAGGATCGGAAGGCATGGTGGCTACCACCAACTAGAGCTCTTCTTAGTGTATTGTACTTACCTAAGCAGGTAGCAACAATGCTGTAGATGCAAGAGATTTGCTTGTTAATGATCTTCTGAATCTCCTGGTCCGAAGCGTTCGCTGCTACCGCTTCTCTCAGCTCCTTGGCGTATTCCCGAAGCTGCAATTATAAATAGAGGAATGTTTCATAAATCCTTTCATACAAATATATAAATGTTTGATATATAGATGGTTTGGGCGTGTGGAGAGGATGGATGAAAGGAGATTAACGAAACAGCCCCGCAAGTACCGATCTTTTTACGAACTATGCGATCGTTAAATTTGACATTTATATTCGTGAAAACGGGTTTTAGCGATTTTTTGGCGATTTTGTAAAGTCGTGATATTCGTAAAATTTTTGCGAATTTCGCTAAAATGCGAGTTTGATTTTACGATCGTGTTGTCAAATTATTAGACGAATCATTTTCACGAATCCATAGACATCTGTGTTCAAAACCGAAAGTTTCCGAGTTGCCATTTTACAATTATCGCGAAAATTGACGATTGCATGTACTCGCACAATTCGTCGAAATATCACAAATTTGACGATCGCTAAATTTGCCGAAGTTAGTTCCGTTCTTGCAGGTGCATCAGGCGAGCGTAAATGGGACTGTTGGGAGGGGAAGACCTAGGCGAACGTATCTCGATCAGATAGCAGACGTTCTAGATAGGGCCAGGTCAGGAGTACCCTAAACCGACGAGAATTTATGAAGAATGTTATGAGAGTGAATGAAGCGAAAGAGGCATGTAAGGACCGTGGCAAGTGGAATTCCGTGGTCTCTGCCTACCCCTATGGGAAACAGGCGTGATTTTATGTATGTATGTATGTATATAAATGTGTTTTACGTTTTCTGTATCGTCAGGCAGTTTTTGTATGGCCTTCTTATTATTTCTAACGAAAATACACATTTCAATGTCTGTACTGTACCTACTATTGTGTGTTTTATTTTTCTCTGATTTAATAGATTGTATTTAATTTTATACATTAGGTATTATTAGTTTGAAGCGTAGCGTGTGCTGTCTTATAAATTTGATTATGTTTGCCTTTTTCTGTATGCCTACGCCTCACTAAACTTCAATAATATATTATATTACATTGTAAAAGGATCATACAAAAGAACGGTAGGAACCAAGCCGTAAGTTTGGTGGCTGTTCTTCTAGGCTTTGGTCGCGTGGAACTGGCACCTAGAGTCACCTAGCTTTAAGACGTTTCAAAGTGATCCTTGTGATTTTATTGAATAAATACCTTTTGACTTTGACTTTGAAATTACCTTAGTTTTGATGAGTGCGTTCATGTGTAAGCTTCTTCTGGAGCTGAACGACTCTGGGAAGCACTTCTTCGGCATCACCCCGTACTTATTCACGAGGTTCACGATCATATCCCATTGGCCGCCATCGTTTATTGGGTCCTGGAAAATATACATTTAAAAATAAAATATAGTATGTATTTACAAAAAAAAAGTATATATGTATTATATCAGTTATCTGGTTCCCATATTACAAGCTTTGGCTTAGTTTGGGGCAAAATTAATTGAAATGCCGCCGCTAGAAAAGGATCTTTATTTGTACCTTGATATTAATCCTTATCCAAATAAATACATTTCATAATTAGGACGGTTTCAATACCTATATATTACTTCTAAAATTTTTCAAATCGAACATTCCATTCAAAAGATATGACGAAATTGAAAATGTTAACGGGTCCACGGGTCACGCACGGGGTGCGATTTCACTCACTTAAGGAGAAGGGCGTGCAAATGTATGAAATAAGTAGACACGAGGCTCGAACCCACGGTCTAAGATTATCCTAAAATGTTCAAAAAATTTATGACCACCCATGCGAAGCTGGGACAGGCCGCTAGTTTATTATATAACAACAGCCAAAAAATAACCCTTAGTTTGAAATCCACCCCAGTATACGCGATAGAGGTGCGTTACCGTAGGTACCTTAGCTACAAAACTTCATAAAAATGCCTCACGGCAATAATTTTTCCGCAAATATTTCGAGACGTCACAGCCAGGTTTGTGACGCATCCGAAGACGGCATATGAAGCGAATGAATTATTGGATCTTAGAACATATTAGGGTACAAAAACTGTTATACCAAAAAAACACTAATAATTATATTTGTTAATGGACTTAGATTGGACTTTGTATGTAATTGTTGGTATTTTATAATTTTTTCTCAGACCGTATTTTTTTCCAAAATCTGTGAATGCAGTTATCTATATCTTGAAAAGTTATGGATGGTCTCCTATTAACGTTTTCCTGTAACTATAACGGTTAAGGTATTGCCCTTACTGTCCCGTCTCAAAATTCACTCTGTATGTTAAGTATGTGTAGCCTCCCTTGAGCCTTACCTTGAGCAGAAAGTTGACAAGTCTACCGTCCAGCTCCTCCCCTTTCCTAGCCGTCGCCACGATGTTGTTCAGCCAATAGTGAGAGCGCTCGATCTTATCCCAAAAGAAAAGGTAGCTAGGAAAAGAAAAAAGGAAGTTAAAAAAAAAACAAATAAAAAAAAAATATGGTTAGCCTTTGTAATGTAATTCTTCAAAGCTTGTTGGTTTGCGGTTTTTTCGTAAATATTCAGTGAATTAATATTAAAAAAAAAGGTTGGTGCGCGAAGTTTGACTGTTGTCGGCCTCTTAACCTAATTTATTGACAACTTTGCCGAGTTCTGAATTTAGTACCAATGAACGTAACAAAATTAAAAAATCATCTGAACACTTGAGGCATACAGATGTTAAGCCTCATGTGCCTGTAATTACACGCAACCACACTCTTCAAACCGAAACACAGCAACGCTGCTTGGCGGCAGAAAAAGGCGTGGTGGTAGTACTTCCCCGGACGAGCCCTTCACAAAGAGCTCTACAACTCTTTAAATATATTAATAACTATTGAAATGTGCAGACAAGAAGTTTTTTGACGTCTGACAGCTTCTTAATCTTTAGTTGGACCTACCTCTGCGAGAACTCGAACTCCTCGATGCCGTACTTCTTCATGAACGGCAGTCGCATCACATTGAGGGCGGCGAACAGCCAGCAGCGACCTGAACTCTCCTGGTTCGTCACTGGCTTGCCTTCTGACTCCACCTGTCAAATCATACCTGTCAAATCAAAAGAACGGTAGGAACCAAGCCGTAAGTTTGTTGCCTGTTCTTCTAGGCTTTGGTGGCGTGGTACTGGCACCTAGAGTCACCTAAAAAAAAACTTTTGGATTGAGGCTCTGCGGTATCTGTGACGAGATGATGTGGCGCAACTTTCCGAACGCTGCCCATCCGAGTCAATTAGTTAATTTATAGTTATTTTATGTTGTAGCCTTGAGTCCGTCTGCCCAATGGTAAAGGCCTCCTACAACCGCTTACACCTCCTTATTTTGGGTATTTCTTGTCCAGGTCTTTTACATTTCTTTGTCTTTACCGTCATGTTAGGTCTTTGTATACTACCTTCTGCACTTTCTTTCTTTTACATTCTTAACCAAACCCTTCATTTATGACCTCAATTTGTTAAAATAAAATCATCTTTTATTCAATTACTCCTACAAACACTATATCATGATCTAACTTAACTTCATTTACATTTCAAATTATACTGATGGATAGTTTACGGTTTTTCATACTAAAAACCTTCAGTACTTTTATACATATATTCAAAAATGTCGAATTCTCTCTCTCTCTTGTCTTTCTAAACAGTGTGGTGAAAGGATTTTAAGTGCGCCTCAAGAGGCTCCTTTCGAGCACTTGACACATGTTATAGAACTTTTTAGGTTCTACGACATGCCGGTTTCCTCACGATCTTTTCCTTCACCGTTTGAGAGTACTGGCATTGTGCACATAAGTTTTTTGAACAGAAAAACTTATTGGTGCACGACCGGTTTCGAACACACGACCTAAGGATCGGAAGGCGGGGCCGATACCACTAGACCACCAGTGCTCTAGTGTAATGTTGAATTAAGCCAGTTATTCTCGAAATGCCACTAACTTAAAATTATCCTGTTGCTTTTATATTGCAACAACATTTCGAGCTGATTTCACCATGCTCTGTTAGTTACTAATCAAGGATTAACAGACCGTTAAATCTAACCTTAGATGCCAAACGCGTACATTTTGACATATTTAACGGCCCTTTAATACTTTGTTAATCTAACAGAGCATAGTGAAACCGGCCCTTAATCTATTTGTTATTAAGCCAGTTGTTGATGATATAAGATAAGATATTTATTCGCAGAAATAATCGTACATAAGTTGTTATTATGAAGGCACTGCACTTGAGAAATTGTTTAAAAACTCTCGTCAACAGAGTTGGTCACTAGCAGGAAGTATGTCTAAGGGCCGGTTTCACCATGCTCTGTTAGTTACTAATCAAGGATTAATAGGCCGTTAAATCTAACCTTAGCTGTCAAACGCGTACATTTTGACATATTTAACGGCCCTTTAATCCTTTGTTAATCTAACAGAGCATGGTGAAACCGGCCCTAAGGAGGGTAGTCAGATGTACATTTGGCACACCCTCATTCTGCAGTAGTTGGTATTCCGTACGTGACAGGTTGCAAGGGCATTGCCGCAGCTTTAATACTGACCTCACTGTCATTGCGCATATATTTTTATCGAAGAGAAAAATCAATTGGTGCACAACCGATTCGAACCGACAACCTTAAGATGAGAAGGCGGGGATATTCCCACCATTGCTCTTTAGTTTTTAAATAAAGTTTATATTATTATTTATTTATTTATTTATTTAGGCACACAAAACAGGGTACAATCATTTAAATGACAAAATAAAATACAATTGATTATGAGCTAGACGGCACCCTAAAACATGCGTACACAACATGACATATAAACAGAACAGTTTAGTTTATTAAATGAGCTTATCAGTTGGTAGGTAGGAAAGAGAACATTGGGTAGGGTTACAAAAATAGGTAGGTACACGCACTTCGAGCTAAGACTCGAAGGGTGCTGAATTAATTAAATTAAAATACAATCGAGTCTTCGGCACACTCTAATGACAGAGTGGCCAAAGCGGCTTTCTTGAATTTTTATTCTTTATCATTAAATAAATCTAAGATATCACTGTGTTTTATTAATAAGTCATTATATAGGCGACACATTCTGACAACGGGGTTATAGTAAGAGGTGTTGTTTGTGTTTGTTTGTATTATTGAAGGATACACTGGGAAGTACTACCACCACGCCTATTTATGCCGCCAAGCAGCGTTGCTGTGTTTCGGTTTGAAGAGTGTGGTTGCCGGTGTAATTACAGGCACATGAGGCTTAACATCTGTATGCCTCGAGTTGATGGACGCAGGGCAGTGATTCATAGGGCATGTTCCTATAGTGCGTGACTTACGAGGTAACGCTTTGTTATACGTGATGTTTACCACTTAACATCAGGTGGGCCATCTGCTTGTTCCATCAGCTAGTTGTATAAAAAAAGGTAAAAAAACACTGAAACTAGTTCAGCGCATAGTGACTAAGTGTAAAAGTATGTACCTAACCTACCTACTCCATTTATATCCTATAGGTACTAATTACTAATCAGTAAATACTTCTCTTCAATAACAGTGGTTTATGTCATTATGTTCATAACGTTATCTAAGATTATGCTTGGTACACTAAAGGCTGGTGGTTGACTGATAGGGATAAACAGTAAACATTATCAG
Organism: Chloroclysta siterata; assembly: GCA_932294275.1. NCBI lineage: Eukaryota > Metazoa > Arthropoda > Insecta > Lepidoptera > Geometridae > Chloroclysta > Chloroclysta siterata. Next base: position 10,445,903 of record OW028607.1, on the reverse strand, counting down.
CCGGTAAACGATCAACTGAGGGATGGAAGTTAATATTTTTCGTGTTTTTTGAATAGCATTTACTTATATATGGGAGATTGACAACAGGCAAAAGCTAGAAATAGAGAGAAGTGTTTTATGTATCAAGATCGAAAACACAATAATTAGAAAAAAAAAAACCAAGGATAATGACCTTAAGTTGCAATGGGCACGTACGAAATGACGCCAAACAGATGGTCCCAAATCGCTACCAACTGGATACCCCGAAATATTATTATTATGAGCTCTCCGGGTCCCACTGCTGGGCAAAGGCCTCCCCCCATTCCTACCACACGTTGCGATCCTGGGCTATGTTTGCCCAGTCCGTCAGGAAAACCTCCAGCTCGTCCCGCCATCTCCGCTTTGGTCGGCCTTCTCGTGGCTATCTTTGCCCACAGCTCACCTGGCATACGGCAGGCATGACCAGCAATGAAATGAAATGAACCCGAAACATAAAAAGGAAAAAAGGAAGATCATCAAAAAGATGGAACCACGAAATTATAAATCTAGAGACTTACAGCATCGGGCGTTTAAAAAGTTTCATGGGTCAGCGCCATGCCTATTCCTGCCCCCAAGCAGCGTGGCTGTCTCGGTTTGAACAGTATGGTTGCCGGTGAAATTACAGGCTTTACATCTATATGCCTCACGTTGATGGACGCAAGGTAGCATCATGGGGCACATTCCAATCGTGCTTGCGAGGCAACGCTTTGTTATAGGTGATGGTTACCACTTAATATCAAGTGGGCCTTCTGCTTGTTCACCTGTGATGCCGATGTTGCAAGCGTCCCTCACGCGGTAACCTTCCATCAGGTAGAACGTATGCTGTTTTGCTTCAGTGTTAATAAATACCTTGATATTGTAGACATGTAGACTGGAGTCAGCTCGCTTCCTACTGATCGCGACCTCGAAAGGGTCGAAGCGTGTGCAAACGTTCTGAGCGAGCTCATTCTTGGGGTCCTTGTAGAAATCATTGCGCAGTTTGGATAGAGTGTCCAATGTCAGAGGCGCTGAAACGTTATATGATAAGATTTAGACGCAGACATCAACAAAGATTTCTATATCGTCACATCAGTTATCCGAGTGGGATTTTAACCCACGACCTTCCCCTTGATACGGGGCCGCACTAACCACCTGTGCCATCGGATTCTAATCACACTCAACGAATAACACAGCTACCAAGCGCAGATCCAAAGTGTGGGTATGATGGGCATGTGCATAACACTAATTGCCGTGTCACGTCTCACACAGTGTTCGCCCCCCGACGTCCAAGTGGAACGATAGGAATGTGTCCTACGATGCACTGCCCTGCGTCCATCAACTTGAGGCATACAGATGTTAAGCCTGTAATTACACCGGCAACCACACTCTTCAAACCGAAACACAGCAACGCTGCTTGGCGGCAGAAAAGGGCGTGGTGGTAGTACTTCCCCAGACGAGCCATTCACAAAGAGCTCTACTACTCTTAGCTATAGCTGGAACCAAATAGCTGATATCTCTAATACTATAAGAATCAAAGTCCTGACTGACTGACTGACTGACATATAGACAACGCACAGCCTAAACCGCTGGTCCTAGAGACTTGAAATTTGTGGAGTACATAGGTCTTATGGCGTAGAGGTGTACTAAGAAGGGATTTTTGGAAATTCAACCCCTAAGGGTGTAAAAAGGGATGAAAACGTTCGTATGAAAAATTGTATTCCTTGAACCTACAAACTTGAAACTTGGAGTACATATACTTCAAGGCAAAAAAATAGGAAAGACATTTTTAGTTTTTTTAATCTACCCTTAATAAGTGTGCAAAGGGATGTAAAAGTTTGTATGGGAGTTTTTTGACCGCTGGTCCTAGATACTTGAAATTTGAAGAGTACATAGGTCTTATGGCGTAGAGGTGTACTAAGAAGGGATTTTTGGAAATTCAACCCCTAAGGGTGTAAAAAGGGTTGAAAACGATGGTATGAAAAATTGTATTCCTTGAACCTACAAACTTGAAACTTGGATTACATGTACTTCAAAGTTAAAAAATAGGAATGGCATTTTTAGTTTTTTAAAACTACCCTTAATAAGTGTGCAAAGGGATGACAAAGTTTGTATGGAAGCTTTTTAACGCGTGGTGCGATTGACTTTAAACTTGGGGTAAATAAACCCCACAATAAATTATTTAGAATCACGTATTCAGTATTTTAAAACTACCCCTGAAAAAGGTGCAATAGGCGGCTCACGGCTCACCACTTTAACGCGTGCGAAGCCGCGAGAAGCTGCTAGTCTTAATAATTTTTTTAACTTAATAAATTTTACTTTAGCTATAGCTGGAACCAAATAGCTGATATCTTGATATTTTTTTTTACTTAATAAACTATACTTATTGTTTTATCATTGTGAGGGTACCAGATACTAGTCTAACATAGCGGCGATGGATTTGCAACCTGTCACATATTGATAACCATTAAGGAATCCTGTCAAATGTAATATTTGGACATCGGCTGGCTGGCTCGGCTGGCTCAAATAATCTTAATTTAGTACTATTGTACTATGAGATCTGAAGGGACTGATCTAACTTACCTGGGGACCTAGGTACCTGTTTATTATAATGATTTACTAATTAAATAAAATACTTTTGTGGATATACGAACCGGCCAAATGAATTTTAACGGACTGATCGGCTTGATCACAGTCGTTTGGAAACTCCAGCTTTATTTATTTTTAAATTGTGGACTTTGCAAAAGAACACTCACATGCATGAGCAATATTTGAGTTTAGTCTTATAATTTTCACACTCTGTTCTGACAACTTGATTATTTTTATCATTTCATGATGCAACTGAGGAAATACTGTAAAAATTGAAACATTCATTCTATGTATAATAGTATTTTTCTATCAATTTTGACTTGACATTACAATGATAGAAGTGGCTTTGCTATCTTCTTAGAGATTTACATTGATATACAAACTTCTTTATAGTTTTAAAAGAAAGGAACATGAAAACCGATTAGTCATAAGCAATGTAGGTATTTACCTATGTACCTAGATAATAATAAAAACTTTTGTATTATAACTGTTTGTAATTATGTTTTTTTTTATTACTTCTATTTACCTAAGTCTGTGTTAGTTTAATATGAATAGTCTGTTGTCTTTAATTTCTGTAATTGGTGTACTATACTTACTGTTGTAATTAAAGTTAAATAAATAAATACAAAATAACAATTTGTAGATAGGTATTATATATCTACATAGGTATAGAAGAATAAAGGCTGGAAGACAAATAAAGAGATGGTAAGCAATCTACCTAAAATTTTCTATACAACAGTGCCATACATCTAGGAATGTGCCCTATCCCTATTACCCTATTGGCATCTGCTTGAGACCTCTCAATCTTATGAGAGATACGGTCCATCAGACATCCTTAAAGAATCTTGAGCTGGTACTTAAAGATCTGAGGGGATTATTTAGACGGGAGGGGGTGTTTCTGTTCTAAGGTTACCGATGAACATCAATTTCAAACAATTAACTGAAGTAAAAAATACAGTTAGTAAAATGCAATTGTGTAGGTAGGAAATGCTTTCACACCTACCTACCTAATAAATCATGACATGGCAAAAAAATAAAAGTTTGTAGGTAACTGTTATTGTTTCGAAGAAGAGTATGTAACTACTGTAATTATTATCTATACTATCTATATATTGACATAGATTAAAAAAGTAAAAATTGCTTACATACGGGCATAAGTAAATAATTAACACAACTAGTCTATTTTAAATATTCTGAAATATAATTCTACCTTACAAGTATGTGTAGGTTAAAAAAATAACATTTCATTATGATACTTGTGAATTAAACTTACATGATGACATTGTGCACGATGATGTTCTTACGCTTTTAACGAAATTACACGTCTGTGTCCTCAAAAATACAGAGGAAAATGATTTTAACTTCAGCAACATTAATTCCGAAAATAAGTTTCGTTTCTGCAGACTGACTGGCCGCGAGCGAGTTGAAAGAAAATAATTGGTTTGGTTGGTGCAGCCTGCAAGCAAGGTTCAAACAGAAGCTAAAATAGTCTTTATCTCAAGTGGATAAAATTTAAATTGGTGTTAAAAGCGACGACTTCATCTGACCTATTGAAATAAGCTAACTGCAGCTTTCTCTTTGGTACTCATTCACAATTCCGATGACAGTTCATAGGGTTCACTCTTTCGGTCGTTGAACCCTGCAGCTGACGTGCAGCTGTTTTTGATTCGTAAAAGACTGCCAGGCATGAAAAATATTATAAAGTTTTGAAGAAGAAAATTATTATATGACTTAAATAATTACCGATCGGATTTATCAAGTTTTGAGCCCAAGCTTTTATTTTATTTGCAGAGTACTTAATTTTTGAAATGTATTCTATTACATTTATTGGTATTTATTGGCAACATTCTGTCTTTCTGGCGGGAATTTTAAACTATTTTGATCGAAATTTATGAAAATTTTAATGTTATTATCGAGTTTATTAACATAAGTAGATGCATTTTGGTGATTCTGATGTATTTCAAATATTATAATTAGTTCAGCAATACAACTAGAATAGATACGGACAATTTCATCAAAACTATAAACTTCCGTGAAAATCAATACTTTCTACAAAGTTGGCCACCCTTCCCTACGACACGGTAATTTGGGTCAAGGATTCAACCCCTGAGCCAGTTTTATTTAGAATCTTGCCAGAAATCTAGTTATTCGTGCCCAAGATGTCTCTAAAAGCGTATGAAGATGCGTGCACAAGAGCTGAACTGTTTGGTCAGCCATTACCGGATAAGGAAGAGTTTTTGTCGAAAAATAAACATCTTGATGTCACGGAATTTGAGGAAGTAGAAATCAAAACGGCAGAGGTAAGTCGTTGTTCACTCCTTATTTTTGTTTTTTTTACTGCCTAGTTACATTATACCTATGTACTTACGTGTACTGTGCTACATGCCTTTGTTTATTTTCCCAGAACACTGCGATGCTTGATGAGTCAATGAAAGAAGGGGCTAGTGGAATAGCGGAGCTAAATACTATTTTAAATTCTACGCAGGCTAAAATCAACAAATTAAAGGTAAGATTTGAAATCCGACGATTACAAAAGCAGGTAGGTACTCTCTGGTAAAATTTTTAGAATTATTAGTGTTTAAATTTGACTCAAATTTTTCTTAGTTTGGAACTAAATGGCGTTGTGTGAAAAGTCCTCATTTATTCTTTTAATATTAGGTGATCTATTTTTAAAATCACGTTTAATTTGTACTCCACATTAATCACACATTTTTGATCATATTTGTGATTCGATAATTTCTTTCAGGGCGTCTGCGGCAGTCTTACCAACTTCTTCCGCATCAAGACCACAGCTAAAGGTAATCTATCCTACTCTAGCGAGCCTAGTTACGTAGGACAGACGAATTATGACAAAGACTACGTGCCTCCACGCGAACTTGGGTCTATCAACGAAGGCTTAGGACCGAACGACAACGAAATGACACCACGTAAACCTCACCAGAAAAGCGAAAAGTTGACTGGTGATATCAACTCGGCACTGGACGATTTGAAAGGGATGGAAGATATGGAAAATACGTCGTTAGTGAGTAAAGCGACTGTCGTGGATATTTCAAAGCAGGTGAATTCGCAGATGAGTAAGCTGGATCAGATGATACATCAGGCTGACAGGGCCCAAATTTCTTTGAACAGTCAGAATAAGCAGTTGAGGTCTTTGCGGTAAATTTTCATGAGTAATGTGTAATTTGAATGAGTTGGGTGCGTCTGGAAATATTTAGTTGTGACTTTTAAACGAAATCGATTATCTGCTTGATACTAAAGTAGCTTTGGTTGTAAAAAAACAATATTCACAGCTTTTTTAGGGGCATGCAAAAAAAAAAGAAGTTGAAGAAAAATAATTTTCCAGATTTTTTTTACTATTTGAAGGTACACTAAAAATATTTTCCGACGTGATGGAGTGTGCTCAAATTATGATAAAATTAAATTTTTAAATCGATATATTGACTTCGTAGCTTTGTTAATGTTTTACGTACGTCATGTTGCCGTAACGTATTTATATTCGTGCTATAATATAATGTATAATTAATATATGCTCAGAAGTGCTATTCTGTTAACAACATCACCCAAGCTCTTTTTGACGTAGGTACTACCACCATACCTTTTTCTGCCGCCAAGCAGCGTTGCTGTGTTTCGGTTTGGAGAGTGTGGTTGCCGGTGTAATTACGCAGGCACATGAGGCATAACATCTGTATCTGGCAGTGCATCGTGCACGTTCCTATTGTGCGTGACTTACGAGGCAATGCTTTGTTATAGGCGATGGTTACCACTTAACATCAGGTGGGCCATCTGCTTGTTCCATCAGCTAGTTGTATAAAAAAATATCGCGGTAACATTCACACATCTCTTCACCCGGTGGAAATGCCAACGTGAGTGAGGTGAAGCTCGTAATCAAAGTGAGCGCGGATCCACTGATGAATCTCCCCGTGATTCTATACATCTACATCTACATCTACACTTCTACACTAATATTATAAAGAGGTAAACTTTGTATTTTTGTATTTTTGTATTTTTGTATGTAACGAATAGGCTCAAAAACTACTGGTCCGATTTCAAAAATTCTTTCACCATTAGAATGCTACATTATCCCTGAGTAACATAGGCTATATTATATTTTCAAAAAAATCAGGGATCCTTACTAAAACTTCAATAATGTAACCCAAGGTGGAAAACAAAAAACCTTACATCGCGTGCGCTGCGAAAACTATTGAAGATAGAACCAAATAATGTACTACGATTTTGTAGAACACGTTATCATCTACAAAAAATGTCGCAACAGCATATGTCTAACTATTATAGTTATGTCACAATAAGTGTTCTTTTATTATAAAAAATTAATTGAAATGCCTCCGCTAGAAAAGGGTCTTTATTTGTACCTTGGTATTAATCCTTATCCAAATAAATCATTTCATAATTAAGACGGTTTCAATACCTATAGATTACTTCTTAAATTTTTCAAATCGGACATTCCATTCAAAAGATATGACGAAATTAAAAATGTTTACGGGTCCACGGTTCACGCGCGGGGTGCGATTTCACTCACTCAAGGAGAAGCGCGTGCAAATGTATGAAATAAGTAGATGCGAGGCTCGAACCCACGTTCTAAGTTTATCCTAAAATGTTCAAAAAATTTATGACCACCCTTGCGAAGCTGGGACAGGCCGCTAGTACATACATAAAATCACGCCTGTTTCCCATAGGGGTAGGCAGAGACCACGGATTTTCACTTGCTACGGTCCTATACCTCTTTCGCTTCATTCACTCACATAACATTCTCATTCTTCATACATCCTCGTCGGTTTAGGGTACCTACTCTTGACCTGGCTTTTCTCGAACGTTGAAACTCCCCGTGATTCTATTGTTTACGGAATAGCACTTGTAGTAATAATCGTTATTATAAAAAAAGGAGGTTAACGTTAGTAATTAACATAGGTCTACCAAAAATCTATCCAAAACCGATTAAAATTTAAATAAAATAATTTATTTGCGCGAAGTATGTAACTATATTCGTACATATTTAAAAATTAAGTGAGAATAATGAAAGATTTTCACTCTTAGCCTAAAAATAGCAACATAAATAGAAAACAACAGATGCATCTATTTTTTCGCTATAGAATAAAATGAATAATAATTTAATAAATTATAATAACTGTGATCTCATATCGCTAGAGTAACAGAAGGATATATAATTTCTGTAACACTATATATAAATTGTGCTGAAACAAGTACAGTACTTAGCTAGAGTATGTATCCTGAATTTATCAACTTTTTTTTCCAAAAGACATGAGTCAATAATGAAAATAATAGTAGTATCTAGCCTTTCCGCAATTTAGTTAACTTTTTTTACCAAAAGACTTGGTTCAATAATGAAAATAATAGTAGTACCTAGTCTACCCTCAATTAGCTTAACTTTTTTTTCTAAAAGACATGGGTCAATAATGATAATAATAGTAGTACCTAGCTTACCCTTAATTTAGTCAACTACTTTTTCCAAATATCATGGGTCAATAATGAAAATAATAGTACCTAGTCTACCCTCAATTAAGTAAACTTTTTCCCAAAAGACAATAATGAAAATAATAGTAGTACCTAGTCTACCCTCAATTTAGTGAACTTATTTTTTCCAAAAGACATGGGTCAATCATGAAGATAATAGTAGTACCTAATCTACCCTCAATTTAGTTTTTTTTTTCTAAAAGATATTGGTCAATCATGAAAATAATAGGAGTACCTAGTCTATCCTCAATTTAGTCAACTTCTTGTTTCCAAAAAGCATGGGTCAATCATGAAGGTCATAGTAGTACCTAGTCTACTCTCAATTTAGTAAACTTTTTTCCAAAAGACATGGGTCAATAATGAAAATAATAGTAGAACCTAGTCTACCCTCAATTTAATCAACTTGTTTTTTCCAAAAAGCATGGGTCAATCATGAAGATAAAAGTAGTCCCTACCTACTAGTTGGTTTACCCTCAATTCAGTAAACATTTTTTTATAAATCTCTTTTCTGCGGGTTAGGCTGACTGGGTTGTGAAGATGGTATACATAGATAGGTATAGGGTTGCCTAGAGGCAAGTCTACTACATATTGTATCCTGCCCTAGGTACTACATCATCTCGTGAATAAGGACATTAGTAAAAAGTCCCTGATACTGCAAAGCACAGATCATCTACATTCAAATATTATCTCAATAAAAAATATTGTCAAAGTCCTGAGAGGCTTAGTTTTAACGTTAAATTGGTGCTTTGTGTAATAATTATTATCTAGTATTTAAAATTAAGAATAAATGAAAACATTTCGGGCGGCTTATTCATTTTTAATTTAGCGGTATTGTTTTTTTTTTCATTTGAAAGGCATTTGCAATAATTGCAATTTGCTTCTAAGGCCGCGTCCACACCAAGCGTATTATAGGCCGCGCCGCGCCGGCCGATTTCGAGTAGCTGCATAACTGTAAAATGGTTTTCTATGTCTATGTCTAACCGCGAAACCAATATGGTAATGGTTATAAAAACTTTGATGATAGTTTGTACAGTCTTAGCCGTATCTAAATACTTTAAAACTTAATTATGGGATAGTTTTAGCAACTCATTTTATTTTATCATCTTAGAAAACTTACTTACATTGCCAACTTAAATACTTTTAACATTGCAAAAAATATCATCAAAGTTTTGATTCCAAGACTGCCCTAACAATGGTTTTGGTGTGAACGCGTCCTGATTATTACAAGTAACAAAAAATATTAAATAATATTGTACCTATTTATGTAACATAACTTATAAAATAAGTTGAATCTCCCTGTGTGTAGCTTCCATGTTCCAAGACAATATCTTTGTATCGAGTCCTCCGCAGCCAGAGACGTCCATCCATGTTAAGTTATACCACAGAGAATACGTTATAGGTACAGACCGACTGAGCGATCGCAAGCAAAGGTTCGGACCGCATGCTCGCTCGCCTTCACCGCTGTGTACATGTGGCAGCCAACTGGTTTAATCCGCCATTCAATCAACTGCCTGTTTTTTTTATTAACCACTTTATTTTTTGTTTATTGACGACTTGACTAGGAAAGTCGTTAAATGTTCAGGCATCATTCAGGTAGTAGGTAAGCTGAACGGCGCCGTTCAACCAAACGGCCAGGCAGCCAATTGAACGGCGAACTCAACCAGTTGGCTGCGACATACGAGTGAACGTTAGCCAGAAAAAAAAGCGAGAACGAACGAAAGCAGTCGTTTGCTCTCGCTTAAATGCTCAAACTCGTTCGCTTGTTTCCGTTATCGTTCGCTTGCTTTCGCTCGGTCGTTCTGTACCGGCATTGACTAAAGTTGATGACTAAAGCTAATGTACCTCTCGCTCGCACTCTCTTTCGCTGCACACAGTTCAGCAAACATCATTTTGATCCAAACAAGTTGTCCTACTAAATAGTTTGCATAAGTACGAAAACTAGCAAAGCAAACTTTTGAAAAATGTATTTCTGCTGAACTGTGTGAAATGTGTTTGCACAGTAGGTACTTTGTTTAAAATCTTTTAAAATGATGTGCGAGCGAGATGTACTTTAGCGGTAGTATTCGCCCTAAACAGTTATCAAAAGCTTTTTGCAACTAAATGCGAATGGCGTCTCTGACAGCGGACAGTTAGCTAAGTAAGTATTGTAACTTTTTATATCTTGTCTTCTGTATTCCTGAACTAAATTCTAGTGTAAAATAACGCGAAACTTTTTTTGATTAATAAGAAATAATAAAAATAAGGTGAAACTGATCACGATATTCTCGGACAGACAATTTCGAGTAGTAGACTCCTTGCGTAGGTATGGCTTGTCCGGGGAAGAACTGCCACCATGCCTATTTCGGCCGACAAGCAGCGTAGCTGTATTTCGGTTTGAAGGGGCAGTTGCCGGTGAAATTACAGGCACTTATGGCATCTGTAAGCCACAAGTTGATGGACGCAATTGTGCAGCGTAGGGCACGTTTCCATCGTGCGTGACTTGCCAGGCAAAGCTTTGTTATAGGTGATGGTTACCACTAGATCGGGTGGCCTGCTTGTTCCATTAGAAAGTAGTTTAAAAAATAAAAATCTCAAGTGTCGTGTTGGTTCACTGACGTGTTGAAGCTACCCGACATTATGGGATTGTTCCTTCACTAGCAAACTACCAATATTAGCTAAAAAGAGTAGAAAATAATAGGGGCACCACTTTCCATACAATTTAGACGTTCACTCACATGCTGTCCGCATTTGAGTGAACGTCGAAACACCCGCACGTCAAATTAGTTCCGTTTCTATAAGACTTTTTTTTTTAATTAAATCCAGTAAGAACTATGCGTCACTGAATTTAGTTCTGGAAAATGGACATTAGTATTGTTAAATTGTCTCTAAGCTATTTATTGAATGTTACATGTAACCAAGCTTATTCCAATCTTCCAAATCTTTACTATAGTAGATAACTATTTTGTAAGTAAATCTGTCTATTGTGTTGAGAATTATTTCGCAATACCTAATTCCTTTACCCAACACCAAATTCTACCCTCATACCTGATGGACAAATTCCTATTTCTAATACCTCTTACCTCCCTAACAACCAACGAATACTTCTGCTCTCATGCCCGATGGACGAAGACTTTGTGAGGATATCGTGAGAAGTTGGTGGATGGAGCGGGCTCCGAATCGTTCTTCCTGGTTTTTTTTTTTTTTTTTATACCACCAACTGATGGAACAAGCAGATGGCCCACCTGATGTTAAGTGGTAACCATCACCTATAACAAAGCATTGCCTCGTAAGTCACGCACGATAGGAACGTGCCCTACGATGCACAGCCCTGCGTCCATCAGCTTGAGGCATACAGATGTTAAGCCTCATGTGCCTGTAATTACACCGGCAACCACACTCTTCAAACCGAAACACAGCAACGCTGCTTGGCGGCAGAAAAAGGCGTGGTGGTAGTACTTCCCCGGACGAGCCCTTCACAAAGAGCTCTACTACTCTTAAAAGGTATAAGGTATAAGGGAGACCTAGTCCAGCAGTGGATTTCAAGTCAAAGTCAAGAGGTATTTATTCAATAAAACACAAGGATCACTTTGAAACGTAAAAATAGGTGAATCTAGGTGCCAGTTCCACGCGACCAAAGCCTAGAATAACAGGCAACAAACTTACGGCTTGGTTCTTACCGCTATTTTGTATGATCCTTGTTATAAATATATTTCTTCAGACGAATGATGATGATGATGGTCTAATTCTAATTTCAAACAGAGATGGGATTTAAAAAATACAGCTATGCGTATAGTCGCGTACATAGAAAAAAGTGATTTTGATATAGTATGCCGAAATATAGGTACATCGACAACTAAAGGCATGATTGATAAAATACGGCCTAGTCACGAACGAATTTAACGAATAAAACGTATCGTATCCCTAACTTCAACACAATAAGGTCGAATATCGCTAGCAATGCTTGAGAATTGAGGTAGTTGTATTATGGAGAATCAAAGTGGTTTCAGAGTTCCCTACGACTCCACTAGATGGTCATAGTAGTTGTGCCGAGGGTCTGGGTTGAGTCGTAGGGAACTCAGTTGTGTAGAAGGGAATCCAAAACACCCACGGCACAACCAGTTGAGCACAGTTGTTGTGCCGTGGAGCCGGAACGGGATACGTTTACGCTACAAATGTCAAAATTCATTCGTGATCTCGCCTGCTGGTGTCAGACACGAGAAGTTCTTGCAATATAATAAATTATTTTATTAAATAAAAATGTGGCTATAACTGAAGATTTATTTTTAACTTTACCCAAAACAAATGTGGATTTGCGTCAATTTTGTTTACCTACTCCCGTCGAGAGATTTTACGATAAATATTTTCTTTGGAAAGTGAAAAAAGCAATGAGTCAAATCAGCTGAAGATAGTAAGTACCTACTTACTGAACGAATCTTGCTGAAACTGAAATCGCTTCACGACTTTAACCCAGGCCCGGTCTATATCCCGTCACATCTCTTAGTACCAAGCACTAACGTAAGATTCTTTGAGGATGTTTAAGAGTAGTAGAGCTCTTTGTGAAGGGCTTGTCCGGGGAGGTACTACCACCACGCCCTTTTCTGCCGCCAAGCAGTGTTGCTGAGTTTCGGTTCGAAGAGTGTGGTTGCCGGTCTAATTACAGGCACATGAGGCTTAACATCTGTATGCCTCAAGTTGATGGTCGCAGGGCAGTGCAACGTGGGGCACGTTCCTATTGTGCGTGGCTTGTGAGGCAATGCTTTGTTATAGGTGATGGTTACCACTTAACATCAGGTGGGCCATAAGCTTCTTCCAAAAAAAAACGGACATTTTAGGGCGTTTTCCCTTATGTTAGCAATCATTACTAATACGAAAGCAAAGCCGCAGGCTGCACCTAGTAATGTACTAAAATTTCTAAGTTCTAGAAAAGCCTTATGCACAAGTTTACAAGTAGTTTCCCCTTCCCTCCGGACCTTGGTATCGAGTAGACGTCTCCAAACATCAAGAAGTTTTTCTTGATACTTGGTACCATTCAGTATAAGGAACTCTCCATACCTAAGTCTAGAAGGTGGGCGTTGATAGTTACGTCACAGGTTTTATAACTACTGTAACTATCTTCGTTTCTTATTGTGTTAGGTACCTACTCCATTTGTTTAAAGTACCGCAATAAAATATTTTGATTTTGTCTTTGAGTTTTGCGTAAGTTTTCAGTTTTGCGCGGCTGCCATTTGGATGGGTGACCGCTAGTGGCATTAACATCAGTACCTACCCCAAGTATAAGTTGCGTTTACCATATTTGGTTTTTCGTTTTACGTTTTTGTACCGTGTTCATTGCGGGTTTTGTATGAAGACGCGATAGAGATACCGATACGGAACTTTATGTTGCAAGTATGATGAAAATTAGTAGTAGAACATAAATCGTTTTTGCTCCGTGCTCATTGCGGGTTTTGTAAAGTTCCATATCGGTATCCCTATCGCGTCTTCATACAAAACCCGCAATGAACACGGAACAAAAACGTAAAACGAAAAACCAAATATGGTAAGCAAAACTCATAGTTGGGGTACTGAGCGCTTCCGTGCTTCGAAGCTATCGGTCCCAGCTCTAGCACTCGTAAGCTATGACAGAGGCCTTTTAAAGGCCAAAAACTTAATTATCAGAATTGCCCACTACCTAGTATTTTGTGGTCAGAGTACCAATTACCTAGGTAATCAACAAACAATCAATCTACAAGTGTGTCATTTCGCTAATGTTTCATTGTGCATATTGGTCAATATACGGATAGGTCATTTCGCGTATGCGTCGTTCCGAGTTTAGGTCCAAATGCTTATGTGTTAATATGCGTTTTCGTCATAAAGCGAATATTTTTTTTCAATCATTGGTCATTATGCGTCAGAACCGTATTCTCTTATCTGTGCCACTACTAAGAAATTATGTACTTACTTATCTTATTCAATTTTGCTTTTTATGAAGGAATATCTCAACAATTTGTTTTAAGCTGTTCCCTGATAAAAAGCACCATTAAGACGCCAATAAGGAACACCGTTTTTCCTAATCAATGATTAATCTATTGAATGAAGACTCGACATTGAACGTGCCACGGTCCTGACCACGGCCGATCAACATCTAAAAACCGCCATTTCAACCGTGAAAATCAGATTATATAAGAACCTTTTATCACGATCTGACATTACGATACAATCAGCCAACGCAATGTTACTTGCTCTTCTCCTCTTACCAATATTAGCATCGGCAAATCCCTTCCACAAGTACCCTTATGTGTTTCTACTGGACGTTGGTAATGAAGAACTGGAGAAAGTCAACACGGAACAGATCAGACTATCCAGCCCCGGAGGATCAGTGGCCCTCAGGTACCCTGCGATTGGAAATGGAGACGACATAGCTCATGTAAGGGTCAGTGGCATAGATTTTGGTACAGATCTTAAAGCAAACATTGTTGACGGTGGTCCTGGGTACAAATACGTTGTTATAGTGTTATTGGGTAATTCAGGAGTGGAATACGATGCTGTTATAACAATACAAACTGTGCCTGTTGTGAATGACAGTGTTAAAACTATAGAAGATAACTCTATTCAGAATCCAGAAGATGTCTCAAATCAAGTGTCTGAAGTTGACCAAAATAATAGTGCAGAAGATTTAAAAGATTATGTAGATTCTAGTCAAATTGAGATAAGTAACAAGAACGAAGAACTAACTCAAGAGAGTTCCAACGTGTATAGCTATTCGCAAAACGAAGCGCTTAGTGGCTACGGTAGCCAACACAACGATGAAAGTGAAAAAAACACAGATGGTGATGAAGATGATAGTATTGGTCAATTAGAAGAAAACGTCGATCAGAAGGAAAATATTGAAGAAGAAGATTATAACCTAAATGAAGACGATTCAAGAATAAACCAACCATCTGCTGAAAAGTATACAGCAGACGATGATTATTATAGCCAGTCTGATAGTAATCAACCAATTATTGTAGACCAGAATCTATACAACAAATATATAGCGCTGAAGGATCATTTATATGCTGGTGCTGAAGTGTATCCTCAAAATGGAATCGAACAATCGAACTCAGGTTATGGCGTTGACCAGAATTACGATGACAGAGTTGATATAGATGCTTATGATTACTACGAAGAGAATAATCCGGAAAATTTTAGAGATCCAAATAATAATTTTATTGATAATGATGAAGCATCAGCAGTGGAGCAGTAATAGTCAGTTGAATAAAATATTTACTAGTTGTAAGAGTTCTAAATAAATTATAATAGGTTCAATTTTTTTATTTATTTGTATATTCGTTCTTTCGACTCAAAGTCAAAAGGTGTTATATTCAATTGAATCACAAATATCACTTTGGAACATCTTATAGCTCATAAACTTTGAATCTATTACCAATTCCACGTGTTCCAAAAAAACACACAAAAAACCCTAAATTATAACTTGATTCCTACTGTTCTTCTGTATGATCATTGTTAAAAAATAATACAATCATGAAGAGTTAATGCAATGGTTTAGGCAGAATTCATCTAATCAACATTCGCTTGTTCAGTCGCTCATAAAAAAAAGTTACACGTTCCAAGAGAACCTATTTGCACCAAAGACTAAAAGTAAAACGTAGGCGTACACGAGGCAGGCGTGTCATTTGATGTGTTTATGTTTAGAAAGGAGCCCAATTTCTATCTCAAGGAAAAGCTACGATTTTCTCAGCATGTGTCTATTTGCGACTGAAATATGTTTTTATAATATTAAGAAAAACGCTATGTTTTGATACACGTGTAAGATAGTTATGGTTATTTTAGAAAGGATGCAATAGCAGCCCCCATGAAGATGGTTTGTTATTGATAAGTTTAGGGAAGGTACTTGCTCACACACGTGTAAAGAGGGATATAAGTAGTTATCCCTGGGTGGTATGCGACTCGTGAAAAGTCTTATCAAATTTTCCACGTGCCACTACCATTTACTCAATAAATAGGTACCTAATATACCAAGCTCCGAATGTAATAAATGTTACTTCATCAGTAACGCGGACTATGTTGGAGTGATACTTAGTAAGAGCAAGGGGACAAGACAAGATCATCTTTCTATTTACGGAACGTTAAAATTTTATGAAATGACATTATCTTGGCTTGAGCAGATAACAGATTAAAGTAATTTAAAAAAATTACAAAATCACATATTTCTTGTTACCGAAAGAGATGAATCTAAAAACCAATATCTACTAAGGTTGCCATTTGCAACCCTGGCAGATTCCACAATCAGCAAAGTTTCACGAGATTTTATGTCGAGCTTGATGAGGTATTTATTGCAATCGGAGCTTGCTCTAATAAGTTGGCGGCCATTTTTTATATTGAAACAAACTGTCAAAATGTTTGATGCAATTTAGGCTATTTTACAGAATTTAATCATTATTTTATCAATTACCTACTTACCGTATGTATAGTACTTATGAAATTGTAATGTACTTTTTTCAAGTAAATCTTACGTTGTCTGAGAACTACGGCAGACTTTATTATTCTTTTAAAGGGCAAAATGTAATAATTTGTTTGTAATTTTTTCGATATCCAAAAGTTAAAAATGTGTTTTAGTTTTGTGAAATTCAAAAGATTGAAATCGATGCGTCTCTCTCCCGCCGAGTTGGCGACGTTCTATTTTCGAAATGACATTTGAATTTCGAATTGGGTGTGAATGTTTTTGTGCTAAATATGTAGTGGCCAGTGTTGTCAGTTGACTTATTGTTTTATTTTTCGGAAGATGGAAATTTCATGTTTTGGGTCCTCTACAGGACGAGAACTCGACGTGAAGAAAATGGGGATGATATCTTAAATGTTAGATGACAGATTTATAATCGTAAGATTGACAATGCAGAGCTCTCTGATGCGGAAAACACGACATTACTGAAAAACGGTCGTAATTGACACTTCTGGAAATAACTCTCCTGAACGCATTTTGGTTTTTGTTTTTCAGCTGCCTGGACCTTGAATGTGTACAATGACACACATTTTTGTTATTGTAAGATTTTTATTTAAATTCTGTAAATCTATGTAGCTAAGCAAATAAAATTTGGGTAGATGGTATATAATAATATGTTACCTACATACCTATTACTTAAATATTATTTAGGTATTAGGTAAATTCAATTAGGCAACTAGCAACACCAGAACCTGCTACAAAAACTCTCTCACATTAAACGATGTTCTAGATCTAATTGAACCTGTTATTTGAAGCTCCTCTCTCTGTCATACAAATACTTTCATTTCAAGCAATAATATCTAGATTTCGTAAGAAAATATACCTACCAGTATTTATACACCCTGTTTTTTCAAATAGATCCTCTATCAAAATGTATTTGGAATGAATCGCATTTCATGCATGCAACCACAGATAAGTTCATAATTCAAATCAACCCAACTGTTTCACGGACCTTTTCATTGAATATAGAACGTTCGAAATTCGAAATTTAAATCAGGACCGTTAGAAGAGATTTTGGTGTCGTGTACTTAATTTAAATGTAAGTAGGGTAGGTAACTGCCAGATCTTTGATAACACAGGCCTGGTAGTTCTAGAAAAAGAGTCTTAACTTTGAATACAGGCGTGAACCAATGGATTTTTCTTATCGAAAAATGTATGTGCGTGATGTCGTGCTCTTAAGCGGTGAAGGAAAACATAGTGAGGGAACCAGTATTCTAACAGCGGTCATGAACTTGCAACCTGTCACGTATGGAATACCAACTACTTACCGCAAAACGTTTGAACGTACCTCTGACTACCCCCCTAAGACATCCTTAAAGGATCTGGAGTTCGTACTTAGTACTCAAAGATCTGATAGGATATCAACCGTGCCTGGGGATAAATAAATAAATATATACAAATATTGGTGGACTTTCCACACAGCACTATCTAGCCCCAAACTAAGCCAAAGCTTGTAATATGGGAGCCAGATAGCTGATAGTATATAAAAAAATATGTACTTTTTTTTTTGTTAATACATACTTATAATATTATATAACACCCAGACAGAGAACAAACATCTATGTTCATCACACAAATGTTTGTTCTCGGTGGGGATCGAACCCACGGCCTACGGCGCAGAAGGCAGAGCTACTACCAACTGAGCTGTGAAGGCTGTCAATCTGTGAGCTGTCAAGGATTAAAGTCGTGAAGCTGTTTCTGTATTTTTTTTTGGAATAAATCCGTCGTCGTCGTTGCATCCGTCTTCTAGAGAGAACCTACACCTAAATTGTTGAACGACAGCAGTCGTTGCACAGCCCTAAATTCATAGTTAAAGGTTAAAAAGTACCCTACAATATATTTCTTCAAATCCCGTTGGGTACCTCTCAGGACTTGTACAATTTAGGTACATAGTCCAATAATTACTGTAATCGGCCACTGTTCTTTTTTTGTCTGCCACGATGATGAAAGCGGTAACAAAAGATTCAAAATCTATGTTTGTTGTTTGACTTACCTGAGTGTAACACGCAAGGGTTAAGGTACCTATCCTTCACAGCTCAGTTGGTAGCTCTGCCTTCTGCGCCGTAGGCCGTGGGTTCAATCCCCACCGAGAACAAACATTTGTGTGATGAACATAGATGTTTGTTCTCTGTCTGGGTGTTATTATACAAGGTGTTTCAAAAATTGTGTATATAAACTTCAGGGGGCTAAAGTACCCATCAATATGAACAACTTTTTCTAAGGAACCAACACTGTGAACGCGAAAAAAAAAACAGCTGTTTCATACATTTTAGCCAGGTAGGTATTGAACTTTTGTATGAAACAGCTGTTTTTTTTTCGCTTGGCTTAATTTGGGGCTTGATAGTGTTGTGTGGAAAGTCCACCAATATTTATTTATTTATTTATTTATTTTATCACACAAACAAGTAGGTACCTATCTTACGCAAACGAGATGATCTGATAAAATAAAATGTCTTTTGAAACGAATTTAGGAAACCTTGCTCCAAATATGGATTCTGATTAAATTTCAAATGAATCTATTACAAGGCTGACTGACAATTACCCACCCACAAACTAAGCACAAACATGTTCTAGAAGTATTATAATTTTGTTTTTTTTTTCTGAGTAAATTATCATCTAGCGATTCTTGCGCGTTCGAACAATGGCGAATTTTCTTTGCAAATAAATGTAAAAATATTATAATTCTTGACAGCCTTCACAGCTCAGCTGGTAGAAGCTCTGCCTTCTGCGCTGTAGGCCGTGGGTTCGATCCCCACCGAGAACAAACATTTTCTGTGATGAACATAGATGTTTGTTCTCTGTCTGGGTGTATAATATTATAAGTATGTATTTACAAAAAAAGTATAAGTATATGAATTAAATCAGCTATCTGGTTCCCATATTACAAGCTTTGGCTTAGTTTGGGGCTGTGTGAAAAGTCCACCAATATTAATATTTATTTATTGTGCAGTATTTTGGACTGAATTGTTTTGGAACCAGGTTTATCACTGAACCAAGTATAACCGAGTCACTTGCATTCTACAGGGTTTCGTAATTAAATCAGTTCTCTACCCAATCTAGTGATCTGAATGCTCGCTGGTGACGCCCTCTGTGAATGTACATCGCTGTCGAACGATGGGTAGACGTGAACGAACTCAGGGGCCTAATCATGAATTTGACGTTCAACAAAAGAAGGTTGAATATGGGTACGATATTCCTTAACGCCACCAATGTCAAAATGTATTTGTGAATCGTGATAAAGGTCCAGTATGCTCCGGCATGATGATGATGTGATATTTGTGTACGACTGCGGGTAAGGGCTTCTAGCTGGCGCTATTTACCTTAACTTCAACTCTGGGGGCTAAGCTAAAGCTCTAAAGCTTTTTAAATTGTATAATTATTGCATGCTATTTTTAAGTGGAATATGGAAGAACATTATTTGCAAACCCTGACATCTGTATTGCCATGTACCAACCTATATTCGCAATAAAGCTATTATGATTATGATTAAGGCTCTAGGCTCTAAGCTTCTAGGCTTGGTCGCGTATAACTGGCACCTAGAGTGGTAGAGCTCTTTGTGTGTGGCTCACCGGGGAACCACCACAATGCTTTTTTCTGCCGCCAAGCAGCGTTGCTGTGTTTCGGTTTGAAGAGTGTGGTTGCCGGTGTAATTACAGGCACATGAGGCTTAACATCTGTACTGTATGCCTCAAGTTGATGGACGCAGTGCAGTGTATCGTAGCGTAGGGCACGCACAGGGTACACTAATAGTATAGGATACAACATGGATGCAACAGGTGCTTATTCTTGTCTTATCACTAGTTCGTCTAGTTCTTATGAAAGAGTGTGGTGAAAGTATTTTAAGTGCGCCTTAAAGAGGCTCCTTTCGAGCACTCGACAAACTTTTTATCGCGATGGTTTCCTTCACCGTGTGAGAATACCGTCACTGTGCATATACATTTTTGTGCAAAATTTTATGTAAAAGCGAAAGACAGACACCTCACTTTTACCATTCATAAAATGATTGAAAGAAACCAATAGGCTCATCAATACTGAAAACCCGGCTATTTATGGTCGACATTCGAAAACCTATAATTTTGATTTATTGTGACAGCTGGAAACTTCTGAATTCGGCCTCGTGAGTCCATGCTCTACATTGTAATTCACTCAATCGCTTTTGGCGCAGTTAAGTCTTCAAATAACTAGGTATCAAAATAACAGTAACTACAGATCTTTACGGCTTAATGCGGTTACTGTTTTTAGATTATTATCTCGACGCGTGCAAAACATGGGCTACTTTGGCTTCCGAAGAAAACCTCAAAAACAGAACCAAGCCGTAAGTTTGTTGCCTGTTCTTCTGGGCTTGATCGCGTGGAACTGGCACCTAGATACACCTAGCTTTTAAAAGTTACAAAGTGATCCTTAAGTTTCAATTGAATAACCGATGGATCGACTCATCTTTTATAATAGAATATATTTTACAAAGTTAAGAAAACAGCAAAGGAAAGCGGCCCCGAGAATCGCATTGGGGTCCCAATAGGGTTAATCTGGCCCTGGTTATTACAGAGATGGTTTTGTGTTTAAGACATAAGGTCGTAAATTGTATGCCCTGTCAGCCGTTTTTAGATTAGTAGTAGAACCCTTTGTGTGTGGCTTTTTCGATGCATTTATCTACACTAATATTATAAAGAGGAAAGCTTTGTATTTTTGTATTTTTGTATGTAACGAATAGGCTCAAAAACTACTGGTCCGATTTCAAAAATTCTTTCACCATTAGAATACTACATTATCCCTGAGTAACATAGGCTATATTATATTTTCAAAAAAATCAGGGATCCTTACTAAAACTCCAATAATGTAACCCAAGGTGGAAACCAAAAACCTTACATCGCGTGCGCTGCGAAAACTATCTCTAATACTATAAGACTCAAAGTCCTGACTGACTGACTGACTGACTGACTGACATATAGACAACGCACAGCCTAAACCGCTGGTCCTAGAGACTTGAAATTTGAGGAGTACATAGGTCTTATGGCGTAGAGGTGCACTAAGAAGGGATTTTTGGAAATTCAACCCCTAAGGGTGTAAAAAGGGTTGAAAACGTTTGTATGAAAAATAGTATTCCTTGAACCTACAAACTTGAAACTTGGAGTACATATACTTCAAGGCAAAAAAAAAGGAACGGCATTTTTAGTTTTTTAAAACTACCCTTAATAAGGGTGCAAAGGGATGTAAAAGTTTGTATGGGAGTTTTTTGACCGCTGGACTTAGAGACTTGAAATTTGAAGAGTATATAGGTCTTATGGCGTAGAGGTGTACTAAGAAGGGATTTTTGGAAATTCAACCACTAAGGGTGTAAAAAGGGATGAAAACGTTTGTATGAAAAATAGTATTCCTTGAACCTACAAACTTGAAACTTGGAGTACATATACTTCAAGGCAAAAAAAAAGGAAAGGCATTTTTAGTTTTTTAAAACTACCCTTAATAAGGGTGCAAAGGGATGTAAAAGTTTGTATGGGAGTTTTTTGACCGCTGGACTTAGAGACTTGAAATTTGAAGAGTATATAGGTCTTATGGCGTAGAGGTGTACTAAGAAGGGATTTTTGGAAATTCAACCACTAAGGGTGTAAAAAGGGATAAAAACGTTTGTATGAAAAATAGTATTCCTTGATCCTACAAACTGAAACTTGGAGTACATATACTTCAAGGCAAAAAAAAAGGAAAGGCATTTTTAGTTTTTTAAAACTACCCTTAATAAGGGTGCAAAGGGATGTAAAAGTTTGTATGGGAGTTTTTTGACCGCTGGACTTAGAGACTTGAAATTTGAAGAGTATATAGGTCTTATGGCGTAGAGGTGTACTAAGAAGAGATTTTTGGAAATTCAACCCCCAAGGGTTGAAAACGTTGGTATGAAAAATTGTATTCCTTGAACCTACAAACTTGAAACTTAAAGTAGATGTACTCCAAAGCTAAAAAATAGGAAAAGCATTTTTAGTTTTTTAAAACTACCCTTAATAAGTGTGCAAAGGGATGTCAAAGTTTGTATGGAAGTTTTTTAACGCGTGGTGTGATTGACAACTTGAGGTAAATATACTAAGAAATACATAATTAAGAATGATGCCTTTAACTTTTGATAACTACCCCTGCAAAAGGGTGCAAATGACTGTAAAAGTTAGTATTGGAGATTTTTAACGCATAGTGCGATTGATTTCAAACTTAGAGTAAATATAGTACTCCTCAATAAATAATTTAAAATCACGTTTTCAATATTTTAAAACTACCCCTGCAAAGGGTGTAAAAGACTGCCAAAGTTTCAAGGTTTGTATGGGTGATTTTTAACGCGTAGTGTAATTAACTTCAACAAACAAAAAGACAGTTTTATTTTCGAAAACAACCCCTAAAAGGTTACCCTCCTTCGTTGCGCTCGAGTAAAAAGAATACAACGAGGCGTCAATGTTTGCAAGGGACATTCTAAACACGGGAATCTTGAGTTGGTACGAAGAGATCTGAGGATATCTACCATGCCTGGGGATCAAAGTCGTGAAGCTGTTTCGTTTCGTTTGTTTTTGGGGTTAGAAACTAGGAACAAATAAGTACATATTTTCCGTATAAGGTTGTCTTTGTTGTATTTGGCATGTTTGTGCTAAACTCATACATATATATACTACCTATATTAGGTAGGTAGGTAAAGGTACTGAGTAGTAGGTAGGCATAGGTACTTATACCTACGTAGGCATTTAAAATCCTACCCTAATTATACAAATCAATGCGAAAGTTACGATGTTTGGATGTTTGTACGAGGCTCAATCAGGGCACCACTTCAACGCGTGCGAAGCCGCGGGAAGCCACTAGTTGATGATAGAACAAAATAATGTACTACGATTTTGTAGAACACGTCATCATCTACAAAAAATGTCGCGACAGCATATGTCTAACTATTATAGTTGTGTCACAATAAGTGTTCTTTTATTATAAAAAATTAATTGAAATGCCGCCGCTAGAAAAGGGTCTTTATTTGTACCTTGGTATTAATCCTTATCCAAATAAATCATTTCATAATTAAGACGGTTTCAATACCTATAGATTACTTCTTAAATTTTTAAAATCGGACATTCCATTCAAAAGATATGACGAAATTAAAAACGTTAACGGGTCCACGGGTCACGCTCGGGCTGCGATTTCACTCTCTGGCGTGCAAATGTATGAAATAAGTAGACGCGAGGCTCGAACCCACGGTCTAAGTTTATCCTAAAATGTTCAAAAAATTTATGACCACCCATGCGAAGCTGGGACAGGCCGCTAGTACTATATAAAAAGATAGCTTATATCAATGTAATTATTATAAAAAAACATGCGCAGTTTCAAAAAAATTACAAACAAATAAATATAAAAGGAAAACCGGAACAGGTATGAGTAGCCTCTCATCAAAGTAAAAAAGTGCGTAAAATTCTGCATTTATTATTACAAATAAGTGTTATTACAGGCCTGTAAAAATGAAAGGATGTAACGATGCAGCGTTCTTAAATTGAACTGTATTTTTAGAATTCTGCATGGATGTGACTCAGGGCTTATTTTTGCATGCTGCAATGATTTTGTTGCTCTTTTATACAAACACTAGCGGCCTGTCCCGGCTTCGCACGGGAGGTTATTTATTTTAAACATTTTGGGATAAACGTAGACCTGCCTACCAATTTCCTAGATTTGTAGGCCCCTCTCCCACTCCGGTGCCACCTCCCTCGCCGCGTTGCCCGCGGCCACGGCGCGACGGCATTAAGTTTTCTGTTAGTATTTTGTTTAGATTGTCATTTCTAAATTCGTAATATCTTTTGAATGGAATGTCCGATTTCAATAATTCAAGAAGTAATCTACAGGTATTGAAACAATATAGAATACGAAATATAATATATTTGGAAAAGGATTAATACCAAGGTACAAATAAAGTGCCTTTTCTAGCGGCGGCATTTCAATTAATTTTAAAATAAAAGAATACTTATTGTGACATAACCATAATAGTTAGACATATGCTGTGGTTACACTTTTCATAGATAATGGTGTGTTCTTTTAAGTTGTAGGGCATTATTTTGTTCTATCATCAATAGTTTTCGCAGCGCACGCGATGTAAGGAATTTTTTAGGTATTTTTTTTCCACCTTGGGTTACATTATTGGAGTTTTAGTAAGGATTCCTAATTTCTTTGATAATATAATATAGCCTATGTCACCCGGGGATAGTGTAGCTTTCCAACGATGAAAGAATTTTTCAAATTGGTCTAGTAGTTTCGGAGCCTATTTAATGCAAACAAACAAACAATCAAATCTTTCCTCTTTATAATATTAGTATAGATATAGATATAGATAAATACATAAAAACACGCCTGTTTCCCATAGGGGTAGGCAGAGACCACGGATTTCCACTTGCTACGGTCCTTACATACCTCTTTCGCTTCATTCACTCTCATAACATTCTTCATACATTCTCGTCGGGTTAGGGTACTCTTGACCTGGCCCTTCTCCAGAACGTCTGCTATCCGATCGAGATACGTCCGCCGAGGTCTTCCCCTCCCAACAGTCCCATTCACACTCGCTCTTTTATTAATCGTATTATATTATAATATTTATTTTCTCATATTATTTATTATATTATGTATTATATTATATTATTACGGCTCTCAGACTCTGACAGCAGTGCGTCTATCTCGCTCGCAAAAATGTGTAAAACATATCAAATCATCTTATCACAAGAGTGTAGGTACAATACGTATTAATTACATTAATTATTGTTACATATACCCAACTAGCGGCCTGTCCCAGCTTCGCATGGGAGGTCATAAATTTTTTGAACATTTTAGGATAAACTTAGACCGTGGGTTCGAGCCTCGCATCTACTTATTTCATACATTTGCACGCGCTTCTCCTTGAGTGAGTGAAATCGCACCCCGCGCGTGAACCGTGGACCCGTAAACATTTTTAATTTCGTCATATCTTTTGAATGGAATGTCCGATTTGAAAAATTTAAGAAGTAATCTATAGGTATTGAAACCGTCTTAATTATGAAATGATTTATTTGGATAAGGATTAATACCAAGGTACAAATAAAGACCCTTTTCTAGCGGAGGCATTTCAATTAATTTTTTATAATAAAAGAACACTTATTGTGACATAACTATAATAGTTAGACATATGCTGTTGCGACATTTTTTGTAGATGATAACGTGTTCTACAAAATCGTAGTACATTATTTTGTTCTATCTTCAATAGTTTTCGCAGCGCACGCGATGTATGGTTTTTTGTTTTCCACCTTGGGTTACTTTATTGAAGTTTTAGTAAGGATCCCTGATTTTTTTGAAAATATAATATAGCCTATGTTACTCAGGGATAATGTAGCATTCTAATGGTGAAAGAATTTTTGAAATCGGACCAGTAGTTTTTGAGCCTATTCGTTACATACAAAAATACAAAAATACAAAGTTTACCTCTTTATAATATTAGTGTAGATAAAAAAAATACATTTAGCTAAATTATAAGAAATACCTATCTTAAATATAGAAGTTTCTAGAAGTTTATAGAAGTTCATGCAAGTACGTACTTTAATTTTTTTATTAGTTCTAAGTATAGTGTTTATTTTAGCACGGTAACATCTCTCGTCGATTTGATTAAGAAAAGACGCTGAAAACTGTCAAACTAAAAACAAAATCACAATACATATTTTTATCTACAAAAATGTTGAAACGTGCTCGTTAGAAGTATAGTAGCGGTTGTCAGCGTCTTATGGCGTGAACGAAACATCTTGATAAAACAAGTCAGATTTCTAGCAGCGGCGATAGGCTTGTGATCTATCACGTATATAATACTATCAAAATTTAGGCATATGCCAAACGTAATGTTTGGACGTACTTACTACAACTGGGATATATTTGGCTCAGATTTTCTTATCGTTTGCTATTTCGTAGACCCTGCTACGAAGGAGCCTCTACGAAACGTTCGTAGAATCAGTCTAAAACTATTGACTCTGTAGTGCCTAGGGGCCCTATCGTCAGCTCTAAATTTTTACTGTCAATATTAGCAGTTGTGAAAACAGTCTTGCAAACAATGCTGAGCTAAACTGGCTTGTATAAGTTGACCTCTAACACACACATGCGTAGATTAGCTGACATAGTGTTGTTCTCTCTGGACATCTACTTAACTTTTTTGACATCTCTAACCTTTTTTTTCGGTAATTTTCGATTTTATTTATCAAGGAGAAGAAAAAGAATAAACGACTCTCTCCGCGGGTTTACACATGGCTAAGCTCTGTTCACTAAATTTAGACAGTAGCATTTTCGCTCGAGATTTATGTACTAAGTAAATTATCTTGCAGATTAACTTAGTAGATCTGGTGAATTTCGAGGATAAAGGCAAAGTCAAAGTCAAAAGGTATTTATTCAATAAAATCACAAGGATTACTTTGAAACGTCTTAAAGCTAGGTGACTCTAGGTGCCAGTTCCACGAAACTAAAGCCTAGAAGAACAGGCAACAAACTTACGGCTTGACGGCTTACCTCTCTTTTGTCTGATCCTAGTTACAAGGTATTATTATGCAATATTGAAGCTCCAGTATGGTGACAATCGAATTTAGTGAGTCGTAGGCATAACAAAAAAAGGTAAAGGTAAACAAATTCATAAAACAATACACGCTACGATTCAAACGAATGATACCTAATGCATACAAACAATTTATTAAAGTAGAGAAAAAAAACACAATAGTACAGACATTGCAGACATGTTAGCTGGGTAGAGCGAACGGGATATCGGCTCACGCACTTTTATCACTAATATAGCTAACTGAAGTATAGTAAACTTTCCTTATTTAAGTTATTGTACGTAATAGCTCTCTCATATTCGAAAAATCTACAATCTCGTATACCATCGCTTACCCACTAGTGAAACGTCGTGAAATTGCAGATATTATCTATTTGGGTAAACTAGCATTATCTCAAATTGACTGTTGTGAGTGATGTGGAATTCTACGTTGCTGGCAGCTTCCGAAGGTTCTTATTTGCAATCTATCAAATCGTTGTATTTCTTATTTCGAGAAGCATTCCGCAGACAGTAATTGGCTCTGGGGTAATGCGATCATTGATCATGATCTTAGTT
Organism: Chloroclysta siterata; assembly: GCA_932294275.1. NCBI lineage: Eukaryota > Metazoa > Arthropoda > Insecta > Lepidoptera > Geometridae > Chloroclysta > Chloroclysta siterata. Next base: position 10,418,262 of record OW028607.1, on the reverse strand, counting down.
TTATCTAAGTTCATACCCAGGCCAATCCGTCGTGAGGCAGCAGCTAGGCTGTTCAGCATCTGTTGTACGTCCTGCAACGATTCTGCCAATACGACGATATCATCAGCAAATCGTAAGTGCAAGATGTATTTGCCGTTAATGTTGATGCCCATTCCGGTCCAGCTCAGCGTCTTAAACAAATCTTCCAGTGCGCATGTGAACAATTTGGGGGATATGACGTCCAATTATTATTATTTTTCAATTTATAGTCCACTAAACTTAGTTATATGCAAAGCCGCTGTAAGATCTGTCAACTGAATAATTATTATAATCAGACTAGTTGCTACCCGCGACTTCATCCGCTCCCAATAATTTACTAAAACTTAAAACGAAATTTAAACATAAGATTTGGTTCTGTAACTATTACATTTATTAAATATTCTATTCAATCACTTCAGCTTGCTTACTCAAACAACTTCAGTCACTTGTTCGAGATACTCAATCACTTAATTCTGTATCAATAATAAATAACCCACGTAGTATTTTGCAGTTTACTTTTTTTTAGGGGTGCTCTGCTCTGACTACCCCTACCAAAAAAATAACGATATGCTAACTAAGTTTCGGTTCAATAGGCCAATTTATTCCGTTCAACATTACTAGGCTCCATCGCAGAATCATCAAGCTGTCACTATTTTAGATTCACAAAATACTAGTGGTTAGCCACGAACTGTATGAGATCTCGTAATGCGATACGAAGGCTTCGAAAGTGGTTGTCAGAGGCAAATCCATATATTATATTTGGACTTGCTTCTGACTACCGCTTTCTAACTATGGTATCCAAGTTTCTACTCTATTGGAATATTTATTGAAGAGTTCCATTGAACAGACCTTGACTCCATTATCAGACCAGATCGCTGTCACCATATTATGAGAATTAAGTACCTTCTTAAATTACCTATTACAAAAAAAAGACTACTATGTTTTATCTGGGTCAGACGATCCAACTAGGTAGGGCCAACTTCGATAAAGAGGTCAGCCGACGAATCCAACTCGGATGGGCAGCGTTCGGGAAGTTACGCCACATAATCTCGTCACAAATACCGCTGAGGCTCTCAAGACGAAAGTCTTCAACCAGTGTGTGTTGCCAGTGATGACTTATGGAACTGAGACGTGGTCGCCTACTATTGGCCTCATCAACAAGCTCAAAGTTGCACAACGGGTTATGGAGAGAGGAGTTTCACTACGGAATGGAATCAGAAATTAGTAAATCCGCAGAATCAGCAAGTTGAAGTGGCAATGGGCAGGTCATATAACTCGAAGAACTGATAACCGCTGGGAAATAAAGGTTCTCAAAAGGCGACCACGAACAGGAAAATGAAGCGTGGGATGCCCTCCTACCCGATGGACTGACGACATTGTTAGGATCGCGGGAAGACGGTGGATGGAGAGGGCTTGGAATCGTTTTTGCTGGAAATGTATAGGCCTATGTCCAGCAGTTGACTTGTTTGGGCTGATGATGATGATGATGATGATGATGATGATGATGATGATGGAAAAAAAAGTCAAGTATAAATCAAAAGTAAAAGTATAGGCCTCGATCAAGTATAAAATAAATAATATAATCATTCAATTTCATCAGCTATAATCACTCATTAAATTTATAAAAAAAAACCATAGATGTAAGTGAACGTATGAGCGTCTTGTATTTAAATGTTTAAAATGTACGTATTAGATCATGAAATAAAGTATCCACCCTCGGGATTCAAGATATCTGTAGGTTAAAGCATAAAATACAAACAGACATACCTACAGACACACTTTCGTTATCGATGGTATGGAGGAATGTCGGATGGATATAGAAATGGAATTTGTAAAACTCAGCCTTTCTTGTAGCGATAGATGTGTTATTGCGACAGAAAGGTATTAAATGTTTGTGGACCTCTCTGTGGTAGGTAATTGTTAAAATAGTGACCGCAGTTTTTGTGTTGTTTGCTTCAAATAAACTATCCTAATTTACAAGGCACTATAAAATGTAGCAGTCTCTTTCTTCAGCTGAAACAAAACTTATATGATTTCAGGATTTAAATATGAATCAATTTAAGTAGAAAAATCCAAGCCACACCTAGCTACTGAATAAATTCGATCAGATTTTCAGACTTCAGAAATCTTACCATACAAGCTCGAACACTGAGAAGCATGTCGAAGCATGAGCATGAATTGGTTACAAAATAAAATGCCTAATTAATTGATACGAGTACGTCATCGATAATTTATTGAGTATAAAAAACACTTCAACACAATTTTTCAAACACTGAGTTTTTTTATTGACATAATTCGCTTAGCTTAGTTTAGTAGAACAAAAATATCTAATATTCTGTGCAAGCAACGCAAGTACTCATTCAATCATTCAGAAGTCCCATTGCAGTTGCCTGGTGCTAACAATCTTGTTTTCGGTGCTGTGTATCAGGTGTGTGTGTGCAGCGTTTCTTATTGGCTCATCATTATCCATTGCTGAACGTAACCTGGATATATCCTGTAATAAAATATATTTATAGAAGAAGTAATCGTACCTGTACTTACTTTACGTAAAGCAGATTGTTACACAAGAGGTTGTTATTACTATGAAGGCGAAATATTGAACCCAGATATGCTCTTTTTGGAACGAATCTTCGCCGGGTTAATGTCATTACTGTCAGTCAAGTGTGTCAATTGACAGTGTTCCAATTTTATCGCTATAAGCGCTAGATTTAACACTTTTATGGCACAAATGGCGAGCATTTAAAAATGTTATTACTATCTTAAGAATAGGCGCTCTCTAGACCGTCAATGTGACTAATTATCAAATAATGTAAATTTATTCATAATCAAGAGTGTTGTCTATAAAACTATAGTAAAGGGTATTTATTGATCGCCATACCTAAAATATGAACTTATTATGAGTACACAGCACTTATTTGAACTAAAAATCAACTACAAACGGAGTAAATCACAAAACAGTTGTGAAAAAAGTACCTCTTCACAGACCTGCTAAAAATCTGTCCAGTGTATGAAGAAACATTGCCACACTGATCGCATAAAGATAGCTCACGATACGAATATCTGTCAAATAAACCTGGTCAGCTTTTCCAAGAACTCACACATACGCACCATGCATGTAAACGTATTTTCTGATGTGTTCCAAATTCAAAATTGATAGAAGGTTAACCCGTCGACGGTGGTATACGGCTGGAGGCGGGACTATTGATATCAAACTACTTATTTCAATAAATTATAAATGGATGTTTCTGTACATAAAATTAATACTGAATTCTTTTGAAATAGACAATGCTATTTTATGAAAAAATAACCTATTTGCCTTCGAAAACTACTTACGATCAGACTAGACTTGTAAAAGATAGCAAATGTATGCCGATCCATTATTTTCGCAGCTTATGAATTCAAAATATACATATCTTCCAGTTTCAAATTAAAAACTGCAAGATTACAGACATGTGTAATAAAAGAGGCTTAGTAAGACTACCAAAACAACAAAGAAACCTTGTTTTATATCCTTGTGTATTTTTATAACGAATAATATTGGTTAAAGCAGTTGAGATTAGTTTTTTACGCATAACTTGAACAGCACTATATTAAACACGCTTCATTTTTATCCAATTGCTGCCGCCGATAGGCGGTCTGAAACTTGAAGCACTCGACGGGTTACATGAAGCCATCACGGCACAACAAAACGTCATCTAGTACGAAAAAACTTGTCAGCTATTCTTTTATCTGGTTGCAGTTGAACAGACTCGATGACGTGTAATATTTGGTAGGTGCCGGTACGAAATTGACGTTTCAAGAATGTTAAAAGACATGGCGATAGCCCCCTAGGACGGGTTGTTAGATTTATTATTTAATCGTATGACATAGCATAATAGGCGAAACAAAAAAGTATAAAACAAACAAAATTAATAAAATCTTCTAAAACTAAATATACTTAACAACTACACTACTTAATCAAATTTATAAGTCAATGTTCAGATTCCCAAGCCAGGCTAATGCTTCAGGGGGGAGATCGATGAGGTCGGTCCAGGGTCCTGGGTATGAGTGGATTGGGCAGCGTGAGATGATGTGCTCCACCGTCTGGTCTTCTTCGCCGCACTCGCAGAGCGCTGAGTCTGACCAACCCCACTTATGCCGAAAGTAGTTACATCGGCCGTGTCCAGTGAGGAGCTTGGTTGTTAGATGGAGTTTGCTTGTAGCACCTATACCACCCTTACAGCCTTATCTACTGAGAGCACTGGTGGTCAGACAGAAGACGACCACTACGCTGTGAAACCGGAGGGGGGGGGTGGAGTACTTAAAGCAGAAGACCGGCTTGACCCTGAGAGTCGAAAAGTTGAAATCTCGCCGGAAAGTGAGTTCCAATTCCTTTGCGGTGAGAGTACCGACTGATCGACTCTTAATATACTTACCACCGGTTTCTGAAAGCCCGATCAAAACTAATCGCATGTCAAGTCACTTGCTATCTCTATCTAATTCGATGTAATAGCTGAAATGGCGAGTGACTTGACATCCGATTAGTTTTGATCGAGCTTTCAGAAACCGGCGGTTAGACAGCGGATTCTAGCCGAAAGGTGTCGTGTTCAGGAAGTTCATCGGAAGCCTGACATGAGACACCCGCACACTCGTCATCGCTGACGTTTCACTTATATTATTATGTATGTTAGTCTGTAAGGTATTTATTTAATATGGACCATAAATTTAATTTTATAAGCGTTAGAAATAAAATTTTATTATTATTATGTTTCTGGTCTACAACTTCTCGGTTTCAGAAAAAACCGGGATTAACTGAAATGCACGGGCCTAAGCCAAGTGCACCTCAGTGGAACAATGAGCTTCATGAGGAGGTTCAGTTTGCAGAAATTTTCTGACTATTCTGCACGTGTTTAAAATTGCAGCTTTTTGTAAAAGAATGTATGTGTGTTTTGATAAGCCTAGATGGGATAATGATTATTATTAGTAGTTCTGTACATATATAACTTCATTTGATAGATTGAAGGGACACCCGTCAAAGTCCCTTTCGCACATTTCAACAAGAAAGACGTAAAACCACTAATAGTAGGGGAGCCCAAGAGGGGATTTCGGGATTTCCTCGAGCGCGTCAGATGAATATACAGGGGATACCTTGTACCTGGTTAAGAACCTCCACCAAATATGAGCCCCATATACAACGTGTTTATTAAGAGTTGTAGGGATCCGAAAGCAGGATATTCTACCGGTCATAACGAACAACTTTTGTTCTATGACTTTTAAAATTTCAAAGTTTTTCATTCATGAAATGCCTCTTAAACTTTTATGTAAAATGAATCTAAACGCATCATGAGGCAGCCCTATTTACAGCTGTTCTTTGACCTCTAGTTGTGAACTTAGATAAAATAGGTAACAGAACTACCACCAATTACCTAGTAATGTGCCTACCTAATAATGATGTTGCTGTTTTTAAAGATCTTGGTATGTAAAAGAAATATTTTCGCGACTGTAATCCCTAGTCACGGTAAACATTCTCTGAGATCTTTGGTACTAATACCTATTCAGTAACTAGGTACCTACGTGGCTACGTACTCAATATTTAATAGAATATTTATTTTTGTTTGATTACTAGATGTCGTAAAGCAATGTTTATGATATTCATAGATCTTTAAATTGTAACATGTTACTTTACCACCATGGTTCATTGACACCACAAAATTATTCAACTACAATTATTTTGGGAAGTGTCTAGTCTGTCCTATTTAATCTTTGACATACCTGTCTGTCATTGGTTGCATTTAAAAACGCATATCCAATCAGGACGGCCGACGGCCGCCGATCAGTGTTACCATTTGTGGCAGATTTCTGCCATTTGGCAGATTTTAAATATTTCAAGAAAAATCTTATTAGTTTGAATTTTTAATGAAATAATATTTATAATTTATTTATTTTTTACCGAACTGGAAACTTCTTATTCTTTTTTACCTTTATTGATTTGGTTTCTAAACAACTTCTATCTCGTTTTAGATAACTGCAAACCGTTACAAACGATCAAAAGATAGTAACTGAATGTAATGTAGGTATTTAATTTATTCCGTAGCCACGAAGGAGATGGTATGAAGTCATATTTTTGGTATTTTTATCGTCAAGCTTGGTAGATTTTGACAGATTTTTTGGCAGGTGTGTGGTAGAACCGCTACTTTTGAGATGGTCACCCTGTTTGTGTTTACATGCGTTGTTGTACATTGTTTTGTTGAGAAAATGTCATCAAACGTGATAAAATGGTGATTGTTATGTAAAAAGCCGTCGTCAGTCAGTGTGTGTATGAGCAGTGCCTACGAGGTAATGGTTTAGTGTGAAGTTTGAAGCCTGTGTCGTGCGAAATCTCGCAAACTTACCAAAATCCAGTTTTATCCAGTGTTATTATAGCCAGTAAATAATGACAAAATCCATAGGAACCAGTAAAAATATCGTGTCAGGGGATTGGCGGCGTACCTACCTACCTACCGAAAGGTAAGTATTTCAAATTATCTCGTAGGTTATCGTTGTTTTTTTCTTTCCTAGATAGAAGCGCGCGTGCGTGTGACCTTGACACGTACACAGAAAGGGCTGTTGCAAATTTCTGAGAAAATATTAATTTTACTTTTCTATGGGAATTTCGAAAACGATGTATCCAACCGTTGCACACGTCAAAGTATTCCAGTGCTTGGTCTAAATACACGCTCTTTGTTTTCCTACATAACTTCATCAACACGTTGTATAAAGCCGCCCGTCTAGGATAAAGGATCAGATTAGTAAAAAAAAATTGATCTTCAGAAAATCTCGAGCGCGTCAGATTAAGTTATGGTGAGTTAATTACATGCTAAAAAGTGTATATTCCACTAATCTGACAATTTGAGAGTGACGTAAAGAAACGGGAGGGCTACAAAGTTGTAAAAAAAAAACGTCATCTCGACATGCTCGAGCGTGGCTGATTTTTTTTTTATTTTGAAGTAAATAATTCAAGGATAACGAAAAATATATAATCTGACGATTTCCACAAGCCGAAGTAACAAATATTCGTCGATAAAGTTTAGCTGCGTGGTGCCTATATTCCCCTCTGCGCGCTTCTATTTCGTGCCATGAAATCGAGCCAGAAGAAGAAGATGATTCTACTAATGAAGATGATGACTAATTAATCAATTAATTGTAAATAAAAAAATATTTTTTTGCATATTTTTTTAAATTATTTTCTTATAAATACAAGTATTCTACTTAACAAACTTATACTTTTTATTTGCATGCTATTTCCTGAGCTTTTCAATTAATTAAGTTGAATGGTTTAAAAAAATCAAAATAAAAATATTTTATTTTGTCAGATTAGGCGAATCCCTCTAGATAATCGTCAGATTATGAGACAGCACGTCTAGGACATAAAGATGAACCATATATATCTTAATCTGACGCGCTTGAGTATTTCAAAATGGCGATTTTTTTTTGCATATTAAAATAATGGCTGCGAGTTTGCGTCACATCAAAATCGTCAGATTATTGAATGAGATTTTTTTTTAGGTTCACATAACACCCCCTTAAAAAATCTGACGCGCTCGATAAAATTTTTTTTTTTTCATTTTCAACCCTTAAGTACGACCACCCCCATCATGCAAACGATCAGATTAACATACGTACATTATTAAAAATACGTAGGACATTGGTGCTATCAATATCTGACGCGCTCGAGTATGTCCATGCAACAGTTTTTTTTTACATTTTTGAAAATCTATAGCCGCTCCCCCCACTGATGAAAAGGTATACTTATATAACATTTTTTTCTTCTTATCATCTAAGCTTTGCAACCCAATAGGTCTCTATGACGCTCGAGGAAATCCCCATTTAGCATCATGGCCTCCCCTACTATAAACTTCAATCACTAAACAAAAATCACAATCTATCAAGTTGTGTGCAATCACAATGCCCACAGTTCAGTAAAAATATCATTTTGAGTTTTCGTTCTTATTAATAAGCACTAGTGGTCTAGTGGTAGCGGCCCCGCCTTCCGATCCTACGGTCGTGGGTTCAAAACGGGTAGAGCAATGAATTTTTCTGTTCAAAAATGTATGTGCACAGTGCTAGTACTCTCAAACGGTGAAGAAAAACATTGTGAGGCATATCGTAAAGTTATATGACATGTGTCAAGTGAAAAACTCGAAAGGAGCCTCTTTGAGGCGCACTTAAAATCCTTTCACCACACTGTTTCTAAAGAATGTCACACGACAAAACACAAGAAGAAGAAGCATAATCCACAGGAATGTGCGGACCTGACTATGTCGGGTTTTGTTTCACAAAACTCGTGGAGCGGCCGAAAAACTTACCAAAATTACCACAAGCTCATACGAGCGATTTTAGTGCAAGATATAAATCTGAGCTCGCCTTGCGAGCATCTGTGCGGGTCATTGACCGGTCTGTTATGACAGTCCGTCACGGCTGGACATTCAGTCATATGTTTGACGAGTTCATTCATACTTGAATCCTTGTATCAAGGTGCTGAATGGAAATACATTAGAGTCGTTTAGGGGCCATCCATAAATTACGTCACACGAATTTCTTGATTTTTTGACCCCTCCCCCGTCCTTTTCACATTTGTGAGACCCCCCCAACCTAGCGTGATGTATGGTACATATTTTTCAATTTTCTCCATTCAAATTATATTTTAAAAAAACTTAGTGGTGTAATACTTAGATATAAAATATTATATTTTGAAAAAATGTGATGTCACAAAATTTTATGTCATAAATTCGTCGACCCCCTCCCTCCCCCTTAACCTGTAATTTATGGATAGCCCCTTAGCTGTGGGATTTTGAATACATTGAATACATTGAAAATTACCAAAAACAAAGTTTCTAGAGGTCGAAAAAGTTTGGTAGGTGGCCACAGGTCCATTGGCACGACCGGATTCGAACCTACGACCTTACGATGTAAAGGCGGGGTCACTCTCACTAGACCACCGGTGCTCACTTTGAACGATTGCATAATTCTTATATATTAGTTTTAAATGTAAACAAATACATTTTCTTAGGAAATTATACCCCGGTGAGTTGCTCGACATGAAGAGACTGCCGGGAAGTAAGTATTCAATTGACAATACTAAGAATCCAGTAGAGCCCTGAACTTGACAGACTCGGTGAAGGACGAGTTTGACAAGGGACACGAGCATATTGGACTAAGGGAACGAGCGAGCAAGGAAGGGCTAAGCGAGACTAGAGCTAATGGTGACTCTCGCTCAACACACTCAACTCATTTTCGAAAAATCGCAATCAACCATTTTGTGTGCAATCACATAGCACACAGTTTAGTAAAAATTTCATTTTGATCGATACAAGTTTTCCTACTTAAAAGTTTGCTTATGTACGAAAACTAGTAAAGCAAACTTTTGAGTAGGAAAACATGTATATGTATATGATTGCGATTTTTCGATAATGAGTTTAGTGATTTTATATCTTTCAACATTTCGAAACGTGCGAGCGAGAAGCTGTTTGATAGTTGTCAGCCCCTTATGGCGAAGACAAGAGTTAATGTACCTCTCGCTCTCAAGTTTCGAAATGTTATTATTAGATTTTTTTGAGTTAAGATTTATTCCTTGATTTATTTTCATGTGATTCGTTTGTAATGTTTGTAAATACTTAGTTGTTGTGTGCAATGTCACCAAATATTTATTATTATTTCTTTTGTTCAGCAAAATAAAGAACCTATTGTTTTTTCGGTTGGTTAAATAATATTGTTTTTTAGGTATCATACCTAAAAATAATAGTATATTATGCAATTAGTGAATAAAGGACGGATTTAAAGCGAGGGCCATAGATGAATCACGAGCGTAGCGAGTGATTCAACTGTTCGAATCCTGAGGGACGCGAGTGATTCATGGCCCTCGATATAAATCCGTTTTTACTTTATATCATGACTACGAGAAAAAGAAAGATTTAAGCGAAAATATACATTTAATGAAGATAAAAAGAAGGTTAAATTAATTATAATAGAACCCAAAACAATTTTTATTGAGGTAATGTCGACCAATCAAATCTCAAAGAGTTATTTGCCCAAGGAGTTTGTATGTCCAGTATTCTTTGCACAAGGAATTTGTATCGAGTCTTTTTTGCGCTTTTAAGAGGGGGAATGGTATAAAATATGTTTTTGACCCACATGCATGTATGCTTATTATTTTTTTATACTCTTTCTAGTCTAGAAAATAAAAAAAAAATTGCAAGCGGTGGGTCGTTTTAAAACATCTATTCTCTCGCTCGTTATTCAATATTCAGGCTTCAATGAAAAATAAATAAATATTTTTCTTAATTGCAACTATGATACCCTTAAATTCTTTTGTTATCTCACTGAAGATTACGCAATTCCATACAAACAGATATTGTGAAAAAATGTTTGATAAAATTATATCTTTTGATTGTCAGGGAAATCTTTTTATGACATTCCTCAGAGCTCAGTTGGTAGTAGCTCTGGCTTTTGCGCCGTAGGCCGTGGGTTCGATCCCCACCGAGAACAAACATTTGTGTGATGAACATAGATGTTTGTTCTCTGGCTGGGTGTTATCCTACTAATATTATAAACGCAAAAGTTTTGTAAGTATGGATGGATGGATGGATGGATGGAAGGAAGTTTGTTACTCTTTCACGTAAAAATTACTGAATAGATTTTAATGAAACTTTACAGTAATATAGCTTATACATCAGAATAACACTTAGGCTACAATTTATAAAGATATTGTGAGACTAATCCTGCGCAGACGAAGTCGCGGGCACCAGCTTGTATTATTATAAGTGTGTACAAATGTGTGTGTATTTACAAATAAAAGTATAAAAGTTAATACATACTAATGTATCAGCTTATCTGGTTCCCATATTACAAGCTCTGCTTGTAAAAAGCTTGTAATATGGGACCCAGGAGCTTGTAAATTGGAACTTTGAAGGAAAACATCGTGAGGAAACCAGTTAGTAACCTTTTCTTTTCATTTCATCTTTTAACATTTACAATGTTCTTACCCGTTTCGAAATGGACTATCTACTACTACAATGTGATTATGTGGTAAATAAATAAATAAATATTAGTGGACATTCCACACAGCACTATCTCGCCCCAAACTAAGCCAAAGCTTGTGATATGGCAACCAGATAGCTAATATACTACTTATATACTTTTTTTGTAAATACATACTTATAATATTATACTATAACACCCAGACAGAGGACAAACATCTATGTTCATCACACAAATGTTTGTTTTCGGTGGGGATCGAACCCACAGCCTACGGCACAGAAGGCAGAGCTACTACCAACTGAGCTGTGAAGGCTGTTAAATCGAATGTTTTTACGTATGACTATCATTTAATTTTTTTGGATGTTGGTGTACTTCAAAGTATACTGCCCCACTGTGTGAGGTTGCTAGGGCACTATTCACTTTAGATTATAATATTACTAGCTGGTGCCCGCGACTTCGTCTGCGCAGGATTAGTATTTCGAGTAGCTTATATTAGCGTGGCGTAGTACATATGTGTAACTCTAGCGGTTTTGGCAGCGCACGCCAGAATAGCTCGCAGATGGTAGATTTTTTTCTACTTGACACTTATCGTCATATTTTGGTCAATTCACACAATATCTTTATAAATTGTAGCCTATGTGTTTTTCTGATTTATAAGCTATATTATTGTAAAGTTTCATTAATAATCATTCAGTAGTTTTTACGTGAAAGAGTAACAAACATCCATCCATCCATCCATACCTACAAACTTTCGCGTTTATAATATTAGTAGGATTATGTCGTTGATAGTTTATTTCAAGCTGTAACAGGGCTGACATAGTCACTGACTCAAAGTCCTTAAAAATGTCAGAATAAAATAATTAAATAATCCCATTTGAACATCCTGAAAAAAATGATCTGTAACTTGTAACTAAGATATCGACCGTGCCTAGGCATCGAAGCTGTAAGATTGTTTCTGTTTAATTGCAATAAAAACTTTACGAACTTCCTTGTTCTTGTAACTTCTTATCAATTTCTTTTGTCATGAGACTTTTTGTGACGCAACTTTTTGCGGGCAAAAAGTCATCAATTGACCTTTTTATATCTTCCTTGATCATCAATTTGCCCTAAATTGTTTTCTTTTGTTTCGATTTGTTTTCCGTGACGGCCTTCGTTATTTTTTTAAGGTGACAGTTAGAATCTACTTTTGTTCAAAAAGGTCTGACTGTATTTCGCCATACCGCCATTAACAATTCATGGCTTTTCTTGTTATTTTTAAACGATTTCAAAAAAGGAATAGGTTCTCAATTCAACTGTTTTTTTTATCTGTTTGTTACCGCTTATCTCCGTCATTTATGAAGAGATTTGAATCTTTTTTTTATTTGACAGGAAATACTTCAGATTGGCCCCAAATTACATGAAAATCGGTTCAGTTCTCTCCTTTTTTCCTTTTTTAATGCATTTTTTTATGTTTGCATGCCTTCCCATCACTTTAATCAACTCTCTATCCCCTAAGGTTTGCTGAACTCTACGGGTTAAGCTAGCCTTTGTACATGATTTCTATCATTATTCTTAAATAAAAAAAACTGTTAGAGTAGACTAATCCAGCACTTTTAATGCCAATGTCTTTCTTCATCACAAATAGTTATGAGAGCACTGGTGGTCTAGTGGTAGCGGGCCAGCCTTCTTAAGGTCTTCGGTTCGAAACTGGTCGTGCTCCAATGAATTTTTCTGTTCAAAAATGTATGTGCACTGTGCCAGTACTCTCAAAACGGTGAAGGAAAACATCGTGAGGAAACCGGCATGTCGTAGAACTTAAAAAGTTCTTTAACATGTGTTAAGTGCTTGAAAGGAGCCTCTTGAGGCGCACTTAAAATCTTTTCACCACACTGTTTCGAAAGAAACTAGTGACACGACAAGAGAGAGACAAAAAGTTATGTCTTTAGTGGGGATCGAGCTTGCGACCTGAAGCGCAGAAGGAGCACCGTCTACCAACTGAGCTGTTCTGTGTCGAAAAACGGTAGATGGCGCGCAGTTAAACCGGAATACCCTACCAAGGTAACATTTATCGTTTGTTTGCGGTCTTCAATACCAATATAATAAACCAGCATCGTAATAATAACATTATGCACTTGGAGAATTGAGATTTGACAGACATTTCAATTTGGCCGGACACGAAGGCCAAATCGTTCGCTATAACCTCTCACGATCGCGAGAGAGATAACTAATGTTGTCAATCGTGTGAGTGAGAGGGGATGATTCGCGTCGCCATTTTAAATTTGTTTCTTGATTGGCGCGGGATGCAACTAATTTCAAATCTTTATGAAAATCCTTTACTATTTAATTCATCCGGTTTCAAATATTCTAAAATGCTTTAAATTTATATCACTACAAATGCGTATCTCTGCTCTAACTACCCCCAAAATATTATCAAGTTACTACCTATCAGTTCTTCATAAAATATTATTTTTGAATTTTAATCCAATCTACTTTATAATGTAGGTACCTATAGGACATTCAAATGTATACTAGGTTAGTTAGTTACTATTATTAACAGGCTGACATTCAGGACATGCTGGTGTAAGTAATCACATGAACCATACCTACCTATGTTTAACTTTTTTTTTTATATTTGGCCATTACCATTATTTGAATACATAAAACTCTCAAAATAGGTAAGTACTTATCCTTACATAGCGTTTCGTAAGTTTCTAAGGTCCTTCAAAAAGTAAATAAATAATGGGGGACATTGAACACAATACCATATAGCCCCAAACTAAGCATAGCTTGTTGCGTCCATCAACTTGAGGCATATAAATGTTAAGCCTCATGTGCCTGTAATTTCACCGGCAACCACACTCTTCAAACCGAATCAGCATCGCTGCTTGGCGGCAGATAAAGGCGTGGTGGTAGCACTTCCCGGGACGAGCCCTTCAGAGAGCTTTACTAATCTAAAAATAGCTCATATAATACTCATATACCTAGTTTTTATAGGTAAATACATCCTAGTTTTATATTATACAATACCCAGACAGAGACTAAACATCTACGTTATCACACAAATGTTTGTTCTGTGTTGTGTTTGTGTTGCCTGTCAATGATGCCATCAAATTTTCCGGCTAAAGTTCCACGTCCGGCTTCCGTGATACACCAACTCTGTACATTGTGTCTGTTATCGCGCGTAGCCACATTTACTGCAGATTTATGATTGGGGAAAATGCTGGAGCAGTTTTATTCCTGTAAAGGTTATTAGCACAGAACATTTGGGTAAGGACACGGTGTCCAAATAATAGCAGCCAGACCAGACCAGGCTAAATAAGCGGCGATGAGCTTGCAACCTGTCATGAATGGAATACAAACTGCGAAATGCATCATCAAATAATGTAATGCAAAACTCGTGCAATGTTAGTCTCTTAATCGGTGAAGGAAAACATCGTGAGGAAACCACATAGTATTCTTGCAGTGACGTAGTATAGTAGGAGCCACCTCGCAGTCTATTGTATCGTGGATTTGAATCCAGTCGTGCACCAATGGATTTTCTCTTCAAATGTATATTTTGTAATTGTAATTCCATATTTTTTTTTTTGTTATTACAAACAGCTGATGGAACAAGCAGATGCCCCACCTGATGTTAAGTGGTAACCATCACCTATAGCAAAACATTGCATCGTAAGTCTCGCTCGCGATAGGAACGTGCCCTACGATGCACTGCCCTGAGTTCATCAACTCGAGGCATACAGATGTTAAGCTTCATGTGCTTGTTATTTCACCGGCAACCACACTCTTCAAACCGAAACACAGCGTTGCTGCTTGGCGGCAGAAAAAGGCGTGGTGGTAGTACTTCCCCGGACGAGCCCTTCACAAAGAGCTCTGTTCTAAAACCTTGTGCCATTCAGGTAATGAGGCCATTGTGTCAAAGACATGTCTACGTGCAACTTGAACCTACAACAGAAAATAGGTTGATAGGTTATTCTAGTACCCTCTTATTGATAAAAACATTGAGAGCACTGGTGGTCTGGTGGTAGCGGCCCCGCCTTCCGATCCTAAGGTCCGGTACCCCAAGTATGAGTTTTATTTACCATATTTGGTTTTTCATTACATAACATTTACGACATTTGCATTAAATTTTTTAAGACATTGTCAGGATCGCGGGAAGTCGGTGGATGGAGAGGGCTCGGAATCGTTCTTCCTGGAAATGTATAGGGGAGGCCTATGTCCAGCGGTGGACTTCTTTAGGCTGATGATGATGATGATTTGGTTTTTCGTTTATGTTTCGTGTTCATTGCGGGTTTTGTATGAAGACGCGATAGAGATACCGATACGGAACTTTATGTTGCAAGTATGATGAAAATTAGTAGTAGAACATAATAGTTCCGTATCGGTATCTCTATCGCGTCTTCATATAGAGGTAAAACCCGCAATGAACACGGAACATAAACGAAAACCGAAAAACCAAATATGGTAAACAAAACTCATACTTGGGGTACTGGGCTCAAAATCGGTCGTAACAATTAGTTTTTACTCGAGTGCCGAAGGTGACTGAGTTATGTGTTTGGCGTGTATCTATGTAGGTATCTGTCCATCGATATTTTCTTTATTACCACGTAGCACCCACACTGTTGTTCAGTCTTGACGAATGATAAAAATTAAATGTAATAATCGCAGGTAGTCGGAGGTGTCAGTAAACTGCTAGGACATACACGAGCCTCATACTGCCTGTGATTATAAAATTTTATCATTCGTCAAAACTGAACAACAGGATTTTACCATCAAAATACCAAAAATAAGTAATTTAAAACGCTATCTTGTTTCTATCGCTTTAGAGGCACACGGGTTTTATTGATCGAGTGAGCGAAGCGAACAAAGATCTTTAGTTTCAACTTGGGCGATTTGGCATTTTATGTATGTATGTATGTATGTATGTATGTATGTATGTATGTATGTATGTATGTTTGTCTGGCCATAACTTTCGAACCGTTGATCCGATCTGCATGAAATTTGATATGTCGATAGCTTGTACTTGAGAAATTTACTGGTAAGTATATGAGTAAAATCGGATGAAGGGTTATTAAGATATGGGGTTTTTTAAGGGCCCAAAAATAAAAAAAGTTACATAAAAAAATCAAGACACATGTCATATGAAAGGGCTTTCTTTGGACATTTCAAAACAATTTTTACTTTTTTTCTGGGACGCTCGGTTTTTGAGATACAACAAAAAAGTTAAATTAAGATAAACAGCGATCCAAGAGCTCTCATCTCTAAGAGTTTCGTTGGTATCAAGGTTTTTCTACTGGTCGGCCAGTTCCTTTGCTTTTTCTTATTTTTTTTTCTTGAAATAAATAAAGGAGGTACTCAGTTCTCATAAAATGGTGACAACGACCAGGTCTGATGATGGAGCCAAGGTCTGTTCAACAGAACTCTTCAACAAATAGGCCAATACAGTTGAAACTTGGTTACCGTACCAAGTTAGTAGGCGGTAGTCTGAAAAAAGTCCAAACATAATGTTTGGACTTGCCTCTGACTACCACCTACTCAAAGTTTTAGTGCGTTCGTCGGGTCACATCACTCAGTTCGGGGCGAACCACTGGTATATTTTGTATTAAAAGATTTTTTTAATCTATTAAAAAATGTAGGTATGTGCACAGTGCCAGTACTCTCAAACGGTGAAGGAAACCATCGTGAGGTAACCAGAATGTCATAGAACCTAAAAAGTTCTAAAACATGTGTCAAGTGCTCGAAAGAAGCCTCTTTGAGGCGCTTAAAATCCTTTCACCACACTGTTTTGAAAAAAACTAATGACAAGACACGAAGAAGAAAAGGAGTATAATTATACCTTATTAAGGTATGCAGACATGATATCAAAAAAAATACAAAATCAAAAATGTTCATTTTGCGACAAAAATGCAATTGGCGTAAAAAATATCATTCGCCCAAGAATTCCAACGTAACCAAGCAGGCCTGTAAGTTTTCAGAGTTGGATCACGTCATGATGTTTCTAGAAGGTTACGGTTCTCTTACGGCCAAGTTGCTATGTACTGGGCCCAGCCTGTACCTTCCAAACCCGCACACACATGTCTTTTATCGCAGGAGGTGGTTTTCCAATCCTCAGATCGATCAGATAAGAACAATACTGTGACAACAAAATCGGTCGTCACTCAGCTTTATGCTGTAATAGTGTTTGATGCACTACACAACGCTGGTCTTCCGTGACGCCTAAGATAGACAACAGATAGAAAAAAGGATAGGGTAGGATATACACACTAAATTCGATTGGCACCCCACTGGTGCCTCAATATTGTATTAGTTACATTACATTGTAACAAGGATCATACAAAAGAACGGTAGGAACCAAGCTGTTAGTTTGTTGCCTGTTCTTCTAGACTTTGGTCGCGTGGAACTGGCACCTAGAGTCACCTAGCTTTAAGACGTTTCAAAGTGATCCTTGTGATTTATTGAATAAATACCTTTTAACTTTGACTTAGTTAGGATAGCAGAGTTTTATAAATAAGCGAGCGTGTAAGTGCTGTTTACCGGCAGTCAAGTACGAAGGTTGTTTGCTAAAAGACTCAAAATTAGGTCAAATATCTTTGCTGATATAGTACCCGGCGTGGTAGTTGATCTATCTTCTGATAGATTATTATTTTATATAAGTACAAGGTGTTCCATAAGTTGTGTATATAAACTTCAGGGGGCTAAAGTACCCATCAATATGAACAACTTTTTCTAAGGAACCAACACTGTGAACGCGAAAAAAAAAACAGCTGTTTCATACATTTTAGCCTGGCAGGTATTGAACTTTTGTATGAAACAGCTGTTTTTTTTTTCGCGTTCACAGTGTTGGTTCCTTAGAAAAAGTTGTTCATATTGATGGGTACTTTAGCGCCCTGAAGTTTATATACTCAACTTATGGAACACCTTGTATAAATACACACAGCCCCGTTAAGGCGAATACAATAGCTTATGTGCCTCTCGCTCGCACGTTTCGACATGTTGAAAGATATAAAATCACTAAACTTATTTTCTAACTAAACTGTGTGCAATGTGATTGTACACAAAATGGTTGATTGCAATTTTTCGAAACT
Organism: Chloroclysta siterata; assembly: GCA_932294275.1. NCBI lineage: Eukaryota > Metazoa > Arthropoda > Insecta > Lepidoptera > Geometridae > Chloroclysta > Chloroclysta siterata. The sequence goes on along the minus strand of OW028607.1, from coordinate 10,400,188 downwards.
AAGTTTAGTGATTTTATATCTTTCAACATGTCGAAACACATTAGCTCTTGTTTTTGCCTTAAGGCGATGACAAGTATCTCTCGCTCGCACTTTTCGACATGTTAAAAGAAATACAATCACTCAGCTTATTTTTGAAAAATTTGCAATCTATGAAGTTGAAATTTTTACTAAACTGTGTGCAATATGATTGCAAACAGTTCAGTAAAAAAATCACTTAGATCGAAATAAGTTTTCCTTATCAAAAGTTTGCAGTTAGACATAAATTAAAATAAGAATAAATAAATAAAATAAGTCGTTTTAGTATGTCTAAAACGACTTATTTTATTTATTTATTCTTATTTTAATTGATGTCGTTTTAGACATACTAAAACGACTTATTTTGTTGCTATTGTCGCTATTGCTTGTTTTTATATAATTGAGCCGTGTCTATAAACTTTTGCTTACAACTTATTTCATTTCAGCTTCTTTTTTCTAAGATATTTCACTTCACACCGTCTTGTAGACAGCGGTAAAGGAACGGTTTCATTCCAACCATAATTACAGCGCCCGTAAAAAAGCGGTGTCGATTTTATTATAATTTAACTGGCCTCACAGCTCAGTTGGTAGGTCTGTCTGCCTTCTGCGCTGTAGATTGTGGGTTCGATTTTCACCGAGGACAAACATCTGTATGATGAACGAACATAAGATATAACTTATACTTTAATTCAATTCAATTCAATTTATTTAATTCAGACTTAGTCCATTAACTTATAAATAGTCAAAGTCAAAGTCAAAGTCAAAATGTATTTATTCAATAAAATCACAAGGATCACTTTGAAACGTCTTAAAGCTAGGTGACTCTAGGTGCCAGTTCCACGCGACCAAAGCCTAGAAGAACAGGCAACAAACTTACGGCTTGGTTCCTACCGTTCTTTTGTATGATCCTTTTAGTGTTAGTGACATTTAAGAAGGCTTACCATAGTTTAGTAAATAAAAATATTTATCTACATAGAAAATTACAATGAATACAGTATTCACAAAATGTACAAAATAAGAGTAGTAGAGCTCAGTGAAGGGCTCGTCCGGGGAAGTACTACCACCACGCCTTTTTCTGCCGCCAAGCAGCGTTGCTGTGTTTCGGTTTGAAGAGTGTGGTTGCCGGTGTAATTACAGGCACATGAGGCTTAACATCCGTATGCCTCAAGTTGAAGGACGCAGGGCACTGCATCGTAGGGCACGTTCCTATCGTACGTGACTTACGAGGCAATGCTTTGTTAAAGGTGATGGTTACCACTTAACATCAGGTGGGCCATCTGCTTGTTCCATCAGCTAGTTGTATGAAAAAAAAAAAACATATGAAACAGATGAGCTATCTGCAGACCGTTACGAACGATCTAGAGATAGCTTAACAGATAAATATAAATATTAATGGACATTTCATAACTATTTAGCCCCAAATAGAAGACAGAAGAAATTATGTAATTTTTTTCTATAATAATTTTCCGGTAGTTAGCCTCTTAGTTATTTTTAAATATTTTTCATTGCTGTACCTAAGTGCCGTAGCTTATAAGACCAGGGTTTAAAAGCTCATATTGTCAGAATGTCGAGTCCGACTAGTGTCATATTGTCCGAAGGTCAGTGACCTTCACAACAACAACTATGTCCAGACGAGACAACACAATGAAGGATCTTGGAATATAGAATCTTAGCTATAATCATGGATATGGTGTTTGTATCTTTTATCACTATTTATCAATCGACAATTGACAATTCGACAGCCTTCACAGCTCAGTTGGTAGTAGCTCTGCCTTCTGTGCCGTAGGCCGTGGGTTCGATCCCCACCGAGAACAAACATTTGTGTGATGAACATAGATGTTTGTTCTCTGTCTGGGTGTTATATAATATTATAAGTATGTATTTACAAAAAAAAAGTATATAAGTAGTATATCAGCTATAGCAAGTACGGAACTCATTTCGCTAAATTTATCGATCGTCAAATTCGTGATATTTTGACGAATTGTGCGAGTACGGAACTCGGGGTCGCTATCTTTTTCGCTATAATTGTAAAATGGCGACTCGGAAACTTTCGGTTTTGAACAGATGTCTATGGATTCGTGAAAATTATTCGTATAATTCGCTTAAATACACGAATTTGACAACACGATCGTGAAATCAAAAGTACCATCCATACCCGCATTTTAGCGAAATTCGCTAAAATTTTACAAAGATAGATAGATAGATAGATAACACTTTATTGTACACAAGGATACATCATAAATCTAGGCATAAATTAATATAGTACAATGGGCGGCCTTATCGCTGAAAGCGATTTCTTCCAGACAAATATCATGACTTTCGTCAAAATCGCCAAAAATCGCTAAAACCCGTTTTCACGAAAAGTAATGTCAAATTTGACGATCGCATAGTTCATAAAAAGATCGGCACTTGCGGGGCAGGTTCCCATATCACAAGCTTTGGCTTAGTTTGGCGCTAGATAGTGCTGTGTGGAATGTCCACCAATATTTTTATTTATTTATTTATTTAAATTTATAATCAAAAAGCTTAGTTTGGAAGAGCAACAATATCCTACAGTCATATACAATATTTTAAGTATGTATTTACAAAAAAAATATATATAAGTAGTTAATCAGCTATCTGGTTCCCATAATACAAGCTTTGGCTTAGTTTGGGGCGATGGGATGGTGCTGTGTGGAATGTCCACCAATATTATTATTATATCAAATGACTGACACAATAAAATCTAATGTTAGCTATACTATATTATAATTTTAGCTACTTTAGTTTCTTAGTAATTAAGTCTTGTGTCTACATATGTATTAATAATATAAGCACCTATTTGTATGTTTGTAAAACACAAGATGTTTAATCTTCACTAATCTTACACTAATATTTACATCTACACTAATATCATATATCAAATATTTATTACTAGTTAGGGATCCTTTCTAAAACTTCAATAATGTAACCCTTGGATTTTTCAAATCGGACATTCCATTCAAAAGTTATAACAACATTAAAAATTTTAGTTCGCTTTAAAAAAACGCCACGGGCCACGGGGCGCGTTCTCACTCACTCAGGGAGAAGGGTGTGCAAATATATGAAATAAGTACACGCAAGACTCGAACCTACGGTCTAAGTTTGTCCTAAAATGATCAAATAATGTATATCCACCCATGCAAAGCTGGGACAGGTCGCTAGTGAATAAATAAATCCACTCTCACACTATACATAATTATGCTCACACTAGATGCTGGATCCTAATTCAGTTTTTTTATGTTTTAGTTCTGAAACAAGCATCTTATTAATATATCATGTTAATTCATTTATTTGTGTAATCTTGCTTACTCCCTTTTCTTCTTATTTTTTTTTATACAACTAGCTGATGGAACAAGCAGATGGCCCAACTGACGCTCAGTGGTAACCATCACCTATAACAAAGCATTGCCTCGTAAGTCACGCACGATAGGAACGTGCCTGCATTGCCCTGCGTCCATCAACTTGAGGCATACATATGTTAAGCCTCATGTGCCTGTAATTACACCGGCAACCACACTCTTCAAGCCGAAACACAGCAACGCTGCTTGGCGGCAGAAAAAGGCGTGGTGGTAGTACCTACTTCCCCGGACGAGCCCTTCACACAGAGCTCTATACTTTTAAAACTACTTTTCCTTTGTGTATTTGACACCCACGTTTTCAAGATCCGAACATGAAATCTACGATCCAATCAAATTTTCCTGTTTAAAAGTTTAAGTACCTACTTATTCTCTCTGTCTCTTGTCGTGTTACTAGTTTCCTTCGAGACAGTGTGGTGAAATTTTTTATTATATGCCATAGCTGGTCACAAGTACTTATAAACTGAGCTTTAGTCGCATTTGTACAAGTTTTCTGAGCTCCTCGATGGCTAGGAAGTAAACGAGTGGCAATAAGTTATTATATTGAATTACAGCACTCGCCTTGGACCAACCTAGGCTGAGTGGAGAAAGATTGCTTGAACTAGTGATGGGATTCTGGCATCGATAAGAATCAAAAAGAAAAAACACTTAAATAATAATAATAACACTATATTTCAACACAGTAATTAAAATTTGAATACAAACCCCTAACATGAAACCATAGAAATGAAAACTCCGACAGGAGTACCTTTTATTTTTTGTGCTTACAGTCGATTATAAACCAAAAAGTAGTACTACCTCGCCTTAAATTGATAGGCCCTCGGTCCACTGGACATACCTATACCTACCTTCTCCTTATGTTTGGGGGAGAGAGACGTCAAAACCCAAACTTTCTGTTAAATAAAGAAATACCAATTATTATCTAGTCTAGTTTAAAAAAAATGTGACGGTTTTTTTTATCTTGTAGAAACCTTTTCAATGACTTCAATTTTCAATGACTAAAAATGTTGATTTTCAATCAATTTATTTTTTATGCTGTCGTGCCACTTTTTGTAGATAATGAAGTAATCTGCAAAGTCGTAGTACATTATTTTGTTCTATCATCAATAGCTTTCGCAGCGCATGCGATGCTATAAGGAAAAGTAAGGAATTTTTTAGGCCATTTTTTTATACCTTGGGTATTGGAGTCCGTAATTTTTTTTTAAATATTATATTATCTATGTCACCCGGGAATAGTGTAGCTTCCCAACGGTGAAAGAATTTTTCAAATCGGTCCAGTAGTTTCGGAGACTATTCAATTCAAACAAACAATCAAATCTTTACTCTATAGTACTAGTATAGATATTGGCGTCGCAAGAATGAAATATGAAACACGTGAAAAAAACTGCTTCTAGACTTTGATTGCCAAACTCGGTAGATATATATATGTAAAGGGGAGTAATCAGAGGTACGTCCATATTACATTTGGCACATACTCACTATTTGCCATATTCAAAACTTCTTAAAATTTAAATTTTCGATATTTTCATTTCGAATGACACACATCACTACATCGATAAAAGCTCCATTATGGATAACCACAGCTTACACAATAACTACTAAGCATGGCCCCGAGACGAAAGAGTACGCTAGTGATGAGATTTTACCTAATATTTACAGAAAGAGGCTACAATATAATAATTTATTAATAAAATCATTTTACGAGTCATACTCGTTTGAATTTTTTTCAAATTGTAGAACACACATACTTTACTTACCTTGCTTATAAGATGTAGATTTAATTGGTTAGTTAAAATAGTGATAGACAGTAAAACTGTGCTATCTAAGAAAAAATAAATAAACAATTTTTACCTATAATATTACAATTTACGAAAACAAAACAAAAAATATAAAATTACTGTAGGTAGTTTTTAGTTTGGATTGAAACAAATTTTCACACTAAAAATAACAAAGCACATTTTTTTAAATGAATACGTGTTTAGATCAAAATGAAATTTTGTAATGCTATTCTTGAAAACTTGGTTATGTGCGATTTTTCATAACATCATTTTATATCTTCAAAAATGTTTTTTTAGACAACTAGCTGATGAAACAAGCAAATGGCCCACCTGATGTTAAGTGGTAACCATCACCTATAACAAAGCATTGCCTCGTAAGTCACGCACGATAGGAACGTGCCCTACGGTACAGTGCCCTGCGTCCACCAACTTGAGGCATACAGATGTTAAGCCTCATGTGCCTGTAATTACTCCGGTAACCACACTCTTCAAACCGAAACACAGCGACGCTGCTTGGCGGCAGAAAAAGGCGTGGTGGTAGTACTTCCCCGGACGAGACCTCCACAAAGAGCTCTACTACTCTTAAATAAAATGTGTGAGTGAGAAGTAAATTTGCGGAAGCGTTTCCGGAGCAAAGGTCAAAGGTCTGATGCCTTTATAAGGATTATGGATTACTCCATCCATCTTGATGGGTCTATCTTATGTCAAGTCTCCTAATCCAGGGGGTTAAGCAACTTTTAAAACGACTTGTCCGACTTACACGAGTATTTAGGGGTCCTTTGACCTTATTGGCTTAGAGTAACTAGAGCAATAGTGGTCTAGTGGGAATGACCTCGCCTTCTGATCGTAAGTTCGTGGGTTCCGGCTAAGTTCTTCTCGCATTTATTGGTTATTCATTTTCTGTCAGTTTGGGAAGCAACATAGCCTTTTTATTTTAATTGTTTTACTAGTTTTTTTGAGTTCTGTTGTTTAATTTCGGTTTTTTATCAAACATTAGGTAAGTACTTAAGTTCTGAGCACTTTGTGCTAAGATCAAGCAAGTGGCACGACAAGAAGAATAGGAAGACTTTTTATTTACAACCAAGATACTCTCATCAATTCTTAAACAATTTCTCACCAAATAGGTATTGTCGCCAATCAATTATGTCGTAATTATATTGTAATCTGTAGTAATTATATTTTTTTATGTTAGCAACATTTTAAAATTAAAAAGTAAGAAAGTTTTTGCGCGCCCTGTCATGGCCGACCGGTAAAAGTAAAGTATCGTCCTGATTCATTTTCTGACACTTTTGGAAGCAACATAGCTTTTTCATTTTATTTGTTTTTCTAGTGTTATTTTGAGTTGTGTTGTGTAATTTCGGTGGTATTTTAACCAACATTACTTGAGGTCTTAGCACAAAGTGTAAACATTTGAAATGAAAGTGTATTAAGTGATATCCTGATCTGACCGAAAATGTTTCCAATGTTTTGAAGAAAACCGCCACCATTTTCTTCAAAACAAATGACGGCCGACTTGACTATAGACTGACTTGACAAAAAAGTATTTATTCAATACAAATCACTTGACACTGGCAAGATTGTCTGTCGAATGACAGACAGGAGCCATAAACGGAGAGAAGAAGAAGTATCGTCCTTGCACTCCAAAAATATAAGAAATCAGTTGTATTGTTACAGTTGTAATTTTTAGCAGCATGATAGCATTCCGAATACCAAGAATAAATACTTATACAAAACTATTTAGCGCAATGTTTTACTTTACAACAGCTTGACTGCAGTTTCTAATCCACAAAAGTTTAGTCCAAAAGTCCGTTCATCCTCCACAGGTTTATGTTTTCTCAATTACACCGATTAAGTCCAGACGCATAAAGCTAGGCGACCTAATTGGTTGCACCGTTTGACGAGTCCCATACGCGTCCTGAATACGTGGCCTAGATTGACAAGAGGGATTGGGCAACGTTCGGATGGAACAGATGGCTCATCATATCAATATTTTAGCAACGTGTACTCTGTGATCCCAAAGGAATGTTTGTTTATATAAGACGCAGACTAGCGTCGTTATGAATCATAAAAAAAAACCAGTCTTTATGCAATACAATCACAAAGATCACTTTGAAAATCAAAAGGATTACATTCAAGGTTCTATTTTCCGAAAATTGGTTGATTTTGTATCTTAAAAAATGTGGAAATGAGCAAGCGAGAGATACATTGGCGGTACTCTGTGTTTAAAGGCGAAACAACTACTTCAGACTGTTGATGAAGATGATTCTCCTCTTTTCTACTTAATTTTGTATGTAAGTCGCTCAGTCGACTTCATAAGATAGATATAGATAGCATAACTAGATGTAACTAGAATATATAGTTATAAATGCGGAGATAAATGGTTTTTATCGCGTGACAATGAAAAACTACGAACCTATTGTGTTCTGGGAAGTCCTTTATCCACGGGATTCCTTAAGTCTTCTTAAAGCGTTGACCGTAATTTATGTAAAAACTAATCATTAGCAGCCTGAAGAAGTCCACTGCTGAAAATAATGAATTAATTAATGAACATTTTAAGAGTAGTAGAGCACTTTGTGAAGGGCTCGTACAGGGAAGTCCTTTCACCATACTGTTTCGAAAGAAACTAGTGACACGACAAGAGAAAGAGAGAATAAGTACATAAACTTTTAAACAGGAAAATTTGGTTGGATCGTGGATTTCATTGTTCAGATCTTGAAAAAGTGGGTGTCAAATACACAAAGGAAGAGTAGTAGAGCTTTTTGTGTGTGGCTCGTGCGGGGAAGTACTACCACCACGCCTTTTTCTGCCGCCAAGCAGCTGTGTTTCGGTTTGAAGAGTGAAGATGCCGGTGTAATTACAGGCACATGAGGCTTAACATCTGTATGCCTCGAGTTGATGGACGCAGGGCAGTGCATCGTAGGGCAGGTTCCTATCGTGTGTGACTTACGAGGCAATGCTTTGATGATGGTTGCCACTTGGCATCAGGTTGGCCATCTGCTTGTTTCATCAGTTAGTGGTAAAAAAAGAAAAAACGAGTTTGTAGTGAAATTACGGCCGCCATTTCTTAGACAACTAGTTAGGTAGTTAGATACCTTCTCATCAGCCTGCTCATCATTCAAGTTCTCTGTAATTATCGACTTCTTAGAGGTTTCAATGCCAGTCGAATCCATGGTCATTATTCTTGAAAAAAAGTAATTTCAAGTTTCCTATCGCATCAGTATCCTGAAACTTACATTTCTCCCTTACTTATATTCAATCGAAGTCAAAGTCAAAAGGTATTTATTCAATAAAATTACAAGGATCACGCTGAAACGTCTTAAAGCTAGGTGACTCTAGGTGCCAGTTTCACGCGACCAAAGCCTAGAAGAGCAGGCAACAAACTTACCTACCGTTCTTATGTATGATCCTTGTAAGTATTTGTAAATCAACATTATTCTACATTTAAGGCGCTGACAACCGTCAAACAACTTCTCGCTCGCATATTTTGAAAGATAAAAATCACTGAACTTATTTGTACAAACTACCCCTCGCGTCTTTTCAACCGACTTGACTGACCACTACGTCTAAAATAGCTTCTTCTTCTTTTCGTGTCTCTAGTTTCTTTTGAAACAGTGTGGCGACAGGCTTTAAGTGCGCCTCAAGAGGCTCCTTTCAAGCACTTGACACATGTTATGGAACTATAGACTTATGAATGTAGAAGCAGTTTGACAGCCTTCACAGCTCAGTTGGTAGCTAGCTGCCTTCTGCGCCGTAGGCCGTGGGTTCGATCCCCACCGAGAACAAACATTTGTGTGATGAACATAGATGTTTGTTCTCTGTCTGGGTGTAGTATATATTTACAAAAAAAAGTATATAAGTAGTATATCAGAGGGCTTATTACGAGTTTAGTGCCGATCGTCGATCGTTACGATACACCGAATTTTCTATGAAAATAAATCAACGGCATCTAGCGTATTCTTTGAGAAGCTGATTTTTTTCATAGAAAATTCGGTGTATCGTAACGATCGATGATCGGTACTAAACTCGTAATAAGCCTTCAGCTATCTGGTTCCCATATCACAAGCTTTGGCTTAGTTTGGGGCGAGATAGTGTTGTGTGGAATGTCCACCAATATTTATTTATTTTATGGAGTTATTTCGAAGAAAAAGGTACCTGCTCTTTCCTTTGACAGCCCTCACAGCTTAGTTGGTATTAGCAGCTCTGCCTGTACTGTAGCCGTGGGTTCGATCCCCACCGAGAACAAACATTTGTTTGATGAACATAAATGTTTGTTCTCTGTCTGGGTGTTATTATTACAAGTATGTATTTACAAAAAAAGGTATGATATAAGCTATCTGGTTGGTATTGCAAGCTTGACTTAGTTTGGGGCTAGATAGTGCTGTGTGGAAAGTCCACCAATATTTATAATTATTTTATTTATACCCCCTTACATGAGCACGTTGGTATTTTAAAATGGCGGCGACCTCCTTCAATACTTAGGCTATTTTTAACGGGTTGAAAACACGCGTAATAGTTCACCAAGTCGCGTCACGTTTTAAGAGTTGTGCTTAGAACCACGTGACAACGAAATAGGAAAAGGAAATCGATGTATTTGCAGATGTTGATGCTTCAAAAACATCATCATCATCTTCTGATGTGTATTAACAAATCCAATTTTTATAATTCCGTATGGCAACTTAAAAAAATCCGAAATTTTTCTGAAGAATAAGAATTTTTAAAGCCAAAGTCATCAGACTATTTAAATCTGATCTTAACTTTATCATCAACGTTACTGGTGGACCTTTCTAACGTTGCAGATGGAAGCTGATGGAACAAGCAGATGACCCACCTGATGTTAAGTGGGTAAAGTAAAAGTAAAAGGTATTTATTTTCTTTCACAATACAGAGCTGAATCCGTGATAAGTCGACAACAAGATAAATTTAATGCTTTTACATGGTGAAAGACATCACAATAACTGTGGGTAACCATCACATATAACAAAGCATTGCCTCGTAAGTTACGCACGATAAGAACGTGCCTGCACTGGCCTGCGTCCATCAACTTGAGGCACAGATGTTAAGCCTCATGTGCCTGTAATTACACCGGCAACCACACTCTTCAAACCGAAACACAGCAACGCTGCTTGGCGGCAGAAAAAGGCGTGGTGGTAGTACTTCCCCGGACGAGCTCTTCACCAAGAGCTCTACTACTCTTCCCCGATACTAGCGCCACTACATATTTTATTTAATCATTACGTTATACAAAGGAATTATCAAAAATTCGGACTGCGCGTAGATGATACCTATTACAAGCTTTTTTTTAATGTATCTGTTATCGTTTTGTTTTGTGTTACTCAGTCAGATACCTTGTTTGGAGAGCTTGGTGGCCACCAATAGGAACTAAACTCTTGAAACAAGTATCTGCCTAAATAATACAATACAAAACTATTACAGATACATTAAAAAAAAGCTTGTGATAGGTATCGTGTACGCGCGGTCCAATTTTTTGATAATTCCTTTGTTTATCGTAATGATAAAATAAAATATGTAGTGGCGCTAGTATCGGGGTATCCATTCGCCTTAATTATTATATGTTCAGTTAAAAAAAAAACTTATTTTTATTTGAAATAATGCTTCTTAAATACAAATATAAATAAGAAAAGTCCTACTTTACTGTATCAAATGTAATATTATCAACCAAAATTAAACAAAAGGATAAACAAACTTTTTAATTACCATATCGTAACCAATTATCTATTTAATCTCTGATCTTTAAAACCTTGGACCGTTCAGTCCTTGAAGGGCTGATAGAATAAACGAGTAGCCTTGAAGAGCCTCTGTCTATCAAGGTCCGACTAATTAGATAATGGAATTACCTTCGATCCTTTACACGCAAAGAGAATCAGATTACTCTCAAAACATACAACACCTTATTTACAACGAAGTTTACAAATTAAAAGTTGAAATAAAATAAAAAGCAAGAGCTACTGTGTAATTAGAAAAAAATAACTGAAACAGTTTCACGACTTTGATCCCCAGGCACAGTAGATATCCCCTAAAATCTCTTAGTACCAAGTACTAACTCCAGATTCTTTGAGGACGTCTAAGGAGGTAGTCAGAGGTAGTCAGAGGTAAGTCCAAAGGTTAAATTTCGCACATACCCACATTTTGCAGTAGTTAGTTGGTTGTAAATAGAAATTGCATTAATATGAATTTGCACGCCTTGGCAATGCAAAATATTATGAAACCTATAGGTATTAGGTACCTACTTTAGCACCTGAATGTACCTATTTTATCCTTTAAACGTTTTACAACTTCCTTATAAGGCGAAAAGTTTGATTTATAAGCTTGCTAAACAATAAACAAACTTTTTAGTGGAAAAACTTGTTTGGATCAAAATGATATTTTCGCTGGTAAATTGCGACTTTTCATATACAACGTGTAACATAATACCCGTGTAAGGCCAAAGACCAAGTGATCAGACCAAGCACTGGAATACTTTGACGTGTGCAAAGGTTCAATATATCGTTTTCGAAATTCCCATACATATAATAATAAGTATTGTCTCAGAAATTTGCAACACCCCTGATACTGTTTACGAAAGTACATAGGTAATAGTAAAAGTACATAGGTCACGTACACACGGAAAGTACAAACAGCTGTGAATAGGGCTGCCTCATGGTGTGTTTAGTTTCATATTGGAGGAATGTTAAAGAGGATTTTCATGAATTAGCAACTATGAAATTTCAAAAGTCGTAAAACAATAGGTGTTCGCCATGACCTGTAGAATACCCTGCTTCCGGGGTTATAGGGGTATTATGTTACACGTTGTATAACTTAAGTGATTTTACCTATCAAAATGTTAAAACACGCGAACGAGGTACATTTGCACTTGTCATCGCCTTAAAGAAACCATTCTAGTAGGTTTAGTGATGTAGGCTATCGGTGATTTTCATTTGATTCACCTGTTTATTAATCCATGATTGAAAATCGCTGTCAGCCCGAATAGTTGAATTGTTGCCAGGTGTGCCACGGTGATGCAAACCGTGAATTATTGTGCTATTTCACGGTTGTTATGCAATAATTTTTAAATGGTGACCGCTATTTTACAGTGACATACTTTAAAGAAAAGTGAAATTTTATTGTAGGCTGATAGAACAAGCAGGTGGCCCACCTAACGTGGATTAGGTTTTCTGTTGACCGTTTGGTAGAAATAAGTTGTGTACAACGAGATACCTTTTATAGGGTTGAATAATTTTATGTTTTTAAGAAATATAAACAAAAAACAGAAAGCTGGCTATTTAGCTAGTCTAACGACTTTGATCCACAGGCACGGTAGTCAGAGGCACGTCCAAATATTAAATTTGGTACATACACCAGTTGCAAGCCCATCGCCGCTGTTAGATTTTAAATTTAATCTCTGAATAATAAGCCTGAAACAGATGATGTTTTATTAAGCTACCATTAACATTCCAAATATTATGTTAGGACGTGCTTCTACTATACTCTCTTAAACTGAGGAGATGTCTACCGTGAATGGGGTATAAAGTCGTAGTTTTTACCTGAGCTGTAAGCGAAAACGTTTAGCGACAAGCCATTGGCCGGACAACTAGGAAATATCGAGTGACTAATGACTTTGACTTTGGCTGAAAATGAACTTTCGAACACTTTGAAACTTTATATTCAAAATTTCTGCGTTAAAAGCTTTCTGACAATGCCTTCTATGTTTGTATATAAAAAAATCTGATTGGCTAATGTGGCAATGACAGTTTACATTAGCCAATGAGATAATAGAACGATTTTTTTTATCTAATTAACAACGTACGCTTATAAGGTATAGGAACCGAGCATAAGTCACTGATTTCTACACTAATATTATAAAGAGGAAAGATTTGTATTTTTGTATGTAACGAATAGGCTCAAAAACTACTGAAAAAATTCTTTCACCATTGGAATGCTACATTATCCCTGAGTAACATAGGCTATATTATATTTTCAAAAAAATCAGGGATCCTTACTAAAACTCCAATAATGTAACCCAAGGTGGAAAAAGAAAACCTTACATCGCGTGCGCTGCGAAAACTATTGATGATAGATAGAATAAAATAATGTACTACGACTTTGCAGAACACGTCATTACAAAAAATGTCGCGACAACATATGTCTAACTATGATAGTTATGTCACAATAAGTGTTCTTTTATTATAAAAATTAATTGAAATGCCGCCGCTAGAAAAGGCTCTTTATTTGTACCTTGGGATTAATCCTTATCCAAATAAATCATTTCATAATTAAGACGGTTTCAATACCTATAGATTACTTCTTAAATTTTTAAATTGGACATTCTATTCAAAAGATATGACGAAATTAAAAATGTTAACGGGTCCACGGGTCACGCACGGGGTGCGATTTCACTCACTCAAGGAGAAGGCCGTGCAAATTTATGAAATAAGTAGACGCGAGGCTCGAACCCACGGTCTAAGTTTATCCTAAAATGTTCAAAAAATTTATGACCACCCATGCGAAGCTGGGACAGGCCGCTAGTCTTTAATGTTTGCGTTCCTCATTTGGGAGCAATGCGTAAAGGATTTTAAAGAGACCAATTCCAATCAACAAAATCTTAATAACTGTTTATTTCTCGTTTCTTTATAAATAGAAATAAAATAAAATCATCAGCATTTATTTATGTTATTTTATAATTTTTGTTTTAGGAGCTGGATTGAAAGAGAAGCATGTCCATCCATATCACCATAGTCCAATGAAGAATTTACTTCAAAATGACATCATCATCTGTCAAAATGGTCCTTGTTCTGAACTGAAGATTCGTTTTCTGGCATTTTGGGAAGCAACATAGCTTTTTTATTTTAATGGTTTTTCTTGTGTTATTTTGAGTAGTGTTGTGTAATTTTGGTGGTATTTTAACCAACATTACTTGAGGTCTTTGCACAAAGTGTAAGCATTTGGAATGAAAGTGTATTAAGTGATATCCTGATTTGACTGAAAATGTTTCGAATTTATTGAAGAAAACCGCCACCATTTTCTTCAAAACAAATGACGTCCGACTTGACTATGGACTGACTTGACTAAAAAGTATTCAATACAAATCACTTGACACTGGCAAGGTTGTCTGTCGAATGACGGACAGGAGCCATAAATTGAGAAAAGAAGAAGAATTCTGAACTGTACCCCAAGTATGAGTTTTGCTTACCATATTTGGTTTTTCGTTTTACGTTTTTGTTCAGTGTTCATTGTGGGTTTTGTACGAAGACGCGATAGGGATACCGATATGGAACTTTACAAAATCCGCAATGAACACGGAAAAAAAACGTAAAACGAAAAACCAAATATGGTAAGCAAATCTCATACTTGGGGTACTGAAGTAATACCTTTTTATACTTTGACTTAGCTGTGAGGCCAGTCTCACTTTAATCTTCACACCTACGTACGAAATAAGTAAAACTTTCCGCTAGTCAGCATTATTGGCTCTCGTTCTTTCTCGTTCGTTGGCTAATAAAGTAGACATAAGTTTCCACCAGAGGTCAGCCATTGACCTGAACACGTGGCAGGGGAAAAGTCACCTTATCACCGCGTGCCTTACCTTCTAATAAAGACCATAGTTTTAATGCTCTAAGGGCCTTTATCATTTATTGCCGCAATAAATGAATGAAAGACAACTTTTTAATTATAATTATACCTACTTGAGGACCCACCTTCAACGTTTTTGTAGATAAATGGAAAATCTAAAAGTTTCGGAGGATAGCATTACAAAGGTTCAGTAACAATTTAATTTTGTTCCAAACAAGTTTAATATCATAACTTTAAAAAACAGACTTCAAGTATTACTTTTTTTTTTTATTGTCTGATCTGATATGGAAAGTGAAAATGCAGTCTAAGGTGGAGCACGCTTAGCTATAATCCACTGTTCACTCTTGTGGTAGAGAGTTCCACTCCTTGGCAGTTTGCACTAGGAAAGTGGAAGCAAAGCGCTTTGTACGATAGTGTGGGATATCCACCATGAAGGGGTGGCAATTATCTTACTGAAAACAAAATGTGGATAGCAAATGTTTTTTTTTAAACTACTAGCTGATGGAACAAGCAGATGGCCTACATGATTTTAAGTGGTAACCATGACCTACAACAAAGCATTGCCTCGTATGTCACGCACGATAGGATCTTGCCCTGCGATGCACTGCCCTGAGTCAATCAACTTGAGACATACAGATGTTAAGCCTCACGTGCCTGTAATTACATCGGCAACCATACTCTTCAAACCGAAATACAGCGTTGCTGCTTGGCGGCAAAAAAGGCATGGTGGTAATACTTCCCCGGACGAGCCACACACAAAGAGCTACTACTCTTAATTACTACTTATTTGGACGTACTTCTGACTAACCTCTTAGACATCCTCAAATAATATATACTTGAGTCTTGATATCTCCTCAGATATCGACCGTGCCTGGGGATACAAATCGTGTAGCTAGTTTCTGTTTTCTACACTTCTACATCTACACTAATATTATAAAGAGGAAAGATTTGTATTTTTGTATGTAACGAATAGGCTCAAAAACTACTGGTCCGATTTCAAAAATTCTTTCACCATTAAAATGCTACATTATCCCTGAGTAACATAGGCTATATTATATTTTAAAAAAATCAGGGATCCTTACTAAAACTCCAATAATGTAACCCAAGGTGGAAAAAATAATCCTTACATCGCGTGCGCTGCGAAAACTATTGATGATAGAACAAAATAATGTACTACGACTTTACAGAACACGTCATCGTCTACAAAAAATATCGCGACAGCATATGTCTAACTATTATAGTTATGTCACAATAAGTGTTCTTTTATTATAAAATATTAATTGAAATGTCGCCGCTAGAAAAGGGTCTTTATTTGTACTTACCTTGGTATTAATCCTTATCCAAATAAATTATTTTATATTCAAGACTGTTTCAATACCTATAGATTACTTATTGAATTATTCAAATCGGACATTCCATTCAAAAGATATGACGAAATTAAAAAAGTTAACGGACCTACGGGTCACGCACGGGGTGTGATTTCACTCACTCAGAGAGAAGGGTGTGCAAATGTATGAAATAAGTAGACGCGAGGCTCGAACCCACGGTCTAAGTTTATCCTAAAATGTTTAAAAAAAATTATGACCACCCATGCGAAGCTGGGACCGGCCGCTAGTCTTTCATATAACAAGAAGACCCCACTTTAATAACATATGTAGGTAGTTTAATAAAATAAAATGCATGAAGTTTTCCGTAAAGATGTCACTGACGTGTTAATGAGTTGATGATCGCCACGCATCACACTTTGTGGAAAACTTTAACAGCTTTCAAGGTGCGGTGCGGTCGAGAACGTGTCAGGAAGCATGGAAGTGTTAGGAATCAGGCTAATCTCTCTCTCTTGTCGTGTCACTAGTTTCTTTCGAAACAGTGTGGTGAAAGGATTTTAAGTGCGCCTCAAGAGGCTCCTTTCGAGCACTTGACACATGTTATAGAACTTTGTAGGTTCTACCACATGCTTCCTCACGATGTTTTCCTTCACCGTTTGAGAGTACTGGCTTTGTGCACATACATTTTTGAACAGAAAAACTTATTGGTGCACGACCGGTTTCGAATCCACGACCTTAGGATCGGAAGGCGGGGCCGCTATAACTAGACCACCAGTGCGAATTAGGCTAATAGAAAAATACTAGCTACTACTATCAGGTAGCGCTAAGTAGGGTTTTTTGTTAGAAATAAGTATTTTCTTATTCAGTTGGTTATGTCCCACTGCTCGGCGAAGGTCTTTTCTTTCCACTCATCTCGGTTCCGCGCCTGATAAACATAAGAAAATAGGTATACCTACTTACATTTATTTACTAGTGGTTCGCCCCGAATCTTAGATCTCGTGATGCGAACCGACGAACTCACCAAAACTTTGAGTAGGTGGTAGTCAGAGGGACGTTTTTTTCTGAGTACCGTCTACTAACTTGGTAAATCCCACTCGGGTAATAACTTTTGGGACTATATTAAATCTTTGGTACTTGGTACGGTAACCATGTTTCTATTTATTGAAGAGTTCCGTTGAACAGCCCTTGGCTCCATCATCAGACCTGCTCGTTGTCACCATTTTATGAGAACTGAGTAACTCCTTAATTTATTTCAAGAAATAAACCGAAAAGCCGACCAGTAGAAAAACCTTGATGCCAACGAAACTTTTAGAGATGGGAGCTTTTGGATCGCTGGTTTTCTTAATTTAACTTTTTTTATACCGAGCGTCCCAGAAAAAAAAAATGTTTTGGAATGTCCAAACAAAGCCCTTTCGTATGACATGTAACTTGATTTTTTTAAGTCACTTTTTTTATTTTTGCCCTCTTAAAAAACCCCATATCTTAAAAACCTTTGATTCGATTTTACTCATATACTTACCAGTAAATTTCTCAAGTACAATCTATCGAGCTATCAAATTTCATGCAGATCGGATCAACGGTTCGAAAGTTATGGCCAGACAAACATACATACATACATACATACATACATACATAAAATGCCAAATCGCCCAAGTTGAAACTAGAATCTTCGTTCGCTTCGCTCACTCGATCAATAAAATGCCAAATCGCCAAAGTTGAAACTAAGATTATCGTTCGCTTCGCTCACTCTATCAATTACTGGCATAAGCAAATTAATCATTTATATTCAAGATTTTTTCACACACAAAACACTGTCGTTCGTAATACATAAATCCACTAGAAAATCCCTTCTCTTCTGGTATAAACAAGAACACACCCCAAATAAGGTAATTTTATCATAACATTAGGCCAACGAAATAGCCAATAAGGCCCAAGTCCCACCTAGTGCCCTTCATTTGTTCCCAATTGCCGAGTTATAAAAGCCTCACTAACGATGCCGGGGTAAAAGGCAATCGTGACAGATATTAGACCTACCTACTTTGATAGGTTTGGTAATGTGGTTTCTTAAGATGCTGGTTACTTTTATGACAGTCTAGTTGACCCGACAGACGTCCTGTCTTAAATATGAATATTGAATTCGAATTGGTATAATACACCAATCAATCGGTTTTCAATGTGAAGCGTTGCATTTAAAAGTTAAGCCTCATGTGCCTGTGATCACACCGGCAACTACACTCTTCAAACCGAACCACAGCGTTGCTGCTTGGCGGCAGAAAAAGGCGTGGTGGTAGTTCTTCCCCGGACGAGCCCTTCACAAAGAGCTCGAAGACTCTCAAAAAATGTGTCAGTTCCTTTTTCAAAAGCTCAATCTTATAAGTAGAAGGTACATGATTGAGCTTTCCTTAGCTTAGAAATGTTTCCAAAAATAAGATATAAGAAAAAAAAAGCCTTATTTGCCACCCCGTAAAATCTGCCGCCCTAGGCTCCAGCCTAAACCTGCTGGTAAATCCGCCACTGATGCCAGTGCATCTCTTAGATTCCGAAAGCTCATAGCTCACATACAGTATCAATAAACTCCATGCCAAAACTATATTTATAATTATTTAGACGTCCACGTGTTTGGTCTAGATTCCACTCAAAATTAATGCGCAAACAGACTTAAACGATGCATCACTTGGCAGATCAAGTGCTATTCTGGCAACAACACTCACCCAAGTGACTGCGTAATCCGCAGCGAGTTAACAAAGTTAGTGGTAAAAGGTATTTATTCAATAGAATCACAAGGATCACTTTGAAACATCTTAAAGCTAGGTGAATCTAGGTGCCAGTTCTACGCGACCAAAGCCTAAAAGAACAGGCAACTTTCGGCTTGGTTCCTATCATTATTGTGTATTGTCGTTTTTATAATGTAATGTATTACAATTGAAGCTCTAGTGTGGTGTGGTTATCAATTTTAAGAGTAGTTGAGTTCTTTGTGAAGGGCTCGTCCGGAGAAGTACTACCACCACGCCTTTTCGTAATTACAGGCACATGAGGCTAAACATCTGTATGCCTCAAGTTGATGAACGCAGGGCAGTGCATCGTAGGGAACGTTCCTTTCGTGCGTGACTTACGAGGTAATGCTTTGTTATAGTTGATGGTTACCACTTTACATCTGGTGGGCAATCTGCATGTTCCACCAGCTAGTTGTATAAAAAAATTGGTATTTTGGTATACTTTGACCCAGCGCCACCCGCGTGAATGTTTTGGCGGTGAAAATGCCAACGTGAGTGGCGCTCGAGACCAAAGTGAGCGCGGATTCACTAGCTAGGTGATATTTTCCGTGATTTTGTTGTTTCCGGAATCGTACTACTGGGGGGCGGGAGATGGATCAGTCTTTTGATGGGCTGTCATCATGACTCAAGCATCAAGGACTTCTCAAAATATTTTGGATAAATTTGAACGCGGAAAAATTTTGTTATGACTTGAGGCATAAGATGTTATGACTTATCAACTTGAGGCATACAGATGTTCAGGGGCTGGCAAACCTCAAAAACGAACCAAAACAACCTCAATCAATTTGAGCCAAACAAATTTTTGTACCAAACAGTTTGTATAACAGTTTTCGAACGTATGCATACTTTTTAGAAGGAAAACTTTTGATCAAAATGGTACTATAGCTGAACTGAGTGCAATGTCATTGCCAATGTAGAAATCTTGGAGGAAGTATCAAAAGCGTGCCGCTCTTACAACTGTGTGTGGTTGCCGGTGTAATTATAGGCACATGAGGCTTAACATATTGTATGCCTCAAGTTGATGGACGCAGGGCGTGGTGCATCGTGGGGCACGTTCCTATCATGCGTGACTTACAAGGAAATGCTTTGCTTTGGTGATGGTTACCAATTAACATCAAGTGGGCCATATGCTTGTTCCATCAGCAAGTTGTATAAAAAAATGGACATCCCAAATACAGATATTATGACGAATAACTTTGAATGAACAATATATATGAATCAATTCCTTATTAATATAATTATGCTGTTGATTATTTCTAAAGTTGTGGCTTTAAAATGTGTAGTCATAATAAGGCCCATGGCACGGCTGTATTTTGACCGGCTCTAAATAAGTCAAAGTCAAAGTCAAAGTCAAAGTCAAAATGTATTTATTCAATAAAATCACAAGGATCACTTTGAAACGTCTTAAAGCTAGGTGACTCTAGGTGCCAGTTCCACGCGACCAAAGCCTAGAAGAACAGGCAACAAACTTAAGGCTTGGTTCCTACCGTTGTTTTGTATGATCCTTTTACAATGTAATCTACACTAATCTACACTAATATTATAAAGAGAAAAGATTTGTATTTTTGTTGTTTTGTTGTTTTGTTGTTTTGTATGTAACAAATAGGCTCAAAAACTACTGGTCCGATTTCAAAAATTCTTTCACTATTAGAATGCTACATTATCCCTGAGTAACATAGGCTATATTATATTTTAAAAAAAATCAGCGATCCTTACTAAAACTCTAATAATGTAACCCAAGGTGGAAAAAGAAAACCTTACATCGCGTGCGCTGCGAAAACTATTGATGATAGAACAAAATAATGTACTACGATTTTGTAGAACACGTCATCATCTACATAAAATGTCGCGACAGCATATGTCTAACTATTATAGTTATGTCACAATAAGTGTTCTTTTATTATAAAAATTTAATTGAAATGCCGCCGCTAGAAAAGGGTCTTTATTTGAACCTTGGTATTAATCCTTATCCAAATAAATCTTTTCATATTCAAGACTGGTTCAATACCTATACATTGCTTCTTGAATTTTTCAAATCGGACATTCCATTCAAAAGATTTAAAAAATATAAGGTCACGGGGCGCGTTCTCACCCAGCGCGGGCCCAGGCAAGGCGCGAGTTAGAAGTGACACGAACCCACCACGGTCTAAGTTTATCCTAAAACGTTGAAAAAATTTATGTCCACCCATGCGAAGCTGGGACAGGCCGCTAGTAATATAATATATTATTGAAGTTTAATGAGGCGTAGGTATACAGAAAAAGGTAAACAAAATCAAATTTATAAGACAGCACACGCTACGCCTCAAACTAATAATACCTAATGCATAAATACAATCTATTAAATCAGAGAAAAATAAAAAAACACACAATAGTAGGTACAGTACAGACATTGCAGACATGTTAGCTGCCGATGGGCAGAGCGACCGGGACATCGGGCCACACATTTTTATCAACAATATAGCTATCTAAAGTATAATAAGGCCCAAAGGAAGCTTTTTATAATCTCCTATGTTTTTAATAAACGTGATTTTTACCGTCAAAACTGTTGATTTTCTAGAGATTAATATAAAGAAGTACCCAAAGACTAATTGAGTTTTTAATTCTAAACATTTTAGATTTTATAAAGGAAACTTCCTTACATGGGTCAGGTACCTTATTTAAATTAGAATGTTAATGTAATAAATGAAATGAATGTTATAAATTAAGTACTTTTTTATCCTACTAATATTATAAACGCGAAAGTTTGTAAGTATGGATGGATGGATGTTTGTTACTCTTTCACGTAAAAACTACTGAATGGATGTTAATGAAACTTTACAATAATACCTATAGCTTATAAATCAGGAGCATCAGAATAACACATAGGCTACAATTTATAAAGATATTGTGTGAATTGTCCAAAATATGACGATAAGTGTCAAGTAAGTAGGAACTACGCCACGCTAATATAAGCTACTCGAAATACTAATCCTGCGAAGAAAAAGTCGCGGGCACCAGCTAGTGAGAAATAAATAAAACATGTGTCCTTGAGTTAGCAAGCCGGTCACGGGAGACCAGAAAACTTCTGATTGGGTTTTCAAAGCAATTGCAAATTTTTTAAGCTTATGGAATTGTGATTTTTATGCACCGGTGGTATAGTGGTCTAGGGATTTGAGGGAATATCTACCCTGCCTGGTCTGTTTTTTTTAAGGAGCCAATTTTTCCAGTGGCGTAGCTAGGTGGACAAGGGCCCGGGTGCATAAGAGAAAGAATCGGGATGAAAACTTAACTAAAAAGTAGACGGGTGGAATTGTCGAATTGATCTCACAACCATCAAGCACGTGAGCTTATCGCTGATGCAATGTGCCACGGGCGTACTCAACCAAACTACCAAATAACAATAACAAATAGGTACCAATAACAAGTATCGAGGACGCTTGGCGAATGTGTTGAAAGTCTTAAATCGGGAGTTCTCTGATTGTAGACGTTCAGTTCATTTAAAAAAAAATTGTGAGGAGGCTCAAGGCTTTCTAGCTTCGGGAGCTCTCTTTTCAAAGCTTAGGTTAGAGAGCCCCCTGAGCTCCGGGGCCCTGGTACACTGCACCACGTGGCCCTACGCACAGATAAGAGAATAGTAGTACAGTCCCTTTGTAGGTATCTTAATTTTTATTATTTAAACTTTGTATGTATTTTCATCCATAGTATATGTTTTCATTGTAATTAGTTTGTGGTTCAAAACCGGTCGTGCAATGAGACTGACAAGGACACGACAAGATAATAATAATAATAATAAATATTGGTGGACATTCCACACAGCACTATCTCGCCCCAAACTAAGCCAAAGCTTGTGATATGGGAACCAGATAGCTGATATACTACTTAAATACTTTTTTTTTGTAAATACATACTTATAATATTATATAACACCCAGACAGAGAACAAACATCTATGTTCATCACACAAATGTTTATTCTCGGTGGGGATCGAACCCACGGCCTACGGCACAGAAGGCAGAGCTACTTCCAACTGAGCTGTGAAGGCTGTCAATGTCAAAAGATGAAGAGTGATATTATTCTGTTACTACCCAGTATTGAGTACTGATCGGAACATATTTAAATCGGCTACTGGAAAAGTGGTAGGTGTGTATAAGCGCCCCAACTTGAACAGTCAAAAAACCTCATGTATTTTAGAGTCACGGTCAAGGTCTCCTGTCAACGAATGAATAATGCGTCTGAGCGTACCTCCTACGTCATAAATGTACCTAGTCGGCTTGTTTTTAGTTTTTAAGATATGCTATGCCTTTTTCTGCCGCCTCTGCAGCCAGCGTTGCTGTGTTTCGGTTTGAAGGGTCATCATCATCACCTATAACAAAGCATTGTCTCGTAATTGTCACGCCTTTTTCTGCCGCCAAGCAGCGTTGCTGTGTTTCGGCTCGAAGAGTGTGGTTGCCGGTGAAATTACAGGCACATGAGGTTTACATCTGTATGCCTCAAGTTGATGGACGCAGGGCAGTGCATCGTAGGACACGGTGCTATCGTGCGTGACTTACGAGGCAATGCTTTGTTATAGGTGATGGTTACCACTTAACATCAGGTGGGCCATCTGCTTGTTCCATCAGCTTGTTGTATTAAAAAAAAGTAAGCCACGCTAGACGCTGCCCTGCGTCCATCAACATGAGGCATACAGATGTAAAGTCTCATGTGCCTGTAACTTCTCCGGCAACCACAACCTTCAAACCGAAACACAGCAACGCTGCTTGAAGAAATAGGCATAGTACTTCTCCGGACGAGCCACACACAAAGAGCTCTACTACTCTTGATCTCCATGGGTACAATTCATAGGCGTGTGCGCACAAAAAAACGCACATTAAGTATCGTATTACCAACGTAGGTATTGTGTTCAGTTTACATTTGGATTGTTTAAATATTTATCGGCAATAGTCTGGGTGCCGTGCTTAGAATTTCAAATCATGGCGCACGTGAGATTTGAGCCTTGATACAAATGAGGTGTTGTATTGAAGTTCTGAGACTCTATCTTTTGTTTACTTGGTAACCAGTAGGTAAGTTGAAATAAGTAAGTAATCTACACTAATATTAGAAAGAGGAGAGATTTGTATTTTTGTACGTAACGAATAGGCTCAAAAACTACTGGTCCGATTTCAAAAATTATTTCATCGTTAGAATGCTACATTATCCTTGAGTAACATAGGCTACATTTATTACAAGATAAGTTAGGGATCCCTTCTAAAACTTCAATAATGTAACCCAAGGTGGAAAAATTAATCCTTACATCGCGTGCGCTGCGAAAACTATTGATGATAGAACAAAATAATGTACTACGACTTTGCAGAACACGTCATCATCTACAAAAAATGTCGCGACAGCATATGTCTAGCTATTATAGTTATGTCACAATAAGTGTTCTTTTACAAAAAAAAATTAATTGAAATGCCGCCGCTAGAAAAGGCTCTTTATTTGTACCTTGGTATTAATCCTTATCCAAATAAATAATTTTATATTCAAGATTGTTTCAATACCTAGATCACTTTGAATTATTGAAATCGGACATTCCATTCAAAAGATATTACGAATTTAAAAATTTTACTTCGCTTTAAAAATATTAAGGAACGCGCGAGGCACGTTCTCACTCACTCAGGGAGTAGACGCGAGACTCAAACCTACGCTCTAAGTTTATCCTAAAATGTAAAAAAAATTATATCCGCCCATGCGAAGCTGGGACAGGCCGCTAGTGGTAATAAGCAAGGTCTATGTGAATGGTGAGTACTAAAACTGACCAAAGTGTCATTTGTGTATATAATTTATTTTTTGTGACTGTTGATTTTTTCAAAAAATCTGAATTAATTTCTGTAATATTTATATAGAGAACCTTCTTTTTTAGAGTTGGTTAGAAATCTGTTAAAAAATAACCATTGATATCTCTTGACTTTTGGCTTAATAGAGACAGTGCTGTTTTTTAGGGCATTATTCAGTATAAGTTAAAGTCCTTTGCGCTAAACAACTCGTTCAGAATTATTTATTAATTTCAGAATTATTTATTAATTTACTTACAATAACTTTACAAATACTTATCTAATACGTTAAAATCTAGAAAACTAATGTAATGATTTCTCGAATTTTATAATTCATTTTGTAAATATTAAGCTTGTTTTTTTTAGATTAAAATTGAAGTAGTATAATTAATGTTATATCTTCCTGTCTTTTAGTCAGTCAATTGACCGCCAAGTCACAGCTTTGGTCGGTAAGGTTGGTAGGATTGTTAACGTTGGTAGGTTGCCGAACTGTAAAAAGTGGGAATGGAGAAGATTGAAAAAAATATGGCATTCTGAAAAGAGATTTGGTGGAGTAAACTTGACTGGCTAACATACTGTCATTTGTAACAAGTGCGAAGAATAAAAGTGAAATTGTTTTACCTGTGTTCTACGAATAAATAAGAGGTGTTAAAGTGTTCATCTGTTTCAGTCCATTTCATCTCAGAAGTTGGATTGAACCAAGGTATGTAAGATGTTACCTATTCTGCCCACATGATATTATTTTATTGCCGCTTGGAAGATTGGTACAATATTTTATTCCATTTAAGTATAATGGAGATACAGATTTCACTAGCATGTATCGGTCGGGATTGACCCGAGACTATCCGAGCGTGCTAGTTTTGTTTAGTTGAAAGCATAGGTACTTAGCGGCTTTATTTCTACTGAATCTTTGTTGGCGTGGTCCAGTCGGGATTGCCCCGAGACTATCTGGCCATGCTAGCACTATTCGGTTTATGGAGCTGTTGGTACTTGTGCCTACCCATTAAACATAAAATTTACAAAGTCTGGATAGATTTTCTAGAAAAAGCTGATAGAAATCGACAAAGAATACCAATCTACTAAACGTGCAAGTGACTGTGTGTGATCATGAGTTGCTTTTCTGTACCATATCTATGAAAATATTTTTTGTTAATACCGTCACAAAAGTTTTTGTCATAACAATTTTTGCTAAAATTATATTTTTTAACAATGTGGAGTCTAACGAATACTAGGAATAAAATTCATGCTGTTTCACTCGAAGTATTAAGTTTGAAACTTATTGATGTCTTTCATCAAATTTTTACCGCAGTTACTTGATAAAATTATTACTGGTGAAACTTTTTGCCACCATGGCATGTTGCTAATTGAAAGAATATTTTACGATAAAAAGTCTACCTACATAAAAAAATATATATTTAAATATAGTGATGTAGAGAACCAAGTGAGTTTTGGAGGTTATATAAGCCATAACAATAAGTAGGGTATGCTGTGATAAACCAAGTGAGTTCAGGGGGCTATGTATGCCATAACAATAAGTAGGGTATGCTGTGATGGACCAAGTGAGTTCAGGGGGCTATGTATGCCATAACATTTTTTTTTATAAGCAAGGTATGCTGTGATGGACCAAGTGAGTTCAGGGGGCTATGTATGCCAGAGCTTAGCCAGGTGCGCTATTAGTGAATTTTTTTGTGAAAAATGGGGTATGTATACCTGTAAGTTCAAAACTAACAAAATAATTAGTACAATTGTGCAAATATATATATATATATATAAGCATTTAAGCACTGGACCTGTAAGTGGCTAAGTACGTCGCAAAATTACATGAACAGCTGTTATGCTAAGCCAAGTAAACCATACGAAAAATTAAAAAAATAAATAAAACATGAATATAAATAAAAGAAAAATAGGTTAGAAACTAAGAAATAAGTTTTATCTGGTGAATATGATAACTACAGTATTTTTTTTTCTCTTTCTATGAACTCCGACGGTGCGATGACTCCTGAGGAGGATCCTCCTGTTACACACACTCATTCTAAACGAAAGCGAAAGTCTTCGAAGACATCTGCAGGAGATTTGGCGTCAACTTCAAACAACAGTTTAGCGCTTGGACGAAGTATCATACTGGACGGAGCCTTTCGGTTTTTGGCGTGTCCGTTTTTTTTGTTAGTGTGCAGTTGTCGATATTGTATTCGTGTGAGTTACTAGAGAAGGGACTACATTGACTAACCTATCGATAGAATAAGAGATGGATGAAAAAGGCGTTTTAATTGGAAATCAACTTTTAAATTTTAACTGGTTGCTGACTTTTATTGCGACAACCCAAAACCAATATAGATACTGGAACACTATTATCGTCAATATTATTTCCCATGTTGACCTGGCCGTGATAGCGATGTCCATCCCACTCGATACTTTCTTAGGGCCATTTCGTCCATGCATAGGAAAATTTTGTGGACTCCTAGTTTTCACGCCTAACATCTTTTATCCACACCCATCTTCATTCTGGGCATTTCGGGAACCTAAAAAAAAAAATAATGTAAAATTTAACGAAATTTGAGCCGGCGCGAGACGCCTAGAAGGTGTGAAATATAAAGCTAAATTAATCTGTGTATGTATCACTAGAACAGATGACTAAAACAATAAATTTTATTTTACAATAATTAATGGGTTTACATCTTTTTCATATTGGAAAATATGACTAGTACTAATAAAATGTAATTACAGTCTGTAAATTGAAAAAGAATATTACGTATCAAATGACAATTCCGGGTCTTTAACCTCCTTTTGTTTTGTTTCCTTTTGTTTTTCTTGATGCACAAGACACAGCTGCACGGGATATACTTTCGCCTTTTCAAATATATTTTGCTTAAATAATAATGATTCTTTTGATTTTTCACTATTTATTTCGCTTCACCGCATATTTCAACCAACTCCAACTAGAACATCAAAGCATTGCATCAACTGACGGACACTATTTACACAGACAGTGAGTGAGTTGGAGTGAGTGAACTAACATCTTCTTTTCTTTTACTTGTAGCTAGGCTGCGTGGGAGGAACAAAGATAGATGATCACTGTTTGATACACAGTTGTAAAAGGTTGTGGATCTTATCGCACTCTCCATTATGATATTACCTCCATGGTTTAGCGACTTTTTTTTTAAATGTCGCGCAAAAGGTCACTCTTACTTTAAATGCCCTAAGCCGTTAGTAAAATGCCAAAAGTGTCCAAAGGGTTGATCACGACAATGAAAACTGTAAACTTCTACCAATGATACCGCGTTTCGCGTACGGACGTTGAAGAACGGAAAACTTTGACTATTTCCACGACTGGTGATACTAACAGTATTTTTTTCAAATAAATCGAAGTTCGTGAAGATGATGCTCAAGACCTAAACTTCTTAAAAAGATACACACAATTGCCTATCATCAAAGGTTTCGGTAATTCTGTAGTTACACCTGTCTATAGGAGCTTTATGAACATTGAAATCGATGATGTTGAGGCGACGATCGAAGATCTTGTAGTTACTGATGAGTTTGTGACAACAGCATTGCTTATATGGCAAAACTTTATAGAGTTTTCTTCTGTGTCTGTGTTCAAAGACAATTTCAAACTATTCTTCTACAAAAGTCCTGCTCTTAACGCAAACTTGACTACATTAAATTCTACCCAAGTTCCTTTGTCAGGGTTAGTTGAAGTTATAAGATCTAACTTTTCAGGGGATGTGTATGTGGAAAGTTACAGTAGTATTGAACCGGGTAAAGAAAATCAATCGATCAAAATTGCACCAAGGTGCTTATCACGTAGTTAATGGAAAATGTCATCTTACAATACAATACAATACAAAACAGAATCATTTATTTATGCCACACGTAAATGCAATTTATAAGTAAGGCAAGTGATATAAATTGGCAGTCACTCGGCATTAATGCTATAGCAGCATACGCTATTATAACGCTGGTCTTCCGACACCCATGTCATCGTTACAGTTACAGTAAATAATAATAATATTCTAATTTATTTCTAATAAAAAAAACCGAGAACCAATTTTAACAATAAAGACAATAGTACTAAGCTCTTATAAAAATTTATGGGCTTCTTTAAAATCACGGAAGTATATAATATAATGATCGATATAAAATTTTTGAACTTACTGGATTTAGTACTCTTAAAAGTAAATACGATAGCGAAGTTGCTTTTGATCGGATTCGACCTTGGATCAATGTTAACCTTTCTCATAACAACGATGCTAATATCTAACAAAAGTAATACTTCATCCGAAAGCGAGGATAATGATGACGAAAATATGCCTACAAAAGGTAATACAGTCAGATCTGGTACTAATTATATGCCAAATGTAATGATTAATAATTTAAAGTAATATTGTTAGTATAATAATGTAGCGAAACACTGGGAGTTATTGTTTTTTTTGTTATTCACATGTGTTTTTATAATTACTGAAAATGTAATTGTGTTAAAATCGTAAATTCAATTTATTTGAGTATTTTCTATAATTATTTAATAAAATAAATTTTAATAAGAAATTGAAGTTGATAAGGACTGAAATAATAAAATGAATTTGTATGTAAGCTATTACAATAAAAGAAAAAGATTTTTTTTGTTCTTCTTTAAAATTAAAATAATATAAATATTCTTAATTGATTAGTACATTCAGTTTATTTATTTGATCATGCGTCAGGAGATCGCATGATGGCGGATGGCCGAATGTAATGATTTCTCGAATTTTATAATTCATTTTGTAAATATTAAGCTTGTTTTTTTTAGATTAAAATTGAAGTAGTATAATTAATGTTATATCTTCCTGTCTTTTAGTCAGTCAATTGACCGCCAAGTCGCAGCTTTGGTCGGTAAGGTTGGTAGGATTGTTAACGTTGGTAGGTTGCCGAACTGTAAAAAGTGGGAATGGAGAAGATTGAAAAAAATATGGCATTCTGAAAAGAGATTTGGTGGAGTAAACTTGACTGGCTAACATACTGTCATTTGTAACAAGTGCGAAGAATAAAAGTGAAATTGTTTTACCTGTGTTCTACGAATAAATAAGAGGTGTTAAAGTGTTCATCTGTTTCAGTCCATTTCACTAACGACTTATACAACGTGTTTATTAAGAGTTGTAGGGATCCGAAAGCAGGATATTCTACCGGTCATAACGAACAACTTTTGTTCTACGACTTTTAAAATTTCAAAGTTTTTCATTCATGAAATGCCTCTTAAACTTTTATCTAAAATGAATCTAAACGCATCATGAGGCAGCCCTATTTACAGCTGTTCTTTGACCTCTAGTTGTCACTTGTAGATAAAATAGGTAACAGAACTGCCACCAATTACCTAGTAATGTGCCTACCTAATAATGATGTTGCTGTTTTTAAAGATCTTGGTATGTAAAAGAAATATTTTCGCGACTGTAATCCCTAGTCACGGTAAACATTCTCTGAGATCTTTGGTACTAATACCTATTCAGTAACTAGGTACCTACGTGGCTACGTACTCAATATTTAATAGAATATTTATTTTTGTTTAATTACTAGATGTCGTAAAGCAATGTTTATGATATTCATAGTTCTTTAAATTGTAACATGTTACTTTACCACCATGGTTCATTGACACGACAAAATTATTCAACTGCAATTTTGGGAAGTGTCTAGTCTGTCCTATTTAATCTTTGACTAACCTGTCTGTCATTGGTTGCATTTAAAAACGCTTATCCAATCAGGACGGCCGACGGCCGCCGATCAGTGTTACCATTTGTGGCAGATTTCTGCCATTTGGCAGATTTTAAATATTTCAAGAAAAATCTTATTAGTTTGATTTTTTAATGAAATAATATTTATAATTTATTTATTTTTTACCGAACTGGAAACTTCTTATTCTTTTTTACCTTTATTGATTTGGTTTCTAAACAACTTCTATCTCGTTTTAGATAACTGCAAACCGTTACAAACGATCAAAAGATAGTAACTGAATGTAATGTAGGTATTTAATTTATTCCGTAGCCACGAAGGAGATGGTATGAAGTCATATTTTTGGTATTTTTATCGTCAAGCTTGGTAGATTTTGACAGATTTTTTGGCAGGTGTGTGGTAGAACCGCCACTTTTGAGATGGTCACCCTGTTTGTGTTTACATGCGTTGTTGTACATTGTTTTGTTGAGAAAATGTCATCAAACGTGATAAAATGGTGATTGTTATGTAAAAAGCCGTCGTCAGTCAGTGTGTGTATGAGCAGTGCCTAATACGAGGTAATGGTTTAGTGTGAAGTTTGAAGCCTGTGTCGTGCGAAATCTCGCAAACTTACCAAAATCCAGTTTTATCCAGTGTTATTATAGCCAGTAAATAATGACAAAATCCATAGGAACCAGTAAAAATATCGTGTCAGGGGATGGGCGGCGTACCTACCTACCTACCGAAAGGTAAGTATTTCAAATTATCTCGTAGGTTATCGTTGTTTTTCTCTTTCCTAGATAGAAGCACGCGTGCGTGTGACCTTGACACGTACACAGACAGGGCTGTTGCAAATTTCTGAGAAAATATTAATTTTACTTTTCTATGGGAATTTCAAAAACGATGTAGGTATTCAACCGTTGCACACGTCAAAGTATTCCAGTGCTTGGTCTAAATACACGCTCTTTGTTTCCCTACATAACTTCATCAACACGTTGTATATAAGTAAAAAAATACAAAAAAATAACTAAAATTTATCCTCAAGACAAAACAAAATAATAATAATAATAAATAACAACAAAGAAATATACAAATAAAAAACAGGTATTTTTTACTTATAACTGAGTTATAAGGGTCATCAATCTACTGTTAAGATTTCTGTTACAGTTTTGAGAAGGAAACTAAACATTTTCCCTCATACTATAAAATAGTGGTTAAATTTTAATAATGCCTAAAATTTGCGCATTACGCATTGGTAAGAGATGGCAATAAAATAAAATAAAATAAAAATCATTTATTTCAGGCACGATTAGCATAAACTAGACCCATATCACAAGAATGTAGAATAAAAATACAAATAAAAAAAAAACAATGGTCACAATAAAATTATTGTAAAAAGTCAAAAGTCAAACCTACATAATTTTGTAAAAAATCACTGACACTGGCAGGACTCCCTATCAGTGTCCGTCATTTTCTATTTCTATCCATGTGGATAGAGATCCAGTGCCTGAAAATGGGGTTGGCCAGATAGTCAGACACAGCCCTCAGGATAGTGTTGTTGGAGCGACCTAACCGATCCCAGAATGCCGCTATGCGAGTTCTTATTATGGCGAAGAAATCAGGCACTCCCGCCTCGGAAAACATGCTCGACGCGCTGCAGTATCTTGGCAATCTCATAAGAGCCCGGTATGCATTATTATACTGGACCCTTATGGTATGGCAATAGTTTAAGCATAGTTTATCGTTTGACAGATTTTTTGTAGTAATTCCGTATGTATTTGTATAAGAATACAACAAACATCACCTTGCTGTGATTGCATTCTCATGTTGATACATAAACTAGGTACCTAGTTGGTTCTGGAATAAGGCCAGTTAATTATAACCTGCGCCCGCCCGTCTGGAATCTCTCGTCTAACTGACTCATGCGTTTATTTGTTAAACAATGATCTACCTCCGGGATCGTAAGGTTAATTTTCTTTTAATTTAGCTTTTTCAGGGCCAGGTAACGAGCCCTTGACTAACTTTAAACCGAGTTCAAAAACCGGCCAAGTGCGAGTCGGACTCGCGCACGAAGGGTTCCGTACCATTATCTATTAAAACGGCAAAAAAATCACTATTGTATGGAAGCACCCTTAAATGTTATTTTATTCTGTTTTTAAGTATAGCGGCAACAGAAATACATCATCTGTGAAAAGTTCAACTGTCTAACTATCACGGTTCATGTTATACAGCCTAGTGACAGACAGACAGACAGCCGGACGGACCACGGAGTCTTAGTAATAGGGTCCCGTTTTATCCTTTGGGTACGGAACCCTAAAAACCAACAAAAAGTCATTGTTTATTTACGAATTTCGTTTCGGTTTGTGAAGCTATTTCCGTTAATTTTGTTTATGGTTTTTTTTTCTGTTCAATGCATCTATTTCTGATGTACACGCATAAGCAAGGTAAATGTTGATAATACCATATAGGGTGTGTGTGATCCATTCCATTGAAGCCATGTTTACCCAAGAAACCAAGCCCCTCGATTCTTTCAGTTTACCACTCCTTTATGTAGGTTAGTTGTCTCATCATCATCGCGAAGTGGAACTCTTTCAGCCTTACTAATAAACCAGGTATAAAGTTTTACGCTAGCGTAACGTTCGAATAGGCCAAAACGCTACTAATAAATATGTCATAACCTCGTTGTAAGATATACTCATGTTATACTCGGTATAAATCATCTGTCAAATTTAAACTGACCCCATACCTAGTATATCCTCGGCGTAACCATAGTACCTATCAACAAGCTATGGCATTTCTCTATGCATGGCATCAATCACAACAAAAACTAGAGGCAGGAGGCTTATTGTATTTGTTTTCGCGTACCTAATGGCTATATTAAACTCAATAGGAATTTGAACAAAAGAGGAAAGATTTGTATTTTTGTTGTTTTGTATGTAACGAATAGGCTCAAAAACTACTGGTCCGATTTCAACAATTCTTTCACCATAAGAATGCTACATTATCCCTGAGTAACATAAGCTATATTTATTACTAGAAAAAATTAGGGATCCCTTCTAAAACTTCAATAATGTAACCCAAGGTGTAAAAAATTGGCCATAAAATATCTTTCATCGCATGCGCTGCGAAAACTATTGACGATAGAACACAAAGATGTTCTACAGTAATAAAGAACACATTAATATCTACAAAAAACTCAGCGGTACCATATATCTAACTACCGTAGTTATGTTACTATAACTTCTTTTTTACATTTTAAAAGTTGATAGAAATGCCGACCAAATTTTATTTTATTCATTAAATTTTATTTGATTTTATTCCTAATATTGTTTTAGTATGTTCTTATTAATTTTATTAATTGATTATATACTTATTTTAGTTTATATGTTTTTTATTATAATTAAGTGAGATTTATTGTAAATATCCTGCTACACTATCGTATTAGGAACTGTAAAGATAGGGTAGTGTTATTGAGTAAATAAATAAATAAATGTTTTTATTAGTAGAGTACACCTACACACGGATACAAATCAACATACACAAAACAAATGAAAGGGAGCAATGTATAGCTTGATGCGTATCCGTGTGAACAACGTAGGGCGCTGTTAATTGTGTTTATTTTTGTTTATAAGGCTGTGTTTTTGTATAAGCCTAGTATAATATAATTCATATTACAAAGAATGTTCATTCATTAATTCATTCATTCATTCACCTTTTCTAAGAACAAAACTAAAGAGCTGTTTCATCATTAATGGAGCCGGGCTCGGGTCTGCGTACAGTATATGTATTATTATCGCTTAGCAATAGGTATAGTAACGTTCTAAGTGCTTATTCGCTTTATTTTTACTTAGTTTTCTTGCTCATCAAGATTTTCTTGGTCAACAATGCAATCCTTGAGCAACACCACATCCATGCACTAAAAAATATGGCGGACTGACATGCGTGAATGTCATTTTGACAACTGTTAGTTGAATAAGTCTAACTTGAGAGTGAAAGTTATCACCGTCAAAAAAAGCTACAAAACGGTAAAAAAATTCAAAAATGCAATGCGTCATATCAAACGTCATGTCAAACGTCAATTATAGACTGTCATGGCGGCTCTAGAAGTGTGCACTCAATGCGAACAGATCAACATTTAGTGATGACAATTTTATTAGCCTACATATTAATGAAATTGCATTTGAATGGTAATCTTCATTTTTTTTCAAATTTTTCTATGTGGGGTACATAGACCAGACCCAGAATAAAATATGTTCTTTGTCTATAGCTAGCTAGTTAGTATAATTATACATTTAGCTACGTGGTACAATTACCTACTCGATACGTATTTAAATTCACACATCCGCTTTGTCGTGTCTGGGTATGTGGTTATTAATCATAGTTCGAAGAATTTGTGTTGTGAAATTGGAGACCAAGACGCCCCCTACAACGCCCCTGGAGGCAGATGTTTTGCGTCTAATTTCTGTACCACTGTGTACTAATAAACCTTATGGCTTTATGCACATAATTGTAATAATATCTGATAGTAGTATCCATGATTTATCTTGTTAAATGAAACATTTATGAGGAGGCTGACGCTCGCCAAAAACTTCTCGACTGTACATTTTTTTTTATTATGTAAGATTACTGATGATCTGAGATGAAATGAAATAAGATTTATTAATATCAGTAACAAACATATAAAATAATATGTATAATATGTATCCTTTTAAATTGGGTTTATTTAAAAAAAAATCGTTATTTCCTGGTTGGACAACATTGCGATGAGAGCACTGGTGGTAGCGGCCCCGCCTTCCGATCCTAAGGTCGTGGTTTCGAAACCAGTCGTGCACCAATGAGTTTTTCTATTCAAAAATGTATGAGCACAGTGCCAACTCAAACGGTAAAGGAAAACATCGTGAGGAAACCGGCATGTTGTACCTTAAAAGTTCTATAACATGTGTCAAGTGCTCGAAAGGAGCCTCTTGAGGCGCACTTAAAATCCTTTCACCGCACTGTTTCGAAAGAAACTAGGGACACGACAAGAGAGAGACCTTTAATGTTCAGTATTTAGAGAATCGAGAAACAATACTACGAATTAATTCAATGCTAAATATTGAATCAATTGAACAATTGCCGACAACACGATTGATGCCGATTTGTATTGTAAAACTTACAATATTCATTTAATGAACTTTGATTAGATACCTTAAACTTTTCACGCGACTTCTGCTGTTTTTTTTTTTACAATTATTTGATGGAACAAGCAGATGGCCCACCGTATGTTAAGTGGTAACCATCACTTATAAAAAAGCGTTGTCTCGTAAGTCGTGCATGATAAGAACGTGTGCTCTACTATGCACTGCCCTGCGTCCATCAACTTGAGGCATACAGATGTTAAGCCTCATGCGCCTGTACTTACACCGACAACTACACTATTCAAACCGAAACACAGCGTTGCTGCTTGGCGGCAGAAAAAGGCGTGGTGGTAGTACTTCCCCGGACGAGCCCTTCACAAAGAGCTCTACTCAAGCTCTCAAGCCTTAAACTTTTCATGCGGCTTCTGCTGCTTAAAAGAAGTGAGCGTAATTTTTTTGTGGGACCAATTCTTTTCAAGGTGAAATGTTCTTCTTGCCCCCATTTATGGGACACTCGGCCTAGGACAAGGTTATGAATGGTTTTATAAAAAAGGCCTGACGTTACGAAAAACAAAATCCAAAACTAATTATCGAATCTCCATACAAAAAAGGCCTGAAGTTACGAAAAACTAAAAATAAAACTCAGACTTGTGGTACATGTACCTTCTCAAATACATATTTTACGTATCACGTGTCAACTGTACCTATTCTGAATACCAAACAATGACTATTTCCAGATCTTTGGTTCGATTCAAATTGACTGAAGTTGTTGATAAAACAAAGCGGGTAGCGAATCATTGGGTTTAGGAATAGGTAGGTACTACACGAGTTAAATTACTAAAGAGAAGGTTCTTCTTTCTTCTCTCTTCTTCTCTC
The DNA here is from genome assembly GCA_932294275.1 of Chloroclysta siterata. Classification (NCBI taxonomy): domain Eukaryota; kingdom Metazoa; phylum Arthropoda; class Insecta; order Lepidoptera; family Geometridae; genus Chloroclysta; species Chloroclysta siterata. The sequence continues at coordinate 10,363,898 of OW028607.1, read as the reverse complement.
AATTTATGGCTCCTGTCCGTCATTCGACAGACAATCTCGCCAGTGTCAAGTGATTTGTATTGAATACTTTTATAGTCAAGTCGGCCGTCATTTGTTTTGAAGAAAATGGTGGCGGTTTTCTTCAAAACATTGGAAACATTTTCGGTCAAATCAGGATATCACATAATACACTTTCATTCCAAATGTTTACACTTTGTGCTAAGACCTCAAGTAATGTTGGTTAAAATACTACCGAAATTACACAACACAACTCAAAATAACACTAGAAAAACAAATAAAATGAAAAAGCTATGTTGCTTCCCAAAATGTCAGAAAATGAATCAAAGAGAAGGTTAAACTTGCGTCTGCGATGTAGCATCTTCTTCTTATTCTTTTATTTGAAGCTGTTCAAAAGGGGTTGCCAATTTCAAAGTGTTACAAAAATGTCATTTTCATCCAAACACGTTTTCCTACTTAAAAGTTAGCATTCTACTACTAGTTTTTTTCAAGGTCAAAGTCAAAAGGTATTTATTCAAAAAAATCACAAGGATCACTTTGAAACATCTTAAAGCTAGGTGACTCTAGGTGCCAGTTCCACGCGACCAAAGCCTAGAAGAACAGGCAACAAACTTACGGCTTGGTTCCTACCGTTCTTTTGTATGATCCTTTTACAATGTAATATAATATATTATTGAAGTTAAGTGAGGCGTAGGCATACAGAAAAAGGTAAACATAATCAGTTTTACTAGAGCTTAATCGCCTCCGTACCCAGGTCGGCCGTTGTAGGAAAAACCTGGCTAATGGGGAATCATTGACCCAACCAGAGCATCATGCGATTGCGGAGCCCCCATACAGGACATGCCACACCTGCTTTCTTGTCCGCTGTGCACGACCACCTGCACTTGGACGTAAGCGAGGACTTAAGCGAGGCAACGGATGAGGCTATTGAGGTGGCAGCATATTGGTCTAGAAAAGTTTGAGTGTGTCTTGACATGAAAAGAAGAAGAAGACTACTAGTTTTCGTATTTATGCAAACTTTTAGGTAGGAAATTTGAAGTTGTCATCGCCTTAAGTGTGAGTCGGTTCCATTCAGTCATATTATCATGGACAATATTTTTTTTTAATTTTATTCACTTCGGTTTGTTTTAGCTCGATACGAACAATTATTGTTTGAAATAGTTATTTTAGCTCTTGTTATTTGATTTGTAATCTTGAGGGAATTCGTAAAGATCTTAACATGTATATGTTGTAATGAAGATTACAGTGTTAGTTTCATTTTGGCGGAGAGTTTAGGTGGCATTTCATGAATGAAAGACTTCGAAATTTCAAAAATCTTATATCAAAAGGTATTCGCCATGACCTGTAGAATACCCAGCTTCCGGGGTTATAGGGGTATTATGTTACACGTTATAGGGGTATTATATAATTTGGGGTTAAAGGGGTATTATATATACACTAGATAATGTCTGTGTTCCTTGCATTTTGCGAAAAGGATTTATAATTTAATTTTTTAATTTCCTTTTATATGTATATCATTTTTGCTGTGTTTTCTCAATTTTATCTCAATGTTCTTTTTCATAATTTTTATTTTATTTTTAATGCAATTCAATTCATTTTATATTAGATTTAATTAGTGTAATTGGTAATTAATGTACCGTTCTAATTAAATTAAAATAAATAAATAAATATAATTTGAAAATCCATGATAGCTCAGAGAGTATACCTACATCTATGTTCATAACAATTGAATACTGTCAAAGCTGGTGCCCGCGACTTCGTCTGCGCAGGATTAGTCACTATATCTTTATAAATTGTAGCCAATGTGTTTTTCTGATGTATAAGCTATATTATTGTAAAGTTTCATTAAAATCCATTCAGTAGTTTTTACATGAAAGAGTAACAAACAGCCATCCATACTTACAAACTTTCGCGTTTATGATATTAGTAGGTTATATAATATAATAACACAAAAAAAATATTTTAGATTTTACAATGCAACAGCTTAATAATGTCAACATAATTATCATAATTTATGAGTTAGGTTTTTCGCATTTTCGCATCAGGCTTTTATTGTATGTAGATTCGATAAGCGCCTCATCGGGCGAGCTGAGAACTCACGAGTTTCAAAATTCAAATTCAAATGTTTATTCGGTAAATTAATCTATGTTTACAGTTTATGGGTTTGAGATCACCTTTTAAGTATATATGTATATATACCTGTGTTAGGAGATCCCGGTCTTCTGTGACAATTAGTTTCAATACGAAAAAGGCCTGACGAAAAAACAAAACACAGCCCCAAATCCGAGTTTAATTTTTGTATTTCGTTACACATGTTTGGCACTGCCTTTGGATTTTGTGAGGTTTCGTTCCTTTTGGGAACGGAAAGTTTTGTAATTTGTAATACGGATAAAGGAAAACGTGAAAAAAATTTGTTTCCTTAACCGAAATAACTCTTATTTTTTCGTTTGATCGTTACATAATCATTTTGTAATGTGACTGTATCTTTAAAAAAAATAGGTAAATATTCCTTCGGGTCGAGCGCCGCACGCGTGATAGGACTGTCCACGTTAGAGTACACGTGGGTAAACGCAAGCAATGTCTGCATTATCTGTGCTAATGCATTTATATACGATAATAAATGCGAACGCGGGGACGGACTCGTGTTGATGTAGGTTTTGGGGGTAAGGAAAATGAAGTAAGCAAGATTTACTTATGATAAAATGAATATTCTAACGGCTAGGTAATTTCTGGCAGATCCGCTTAAGGCGAAGACAAGAGCTAATGACTGACTAATGACTCTCGCTCGCACGTTTCGATATGTTGAAAGATATAAAATCACTAAACTCATTTTCGACAAATCGCAATCAACCATTTTGTGAGCAATAACATTGCACACAGTTTAGTTAAAAAATTCATTTTGATCGATACAAGTTTTTATATTTAAATGTTTGCTTATGTACGAAAACTAGTAAAGCAAACTTTTGAGTAGGAAAACATGTATTGATCAAATTGTAATTTTTACTAAACTGTGTGCGAGAGTCACATTAGCTCTTGTCTTCGCCTTAAGTCTATTGATCATGGCACCTAGATTCACATAGCTTTAAGATTGTTTCAAAGATATATTTGTGTTTGAATAAATCATGCACCTTTTAAGTTTGACCTCAAGTTGGACTGTGGGCAGTGCATAGTAGGGTACGTTCATATCGTGCCTAACTTGCGAGCTTTATCACCTCTTAATCACCAGGTAGTTAATAACGAAACAGGCAAATCAAAGATCGGTAATAAACAGATAAATTTAAAAGTAAACAATAATGTTTTTACAAAAAATATTGAAGTCGCCAACGCGTTTGATAGTTTTTTCTCCAGTATACCTAAACTTGTGACTTCATCCCTAAATTCCTCAGCTGCTGAAGCGACAACACTATTAGAGTCTAGCGTTAAAAAATGTAATGATATCTTCAGTTTTAAATATATTAATGCTGATAATATTGTGAAAACTTTTAAATCCTTAAATATTAAAAATACTGAAGATCTATGGGGAATGTCCACAAAAGTTTTAAGCGCTATTATAACTGATATTGCACCATGTCTAGCATACATTTTTAATAGATGTGTAGATGAGGGCGTTTTCCCTGATTTAATGAAACACAGTAAACTCATTCCCCTGTACAAGTCTGGAAATGAACAAGATCCTGCGAACTACAGGCCTATTTCGGTACTGCCTTCGTTAAGTAAAATTTTTGAAAAAATTGTTCTTACTCAGTTATTATCACATTTTAACGTCAACGGCATACTTCATAGTCATCAATTTGGATTTACTAAAGGTCGATCAACGACAGATGCCGGTTCGACGCTCCTGAAGCACATTTATGATGCTTGGGAACACTCACAAGATGCGATTGGGGTATTCTGCGATCTGTCCAAAGCTTTTGACTGTGTAAGTCATGCCACCTTAATATCTAAACTTAAACATTACGGCATCATAAACCAGGCAATTGGTCTTATACAGTCATATTTAACCAATAGAGTGCAAAAAGTTGATGTTGGCGGTGAGAGGTCGTCTGGGTCGGTCATTGATATAGGGGTACCTCAAGGTTCCATATTGGGTCCCTTTTTATTTCTAGTATATGTAAATGACCTTCCACCTTTTGTAAAGGATTTATGTGAAATAGTTCTATTTGCTGACGATACCTCTTTAATATTTAAAGTCGACAGATTGAAGACTAACTTCGATGACGTTAATGCATCTCTGTCGCAAGTACTTAACTGGTTTACTGTTAATAATCTTTTGCTCAATGCCGGGAAAACGAAATGCATTAAATTTACTTTGCCAAATGTGGTTCAGCATCCAACCAATATTGAATTAAATGGAGAATCACTTACCCTTGTCAATTCTACTATTTTTTTAGGACTTAATATTGATGCAAAATTGCAGTGGGGTCCACATATCAAATCACTTGCTGGTAGACTGAGTTCGGCTGCATACGCAGTTCGCACAATAAGATGGCTTACAGATGAAGCTACAGCTAGGCTAGTATATTTTAGCTACTTTCATAGTGTAATGTCTTATGGTATATTGCTCTGGGGGAAAGCTGCTGATATACAAAGTATATTTGTACTTCAAAAACGGGCGATACGTGCCATTTATAAAATGAAACCACGCGAATCATTGAGGGAGCGATTTAAAGAAATTAATATTCTCACAGTAACTTCACAGTATATTTATGAAAATCTATTATACACTCATAAACACATAGATAGCTTTAAGAAAAAGAGTGATGCACATAACGTTAACACTAGAAATAAAAACAAATTATGTATTCCTAAATTTCGACTCCAAAAGGTAAATGGCTCGTTTATGGGGAACGGTATACGCTTCTATAATAAACTTCCAGAAAGTGCCACTGGGCTTCCTATTAGAAAATTTAAAGCATACATTAAGAATAATCTAATAAGTAAAGCTTATTATACTTTAGATAGCTATATTGATGATAAAAGTGCGTGGCCCGATGTCCCGGTCGCTCTGCCCATCGGCAGCTAACATGTCTGCAATGTCTGTACTGTACCTACTATTGTGTGTTTTATTTTTCTCTGATTTAATAGATTGTATTTAATTTTATGCATTAGGTATTATTAGTTTGAAGCGTAGCTGTCTTATAAATTTGATTATGTTTAACTTTTTCTGTATGCCTACGCCTCACTTAACTTCAATAATATATTATATTACATTGTAAAAGGATCATACAAAAGAACGGTAGGAACCAAGCCGTAAGTTTGTTGCCTGTTCTTCTAGGCTTTGGTCGCGTGGAACTGGCACCTAGAGTCACCTAGCTTTAAGACGTTTCAAAGTGATCCTTGTGATTTTATTGAATAAATACCTATTGACTTTGACTTTGACTTTGACTTTCTTCAAATTAGACGGGCCATCTCCTTGTTCTATCAGCAATTTGTACAAAAAAACTATACCGTTGATGGACGTAAGCGGTTCCGTGATCATACACTATGAAATGTCGGCTTTATGCCATGGTCGAAATGCAACCAATAAATGACATACTTCAAAAATGCGAGGGACGAATTAATACCATTATAAGGTAGTCGCTTGACTTAAACCTCCGTTATATTCATTAATAGCTATCAATCAGCTGCACATGTAGGGTACTTCTTGTCGTGTCACTAGTTCTTTCGAAATAGTGTGGTGAAAGGATTCTAAGTGCGCCTCAAGGAGGCTCCTTTCAAGCTGTTTATGTTCTGCAACAGGCACTGTGCACATAAATTATTGAACAGGAAAACTGACTCACCAAAAATGTAATATAAATAATATCACGAATAAAAAAAGTATTTCAAGCGTTTCAAGAGCTGACGAATATAAAAATTTGATAAACCAGAAGTAAAAATGTATACATAGGAACATTAAAAAAACGTGCCAAAATGAGACCTCCTTTTTTGGTAGTTGGCAACAGAAAAGGAACGTTAAGACAAGACGTCAGGTGCCCGGACATAGCCCTTTTGATGATTTTCCGGGTATCTTTGACCAAAATTTTCCTTTACTACCTCAGTCTTCCGCCTTGTATTGTATCCTTATAGGTTTGTTTTTTTGTTATAGAAAGCATGGGTTAAATTCCGCTTGAAAATTCGCTTTTTTAAGGAGCTGTGCAAATTAAAGCGATCTGCGTTCGTAGTGGTGTGTTATTTTAGGTTATGTTGTGTTGTTTTTATTTGAGGTCTTAACATACATTATGTATAGAAGTTTTCGGGTGGAGTCAGTAAACAAAATTAAATATAAAAATTATAATTTTTTTATCTTTTAATCTTTATCATCATCATCATCATCAGCCCAAGAAGTCCACTGCTGGACATAGGCCTCCCCTATACATTTCCAGGAAGAACGATTCCGAGCCCTCTCCATCCACCGACTTCCCGCGGTCCTTACAATTTCGTCAGTCCATCGGGTAGGAGGGACTCCCACGCTCCGTTTTTCGGATCGTGGTCACCATTCTAAAACCTTTATTCCCCAGCGGTTATCAGTCCTTCGAGCCTGATTACCCTGCCCATTGCCACTAATTTAATCTTATACTACATATTAATTACTATACTATACTTATACATATTAATTACTATACTATATACTTATACTTTAATGTTTTTATATTTCTTGCTGATGGAAATCCAGACATCATGGCATCCAGCTGGCATCACCATCATCACAAAGCATTGCTTCGTAAGTCACGCACGATATGAACGTGTCCTACGATGCACTGCCCTGCGTCCATCAACTTCAGGCACACAGATGTTAAGCCTCATGTGCTTGTAATTATACCAGCAACCACACTCTTCAAACCGAAACACAGCAACGCTGCTTGGCGGCAGAAAAAGTCGTGGTGGTAGTACTTCCACGGACGAGCCCTTAGGTCTCACAAACAGCTTTACAATCTTACTATATTAGTGTTGCTGATTTATTCAAACACTTTGTGTTAAATAAAATGTATTTTTTTTTCCAATTTTTGATTAATATCAAAGGTTACCCCACAAACACGTCCTTAGTCCATTCCCACATAGTTACAATCCTAATAGCACATTCTTTCTTAACATAAAAATGTTATACATGTAAAGATTATCTTCCGTGGTCCAGACAGAGTTATAAAAATAATTAGGTATGGTATTTTATAAAGGCGAGCAATAAAAAAGGTGTTTACACTTGTTTTACAATAGCGATATCAATGACGGGAATTTTTATCACATCTATTCGCAAAGAGCTAGTGTCTTCTTCGTAAATGGGGAGCAAAAAAGTATTCTGCTCCCTAGGGAGGAAAAGTGAGTGAAACAATGATTTCAATGAAAAATTACATTTCCGAAAATGACGGGATTATATCAGCGGAAACATAAATAATATTTATTAGTTATGATTACTGATAGTTATGATAGTAGAGATCGGATATTCGGATGCATATTTACCTAAAGTTGAGATGTTTGCTATTATGGAAAGAACTTTTTATAGAAAAATCCCGAGGTCTCGGGAAATTGAAATTTTGCTTTTGTCTAAAAATCCCGGGATCCCGGGAAATTCATTTTGAGTGACACGAATGACAATAATTGTAATTCAGGCCAATTATTGCCCTGTTACAATGTAATATGCCCCTCGGGGCCCCGAATTTTAATTTTAATTAAAGTATCTTAAGAACGGCTTCTTAAGATACTTTTATTAAAATTAAAATCCTTCCATAATTTGTGAGACAAAAATTAACTTTAGGTAAATATGCATCCGATTATCCGATCTCTAGTTATGATTTTAGTTTGGTTTTAATTAATGGGTTTATTTTATTGCACAATTTAGTTTGTTGTATAGATTTTGTTAATGTTTTTCCGTAAAGGCACAAGTATTGTTTTAAACAAAGTTATCAAATAGGTATGTAAGTAGTTATGAAACCCGTGTCGCATACGTTGCTGCGCCACATACTTTCAGCGTCACTGAAAACCAGCGCCATCTACTAGGCTCATATGGCAAATGCTGTGTGGATGCCTTTTTTACGACACTATATTTATAATGTTTTTTAATATGTCTTCTTGTGTACCTTTGTTTTTTTATTTTATCATTGTATTTTGTGTCGTAAAATAAATATTTTGTATTCCATTCTAATAATGTTAATATAAAATTTTCACTATTAGCTCAATTAATAACTATGCTAAAGTGAGTCTGGCTTTTCACGAAAACCACAAAGTAGAATAATGAAATGTCTGTGGAATAGCAATGTGAAAAGTGATTTAGCACGTTGATTCTGAATACTGACATCATTAGCGAGATATTTTGTGACGGTCAAATTTGCTCACACATTTTTTATTTTCTCATATTTTCCGCAATCGTTTTCGGGAAATCGTGTTTTGGCAAGTCTACGTGGACGAAGTTGAGAGTTTATTGGATTAGATTTTAAAATTCTTTAATGCACCAAAAGAAGTAGATAAGCGAACTTAATGCTTGGAATTGCTTGGAATGCTATCTACATGGTAACTTAGTTTAATTAACGAAATAAATCATCCAGACTTTTTAAAATTAGATAGATTTTACTTTTTAAAATTGAATTTGAAATAAAATGAATTTTGATTTGATTTGACTAAACTGACGATTCGTTTCCTGGCATTTTGGGAAGCAACATAGCTTTTTCATTTTAATTGTTTTTCTTGTGTTATTTTGAATAGTGTTGTGTAATTTCGGTGGTATTTTGACCAACATTACTTGAGGTCTTAGCACAAAGTGTAAGCATTTGGAATGAAAGTGTAATAAGTGATATCCTGATTTGACTGAAAATGTTTCGAATGTTTTGAAGAAAACCGCCACCATTTTCTTCAAAACAAATGACAGCCGACTTGACTATGGACTGACTTGACAAAAAAGTATTCATTCAATACAAATCACTTGACACTGGCAAGATTGTCTGTCGAATGACAGACAGGAGCCATTAATGGAGAGAAGAAGAAGACTAAACTGACAATTAAAAACTATTTCTATTTGTACGATCTCTCCCTAGATAGGTATTTCCTCAGATATTTTATAATATCAAGTACTTACCCAAGGATATGAGGGTCTAAGAGACGTCAGAGGTATTTACGATTATTTCATTTGGCACATACCCACATTTAGCAGAAGTTGGTTTTCAATACGTGACAGGTTGCAAGCCCATCGCCGCTGTTAGAATACTAACTATTTACTTCGACTGGTTTCCTCACGATGTTATCGAATGAGAAACATACATTGATGCACAACCAGATTCGAACCCACGATTTTTTTTTGGACTTAATTTATCAATATATTTGTTACTTACCGTATAGACAGGGTGTTAAAATACTAGTACCTAACTTCAGGGGGCTAAAGTACCCATCAATATGAATAACTTTTTCTAAGGAACCAACACTGTAAACGCGAAAAAAAAACAGCTGTTTCATACAAAAGTTCAACACCTGGCTAAAATGTATGAAACAGCTGTTATTTTTTCGCGTTTACAGTGTTGGTTCCTAAGAAAAAGTTATTTATATTGATGGGTACTTTAGCCCCCTGAATTTTTAAACACAAGTATTGGAGCACCTTGTAGGTATATACCTACATTTAAAGTTGAAATGGTAAGGATAGACAAACAAGTTCACTGGAGACACGTGTAACATTATGATGTCCCACGCAGGGACCGAAAATGTCAATTTATCAGATCGGCAATTATGGTTGCTGGGTTAGAAAAAACTTGTAGGTATAATATCTCAGTCCAATGTTCACCAACACGTTTAACCACCGATTAAGGCGAAGACAAGAGCTAATGTGACTCTCGCTCGCACGTTTCGACATATTGAAAGATATAAAATCACTGAACTCATTTTCGAAAAATCGCAATCAACCATTTTGTGTGCAATCACATTGCACACATTTTAGTAAAAATTTCATTTTGATCGATACATGTTTTCCTGCTCAAAAGTTTGCTTTACTATTTTGGTAGGGCAATCAACACTTTTGAGTAGGAAAACATATATCGATCAAAATGTTTTTTTTACTAAATTGTGTGCAATGTGATTGCACACAAAATGGTTGATTGCGATTTTTCGAAAATGAGTTTAGTGATTTTATATCTTTCAACATGTCGAAACGTGCGAGCGAGAGTCACATTAGCTCTTATCTTCGTTAATGATCATTTGGACAATAAGCAGTCGAACGATGACTAGCCGCTAAATACCAACATAAACATCCATGGTTAAAATAACCGCTGTTTGTAAACGTCAGGCTCAATCAACAAGTTGAAATCATTGAACAAGTGATTGATGTACATTAATTAAAAACAATTGGCTTGTAGAGCCGAACGCGTGCGCTAGCACATGTCTGTATTGTATGCACGTGCTGGGTCTACTTCTAAATACCATAAACAAATATTGGAGCACATATCACAGAGCGAAGAATGGAATTCCTTACCGGCGTCCGTTTTTCCGAATGCCTATAATTTGGATGTTTTCAAGAGAAGAATGAATAGGTATTTTCTAGGTAAACGTGCAACATCGTCGACCGCATCTTCAATTAACATCAGGTGAGACTGCGGCCAAACTTTTTGATCGAGTGAGCGAAGCGAACGAAGATCTTAGTTTCAACTTGGGCGATTTGGCATTTTATGTATGTATGTATGTATGTATATATGTATGTTTGTCTGGCGATAACTTTAGAACCGCTGATCCGATCTGCTTGAAATTTGGTATGGCGATAGCTTGTACTTGAGAAATTTACTGGTAAGTATATGAGTAAAATCAGATGAAGGGTTTTTGAGATATGGGGTTTTTTAAGGGGGCAAAAATAAAAAAAGTTACATAAAAAAATCAAGTTACATGTCATATGAAAGAGCTTCGTTTGGACATTCCAAAACAATTTTTACTTTTTTTTTGGGACGCTCGGTTTTTGAGATAAAACAAAACAAGTTAAATTAAGATAACCAGCGATCCAAGAGCTCCCATCTCTAAGAGTTTCATTGAAAGCAAGGTTTTTCTACTGGTCGGCCAGTTCCTTTGCTTCTTCTTAATTTTTTTTCTTGAAATAAATTAAGGAGGTACTCAGTTCTCATAAAATGGTGACGACGACCAGGTCTGATGATGGAGACAGGGTCTGTTCAACGGAACTCTTCAATAAATAGGCCAATAGAGTTGAAACTTGGTTACCATACCAAGTTAGTAGGCGGTAGTCAGAAAAAAAGTCTAAAGATAATGTTTGGACTTGCCTCTGACTACTACCTGCTCAAAGTTTTGATGCGTTCGTCGGGTCGCATCACGAGATCTCAGTTCGGGGCGAACTACTAGTTATCTATAAGTTGTAAAAAAAAGGTAAATGTATTTTTATTATTTATGCTACTTACTGATGGCTCAAGCAGATGGCCAACCTCAGGGTAAGAGTTGGCCTTCACCTATACACCTTATACAAAGCATTGTCTCGCACTTGAGAGCAGTGGTGGTCTAGTGGTAGCGGTCCCGGTTTTCGATCCTAAGGTCGTGGGTTCGAAACAGATGAGTTTTTCTGTTCAAAAATGTATGTGCACAATGCCAGTACTCTCAAACGGTGAAGAAAAACATCGTAAGAAAATCGGCATGTCGTAGAACCTAAAAAGTTCTATAACATGTGTCAAGTGCTCGAAAGGAGCCTCTTGAGGCGCACTTAAAATCCTTTCACCACACTGTTTCGAAAGAAAGTAGTGACACGACAAGAGGCGAGATGGTCTCGCAAGTCAAGCACGATCGTAACGTACCTTATGATGCACTGCCCTGCGTTCATGAACTTGAGGCATGAAGATGTAAAGCCTCGTATGCCAGTACTTTCACCGGCAACCACACTCTTCAATCCGAAACACAGCAACGCTGCTTGGCGGCAGAAAAAGGCATGGTGGTAGTACTTCCCCAGTCGAGCCACACACAAAGAGCTCTACTAGCCCCAAACTAGGCAAAGTATTACAGAATCAGATAGCTCATAAAATACTCCCTGATTAAGAAATTTCAAAAACTAGAAAAAACGAGGGCGATTTATGTATTTTTACTGAAGAACTTACCATCCCGTAATTAACATACCAATTGGAAAATAGTATTCTTCTTTTAGGGTTCCGTACTATAAGGGTAAAACGGGACCCTATTACTAAGACTGCGCTGTCCGTCCGTCTGTCTGTCTGTCCGCCTGTCACCAGACATGTATCTCATGCACCGTGATAGTTAGACAGTTGAAATTTTCACAGATGATGTATTTCTGTTGTCGCTATAACAACAAATACTAAAAAACAGAATAAAATCAATATTTAAGGGGGCTCCCATACAACAAACGTGATTTTTTGCCGTTTTTATAGATAACAAGCTGGTGTCCGCGACTTCGTCTGCGCAGGATTAGTCACACAATATCTTTATAAATTGTAGCCTATGTGTTATTCTGATATATAAGCTATATTATTGTAAAGTTTCATTAAAACCCATTCAGTAGTTTTTAAGTGAAAGAGTAACAAACATCCATCCATCCATCTTTACAAACTTTCGCGTTTATAATATTAATAGAATGTTATGGAACCCTTCGTGTGCGAGTCCGACTCGCACTTGGCCGGTTTTTTGTAAATTATTTACCAGTCCTCGGCCACAAACAAAAGAGATGAAAACGCGAACAAAAATAGCTATGTGAAGAGCCACCATTAAATATTACACCCTCAAGAATTAACACTTAAAACCCCATGTGTAACAATATACTACTATTTTTATTGCATCGATTTATTTACCACATGTCGGCCATGATGGGTTACAAAACCCGAGTGCCGGCGCCAATCGGCGGGAAATTTCATATACGCATTATGTAGTACATACTATGGATTGGATAACTAGCGGTTACCCGCGACTTTGTCCGCTTGGCAGTATGTACATACTACGCATTGGATAACTAGCGGTTACCTGCGACTTCGTCTGCTTCGGCTTTGTTTTCTGGGCGACTATAATCAAAAGTTGATAATGAATATTGTTACAAAATTGTTTTATGAATGAAAACTAGCCTATTTATGTTTTACGAGTATGTAGAACTACCTATATTTTTGGGAAATAAAAGTTGAATTGAAAAACTAATGGGATTAAGCCAATTATGAGTATAAGAATAAGATAATAAGTGTTAATAAACAATATGAAAATTCTGAACAACTTATCAACTTATGATGCTGAGTGTACCTAAACCGGAACCCTTTAGTTTAGTCCTTATAATGCAATTTTGCGAGTATTGATAGCACTTCGATTTTTAGAAGGTTGTAATTATAAATAAAAAAATATGTGCACAATGCCAGTAGCTACTTTTTACAGTGTCTCAAACAGCGAGCGTAAAACATCGTTTAAGGGGCTGACAACCATCAAGCAACTTCTCGCTCGCACGTTTCGACATGTTGAAAGATATAAAATCACTAAACACATTTTCGAAAAATCGCAATCAACCATTTTGTGTGCAATCACATTGCACACAGTTTAGTAGAAATTTCATTTTGATCGATACAAGTTTTCCTACTTAAAAGTTAGCTTATGTACGAAAACTAGTAAAACAAACTTTTGAGTAGGAAAATTATGTATCGATCAAAATGAAATTTTTACTAAACTGTGTAGAATGTGATTGCACTCAAAATGGTTGATTGCAATTTTTCGAAAATGAGTTCAGTGATTTTATATCTTTCAACATGTCGAAACGTGCGAGCGAGAGTCACATTAGCTCTTGTCTTCGCCTTAAGAGTAGTACTACCACCGTCCGGGGAAGTACTGCCACCACGCCTTTTTCTGCCGCCAAGCAGCGTTGCTGTGTTTCGGTTTGGAGAGTGTGGTTGCCGGTGTAATTACAGGCACATGAGGCTTAGCATCTGTATGCCTCAAGTTGATGGACGCAGGGCAGTGCATCGTAGGGCACGTTCCTATCGTGCGTGACTTACGAGGCAATGCTTTGTTATAGGTGATGGTTACCACTTAACATCAGGTGGGCCATCTGCTTGTTCCATCAGCTAGTTGTATAAAAAAAAATAGGGTCAAAAAAAATAATTTCAGTCAGAATCGTTGCAGTTATATATAAATACAGTAGATTAGATACTTAAATATCAGTCCGCTCGAGTCATCGGGCACGTGTTTCGAATCCGAAGAGTAATAAATAAATGAATGAGAGATATTATTATAGAGAACTGGTGGTCTAGGTTGGGGCCCCGCCTTTCTATCCTGAGCTCGTGGGTTCAAAACCGGTTGGGCACCAATGCGTTCATCTGTTCAAAAAATTATGTGCACAATGCCAGTGAAGGAAAACATCGTGAGGAAACCGACTTGTCGTAGAACCTAAAAGTTCTAAAACATGTGTCAAGTGCTCGAAAGGAGCCCTTTGAAGCGCAATTAAAATCTTTTGACAGCCTTCACAGCTCAGTTGGTAGTAGCTCTGCCTTCTGCGCCGTAGGCCGTGGGTTCGATCCCCACCGAGAACAAACATTTGTGCGATGAACATAGATGTTTGTTCTCTGTCTGGGTGTTATATAATATTTTAAGTATGTATTTACAAAAAAAAAGTATATAAGTAGTATATCAGCTATCTGGTTCCCATATCACAAGCTTTGGCTTAGTTTGGGGCGAGATAGTGCTGTGTGGAATGTCCACCAATATTTATTTATTTTGATTTTTTCACCGCATTGTTTCGAAAGAAAGTAGTTCAATAAGAATGGTTGACGATGAAATTACAGGCACATGAGGCTTAAAATCTGTCTGCCTCAAGTTGATGGACGCAGGGCAGTGCATCGAAGGGCATAGGTCCTATCGTGCACGACTTACGAGGCAATGGTTTGTTATAGGTGATGGTTACCACATAACATCAGGTGGGCCATCTGCTTGTTCCATCAACTAGTTAATAAATAAGAATGAAATAATAATAAATATTGGTGGACTTTTTTTCCCACAACACTATGTAGCTCCAAACTAAGCCAAAGCTGGTAAGGGAACTAAATAGCTGATTTAATACATCTATAATTGTGTAAATACATACTTATAATAAATAATAACACCCAGACAGAGAACAAACATCTATGTTCATAACACAAATGTTTGTTCTCGATGGGGATCGAACCCACGGCCTGTCAAAAAAGTTGTATAATAAAAAAGGATGGTAAATTGTTTTTCGGCTGAATTTCAGTCGGAATCATTTCAGTTTTATACAAGGTGTTCACAGTGTTCCAACACTGTGAACGCGAAAAAAAAAACAGCTGTTTCATACATTTTAGCCTGGTAGGTATTGAACTTTTGTATGAAACAGCTGTTTTTTTTTCGCGTTCACAGTGTTGGTTCCTTAGAAAAAGTTGTTCATATTGATGGGTACTTTAGCCCCCTGAAGTTTATATACACAACTTATGGAACACCTTGTATAAATATACAGTAAGTACTCAAATATCAGCCCACCTGACTCATTGGGGCACGTGTTTCGACTCCGAAGAGCTATAAATTAATGAATGGGAGATATGGCTCTATCGACTGAAATGTCTATAGAGGCTAGTGGGTGCGTGGATAAGGTCACTCTTGAAGTTACGCCCACAAACACACGTTAACCATCTAGTTAAGTGAATAAGATTATAATAGGACCACGTGATGGGAATTAGATATCAATTAATTTATCTACACTATCTACACCATCTACACTAATCTACACTTCTACACTAATATTATAAAGAGGAATGATTTGTATTTTTGTTGTTTTTTATGTAACGAATAGGCTCGAAAAATACTGGTCCGATTTCAAAAATTCTTTCACCATTAGAATGCTACATTATCCCTGAGTAACATAGTCTATATTTATAACTAGAAAAAATTAGGGATCCCTTCTAAAACTTCAATAATGTAACCCGAGGTGTAATAAAATTGGTCTTTCATCGCATGGGCTGCGAAGACTATTGACGATAGAACACAAAAATGTTCTACAATATTAAAGAACACATCAATATCTACAAAAAACTCAGCGATACCATATGTCTAACTATCGTAGTTATGTTACTACAACTCCTTTTTTACATTTTAAAAGTTGATAGAAATGCCGACTAAAATCAGACCATGTTATCCATACCTTTATATTTATCCTTATCCAAATAAATCATTTCGTATTTAAGACTGTTTTAGTACGAATAGATTACTTCTTGAATTTTTTAAATCGGACTTTCCATTCAATAGATATTACAAATATAAAAATTTTTGTTTGTTTACAAATATAAGCAAACGCACGGGGCGCGTTCTGACCAGCGCAGCAGCTATTGCCCGGCGAGGGAGACGGCCGTGCAAAAGTAAGAAATAACTAGCAGCGAGACTCGAACCTACGGTTTATCCTAAAATGTTGAAAATAATTATGTCCACCCATGGGAAGCTGGGACTGTCCGCTAGTCTAATATAAATATATTAATTTAGTTATTCATGTGTGGGGAGGGGAAGACGTTCTACAGCTCAGGTAGGTAATACTTAATGATTCGGAAAAACCAGAAGTAAAAGCCGATCGACTGCGTTCAATAGTACATTTAAAATATCGTACGTTTGCGAAAAATTACGCAAGTACATAATGCATACAAGTAAGTACATAATGCATGTTGCTAGTTCGGCGACCACGCATGACGTTTTGCGAAATTCCTACAAGAATACGCAAATCTAATGGTAGAGTTCTTTGTGAAGAGCTCGTCCGGGTTACCACCATTCCCATTTCTGCCGCCAAGCAGCGTTGTGTTTCGGTTTGAAGGGTGTGGTCGCCGGTGAAATTACAGGCACATGCCACACCCAAACCAAAACACAGCAACGCTGCTTGGCGGCAGAAAAAGGCATGGTGTTTTAGTACTTCCCTGGACGAGCCCTTCACAAAGAGCTCTACTACTCTCAATTTATACTAACAACAGCTTTGCTGGTTTCCAAGATGACAGAAATATAATTCCAACGAAGTAAATACATAAAAACACAATCTTTTAGATTTTTCTTAGGAATTATAAGCAAAAACGCTAAAAATAGGATAAAAATCAATAAAACCGAATAAGTTTCCATAAACGTGCAGAAGAAGGAAGCCTTAGTGGAAATAATTTGTTAATGCCAAATAATTTGAATAGAAAATATAATTATTTTTGTACTTTTACGAGGATAGCTTAGTACAAGAGTAGCCCTTTAATCGCCCCAATTTTATTAAGGCAAAGACTACCGCTAATGTACTTCTCGCTCGAGGATTTTATAATTTGGAACGATATAAAATCATAGTTTACTTTGCTGGTTTTCGTAGATAAGCAAGGTTAATACTGCGTTTACATTTAGACATTCGCGCTGCCATTCGCGTGGACGGAAATGTTGCCGTCCATATGTCTGCGGCAGCGTCGCCGGCAATGTGTGTTCACGCAACACGGGCAACGCGAGCGGCAACGCGAGTGGACATGAAAGTGGCCTGTTTACATTCTCGCATTACCCAAGTCCCTGCCCATGTCTCTGCACATTTCCACGGACGAGCTGAGTGTAAATAGGGCATTATAGTCAATTCTGATTAGTTTCTATCCTTCCGAGGATGCCTGGAAAAGATCGCTCTCAGCGATAAGGTCGCCCATTGTTTCCTTTTTGATCGATTTACCTTATTTACCTAAATGTATGATTTAACCCTGTGCTATGTTTCTGTGTGATGAATTGTGAAGAGTTATCTATATCTGTAGTAGGAAAATTTGTTGGTAAAGTCTTGTTTTTAGGTAACAGCGCTGCCGTCTACCCTATGCCACAGAAAACACAACAGTTTAACATCCCTATGACCTATGCTCCTATTATTGGATAATTGCGTGTTTTGCAACGAATTCTTTGAACTTTAACGAAACAATTCTTTCAATGACGTAGTTTTGGTAATCAAAATACTTGTGGTGACTATAATTTTGGCCTGGAATTTTATTTAACTAGATTTATTTATTTGATTTGAGAATTTGTGCGTGGGTATGCGAGTCTCGACCGGCGACGGAACGGACTCTATGCGGTCTTTGAACTAATCGGATTGACACAATAATTGACAATCTCTAATACTATAAGACTCAAAGTCCTGACTGACTGACTGACTGACTGACTGACTGACATATAGACAACGCACAGCCTAAACCGCTGGTCCTAGAGACTTGAAAATTGAGGAGTACATAGGTCTTATGGCGTAGAGGTGTACTAAGAAGGGTTTTTTGAAAATTCAACCCCTAAGGGTGTAAAAAGGGATGAAAACGTTTGTATGAAAAACAGTATTCCTTGAACTTACAAACTTGAAACTTGGAGTACATATACTTCAAGGCAAAAAAATAGGAAAAGCATTTTTAGTTTTTCAAAACTACCCTTAATAAGTGTGCAAAGGGATGTAAAAGTTTGTATGGGAGTTTTTTGACCGCTGGTCCTAGAGACTTGAAATTTAAAGAGTACATAGGTCTTATGGCGTAAAGGTGTGCTAAGAAGGGATTTTTTGAAATTCAACCCCTAAGGGTTGAAAAAGATGGCATGATAAATTGTATTCCTTGAACCTACAAACTTGAAACTTGAAGTAGATGTACTCCAAGGCTAAAAAATAGGAAAGGCATTTTTAGTTTTTTAAAACTACCCTGAATAAGTGTGCAACGGGATGTAAAGTTTGTATGGGAGTTTTTTTACGCGTGGTGCGATTGACTTAAAACTTGGGGTAAATATACTAAGATATAAATAATTAAGAATGACGCTTTTAACTTTTGATAATTACTTCTGCAAATGGTGCAAATTACTGTAAAAGTTATTAGGTATGGGAGATTTTTACGAATAGATCTGAGAGTATCTACCATGCCTGGGGATCAAAGACGTTATGCTGTTTCGTTTGTTTTTGGGGTAGAAACTAGAAACAAATAAGTACATATTTTCCGTGTGTGTCTTTGTTGTATTTGTTATATTTGTGCTAAACTCAGTACCTATACCTACCTACCTACCTAATATAGGTAATGTACGCCTATAGGTATCTCTTATACCTACGTAGGTATTTAAAATCCTACCCAAATAATATACAAATCAATGCGAAAGTTACGATGTTTGGATGTTTGTGGCTCAATCACGGCTCACCACTTCAACGCGTGCGAAGCCGCGGGAAGCCACTAGTACCATTTATATATTTTAAGGCGTTTTCTCTTTTCTGGGTTCGTTAATATTATCTACCGCGTGCCGTGACGTGATTAGTAATTTAAGTGTTTTTGCTGAGTAAAACCATTGAAATCAAAAGTAAAACGGCCTTTATTCAGTACAATCACAAGGATCACTTTCTTCTTCTTGTTGTTTCACTAGTTTCTTTCGAAACAGTGTGGTGAAAGGATTATAAGTGCGCCTCAAGAGGCTCCTTTCAAGCACTTGACACATGTTATAGAACTTTTTAGGTTCTACGACATGCCGGTTTCCTCACGATGTTTTCCTTCACCTTTTGAGAGTACTGGCATTGTGCACATAAATTTATGAACAGATAAACTCATTGGTGCACGACCGGTTTCGAACCCACGACCTTAGGATCGGAAGGCGAGGCCACTACCACTAGACCACCAGTGCTCACTTTGAATCGTCTTATACATATACTAGGTGAATCTACCGCCAGTTCCTCGCGACCAAAACCTAGAAGAACAGGCAAGAACAGGCTTGATTTTCGATAGTTATAAAGTGGAAACTTTGGCTACCCGTGACTCAAATATGATCAACAATTTCTATAGAAATTTATCGAAAAAACTTTTAAATAAAACTGTTACTAATTAATATTATTTCAGCTACATACATAATTAGTTACAGGAATTCTATTTGCGCCTTTCCGATTTCCATGAATTCAGGAAAATTACAATTTATTTTTGATTTTGTCCTTAAATCTGACAGCCTTCACAGCTCAGTTGGTAGTAGCTCTGCCATCTGCGCCGTAGGCCGTGGGTTCGGTCCCCACCGAGAACAAATATTTGTGTGATGAACATAGATGTTTGTTCTCTGTCTGGGTGTTATATAATTGATCGAGTGAGCGAAGCGAACGAAGATCTTAGTTTCAACTTGGGCGATTTGGCATTTTATGTATGTATGTATGTATGTATGTATGTATGTATGTTTGTCTGGCGATAACTTTAGAACCGTTGATCCGATCTCCATGAAATTTGATATGTCGATAGCTTGTACTTGAGAAATTTACTGGTAAGTATATGAGTAAAATCAGATGAAGGGTTTTTGAGATACGGGGTTTTTTAAGAGGGCAAAAATAAAAAAAGTTACATAAAAAAATCAAGTTACATGTCATATGAAAGGGCTTTGTTTGGACATTCCAAAACAATTTTTACTTTTTTTTTGGGACGTTCAGTTTTCGAGATAAAATTTAAAAAGTTAAATTAAGATAACCAGCGATCCAAGAGCTCCCATCTCTAAGAGTTTCCTTGAAATCAAGGTTTTTCTACTGGTCGGCCAGTTCCTTTGATTTTTCTTATTTTTTTTTCTTGAAATAATTTAAGGAGGTACTCAGTTCTCATAAAATGGTGACGACGACCAGGTCTGATGATGGAGCCAAGGTCTGTTCAACGGAACTCTTCAATAAATAGGCCAATAGAGTTGAAACTTGGTAACCATACCAAGTTAGTAGGCGGTAGTCAGAAAAAAGTCCAAAGATAATGTTTGGACTTGCCTCTGACTACTACCGACTCAAAGTTTTGATGCGTTCGTCGGGTCGCATCACGAG
Source organism: Chloroclysta siterata (assembly GCA_932294275.1). Lineage (NCBI taxonomy): Eukaryota > Metazoa > Arthropoda > Insecta > Lepidoptera > Geometridae > Chloroclysta > Chloroclysta siterata. The sequence goes on along the minus strand of OW028607.1, from coordinate 10,343,215 downwards.
ATCTCAGTTCGGGGCGAACTACTAGTATTATAAGTATATATTTACAAAAAAAAGTATATAAGTTGTATATCAGCTATCTGGTTCCCATATTACAAGCTTTGGCTTAGTTTGGGGCGAGACAGTACTGTGTGGAATGTCCACCAATATTTATTTATATTTTATTAAATTATTATCATGACTATTTAATAAATTATTTATAATCAGGTTACTTCTTGCTAAGGGTTCCGCTCCAAGAGATTTATGCTATCGTATATTCCAAGTTCCATCCAAATCTGTTCAGCGGTGACAGAGATGTATGAGAACACGTGACGGAGATGAATGCGAACAAACATAAATCTCACTAAATATAATTAATTATATTTACATAATTACTACATAGTATAAAACAAAGTCGCTTTCTCTGTCCCTATATCCCTATGCATGTTTAAATCTTTAAAACTACGCAACGGATTTTGATGCGGTTTTTTTTATAGAAAGAGTGATTCAAGAGGAAGGTTTATATGCATAATATAAGCATAATCTCTTAGGGATAACCCACAATAACCGTAATCTGAAATTTGGTTATTTGCGTTTTTTCATAACTAACTTCAGTAATAGTATATTTTCAAAAAAAAATAAAATTACAAGTGGGAAGTTGTATGGCGAATTTGACCTATTTTTTATACTACTAGCTGATGGAACAAGCAGATGGCCCACCTGATGTTAAGTGGTAACCATCACCTATAACAATGCATTGCCTCGTAAGTCACGCATGATAGGAACGTGCCCTATGATGCCTTGCGTCCATCAACTTGAGGCATACATATGTTAAGCCTCATGTGCCTGTAATTACACCGGCAACCACACTCTTCAAACCGAAACACAGCAACGCTGCTTGGCGGTATAAAATGGCGTGGTGGTAGTACTTCCCCAGACGAGCCCTTCACAATGAGCTCTACTACTCTTTACATCTACATAATACTCAAAAAGTCAATACAAACCTTCATTTATCGTTTTGTAGAGCCGACCCTTGTTCCAGTATACAAGACTAACGCATAACGTGTCAAGCTGGCACAGAATACGGCATAGTTACAAACGGGGCAAGCCACGCGGCCGCCCGGCTTCGAGCGACGCCTACTTACTCTTATTTATTCTGTAGCCCAAGGCTTGGCTCGAAGGGAACGCTCGCTCCGTTGCTCAGTTGTCATTAGACTCTACACAGAGAAAGACGCGGCCGATCCGACCAGCGTGTTCTCAAAACTTTACGCGACTAACAACTGCAGTGAAAACAAAAACATTAGCTGAGAGTGTTGAGTTGTGTTAGTGTTAGTGATGACAGTTACATGGAAACTCTCGTATCTCCTGGACAAGCGTTGATGTCAGAGGGGATGGCGAGAGACCGACTTGTGGAGGAGATAGTTCTCCTAGCGCTGTTCCTCGTGTCAACTGCAGCGAATTCCTTGGCGCTGCTCGTTTTCTGCAGGCGCCCCGGACTTAGGACTATATCTAATAGGTAAGCTCCTTCGATTTATACCATCCTGGTACTCCGAAACGAGGTTTGGTTCAGGATGAGCGCGACTAATTCAAGGCTAACTCGTTTCGAAATTCGCGAACTCAATTGACTTTGTAATAAATAGAGATGCTTTGACATTTATCAAAGTGGACGAATTTGATGGAGAGAGTTAGAATCTTATTTTTCAAATCGACGCAAACGTGAGCCTCTTACAATAAAAGCGAAAGTAATAAAGTATAACTTTCGACACAACACGTCGAGAATAATGATGTTGATGCAAAATTCAGGGTTAAGATACAAAAAGTTTTCACGCGCGGGCTTAGTCGGAGAAGACAATGGAGTGGTTACTTCGAGGTTTTTTACTTGAAATTGTTTAAAAAGTAAGTTCCGCTGTGTACCGTCCCTAAGTTGGGTAACAGCCAAAACACACAGTATTATTAGACTATTAGTGTCGGTCAGTCCGTCTACCTGCTCTTATGTTACTTCAATGGCACCTGGCTATGCTGATTTATGACCTCCAAATTTATAACGAAGTTTAGTTATTACCCACGCTCTGTGAATACTTAAATTTACTGCAAAATTATAGTCTGCTAAAGTGGCCGGTCAAGAATTTGGGTGCATTTTGGTGGGTCACACTCGCCCATCTATAGATTGGCAAAAAATGATCGGTAACGGTACTCCGATCGCTTTGGTGCTATTCGACTACAGTTTTTTTTACACCGGAATACGAAAATTCAACAGTTTACGTGCCAAAGTTCGCAAATTTGGCAAAGGCATCTTCCGTAACTCATATTTTTTTATTCATATCATCATCCATACAGTTTTCTAGGTTTATATTTTTTTATATATCATCAAGGAAACTCTTTATCACATGGAAACAAATATATCCAACTATAATTATAGTTTTATCAGTCAGATTTCTAACTTTGACAATCTTCCTATCAGATATAAATAACTAATAGTAAAAAATATAGATTTGAAAATAATTGTTAAAAGATGAGTCATGCCAGCATTTATCAACTAGATTATCGATAATGAAATTAAAAATTGATTGATTCTCAGTTTTGAAGCCAATTACCAAATTGATTCTCGACCTTACTTTGTTCCGGTTCTTGGTCGTTATCTTCGGAAGCATTACAACAAGACATTTTGTTTTGTTTGCAAATATTTAGACATACCACATTATTAGTAGATTAGAGTTGATAACTACTTACATTTTAAACTTAAAACTTCAATTGTATTCGATTCGATGATGTAATCGATTGATCACATTGCTCTTTATCGATTTGGCTATTTTTGTTACCATAACCTCATTATAAAGCACTTTTAAACAAATCAGGCCGAATCTTGAAGGTTTCAAAATAAACAAAATAGTTTAATCTTTTCAGCTATTTTTAATCTTTATGATAAATGTTCTAGTCACAGTGACTAGCCATAAATTTTAATAATAGTCCACTCTTAAGCACAGTTCAAACTTCAAACTGGCTTTAGTTATTTTATAGTATTTTTAAACAGGTTATTATTCAGCTCCACCTGCCTTTAGTTTTTGAATCTTAACGACCATTTACTGAAATCAAAAAATGAGTGTCATTCACTGACACAAAACATTTTTTTTAATAAAATAAAAAACAAAACATACGTTCATAAAATTGATAGAGGTCACAAAATATTTACAACGTAATTACAAAAATATTATGAACTTCAAACATACACGTATAATCATAATAAATAAGTATTATATCATGATTCTGTTTCTACTACGAGTAATAATATATTTGAATTAATCTGATCGCCACTAACAAATCCATTCGATTGTTCAATCAATGACGAAACGAGGGATCTAAGTTCACATTGCAATATTATTGTTGCAATATTCAAGCATAATGTTAATGATAAAAATAGTGAACGTACGGACAAAGGCCAGAACGCAACGAAATCCGAAGCAGGAGTGGAATAAAGACAGTTATGTCTCTATATACGAACGAGTTTTCTAAAATAACTATTTCTCGTACGGCAGCTTCAGCCATCTACATAGTATTATTGATAAAAGAGTTGTTTGGGGGTTATAAAGTAGTTATAATGTATTCTCGATCAATTAGAAGTCTGAAGAACCGATATAGGTTTTTTTTTTATACAACTAGCTCATGGAACAAGCAGATGGCCCACCTGATGTTAAGTGGTAACCATCACCCATAACAAAGCATTGCCTAAAGGTTTCTCAGAGAAAGCTAAAGTATCGATCGAACTTCCTAGACTTCATAGTGATGCTTCATTCCCGTGACCTGAAATCCTTAGCTTTTAAAGCTAGGTAACGCTGCCAAAGGCCCGAATATGTACAAAGAGCTGAAGATCCGTTTGATGATTCATATAAGAAAACTACAATACCCAGTGACAAAGCCCTTAAAATAAATAAAAAAAAAAACAAAAAAAATGACATTTATTGTTAAGATATTGTATGACAATACTCAAGATTAAATTCGAATAACTTTACACTTCAGACTGACAAGATTTTTGTAGATAAATAAGCGAAAAAGAAAAATCAATTTCAATCGAATTAGTACCAAAATGTTAGTTCTGCAATAAGTGATCAGACTATGAAAATACAGCATTGTTTTGAGAAAACGTTGAACTGAGAGTAAAACAAGTCATGTTTGGCTATTAAATAAAAGATACCTAAAGTACTACTACTACTTCATGGTAAATCGTAGTAATTAGAGAAACAAGTCAGTATGACCATTTCCTGAGAACCCATTAAGACCAGCAAATTGGTACCTAAACAAATGGTACATGATGGAATTTGTTTTAGTCATTTCAACCTTAGTGTCAAAGAAATAAGGATTGCTTTTGTCTTTGGCAAATTCGTAATTGACATGCTACTGGAAGAAGATGGTAAATGTTCTGAAATGGTTATGTAATCATTTAAATTAAATAGCCATTCTTCAGTTCCTAAAAGTAACACTGCTTATATTATTTCACTTTTGAAAAAGGAATGAAGTAAAAGAAATGTCGTAATATGAATACGATTGTACGCCTCTTTAAATATTTGAATCTGGCATCAAACAATGAATTGGAGTTCGCTTTGACCTTTGACCAATGCTCATAAGTTTGGTCAATGAATCTACACGTTTGACTCTAGTTTACACAGCAGTGTCTAGTAAGATTGTAGAAAACTATCTTTAGGGTCAGAATGATTCATAATCTCTCCGAGAAGCTCTTATCGAGTGGAATACCACCAGCAGCGAATTATTAGGTCAGAAACCTCTGCTGACACAGATAGTGGGACCATAATAGCATACTCTTTACATGTTGCGATTTCTTTTCCTAGTTTAAATTAAGAACTATTTATAGCATTTGTTTATGGATCTAATTTATATTCGTAAGAACTACCATTGACCACTAGCAGTGCAGCCAGTATTTTAGGGATGCTTGTGATTGGTAGGGACTTGGATAAGTCGAGCTATCTGCACTAAATTCGATTGGCATCACACGTAGCTTCAATATTGTATTATAATACATTGTAACAAGGATCATACAAAAAAAGGTAGGAACCAAGCCGTAAGTTTGTTTTCTGTTCTTCTAGGCTTTGGTCGCGTGGCTCTGGCTCCTAGAGTCACCTAGCTTTAAGACGTTTCAAAGTGATTTTGACTTTGACTTAGGCCATCTGGTTGTTTCACGAGCAAGTGCTTTGCTTTTAGCTTGGGCTAGATAATGCCGACTGGAAAGTCCAGTTTATTATTGCTACCACCGTAGGTAAATGCGAAGTAATCGTAATCCCCTTCGGCTTGAATATATCAACGACACCCATTTAAGGACATAGCGGAAGCACATTTTTTATTTATATTCCGAATCTTGTTTTATAAATCGATTTTGTGGTAGGTAGGTATCTATGGATCGTTTCAACGGTCTGCAGATAGTTCAACTTTATTATATGTCTTTTGTACATTTTGTATATTACTTATATAAGTTTTTTTCTCTTGTTAGCTAATGTTTATATTCTGGATTTTAATACACCAACCAATACTAAAATTTGGAAAAAAATGCTTATATTAAGCTATTTTAGGCTACGAGGTATGTTTATTCAAAGTTTTACCAAAATCAATTTGTTCCGGCGGAATACAGTCACAAAAAGATTTGTCAAGGTTCTATATTATTATATTTTTTAGATTTATGTAATCTGTGGTTTTGTCAAATTATTGAGACACACAGTCAAATACCTACAAGTTAACTTCTAAAAATCTTTTCTACCTCAGTGGTTCAGTTCTAAATAAAATTTACCGTAATTAGTAGTTTTTATTTATAAAGAATCATTAGAATTATTAACAAAGTCTCTGATCTCCATGTCAGAAGGACACCTTAGTGGCATTTTGAGATGACGAAAAAAAAAATTACCAGTTTTGTCATGATGTCATACCACCTGGCAACGTAAAAATTGGCAAAACCGAATTGACTAGAAAGCCGTTGTTTTCCATAGTAGGCGTATCAACACAACAACAGATCAACCGAGACTTCACAGTATTTATTAAAAATGAATCACTTGTTTGCAATACTTACCTACATATTGAATCAATATAAAAAAAATAGGGTATTTATTTCTAGGTAGAGTGGTAGCCATTTTTGTTACTTTTACTGTTTTTTTTTTACTATTGCTCGATATTAGCTAGCTCTGTTTGTACCCATGGGCCAACGTTATATAGCCAACATTTAAAAGTATTACTTTTTATTTGAGTATTTTTGTAATGATAACAAAACCAATTTTCTTACGTCTTGTCTAGTAATCACTCAGGCAAAAGTGACCTCCTTGTGATTGTAACAATATTATTAACCAGAAGTTAGCAAATCAGAATTGCATTGGATCGCGTTGCCAGTGTTCATTACTAGTCATCTGCTGTAGTTATGCCACAGATTAAATAAGTTATATGCTTTGTGATGTCACACAGACTAATGCGTAAAGTATTCTATCTAATCTTAGTATCGGGTGCATTGTCTTTTGTAAATAAAGACTGGGTGATCGAGGTTTCTTAGTAAGTCAACGCTTGGAATCATTCGTCATTGAAAGAGTGACGTCAATACCGACGAAAAATCAAACGGCACTGTCGTTGTCCACGTAAATTTGTTTTCGCCCGAGATCCGACGTCATCTTTCCTAATGACATTTTGTCATTGAGAGCCGTTTGAGCTTACGTTCGAAATTCGAATGGCTATTAAAAATATGAAATCGTAACACCTAGCTGTCATTTGTCTTTTTTTTATTATTTAGGTATTTTAAGGGCTTTGTCTGTCATTTGTCATATTCGATCATTGTATACAGTCCGCGTCCCGTTTGTTAAATTCATTATTTTACCTATATCTGATAGTATCCGTGGTTCTTCGCACGAGAGACCTAAAACTCGAATTAATTTGCATAAAAATATGATATTTAATTAGGCGCAAAGAGTCATAGTTTTTTTTAATAGTTTTACATATTTTTTTCAATTTTCTTCACCAGAGTTGTAAATACCCTTATACTAAGTTACTTGGTATGGTATATGGTAGTAAATAACCGTATAAAATGTTTTATACCGATATCTCTCTGGCGCGCCACATCACTGACATGCGACATGTAAATTGTGAACTCAGCTTTGTATTTTTTTAGGACTGAAGACTGAGCAAACCTTTTGCATGAATAAGGCTAAAAATAAAATTAAATAAAGTATTATGAACGTCCTTTTCATTATCGCTTACGACGTTCTTGACTCCAATGATCGGTCAAGAGTCTTTAGCGTACGTGGTTTCTTCCATTCGATAACACGCTTATCCTCAGATAGTGAATACTCACTTACATTTTTGTTATTATTCATTTTCTTTCTATATATTTTGTACTGTATTTTATGGGGCTGACAACTATCAAACAACTTCTCATTTTTGAAAAATCGCAATCAACCATTTTGTGTGCAATCACATTGCACACAATTTAGTAAAAATTTCATTTTGATCGATACATGTTTTCCTACTCAAAAGTTTGCTTAACTAGTTTTCGTACATAAGCAAACTTTTAAATAGGAAAACTTATATCGATATGATTTGTTTACTAAACTGTGTGCAATGTGATTGCACACAAAATGGTTGAATGCGATTTTTCGAAAATGAGTTAAGTGATTTTATATCTTTCATTATGTCGAAACGTGCGAGCGAGAGTTACTTGTCTTCGCCTTAACTTGTTGTTACCCACTAGCTAATATACATTTTACTGTGTCTGGGAAGCGAAACCATTCCTTGAACCCCTGTTCAAGGAATGGTATATGTATCGAAGCTAAATCATACCTTCATTACGATTTAATCATACAATATTTCTCGCTCTTTTTAAGGGTTGGTTAACTTAATTTTCTTAATTTCTTAATTTTCTGGTGTTGTTGGTGTCTATGAGCGACGGTGACCGCTTACCATCAGGTGGGCCGTAAGCCCGTTTGTCTATCATTTACATTAAAAATTGTGTTTGTTGGGCCCGGTGGAAACCGTTGATATTCGCAAAATTAAAACATCATTTAAAAAAGTTTCCACATTATAAAAAAAAAACTTGTTTATGTTTTTTTTTATTTATGAGCCAAATAAAGATGTTTTGTGTTTATATCTCCGAGATAGTGATGAATACATTTAGTTTTTTTAGTCTGTGTATTATTGTTGCAGTATATACCTACGTGAACACCCAATATTACAAGACTGATGTCAGATTATTAAATTTGGTTTCGCTTGTTACCTTGCATTACAACTTAGGCCTAGACGAGGTTATCTTAGATATTTTTAATTAGTACATATTTTTATTGTTCACGTTATCTTCTAGCTAAATGAGTCTACTACTTAAATATGTATTTTATGGACGAAAGAGGCTACCCCAAAAACACAAAGTCAAAAGGTATTTATTCAATAAAATCACAAGGATAACTTTGAAGCGTCTGAAAGCTAGGTGACTCTAGGTGTCAGTTCCACGCGACCAAAGCCTAGAATAACAGGCAAGAAACTTAAGGCTTGGTTCCTACCGCTCTTTTGTATGATTCAGGTCTCATCTCAGATCACAGGTTCTCTTAGGGTGGAAGCTAGCGTATTTTTTTGTACCCTACTTGTAATTATTTAATTAAGTAGGTACCTACTAGTTTTTCATTGTATCAACACTTTTTTTAGTTTAAAAATAGTTACATGTAAGTACAATGGTCAACAAATCCTAATCCTATCTTACTAATATTATAAACGCGAAAGTTTGTAAGTATGGATGGATGGATGTTTGTTACTCTTTCACGAAAAAACTACTAAATGGATTTTAATGAAACTTTACAATAATATAGCTTATACATCAGAATAACACAAAGGCTACAATTTATAAAGCTATTGTGTGAATTGTCCAAAATATGACTATAAGTGTCAAATAAGTAGGAAAAAATCTACCATCTGCGAGCTATTCTGGCGTGCGCTGCCAAAACCGCTAGAGTTACACATATGTACTACGCCACGCTAATATAAGCTACTCGAAATACAAATCCAGCGCAGACGAAGTCGCGGGCACCAGCTAGTAAATGAATATAATATAAATGTAGGTAGGTAGGTACTTAGTGCGTACAAAACCCGGGCACACTATTTGTTCCTAGATATGATATTTATTATTAAACACGTTTTCAAATTAAAATATCAGTTGCATTTGACATTTCATTTCGACTATAAACAAGTAGAGTGCTTTACATAATATATTGTGCAAGTTGACCTTTGTTTTTGACCTTTTTTTTATAAAAACTAATAATTTTGATTCAAGTGATTATAAATATTCAATATGAATAAATTACAACACGAAACAATGAAATATCGAAGCATCATAAAATAGTCTTGAGGTGGTAATTGAAGGAAATCTGAGGGATACCTACCGTGCCTAGGGATTAAAGTCGGAGGCTTTTGTTGTCTTTTTTTTACAATGCAACATACCTATGAAATTTCCAAAGTATATTTACGTGAGGTGTCCTAAGAAAGGTGTTTCTAAAATTGAACCCCAAAATAAAAAAAAGGTCGTAGCTGATGTTATGAATGGCTTATTATTTATTAAGTTCTTTTTAGTATTATATTTTTAATCTAAGTAGTGAGCAAATAAATATGTTACCTTTTTTTCTTTCTTAAAAAAAAAGGGTCGGCCAAAGGAGTCGTTTCCACGCCCATCAGTTTAGGTTTTAAAACAAATCAAATGCCTACATAGATAAGATACAATAAGAGGCATCAGCTAGCACCTTCCAATTTCATACAATTTTCGTTTGTAACGTTTCAAACGCGTCTTTCAGTGTATTCCAATTGAGTGATTAAAGTGAGATTAAGTTGAAACAAACATTTAAATTGACCTTCGTGGTTGAGTTGAGACTTACTGTTAAAAGTTAAAAGTGAAGGGTTTTGGTTTCCTGCTTAACTAAAGACCCTGTAGATAAAGGTTTATAAGTTTAAACTAAAAAGATAACAGCGAACAAGACTAGTAGGGTTGGACTAAAATTCCAATGTTTATTTTTTTGTACTTACAACATACCTACGTCAAGATTATACTATACTAGCGACCCGCCCCGGCTTCGCACGGTTATTGTGGGTTATCCCTAAGAGATTATGCTTGTATAATGCATATAAACCTACCTCTTGAATCACTCTTTCTAAAAAAAAACCGCATCAAAATCCGTTGCGTAGTTTTAAAGATTTAAGCATACATAGGGATATAGGGACAGAGAAAGCGACTTTGTTTTATACTAGCTGGTGCCCGCGACTTCGTCTGCGCAGGATTAGTATTTCGAGTAGCTTATATTAGCGTGGCGTAGTACATATGTGTAACTCTAGCGGTTTTGGCAGCGCACGCCGGAATAGCTCGCAGATGGTAGATTTTTTCCTACTTGACACTTATCGTCATATTTTGGACAATTCACACAATATCTTTATAAATTGTAGCTATGTGTTATTCTGATGTATAAGCTATATTATTGTAAAGTTTCATTAAAATCCATTCAGTAGTTTTTACGTGAAAGAGTGACAAACATCCATCCATCCATCCACTCATACTTACAAACTTTCGCGTTTATAAAAGGATTGGCCGTGAACATAGTTTTTATTCAATGTTATAGTAACTTTCGCAGTGTTTTGATAGCACAACGGTTCCTTGTGTATTTTGCATTTAAATATAAATAGTAATTTTATTCGTAGCAACGAATGTTCTGTTATCAAAGGTATTAGTATAAATGTTAAAAATTACAAGGCTTGTGTTGATGATATTGTCACAGATTATATAATATTGAGAAATTCAAATTCAAATTAACTGGACTACAAATGCACGAATAATGATTTGAAGATGTAGGTAAAAAATGGCTCGTGTAAGCGTGATATGGTAATAAAGATATACCTATCACACGTATGTACCATGTGTAAAATGGTGACCAATTCTTAAAAAAGAGCCTTTGAAGTTATTTTATGAATGAATCTTTAACGTAAATTATATGAGAATAATTTAGACAAAAATGCGTCTATTGTCATCATCTTCCTGTCCTTATCCCACGCTAAGTGGTTCTTCTTCCACTCTCCTCTATCATTCGTCATCTCGGTGCTCACTCTTTTCTTACTCATGTCATCTATCACACAGTCCATCCATCTTTTCTTTGGCCTGCCTTTCTTTTTAAAACCATTCTCATCCATATATATCTAACACTCTTCTCGTTATATGACTTTCTTCCCTCCTCATGACATGCCCATACTACATGCTAACCTATTGCTCCTCAACTTATCAACACATCTGCACTTTCAAGCTTCTCATACTCATTCCTTATTTTATTCATCCTTGTCACTCTACTCATCCATCTCAACATTCGCATTTCTGCTGCATGCACTCTCCCTTCCCGTCCGGAAGAGATCCGTCCCTTTGGTTGCCCAACACTCAGATCCATACAGCACGACAGGTCTTATGATCGTCTTGTAAACTTTCCCCTTAAGGGGCATTCGTGGATCACATATTGTTCCTGAGACCTGTCGCCATTTCATCCATCCTGCATTTATTCTATTTTTCACGTCTCGGTCGATCTCGCCGTCGTCGTTATGAATGGATGAACCAAGGTACCGAAAGTCTGAGCAGATGGCCTATTTGTATGCAGCAGGATGCATACAAATAGGTCTTAAGATAAGGAAGGCTAAATAATCAAAAAATTGGAATGCCTTGACATTGCAAAGTCGTTCATTACACATTGAAAAACTGTGTCAAGACTTGAAAATGTTGTTTTAACATCCAAATTAAATATTCATGATTTCGAATTTAGAAATTTTAGCTTCTAGATGGTACATCATCTAATTTTCCATCAAACGTGTCTTGTTGTTTTGTGACCTCAACACAAATTATCGTTCAACGAATAAATTGTGTCTGAAAATACATAGATACCTTCGAATATTATTCGAGATCTTGGTTAGAACACTCGTATTCGCGTTTCGACTCTCATCATCGTCATCAACCTAGAGATGCCCACTGCTAGACATTAGGACTACCCCATATATTTCCAGAAAAAACTATTCAAACTTTCCAAAAAATCTATGATTAAAATATTGTCAGTTCATCGGGTATGGGACGTCCTACGCTTCATCTTTCTCGTTTAGACAAGGTGACCCACGCGAAGGGTTCTGGCTAGAATAGTAGAATGTCACTTTTAAAATTGTAAGAAGAAAGGCTGCAATGACACAAGAGCAGAAGAACAGGTTATCTATGGTTCGCTGAGCGTATTATCGTTCTTCAAGCATCAAGTTTTGATATGGTTATATCAAATCGACCTTCTTAATTAATAAAATGCATCAACATCAATGTTAAAGGTTCTTGGGCTTGATAGAATCCATTAAGAACATCGATCATTCAGATAAGCATTATGTATTTAAAATGTCAAAAACTATTAGCAATGGAAATTCACCATTTAGTTATCCATAAATGCAAATTACTCTTGAACCCGTCATTTCTCGTAAGCGTAAAGATATAACACAATGTAGTGGAGACAGTTTTGTGGCTAGTGTCCCTTTGTCTCTTGTAGTTTTTTCCACTCTATGTTTAGGTATGGTTTAGAATTTTGGGATTGCTTATAATTAGTATCTGAAGCCTATAATCAAAGAGTTCTATCATTTTCATGCAGTAACCAAGATTTTGATAAAGAAAAAATGCCTTGCAAATGAGTTTGTGAGTATATAAATTATGCACAACACATAAGACTTGGAAACAGTGCAAGAACGCCCTTACTACAGCAGTTACGTTGTGCAACCAAATGACAGTACCTAAGTAACTTTCTAAGACATTTTCACTCCATCGTATCTAAATGGATACCGTGGAATGGAACGTAAGTGATCTACTGGTTGGAAACGATAATGTTAATGTAAAACCATTTCAAAAGTGGAACGCTAAACGACACGACACGTGTTGACGGAAATAGGTAGGTAATTCGATTCTTATACAGTTTTTAAATGTGGAATTTTGTAGATAAAATAGTTATTTTAGACTTACGAAATAAAATAATTGAAAAACCTAAGAGCTCAAACTACAAATTTTATTTTGTCTCTTTAGAGGTACACAATAATACAACTATACAACGATCCAGAAAATAACAAAACTAGTTACAATTATTATTTGGTACCTAATAAGCCTGGAATTTATAGAGTTCCTCTCCATTTATTTTCTAACAATTCAGCCCCTCCTGTGAATTGGTCCAGCTTTACTGTTATTTTTATAAGCTAAACAAATACGCGCGATTCAGCATCACGGAATTTCACATTGGAAAGTAACTACAAAGAGAGCTTCGCTGTCACTATCAAAAGATCTTGAAGCAATAACATAAATCGTTTACTCTGTATATGTATAGTTATTATTTTCGATAGTGACGTTTCGCCTTTGTTTAGTCGATTACACCTACGAGATCCGGACTATTTGCGTCTATGGCGGGATCATCAGTCATCCCACGACTGACTGAAACGTTCGTAATCACAGACTATAATCCTTCCCTAAAATACTGGACGAGAATTTTACGAGGACGTTAACGATTGTTGTGAAATTCGATTTTTAAATTTCTGTATTGGCTGGTAGACTATTTGGCGCCAAAGCGCTAGCTTTTATTTCGTCATTACGTTGAGATTTTAATTCAACGATTGAAGTTGATGTTTTTGTTTTTAAAAAGCTGAGCTACCATCAAAGAATAAGTTAATTTGAACTTGATCAAATTAAATAGAGTGCGAATCCAGCGTTATAAAAATAGATGTGTATTCTTTGAAATCATGCCAGCCGGAAACTAAAAAAAAAAACCGAAAATCAACTCTTTTCTTTTCCAAAATTAGATTTTCAAACAATATGGTTCCAGTGGCACACCGCCAGGTGACTTATCTACTTATTGAACATAAAATTGTAGGCATCAACTTGCTTGTTAGCTGTACTTCTTACAAACCTAGAAAAGACAATTATTATAATTACTAGCGGCCTGTCCCAGCTTCGCATGGGTGGTCATAAATTTTTTGAACATTTTAGGATAAACTTAGACCGTGGGTTCGAGCCTCGCGTCTACTTATTTCATACATTTGCACGCGCTTCTCCTTGAGTGAGTGAAATCGCACCCCGCGCGTGACTTGTGGACCCGTTAATATTTTTAATTTCGTCATATCTTTTGAATGGAATGTCCGATTTGAAAAATTTAAGAAGTAATCTATAGGTATTGAAACCGTCTTAATTATGAAATGATTTATTTGGATAAGGATTAATACCAAGGTACAAATAACGACCCTTTTCTGGCGGCGGCATTTCAATTAATTTTTTATAATAAAAAAACACTTATTGTGACATAACTATAATAGTTAGACATATGCTGTTGCGACATTTTTTGTAGATGATGACGTGTTCTACAAAATCGTAGTACATTATTTTGTTCTATCATCAATAGTTTTCGCAGCGCACGCGATGTAAGGTTTTTGTTTTCCACCTTGGGTTACATTATTGAAGTTTTAGTAAGGATCCCTGATTTTTTTTAAAATATAATATAGCCTATGTTACTCAGGGATAATGTAGCATTCTAATGGTGAAAGAATTTTTGAAATCGGACCAGTAGTTTTTGAGCCTATTCGTTACATACAAAAATACAAAGCTTTCCTCTTTATAATATTAGTGTAGATGTAGATTAAAAAAAAATTACAGACATTTTTGTAGATTCCACTCTCAATAAATTCGAAATTCAAATAAATATTATCAACGTATCAAACAATTTTTAAATATAGAACGCTTGTTTTATTTTGTAACCAGCCAGCAAAGCAGGAAGGCTGATTCGAACACAATTTCTAAATTCGCAAACTCCGTTTATGACTTCGCCAATATCTATTTGGCAAGGAAATTAATCAGCCTCTCCTAATAGTCTCGTGTATTCGTCTCCATTAAAATAAGACGGCTGCTTGGTTTTAAAAATAGTGTTGAAAGCTGTCGAGATTTTGAACGACGAAGTTGCCAGCAATTTCCTCCTATGGTTCAAGCATTTGAATTTGTAATTTCTTTGACATTTGACTTATTGTGTAGTTAAGTAGACAATTACCTAATCTTTCGTGGCTTGTTACCAAGATCTATTGTGATTGTTTTCAATAAAAAATCATATTTTCGTCATAACTTCTTGACATTAATTATTTACGCGATAGAGAAGATTTTTAACATATTCATAGCGCTATTAGGTACTTATTACATAACCTACACAACATAGCTATAGTGTTTAGATAGGTACATCATTTCTTACTTAATCTACAGTGTAACCTTAAGACCATGGTAACAAAAATGGCCCCCACACAGCGTGCAGCAAGTGCAAATTCAATTCCTATTCATTACCTAGCTAATATTATAGTCTTATTTTGTTACATTTCCGAAACTGGAGCAATGGGCGTTTGTTCTATCGCTAATTGTTTGTAAATACTACTTCATTTACACAAAATTGATAAGCCAAATGTGTTTGAGTAAAATGGTACATTCAGAACGCGTAGATGATTAAATTTACATCATAATGTGATCAGGGTCACCAATTTACGCAAGTTTATCATTTGTAGGGTTAAAAACCGTTTTGCGGTCTAATAAAAGGTGTTACTGGACCTTTTTTTAAAAAAAAAAGAAGAAAAAATTGCTTGATATCAATACTTTTTGTTTAGTTATAGCTGGGTAATCTGGAGACCGATTGCAGACAGTTCTGCTGCAAATAGCTATATTCAAATACTTGTATATTATTAATTATTATCTTTGGGGGTATTATTAAGCTCGCCATTTATAACTATTTTGGTAATTACTTTGCTTATATTCAGTTAAAATTATCATGAATTAATAATTAGGTAGGTACTACTTGGCTACTTGTGACGAATTTCGTACCAAAAAAAGAGTTGGCAACAAGTCAAAACGCGACATTTAACGCTTTCCCTGTCGACCACCCAATCAGAAAATTAAGTGATTGAAAGAAAACAATACCTACTTGATTACAACAAGAATTATAACCTTTGCCAAGATACGTCACAATGACGTATGTTGGTGTTCCTTTTACATTATAATTAATTAAGTATATTAAAAAAAACGTGTCAAGTAAATAAATGAGGATAAACAGGTATATTATTAGAATATGATTAGTATATTATTTGGTGATTCTGGAATTAATGGAAATATACCTACCGCCATTGCGGATCAATATTTCGATAACTATCGTGCCTAGGGATTACGGTCGTCGGCTCATTTATTTCATTTTTACTTCAATACTAGTAAAAGACGTATAGATTCACTTCGTTTAATACAGATACGTACGTTCCTATATAGATAAAACAGTAATTTCTTTAGCATTTATCTTTTCAAATTTATTAAGTAACTCTTAAAAATATGTTAAAATATTTGGAAGATTGATAAGTGCACGAATTGGAATAGCGTATTCGGTAAATGCCATTGATTACATAAATCGTGTCATTCAAGTATTCATAGATAAAACGGATACTTGTAATTAAAAAAATACCTGATTCGAGTTGAAATTTCGAGATTATGTCAGAAACCAATACCATAAAAATAAAGAAGTTCTTAACATGGGCATTGGGCATTGAACTTTAATGTATTTTAAGAATATTTTTTGCCGCGTAGGCAACGATATTGGCCTGATAGGCACTAGGCCAAATCTCACGATATGATCGCATGACAGTCAGTGACTCATTCGCAAAACTATTTAGAAACCGGTTTTAATTAATCAAACAAAACGTGCCAAATTAGACTCTAAACACGTAAAAAAATAACTAAGATTTATCATATGAATATTATGGAGAACGACAAAGCGGTTGACAGCAAGATTATATTAAAACGTTTGCTTATTAAATGATTAGGTTAGTTTTTTATACTCTAGAGACAAATAGATCTAATCTTTAGCATCAACTTTTTCTTTCAATCATACTCTCTTCAAGTACAGAATAAATAATAGTAGTTACTCTTCAGGGATCAAGCTAGCGATCGCTATTTGAATTTAAAAATAGAACAGCGTTATATATACTGGCAGTAGGTAGGTACTGGTTGTTCACGAAATACTAAAACATCGCATGCTTTTCTAACATTCGAATTTCGAACTATAAATCGATGTTACCATCTTAAAAAAGTTATTTCTGATTGACCTTCAGTTGTTACAGATAGCATGCCATTTATACATTAATAAAAATATCGATTATTTACTTATTTAGCTTCTGAATAAACTTTTCAAAATGCGTAATCGATTAGATTGGCGGAATTGTACTTAGAAATTATACTTTATAGTAAACTAGCGCCTCGTCCCGGCTTCATTTATTTTTTAAACATTTAAATATAGTCAATGTTACTCAGGGATAATATAGCATTCTAATGGTAAATAATTTTTGAAATTGGACCAGTCGTTTTTCAGTTTATTCGTTACAAACATACAAAAATACAAATTTTTCCTCTTTATAATATTAGTGTAGACAAGAGAATAGTAATTTCCTGATTGCAACCCAATTATGGTACTAGGATCTACAATTAGATGCTTCTATAATACTTTATATTTTTTATATACGAGAATCTCTACACGATGCTGAATAATGAAGAAAAAATCTTCTCCGATCATTCATATAATCATAAAATCACGTGCTTCTCACCGAATCGAATTCAAAAGGATTCTTTTCCAACGCTTCTTGTAAATGATCAACGTGACCGATTACTTAAATTAGCGATAGAGTGATGACATAAATGACGATGCATAATTACTCTTCAGAACCGGATTCTTCCTTTGTATTGTATTCTCACGATGTAAAATAAAAACTGTTATAATTAAGTTGGTTGACGGTCCTGTAAAACCCAATTAGTATGATGAGAGAAAATGAGTTGTAATTGGTTTTTTTCAAGTGTTCTAATGGAGTTCCAAAGTAGTATACTTAGAGCTGATTTCACCATGCTCTGTTAGTTACTAATAAAGGATTAACAGGCCGTTAAATCTAACCTGAAATTTTAATGTGAGCTAATACTATATTAGACATTGTTGTTTATGATTGGTTAAAGCGATGTTTTTTTACTTTTTTCTAAAAAAAAAATTGAATCGGACTAACAATATTTTTATCTCGTAGGCAAAACTTTGGTTTTATGATTATTTTTAAGAGTAAAATAAATGATTCTTTCGTAACTACAAAATTGTTATGTGTAAGTGAGGACGTCATTAGGGGGCAACATTAAACCCATACCTGTTACACTTCTGATTTTTGGTTTTTATTTGATAATGTAGGTTATACCTATACCTTCACGAGTGCGAGTGAAAAGAAACTTGTCAACAACAGTGTATGAGTGAGAGGTAATGATGAGCGCCGATATTTGAGATACATTTCTGTATTTGCTCGGGTTATACTACCACACATCGACACTGCAGCTTTATTTATTTTGAACACTCATGATATCAGGCTATTTTCTCATGATATACTGGGTCAAGATCCCCAAGTTGTTTGAAATTATAATTAACTGTCATAAACATAATGTTTCTGACTTCAAAGCTTTCATTCAAATGCAATTAGACGCACAAACACGAAATGTAAACTCAAGACAAGTTTGAAACAATACGAGTTTTTTTTTTGCACATTTTCACTCGGCGCTGATAACCGCGAACACTGCAAAACGTATTTAGTTACTTTTTATTTTAAATACACACTTATACATATTATACCTACAGATACTAAAACGTGCATTACACAAGCTCGAAAGGAAGAGCTAGGTACCACAAATTATTTTAGACAGAATGATTTTCTAGAAAACGTTGAATCTCGCCCGAAGATAAATCAAATTCAAAAGCGTTCTATTTCTCACGAAAAATTTGGGAAAATCCCATCCCACAGATAAAAAAACAAATGACAGCGGAAACCAGCCAGTGCTTATTTCATTTTTAATTTACCTGCTTCCCATGAACCATAAATTATAGAGGTTGGAAATTAGGTCACTACCTCTTCTGCATAACTAGGTGAAGGTCGATGCATTTTCTATGCCTTGAAGCGGATTAAATTAAAACTAAGGAATTTTTAGTGGTGTTGATAGAAATGCTTATTTATTAGCAATAGGAATTCTATGTTTTTCCTTTTTAAAGTAATACTTATCATCCATATGGTATACTGCAAACTAGGAAAAAAAAATAAAAAAAATGATCGAATTTTCTCAAGCCGTTTTTTTTAATTAAGACGCTGACTGTTGACGTCTTAACAAGATAAGCAGACAAAAAGTTGGACATACGTACATCGATATTCGGCTAAGAAATGAGAGTAATATAGAGCTCTTTGTGAAGGGCTCGTCCGAGGAAATACTACCATGCCTATTTTTGCCGTCAAGCAGCAACTCTGTGTTTCGGTTCGGAGGGTGAAAGGCCAATTTAAGGGACATGAGGCTTAACATCTGTATGCCTCAAGTTGATGGACGCGGGGCAGTGTACTTATCGCGGGGCATTCCAGCGTGGCTTGCGAGGCAGTGCGTTATTATAGGTGATGGTCAATACTAAACATCATGTGGGACATTTTCTTGTTCCATCAGTTAGATATTCTTCTAATGTTTTACTCGGTCAGGAAGCCCTGCTCCTCCAACTGTCACTAATGTGCCAAAGCACTTAATACGAAATAGGTCAATGGCCACAGCCGGCGAGGTTAGGTAGTTAAGCCCTGAACACAGACAGGCTATATAGGACATGATAGTAAAAAGAGTTTGTAATGTAAAATACGCGTTTTATTAACTTGATTGAATAACTTGATAAAAGAGATGTGATCGATCCGCGATGTTGATGTGGACTGACGACGTTGCCCGGTTGCCGCGCGATTCCCGGAAAATGCACACTTTGTAGTATTGTACTGTGTGAACCGTACACAGGCCAAAAAAATAATTATCTGTAGGTACGTACTTATTACTCGTACATTTAAGAAAAGTAGCTTGGAATTAAGCTTAGATTTTTTTTCACAAGTTGTGAGAGTTTAGGTCTCCTGCCACTGATCCTATTCATCCAATCCTTGAAGTTATTAATTATATTAACTTAGTTTTTCCTGAACTTAATCTGAACACAAAAATTTTAAACATATAAAATAAATTATGTCAATTAAATGTACATTCTATTAAACTACGAAAACAAATAAGTCACCGATTTTGGTTATTCCTTCATTTGAAATTAGAACATTGTCCATTCTAACATAGTATAGACAATGTTCTGATTTCAAATTAGAAATTGCATAGAACTTCTATGCTCTCCTTGATCACCAAGAAGGTATTATTCTCAGCATTCAATTCAAATGTGATTAATTTCGCATGCTGCAGGCAAGGTTTGATTACTCTGTCCTTAGCTCACTCCCAACTAATGCTTTCGTCTTTGTGGTCGGCGACCTTACTGCATACTTTCGATAATTAAACCAATTTTATGTAATCAAGAAATAATTACATGTACATTTGTTCATATCCTGGATTTATTGCGCCATTCTATCTTTTAATAACGACCTTAGACTCAATGCAACTAAATTCAAAGCGGCTTTACACGTGGCTAAATTCAGTGCGGTAATTGACGAAGAATTATCATTTAGACAAAGTAAAAAAGGCATTTAGAATTCGATTTCACTAATCAGATGGTTAGTTGCACTATCTGCGTCTCTGATTTATTAATGAGAGACGCTGGAGGTTAACTTTGATTAATTAAAATGGAGGAGACAAACTGAGTGAGAGTGAATGTAATCTGCTAGCTCAAGTAAAGCAAGCTCTGAAGACAACGCTACTGTTTTAATTTAGTGTGTTACTGAATTTAGCCATACGTTAAACCGCTTTAATCATTGAGATGGGTTTATTCTAAAAAAACTCTTCAACCTAATTCTATAAGTAGTATGTAAGTTAAAACTTACATTAAAATAATACTTTAAATAATTTTTAAAATATTTACTAGCCCAAAAGTACAGTTTTTATGCTACTTATATTATCAGGTACATAAATAGTTGTACTATGTACATACTTAGTTACTAATTACGTAATACTAGAAAATATGAAAAAGAGCCTTAAGCTTAAATCTTTGGCACAAAAATCGATTCTAGATCGATTGGATATCGCTATGTATGTTTTTAATTTGCGTATCTCAGCCTTTTCTTCCGCCATTCGATTCAATTGGTCACCGTTTAAGGTTATTAAAAAATTCGGGTAACCTAGAAATTCATTCTGAACGAACCTAGATTTATAAAAACATTTTTAGAGAAAGGAGGCTACAGAGAATAAGGTTATAATTTGTGGTAAAATATTGACCTTCAAAAAGTAATAGATTTTATCGTAAAACCTTTTTGGCCTTCACTTTTCAGTTGCATAAAAAAAATATGTTCTATATTTAATTTTATCCTCGTTATTACATGCTTATAGTAGCGAGAGAAATAAATCAAAATAATATTTTATTTATTACATAAATACAGAATTGGATGAAAAAGAAAAAAAAAATATTACGTTTGTTAGTAGGTAATTTTTTTTTTATGTACCTAATGAGGAAAAATATATATCAAAACAATATTTTTCGTATGAATTCGTACCAGTTTGAGCGATAGTACAATTTATTTATTTATTCTCACAATCACAGTTTTTCTTATTGTATATTTAATTACACTGTTTACCTACTAACCAATTTGAATCTACATTTCATAAACTAAGTAAGGAGGTGGGTGGATGGATTGGATACTGAGTAGCCCAACAAAAGCATAAATAGCTAAAAAACTTTTTTTTTAAATTGTTTTTAAGGAAATCAAGTGTTGGGTATTAGTAGGAACAGATACCAAATCTTGGGTAGGAGGTTAGGTAAGTGTTTATTTCGGTTCCTCAGACAGACTGATAAACTATTGGCTGGGTCAAGACTTAGTCTGTAACAATCTACGAGGAAAAAGACTCCAAAATAACACAATAGATTCTCCAAAAGACTTTTGTCGACATAACTAATACAGATAACACGTACCTACCACATAGGTATGTCACTTGAATAGTGATTACGTCATGATAAGGGGAAGTCCCCGGGGCTATACTAAATTACTGCATTAGTTTAAATACCAGGCTAAAGGACTTACTCCGTTTGAAGTACGTAATACAGTAGGTTTTGTTCAAGTAGAGCTCTTTTTGAAGGGCTCTTTCTGCCGCCAAGCGTTTCTGTGCGGTTTGAAAGGTGTGATTGCTAGTGAGATAAATCCATATGAGGCTTAACATCTATATGCCTCAAGTTGATATAGACGCAGAGCAGTGCATCGTAGGGCACGTTCATATCGTGCGTGACTTACGAGACATTGCTTTGTTATAGGCGATGGTTACCACTCAACATCAGGTGGGCTATCTGCTTGTTTCAACAGCTAGTTAATAAAAAAGCAGGAGTGCAGAAAAATCAAGGTGTAATACTTAAACTCAACAAAATGGTGGCACAATTCCGACCATAAATATTTACCTTACAACCAGGCGTACAATAGGGTGACATGATTTCAAAGAGTCTTTCATTCTATTGTTTTCTATCAACATGTTGGCAACGCACGCAGCCATGAAACAATAAAATTGTCTTTGGTATCAACTGTTTGAACAGGTGATAGAGAACGAATGAAGTGTCATGTTTGCTCTTTGAATTCTCGGTAATGATTAAAACCTTTAACTGTTTTGAAATCAGGGTTAAAATTTACGATTATTTTAAATTGATGGTTGGAAATTTAAATATAAAACAGACAATTTTTTTTAAATCTAGCTAGAGAGACTACTACTATGATTATTATGAAGATTTTAAAAAGTTTCAAAAAAGAACAAAGCATTGTCTCGTAAGTCACGCACGATAGAAACATGCCCTATGATGCACTGCCGTGCGGCCATTAACTTGAGGCACCAACACCACTAAAAACTTGATTTTATTTTTTTACCTAATGATTGGGAAATTCTTATGGCAATAATTCAGACCCACGTTCTATAAAATTTATATTTTACTTTAATATAGGTACCTATTACGAGACCGAGACTCCATTACATGCATCTGAAACAGATACCAACCAATGATGGCTTGATTTTTGTCACGTGCAATTGGTTTGATTGGTTCATAGTTACGTGATAACATTCTTAATACAAATTATGTACCTACTATAACCATAAAATGGAATGTCTTTTGACGCTCCCTAAAGCTACTCAACTAAGCAAAGGGTAGTGAAATGCACGTCCCAATATTTGTATTTCATACACATCTTTACTTTTGCACGATCGTGATGGGTGGCAACTAGTGGTTGCCATAGCAACTGCACCTACCTACGATTATTATTATCATTCGTTGCTTACCATGACAGTATGCAGTAGTCATTTGAGCTCACCCATTGTGATAATATGCATCAAATTACTTCTTTGTTCAAACTGTTATATTTTGTGTCTGTGCCTTCGCTTGACCCTTATGAGATATCCCTTGCATACTAGCCACATCGGACGTGCTATCTGCTCCCATCAGCGTGCGGTGAGTCTCATACAGCTGTCTCTTTCGCACACTCACCGCCCGCTGTCCACTCGCGCCGGCTAGTTCGCTTGACGCTTCAGTACGCTTTTGTTGCTAACCGCAACGGGTGTGCGCTTGCTCCCGCTCCGCGCAAATTATTACTGTTTACGTACCAATACCAATAAATTGTTTAATGGCAGTGTAGTGTTTTTCGTGCTACCAAGTATTAAGGAAAGTGGTCAGGTATGTCACTTTATATTTTATGTCGTGTAATAACAATCGTAATAACATTATGTTTCCAGTAGGTGGGATGATCATGTTTTGTAGAAATATAGTTTTACATTACATAGATCGTCTTACATTTATTGAAGCGTAGGCATTCCTTGCCTACGTACGAGTTGTAGGTGTCGTATATACTTTATACGTTTCTACCTACTATGTATATAATACGGTATATAATTATGCTATGTGAAATCAGTCTAATCCAGTTTAATCTCTTTTTGGCTTTGTTTTTATGAAGTGTTTTTAGCTATTAACCTATTGCATGGCTTAACTAAAATCCACTGATTCGAGCGCTCCTTGCCTCAATCATGAAAATTGGATTTCTAAGACTTAGCGGCCCCTGCGCCCTTGTCTTAAAGGCTCATTTCTGACTCTGTTCACATCTAGAAAGCGGTTTGCAACCCTTTGCTGATGTGTAGACAGAAATCGAGTCATCGCGGCTCGAAAATCGAGCTGGCGCGGCCCGAAAATTGAGCCGTTGCGGCTCAAAAAACGAGCCGGTGCGTCCCAAAAATTGAGCCGTCGCGGCTCAAAAAACGAGCCGGTGCGTCCCAAAAATCGAGCCGTCGCGGCTCGAAAATCGAGCTGGCGCGGCCCGAAAATTGAGCCGTCGCGGCTCAAAAAACGAGCCGGTGCGTCCCAAAAATCGAGCCGAAGCGGCTCAAAAGTCGAGCAGTTGCGGGCTTATAATCAGGCCATCCCAGCCTAGAAATCAAAGCATAGTAAGCAAAAAAAAAAAAAAAAAATTTCGCGCCCCTTCTGGCCGAAAGTAGAGTTGAGAATTTTGGGCGATTCGCTGCCTAAATTGAGCTGGAGTTGCCCAAAGTGGACACGGTCACCCATAAAAGTGATAGTCCATTCGTTTACAAACCTAAGAGTTGTGTCTATCAGATGAATACTTATATGCAGAAGGCTTCTGCTGCTGAATTCTTATATGCCTGGTTCTCCATGGGCTTGAAATGAAATGAAATGAAAATGAAAATGATGACCTGTCCGGCAAAGAAATTCTGGCCGAGCTAAAGCTAGTGGCGTCGAGCTATCGAGCTTTTTCCCAGGGGCTGGGAAGATTGGACAGTACATGAAATTGTATCTTTGGATCTGGACTCTGCAACGCGCAACAAGTTAAGGTTCTGCTTGCCCGCAACTGAAATAGCTAAGGCCTTTGATCCCTCTGCATCTTCGCTAAACGATGAAGCCTATACGGGTATGAAAATCAAAATGCTTTCCTGGCCGTTCTGCCTTGGCTTGGTTCTGGGTTCTCCATCCAAGGCAAGGGCCTTGCAGATTAAGTTGCACTGAGAGCTTGTGACGCAAGCTACTAATAGTTTCAAGCACTTGCTGGTTACTACAATGGAAGCTTCTAGGGCGTTGGGGCAGATATCGGACACGGAAACGGATAGATCAAATGAACTCGCGTCTACTAATAAGCGAGTTTCTAGTGCAAGTCGAATTGCGACCCTAGAACAAGAAGCTAAAGCTACTGGAATGCTCTTGCAAAATATATATATATTAAAACAGACTTGATATTGACAAAAGGAGCTGGTCATCAACGATCATTCCCTTACTTGAGATCAAGGCTCAAGGATTTGTTTGTCAAATAATCCGGGGGACGAGAATGGAAAGAAGAACATCTGGACATGGAACAGAAGAAGATACTTCGACGTGTATAAAATACTTCGCGCGGCCCCTGTGTTTTCAGCTCTGGCAGTTAATCCGTCCTTGAAGCATTTAGCTCCTACTAATGGTCTAGCGACTATAAAGAAAAGACTGAGGGACCTTATGGCTCCATAACGCATGCTGCTTGACTTGAACGCGCTGCCCTCCAAAGAGTCTTCAACAGGGTTATTGAGATGTGCCTAGTAGCGACAAGGGCCATCACTACAGGTTTTTCGTTCGGGTTTGATCAGTGAATTTCGTCAATGTTCTGACAACTTGCTTCAGTTCGTTTGTGGCAGAGATCTCAGACTATAAAAGATGTAAAGCTATATCTCCATTGATTGAAAGAAAACGTCACTTCGTCCTTGATGAGGATTCCAATTTCAGAGAGATTCCTTTTGATGAAAAGAAATTGGAGGATTTCTCTAAGACATAATCAACTAATTTTGATGCTAGCATTCTTTTGGCTATGCGATACTGAGCTTATGGCCGTAAACCGTCTGGCTCTTCACACAAACAGGAGAGGTTTCAAAAGAACGGTTACCAGTCGACATTGAAAAGTTTCTGACTATTCTCCGGATTGGATAGCATATCATCCAACAATGTCTAGGAGCTTGGAAGACCAGGGCTGTCCCAAACTGATATTAAATATAATAAATGACTATGCGATTTCATTTGTAAGAAAAGCCCTAGCGATTCCATTTTCAATGGAATTTTGCTATCAAATGTCAGTCGTATTTCGAAAATGGTGAGCTCAGGAGTCTTGAAAATGTTTCCCCTGTCTGTCCTCGGTCTTGTGCAAATTTGTTTTGGTGCCCAAAGCGGATAAATCCAATCGATAATCGATCTAAGAAGGTTAAACCCGTGAAAATTTCGTCTGGTCAATCATTTAACAGTTCCCAAGTTCCTTCAGAAACTAGGTAAAACTCCATTTTTCGCCAGCGTATTTCCATGAACCGGTGATAGAAACACATCGGTGTTTTCTGGCTTTAAGCTATCAAGATCACCTTTATGGCATGGTCTGCCTGCTATTCGGCCTGTCTACAGCTCCGATCATCTTCTCGAAAATCGCAAATTGGCTAGCAACCCAGCCTCGGAAGATTAGCATAAGGGTACCTAGTTGTCTACTGAGTCGACTTCTTCTTGCTAATCTGCTAAGTTGCTTCAGAAGGAAGCAGAATTCACTGTAGGATTCTATATAGATAGATTCTGTAGGGTCTGAGATCCAGTTCAAGACATCGAGTTTCTGGACATTGTTCCTGGATGGAGGACAAATTCAGGCAAAATAATAATATATATTCCAACAAGAAGTTAGACTTGTGAAAAAAGATCTCCTAGAACTAATAAGTGCAAAATCTATTCTGGGAAGCTTATACTTTATAGCATTCGTGGTTCTTTTGGATCGAATACGTTGTCGTCGAATTTAGATCGCCAGCAATGGTCTCCCAGAAGTCTCTCCGAAGCGAAAGTTGAAAATTCCAGGCAAGGTGATTCAAGTTCTGGAATGGTGATTAGATAATCTAAGCCGAGAATCATATATTATATTCATAAATCAGGTAGAGATTTATAGAGATATCTTTGGTCGCTTGGAACTGGCACCTAGAGTCGCCTAGCTTTGAGACGTTTCAGAGTGGTCCTTGTGATTTTATTGAACAAATACCTTTTGACTTTAACTTTGACAGAAGCTTCAAACATAGAATGGGGAGCTCACATCCTGAACGAGTTACTACTAAGCGCCACTTGGACGAAACAACAGCATTCGTGGCACATAAATCGTATGGAATTGTATAGCGTCGTGCAGAGAAACATTAAGAAACGACAAGACCGATTCTGATTCAATCGGACAATCAAACTGTCATTTTCTATGTGAGGGAATAAGGGCACTAAGCTCCGAATGCTGCTTTCAATATTAGAATCACTACTTCGGTTAGAAAAACGTTATCACGTTCAAAGTTTGTTAAGATACATTCCGAGAATTTACAATTGCGTTGTAAATTCTTGTTGCGTTGCGACCATCTATGTCGTTAGTAAATAATCCCCGACTGGTACTTGAGCAATGTGATTACTCAGAAACTATTTGCAATATGGGGGATTCCGTCGGTGGACCTATTCGCAACCAAGATATTCAGGGTGGTCTCTTGTCTCTCAGTTTCCAGAGGATCAGGATGCACTATTCATAGACACTTTCAGCAACCAATTGAGTTTCCAAATAACCTGAGTGTTTACCCAAATTTTAAGTCACTTGAATACTGCGGAAGGAATATACTTTTTAATAACTCCGAATTGGCCTCAACCATTTTGACACCCCGATTTGCGCAAGAGGGCAATATATAAAACCGGTCCTTCGAATATAGGGTCTGCATCTTTATCTGACCGAAATTTCAACGGGCCAACCACCACCTCAGGTCCTCCAGCATCATTTGCAGGTATGGAATATTCAGACGATGTCAGTTTATCAGAAGATTCTTGGAGACCAGGAACTTTAAAGAAATATTCGTCAGCTTGGAAGAAGTGGCGAAAATGGGCTGTTAGAACCAATAGATCTGTACCAATAGATGGGCCAAGTTCAGAAAAGTATTGCTTTATTTTTCAGTTACTTGCATCGTTGCAACGCGCTTATCGTATAATATCACGTTCTTGGTAAACAAGTCTGTAGTAACAACATCTTTTGCTGATCCTTTTAATGCTGACCAGATTAAAAACCACCCAGTTGTTAAACATATACTCAAGCTTAGCTGGCACTGGTGAGAGGAAGTCATCTTTCTGGGATGTTAATGCATTGGTCATCTGGTTGAAGTTTCACTTACCTGACACTTGCAGTTTTTTTCAAGTCTCTAGGCATTTGGCTTTAATCTTGCTTGTAGCCTCTGGAAGGACATGACATAACATGACTTTTGTCTATGGATTCGGTATATTTTCAGGAGTTTGACTCTTACAGATTCATGTTCTGGAAACAATCAGATTCGAAAATTTTCTAAAATAAGGATCAGATTTTCATTTTTGGTTAAACGTTCTTATAACTCTGTCAAATCACAGATGTCTCTTTAGACTATCTTTTTATAACAACTAGGGTTAGTGTAGGTACCTACGTGCGTCCACTAAAGATGTTATTGCTGGATGGGTAGAAACTGCCCTTAAGGAAATAGACATTAACGCCAGTCCGTCAAGCATTCGTTCAGCTGTATATTCTTCGCGATTTACGACGGCATTTTTAAGAAAAGTAATATATTTATCAAAATTTTCTAAAATATTACTGTAAAGCGCAGTTGTGCGACTAAAGAAGACGTTTTTCCTTCAATCTGTTTTGAAGCTGTTTAAGTTAAATGCTGTTTGGAAATCACCTGTTTCAATGTTAATTTTAGAAGTTACATACTTAAAAAATAAAACAGTTTCTTTTTTCTTTTGTTATTTTGTTATTACACGCATAGGTTTAATTTAACTACTATATTCACAGTACGCCGTACATAATTGTGGCGCCGGCAGAAGATAAACACTTCTCATAAGGGTCAAGCGAAGGCACAGACACAAAATATCGATGTTTTTCCCCCGAAGGGATAAAAACATTTATTTTGGGTCTTGCCGAAGCTTGACCCTTGGTTTTAAGACCTTGCCGGCTTAAAAGGTACTGAAGCGTCAAGCGAACTAGCCGGCGCGAGTGGACAGCGGGCGGTGAGTGTGCGAAAGAGACAGCTGTATGAGACTCACCGCACGCTGATGGGAGCAGATAGCACGTCCGATGTGGCTAGTATGCAAGGGATATCTCATAAGGGTCAAGCTTCGGCAAGACCCAAAATAAATGTTTTTATCCCTTCGGGGGAAAAACATCGATATTCATGTTTTGAGTGGTCAGAGAGTTATTACAAAAGGAGGTTTGTTGTAATATAATATAGGTAACTATCTATAAAAATGAGTTATGTAACCTACATTTTTGTTCATTAAGTCATGGATTTATTTCAAAAATGGAACTTAACAAATCATGGATTTATTTCAAAAATGGAACTCACGAGTTGTCATAACTTTGCCGCGTACGAGACAATCACTCAACTATAAAATATTGCAACCAATAGAAAATAATAGAATTCAAGATAGGAATCGATTTATTATTAAAAACACGTAGGCCTTTGTCCACAATGAAGTAATACAATACTTACTTACATTATTCAATGTATTGCAGAAGGTCGTAGGTACCTACGAATACGAAGTCTCATTTTTTATTCGTTACACCGTAGCTACGTGCCATCAAATTTCGAACCACTTTACCTCAAGGGCTACGAACGTAGATCCATTAAATTAATTTGAATGGGTAAGTAATAAGTGTAAAAATAACGGTGATATCAGAACATCTTAAGCATAATAATAATTGATAAAATCAAGTTAGTGATAAAATTCGAGTTTGGTATTATTTTTAACACGATTAAATATTGTAACCGGTTTATATTAATTAGGTGTCTATGTATTACTGCGTAGTATAATATTTACATTATAATTTGCAACGTTATCTAAAAATCACTGGCCTAATTAGTATGAAAAAAAAAGCTTCCATTTTCAAACCGACAAAGTTTGAATTCCAACCTCTTTTTATTTTATGATATAAATGTTTGTTCTCTGTTTAGGTGTTATTATATATTCTAGTAGTATGTATTTACAAAAAAAAGTATTAGGTTGGCTGGTTCCCATATTACAAGCTTTGGCTTAGTTTGGGGCTAGATAGCGTTGTGTGGAAAGCCCTCCAATATTTATTTATTTATCCTTATCACCCGCTGGGTTTTTGTGACATTACTGAAAAGGATTATTGGCCTCTAGAACATACAGCTACCCATTAAATAATATTAATTATTTCCTGAGCTTAAAAGGAAAGTTTTCCTGTGGAAGTAGATACTTACAAGTTAATATGATAGTGATGACGAAAACAATACGATTATCACCATATCGGGCAGTAAACAATAAGTTGCGAGAGGAAATCATAACTGAATTCTTCTTCTTCTTTTCTCCGTTTATGGCCGTTTTCCTGTCCGTCATTCGACAGACAATGTTGCCAGTGTCAAGTGAATCGTATTAAATACTCTATAATCAAGTCAGTCCATAGTCAAGGCGGCCGTCATTTGTTTTGAAGAATACCTGAATTAGAAATTTATAATGTAAGTTTTATGTTATGTTTGTCATAATGTAATTGACAGTAATTTAACATTTATGGTCGGAAATTTCTAATGCCAATGTCAGAATAGGTATCCTTTGACCACTGATCTTGAAAACTTTGCATACTTTCTTCAAATAAGTTATTTTATTTTCTTTAATTTTCTTTAATAAGTTAAATAAGTTTACCTTTGATCAGAAATAAAAAACAATACAAAATCTGAATTATAAAAAATTGGTTATGTAAGTACTATGGCTACTTAAAGGATAGTACCACCATAGTATTGGTAGGTATAGTAAATTTAATTTAACAAAAAAAAACCTCCAGGCTTTGAAAATGTTTTTAAAATTCAGTTTTTTTTAAATGAGATAGGTATACAGAGACTTAAAAAAAATAGATTATTAGAAATTAATTATTTACTAAGGCAAGTATTTACCTAACTCTTGGCGCCATTTCTTATCGCTGTTACATAGCAAAACAAAACCGGACATTCTACCAACATAAAAATTCAAGAGAGAGTGCCGTTTCTGTCACTGGCTTGAAAAGTAGTGATGCGGGACCTGAAACTGGTTCTAGGCCTTGCATATCAAAACAAGAAAAAAAAAAAAACATCTTCCGCTATCGCCTAATGGCTTTTAAATGGTTTATTTATAGTGAATGGTATAGTTGATATTTTTGATTCATGTCACGCATTCTTTTTTTTTCTGAGGCCACGTGTTAATGTATTAAATTATAAAGTTTAATTAAATAATTAACGATTAATTATTGCATTGTGCTTGATTAGGTCCGCGCGTTTTTTCACCGCCATTTTTGGACAACCAACGTCATAATGTGGCCAATAAAAAAACATTACGTTGTTTTTCAAACGCTGAAGGTTTTTAGTTGTTCGAAACTTTCAAGAGCGTCTTCTCAATCAGAAACGATGATAAATGCTGTTTAATGGCTTTTTCATTACCCTATTAACGGACAAACGATTGGAATAGCGGATGTTATGACGGTATAGCACACAAGAAACTAGTTTTCAGCATTGCCTTAAGGTTGAGATTGTCTATAAAAAAAACTAGCCTATAACTAAACGGGAAAACCTCAAACTACCCACTACAATACTCAGAAGGACTCCAGACTACTAATTAACCAGTTTCTAATATCTAAATCCTATTGTCTTTTAATTAGCTTTACGACTATGGCTATGACTTAGCTTCCTGTACAGCACTGTGACCTTAATGAGACCTAGTTTTGATTTTGAGTCGAATTGCATTGTGCAATAAAGCTGTTTATCCGGTGAAAACAATCGTGGAAACTGTAACAATGAATGCAAATATGAAAAAACTCGCAAGAATTATAACAAAAGATGTTGTATATTTAATTTTGAGTTTTTAAAAAAGAACATCATAGTGAAATAGATTACAGATTTAAATTTAGAATTTCGTGCTTATAAAAGGCGCAGAGATTTTATCAAAAGAGGTTATATTCTTGAGTTTAGAAAAAAGAAGATCATAGTGAAATACAACACACATACGAATGGGTTTAAATTTCGAATCACATACATATTATGTATACCTACTAAGATAAATATTATTGCTTGTGAGCAATAATAAACTAGCTCTGAGTTTTTATAAATGGAAGAATGGAAAATAAACTAAATCTAATCCCGGTCAGGAAATAGTATCCTATGGAAGGATAGGAAGGATGAATTGCATGTAATTGGTGTATATCCTGTAGAGTCAATTGATCGCACGTTCGGCATGGATGTTCTTTTGTGCTAGTTACTATGTTGGAAGGACCAATGACATGGTCAAGGTCATGACAGTCAGTGACTTGTTTTCAGTTTTTTTGTGTCCACACAGCTTGTAGATTGTGGGCAGTTGAAATGAAAGTGTAAATAAGAATGATTATCCTAATTCCTGATTTGAAAGAAAATGTTTCTCGTAGGTTTTGAAGAATAAAAAAAAGACGACCAACTACTACCCGGCTAACTTTACTGTGGACTGACTTGGCTTAATTTTTTTTTATCGATTTTTCTTGACACTGGCAAGATTGTCTGTCGAAATGACACTGGTGTCATAAATGGAGGGAAAGAAGAAGAAGCTCTGCCTTCTGCGCTGTTGGTTCCTACAAGGTTGGTTCGATCCTGATCGAGGACAAAAAATTGTGTTCTGTATCTGGGTGTAAGTATTTTAGGAATCTCATAGTTATGTATAATATAAAAATAAATGCTCAAGTTAAATATTCCCCATGACTTTCCTTGTATCTTTAATAAGCCCTGTTGGACTGAGCATTATTCGATTTCATTTGTTTAATCTAACAATAGCTGAAAACATAAAATCACTCTAAAATACTATCATAAATCTTTCAAAGAATAAACATATTAAACACTAAAATGTTAATGTTTATGTATTGTAAGAAATTTATGATGCTCTACATTATTCACAGAGCAAGTTTGCACAGACGTTAATAAAGAGAACGAGTTCTTTTGCAAAACAAGGGGTTTCCCCAGCCTTGTGCGGTGCCACTCATTGTTATAATAGTCATGTGCGACACTTTCACTTATTGAAATTTAAGAGGCCAGTCCTAAATTCGATTTTAAGAGTAGTAGAGCTCTTTGTGAAGGGCTCATCCGGGGAAGTACTACCACCACGCCTTTTTCTGCCGCCAAGCAGCGTTGCTGTGTTTCGGTTTGAGTGTGGTTGCCGGTGTAATTACAGGCACATGAGGCTTAACATCTGTATGCCTCAAGTTGATGGACGCAGGGCAGTGCATCGTAGGGCACGTTCCTATCGTGCGTGACTTACGAGGTAATGCTTTGTTATAGGTGATGGTTACCACTTAACATCAGGTGGGCTATCTGCCTGTTCCATCAGCTAATTGTATAAAAAAATATATTACGTGAGTATATTTTTTGATTTAGTTGATTTTTTCAAAAAAGCTGAATCAATTTCGAAAAAACCTTAAGTATATGAAACTACCTCTGAATTGAACCTACCAAACAAAAAAAAGGAATATGAAAATCTATTCATAATTTGCGGCGGAGTTATAAAAAAACACATACAGTTGAATTCTTCTACTGGTTAGGTTAAGGTTAAAACTAAAAAAAGGTTTTTGAAGTTGTTTAAAATGCCTTTCATATAGGAAAGTTGAGTTTGAAGCAGAATTTATAATTTAAAATGTTTGAACCAGTGCTAGTATCGACGTACGTACGTAATGATATTTTAAACATTTTTATCGTAAACTATTTCATGAACTTCAGGCGATGAAAACTTTAAACAAACAATCTTACAAAGAGGTCGCTGTTCAATGAGTTTATAATAAAAAAAGTACTTAATGACGAGCTTATCTTTTTTTAGTTTGAATGCCATATCGAAAATGTGTAGGCAGAAGGTATTTACGCTGGTATTCTCCTTTTTTCCTCAAAGCGCAATAATTTCAAATTCAAATCAAATCACACAAAATAATATGACATTACCTATTAGAAAACAACAGCTTTTTGCTTACTTTACTTTATTTACAAACTAGCGACCCACCCCGGCTTCGCACGGTTATTGTGGGTTATCCCTAAGAGATAATGCTTGTATTATGCATATAAACCTTCCTCTTGAATCATTCTTTCTATAAAAAAAAAAACCACATCAAGATCCGTCACGTAGTTTTAAAGATTTAAGCATACATAGGGATATAGGGACAGAGAAAGCGAGTTTGTTTTATACTATGTAGTGATGTACAATATACTGTAAAAAAAACTCATTTTGAAATCGCAGTTCTTTCCTAGATTAGATAAAATGTTATCGAATAACAACGTTGGTATATTTTTATAAAAATTTGTGATATAATTATGTGTTGTTGAGGTAGTCGCCTCTTGGTTCTGATCAATAAGCTTAAACTGTTTTTGTTTTAATACTTCTACGGTTAGAACAAGAAGATAGCCCAACTGATGATAATTGGTAACCATCACCTATAACAAAGCATTGCATTACACGCTCGATATGAACGTGCCCTACCAGTGGCGTAGCTAGGTGGACAAGGGCCCCGGTAGAAAGAATCGGGCATAGAGAAAGAATGTTGTAAGCAGGCTCAAGGTTTTCTAGCTTCGGGAGCTGGCTGACCCTCTTTCAAAGCTTAGGTTAGAGGGCCCCCTGAGCTCCAGGGCCCTGGTGCACTGCACCACCTGGCCTTACGATAGCTACACCACTGTATACTGTATGTATATATACTACGATCGATGCATGTATTCATTTAAAAGTCATTTATTTTAATAAAGAACTAAGGAGTTTTTATAGCCTATCGTTAAACGGTGTATGATATGAAAAATAAATACCTACTTCTTGACATACTTATTGGTTTCCGGATGTGTGGAGCTTTGATGAGTGCGGAATATATTTATTGATTATGTTTTCATATTTTCCAAGGTTTTGCGACTAGTTTTCCGCATTCAAATTGTATTTATGAAGTTATGCTTTCGACAAATAGCCTTAGGTGAGGATAAGGAAGCCGACTTATTACCATCCCAAGGTTGCCTGGAAGAGATATTTAGCGATAAGACCGCCCATTTTATTCCACTGATGTTTTTATGTTCTGTTATGTGTAAATGGTATGAGGTGTGCAATAAATCATGCTTTAGTCATTTCCCTATATCTATATCTTTTAGTCATTCAAGAAAAACTGATAAAATTAAATAGTTTGTAATTTATTTTGTTTTGTAAATTTTTAAATTTACAATATAAAAGCCAGAGCCACAAACACAAACCAAAACGACATCTGAGGGCTTATTACGAGTTTAGTGCCGATCAAGTGCCGATCGTCGATCGTTACGATACACCGAATTTTCTATGAAAAAAAAAACAGCTTCTCAAAGAATACGCTAGATGCCGTTGATTTATTTTCATAGAAAATTCGGTGTATCGTAACGATCGACGATCGGCACTAAACTCGTAATAAGCCCTCTGCATTTATTTTTTGTAGATTAAAAAAAAGTGCGAAATAAATTTCGATAAAATTTATATTGAAAACTCTGAACCCTTTTTTTTGTAATTTATTTTTTTACACTACCAAGTCAGCAAACAAGCGTACGGCCCACCTGATGGGAAGCGGTTACCGTAGCCTATGGACGTTTGCAACACCAGAGGTGTCAAACGCGCGTTGCTGACCCTTTAAATGTTTTAGAACGCCGTTTTTGAAGATTTATATTTTTACCCCGATCATCAACGACCTATGTTAGTCCATTGCTGGACGTAGATATTCCCAAATCGAAGTTATTATACCCTGTGTATCATAATAAAATTATATAGTAGCATATAAATATGTATAGCCGCAAAATAAAAAAAAAAATAATATGCAAGGACTTTGAACGTTGAAATTTGCAAATTCCACATGAATATTACATCTGTATAATTAAAACAAAATTTATTTTTATTTTAATTAATTATAAATTAAAACTTGATAGTTTGATAACTTTTATAAAAACTAGTTTTGGAATTCCCATTTAATGTTATTTTTATAGGTTTTTTGGTTAATTAAATACATACTACCTTGAACAAACATGAATGTTGATAACACATTATGTTTGTCCACTGTGGGAATCGAACCTACAACCTACAGCTGAGAAGGCGAGTACTTACCAACTGAACAATGATGCCGGTCAAATGAAGGAAGAAAAACACGTCATAGTTTTTTATTACTATTAAAATTTGCTAAAAAAATAACATGGCCCATTATGTTAAGTGGTAACCATCACCTTTAACAAAGCACTACTTCGCAAGTCACTCACGGAACGTGCCGTACGATACACTGCCCTGCGTCCATCAACTTGAGGCATACAGATGTTAAGCCTCATTTGCCTGTAATTTCACCGGCAACCACACTCTTCAAACCGAAACACAGCATTGCTGCTTGACAGAAATAAGTATGGTGGAATAGTTATAAAAAAATTACTTGATGTGTTTTACGTCACGTTTCTCGTACTGTCACATTATTTAAAGAATTAAGACTGAGCCGATTCTTGGTATTCTAGTTCAAACTGTAATAAAATTTATAGTTTTTCACAGCTGACAATGATAAATGATTGAATGAACCTTGATCATCAAAGGATGATTCGGGTCAAGGTTTCGTTTAGGTGTTAATGAAACAAATCGTATACTGTAACGTTTAAGAAATAAACCAGTAACCGAAGTCAGAGTTTTTTTTATCGTTTTTCGTTTTCTGTATCGTCAGGCCGTTTTACCATAACTAGCGAACCACTACCTACCAATCTACTTATTTTTCTTGTTTGTTTAATAGATAACTAAAGTTTTGCCTTATGGATTTTGTTTTGTAAATTGCTTAGGGCCGGTTTCACCATGTTCTGTTAGATTAACAAAGGATTAAAGGGCCGTTAAATATGTCAAAATGTACGCGTTTGACAGCTAAGGTTAGATTTAACGGTCTTTTAATCCTTGATTAGTAACTTACAGAGCATGGTGAAACTAGCCCTTAACGTCTTTTTGATTAAGTAAGTCTTTGTTGATATACCAATATATTACCACTGATAGAACGTCACAACATAAGTACCTTCACATCGAAAGAAGGATCAGAATCCACAACACAGGCTTTTTGATTCAACCTTAACAATGTTACCCATAATTCTAATTAACGAATATCACCTGTTAACTACCCACTAATAAACGCCTCTTAGTCAAAATGTTATTGTATGGAGTTGATATGGAGAGATAGAGACGCTTATCGAGACTCCATACGAAAACGGCCTCACGATACGCAAACGGAAAGAAAAACTCAGACTATGGGTTCAGTAAACATTTTACAGGTTACGTAAAACCCCCGTTAGTCAATCAACAGTTTACGGTTTTATGTAGCCTTCCCTTGGGCCAAGAAAAATCACACCTGTTTAGATAAAATAATATAAATAATTCAGATAATAACGATGCGATGAAATTTATAAGGTTGTCTTATTTATTTCGTGTTTAATCTGGATCGGTATTTCATAAATTCTTATTGTAAAGGTCAGAGTAGCGTTTATAGTTCGACTATTGAACGATATATTTTATTAGCAGTATATTTTTTTGTTAATCATGTGTTAATGGAAGACTGAGCTGTGAGCACCTTTCCTGCCGCCAAGCAGCGTTGCTGTGATTCGGTTTAAAGAGTATGGTAGCGGTGTAATTACAGGCACAGGAGGCTTAACATCTGTATGCCTCAAGTTGATGGACGCAGGGCAGTGCATCGTAGGGCACGTTCCTATCGCGCGTGACTTATGAGGACACGCTTTGTTATAGGCGATGGTTACCAAGTAACACATCGGTGGGACATCTGATTGTTCTACTGGCACAGTGCACGTAAATATTTGAACAGAGAAATTCATTGGTGCACGATCGGGTTTGAACCCATGATCCTAGACCTTAGATCGGATGGCGGAGTCGCTATTACTAGACCACCAGCGCCTTTGAAAATAGGTCATAAGGGGTAACAAAATGTGACATGAGCCCCGTTGGGCACTACCATTGTTATGTCTTTACGCTTAATAGAATTTGGAAGTACTATACAACGTGTAACATAATACCCCTGTAAACCCGGAAGTAGGGTATTCTACAGGTCATGACATACACCTTTTGTTTTACAATTTCTGAAATTTCGTAGTTTTTCATTCATGAAATGCTTCTTAAACGTTCCTTCAATATGAAACTAAACACACCATGCGGTAGCCCTATTCACAGCTGCTTGTACGCTCCGTGCGTACGTGACCTTGGTACTTACGAAAACAGTATCAGGGATGTTGCAAATTTCTAAGACAATATTAATTTTACTTTTGTATGGGAATTTCGAAAGCGATATATTCAACCTTTGCATACGTCAAAGTATTCCAGTGCTTGGTCTGATCACTTGGTCTTTGGCCTTATAGGGGTATTATGTTACAAGTTGTATAAGTACTAATCCTAATACTACTAACTCCTGTCAGGAAAGCAGATACTAAACAAGGTCTCAGATCCAGGGAAGTAGATATAGGTAAATAACTCACGATTTTGTAATCATCACAATAACATTTGACCTCTGATTTTAACCGGTTTTACGGTTAGTTAAAAATACTTCCGAATACGAATTCCTAAATTAATAGATTTTCTTTTTACGCATTGTTCGACGCAGCAATTATAATATAATTGAATTTGCTGGCGCTGACTTTGATAAGGTTCTGATTATTCGTATTTCAATGTTTTGTCAATGCTCTTGAGAAAATGTAAATAAATAAAATACATCTCTTGGAGGCTCTTCGAGGCGCACTTAAAATCCTTTCACCACACTGTTTCGGAAAAACGGTTTCCTCAAGATGTTTTCCTTCACCGTTTGAGAGTACCGGCACTGTGCACATATTTTTGAACAGAAAAACTCATGATCGCGTGGTTTAGAACCTACGACCTTAGGATTGGAAGGTGCAGCCGCTACCACTAGACCACCAGGACTTACTATTTCTCTTTTTAATACTTAGTAGTTATGTATCATGCATTAAAATATAACATGAGTTAATAAAACCACAATTTTTAGAGTAGTAGAGCTCTTTGTGAAGGGCTCGTCCGGGGAAGTACTACCACCACGCCTTTTTCTGCCGCCAAGCAGCAACGCTGTGTTTCGGTTTGAAGAGTGTGGTTGCCGGTATATTACAGGCACATGATGCTTATCATCTGTATGCCTCGAATTGATGGACGCGGGGCGGTGCTTCGTGGGGCACGTTCCTATCGTGCGTGACTTGCGAGGCAATGCTTTGTTATAGGTGGGCTGCTTGTTCCTTAAATTGGTTGTATAAAAAAAAATAGAATGATTTATGTAGGTTTTGGCTAAGTAACTTATTGCTATCGGAACTAAAAAAAACTGGTTTGATTTCATCCCTAACGAATACTGATTAGGCACTATGTCTAGGTTTTGTTCATTAAAAATTTGCGAAATTCGGCCAAAACAAAAGCAATCTTAATATCGATGCACATGGTTGATTTTCTTAAGGCCAAATGTGTTCTAGGACGAAATGGGTTTAGCAAGCAATAATAATATGTCCAAACTCGGTCATACGTTAGCATTAGGAAAGTACGTTGCGCCTTATCTTTATATCTATGTTGGTCGTTGAGTTTCAAGTTGCATACACTTACGCAAAATACTTAAAAAAGCAAAGGGCTTAGCTATAGTGCCGAATCTGTGGTAGCAGCTAACTGAAACTACTAAAATTGTGTCAAATATGAAAAAACTTAAGGTGGTGCTAAAGTCCAAATCAGCATACCACCTCAGACTGACATTCCTAAAATTTGTTCTTTTCTATTCAGTTGCACATTTTCTATATACTTACGACAAACTAGGCTGTACCAAATTAAGTGATAAATACGCGTGAAAATTGTGCATTATCCTAAACTAACTTCATTTGACAGCACTAAAAGTGTTGCCGTCTCTTTCTTATGAACTGAAAAAAACAAAGGCGGCAATAACTTTACCACTGTCTTATTAATTTCACAACAGAATCACGAATATTTCTCTATGCCTCACTTTATTTGAAGACTTCTTGTAGGACCAAGAAGTGTAAGAACATTTTAGTCACGACCTCTTTAGAATGCTATTTCCAATGTGGATGTTTTCACAGAAAATAATGTTTGCAAACATTCGTATGCTCAATACAAAAGGAATTCAGAATAGTTATGATTTCAGTTCAATAAATCAGCTTAGTCTCCAATAAATCATACCTACATGGTTTACTTACCAGCTCGATACAGGGTGTGTACAGCCTTGGAGAAACTGCGCAGTGTTTGTGCCTCTTATAAACGTGAGACACGCCTTCCCCATGTCAATATTGTCGTGGAGACGCAAACTTACGACATTTTCTATTGTTACAGGTTCGTGATCAACCTTCTGGCGACGAACGTGCTGACGACTTCCTTGCTCGCGCCCGCTCTGTTTGGCGAGCACTCTGCAACGGAAGATCCACGGCCGTGGATGGAGGCAGGAGATGCTGCTGCTTCAGCGTGCAGCTTGGCGGCGCTACTAGCGATCATGCTAATCTCCCTCGACCAGCACCACGCAGTGACGGACCCCCTGCGGTGCCACACGAGGCTGCTGCAACGCCGCCCAGCTTCTCTCTGCTCCGCGACCTGGCTGGCCGCTGGATTCGCGGCCGCGTTCAGAGCGACCATCGCCGTCGTCCGCCAGTTCTACCCCCTCGAGCCCGCGGTCCAGGG
The DNA here is from genome assembly GCA_932294275.1 of Chloroclysta siterata. Taxonomy (NCBI): domain Eukaryota; kingdom Metazoa; phylum Arthropoda; class Insecta; order Lepidoptera; family Geometridae; genus Chloroclysta; species Chloroclysta siterata. The sequence goes on along the minus strand of OW028607.1, from coordinate 10,302,512 downwards.
AGTCGAGTTAGCTTACTACATCGTGTACTTGATCCTCGGGGTCATCGCTCCGACCGGCATCGTCTGCTTCATGTATGCGAGGATTTACCGTGCCGCGAGGTTGTCGGGACTCCGCGCGAGAGCGCACGGAGCCAGTGCGCTACAGTTACATGAGCCTCAGCCGATCCTGCCTGACTTGATCGAAGAAGGTGAGGGGCTGACTCTACGAATCGACGGATCGGAGAGTATCGATACTGATCGTAAATTTGGGCCGTTTCTTCTCCCCCCTGAGAGGCCCCTGCGCTGCCCTTCCGTCGCTAGTCTCCGAAATTCAAAGAAAGATGCTAAGTCTAATGAAGATCTCAGAAAAGGTCTGCCGGCGGTGAGCTCCGCCCCTTCGCTGGCGGCTCCGCTCCTCTCCGTGCAGAGACCTTCGCCTCAGCCGTCGCACAACGGCTCGAGGATAACGTCGATACGATGCAGGATATCCAACGCATCGCTGTTCCGATACAGGGAAGAATCTCGCGCCGCTCGCGTGGGCTTGCTGACCGGAGCGCTGGTGATGTTGCATCTGCCGCACGCGATAGCAGCTGTCATATCCGCTGCTGTGCCGGGATTGGCCGAATTTGCCAGGACGCCGTCGCTAGCATTGCTGCTATTATCGTCGGCGGCGTCTCCGTTCTTGTTCGCGCTGCGCTCCCGCCGCGTGCAGAGGGAGGCGAGACGGCTGCTGTTGCCGGAGAAGAGTGCGTGGGAGAGGTCGGGTAATGCGGCTGCCGCGGCCGCCGCCGTGGACGGCCAGCGCGCCCGCGCAGCCCTCGAGCTGCTCCGTACCCTGACCCCTGGAGAAGCGCCCACTTCGGGAAACGGCAGTGAGGGGGCGGCGTGCCGCGGGTCCTTCAGCTCCGGCGGCAGCACGCAGCTGTCGTCTGCGTCGGACGATTGACCGCCGCCCCCCCGCGCGCCCCCCGGCGTGCACCCCCCGCGGGTACATTTCCCCCCGCGCCCCACCGCTCTACTCGTCTGTGATACTAGGCTAAGCCGCACCGCGCTCGGCGCGACCGTTAGACTGATTTAGTATTAAGTTTAATTTATTAATGTGTCCGATGTACCTTTTCCGCTGAGCGGAACCATTTATACTACCTACCTGATAAATGTGTATTATAAACCTAAAACGTAAATAATTAATACATTAAATTCGTATCGAAGTGATAATTATTGTTTTCATTGTTCTCTAGTTACAGCTCTCCTAAGCCTTCTGTCCACTGAAATGCGTTTTTTACTATTTTCTACCTTAAACATTATATCTACTACAAGTGACTTTTAACGTGGACGCTTCATTGGGTAATGGGCCTTAAAAGTGGCTTCTAGACCACAAAATAGTTATAAGCACAACCTCATCAGAAATGTGAAGGCTAACTGAAAATCGAGGTTAATAGGTAGCAAAACGTGGTCCATTACCACACTCTAAAAATTACCCTACGATGGAACATACCTACAATACCTTATCTACCTGACTTTGAAAGGTAGTTTGATAAATTGAATAGAAACATGTGTCAAGTGCTCGAAAGTAGAGGCGCACTGAAAATCCTTTAACCACACTTTTTCGAAAAAAACTAGTGACAAGAAAAAGAAGAATATAGAAGTTATGTTACATTTTTGAAATACGCGCGTTTATGTCGTGCGTGAATTGCGAGGCAATGCTCTGTTATAGGTGATGGTACAAGACTTTTTTTTAATAAGTAGCAGATGGTCCACCTTATGTTATGTGGTAACCATCACCTATAACAAAGCATTGCCTCGTAAGTCACGCACGTTAGGAACGTGCCCGACGATGCACTGCCCTGCGTCCATCAACTTGAGGCATACAGATGTTAAGCCTAATGTGCCTGTAATTACACCGGCAACCACACTCTTCAAACCGAAACACAGCGTTGCTGCTTGGCGGCAGAAAAAGGCGTGGTGGTAGTACTTCCCCGGACGAGCCACACACAAAGAGCTACTCCTACTACTACTTTTGAGTAGTAAGAGCTCTACTACTCTAATAATAAGATAAGTTCTTCCTGACAATGTATTGTTCTCTATTAGGCTTCTCAGCTCAGTTGGTAGCTTTTTCTTTTGCAAAGAATCATATTGTTACGTGTGGGTTTGATTCCGACCAATGATAAATGTTTGTCAGCCCTCATAGCTCGTTGGTAGTAGCTATGCCATCTGCGCTGTAGGCCGTGGGTTCGATCCCCACCGTGAACAAACATTTATGTGATGAACATAAATGCTAGTTTTCTGTCTGGGTGCTATTATACCTATTATTTATATTATAAGTAGGTTATAAAAAATGTATATAAATATTATTTTATTTATTTATTTAATTGCACAAAACATACAATTAAATTACAATAGGAGAGCTTAATGCTCAAGCATTTTCTACCAGCCAACCTAAGCATACATATAGCTATGTGGTTCACAATAACAACCTTTCTTAGTTTGGGGCTAAATAGTGCTGTGTGGAAAGTCCACCAATATTTATTTATTTAGAACGAACAACGCCGTACGGCGATGTGGGCACTGTGATTACTCGCTTTGCTCGCTCGATCAATAAACTAATTAATAGTCAGCGGTAATACATTTGAATAGTAGCCAAAATATCAAAGCGAACCATTGTGAAGACGCAGCTGGAAATGATTCGGGTTTTGAATACAGGATGCTCTAAAACAGGGATGCCGAGCCAATGGCACGCGTGCTATTGATGGCACGTGAAACAATATTTCGGACACGCCACGGATCAAACGGTTTGTTTTTTTTATATAATATAGGTGGACATTGTTTTTTTAATACAACTAGTTGATGGAATAAGCAGATGGCCCACCTGATGTTAAGTGGTAACCATCAGCTATAACAAAGCATTGCCTCGTAAGTCACGCACGATAGGAACGTGCCCTACGATGCACTGCCCTGCGTCCATCAACTTGAGGCATACAGATGTTAAGCCTCAAGTGCCTGTAATTACACCAGCAACCACACTCTTCAAACCGAAACACAGCAACGCTGCTTGGCGGCAGAAAAAGGCGTGGTGGTAGTACTTCCCCGGACGAGCCCTTCACAAAGAGCTCTACTACTCTTAAAACACAGCACTATTATCTCGCCCCAAACTAAGCCAATGCTTGTGATATGGGGACCAGATAGCTGATACACTACTTATATACTTTTTTATGTAAATACATACTTATAATATTACCTATATAACACCCAGACAGAGAACAAACATCTATGTTCATCACACAATTAATGTTTGTCCTCGGTGGGGATCGAACCCTAGGCCTACGGCACAGATGGCAGAGCTACTACCAACTGAGCTGTGAAGACTGTCAATGATTGAAATTATTGACGGCACGTCTATGGCCTAATTCATTTTTTTTGAAAAAATTGCATTTTGATACAAAAAGTTTTGTCAACCCTGCTCTAGAATAAACAATACAATGCAATACAAAATAGTGTATTTATGCCATCTGTCGTACTGTATGGATCTTAGTGTTGGGCAATCGAAGGGGGGGATAAGAAGTCATCATCATCAGCCTGACGAAGTCAACTGCTGGACAAAGTCCCCAATACATTTCCAGGAAGAACGATTCTGAGCCCTCTTCATCCACCGATTTCCCGCGATCCTTTCTTTGGACTTTCTACACAGCACTATCTAGCCCCAAACTAAGCTATTACTAATCAAGGATTAAAAGACCGTTAAATCTAACCTTAGCTGTCAAACGCGTACATTTTGACATATTTAACGGCCCTTTAATCCTTTGTTAATCCAACAGAGCATGGTGAAACCGGCCCTAAAGCTATATATATATGAGAAACTGACTAAGGGTCGGTTTCTGAAAGCCCGATCAAAACTAATCGCATGTTATAGTATGTGCTTAAATGCGTTGGATTAATTAATAAAATAATAAGACTTTGTTGACTTGTTTAAGATTATATTAAATTTTTCAGTAAAAAAGTTATTAGTTTTTAGGCAATTTTACACTGTTACTCGTGGGAAAAATAATAAAGTGATATTTGCCGAAACCCCTCTCTCCCTCACATGAGATCGGGTGATTTTCTGCTCGACCCCCTCTCCCCTAAATGCCTCACGTAATTAATGGACACCCCCTTAGATATCTTCTCAAAATCTTGAAATACATCTTAATCAGAGGAGACATCCACCATGCCATGCAAGGATCTATTATCAAGTCATTATTAAGCTGTTTTTTTTTTGTTTTTCTAAATACACGACAAAGATTTGGATTGGGTTGGAGTTTTGTGGCTTTACGACCGGTTTCTGAAAGCTCAATCAAAACTAATCAGATGTCAAGTCACTTGCTATATCTATCTTATCTGAGATAATAGCTGAAATGGCGGATATACTACCTAATATATTTTTTTTATTTTTTTTATATCATTCATCTTAAAGCATCAAATAGTAAAAGCTGTTTTTGTTTTGACTGTTAAACGAACCGGCCATAGAAGAAAAGTAATCACGTGAACCAAGCCAGGAACGGACACTAGTTTATCATAAAGTTAGACCCTTTGTTAAAATATATATTTTGTGGTTGGCAATAAAACACCTGATAAAATCGTTTATCTGAAATAATATGCATCAAAGTGTGCATTTTCAACGAACACCATGTATACCAAATGTTTTGATTCATCAGTCGAAACAAAGACTCATAAATTGGTTAGTACAAACGGTGTGGTCACAGTTGGTACTTAGTAGTTAATGAGGGAATAACAGAGCGATAAAATATATTAAGGCGAAGACAAGAGCTAATGTGACTCTCGCTCGCACGTTTCGACATGTTGAAAGATATATTATTAGTAGTTTTTAAACTCTCGCGATCATAACACATATTTAAAAGTATTACACGGGTATTTATCGCGTTTACCTTTATTATTTTCCCGACGTTTCGGCTATGTTGCAATAGCCGTGGTCGCGGGCAGACTGGAGAATTGAACTTGAGAACTACCGTCGTCGAGAGCGCACAATAGCCGAGCGCGTGAAGGAGCACATTGCTGCAGTTAAAAACCGCCAGGTAACAAAGTCAGCCATAGCAGAGCACCTTGTGGATTCAGGACCTAATCACTGGATTGAACTACATGAGCCCAAGGTACTGTCCAATGAACGACACTACCACAAAAGGATGATTCGTGAGGCGATTGAAATTAAGAAGTATCCTAATTTCAATCGTGAAGACGGATTCAGACTTTCTTCTTCGTGGAATCCCGTCATTGGTAGGTGTGTACGTCGCGATGTGTTATCGAAGTGTGCGGACACTGTCAGTGTTGTGTGTCGTAGTGTGAACACGGACATTATGGTTTCTGACGATCAAGTGAGGGTAGTTGTTGAAACTACTTCCACTTCTCGACGACGGTAGTTCTCAAGTTCAATGCTCCAGTCTGCCCGCGACCACGGCTATTGCAACATAGCCGAAACGTCGGGAAAATAATAAAGGTAAACGCGATAAATACCCGTGTAATACTTTTAAATAAAGATATATTATTGCTTTTCTAGTTTTCGTACATAGGCAAACTTTTAAGTAGGAAAATATGTATCGATCAAAATGATTTTTTTACTAAGCTGTGTGCAATATGATTGCACACAAATTGGTTGATTGCGATTTTTCGAAAATGAGCTTAGTGATTTTATATCTTTTAACATGTCGAAACGTGCGAGCGAGAAGTTGTTTGATAGTTGTCAGCCCCTTAATGTAGCATCGTGCACGCCGCCAGGACTCAGGTTGAACGCGTTGGTTTCGCCTTCGCTTAGGACATAAAAAAAAGAGCCTCATCATATACTGCGTTTACATTTAGACATTCGCGTGGACGGAAATGTTGCCGTCCATATTATGTCTGCGGCAGCGTCGCCGGCAATGTGTGTTCACAACACGGGCAACGCGAGCGGCAACGCGAGTGGACCTGCCTGTTTACATTCTCGCATTGCCCAAGTCCCTGCTCAAGTCTCTGCACATTTCCACAGACATGAGCTGAGTGTAAACGGGGTAATACATTTTTAATTGAAGGTAGAAGAGCTCTTTGTGTTTGGCTCGTCTAGTGAAGTACTACAACCACGCGTTTTTCTGCCGCCAAGCAGCGTTGCTGTGTTTCGGTTGGAAGAGTGTGGTTGCCGGTGTAATAACAGGCACATGAGGCTTAACATCTGTATGCCCCAAGTTGATGGACGCAGGACAGTGCATCGTATGGCACGTTGCTATTGTGCGTGACTTACGAGGCAATGCTTTGTTATAGGTGATGGTTATATAACATCATCTGCTTGTTTATTTCTCTTGTCGTGTCGGTCTTCAGACTTCAGACTTCTTCTTTCGAAGCAGTGTGGTGAAAGGATTTTGAGTGAGCCATAAAGATGCTACTTTAGAGCACTTAAAAAATACTTTAATTTGTTTTAGGTTCTACGACATGCCGGTTTATTCACATTGTTTTCCTTCACATCACAGCCTTCAGGGTCATTTGCTTGTTCTATCAGCAATAGGTCCCGGCTCTAGTAGGAGGCCTTAGGGCGGCCTAAACGTTCTACAAAGCTGGCCCCTTCCTCACACACGTTTCAAACCAATTTGATCTACCTAATCGACCGTGTCCAGTACACACCCATATTCTGTCAATTGTAAACTTAATACCCGACACAGATTCCATAGCAGTTAGCGAAGGCGTGGCCACAGATTACTACATAGCGAGTATTTACCTCAATGCATGGAATAAACCTGATGGAAATTCTACTAATACCCAGTATCTAAAGTAGTTATTTTATTCACAGAGCGTTTATAAAATATGAAGTACCTACGTACCTCTAGACTAGTCTAGACCATTCCTTTTTCTTCAAAACAAATGACATCCAACCTATTATAATATATTTTATATGACTTAACGAAAACCTAAATCCTACTAAATACATAAATACAAAAGTATCGATGATTGGATGTTTGTGGCTCTATCACACCTTAAAAACTGAAAAATTCAAATAAAATATCATGTGGTAAGTAACTTTCTCGAAAAGTTCTCGGGAAAGTGGTTAAAACATGAACGAACAAATAAAGGACGCCTTTACTATATAAGTATTAGCAATCGGTAATATATCTAATCATCTGATCGCGAGCGAAACCGCGGGCGGCAGTTAGTCAAGAAGAGAGTTAGTCCCTTTGTGTATGGCTCGTCCGGGGAAGTACTACCACCACGCTTTATCCGCCGCCAAGCAGCGTTGCTGCTTTCGGTTTGAAGAGTGTGGTTGCCGGTGTAATTACAGGGACATGAGGCTTAACATCTGTATGCCTCAAGTTGCCTCCTATCTTATTAATAAATTATATATCTCCTATCTCCTATTTTTTTAAGTTGCCACTTGCTAGGCAATGCAAGAACTTTGAAACGTCTAGATGAATCTATGAGCCAGTTCCACGCGACCAAGCCTAGATAAACAGGCAATAAGCTTACGGCTTGGTTCCTTCCTTTCCTATACCGTTCTTTTTAACCAACTTAAAAAAATAAGGATGTTCTTAATTCGACTGTACGTTTGTAACGCGAGTACTCCGCCAATTTTGAATAGATTTTGCCGACTCTTTTTTGTTTCGTAGGTCATATCTAATTCAGTGGTCCCATTTTATCCAAATTGAATAAACGCATTTCGAAATAATAAAAAAAACAATATTATGATATATCTATATGTATAAAAATGTTATGTTGGTTTGAGTGTAAAAATGTTACGCTTCAAAAACTCAAAAAGTTCTGCACTGATCGAGCTGAAATTTTACTATGATATACATATAATCCGCATCAAGGATTGTTTTTATACCATTCAATCACAATAAATAAAAAAAAAAAATATTGGTGGACATTTCACACAGCACTATCTCGCCCCAAACTAAGCCAAAGCTAATATGGGAACCAGATAGCTGATATTCTACTTATATACTTTTTTTTTGTAAATACATACTTATAATATTATATAACACCCAGACAGAGAACAAACATCTATGTTCATCACACAAATGTTTGTTCTCGGTGGGGATCGAACCCACGGCCTACGGCACAGAAGGCAGAGCTACTACCAACTGAGCAGGGAACAGCTAGTAGATAATATATTAATCAAGTTTTGTTTTAAGTTTTTCACTGTATTTGAAGTTAGTTTTTTTGCAAAAAAGTTATATTATTTATGATCCTTGCTACAAAATAGTCAACAATAAACACGGCAATATTTAAACATTATGTCAGGATCTTAAGATGGCGCCGTCAACATGTTTATCGAAAACATCATCACAATTATGTAAAACCTGGTGTATGTTAGATTCCTCGAAATACTACGTTGTACTTTCATCCTCATCATAACTTTTAAGGATACCTACGTCGTAGATTTGACAACGGCTAAGGAATAATGAATTTCCATACAAAGAAAGCTTGACGTTACGAAAAACGAAAATCTAATAATAAATCAATAAATATTGGTGGACTTTCCACACAGCACTATCTAGTCCCAAACTAAGCCAAAGCTTGTATGGAACCAGATAGCTCATAGAATACATGAGAACAAACATCAATGTTCATCACACATGTTGGTTCTCGGTGGGAATCGAACCCACGGCCTACGGCGCAGAAGGCAGAGCTACTACCAACTGAGCTGTGAAGGCTGTCAAAATCTTAACTCAGACTTGGGTTACAGGTGTGTAATTTGGGTAGTTTTTTTTTAATCAGCATTACTAAAGGTCTTATTAAGACCTTTAGTAATGCTGATTAAAAAAAAAACTTCGCAGTCTTAATGTAAACATTTGGAATGATAGCGCAATTAGGTGATATCCTGATTAAAATGAAAATGTTTTGAAGAAAACCGCCACCATTTACTTTAAAACAAATGACGGCCGACTTGACTATGAACTGACTTGACTAAAAAGTATTCATTCAATGACTTGACACTGGCAAGATTGTCTGTCGAATGACGGACAGGAGCCATAAACGGAGCGAAATCAAAAAAGTGCCATCAGATTCGTTTTCTGACATTTTGGGAAGCAACATAGCTCTTTCATTTTATTTGTTTTTCTAGTGTTATTTTGAGTTGTGTTGTGTAATTTCGGTGGTATTTTAACCAACATTACTTGAGGTCTTAGCACAAAGTGTAAACATTTGGAATGAAAGTGTATTAAGTGATATTCTGATTTGTCCGAAAATGTTTCCAATGTTTTGAAGAAAACCGCCACCATTTTCTTTAAAACAAAATGACGGCCGACTTGACTATGGACTGACTTGACTAAAAAGTATTCAATACAAATCACTTGACACTGGCAAGATTATCTGTCGAATGACGGACAGGAGCCATAAATTGAGAGAAGAAAGAAGAAAAATTGCCATCACCGAATCGTACTGAATGCGGTACATTAAGAAGATGTGCAACATATTTTTCTGGAATGTGTCCGAAACAATGCGTTTAGATTAAGTTGTACTGGAAGGCGATGTATGAATGTTGGTATAATAGCATCTTGGCTTGTTCCCTGTCTGGTCAAGCCAAGATGTTATACAAAGCGTTCCAACAATTGGGCTTAAAACTTCAGGGGGCTAAAGTACCCATCAATATGAATAACTTTTTCTAAGGAACCAACATAGTGAACTCGAAAAAAAACAGCTGTTTCATACATTTTAGCCAGGTAACTTTTACATGAAACAGATGTTTTTTTTTCGCGTTCACAGTGTTGGTTCCTTAAAAAAAGTTATTCATATTGATGGGTACTTTGGCCCCCTGAAGTTTTAAAACCAATTATTGAAACACCTTGTATAGGTTGGCAGAATTAGGGTTATTTAGGTAGATTAAGTTTTGATACGAAATGTATTTTTTTTAATGTTTTATTAAAGGGCAGTGTGGTCGCCCAGCGACAAAGCCCTTAAAAAAAATGGAAGAAGTTCATGGAATCGGGTCATCTCTTAGTTCATGCCTGTTCTCTTCTCTTCATACATGCTAGACAATACCTACTACTACATCAGAACAAAGGCACAAAGAACTTTTGAATGCAAATCGGAAGGTCATACACTGACCTCAAAATATTAATAAATTACTTATTGAATGTACAATAATTAATTAAATTGGCCAACTTGTCTGGCTTTAAATAAGTGAAGATGAATATGAGGATGTTTTATGATCGAATTTATATTTAAATATTAATAAGACCTTTTCCTAGGTAGGTAATTTCACTTCGACGGTTTACGTTTGCAATTTGGTAGAGTGTACCTGGCACCTGCATTCACCTAACTTTAAGAAGTTTCAAAGTGATTGTTGTGATTCTAAGGATTATATAAAATTGAATAAATACCTTTTGACTTTCATTTTGATTTAAAATGGCATGCGTTGGTGCTAATCTGTTAAATAAATTGCAATTAGATGTATTACCTTTACCTTTATTAACCATATTAGCTAACGAGTGCCTACCTACTTGATAAGAACCTACCTACTTATAACATAATATAATTTTAAGCAAGGCGCTTATTTGTAACAGACGTTTGGTTTAAATAAATATTTCATTTCATTTCATATTTCAATCTAGCAGTATTTTTATTAATCCTCTACAAGAAGATGCAACATAAGAAGGAAAACATCGTGAAGTAGGTAACAAGTTAGTATTCTAACAGCAGCGATGAGCTTGCAACCTGTCACATATAGAATGCCAGCTACTTACTCCAAAATGTATAATATGTGCCAAATGGATTATTTTAACTTTTTCTAACTACAACTCTTACACATCATCAAAGAATCTTGAGTTGGGATACTTGGTACTAAGAGATCTAAGGGAATATCTACCGTGCCTGGGGATTAAAATGTTGTGTTTCTGTCATAGAAAAATAAGTCTGTCAAAATAAGAACACAAAATTATGTCATCGTTTACTGTTATGTATTTATACTTTTTATTTTGTTGTTTATTGATCTACACCAATCTAACGAATACGTAATAATGTATAATGTTTACCTACTATATCAAAATGTTTCATAAGCATTTAAAGTTCTAAATGCGGCAGTAATCTCAGGGGGCACGGCTCAACGTCACGCCATTCACGATAACCAAAGTGTAAATAATAGTAGAATGATGATTATGAATGTATTTGTGGCGCGAGAAACAGCTGAGATAAGTGATAATATGGACCTACTATTTCATACCTACAATATACTAACAATCCCGATTTCAACGATAATGTTTCGTAAGTTTAGAAGGAGACCGTGATCATTTTCTGAACAAATAACGGCCGACTCGACTATGGACAGCCTTGACTATAAAGTATTTAATTTATATCAGATTTAAGAGTAGTAGAGCTCTTTGTGTGTGGCTCGTCCGGGGAAGTACTACCACAACGCCTTTTTCTGCCGCCAAGCAGCAACGCTGTGTTTCGGTTTGAAGAGTGTGGTTGCCGTTGTAGCCGTTGTTGCCGCGGATCCGCAGTGAATTTTCAATTTGGCATTCTGCAATACTACTACATCATCTGAAACCATCACTAGCGCCACCGACGTGAGTGTTTACCGCTAGTAAATGCCAACGTAAGTGAGGCAAAGTGGTCGAAGTGAGTGCAAAAGCACGGGCCAACAAAACATAAGAGTTGCTAATAAACCTTTTTTGTATGGCAGAGCGCCTTCTGCGCTCGCCAGTAGCACTAAAATAAATAAAATAGACTAAAATACCAGCTTTTTAGTCCATTTGAAAAAAAAACCACATGATCAAAGTGCGCCCGGATTCACTAGCTGACACTCCCCCTAATTTTGTTATTTACGGAATAGCACTTCTGAATGCCAAATTGAAAATGCGGGTTTCACAATCACTTGGGTGAATGATGTTTACTGAATAGAACTGCAGTATTGTGGTGTACTACTAAAACTAAATTTATTACCTCATTGTTTCGTAACATTTTTAGTACAGAGGAAAATTGTTAAGTACAATTATATGACAATAACAATAAATTCATAACAATGAAGCGAAGAAGCGGCTAACCACAATATCCCAACGGTGTTGGTTTCAGAACACGAGGAGGCTTGGTATCTGTACCCCAAGTATGAGATTTGCTTACGATATTTCGTTTTTCGTTTTACGTTTTTGTTCCGTGTTCATTGCGAGTTTTGTATGAAGACGCGATATTGATACCGATACGGAACTTTACAAAACCCGCAATGAGCACGCAGCAAAAACGATTCGTTTTTGTTCCGTGTTCATTGCGGGTTCCGTATCGGTATCTCTATCGCGTCTTCATACAAAACCCGCAAGAAACACGGAACAAAAACGTAAAACGAAAAACGAAATATCGTAAGCAAATCTCATACTTGGGGTACTGTGACTTAAAGTTAACGCCCACTTGTGCGAGTGCCTACCGCTCTAGTGAGCGTTGACTTTATAGACACCTACTGATATAACATTTAGTGATTTTCTACGCAAGCAAAGTTAACATAACCATTTCAATTGGTTTCAGAACACGAGAGCACCGGTGGTCTAGTGGGAGTGACCCCGCCTTCCGATCGTAATGTCGCAGATTCGAATCCGGTCGTACACCAATAGATTTTTCCTATAAAATTTATGTGCGCAATGCCAGTGCTCTTAAACGGTGAAGGAAAACATCGTGAGGAGACCAGTTAGTACCTACTCTAACAGCGGCGATGGGCTTGCAACCTGTCACGTATGGAATACCAACTACTGCAAAATGTGGCGTGCCCAAAATATTGTGTTGCCATCCCTGCACTAGATGAAACCGTGAAATAGTTGTTTCGAGAACTCTCTTTATCTCTTGTCGTGTCACTATTTTCTTTCGAAACAGTGTGGTGAAAGGATTTTTAAGTGCGCCCTGAGGCTAGAGGCTGTTTTCGAGCACGACACATGTAATAGAACTTTTTAGGTTCCACGACATGCCGGTTTCCTCACGATGTTTCTTTCACCGTTTGATAGTACTGGCATTGTGTACATACATTTTTGAACAGATAAACTCATTGGTGCACAACCGGTTTCGAACCCACGACCTTAGGATCAAGAGGCGGGGCCGCTACCACTAGACCACCAGTGCTCTCTGAGAGAGCTGAGAGAACTGACGCTCAGATATTATTAAAATACTGTGTGTGTGTTTGGTGGCTGGTAGTAGTGACTATACATATAAATTGGTGATTTAATTGATAAATTTGATATATTTACCTTTTTCTGTATGCCTACGCTTCACATAACTTCAACAATATACCTATTATATTACATTGTAAAAAGATCATACAAAAAAACGGTAGGAACCAAGCCGTAAGTTTGTTGCCTGTTCTTCTAGGCTTTGGTCGCGTGGAACTGACACCTAGAGTCACCTAGCTATAAGACGTTTCAAAGTGATCCTTGTGATTTTATTGAATAAATACCTTTTGACTTTGACTATAAATTGCGAAATCAGGAAAAGGAATCCAGTATACTACAAAATAAATACGCAAAGCAATCAGTCAAATTTACTTTTTGTTGTTTTATTGCAGTGCATTAACCATTTTTTTAACAAGAATTAAGAGCACTTTAAAATGAAGGTTTTATGTAAGTACAATCAACATCAAAAGTATGTTGCTGCTGCTAGAATACCAACTGGTTTCCTCACGATGTTTTCCTTCACCGACTGAGAGTATTGGCATAACGCATAATTCCCTTCGTGTTTTTATTTATAAGTGTACCTACTGTTGTTTTTCTTTTTGGTGTACAATAAAGTATTTTCATTCTAAGATTTCTCATTTTAAGGCGAATACAAGAGCGAATGTGCCTCTCGCTTGCACGTTTCAACATGTTGAAAGATATAAAATCACTAAACCCATTTCCGAAAAATCGCAAAAAAACTTCATAACTAAAAATCCCTCGCCCTCGTATACTAAGGCACCTATCTGCTCAAAAAATATCCTTTCACACCGCAAAAGTAAAATCAATTAATATTCCTTTGTCTCAAGAGCCCACCAATAATTTATTTTCAAAATATTGAGATGAATGATGCATCATGCAGATCGTATCATTTGGGCACAGTTGTGGAGCCTTGAGTGAATCCTGGTAGTGTCGGAAGGCTAGTACGAAAGTACCTTGTAAAGCTCCGAAAGTAGGTAGGTACCTAAACTTATACGTACGATGTAAATCCTGATTTATAGCCTTTGTTTGGGTTCAACAGAGCTGACCTTTGTTTAAACGTCTTATAATCCTTATGAACTCGCTTTTTTAGGGTTCCGTACCCAAAGGGTAAAACGGGACCCTATTACTAAGACTCCGCTGTCCGTCCGTCTGTCGCCAGGCTGTATCTCATGAACTGTGATAGTTAGACAATTGAAATTTTCACAGATGATGTATTTCTGTTGCCGCTATAACAACCAATACTATAAAACAGAATATTATAAATATTTAAGGGGGCTCCCATACAACAAACGTGTTTTTTTTGTCGTTTTTATAGATAAAGGTACGGAACCCTTCGTGCGCGAGTCTGACTCATACTTGACCTGTTTTTATACTTGCTGATGGAACTAGCAAGTATAAAAAAGTATTGTCTCGCAAGTCACACATGAAAGGAACGAGCTCTACGATGCAACTCCGTCAACTTGAAGCGTACAAAATCTGTACGCTTCTATATGAGGAATAACATCTGTAGTAAAGATGTACTACCGATGGTATGTACTGTACAGCTTATGTACGAAAACTGGTAAAGCAAACTTTTGGGTAGGAAAACATGTATTGATCAAAATGATTTTTTTACTAAGCTGTGTGCAATGTGATTGCACACAAAATGGTTGATTGCGATTTTTCGAAAATGAGTTTAGTAAAAATTTAGATTTTATATCTTTCAAATAGTCGAAACGTGCGAGCGAGAGTCACCTAAGATAGTTTAGTAAATAAAACATTTTAATCGATACAAGTTTTCCTACTTAAAAGTTTGCTTAATTACAAAACTAGTAAAGAAGATTAAAATGTTTTTTTTTTACTAAACTGTGTGCCATGTGATTGCGCAATCAACCATTTGGTTGATTGCGATTTTTCGAAAATGAGTTTAGTGATTTTATATCTTTCAACATGTCGAAACGTGCGAGCGAGGGGTAGGTTAGGTTAGCCTTAATAATTCGCCTTAGGTATTACTCAGTACCTACTATTATTTATTCTGTGGTATTAGGTCACAGATCGCTCCCAGACAAAACTTTCCAGCGCTTAATCCAATTTACCTAAACCCATACGACGAGGCAATGACCCGTGAGTCAACAGGTGAGAGAATGAACTTTGGTTCACAATTAGACAAGTGGCGACTGAAAGCGAAACTAAATTCGCCTGCCCGATTCCAGCACAATGCAAGTCTTACGAGGAGACAAGAGAGCCGCAAAATTCTTCCTTTATTTAAGTACCTACTAGTGATATCTACTATAGACGCAATAAGCTCTCGCTGCAGGCTCGGTCATAATTTATCGAAACGAGAAAGCAATATTGCTCGCTCTCTCTGTCTCTCTCGCACTTAGGAAAACGGACGATCATTTTGTTTAAGCGTGTGTTAAGATGATTTATGACCGAGTTTGCAGCGGGAGTTTAACGCGACTATAGGTTGAGCACTGACTGCGCCTGCAGAGTTTAACGCGACGTGCTATCCCATGGGATTTCATTTTTTTTGGGTACGTATTTTCTAAGTAATTCAGACCTGATGTTGTAACCATCACCTACAACAAAACACAGCCTCATAAGTCACACACGATAGGAACGTGCCCTACGATGCATTGCCCTGCGTCCATCAACTTGAGGCATACAGATGTTAAGCCTCATGTGCCTGTAATTACACCGGCAACCACACTCCTATAAAACCGAAACACAGCAGCAACGCTGCTTGGCGGCAGAAAAAAACGTGGTGGTAGTACTTCCCCAGAAGCGCCCTTCGCAAAGAGTTTTGGCATGACGTTAGCACACGGTTTCACTCGTTTGTTATGAGAGGCAATGACCCGCCAATATCGCATTCCATAACTTCCTTGTTTGGATGATTCAGTCCGAAATTCGGATCAAAACAAGAGTAGGAAGAAAAATAATGCAAAAAAACTGCACTTGCTACGTCATTTTGACGTCAATTTTAAATTCTACCTGATTATGTTAGATTTGACAAAACTGGTATAACCACGGATAACTTAGTATTAATTAATTCTGTCTCGACTTGGTTTTATGTACTAGTTTTATGTTTTTAATACTAGTGTTACTAGTTTTATTAGTAGGTACTTACATAATTAAAGATTTATGGATTGTATTAATTATGACACGAGTAAGAAAGGAGTGACTACGGAGATATATAATAATAAAATATACTTAATAAATATTGGTGGACTTTCCACACAGCACTATCTAGCCCCAAACTAACCCAAAGCTCTTTATATGGGATCCAGAACGCTGATATAATACATATATACTTTTTTTGTACACATAGGTACTTATAATAATACCCAGACAGAGAACAAACATCTATGTTCATCACACAAATATTTGTTCTCGGTGGGGATCGAACTCACGGCCTACGGCGCAGAAGGCAGAGCTACTATCAACTGAGCTGTGAAGGCTGTCTGTCAGACGGATGATAGAGTAAAATTGAGGGAATAAACCTGTGGTGCCAACGAGGCTTTAGTCGCGAGGAACTGGCGCCAGATTCACGTAGTTTTTATGAGGTTTCAAAGTGATTCTTGGGATTGAACTGAATAAAGACATTTTCTTATACCCCTTGCTTAACAAACAATCAGATGGCCCACCTGATGTTGAGTGGTAACCATCACATGTAACAAAGCATCATAAGTGATGCTCGATAGGAACGTGCCACACGATGCACTGCCCTGCGTCCATCATCTTGAGGCATACAGATGTTAAGCCTCATGTGCCTGTAATTTTACCGGCAACCACACTCTTTAAACCTAAAGACAGCAACGCTACTTAACGGCAGAGAAAGAGATGGTGGTAGTACTTCCCCGGACGAGCCCTTCACAAAGAGCTCTACTTGATTTGATTTTCAAGAAGATGACAATACATCTAAAACAGTAGAATTCTAAGTAACAGATAAAAACCAGAATTTTCCATAGAGCTCCATAGAATAGCCGTTTTAACGAGGGATTAACGACCTACTTACTTAGCGAAGGGCGTGCTCATAAAATGATGTACTTACCAAACCAACCTATCGATAGGTATTCTGCCGTGACATATAGGCCTGCTTGTGAATAATATTGGTGTCTTCTTCTTTTATTTGTGGCTGTTCAGTGGCCGACAGGGTTTGCTACGAATTTGCCAATTTCAATTTGTTATAGACTTAAAACAAAAAGGCGGAAATCTGAGTATAACAAAAATATTGGTGTCTTTTAATTTGTGAAACTATTTGAGGACGTTTGCAGACCATGCAGCTATTCCGTTACATTTTTTCTTTATTAAGTAACAGTTTTAGAATTACCGGTACTTTTATATGTTGCAAACATACTTTTCAGTACCTAATAAATTGTGTTTGGTGTTGGATAACTGTTTAATCTAGTCTGTCCGTGTGTTGCAAAATTTTGTGGATTTTCCACTATACTTTATTTACTATAATAATGAATAACCTTACATCCAGCCTGATGGAAAGCGGTTACCATAGACTATGGACTATAGTCGCGTTAAACTCTCGCTGCAGGCTCGGTCATAAGTTATCGGAACGAGACAGCAATATTGCTCTCTCTCTCTCGCACTTAGGAGAACGGACGATCCTTTTGTATAAGCGTGTGTTTAGATGATTTATGACCGAGCAGGAGTTTAACGCGACTATAGTTTGAGCACCGACCGAGTTTGTATTTCAGCGAGAGTTTAACGCGACTGTAGTAAATTTATGATATTTTTGTTGAGGTTGTTATTTATAAAAGTACCTTAATTGTTTTATACAAGTCAATTCTCTTTATGGTAGGTAGTAGGTACCTACGGAATATGTTCTGCCTCCTCCTGTCTGTATCAGATTTCATGTATTATAATGATGTGATGATGGTAACGAACGATCACGTGATTACGTTTTCATGTGGTCTCAGGATCCAAGGTTTTCTGTTGCTGCTATAACAACAAATACTAAAAAACAGAATAAAATAAATATTATGGGGGGCTCCCATACAACACCGTGATTTTTTTTCAGTTTTTTATAGATAAAGTCAAAGTCAAAGTCAAAAGGTATTTACTTAATAAAATTACAAGGATTACTTTGAAACGTCTTAAAGCTAGGTGGCTCTAGGTGCCAGTTCCACGCGACCAAAGCCTAGAAGAACAGGCAACAAACTTACGGCTTGGTTCGTACCGTTCTTTTGTATGATCCTTTTACAAAGTAATAAATATGTAATACAATATTGAAGTTTAGTGAGCGATAATGGTACTTGGCCGGTTTTTTTATCATACATTGTTTTTGTTTCATTTCGGTCACTGCTAAACCATCTTATCAACTCAATAAATAAGATTTTTATTATATACACTAAAAATCCTTACATCACACTGTTTCTAAAGGTGAGACGATAAATAGAAGAATTATATACATTAGGTGTAAATTGTGTAACCAAATCTTACGACTCAGTCACTACACTATAGTCCTAGGGAGGGGGCTAAATATAATGGCCCTGTGGTACCAAACTAAATACAGCCCTGTTACTCAATTAGGGGCATGGTGTGGCTAGACCAATTAGGTCATTGGGTCGGCTTTGTTATTGTATCATCATCATCAGGGTGAATGAGTACACTTATGGACATATTTAAGAGGGTTTCTGCAGCCGACCACAGTATCGGTGTAATGTACAGGAGATCACTGGTGGTCTAGTGGTAGCGGCCCCGCCTTCCGATCTTAAGGTCGTGGGTTCGAAGCCGGTCGTGCACTAATGAGTTTTTCTGTTCAAAAATGTATGTGCACAATGCCAGTACTCTCAAACGGTGAAGGAAAATATAGTGAGGAAACTGGCACGTGGAACCCTATAAGTTCTATAACATGTGTCAAGTGCTCGAAAGGAGCCTCTTGAGGGACACTTTAAAATCCTTTCACCACACTGTTTCGAAAGAAATCAGTGACACGACAAGAGAGAGAGATGTATAGGAATTTTTTTTGCTTGTTTTTATACTTGGTGATGAGACAAGCACCTGACCACCTTTGATGAGTGTTAACCATCACCACCAAGCATTGTCTCGTAATTCAAGCACGATAACAGCGTGCCCTACGATTCACTGCCCTGTGTCCATCAACTTGAGGCTTAAGAGCTGATTTCACCATGCTCTGTTAAATTAACAAAGGATTAAAGGGCCGTTAAATATGTCAAAATGTACGCGTTTGACATCTAAGGTAAAAATTAACGGCCTGTTAATCCTTTATTAGTAACTAACAGAGCATGGTGAAATCAGCTCTAAAGATGTTAAAGCCTTAAAACATTCCTTAAGAAAGCCCAAAAACATAAAATTAATTGTGTTATTTCTAAACACTTTTCCATTTTATTTTCTCTTCCTTAAATCCTAACGCAATTCCTTATCATTGATATTAGCTAATTGCTTAATTTATCTTTTTAGGGTTCCGTACCTTATAACCCCTATATAACGGGACCCTATTACTAAGACTCCGCTGTCCGTCCGTCTGTCACCAGCCTTTATCTCATGAAGCATGATAGTTTGACAGTTGAAATTTCACAGATGATGTATTTCTGTTGCCGCTTTAACAACAAATACTTTAAAACAGAATAAAATAAATATTTAAGGGGGCTCCCATACAACAAACGTGGTTTTTTATGCTCGTTTTGCTCGTTTTTGCTCGAAACTGATAACGGCAACAAGGTAGACGCTTGAAATATTCACAGAATATTTTGTTATAAACTCATTTTAAAAATTAATAATTAAATTAAAATAAAACAAATATTTAAGGAGGCTCTCATACAAAAAAAGTGATGTTTGCCGTTTTTATAGATAATGGTACGGAACCCTTCGTGCGCGAGTCCGACTCGCACTTGACCAATTTTTTTTTATCACACATTGTTTTTGTTGTATTTCGGTCACTGCTAAACCACCTTTTCCCTTTTTGGTTTCAGCTGAAAATCAGCGTTGAGTGGTATATCATTTAAACCTACCCACTGTTGAGGTATGAAAAATGCATCTTTCTGTCTCTCTTCTCTCTTTGAAAGTTACTTTTTTTTTGGTAAGTGGTAACCGTCACCTTAAACAAAGCATTGCCTCGTAAGTCACGCACAATAGGAACGTGCTCTACGATGCACTGCCCTGCGTCCGTCAACTTGAGGCATACAGATGTTAAGCCTCATGTGCCTGTAACTACACCGGCAACCACACTCTTCAAACTGAAACACAGCGTTGCTGCTTGGCGGCAGATAAAGGCGTGGTGGTAGTACTTCCCCGGACGAGCCCTTCACAAAGAGCTCTACTACTCTTAAAACTTATCTTACTTAGTTTTAGAACAAGCTACGCTTCTGCACGTTTATTCGCTACTACTACTACTTCTCTTAGATTTCACTTTCCTCGATCCCTCTATCTGTCTCATCTCCGCGTCATTCAAGATCTTGAAGATATCCATTTTCAACCTACACTGCTCGAGTCTAGGTAGCTTTTTGAATGTCTGGCTCAGTCCAAGAAAGAACAAATCAGATTCGTCCATCTCATTTATGATATCCTGGCTCTTCGTACTGATTCCTTCAGCCTCCGGTTCAATAATCTCGTAGGCATCTTCCAATTCTACTTTAGGAGTCTTGAATTTCCTCTTTCTCGTTTTCTCTGTGATCTCTGAAGGGAATTCTTCTAGAGTTTCGGAAGTTTCGTGGTCGAATTCGAAGGTGTGGTCGGGAAGAAGGACGGTGTATGGCGTGTCGTCGAACCCTCGGCCTGTCATGAAGGGCTTGAGGAAGCCAAGCTCTGGCTCGAAGACCCAGGGGGGCAGGACTCTTCCATCACGGTGGTGGAGGGAGACGCGACGGCGGAGGGCATTGACGTAGCTGTTCCGAAGCTTCGCCCATTCTACCTTGCATT
This sequence comes from Chloroclysta siterata, assembly GCA_932294275.1. NCBI lineage: Eukaryota > Metazoa > Arthropoda > Insecta > Lepidoptera > Geometridae > Chloroclysta > Chloroclysta siterata. Next base: position 10,281,543 of record OW028607.1, on the reverse strand, counting down.
TGTGAACTGGAAAGAAAATTAATTGAATGTTATATTAATTTAAATGTAATTTTATTTACTACTAGCGGCCTGACCCAGCTTCGCATGGGTGGATATAATTTTTTAACATTTTAGAATAAACTTAGACCGTAGGTTCGTGTCTCGCGTCTACTTATTTCATACATTTGCACGCCCTTCTCCCTGAGTTAGTGAGAACGCGTCCCGTGGCCCCGCGCGTTCCATAATATTTTTAAAGCGGACTAAATTTTTTAGTCTAGTAGTAGTAATAGTTGTCAGCCCCTTAACCGCCAAAACGCGTGGCTGGCGCTAGTGAGAACCGCATTGAATACCGGTATTTTAAAGCAAAGTATCGATACTTCAACAGTATCGATACCAGAATTTATCTTCGACAGCCTTCACAGCTCAGTTGGTAGTAGCTCTGCCTTCTGCGCCGTAGGCCGTGGGTTCGATCCCCACCGAGAACAAACATTTGTGTGATGAACATAGATGTTTGTTCTCTGTCTGGGTGTTAAATAAGATTATAAGTATGTATTTACAAAAAAAGTATTTATGTAGTATATCAGCTATCTGGTTCCCATATCACAAGCTTTGGCTTAGTTTGGGGTGAGATAGTGCTCACTTGGGTGATTGTTGTTGACGGAATAGCACTATTAAAAATAGAAATTATTTTCGTTTTTAGTACATACTTATTTAATTAGTTTACGCTAATGCTGTTTTGTTTTGAAAACGTGTTTAGTTAAATACAATTAAAGCGGATCGTTGTGCAAGCTGCCCTAAGACCGAAAAAAGTATAGTTTTTTTTTAGTTGATGGAATAAGCAGGTGGCCACCTGATGTTAAGTGGTAACCATCACCTATATCAAAGCATTGCCTCGTAAGTCACGCATGATAGGAACGTGCCCTACGATGCACTGCCCTGCGTCCGTCAACTTGAGGCATATACAGATGTTAAGCCTCATGTGCCTGTAATAACACCGGCAACCACACTCTTCAAACCGAAACACAGCAACGCTGCTTAGCGGCAGAAGAAGGCATGGTGGTAGTACTTTCCCGGACGAGCCCTTTACGAAGAGCTCTACTACTCTTAAAAGTTACAAAAACTAATGTAACGATATAAAATTATTTGGTAAACTGTTAAGTTACAACCACTCCAAGTTGCGGCAAAGTATTTACAGTTCATGCAAACAGTTATTGGAAATTATCACTAAAATTATTAATCTCCTAACGAAAAGTAACAAACGCAAGGAAGCGAATCAACTGTAGTCGAAGGCACTCGCACGCTCTCGCTAGGTCGGTCTGTAGCCTGTACCCGGCAACACGCGATGCGCCGCGCCACAAGGAAATGTGAGTGGCTGGACTGAGCTATCTGTGTTTGCCCCAGTAGTCCAGTAAGGTTGCTGAGGTTGCTATCTATCGGACGTTTTGAGAACTAATGTTTTTAAAAGGCCGATAGGGGGCGCTTACATACAAAACACGCTGGTACTACAAAAACCGCTGGCAAAACGAAATCCGAAAAAATAAAACACACTCTGACTGAACTGACTAGTTAATAGCAGAGAATAAATAATAATAGAATTTAAAAAATCGTGATTGAGAATCGTGTGATGTCGCATTGTAGCTGAACGGGTGTTGCGTATCAATTCGTGGCGTTGCCGCTCTGTACGCGGTCATTTTGTAAAATGCTAGTATCATTATGTACTACTGTAGGTATTATGTCCCTATCCTATCCTAAGTATGGTGGGTAGGACTTAATGACCATTTTCTAACAAACCGACTGCCATGCACGGTCTCTATTATGATGTGTGACCACACCACATCACATCACAGGGTGTGTAAGCCATTGGCTCACGAAATTAGGTTCAAATGTTTAGGTAGGTATTGGTGGTTTGGAGGTACCTGTCATATCCATATCCACAGCAATTTCATTCCAAGCAGCACTTCGCGTTGAGGTGTCTTTGTATCCTGGAAGAGTCGTGTTGTATATCACAGCGTGATCCTTTATCAAGCCTATCAGCTTACGTCTCGTATCCATCCTTGGACGAATTCGACGTAAACACGTGCATTCAGTCTCGGAGTCTGACGCGTACTGACGCGATGTTCGTGCCGGTGTGGTGCGTGACCTGACGAAACGTTACGTGACGGACGCGATTGTATGGCGCGGTTGTATAGCGCTGTCTCCCTCTGACACGCTGTAGGTGCACATGCAACGTCGCGCAACGGTAGACTTGCGTGTTGTGGAGTTTCCTATGAACTCTATGCACCTATAGGTATTATTCAACTAGGTGCCTGCTGACTACTACTGGTTCGTTCGTACCCTTTATTTATCAAGCCCTCGACTTAGAAGATGGGTAATAATAGTTTTTTGATCATCGAAAGTCTAAGTAATTATGTAACCTCAGGGGCCTTATGCTCACTTCGAGCGAGATTATCTCACGGTGGAGATGACGTCATATCTCGTTCATCTCGTTGACGTTGCGTCTCGCATGAACTTTGAATGAGAAAATTGGGGAGTAGGATTGTGAGAATGGGGATAAATCGTTATCGAACGAGATATGACATCATCTCTACCGTGGATAATCTCGAAGTGAGCTTAGGACCCCAGTATCTACCTACCATACGAGGGTAATATTAGGTAGCTCTGGTGAATCTTTATTTTACGTATCGTATATTTATATTTTTTTAAGAAAAACTTGGTATGATGGTGGTAAAACAACTTTTCGATTTTTTTTTTAGCAATGTGAATGAATGTTCTATAATATTTTTGAATGAATCACTAATGTCTTTTTCAGGACAAATTGAAATTACTTTTTGATTATTAGGTAAATACATAATAGATACAAAAATTTAATACATTATCATAACATCATCTTAATACTAACATCGTGAGGAAACCGGCATGTCGTACAACCTAAAAAGTTCTATAACATGTGTCAAGTGCTCGAAAGGAGCCTCTTGAGGCGCACTTAAAATCCTTTCACCACACTGTTTCGAAAGAAACTAGTGACACGACAAGAAGAAGAATACTAAATCTATTAAAATATCATTGAGTATAGGTATAATAGGTACAATAAATAAATAAATAAATATTGGTGGACATTCCACACAGCACTATCTCGCCCCAAACTAAGCCAAAGCTTGTGATATGGGAACTAGATAGCTGATATACTACTTAAATATCTTTTTTTTTGTAAATACATACTTATAATATTATATAACACCCAGACAGAGAACAAACATCTATGTTCATCACACAAATGTTTGTTCTCGGTGGGGATCGAACCCACGGCCTACGGCGCAGAAGGCAGAGCTACTACCAACTGAGCTGTGAAGGCTGTCAACAATATTATTGAGTTTTACTTTTTTTAGTATTACTTAATTTAATTTAGTGCGATCGGAAAAATACCCCTTCCTATTTGTATCCCAGAAAATCACTTCCTCCTAACAAACCTTGAAGGCAAATAAATAATTGAATTACACCGGAAGTCAACACAGGAACTGGATTAACAATAGACTAGCAATGGGTTAGGCATTAATAGATAATTGTGTATTAAATTAGATTTTATGATGGTAATTTTATCCCTACTCACATTTGCATTGCGTGGAACTGGCACCTAGATTATCTCAAGACGCAGACTACCGTCAAACAACTTCCATTGAAACATTTTTGAAGATATCAAAATTGACTAAAGAATGAAGCTATGAAATATCGCAATCAACCAAGTTTCGAAGAGTACACCAAGCAAAGTTTTTATTTTGATTCAAAAATAACTAGTAGTTCGCCCCGAACTGAGATCTCGTGATGCGACCCGACAAACGCATCAAAACTTTGAGTTGGTAGTAGTCAGAGGCAAGTCCAAACATTATCTTTGGACTTTTTTCTGACTACCGCCTACTAACTTGGTATGGTTACCAAGTTTCAACTCTATTGGCCTATTTATTGAAGAGTTCCGTTGAACAGACCTTGGCTCCATCATCAGACCTGGTCGCCGTCACCATGTTATGAGAACTGAGTACCTATTTAATTTATTTCAAGAAAAAAAAATAAGAAAAATCAAAGTAACTGGCCGACCAGTAGAAAAACCTTGATGTCAACGAAACTCTTAGAGATGGGAGCTCTTGGATCGCTGGTTATCTTAATTTAACTTTTTAAATTTTATCACGAAAACCGAGCGTCCCAAAAAAAAAGTAAAAATTGTTTTGGAATGTCCAAACGAAGCCCTTTCATATGACATGTAACTTGATTTTTTTATATAACTTTTTTTATTTTTGCCCTCTTAAAAAACCCCATATCTCAAAAACCCTTCATCCGATTTTACTCATATACTTACCAGTAAATTTCTCAAGTACAAGCTATCGACATATCAAATTTTATGCAGATCGGATCAACGGTTCTAAAGTTATCGCCAGACAAACATACATACATACATACATACATACATACATACATACATAAAATGCCAAATCGCCCAAGTTGAAACTAAGATCTTCGTTCGCTTCGCTCACTCGATCAAAAAAATCTCGGATTTTTTTTGTGTCTCACTGATACATACCTTGGTGCAGGGATGGTAAACCTTTTGAATCAAAATGACTTTAAAAAAAATATATGTGAGACTTGGGGTATTGAAGACAAGATAGCGTTATTTTAATTGACCACTATTTCCACCAAATTGTAAACAAGATGTTCCAATACTTGTATTAAAAACTTCAGGGGGCTAAAGTACCCATCAATATGAATAACTTTTTCTAAAGAACCAACACTGTGAACCCGGAAAAAAAAGCTGTTTCATACAAAAGTTCAATACCTACCTGGCTAAAATGTATAAAACAGCTGTTTTTTTTTCCGCACTCACAGTGTTGGTTCCTTAGAAAAAGTTATTCATATTGATGGGTACTTTAGCCCCCTGAAGTTTTAAATACAAGTATTGGAACACCTTGTATGAGCAGACTACATTGTAGAGTAAAAAAAAAACTGGATCACTGATCTAATTACTTCAAAAAAAGAACATTATTACATTTGCTATCGATAGAAATAGGTTAAAAAGATTCACGGCACACTGATTTAAAAGTTTAAACAACAGAAATCGGAACAAATACATAAATTATTAACGGAACAAACAGTTACAGCAAATGGGTTAGTTTAGAATTCTAAATATTGACATTGACAGATCTCACAGCTCAGTTGGTAGTAGCCCTGCCTTCTGCGCCGTAGGCCGTGGGTTCGATCCCCACCGAGAACAAACATGTTTGGTGTGATGATGAACATTGAAGTTTGTTCTCTGGCTGGGTGTTATATATTTATATAAAACACCTATGTTGCATATTAATTGTTATTTTTATATAATTTGGTACTTACATATTTACAAAAAATATAGGTATAATTATTTTATACAGCTATTTTGTTCCCATAGTAGGTAGGTACGAAGTTTTCTTGAGTATGAATAATTATTAAAAAAAACGTAATGTGTAAATGGTATAAATAAGGTATTGTTATTAAAGAAAATATATCGTCACCTAAGCCCCGGCAAATATAAGACCAAGTTTTGTAACAGAATGCAATCCAATAATTTGAATTAGCATTCGCCAACGTCCATACCACGTTGAATACACCGGTTCTCGTCCGATCACCGAAGTTAAGCAACGTCGGGCGCGGTCAGTACTTGGATGGGTGACCGCCTGGGAACACCGCGTGTTGTTGGCTTTTTGCAGTATTTTTTATTATTTTTCTAGTTCTGAAATAGTAGATTGTTTACCAAGGGAGCAAACAACTATTTTTATGGCGAGAGTGTTTTTTAGAATCCTAAGCGTAGCGAGGGATTCAAAGTACTTCACTCGAGCTTAAAATAGTGTTGCTCCCGAGGTGGACACTCTACTTTTTATCACCCTCTATGAGAAAATAACTTAGTGCAACTTATGAATAACAAAAGACACAAAGTCACAAAGTCACAAAGTCACAAAGTCACAAAGTCACAAAGTCACAAAGTCACAAAGTCACAAAGTCACAAAGTCACAAAGTCACAAAGTCACAAAGTCACAAAGTCACAAAGTCACAAAGTCACAAAGTCACAAAGTCACAAAGTCACAAAGTCACAAAGTCACAAAGTCACAAAGTCACAAAGTCACCAAGTCACCAAGTCACCAAGTCACCAAGTCACCAAGTCACAAAGTCACAAAGTCACATAGTCACATAGTCACATAGTCACATAGTCACATAGTCACATAGTCACATAGTCACATAGTCACATTGTCACAATGTCACATAATCTCATAGTCATAATCATGTATTTATTGTAATTTTATTTATATTCATAAAACTAAGTAAAATCTGAATTTGAGTAAACAATTATGAACAAAGGTGGAATGCGCGTTTCACGTGTTTTTGTTTATTTTTATTTAGTTCAGGCGCTTTTTTTTTAATCATAAAGCCTGCTTGTTCATACAGTATTCGTGATCTCTTTGGTGATTGGAACTTTTACTCAATAAGCACATTCCAAATTCAAATCACATCACCGCCCTTGGGCGGTAAAGTACTTTACCGCCCTTGGGATCAAAGTGCTATTTTGCTACCTGTTTTCGAAGAGCAAACTATCTATTTTCGAATTGATGTGATAAAAATGACATTTTCGAATATTCGTAGAAACATTATTTTCCTTTACTTTATTCTTCTGATTTCTTTATACTTTCATCCTGTCATGTATTGAATTCCAACAACTTTTGATATGACAAAGAGAGTGAGCTCTTTGTGAAGGGCTCGTCCGGGAAAGTACTACCACCACGCCTTTTTCTGCCGCCAAGCAGCAACGCTGTGTTTCGGTCTGAAGAGTGTGGTTGCCGGTGTAATTACAGGCACATGAGGCTTAACATCTGTATGCCTCAAGTTGATGGTAGCAGGGCAGAGCATCGTAGGGCACGTTCCTATCTTGCGTGACTTACGAGGCAATGCTTTGTTGATGGTTACCACTTAACATCAGGTGGGCCATCTGCTTGTTCCATATTGATTTAAAAAAAAGGTTATAATTGCACGTACACTATTTAAAAAATCTTGAGTGGTATAAACTTGGTACCAGAGATCTTAGGGAATATCTACTGTGCTTAAGGATCAAAGTCGTGAATGTGCTTTTGTGTCGGTTTACTTGCTTGTCGCAAACTGGTCGCTATTTAAGTAATAGCGCAACAGACAGGTCTGTGAACCATAGAGCCATTACATTAAAATAGTTTTTTATTGCAAAATCGTGTGCATTGTTACATTGTTACTCACGTGTATACTCAAAGTTGCAGTTTTACTTTTAACACATTGGTTACTTCACGGTCACTGCACTGGTGGTCTAGTGGTCTCCATCTTCCGGTCCTATGGTCGTGGGTCGAATCCAGTCGAGCACTATTTTTCGCATTCGAAAAAAATCTAAATTGGCATAGATATACATACTTTTTATATAGAGCGAACGTAGTAATGCCAGACTTAAAAAAACTGTAATTTTTGAAAAATATAACTTTTTTCTAACACAAATCCCTTAAACCTTAGACTAAGTATCATATAGACGTAGTGTTACGGTTTTTCGGCGTGTCCGTTTTTTGTTAGTTTGTATGTATTCGCGTGAGTGACTAGAGAAGGGACAACATTGACTAACCTATTGATAGAAAAAGAAATGTATGAAAAAGGCGTTTTAATTGGAATCCAACTTTTTAATTTTAACTGGTTGCTGACTTTTATTGCGAATGCCCAAAACCATTATAGACACTGGAACACTATCATCGTCAATAATGTTTCCCACATTGCCCTAACCGTGAGAGCGATGTCCATCCCACTCGATACAATTTCTTATGGCCATTTCGTCCATGCATAAGAACATTTTGTAGGCTATCAGTTTTCACGACTAACAGCTTTTATCCACTCCCGTCTTCATTCTGGGCATTTAAGAACCTAAAAAAATAATATAAAATTTAACAAAAATGTATCCCTCGCGAGACGCCTATAAGGTGTGAAAAATTGAAACTACAACAGAACAGCCGGTCTGACCCACCGCATTAGATATTTCATATCAAAAACGGAAACTTAAATATTATCGATAAAGCTAAATTGGTCGGTGGAAGTACATCTCTAGAACAGAAGACTAAAACAATGCATTTTATTTTGCAATAATTAATGGGTTTACATCATTTTCACATAGGAAAATATGACTAGTACTAATAAAATGTAATTCCTACAGTCTTTATGGGAGAAAAAACGTATTTTTTTAGCATGAAAATAGAAAAAGAATATTACGTATCAAATGACAATTCCGGGTCTTTAACTCCTCCTTTTGTTGTTTTTGATACACAAAACACAGCTTCACAAGACATACTTTCACCTTTTCAAATATATTTTGCTTAGACAATAATAATTCTTTAGAATTTTCACAATTTCTTCCGCTTCACGGCAATGTTGCTACCGACTTTTTCTAGAACGTCAAAACAAGATCAAAACATTGCATCAACTGACGGCCACGATTTACGCAGACAGTGAGTGAGTGAGATGGAGTGAGTGAAGTTACATCTTCTTTTCTTTTACTCGTAGCTAGGCTACATGGGATGAACAAAGATAGATGATCACTGTTTGATACACAGTTGTAAAAGGTTGTAAGTGTTATGGCTCTCTCCAGTATGATTAATACCTCCATGCCTTAAACCATTGCTCATTGATCATAATGACAGTTTATTTACCTACTAGTTGACATCGAGTAGGCGTGTATCACGTTTTCACTTATTCGTGATCGGCGCGTGCGCACCCGCGTGCTATACATAAAAAATATGTGGTCATTTATGTGACTGAGAGTGATCGATTATCAATTTTTCAAGTTTAAAGTTTACGAGTATATTATTTAATTTGCGCTATTAGCGTAAATTAAATTTTATTTAAAATGTTGAGGCCATCTTTTAAGTAAAAATCACTTGTGTCAGAAAACTTGCTCTTATAATTATGTCCATATATTATGGTTACAATATTATGTGCCATACTCGTATAATAATATAAATATAAACAAGAGACTTAATAATAAATAGAAAAATTACTACTAGCCCATAGTATCCAATTGTTGAGCAAAGGCATCCCCCATTTCTGCCAGTCACTACGATCATGAGCCTACTAAAAATAAATATAATAGAATAGTAGTAAATAATAGTATATAAAATATATATAAATAATATAACTAATAACGAATTATGTACGGCTGTGAGGGAGAATACAAAACGAGCGAATTGCTTAATTAAAATTTAATGAATAAAATGAACATATTTTTTTTTTATACAACTAGCTGATGGAACAAGCAAAAGGCCCACCTGATGTTAAGTGGACCATCACCTATAACAAAGCACTGCCTCATAAGTCACGCACGATAGGAACGTGCCCTACGATGCACTGCCCTGCGTCCATCAACTTGAGGCATACGGATGTTAAGCCTCATGTGCCTGTAATTACACCGGCAACCACACTCTTCAAACCGGAACACAGCGTTGCTGCTTGACGGCAGAAAAAGGCGTGGTGGTAGTACTTCCCCGGACGAGCCCTCCACAAAGAGCTACACCTACTACTCTTAAAATTAATTATATTAAGGTACGCGACCAATGTCCGATGTGAGGAATAGAAGTGAATCACTTGTAAAATGTCCAAAAAGTCGTTCGGTACGACACCTGATGGAAAACGCAGCGGTAGCATTAAATAAATATAAAATAAATATTGGTGGACATTCCACACAGCACTATCTCGCCCCAAACTAAGCCAAAGCTTGTGATATGGGAACCAGATAGCGGATATACTACTTATATACTTTTTTTTTGTAAATACATACTTAATATATTATATAACACCCTGACAGAGAAAGAACATCTATGTTCATCACACAAATGTTTGTTCTCGGTGGGGATCGAACCCACGGCCTACGGCACAGAAGGCAGACCTACTACCAACTGAGCTGTGAAGGCTGTCATTTCCTTTGCGATTCGCAACACAGGTGCTGTAGCCGATTGCTTAACAAACAAAATAATATTTTTATTTTATGATGATTATCAAACTAATATAGAGACTATAAAAATATAAAAAAAATACAAAATGTTTATTATCATTTCAAAATCTATAAATATAAAAATGTTATGTTGGTTTGAGTACGCTTAAAAATCTCAAAAAGTTTTTTTGTTATACTACCAAGTTAGCAAACAAGCATACGGCCCACCTGATGGGAAGCGGTTACCGTAGCCTATGGACGTTTGCAACACCAGAGGTGTCACACGCGCGCTGCTGACCCTTTAAATGTTTTAGAACGCCTTTTTTGAAGAACCCCATGCTGTACTCTCCAGGGAAAACATCCGCAGGGAGCGCATTCCACAACCTTAGAGTGCGCGGGAGGAAGTTCCTCTGAAACCGAACAATGCGCGACCATCCTGGTTCCAAGGTATGTGGATGAGCTCCCTGCCTATGGCGAGCAGTGCGATGGATGATAGAATGAAGCTGTGGGCATCATGTCAAACAATTCTACAGAACACAACCCATTATACAAGCGGTAGAACACACACAGAGAGAAGTCTCTCCTCAAACTTAAGGGTTCAATACCGCTTGTGAGCTTGGGGTCATCAACGATTCTCACAGCACGTCTTTGGACCGAGTCAAAAGGACCAAGCTGGTACCCAGGTGCTCCTGCCCAGAGATGACAGCAGTTCTGCACCGATCGGGCTGAAATTCTAGCATGATATTAAATCCGCATCAAGGGTTGTTTTTATACCATTCAATCACAATGTGCCACAGCGAAGCGTGGCAGGGAACAGCTAGTGATACATAAATTTTAACAGTAGTTTGATACCTCCTTTTAAGTAAAAATTACCTGTATTAGGAGGCAACGCTCTTCCATAGCATACATAATAGTGTACCTTTACTCTGTCTTTCCCTTTGCGCTCTTGAAGGCGAGCTGAGACAATTTTAACAGTAGTTTGATACCTCCTTTTAAGTAAAAAAATACCTGTAATAGGAGGCATCGCTCTTCCATAGTACATAATAGTGTAACCTTTTCTCTGTCTATCCCTTTGCCCTCTTGAAGGCGAGCTGAAACAGAGATAGAAGAGGCGATAGTATCATGTAGGTACACACGGACACAGATCAAGCTAAACTAAGAAAAAAATTACCTGAAAATGTTTCCAAATCACGATCGCTTGCTTGATAAAGAAACAACAAAATAGTGTTATAAATACACCGACTGTTTAAACGCTACGAGTTTTTATCGTAGCTTAAAGCTACGCGGTCCGTAGCTCAATGGACAACTGACAAGGTATCTTATGATGGGCGGGTTTAGGCTCAGTTTCACCATGCTCTGTTAGTTACTAATCAAGGATTAACAGGCCGTTAAATCTAACCTTAGCTGTCAAACGCGTACATTTTGACATATTTAACGGCCCTTTAATCCTTTGTTAATCTAACAGAGCATGGTGAAACCGGCCCTTACTAACTGAGAACAAGCAATAGCGATAGCGAAAATGAGGTGTTGATTACACAAATCTCAAGTTATTTTTAGGATTCCGTATCGTAGTAAAAACCGCAATAAAATTGTAAGTGAAAACCCTAAAAAAAAGTCGTCGATAAGCGATTAATTGCATTGACATTTCCTAAAGTTGGCACTCCGCTACTACCTGTAATTGAATACTGCAAAAGTCGGCAAAGTGCGAAAGTCGGCACTAAGCTCCTAAATAAAAAAAGCGATGATTTTCTCGTGTGTTGTTCAAAAATTTGAACCAATAAAAAAGTCAGTGATCCACAAAATTAGACCTGAGTATATTTACTTAGTCCCGAATCACCAACGAGCGGGTACAGTAATTGCGAGTTGTGATTACTTAGTTCATTGAACCAAATCAAACACACACAAAAAAAGAAAAAAATGTTTTCTTTTTTTGTGAAATACTCGAATAAAAAATATCGAGAGAGAGAGAGAGAAATTATCTCTGGAAAAACTTAAGATAGATAGATAGATGAATACGTTATTGTACAACAATGAAAACACACACAGAAATATTACAAATGTAGGTTTGTACCTTGTGGGCGGTCTTATCGCTAAGAGTGATCTCTTCCAGTCAACCTTTGGGTGGAATAAATATTTATAAATAAATATTGAAGGACTTTACACTTAGCAATATCTAGCCCCAAGCTAAGCCAAAGTTTGTGATATGGGAGCCAGATAGCTGATAGAATACATATAAACATTTTTTTTTAGACGGAATAGACGAAAGTCAAAAAGGCGGTTCTCAAACAAAATCTAACTATATTTTTTTCTAAAATGTAATATTATTAAGTACGTATTATTGAGAGCACTGGTGGTCTAGTGGTAGTGTCCCCGCCTTCCGATCCTAAGGTCGTGGGTTCGAAATCGGTTGTGCACCAATGAGTTTTTCTGTTAAAAATGTATGTGCACAATGCCAGTACTCTCAAACGGTGAAGGAAAACATCGTGAGGAAACCGGCATGTCGTAAAACCTAAAAAGTTCTATTACATGTGTCAAGTGCTTGAAAGGAGCCTCTTGAGGCGCACTTAAATTCCTCAAGAGAGCTTCCACAAGAGATGAGAAGAGTACGTACCTTATGTAGAAATGTACGCATATATCATTATGTATGTGGCAAAGACATCTGAGGATGCCTACCGTGCCTAAGCGTGGACATCACAGTCGTGTGATTTTATTTCCTTTTTACATTTTGTTTGTTCTACATAGTGTGTAAGTAATTTCATTTTATTTACATTTGAAAGTACCCAATAAAATGTTTACTATCTTTTAATGTTGAAACCACACTTCCTTGATGAAATAGAAAGTACTTTGCATAAAACTATGTAGATTTGTAGGCACAAATAATTTCCTGTTCCGGGTAGATTTTGGCCTAGATTTTTTTATTTTTTCACAAACTTCAATGCACCTATTATTTGATATAGATTGATACATCCGGGGAAGTACTGCTATGCTTACGGCCGGTTAGAATAGTATATATTTTATTTATTGTTTTAATTGTTATTTTACGGGCAACCACACCCTTCGACCCGAAACACAGCAACGCTGCTTGGCGGCAGAAATAGGCTTATCGACAGCCAGTTTCGGAAAGCTCGATCAAAACTAATCGGATGTCAAGTTACTCGCCATTTCAGCTATTACAACAAATTAGATAGAGATAGCAAGTGACTTGACATCCAATTAGTTTTGATCTTGCTATCAGAAACCGGTCGTAAGCCTATTTCTGCCGCCAAGCAGCGTTGCTGTGTTTCAGTTCGAAGCGTGTGGTTGCCACATTACAGCCACATGAGGTTTAACATCTTCTGTAAGCCTCACGTTGATGGACGAGGGGTAGTGCTTCGTAGTGCACGTTTATAGCATAGCATAGCTTGCGAAACAGTGCTCTGGTAATGGTTACCACTTAACATAAAGTGGGCCATATGCTTGGTCCATGAAAAAAATATTACATACTATTTTTAAGAAGATAAGGAGTTATGTCACATAAACAGAATTTCTCTTACTCATTACAATGCACTATACCTTACCAATTTCAACCTATTTCATTAACTTTAATCAAATGTTTTGAATCTAACGCCTTTGAAATAATTTGTTGTAAATAGACCTAAGCAAGAGCGAGATCTCCTATGAGGCAAGAGCTAATGTGACTCTCGCTCGCACGTTTCGATATGTAGAAAGATATAAAATAACTAAACTCATTTTCGAAAAATCGCAATCAACCATTTTGTGTTCAATCACATTGCACACAGTTTAGTAAAGTTCATTTTGATCGATATATGTTTTCCTACTCTAAAGTTAGCTTTACTAGTTTTCGTACATAAGCAAACTTTTTTGTAGGAAAACTTGTATCGATCAAAATGAAATTTTTACTAAGCTGTGTACAATGTGATTTTTCGAAAATGAGTTTAGTGATTTTATATCTTTCAACATATCGAAACGTGCGAGCGAGAAGTTGTTTGATAGTTGTCAGCCCCGGAAAAGGAGATTTCATCGTTATTATAATTTATGTATCTTTTGGTAACAATATAACATTTGTATTTGTATATAAGTCATCTCATCGAGAATTTTCCACAACACATATTTCAAGGTTTTCTAGTAAGTACCATCCATATACAAAACACCCTTATTATAGACACGTACCTACCTAATAATAGTATTCTGTAACTTGTTACATGTTTCAACAAACATCGGTTACATCAGTAGATGTAGGTATATTATTATAGAGGTACATATGTGGAAAATCTTCATGAATTGTATTTTGAGAAACATCTAGACAGATTTTAAGAGTAGTAGAGCTCTTTGTGTGTGGCTCGTCCGGGGAAGTACTACCACCACGCATTTTTCTACCGCCAAGCAGCAACGCTGTGTTTCGGTTTGAAGAGTGTGGTTGCTGGTGTTATTACAGGCACATGAGGCTTAACATCTGTATGCCTCAAGTTGATGGACGCAGGGCAGTGCATCACCGTTTGAGAGCATCGTCTCCACATGGACGGCATTGAGAGACACACTTATTTTTAATTCTAATTGTACCCCCAAATTGTTGCCTTGTAAGATTAATGTTATATTTTAAATCTCTGTTAAGTAGTTCGTTTTTTGTGTGTCGCTCTTGTTATGTCATGTGTCGTCATAAAAAAAACTTTTTCTTTCATCTTTCTTTCTTTCTTACAATCACATTGTGAACATTCGCATAAACAATGGTAAACATTTAAGCATTTTTATAATCACCTGATAGAAAGTTCTAGAAATTCTAACCAAGTGTTCTAAGGATGGTAAAGATGACCTAAGTGAGACTCATAAAACTGCTTTGCAAATAATTACGAGTCAACATCATTGTCTCAGTAATTAGCTGTTTGGTCAGGCGAAGTCAATTCCGCGGATTCACACGATGATAAATAGGTTACAAGGAAACCAGCGGGCTTAGATTAGCTAAGAACAAGCAATAGCAATAGCGGAGAACTAGCTGATAGAACAAGCAGATGGCCCACCTGATGTTAAGTGGTAACCATCACCTATAAGAAAACTTTGCCTCGTAAGTCACGCACAGTAGGAACGTGCCCTACGACGCACTGCCCTGCGTCTATCAACTTGAGGTATACAGATGTTAAGCCTCATGTGCCTATGTAATTACACCGGCAACCACACTCTTCAAACCGAAATACAGCGTTGCTGCTTGACGGCAGAAAAAGGCGTGGTGGTAGTACTTCCCCAGACGAGCCCTTCACAAAGAGCTCTACTACTAAGATAATTAAATGTAGAGTTTTGCCTGTTCAGCTGTACTACTCTTAAACTCTATTTGTAGACGAGTCACATCCCTCCGTTCATCCTCGCTTACCTCCAATCCGACCTAAAAATAGCAACTGCGCAGCTATCTATAGCTTCAGAGGGACTTAGATTACATTTAGACATTCGCGCTGCCATTCGCGTGGACGGAAATGTTGCCGTTCATATGTCTGCGGCAGCGTCGCCGGCAATGTGTGTTCAGCACAACACAGGCATCGCGAGCGGCAACGCGAGTGGACATGGAAGTGGCCTGTTTACATTCTCGCATTGCCCAAGTCCCTGCCCATGTCTCTGCACATTTCCACAGAGCTGAATGTAAACGGGGTATACAATGTTTGCCCAAATTATTCAATAGAAGTAGGTGGGTAGGTACAGACGTATTATTCTGCACATACTTTATGAATGAGCAGATTCATAGTGTGAATGATTGTAAATTTATTTAAATCATTCAATATTACAATATTGTTTTACAATATTTGCTGTAGCTAAGGCCAGAGGGCGTTGTACTGGATGTAATAGCTGTGAGTATTACGTCAATGCCAGTGAATTGGATACTCAGTTAGGAGTTGTAGAGCTATTTAATAATAATAAATGACAAATTATTTCAGACAAATCAGTAGTTCAAATTAAAGGCAGGCCCATATGTATTTAAGTATTTAAGCTATTTATGAAAATAACTTAAAAACTAATTATTATACTTAATTAACAAGGATGGTCTGCGCCGTATTTCGCAGAAGTATTATAAAAAATAGTAAAATGTCAGAATATAATAGTTTTATCTTAACTATTAATGCCATATGGTATGATATGACAGTGCTTTCAAAACGGCGAAGGAAAACATAGTGAATTAACAAATTAGAATTGAATGTCCAATATTTCTTTTATTTATTTTCGGCCAATTAAATGTTGAAATCAAAACTGTAGAACTTTGGAATTTTTATTAAAAATAAGCAATTCTGTGTAGGATAGCTAACGCGTCGTCAGCAACGGAGAGATCCCTACACGTGCCATTGTTGATACAACATCATCCTTTGGCCAATTGTCGGTTTTATTGCGTAATATACTTTAAGTGGAAGCATCTTTATTCTATTTTACAGTAATACTAGCCGGCGCCCTCGTCTCCGCTTGCGCTTGTTCGCTGTTGGACAGATTCTGAATTGGACAGATTCGAAATTCGGCAGATTCTGTACTCGACAGATTCTGGATTGGACAGATTCTTGGATTCGACAGATTAGCTATACGGCAGAAAATGGACACTTGTGCACAGAATACTGATCTGATACTGATCAATGCAAAAGCTGAACTAATCAAACTACAACATATTAGAAAATCATCACAAATTTATAAAACTACAATACATTAGATTATGTATTTATTCTTTATGAAAACTCCTTGAATATTTAATAATCTAATAGAAAAATAAAAAATAAATTTTGACAGCTGTCAAAAATAACACTGATAGCTGTCATTAAAAGGTTGATTTTTCATTTATTGACAGAAATGAAATTTTGACAGCTGTCAAAATGTTATTTTTGACAGCTGTCAAAATGTTATTTTTGACAGCTGTCAAAATTTTATTGCTGTCAATATTCATCAAAATCATTTATGTAACCGCGGGCTAGTTTTATGAAAAGATGTTTTGATAAGAATTCTTATTTTAATTAATCCTATTTTTATTCTTATTTTAAGAGTAGTAGAGCTCTTTGTGAAGAGCTCGTCCGGGGAAGTACTACCACCACACCTTTTTCTACCGCCAAGCAGCAATGCTGTGTTTCGGTTTGAAGAGTGTGGTTGCCGGTGTAATTACAGGCACATGAGGCTTAACATCTGTATGCCTCAAGCTGATGGACGCAGGGCAGTGCATCGTAGGGCACGTTCCTATCGTGCGTGACTTACGAGGCAATGCTTTGTTATAGGTGATGGTTACCACTTAACATCGAGTGCGCCATCTGCTTGTTCCATCAGCTGGTTGTATTAAAAAAAAAAAAAAAAAAAAAACAAAATGCGAGTAAACCCGGGCGGCATCCTAGTTATATTTATCATGGTACAATTGGGACAAATCGGTGCCAATCGTACCATCAATGGTACTGCCTAATGGTACAAGTGGTCCGGCGGCGAAGATGCGTGATTCAAAGTCATAACTTTGAATCCAATAGGATTGCTTAAAACGGTTAAGCAAAGTAAATTTTATATTTAAAACTAAAAAAAAAATGAGTTCCACATGCTATTTTATTTACACCTGTAGTTCTGTCGAGTAGCGAATATGCCGAATTACGAATCTGTCCAATCCAGAATCTGTCGAGTACAGAATCTGCCGAATAACGAATCTGTCCAATCCAGAATCTGTCCAACAGCGAACAAAGGATTTAATTTTGCAGTAGGAATATAAAATTCGACAGCCTTCACAGCTCAGTTGGTAGTAGCTCTGCCTTCTGCGCCGTAGGCCGTGGGTTCGATCCCCACCGAGAACAAACATTTGTGTGATGAGCATAGATGTTTGTTCTCTGTCTGGGTGTTATATAGTATTATAAGTATGTATTTACAAAAAAAAAATATATAAGTAGTATATCAGCTATCTGGTTCCCATATCACAAGCTTTGGCTTAGTTTGGGGCGAGATAGTGCTGTGTGGAATGTCCACCAAAAAAAAAAAAAAAAAAAAAAAAAAAAACATACATGAAATACCGTATGTATGAATTTTACTACTTATTTTCTACCGCCTATATTTATTACTAGCGGCCTGTCCCAGCTTCGCATGGGTGGACATAAATTTTTTCAACGTTTTAGGATAAACTTAGACCGTGGTGGGTTCGAGTCACTTCTAACTCGCGCCTTGCCCGGGCCCGCGCTGGGTGAGAACGCGCCCCGTGACCTTATATTTTTTAAATCTTTTGAATGGAATGTCCGATTTTAACAATTCAAGAAGTAATGTATAGGTATTGAACCAGTCTTGAATATGAAAAGATTTATTTGGATAAGGATTAATACCAAGGTACAAATAAATACCCTTTTCTAGCGGCGGCATTTCAATTAAATTTTTATAATAAAAGAACACTTATTGTGACATAACTATAATAGTTAGACATATGCTGTCGCGACATTTTTTGTAGATGATGACGTGTTCTACAAAATCGTAGTACATTATTTTGTTCTATCATCAATAGTTTTCGCAGCGCACGCGATGTAAGGTTTTCTTTTTCCACCTTGGGTTACATTATTAGAGTTTTAGTAAGGATCCCTGATTTTTTTGAAAATATAATATAGCCTATGTTACTCAGGGATAATGTAGCATTCTAATGGTGAAAGAATTTTTGAAATCGGATCAGTAGTTTTTGCGCCTATTCGTTACATACAAAACAACAAAACAACAAAACAACAAAACAACAAAACAACAAAAATACAAATCTTTTCTCTTTATAATATTAGTGTAGATGTAGATAAATAAATATTGGTAGACTTTCGACACAGCACTATCTAGCCCCAAACTAAGCCAAAGCTTGTAATATGGGAAGCAGATAGCTGAATAATACATATACACTTTTTTTGTAAATTCATATTTATAATATGTATTATATAACACCCAGACAGAGAACAAACATCAATATTCATCCCACAAATGTTTGTTCTCGGTGGGGATCGAACCCTCGGCCTACGGCGCAGAAGGCAGAGCTACTCCCAACTGAGCTGTGAAGGCTGTCAAAAATATTCTTACTTGTTCGTATGTATCTCTGTGTGTTTGTTGTCAAATAAATGTATATTCTATTCTACTTCTCGCTCGTACATTTCAGCATTTTCGAAGATTTAAATCACTGAAAGAAGTTATGAAAAATTGCAAGCAACCAAGTTTTAGATAGCAAGAGTAGCAGAGCTCTTTGTGTGTGGCTCGTCCGGGGAAGTACTACCACCACGCCTTTTTCTGCCGCCAAGCAGCGTCGCTGTGTTTCGGTTTGAAGAGTGTGGTTGCCGGTGTAATTACAGGCACATGAGGCTTAACATATCTGTTACGAACATGTATTGTTATCTTTGCTTTATCTGTGGCAACATTGTAGAACAGTCATAATAGTCAGATTTTCTAATGTCAAAATAGTCGTAAAACTCCCTCCAAATGTAAAACTCGCCTTCCCGTAAATAAATTAAAGTAATCCAGTGAAAACAGTATTTTATTACTTTGATCACACCCATTATCTGTATGCCTCAAGTTGATTTACCTACGCAGGGCAGTGCATCGTAGGGCACGTTCCTATCGTTCGTGACTTACGAGGCAATGCTTTGTTATAAGTAGGTGATGGTTACCACTTAACATCAGGTGGGACATCTGCTTGTTCTATCAACTAGTTGTATAAAAAAAACATTACCAAAGTTCAGCTAAAATTTAATTTTGATCTTAATCTTTAATCTTGACTAAATAAAATACGACATGCCGGTTTCCTCAGGATGTTTTCCATCACCGTTTGAGAGTACTCCCTCACTCTACAGTGCTTCTCCTGAGTATTTATTTCTTGAAATCAACATTGGGGTCAAGGTATTACTGGGTGTAGTCTACTGTCCTCCAACTATCGACTACTTCTCCAAGTTGGAAACTGTTTTGGAAGACCTGACATCGGACTACAACCACACTATAATTTTAGGAGACATCAACACCTGCCTCCTTAAGGCTGATTCGAGGTCGAGGAAACTTACTACTATTATTGAATCTGTTAATCTAAACATAATTAATTCCCTCTCTACTCACCACACTTCTACATCTGATACCCTTCTCGACCTCATCATAACGTCCGAGTCTGACCGTGTATCCCATCACGGACAACTTGCAGCACCGGCTTTCTCCCACCACGACCTTCTGTTTCTTGCGTACAAAATCCGCCCACCTAAGCCCAAACCTGTTATTATCAAATTACGTAATTTTACACGTATCGATACTACTAAACTTACTGATGAAGCGACTGATCTTGGTTGGGCTGAGGTGAATGAACTGGCTTCGGTTACAGAGAAGGTCGCCTTCCTCAACACCAACATAATAGACCTGTTCGATCGGCATGCACCGATTCATTCGGTCAAAATTAAACGTCCTTCTTCGCCTTGGATCAGTGACTCCATCCGTAAAGCTATGGCTAGGAGAGATCGTGCATTTCGCAAATATAAGTGTGACAGGTCTGATGAGAACTGGTCATCTTATAAATGTCTGAGAAATCGCTGCAACCTGCTGGTACGAAACGCCAAAAAGCGCCACATCGCTGAGCAAATTGAGCTCGCCTCACCTGCAGGTCTCTGGAGATTTCTAAGAACGCTCGGATTATGTAAGCAGTGTGTTAACTCCGGACCGACTATTGATCTCAATGTTCTTAACGTCCACTTTACTAGCAGATGCAAACTTAACCCTCTAGACAAATGCATAGCTATGTCCGAGATATCATGTCTGCCTATCCCTAATACCGAGCTCTTCTCATTTACTATGGTTAGCGAAGACAGGATCAAGAAAACTTTACTTTCCTTCAAATCGAATGCTGTAGGCAGCGATAACATTGGGCGTATCATGGTCTCTCACGTCATTCATCAAATTCTCCCTACTATCACCCACATTGTTAATTTCTCTCTATCATCTTCCCAGTATCCCGACCAATGGCGTATGGCACATGTAATTCCTCTTCCCAAAATCCCCAACCCTATTCTCCTCAGTCAGTTTCGCCCCATCTCTATTCTTCCTTTTTTATCCAAATTAGTCGAGTCAGTCGTGCATAGTCAGGTAACACAATTTCTATCAGATAACCAACTTTTCAATCCGTTTCAATCGGGTTTCAGAAAAGGACATAGTACCACCTCGGCACTGCTAAACGTCACAGAGGATATCCGCGCAAACATGCAGGATTCTAAGATAACTATCTTAGTTCTTGTTGATTTTAGTAGTGCTTTTGACGCAGTCGACCATGACCTCTTACTAGCCCTTCTCCCACGTCGTAATTTCTCACCTTCAGTTGTCTCTTGGTTTTCCTCTTACTTAAACGATCGTCGTCAGAGAGTCCGTCATGGCGAAGACTTTTCTGAATGGCGAGAAATTGAGGCCGGCGTGCCTCAAGGAGGAATTCTATCGCCACTTCTCTTCTCTCTTTTCATTGACGTACTCTCTCCAAACCTACACAGCCAATACCATATGTACGCTGATGACCTCCAACTTTACTATTCTGCTTCTCCAGACAACTTAGATAGTGCAACCCGTGTTCTCAACGATGACCTCTGTCATTTGCTTTCATGGTCGACCCGGTTTGGCATTAAGGTTAACCCGAGCAAGTGCCAAGCCATCATGATTGGCAGCTCTCGTCAGCTCGGAAAAATAGATGCCTCCAGTTCTCCTAGCCTTTATTACGATTGCTCTATAATCCCTCTCTCATCAACGGTTAGGAACCTCGGGGTCATCTTCGATAACAACTTAAGCTGGTCGCCGCACGTAAAGGAGTTATCTAGAAGGTTCTATGCCACTCTGCACTCAATCTTAAGACTGAAGAACTTCCTCCCCATCTCTTCAAAAATATCACTTGCCAACTCGCTTCTTATCCCGATTTTGGACTATGCCGACGTCGCCTTTTTGGATCTGACTGAAGAACTTCTTAACAAGCTTGATCGTCTTCTCAACACCTGTATTCGCTTTATCTATAATCTGCGCAAGTATGACCACGTCAGTGAGTTTCGAGCTAAACTGAAATGGCTACCCATTCGTGAGCGTAGAAATCTTAGAATAATGTGTCTGCTCTTCTCCGTTTTAAAAGATCCGCACACTCCTGGTTATCTAAAAAACCATTTTCAGTTTCTGACCGATGCTCATGACAGACAGCTTAGGTCTGCCAACAATCTTTACCTGTTTACTCCGCTTCACCACACCTCATTTATTTCAAACTCATTCTCAGTTGTGGCGGTTAAGCTCTGGAATGAACTGCCACTATCTATTAAGCAGTCTGACTCCAGAGACTCTTTCAGGAGACTGGTACGAGAACATCTCCTCAACAAACTCAAATAAATTTACCTCTCCGAACTGACTGCTACCTATCTTCTTAATAAATTCCTGTCACTATCTATATCAATATAAGTTTATCACGTTAATCAAGTATATTATTATAATATGTTGTATCATATATAGTTAGGGTTTAATAGTATCCCCTATTTATTTTATTTATTATTATTATTATTTTTTTATTAAAATAGCTTCTTACGTAGGTATAAATATATATTTATACACCACTATTTTGTATTAACCAGAAAAAATTTAAGGATAGTTGCAGCAGAGGCTACTAATGCTATTGGCACTGTCAAAACTTTTTAATATTTAACTTTTACCAAGTTATCGAGGTTTGTTTTCAACCAAAATCCTGCACAATTTTATGGACACACTACAAGAAAATACTACGGAATACTACTGCTAGTCAACATCGTAAACACTCCATTCATTATGACTCCTTCCATCTACCGTCTCGTCGTATAGTACCTACCTACGTCACATCATCTTGTCGCACTCATCGTATTCCTTCTCTCTCGCTCACTAGATAAATCATTCAATGGGTAGGTAGGTAGGTAAGTATCATAAAAAAGGCATTATTTTTGGGATTTTTTTAATACTTTTATTTGTAATTAATTGCCATTTTTCCTTCATAATTTTACGGGCTTAGGATGTCAAGCTATTTACAACAATTAAAGTTATTTACAGTATGTACTTACAACTACGCACGTATTTACACTTCCACTAACCTACAAGTATTTTAAAAGTTGTTCAAAATGTCCACCTTCATTGTCAATGCAAACACACACACGTTTTAACTAATTGTTTTCAGGGAAATACTTAGTCTTTGCACAATCAAAAGGGTCTAATGCGCTGTTTTAGGTCCTGTGCACTCACATACACTAGTCTTTTATTATTTCGCTCCACAAAAAGATTGGGGGTGTCAGATCGGGCGAGCACGCAGGCCAGGCAACTGGGCCACCGCGACCAATCCATCGGGTGCTAAACTCCTGAGATAGGTACTCTCGCACTGCGCGATGGTAGTGCGGTAGCGCACCGTCCTGCTGAAACCATAGCTCCCGCCAGGTTGCTAACGGAATATCCTCCAGCCTGGCGATGGCTAGTAGCTCCTGGGTCTTCCTGTAGTGTATCTCAGCTGAGCGCACAGTCTTCCAAGCGCAGGACTGGCTTGTGCTAAAGCGACGTGCCGCGTCAAGAGTGCTCCTCCGAGGATCTTCTTCAAAATTATTTGGGACGTCATCGTAGAAGTTTCGGGAGTATGCAGGCCCTCCTCGTCCTTGCGCATGCGACGGCACGTAAACAGAGCCATGGTCCAATATGCGTTGGTATAATATGCTGGACATCGTGGAGTAATTTGTTTGCCGATTGTTTGGGTACAATTCGCGGTACATCCGTAGGTAATCACTCACATTTCCCCAGACTAAAAATACGTACGTAACATGTATGCGTTATTCTCTGGCCTGGCAGTGTACTGACAAGCTATCGTGAACGTGAAAACCACAATAAATTAAGTACCTACCCGCGTACAATTTTTATTTTACGGATGTCACTGACCTGCATCTAATTTAGAGTACCTATGTATGGGTTTCGTTCGACACGAGTTTGCCGGCCATAGATAAAATAATAGTTAGTATTGCGCGAGCGGCGCGTTTTGTTTCGTTTCGAACGAGACAAAAATTTATGAATGGTTGAGAATGTGACTCGGGTAGAAGACTCTGTAGTAGGTACGTACGGATAATGGGTAACTAGTTATCATCCTTTTCTTGGGATATTCTTTTTAAAAAAAAATGTTGAGTTTTAACTACATAAATGTGATCAGTAACTGACACTGAGCATACGGTTTTTTTTTTTTTGGTAATTACAAATTAGTGGTGTATATGCTTCTTCCCTCTATTATTTATAGTTTTAAAATATTACCTACCTAAAATAAAACAGTTTTCACGCCACACCTTCCTCACCATCTTTTTGCACGCCCAGGATGACTGGTAGACAATGCTATTAGCATTAAGTCCTCCTAGCACTACATTATTTTGTGTGAAAGTTTTAATAAATAAATAAATAAAAGTACTAGCACTGCATATATGATAGCGCACACAAAAGTTGAGTGTCAAAAAGTGATTTGACAATATGATTATTAGTAAAATTTGATTATTTAATCAGTTAAGATTACCTATTGTTAAAAGTTTTTGTTAATTTGAATATTAATGTTTTATTGTGATGTTATTTTCAGAATATTTGGTTGTAAACATTAAGTAACTAAATTGTTTAGCGGGAAGTAGGATACTGTGTATCAATATTTGATTGGCTAATTGAATTGTAACTATTTACACTTAGAAATTATAGTTTTGATTTATTATAAAATGTAGGCTATTCTACTTGATTATTTAAATTGGTTTTTACGTAACTTTGTATTTATACAATTGTAAACTTGATTATAGTCATGGTGTTGACTACACTGTCATGGCGCTTTGCTATTTTTGTATAAAAAGCCTGCTTCACGTGAAGGAGACACAGTTTTCGTTTGCAACTCATCGGAATAGTACCTAGCTATCTAATTACGTAGTATTATCGAATCAGTGTACCTAAATACCAGTAAATAGTGCAGTTAACATGTCAGAATACTTTCATTTACAACCCCCGAGTCAGCCCGCTCCTACATCAGAAGTGGGATGAACCCGAGCCACAGCCTGATCCGTCGACCTACTCGCCTACCCTGCCAATGCCTCGAATCGGGAACATTGATGAAATTGCCCTACTTCGCAGCCAGGTTGCACTGTTGGAACGAATGGTGTTCAGGAGAGGAAGTACGAATACCCACAAGCTAAGTGAAATTTATTTACCTAATTATGATCCTGATGAGCATAAAATCACAATAGAAGAATGGTGTAAACAAGTAAGCTCTTTGATTACCTTACGAGGTTGTTCACAATTTGTAGCTATGATGAAGGGGTTATCGTGCTTAAAAGGACGAGCTAAAGAATGGGCAGATACAAATGCTCATGCTCTCCCTAATTGGGATTCCCTTCAAAATGAACTGATAACGCAGTTTAGTGGCGAAACAAGATACATTGTATATGTAAACGCATTTCGAGAATACACGTCGAACCAAGCCAAATCATTTGCGGAATATGTTGCTGAATCATGGCGTTTATTTTCAAGAATTTCTCCCAATGCACCAACTGATTTAATGGTAGAAGCTGTAATTTCTGGTATACGACCAAAATTTTACCAAGCCGAACTTCTGAGATCAGCACCGAAATCCCAAGCAGAACTAATAGCTACCTTAACGAATTACCGAAAACGATCTGCAGATACGACTCTGGACGAACCATGCTATAAGCAACGGCTGGAACATCCAACAACACCAACTACCTGCTACATTTGTAACAAAACCGGTCATATTTCCAGAGATTGTAAGAATAGAGTTTGTGAAATCTGCAAAAAACCAGGACACCAATCCAGTAGCTGTTGGCATAAGAATCAAAAGGACAACAGGAACGATAGAACAACAACCGCCACTGCTTCAACTTCTTCACGTCGAGAAATCAACTCCGTCCAGACGGAAGGAATCCAATGAAGTTCAACTCCAAATAGGTGATATCTTTCTTTCTTACTTAATTGATAGTGGCGCTGAATACTCTCTTGTAAAACGAAATATTTCTGGGTCAATCAAGGGTAAACGCATAATAGAACAATTGCAACAACAAAAACAACTATTTATTTATTAGAAAATTAACAGCAATTACAATTATACTATAGCTAGGTGTTCTTAAAATAGGCCAATGATAAATTATCCTAATTAATCATATAACAAAAAAAAAACTGCCCTCCAGCATAGTTTTACGAGTGAATGTGCCCTATGCCCAGTTAGACTAGGAAAGAATGTGTGTATGTGTATAAGTAGTTAAAGGATCTTTTAGAGGATGAAAATAGGTTGACATTTGAAAAACGGTCATTATAATTATGTTTTAACTATGACTATGATAAAAATTCGGTATTCAATCAAATCTATTGATTATAACTATCCAAAACCAAAAAGGGGAATCGTTAACTCGTACCGTTGTTCCAGAATCCCTGGTTTGCTCATTAATAAATAGGTATTAAGAAAACTTTACTCATGCTGGGTGGGAACGCACTTTAGACAAAATTAGAGAGCAATATAGGTTAAACACATGAATAAAAGAGAACTTAAGTTTTGCGATAACTGTTTACAATGCAAAAACAGCAAGGCACCAAAAAAAAAAAAACAGGTTGAACTTTACCAAAAAAAAAAAAAAAAAAACATACAGTACCTACATGCTTATTTATTGGGAAATCTTACTGGTACATACAAAAAAAAAAAAAAAAAAAGCTTACTTCCTAGTAGCCATAGATACATACACAAATTCATACTTTATGCGTTGAAAGATAAGAGTACTAACATAATACTAAATTGTTTTTATGAAATGATCAGTCTCTTCAGTTCCCCGTCTAGAATTATTTCAGATAGCGAATCTGCTGCTGGGATCTGAAATCTAAGTTTTATTTATTTTTTATTTTTAAATCCATACAAAATTGAACATCATAGGTACTATTGCTCGCGGTACATCCAGGGCTAATGGCCAAGTCGAAAGACTACTGCGCACTCTTAAAGATCACCTCACAGCCTTAACCTCACACGAATTACAATAATTATCATTAAATTGGACAAAACCTAAAGCTACTGGATACTCTCCTCTAGAACTATTACTAGGTAAACGCTGCTCACCACCTGTAATAAAACAAATATGCCTGACCAATGGCAATGTTGACTGACATAGATGAAATCCGATTATGTGCAGATGCACAAAACAGAATGGCCGAAACAGCTGAAAAAGGTAAAGAACGTTTTGACAGTAAATGCGCAACAGTCGTTCTTTGTAGAGATAGGAGTTGTTTCATCAATGTATGGAGCCTAGATTGGCTCTGTGTAGTGTATATAAATATCGCTTAGCAATATAGATAACTGTATTGATTGCCTATTTTCTTCATTTTTAATTATTTTTGTAGCGCTTCAAGATTTTATGACCATAAATTTACTAAAAATATGGAGGAAATAAAATAAAATGGCATTTTTATAGATGTTGTATTTTTCAAGCTTGGGAGTGGAAATCATTACAGTAAAAAAAAAAAAAAAAAAAGCAATGCAAAAATACAATGTGTCATGTCAAACGTTAATTAAATACTGTAATGGCGGCTCTAGAAGTGTTCACATAGTAAAAATTCGACCAGATAAACATTTAGTTATCCCAACTTTATTTGCCTACAAATTAATGAAATTGCATTTGCATGATATTCGTCTATTTTTTTTTTCTAAATGGTGAACCTACATATCGGTTTCTGGGACCATGTCAAATAGTAAGATTCTTGATCATCAAAGATATGAAGTGAAAGACCCTAGTTCGCTACGAAACAAAAATACTGTGGTCGCACTTGAACAAATAAGATTGGTGCCGAATTCAAATTTGACTTGAATAAATGACCGTGATAGCAATAAGCAAAAGGTGAGACAATTGAATTCAAAAATTTTGATTAAAATTTGGTATTATTTTTAATTGGCCTTGGTTATGGCTAAAGCGGATTTAATGGCCTTGGTTATGGCTAAAACTGATGTAATGGCCTTGGTCATGGTCAGAATTATTATTAATTTAGTCTTAGTCAAACCAAGTCACGGAGATGACCTCTGAGTTTGTCAGTTCTGCTAGACCAAGCTTTACTGCCTCTGAGTCTAGTTAATATTGATATTATTGAAAATAATTTTGGTTTCTTTAAATTTACAGATTTCGAATGATTCGCTGGCCCCAGCAAGGGCCGCTCGTCAGTATGGCCGTGATAGCGCACACAAAAGTTGAGTGTCAAAAAGTGATTTGACAATATGATTATTAGTAAAATTTGATTATTTAATCAGTTAAGATTACCTATTGTTAAAAGTTTTTGTTAATTTGAATATTAATGTTTTATTGTGATGTTATTTTCAGAATATTTGGTTGTAAACATTAAGTAACTAAATTGTTTAGCGGGAAGTAGGATACTGTGTATCAATATTTGATTGGCTAATTGAATTGTAACTATTTACACTTAGAAATTATAGTTTTGATTTATTATAAAATGTAGGCTATTCTACTTGATTATTTAAATTGGTTTTTACGTAACTTTGTATTTATACAATTGTAAACTTGATTATAGTCATGGTGTTGACTACACTGTCATGGCGCTTTGCTATTTTTGTATAAAAAGCCTGCTTCACGTGAAGGAGACACAGTTTTCGTTTGCAACTCATCGGAATTACTATTCCGATGAGTTCCTAGCTATCTAATTACGTAGTATTATCGAATCAGTGTACCTAAATACCAGTAAATAGTGCAGTTAACATGTCAGAATACTTTCATTTACAACCCCCGAGTCAGCCCGCTCCTACATATATATTTTTGAATTGAAAATCTCATTGGTGCACGACCGGTTTTGCCCCCACGACCTTAGGATCAGAAGGTGAGGCCGCTACCACTAGACCACCAGTGCCCTACGCCCAGTAGAAAAAGCTTGTCTATACCTTAAAACAACGACACAGCCCTTGACCTACATGCATTAAATATACCTACACGTGATTGCTATCTTATTGCACCTCCTAAAAAGTCATGCTTAAACCGCAGAGAATTAGTACTTTGTGCCAAGTTCACCAACAGACTAATCGGACGTTATAGGCTGACAACCGTCCACCGAATTCTCGCTAGCATATTTCAACATTTTGATGATAAGAAGTCAATGAAGTAAGTTATGAAAAATGCAAACATATTTCAGAGATGTTACAAAGGTACAGTAAAAAAAATCAAACAGGAAGTTAGACTGTAGTCTACGTCAAGGCGAAGACAAGAGCTAATGTGACATTCGCTCGCACGTTACGACATGTTGAAAGATACAAAATGACTAAACTCATTTCAAAAAAATCGCAATCAATCATTTTGTGTACACAGTTTAGTAAAAAATTCCTTTTGATCGATACAAGTTTTCCTACTTATAAGTTTGCCTATGTACGAAAACTAGTAAATCAAACTTTTGAGCAGGAAAAAATGTGTCGATCTAAATGAAATTTTTACTAAACTGTGTGGAATGTGATTGCACACAAGATGGTTGATTGCGATTTTTAGAAAATGAGTTTAGTGATTTTATATCTTTCAACATGTCGAAACGTGCGAGCGAGAGTCACATTAACTCTTGTATTCGCCTTAACCCCCTGTTTAGCTTTGGTGGAATGGGTTTCAAACCTAACATTTTAACGTCCTTACATAATTGGTTGTCCAATGTCAAAGTTCGGTCATCATTGCGAATATTATCAAAATGATCTTGATAATTAGTCACAAAAACTCGCTTTGTTTTTAGTTTGTATTGTTTTAGGATATTGTCAAAGTCAAGGTATTTATTCAGTTGAATCACAAGAAACACTTAGAAACGTCTTAAAGCTATAGGTGAATATAGGTGCGAGGTCCACGCGACCAAGCCTAGAAGAACAGCCAACAAACTTACGGCAACGGGAGTCGTTTGAACAATAACGGAATGAAACCTCGTTATTGTTCAAAAAAATCCCGTTTTCAAATTAATCTACACTAATATTATAAAGAGGAAAGATTTGTATTTTTGTATGTAACGAATAGGCCCAAAAACTACTGGTCCGATTTCAAAAATTCTTTCACCATTAGAATGCTAAATTATCTTTGAGTAATAGATTATATTATATTTTCAAAAAAATCAGGGATCCTTACTAAAACTCCAATAATGTAACCCAAGGTGGAAAACAAAAACCTTACATCGCGTGCGCTGCGAAAACTATTGATGATAGAACAAAATAATGTACCACGATTTTGTAGAACACGTCATCATCTACAAAAAATGACGGCAGCATATGTCTAACTATTATAGTTATGTCACAATAAGTGTTCTTTTATTATAAAAAAAATATTGAAATGCCGCCGCTAGAAAAGGGTCTTTATTTGTACCTTGGTATAAATCCTTGTCCAAATAAATCATTTCATAATTAAGACTGTTTCAATACTTATAGATTACTTCTTAAATTTTTCAAATCGGACATTCCATTCAAAAGATATGACGAAATTAAAAATGTTAACGGGTCACGCACGGGGTGCGATTTCATTCACTCAAGGAGAAGGGCGT
Source organism: Chloroclysta siterata (assembly GCA_932294275.1). NCBI lineage: Eukaryota > Metazoa > Arthropoda > Insecta > Lepidoptera > Geometridae > Chloroclysta > Chloroclysta siterata. The sequence goes on along the minus strand of OW028607.1, from coordinate 10,251,071 downwards.
GAAAATGTATGAAATTAGTAGACGCGAGGCTCGAACCTACGGTCTAAGTTTATTCTAAAATGTTCAAAAAATTTATGACCACCCATGCGAAGCTGGGACAGGCCGCTAGTAGCTAATAAGGGAATTAGGTACAGGGCCGTATTAACCCTATCGGGGCCCGTAGGCAATGCAATTCTCGGGGTCGCTTTCCTTTACCCTTTTCTTACTTATAAAAATATATTTTTTATATTACAGAAGTCGAGTCGATCAGAATGAATCCTGCTTTTTGCTTTCAAATGACTAGATTAGAGTTATAGATAAGTGATGGTGACCAAATATCGTTAGATGGTGCTTTTTACAGTAAGTAAAATCATTTTTTCTATGGCAACATTACCGGATGTAAATATATGGGGGATGTAACGAATGAAACGTTTTTTATTCTTGGTGCGTGGCCCGCATCGACTAGGCCCCCGTGGGCCCCTAGTCGGTGCGAGACCCCTAGGCGGTTGCCTGATCCGCCTAATGGATAATCCGGCCCTGAATAGATATATCTATAAACTCTAATAGTGTACTCTAGTTAGTACTCTAACAGCGGCGATGGGCTTGCAACCTGTCATGTATGGAATACCAACTACTGCAAAATGTGGGTATATATCGGCGCGAGCGTCGTAAAGAAGTTGCGTCACTAGTCAACGCGCAAACAACACGCCACAATACAGCATCGTCGTAAACAAGTGTGACTCATAGCAGCCGGTCGGGCGAGCTACCTGGCGCGCCGCCTTTATAAGCAGCTGACGCACACAACAGATTCATTCGCTTGCCTGCGCTCGGACTGAGCGCAGTGCCGAGGCGAACTACTGGGTTGACTTTGTATTTGTATAAGTTTGATAATTGTCTTTCAATGATTTAAAGTAAATTAATTTCGAGATATTTTGGTTAATCTGAAGGGTTGTTATTTTGTGTAGAGTTTCTGATAGATTCAATTATTTGTGATTAGATTACGTCGAGTCTTTGTTTAAATTCAAGTAAAGTCATTTTATGATTAATGTTGGGAAGTTTTAGTATTCATAATTTAGTTGTGCAGATTGTTTGACGATTGATGTTGGTGAGTCATAGTTTTGGATTATTATAGAAATATGAAATACGATGACGACGTGTTTTAATTGGTATCACTACCCCTGCTCTTACATCGGAAGTGAGATTCGCCTGCGTTGTCTTGCGACCATCCCTGACCGTAGGTACTTTTCATAGACTGCCCATTCTGCGACAGTAGTGGTCAGTCTGGCCGAGCGTATTTTTTTTTTGTTGTATGTGGTTTTTGATATCGTTTTATGTCTTAGATCATATTGTAAAATATTTTGTAGTGGAGTCCTTGAGATTAATAAGAGAAATTCATGTAGTCAGTTTGTTTCAGCTTGTTAACTTGGGTAGTAGATTGACTTTCTTATCAGGTTAAGTGAGTGTTCCTGATTGCAGTTCAGACGTATTGTTTAAGTGCGTCTTTATCAAATGTGTTGCTGCATTACCTTTTAATGTAAAGGTTGGATTCATGTACCTAGTCTGTTTGTTTCAGCTTGTTAACTTGGGTAGTAGTTTGACTTTCTCATCATGTTGAGAGAGATTGTTCCTGATGTGTTCAGACGTTTTGTTTAAGTGCGTTTTTGTCAAATGTGTTGCTGCATCACCTTTTAATGTAAAGGTTGTTCACAGCAGTTTCTATGGTCCTGTGATACAAGAGTTAATTACTTTGTTACGATAAATTACTTTGTTTCAGAGATTTGTACTTTGTGATAGTGACATTATGAAATATGGAGGCAAATCATGTTGGTGTGAAGATTTATTTCAGTTATTGAAAGAAACGGATGCCTGCTGATTATTTATCCCAAGTGGTCCCGTTGTGTTGATAAAAGGATGTTAGTATTAAATTAATAAACTAGCTGATACCTACAGGTTATTGATGTGTTTACGTTTTACGATGTAGAAGTTGAGGGTATTATTAAAAATAACTATTTTTGCAGTTTTACTTGTTCATACTTTCTGCTCAGCGTTAGTTGAGGCGACTTACTGGTTGGTGTTAATAATCGCTGCAGGATTAACGAGTGATAGTAGTAGTGTGTTTTTATCTTAATTTCAGTACACAGCAAGGTTGCTAGTTTGATTCTGTGATTAAATTTACTTTTTTACACGTTGCAGAGTCTTAATGCAGATGCTGTGGAAAGTACCCGATACAATTTATTGGACTGGTGGATTAGTAAGACATTTTTTTTTTATTTGCGTATTTTACCATCACATTTTACCATCGACGAGTCATTCACAAATTAATGAGCCTTTATTGTGCGCTCAGAGACTAAACCATGCTTTTGCTGAAAACGATCGGAGCCACATTTCACATCAAGCAAAGTTATAAAATTATTGATAATATCATACAGCCACTGTTGATCAGGATGTAGTTAAATTGGTTTCTGTATTTATCTAGTTTTTAACCACTCGGGCAATACATCCAAAAAGAGGTGGCGCGTGGTGGAAAGCTTCGGTTGACTGAGGCCATTCTTCTGGCTTGGCGTTTAAATGCGTGTAGTGCAATCCATTGTGTTTAATCAATTTTATTTTTACGTACAGCTAGCGGAGCATTCTGCACGGGCATATAGCAGTTGAAGGGTTGTCTAGCGTACGAGTTCGATGGAAGTTGTAGGTAGTTTTTGGTGATCAGTATCTGTGGTTGAAATTCAAAGTTATGAAACAGTGCGAGTTTGTGCGACAAGGGTTTTGTTCGGCGTATAGAAGTAATTGGTCCGTTTTTTAGTCGGTTGCCATATTATTTTGTATTTTAAAACCTTGCCTTTTAAATTATGGATTTCCAGAAGAAGTTTGGAAATAGTTGGGAGAATTCGAAATAAAATCTATTTTTTTTTTAAGTTTATTTATTTATTTATAAACGAGTAGCTGTTGCTGGTATATCTATATCGCATTGTTGTAATTGTTATCATTTTTTTTGGTTGATTTGTTTGAGTACGGATTTTTCGTTTCGTTGCTAAGGTTTAACATAAACGTGACATTGGCGAAATTGTGGGCAACACTGCAAAGTCCATACGATCAAAAAGAAGAAGAATATTTGTTTGAAGGAAGTTATCGAGCTTTTTATCGAATGACTCTATATAATTTACAGTGAACCAGTGAAATACATCATATTATGTTTTATCTTAGTCTATTTTTTTTATCAGGGACGCTCAGCCACGCGACGCATTGAGCGATCGAGGACATTAAGCTTTATTTTTGTGGTTTTTGTTGTATTCAATTAACCTTATTACACTTTGCAGGGTTAGCAGGTGCTGTGTAGTGTTACACACACACGAGTCTACATTTAGTTAAGCTAAAACTGATTAGATTAGCGGATTAGTGCTACATTTTTGTTTTAGTTGATTTATGTCAATTAACGATAGAGGACAAATCACAGCCCTCCCCCACGCAGCTGGTTGGATGGATGAGTTGATAGGAAGATTACATCCAGAGTATAGCTGAAAAGCACCAATGTGGATGTACTGACACATTTTTGGTGGCATTACAAGATGCCCATATTGCTTTGGAAATCTATTTTATTGGTCTTGAGCTTTAGTATTTTCCTAGAGTTTTCATTCAGTTACATTCGAGGCCAAGCTGTGATATTCATATTGATGTGGTACGAATAGGTGTTCTAACTATATAGGTTGTATTCATTTTGGTCTAGTATGAGTGGTTGTTGTTTATGTTACAGAGTGTTTTATTAACTGTTTAAACGTGAAATATGAAGGTCACTGGGAAGATGGAAGGATGAAAGCCACAACGACAGAGTCCTATTTGATGGAGTCATCAGGTGGTTTCAAAATGGTTCATGTGATTCAATTGAATAATCTTTTGACTTTGACTGACTTCGGTGTGCTCAGTATCAGAGTCTTCCATGACTGATGCCATCCAAGCCGCAGAGGACCGATATCGCTGAAGAACCATTGTGCTGACTAGGTTCCTGGATATTGATCACGACCCTCCGCAGTGAAGATATTGACACTAAGAGGAGGATAGTTTTATTTCTTTTTAGCATCAAAGTTCTTTTGCGCATATGTTCTGCGAGTTGCTGATGTCTAAATGTTGAACGTTTTAGCTGTTGGGAATTCAAAACGTGCTTTCGCAGTTATCTCTGTATAATGGAGACTGTTTAACTTGTTTTTCTTTAAATGTTTGGAAAAGACTTTTAAGTTAATTTTTTTTTTTTTGTTTTTTAACATTGTGATGTTACAGCATAATCTTGAACGAGAAAACCTCAACGCGCGATGCGATGAGTCATCGCAAATTACATTCCCGCCTTTGATCATGCTTCTCAACTCATGCGTCATGGGGGTTGGGTTAAAATGACCCAGAATGTTTTTGTTAGCTTATAGATTCGTAGCCACACAAGCTATGTAGCCGCTCTTCTCAAAAGCTAGAGTTAATGAGTTGCGCTAAACATTGTTCTTAAAGTAAAAATATCACGGTGTCTCTGCTAGGAGCTACGTGTGTCCAAAGTTGAGAAAGATCATCAGTGAGAGAAAAGAGTAAAATAGAAATAAAAGGACGGCGTATTGTCTCAATTCTTGACGAATCTTTCTCTGATGTCATGTCATCTGATCAGGAGTCTGCTCAGGAAGAGAATTATGTCAATTTCCGTAAAACCAAAAGCGACTGCATTATTTATTTATTTATTAAGAGGCTATCGCTGGTGTGTCTATATCTCAGTGTTGGATTTATCGATATGTATGTGCAGTAACTACGTATTCTGATAGTGTATTCTAGTTGTGAACCACTCTGTTGCTGAAGAAGTGGTAAGACGCAAGTAAGATGGCTGGGTCACGTGGTAATTTAAGCTGGTGTCTACGTGAAGGTCTTTGATCCTTTTTTTTTTCTAACAACGTTTTTAATATTTGGTATATTTGGTAGGTTGTACTGATGGATAATAAATAATCTTATCGGTTTCAGTGAGATCTCCTCGAAGGCGTCTATCTTCAGGAGTAGTGAGGCGTAGTGCAAATAATCTTCTTCATAGGATTTGCGACGTAGAGCCTGCGGAATTTCTAGACCTTGTCTTTGTGTGTGAACATTTGAAAGTCCGGCAGAATGTGACACGTTTGCCCCGAGAAATTAGTAAAATAAAATATGACGATTCGGTGGCGGAGGTCTAGACGAGCCTCCAGCTAAGACAACCAATGCTCGTTAAAGGTTTCAAGTATTTTCTGCGAAGAAAGACCGCAAAATAGTCCACACATGTTATGGTTGCGGAAAATATATTTGCCCTGAACGTACCTTTCTGCAGTGATTGTATTTACAACGATGATTCTGATCAGTTTTTTTTTTTTTAATTCGATCACTCGAGACTGGCTTTAATCTAGGCCTAGTTTTGAAGACTGTACGGTATTTTATTTTTCTCTCGTTGTGTTGTTTATGGGTATATTTTTATAGACTATAACCTCTACGACTTAGTACCGAGCTGAACAAGTATTATTTATTTATTATTTATTTATTGGGCACCGAACTGGGTAAGCGAGTATTGCTCCATAGTATTTTATGACTTGGGTTTCAATTTAAAGAGACGTGGCCGTATCGGCGATGTGATTTAAATGTAGAAAATATAAATAAATAACTTTCTTTCTTTTTTTTTTCAAATCGAGTGGAAGAAAACCCGATGATGACGAATGTTGTGCCGACACCGCCGACACCCACAGCGTAGGGTGAGAGCAGGAAGATGATGGTGATGACGAAAACCGATAGTATCGTGACTGGTAAAGTGTGTGTTTGGTGAGATCTAATATTGACGTGAGTATTACGTGTGTTAGTGTTTAGAGTTGTCACTTGTGTGAAAATTATCTTTATGAAAATGAGATCCTATTGTGACGTGAATATAAGAGTGTTACCAGTGTTTTACTTTGAGAGTGTTTAATAACGAGCTTATAATACATAAATAAATAGAACCAGTTTCTACTGTTTATTAAACGTGCTGATGAAAGTGAGAAATTTACGTGAAGATTAATGAGAAGCTAAAATGAGCGCTGAGGCTCTGAAGCTTGGCCAAAATTAGCGCTGAGGCTATGAGGTTAGATGCGTTTAATTTTTGACGAGTTTAATGATGCTTTTGTTCTCCGTAGGTCAAACGAAAATGAGGCGCAGGGACGCGCCTACGTCAGTATGGCCGTATCGGCGCGAGCGTCGTAAAGAAGTTGCGTCACTAGTCAACGCGCAAACAACACGCCACAATACAGCATCGTCGTAAACAAGTGTGACTCATAGCAGCCGGTCGGGCGAGCTACCTGGCGCGCCGCCTTTATAAGCAGCTGACGCACACAACAGATTCATTCGCTTGCCTGCGCTCGGACTGAGCGCAGTGCCGAGGCGAACTACTGGGTTGACTTTGTATTTGTATAAGTTTGATAATTGTCTTTCAATGATTTAAAGTAAATTAATTTCGAGATATTTTGGTTAATCTGAAGGGTTGTTATTTTGTGTAGAGTTTCTGATAGATTCAATTATTTGTGATTAGATTACGTCGAGTCTTTGTTTAAATTCAAGTAAAGTCATTTTATGATTAATGTTGGGAAGTTTTAGTATTCATAATTTAGTTGTGCAGATTGTTTGACGATTGATGTTGGTGAGTCATAGTTTTGGATTATTATAGAAATATGAAATACGATGACGACGTGTTTTAATTGGTATCACTACCCCTGCTCTTACATATATGCCAAATTTAATTTTTGGACTTTCTTCTGACTACCTTATTAGACATCATCAAAAAAAAAGAATGTGGAGTTAGTACTTGGTACTAAGAGATCTGAGGGGATATCTACCGTGCCTGGGGATTAAAGTCGGGAAGCTGTTTCAGTTTCTAATAGACGAAGTTTCGCATTGAACTCAAATATTCTTGCCCGTGAATCTAGATTCATAAAGTGATCCTTGTGGTTCATTTGAATAAATACTTTTGACTTTAACTTAATTAGAATAAAATAGAATATAATAAATGTTAATTTAGCATAATAAGTAGGTACAATAACACAAGCCTGAAAAAGTTAAAAGGGTAGGTAACATTAAGGGCCGGTTTCACCATGCTCTGTTAGATTAACAAAGGATTAAAGGGCCGTTAAATATGTCAAAATGTACGCGTGTGACATCTAAGGTTAGATTTAACGGTCTGTTAATCCTTGATTAGTTACTAACAGAGCATGGTGAAATCTAACCTAAGGATAATAATTTTGAGCGGCTCAAGGGACAACAGTAATAGGTACCAAATACCTATACTAAAAAGGTTTTCAGCTCAGCTTATGTTGGGTGTATTACCACTCAACGCTGATTTTCAGCTGAAACCAAGCATAGAAAAGGTAGATAAGCAGTGACCGAAATACAACAACAACACGTTTATAAATTAGTTATACTAAACAGAGGTATCTAGATAATTTAGGAAAATAGAACAAAGAATAATAGCACATAGGATTGGTTATTAATTAATATGAATTTTGCATTAGAAGTTGGGATAGAAATACCTATAGAAGAGAAAATAAAATAGAAAAGTGTTTGGATAAGAGTAACATCAACATTAATGTTTCCAAACGTATTTAAGCTTCTATAATAAAAAAAATAAGTTTCTTTTTATAACTATTTGCATTGGTGGGGGTAAATTATTATATAATTGCCTTTGACTTAGATTTTGTTTATCATTTCTAATAGTATAGTAGCATTACTTATAAAGACACAAAATGCAGTAAATAATAAATCCAAGCCAATAAACAAGAAATCATTCCTTTCATTCCCTAAATGACATGGAAAGTAGACTTACACGATAAATTTTGAAACGCTAACGGCCGGTTTCTGAAAGCTCGATCAAAACTAATCGGATTTCAAGTCACTCGGCATTTCAGCTATTACATCGAATTAGATAGAGATAGCAAGTGACTTGACATGCGATTAGTTTTGATCGGGCTTTCAGAAACTGGCCGTCATACTTTCAAACTAATGGAGTTTGAAATATTCAATGCTTAGTTGATTTTCCACTAGGTGGCGTTTATTTTCGCGTATCCTGAATCGCGTTACACAGAATGTATCACCCACGTACCAGGCTAACAGAACTTATAAAGGAGTAATAATTCCCCTTACTCTCTCAAACTAACCAATACAAAGAAAAATAGACTAAAGCTTCCCGGAAAAAAGGTTCAATGCATTTAAAACTGTATGGCACGAAGATAGAATTTTTATTGCGTATGTTAAAGAAGCGACTTGGAAAAGTACTGCCGTACATTGTTAGTGTTGTACTTACTTGTACACGAGGTTACATAGATGCAGTACACAATGAAGAAAAGGTTTTTCTCTATTCTACGTGATTATGAGGCTTAATTTATGCCCAGCAGTCGACTTCTTTGGGCTGATGATGATGATGATGATGGTGATATTCTTATAACATTACTTATATTATATTATGCTTTGGTTGGAATAAAACCTTTTTTGATAGGTATTGATGACTGACTACAGTCGACAAATCGGTGTTTTATTTCTCTAAAATATACGAGAAATTTTGTACCTAGGTACCTATTTGTTTTTTTTTATATATGGTTCATTCCCACTAAAAAATAAGGAATGTTTAGGGATCTTATAATAGATGGCGTTTATTTTAGCAGCGCATCGCAAACGCAACCCAAAATGTATCACCCGCCTACCAGGCGAACAGAAGTTATGAAGGAGTTAGCATTCCCCTTATTCCCTCAAATTATCCAATATGTACAACGGAAAATAGACCTTAACTCGCACTGCAAAGGTTCAACCCAGTTGGAGCTGTGTGAAACGGAGACAGAATCTGTTCATTTGAATCTTCAATCCAAAATAAGTCTTATTTCGTTATCTTTAAAGACGTTGAGTTATTGGCAGTGGGAGGGACTTTCCGATGATGACATGGACTATGAAATTAGAGGTATGATTAATTCGTACTTTGTTAGTCAGTTAATACTGAAAAATCAGTGTGGCAAAATTCCTGATTTCACTGGCACGCAAATACTAAACGCTATAAAATGCTCTCAGAAAAATTGCCATTTTGAATGTATAGGTATGTCCTGGATTTTCACAATCTCGAATAGAGCTTTATTTCTTATTGTACTTTCTTGTGTAATCGTTGTTCGAAAGACCTTACAAAATTCATATAATTGAATACTTTAAAATCTCTGATTGACTGAAAAAATCAGCACTGGTAGAACATCTATCTATGCATTTTCATTCATGGTTTACATTTTTGCATGAGTTGATCATTCATATTATTTTGTTGTTAATTTTTTATTGGTCAAGAAGTTCTTGGAAAAAACACTATATATCAGCGTTGTGCTTGTAAATAGAAATCTATTTGGTAGTGCTACTACGAACTATTATGATGGTACTACCGAACGCAGTGCTTTATCTCCTAAAGCGCCTCCTATTTCTCTTTGCGAGAATCAAACCCATTACTCTCAAAAGATTCCAAGCCGGCATAGATGGCGTAACAGTTCACAGTCCAATAATGTCCAAACCCTGAAACGCGTGGACACGGAGCGAAACTCCATGACCGAAGTACCAGGCAGACATGCGTTTATAGGAGTCATTAATTCCTCCCTTCCGGATGTGACGGGATAAGGTACAAATAAAAACCGACCTTGTTACTTGTAATTTAAGGTCGAACCAACCAGAGCGTCTCGTATCAAGTTATTGAAATTGATTGAACATTCCGTATTCCATTCAATATCAACCGCGTCAGCTGTGAAGGAAATTTCTATCTTGGTGTTTTTACATCACGAGAGATGGACGATGATTTTATTGAACTTTTATCACCCGATTTTGTGGTCGTCTGAAAGCCAACAATACCCAACTTCTACTTGCCGTGTAACTAGTTCTTTCGCAACAAAGTGGTGAAAGGATTTTAAGTTAATTTTGATGCCCAACTGAAGCCCAGAGGTAGAGAGCCTAGACGCCCTCATCAGAGAAAGACTTCTAGGGAAAAATGATGATGCTAAATTATAATCCACCCAGCACACAATTTTAGACTAATGACTTATTAATACTTTGTGGCTTATTTTACAAATCCTAGCTTATTGTCGAAATGAGTGGTCACGTTACCATAAAATACATTAATCATGCATGATGACGTTTGTACTTAACATACCTTAAAATGATTCTCTAATGAGGGCGCCACTAGTGGCAGACTCTCTGAAAATATCGAAAAGAATTCATTAAAAAAAACAGACAAAATCGTATCTAAATACTGGTAACTGCCATGCACCAAAAGAATACTAGGTAGTAGGTACTTCCAGTTTTTGCTTTTCTGAAATGATGAAAAGCTTTACTTTTTTCTACTAAGAATACATTATTATTTTGAATTAGGGTGGAAATGTTTAAATATTTTTAAGCTAGCCAATCAAAGAAAATAATAGTAATTTTAAATAATTAACATATTTAAGTTTTATTCCTGTGTGTAACTTTACTAAAGTATAGATTTTGGACTTATTTTATCAGCAAAACGTCCAATTAACAGATGGCGTACCTATCGGCATCTTATTCTCTACCGGGAACGCGCTAAAAACTACATGAGCAGAGTACCAGGCAGTCATGAGTTATAAGGAAATTATTCTTATCCTTTTTCAGAGAGCGTCGGCGCGGCAGAATCTTCATAATCTACAATCAACAGTAGTCCATAATACATTCAAATAGAGTTCACCAACATTCACTGTGAAACAAGAAAAGCCACGCAAAAGGTAATCGTTTCAAGGCAATATCAATCTTAATATCTGAGCAGGTAAGCGTAATCCATTCTGCTTCAAATATTTACTACTTAAACTGATCTAGGAGACAAAGGAAAGTCCAACGTTCTCTTATAAATGCACGCAACAAATTACTCTGGCTTCTGCACTTTAAAGTCCATTTTCAAGTGTAGCTGTTAGATCCGAGCAGGTTTTCATCCCGAAACTGAAACGTCTATGAATTTTAGAACTAAGTTCAATATATATAAGGTTCATGGTTAGGATTCTTCTCGTATTCCCAGGAAGGCGTAAGGAATTTTGACATCCTTGAGGCTTTTGCGCCCCTGGTATTTTCCGGTCCAGAGAGGGTCGGGATACGGGATAGTTCTCTACGGAATCCGTTTCCGGGACTTCCGGTGGCAAGATCCCGTGGACCAGCGCCATCTTGAAAGGAATTGTGAAACCTGAAACTCTGGGATTTCGTGACCGAACCAATAACAATTTACAATTTAACTGACAATTTAACATAATTATTTATGTACAAATAAAGATATTTTAAAATTGAAATTGGTGACAAATAATATTTTATTTAGCAAACAAACCTTAAAGAATTCTTTCATTAGTTTTAAATTAATTAGTAGGTATTAAGTAGTAAACTAATTCATCATCATCATAAGCCTAAAGAAGTCCACTTCTGGACATAGGCCTCCCCTACACATTTCCAGGAAGAACGATTCTGTGCCCTCTCCATCCACCGACTTCCCGTGATCCTAACAATGTCCATCGGGTAGCAGGGTTTTACGCTGCGTTAGTTAATTAGTAAAATATACGAAGGAAATTAATAAGGAAAATAGAAATAAAATATTACTTGAATGTACAGAATTTTAAATTATACTGATGGCGCCACGCTGCGTCAGCTGACTGGCTGATAAGATAACCCAGGGACCTGAGGGTTCCCGGCCAAAGGAATATTCCTATTTATCGAGATACGATATCATACGGCGTCATTCAAAATAAATAACTTATTTTTTTCAACAAACCTTCTGTTTAAAAACAAGTCATGATTTTATTGGAAAACAGTACAAATACATAAGAACCAAAAAAAACTAGAGTACATAAAATAATTTACAAACTTATTGTAGCAAATAAGAGAGGTAGAGATAAAAAAACAAAAAAAATAATACACTAATAAAACAAAAGAATTGTAGCAAATAAGAGAGGTAGAGATAAAAAAACAAAAAAAATAATACACAAATAAAACAAAAGAAAAACATTCGACCGTGACAGGACTCGAACCTGCAATCTTCGGATCCGAAGTCCGACGCCTTATCCATTAGGCCACACGGTCGCTGAAGGTGGGTGCGAAATAGGTCAACACATCCCGCGCGCCAAGCCTTCGCGATGACGTCATAGCAAGGTCAATTACCTTAAGGACGTCATTGCTTAAGTTCTTGAATGTTGTTTGAGATGTCATAATCGAAATTAGGTTTGGAGTTTTATTATGGTGAAACACGTAATACAAGAAGTATTAAGTGTTTAAAAAAAAACTTGAGGAAGAAATCGAGGGACAAGTATACACACACTAATGCACGTGCGCGTTTATACACATATGTACCAATGGGGTTCCATCTTTTGCACAGAGACTGTGTTTTCAGTGGACTTCCGTAAACATACTCAATACTCGCACAGAACTTCTTTTACTCACACAATTCACTATGCCTTACCAATTACAACCTATTTCATTAGCTTTAATCAAATGTTTTGAATCTAACGCCTTTGATATAATCTGTTGTAAATAGACCTAACCAAGAGCGTGGTCTCCTATACTGCCGTCCTATAGCTAAAACGCCGTTAAGGCGAAGACAAGAGCTAATGTGACTCTCGCTCGCACGTTTCGACATGTTGAAAGATATAAAATCACTAAACTCATTTTCGAAAAATTGCAATCAACCATTTTCTGTGCAATTACATTGCACACAGTTTAGTAAAAATTTCATTTTGATCGGTACAAGTTTTCCTACTTAAAAGTTAACTTATTTACGAAAACTAGTAAAGCAAACTTTTGAGTAGGAAAACATGTATCGATCAAAATGATTTTTTTACTAAACTGTGTGCAATGTGATTGCACACAAAATGGTTGATTGCGATTTTTCGAAAATGAGTTAAGTAATTTTATATCTTTCAACATGTCGAAACGTGCGAGCGAGAGTCACATTAGCTCTTGTCTTCGCCTTAAATGCAAAATCTACTTTTATAGTTACGCGAGATAAAAACAAAAGGCGGTAAAGCTTACAAAAAATATTTAACGGCAATCAGGCTAGGCAACCAACCAAATAAAATAACCATTAGCCATTTTTAAGCTGCACTTAGCATCATTAAGGGCCGGTTTCACCATGCTCTGTTAGATTAACTAAGGATTAAAGGGCCGTTAAAAATGACAAAATGTACGCGTTTGACAGCTAAGGTTAGATTTAACGGTCTTCTTAATCCTTGATTAGTAACTAACAGGGCAATTTCTTTTTTCATTTTTCGTAAACTATTAAAGCTATTTGAATTCTGATAAAATTGGTCGATATAGCTTTTTTTTTCAGATTAAAATGCCATAAAAAAGTCGAAATTGAGCAAGTGTTGGTTATCGGCATTTTAGCTATGACAAGTACGGACCGGACGGCAGTATGACAAGTATTTTTTACTTAAAAGGAGATTTCATCGTTGCAATATTTTATGTATCTTTTAAGCGAAAGCGAAGGCGAAAATATACATTTTTAATGAAGAAAAAAAGGAAGGTAAATTAATTAAAATAGAACACAAAACAATTTTTATTCTAATGTCGTCTTTTGGAAACAGTGAAAAACATTTTAATTTGTATAAAACCCAAGGCAATTGAACCGCAAATTGTTATTAAATGGAGCTGATATAAAATGTAAAACAGAGCTGATTTCACCATGCTCTGTTAGATTAACAAATGATTAAAGGGCCGTTCAATATGTCATAATGTACGTGTTTGACATCTAAGGTCAGATTTAACGGCCTGTTAATCCTTGATTAACAGAGCATGGTGAAACCAGCTCTAAAAATAAGAAAAGTTCTGAAAATCATAACAAAAAACTTTTGCTAATGGAACCACAAACCAAAACGTCATCTTTGTGTTGTATTATTTGTTTTGATTGATTTCTTCAAAAAGCGCTCAACCAATTTCGATAAAATTTAGATGGAAACTGAAGTGGAAACCTATCAAATTAAAAATCAATTTTCGTAAATGACAGAGTAATCGGGTACCAAACATACTTTAAAAATATACAGACGAATAACTTCCGCCTTTTTTAAAACTCTGTTACAACAATATCGGTCAGTTCCCATTGAAATTCATGTCACAGTAATAATACCTTTTTCCTGTTTACGGTACTTTACCATAACCACAGATAACCATAACACTACATAACCATATCATCTGATGATGATGATGATACCAAATGGCGTATGAGTCGGAAGATTCCTATTGTAATTGTTCTTGTTTTTTTTTTAATTATACAGCTGATGGCCCACATTATCTTAAGTGGTATGGTAACCATCATCTATTATAACAAAGCATTGCCTCATAAAGTCACGTACGATAGGAACGTGCCCTACGATGCACTGCCCTGCGTCCATCAACTTGAGGCATACAGATGTTAAGGGCCGGTTTCACCATGTTCTGTTAGATTAACAAAGGATTAAAGGGCCGTTAAATATGTCAAAATGTACGCGTTTGACAGCTAAGGTTAGATTTAACGGTCTTTTAATCCTTGATTAGTAACTAACAGAGCATGGTGAAACCGGCCCTAAGCCTCATGTGCCTGTAATTACACCGGCAACCACCTTAAGCTTCGTAATTACTAATTCCGAACTCTATCGGTATGCTTTCTTCTTTGGACTTTCTCATTCCTGATTCTGAATTGATTTCTTAGTACCAAGTACGTCTTCTCGTCGTACCTTCTTAGTACTTGGTACTAGCTCAAGGATTTTTTATATCAATATTCCTTATTTTTCGGGATTCCAGTAACTCCAAACCCACTCAAATGATCATCACTTCTGGGAACATAATAGCTGTATTGGGATCAGCAATGGAAAGTGCTTTAGAGCTGCCGAAAATCCGGAGCATAATCTATCGATATCGATTAATTTTATAAACGACTGTTAATAAGGAAATAGACTTAAAAATTTCATTTAAAATTTAATTTTAAAATTTAAAAATAGCTCATGGAATTTACCTTCTGGCTTTCTTCTTAAATTTAAGAGCTTCTTGTCGGGGTTCTGATGCATTTTCAAATGTCTTTCCAATGCGGCCTCCTTGACTTCGTTATACGACGTGACAGCTACCTTTTCTTTTATCGGACTCACGTAACTTATTATTGGCCTCCTTCTGGCCTATTTCTTGGTGAAGTGCCACCATTAAGGTTGCCTGGAAGAAATCGCTTTCAGCGATAAGGCCGCCCATTGTACTTTTTTAAGCTACGCCTAGATTTATGATGTATTCTTGTGCACAATAAAGTGTTATCTATCTATCTATCTATCTATCTATATCATAAAACATCGACATCTATATTTTTTCCATAAATTCTGCCCAGCACTAGCCACCTATGTTTTCGCCGTAACTCCCACACGCACAAAACAATGTGACTAACTAGTGCCACCTTTATATACACCTATTGTATAATCAGCTGACTTTCAAGTTCAAAAACCTATTGTTATTACTATTGAGGTAGAATTTAGAGCATGAGGCCAACACAGGCTCAAATCCCTCGCTGCGCTCAGGATTCAATATTGAGCCCTTGACTTATAAAAAAATAAAAAATAAAATTTATTTCCAGTAAATAGGTTCATACATAGTAACAGTCATGCACAGGTATAGAAATTAAAGAGCAGAAGTTTACCTACATTAGTGAAATAATTCGATGTGAACTACAAAATTCTCAAAATCTTATAAATTAAAATTCTATAGGTATTCTATGCATGTTTAATTTAGAATCAAAAGCAGGATAAGGTTCAACTTGGTCCCCAAACTAGGATTCCCTGTGATATGACATAAAGCGAAGACAACTGCTAATGTACCTCTCGCTCGCACATTTCAACATTTTGAAAGATATAAAATCACTGAACTTATTTATATTTACCACTTAACATCAGGAGCCATCTGCTTGTTCCATTAGCTAGTTATTTAAACGAAAAAAATAAAAAAAAAAATGAACGAGCGAGCACTGAATGTGCAGGGTTATTGAAGGTAGTTAAGAAAATTCAAATCAATCAAATTCGGTTTGAAGAGTGTGGTTGCCGGTGAAATTGCAGGCACTTACGGCTTAACATCTATATGCCTCAAGTTGGTGGAACAGCGTAAGGCATGTTCCTATCGTGCGTGACTTGCGAGGCAATGCGATGTTATAGGCGATGGTTACCGCTTAACATTAAGTAGGCCATCTGCTTGTTCCATCAGCAAGTTGTTTAAGGCGAAGACAAGAGCTAATGTGACTCTCGCTCGCACGTTTCGACATGTTGAAAGATATAAAATCACTTAACTCTTTTCCGAAAAATTGCAATCAACCATTTTGTGTGCAATCACATTGTACACAGTTTAGTAAAAAAATCATTTTAATCGACACATGTTTTCCTACTCAAAAGTTTGTTTTACTAGTTTTCGTACATAAGCTAACTTTTGAGTAGGAAAACATGTATCGATCAAAATGATTTTTTTACTAAACTGTGTGCAATGTGATTGCACACAAAATGGTTGATTGCGATTTTTCGAAAATGAGTTTAGTGATTTTATATCTTTCCACATGTCGAAACGTGCGAGCGAGAGTCACATTAGCTCTTGTCTTCGCCTTAAGAGCCGTGTCATGACCTTACATTATATTAAATGTTAAAAATATGTTTTCAATTTCACCCTTTGAATCTTGCCCAATCAAGCCCACGCTTAATTACATTAACAAAAGCTCAGAAATTCAATATATTTGCACAATGCGTGTCAGAAACCTATTGAACAATAACCTATCGACTCGTATGCCGTGTGGAGTTACCTAAATAGAGTGGTATTTTTAGCTCAATTATTATGTTCGAAGAAAGTACTATACAATATTAGATTTAGGTAAGAAAGTAAGAAAAAAATATATTTGTTAGCCCTATTTGGGCGGAAGGTATGTAGGTGTTTTAAGAGTAGTAGAGCTCTTTGTGAAGGGCTCGTCCGGGGAAGTACCACCACGCCTTTTTCTGCCGCCAAGCAGCATTGCTGTGTTTCGGTTTGAAGAGTGTGGTTGCCGGTGTAATTACAGGCACATGGGGCTTAACATCTGTATACCTCAAGTTGATGGACGCAGGGCAGTGCATCGTAGGGCACGTCCCTATCGTGCGTGGCTTGCGAGGCAATGCTTTGTTATAGGTGATGGAGTTCTCAGCACGCCCGATAGATGCGCTTATCGAGCCTAAGTCTAAGTCAAAAGGTATTTATTTAGACGGTTATCAGCCTCTTAATGGGAGGTAAAGTGAACACTTTAGCCATCAATCAATCAATCAGCTGGCCCACGCACTCCAATATGCCTATATACCTAATAGGTACCCAAATTGATTCGTCGGACCCCATTATCAGCTGGACACAATAAATGGGCCCATTTGTAAGTGGCAGAACATTCGAAATTGGATATTGACTAGAAGATAAATATGGATGAGTTCAAAGGTTCATTCCTCTCCATCTTCAGAGAGCACTAGTGGTAGCATTCGCCATCCAATCCTAAGGTCGTGGGTTCAAAACCGGTCGTGCAACAATGAGTTTTTTCTGTTTCTAAAATGTAGGTATGTGCACAATGCCAGGATTGGAAGACGGAAGTATCTGCTATCTGATTCCCATATTACAATTTTTATTTCTTAGTTTGGAATGTCCATCAATATTTAATCTTATTTAGGGTTCCGTACCCAAAGAGTAAAACGGGACCCTATTACTAAGACTCCGCTGTCCGTCTGTCTGTCCGTCTGCCACCAGGCTGTATCTCATGAACCTTGGACGAAGATGAACCGTGATACACTCGCCCGCAAAAATAAGGGTCACCTTTGAAAACAGCATTATCTTCAAGAAATTATCAAGATAACTTTTCTTTTGCTTATGAAATTAAACCAAAAGAGGATATGCGGACTGTATACAACCCTTCATTAAACCTTTTTTACTGTAATGGCATAAAAAATGCGTTATAATATAACTACCTGTTTTCAAATTGTGATTCATTTTTAAATTTCGACTTCTTTGATTTTGTTTTTTAATTTTGTTTAAATATTGGACTTGAAATTGATATTCTTATTCAATTCGAGTTATTTGTGCAAAATCATGCCTTTGACTTTGGGAGAATGTACCAGAATTATCACCATGGTAGAGTTTTGGTTTAGCCAGCGCAGAGTGGTGGTAGTTTATTTTATGCGTAATTAAATTTTCTTTCAGATATTTTTTTTTTCAGACTTTTGAATTTAAAGAGCTAGATTTTGTGGTTTCAGGACATAAATTTAATGAAATAAATATATAGTACTAATCCGCTAATCTAATCTTATGTAAGTAAATCAAATGTAGACTTGTGTGTGCACCCTTCACTGCATCTGCAAACTCTGCATACTCTGGAATTCGTCAACCCTGGAATAAAACCTAATGTGTTTATTGTCTTAATTTCAGTGCACAGCAAGTCAATCTTCCTGAAGATGCTTCGTAGAGAGGCGAAACACGTGTCGAAGTCTCGTTAAGTATTTTATATTTTTTGTGGTATTTTTGTTGTGTCTAATACACCTTTTTTCACGTTACAGAATTTGCAGAGTATGCAGAGTTTGCAGATGCAGTGAAGGGTGCACACACAAGTCTACATTTGATTTACTTACATAAGATTAGATTAGCGGATTAGTACTATATATTTATTTCATTAAATTTATGTTTAACAATGGAATTCCGCAAAGTCACGCCTGAATCAGTTAATTATTTGTGGTTTCAGGAGTTAACCCTTTATTTTTGCGGACGAGTGTAGTTAGACTGTTGAAATTTCCACAGATGATATATTTCTGTTTGACGTTAGTGTAATCCTAACCGCTGGTCGTGTGATCGTCTAGTGGTACGTGATAGGATTCTACGGATGTGATCGACAGTAACTCAGAAACTTTGAAGGAATTATGTTGAGATATTAACTACTCACCTATTTATTGAATACTAACTTCTTAACTATTAGGGTCTGATAGCAATTGATGGATGATTGGATGGGAATCAAATGTGAAACTAAGAGCCATCTCGATAGCAAGACATTAGCGTAATCGGGCCGCAGCTACTGAATAGTTTTTAAATTTAGATAATACAACCTACTTTCCAACCAACCTCCTTTCGACTTCTCCAGAATCGGCGAAGCTCGATCAAAACAGCTCTACGTGGGTTTTTCTCGGAATCTCAACACAGTGAGTACCCAGTTAAAGCACCTACGCAAAGGAATGAGGTAAACCCATCGGTTAGCCTTGAAATCAATTAAATAAATGCGAGAAAGTTACACATATAGGTCTTCTTTTATTAAACACTCGGGTAAGAGTAGTAGAGCTCTTTATTCCTTTTGATTGAGTTACCTACGTGCGATGCCAATGAGGGCATTAATATACCTAAAAACAGTGGCGTAGCTAGGTGGAGGAGGGCCCCGGTGCATAGAGAAAGAATCGGGCCATCACCCCCTCTTTCCACATAGCTTGAACTTATATTGGCCTTTAAAATAAACAATGAAAAAAAAAATTCGGAGCATGCTCAAGGTTATCTAGTTTTGGGAGATGGCCGACCCTATCTTTTCAAAGCTTAGGTTAGAGGGCCCCTGAGCTCCGGAGCCCTGGTGCACTGCCTACTACACTACCTGGCCCTACGATAGCTACGCCACTGCCTAAACATGAGAGGCTCATCCGGGGAGCTCATTAGTTAGGGGCTATATAGTGCTGCGTGGAAAGTTCTCCAATATTTATTGATCTATCAACACCACCTTACCATTCACTTCCTATCTATCATCCCAACCTTCACAAATATAGCCTAAATAAATAAACCAACTTGAACCACTCTAAAAATCAGGATATCCGCATCTTTCGAACTAGGACAACACTTTTAAAGGGCAACCCGCCCTATATTGAGGGTATTTTATTGAAATCTTACCCGGATATATTTTGAATGGAATCACAGATAGTTGTTTAGTTGTCGGATAGAATTTCTAAGCATTTTGGATACAATGTAAAAGAATAAATATATTCCATTTCAACTTTTAATGTTATGTGATGATTGGCACCACATTGGAGCTTCATTATTATATTATTTTGTAACAAGGATCATACAAAATAACTGTAGTACCTACCAAGCCGTAAATGTTGCCTGTTCTTCTAGGGTTGATCGCGTGGAACTGGCATCCAGATTCACTTATAGCTTTAAGACGTTTCAAAGTTTCAATTGAATCAAGACCTTTTGACTTTGACATGTGTAGAGGTGGGCCTTGTTCAATCAGATAGACGCATAAAAAAAAAGTGTCAGACTGATTTGGTTAATCAGACTTGAAAGGAGGATAAACTGGCTGAATTTTTTTAAAAATATTTTTTAGCAAGCTGCCCGTCCTCAAGTATTATGCGCCTTTATTTGACAAGTAGAGGCATTACAAAACAATCGAAATTCATGTCGATACCTATAAATAATGTATTTCCGAGTCCCAATCGGTACGTTCACCTTCAACCCAAAAGATACCTAGAAACTTTGCCACAATCTGTGGTGCAATGCATCGAAAGCAGCAGCTCCCGCCTGGTTCTGTTCGCCTGGTACCCGTAACGGAGATCGAAGACGTTTTTCCCCGGAAAGTAGGATTTTGGAGTAAAAAAAAACAAAAACGGGACTTTCTGGGAAAAGAACGGTAGAAAGAGACAGATATATTACTTTGTTCTAGTTTTGAGAGAGCGGAACTTCGGACGCAAACTCCTTTGCGAGCTTCTTAGGAGCTTCTACGTTTTCGATAGTAGGTAGGTAATCTGTCATTTTAATTGCATTATAATGAGATTATAATTCTGTTCTACTCTATGAACATTGTAAAACCTGCTAAAAATAGCTGTAGAAGTCATAGCGTAAAATATAAAATATGATAATAAAATAGCTAACCTAATACCGTTCTCTTATATGTGCCTATACTAAGTTATGGAGACAGCATGCCACAGAAAAAGAGCTACGGCATGGTAACAATGATTTCACTAAAATGTACCTACGGAATTTTTCCTTCATAGAAATTTTCCATCTGAATCCCAATAAAAAAATTATAGCTGTCCTTGGAATTCTTCGATAAAGAATCGTATGACTATAAATTCTGATTCTTCGTTTTATGTCTATTTTACTGAGCAGTATAAATATTCTAATGTCTTTGGTTTCAATAGGCGATATGAATGTTTTCAGGCAAGGAAATGTGGTATCTGTAAAATGGCAGGTAAAAGATTTTTTATACGTCTTCTGATAGAACAATCAGATGGCCCAAATTATGTTAAGTGGTAACCATCACCTTATCATTACCTCGCAAATCACGCCCAATAGAAACGTGCCCTACAATACTGCCCTGCGTCCATCAATTTTAGGGATAAAAGATGTTAAGCCTCATGTGTCATTTCACCGACCTTACAAACAGAAACAGCAACGCTGCTCCACGGCAGAAATACCTAGGCGTGGTAGTACTTCCCCGGACGACCCACACAAGAAATCCACTACTAAAACTAAGTCTCAAAACGGCGAGACGAGATGAGCGCAACTGGATGAGAAGACCGGGCTCTGTGACGTCTGAGAGACCCTCCAGTAGACGATTATATTTACCTAGGTTGAAGATGATGGAAATAAAATTGCAATAACAGTCAACAATAATAACACATCCAATGATTGAATTTAATTATTAAAAAAAAAAACTGATTTTAATTATTTATTTATTTAATCTCTTTGTCGATTATCGACCACATTATCTACACTAATATTATAAAGTGAAAAGATTTGTATTTTTGTTGTTTTGTTGTTTTGTATGTAACGAATAGGCTCAAAAACTACAGGTCCGATTTCAAAAATTCTTTCACCATTAGAATGCTACATTATCCCTGAGTAACATAGGCTATATTATATTTTCAAAAAAATCAGGGATCCTTACTAAAACTCCAATAATGTAACCCAAGGTGGAAAACAAAAACCTTACATCGCGTGCGCTGCGAAAACTATTGATGATAGAACAAAATAATGTACTACGATTTTGTAGAACACGTCATCATCTACAAAAAATCTCGCGACAGCATATGTCTAACTATTATAGTTATGTCACAATAAGTGTTCTTTTATTCTAAAAATTTTATTGAAATGCCGCCGCTAGAAAAGGGTCTTTATTTGTACCTTGGTATTAATCCTTATCCAAATAAATCATTTCATAATTAAGACTGTTTCAATACCTATAGATTACTTCTTAAATTTTTCCGATTTGAAAAATTTAAGAACATTCCATTCAAAAGATATGACGAAATTAAAAATGTTAACGGGTCCACGGGTCATGCCCGGGGTGCGATTTTACTCACACAAGTAGAAGGGCGTGCGAATGCATGAAATAAGTAGACGCGAGGCTCGAACCCACGGTCTAAGTTTATCCTAAAATGTTCAAAAAATTTATGACCACCCATGCGAAGCTGGGACAGGCCGCTAGTCCTATAATAAACATAAAAAAAAACATCTTATAGGTATCTTATAGCTCTTTGTGAAGGGCTCGTCCGGGAAATACTACCACCACGCTTTTATCTGCCGCCAAGCAGCGTTGCTGTGATTCGGTTTGAAGAGTGTGGTTGCCGGTGTGATTACAGGCACATGAGCCTTAACATCTGTATGCCTCAAGTTGATGGACGCAGGGCAGTGCATCGTAGGGCACGTTCCTATCGTGCGTGACTTGCGAGGCAATGCTTTGTCATAAGTGATGGTTACTACTTAAAATCAGGTAGGCCATCTGCTTGTTCCATCAGCAAGTACCTCTAGAAAAAAAACTTAATCTCTAACTAACCCTATCTGACTAACCTAACTAACCCTACCCAAATAAAATCTTAATATTATTACGTCTTGTATGTTATTAATCATACCTAAATTCATACAGACACACGCAGACCTTGATTTAGATTTTGGTTACTAAACTAACGGCCGGTTTCTCAAAGCTCGATCAAACCTAATCAGATGTCAAGTCACTAGCTATCTCTGTTAAATTTGATGTAATAGCTGAAATAGCAATCTGTAAAAATCGTAGAAGCGTACCCAAGAAACTCACAAGAAAATTCAATCTCTTGCCGTGTCACTAGTTTCTTCAAAACAGTGTGGTGAAAGGATTTAAGTGCGCCTCAAGAGGCTCCTTTTGAGCAGTTGACACATGTTATAGAACTTTTTAGGTTCTACGACATGCAGGATTCCTCACGATGTTTTCCCTCACCGTTTGAGAGTACTGGCATTGTGCACATAAATTTTTGAACAGAAAAAACTCATTGGTGCACGATCGGTTTCGAACCCACGACCTTAGGATCGGAAGGCGGGGCCGCTACCACTAGACCACCCAGTGCTCTCAGAAAATTCAATGAAAAAAGTTTTTAGCAGAATTTATCGCTTTGAACTCTTAAGAGCTTTACCCTCTTTACCAGGCTTGCATAGCACGAAGGAGTTCGTTAACTCTCTCCACCCTTATCTCAAGTAGCCATAAAGGTGGTTCGTGAGTTCGATACCCCAAAAGGTAAGAAAATGTATTTTTTATGATACTGCATAGCATATGCAGATTATTGTTTACGTCGTCTGTTGAAAGTATATGTTGTGTTATACAAGGAGTGTCCAATTCTTGTGTTTAAAAACTTCAGGATGCTAAAGTACCCATCAATATGAATAACTTTTTCTTAGGACACTGTAAACGCGATAAAAAAACAGCTTCTTTCATGCAAAAGTTCAATACCTACCTGGCTAAAATGTATGAAACAGCTGTTTTTTTTCGCGTTACAGTGTTGGTTCCTTAGAAAAAGTTATTCATATTGATGGGTACTTTAGCCCCATGAAGTTTTTAAACACAAGTATTGGAACACCTTCTATTTATCTTCAAACTGCAAACACCTACCTTTTTATTAGGAGTTGAATTTTCTGTACCTATACCTACTACCTACTATTTTATAGCATAACAATTTTTTATGGGAGATATTTCCCCACAGATATTTTAGTACCAAGCACGAGCTTGGATGTCTAAGTTAGTTAGTCAGAGGTATATTCACACATTACAATTACATTACAACTTTTAATGCTGTCAAGAAATTGTCATAACACATTCTCGTATGTACCTATGCATGGATATTCATTGGGTACCGTCTGTATGCAAGAGTAGTAGAGCTCTTTGTAAAAGCCTCGTCTGGGGAAGTACTACCACCATGCCTTTTTCTGCCGCAAAGCAGCGTTGCTATATTTAGGTTTGAAGAGTGTGGTTGCCGGTGAAATTGCAGTCACATGAGGCTTGACATCTGTATGCCTCAAGTTGATGGACGCAGGGCACGTTCCTATCGAGCGTGATTACAAGGCAATGCTTTGTTATAGGCGATGGTTACCACACACCATCAAGTGGGCCACCTACTTGTTCCATCATCAAGTAGAATAAAAAAATCATTGCTGCTACGTCACTGCTACGGCACCTCTACGGTAACGCTACGGTATCTCTACGATACGAGTTGTGGCTCTAATTAATTGGTAGTATAATTTTATTTTATTCAGAAACACCGCCTTCTTTATCAAACACATTATTTATTAAACTATTTGAAGAATGCCAGCCAGTTGACAGCCTTCACAGCTCAGCTGGTAGTAGCTCTGCCTTCTGCGCCAAAGGCCGTGGGTTCGATTGTGTTATGAACATATATGTTTATTCTCTGTGGGGTGTCATTATATATTATAGATAAGTATTTATTTACAAAAAAAAAGTATGTAAGTATGTATTATATCAGCTATCTGGTTCCCATATTACAAGCTTTGGCTTAGTTTGGGGCTAGATAGTGCTGTGTGCAAAGTCCACCCATATTTATATTTATTTTTTAGTAATTCTCGAGGCACTAAAAACATTCCACATATTTCTTTAAAGAAAATGTCACGGTTAATAAATTGTTCTACATCATTACTAATTGAAAATTACTGCAACTTTCAGAACTTGATGCCAATCGGACCATCTTCTACAAATCTATGATCTCCTGACCTTTTAGCGTATCCGTATCGACTCAGCTGTACTCTCGGTCACGAATGAATGAACGCACACAACCACAAATATCACCCAAAAGTACTATTTCAGCCTACTCACACATAGGCCTGACGCATCACACCTGTACACAGACGTCTATTTTACGGGCATGGGGCGGAAGCTATCGAAGTATTGATCGGTTCGGAAGTGCTCCTACCCGAATATGTGCGCCTGGTGTTTTTCGATCAGTTGTCCATTATTGGATACTGTCGATAGCTTGCCAATAAGCATCGATAAAAGTTATGGAATAGTGATGACCTATAATTTCTTGATTATAGTCGATTGGTCGAATTAAATGAATCATTCTTCTTCTTATTTTCGTGTCACTAGTTCTTTCGAAACAGTGTTGTGATAGGATGAATTTATAATTTAATGACAAAATTAAAATGAGTTTATGTAGTAGGAAGATGTATTTGCTAATAATGCTTTACACTTTCCACATAAATAAAATAAGATATTGTAATGAAAACTCGTACGAAGGTTGATGTTGTAACTTTTTCTAAATTAAATAACATCTTATAACCAGGGGCCTTATGCTCACTTCGACAGAGATTATCTCACGTTAGAGATGACGTCATATCTCGTTCGATAACTATTTATCCCCATTCTCACTATCTAACTCCCCAATTTTCTCATACAAAGTTCATGCGAGACGCAAGGTCAACGAGTTATTGAACGAGATATGACGTCATCTCCATCGTGAGATAATCTCGCTCGAAGTGAGCATAAGGCCCCATGGAATTCTTATAAATTGTTTCTATATTCGGCACACTTCTGACGTCATCGTTTGAAACCCTAGAAATATTAATTGAAATCTGATTGCAAAGCTTTTCAGAGCTTTTCTTTCAAAGCTTTTACCAAATCAAAAGTTGTGCAAAAAATAACTATTTCTAAGTGGTTTCATATTATTATTATACTTTCTTCATAAATTAATTTTATAAATTTAGTAATTAGTAAATTTAATTAGAACCCCGGTGGTACAGTGGGAATGATTCAAACTTACTTACGACCTTACAATTAGAAAGCTGGGGCTTTGTAGTGGGTTCAAGCCCGGTCGTACATCATTAGATTTTCCTCTTCGAAAAATGTACGCAATACTAGTGTGCTCAGTCGGTGAAGGAAAACATCGTCAAGAAACCAGTTAGTACTCTAATAGCTACTATAGGCCTACGATCTGTCACGGGTTCGAATCAGGTCGTACACCAATGAATTTTTCTCTTCAAAAAATGTATGTGCGCAATGCCAGTGCTCTTAAACAGCGGCGATGGGCTTGCAACCTGTCATACCAACTATGGCATAAATGTGGGTTTGTGACAAATGTAATAGAACGTACTTTTACCTCTAACTGACTACTTCCTTTAGACATGTTTAAAGAATCTAAAGTTGGTAATTGGTACTAAATAAATCTACCGACCCTGAGGATCAAAGTCGCAAAGCTGATTCGACTTTTTAATTTTAAACACGCATTTTTTTTATTTTGAGATTTTAGTGTTAGGCCTGGTGTTTTTTAATGGTAATTTTAATTACTTTTGCTGATTAACAGTGACGAATTTACATATTTGCCGCCAGTAGGCTATTCAAATTGCCGCCCCTACTGACGTCTACAATTCGATACCCGAGTTTACGATCATATTTATTAAAAAAAAAAAAACAATGAAATTTCAACTTTATGATTTGTGTAAGTACTATCGTTCTCATTACATCAGCTTTTTTTGTATTAATAGTACTTATAATATGATTTTGTTTTAAACTAAGTGTTCCCGCACACAACCACAAAACGCCGCCACTGGCATATTTCCTGTAGTTTTCATACATTTTATATGCACTCGCCGCACACGGTTGACGCCGGTAGCCGCCACACGCTACAAATCGTCGCTGCTCGCTTCGTATGAAAACTACAGGAAATATGCCAGTGGCGGCGTTTTGTGGTTGTGGCCGGAGGCCCGTGTGCGGGATCGATGTGTCAGTTTTTTTTCCAAGAGCTCAAGGTTATAAGTAGAAGGCACATGATTGAGCTTTTCTTAGCTTAGAAATAAAGTTACCTACAAAAACAAGATATAGGTTATAATAAAAAATAGGGACGCCCCCTAAAATCTGCCACCCTAGGCTCCAGCTGAAAGCTGACTCGTAGTGGTGAAAATTGTTCTCAATTCACTGATTTGGAACAGAATGAATGAATTTGCTGTGCCATGAACATGTTGATGACATAAAAAGAAACTTTAGAGCCAATTTAGCTCTGAAGTATTTTTATCTCAGTACAATGGGTAATTTAAAAAATAACACAAAGTAGTTAATTTCGATGTAGTTTTTTTTCGCATGATTCCTTTGTAAGGTTTGTATCCATGGTTTGTATACTTACCGGCATTAAAACGTCATTTCGTGAACTGTCAAAAAAAGTATTCATGGTTATTAAACAAAATATTTTTTTGCAAAGTTACTTGCCTGGAAACCACTCTGGTTTTGTGCACTCAATGCAGCTCACTGGTTTGTGCCATCGATTTTCAAACCTATGTCCTTTTTACCACGCTAAGCCTACCTGGCGCATATGTTCCATAGCTATAATTATGTTGTGCCACCCTTCCGTTGGGTAGTTATGCGACTAACGGCTTTTTGGTGGAATTGAACACATTTTCAAAATGTGAAGTCTCTAGGACCAGAGGTTTAGGTTATGGCTTGTAGTATCAATCAATGAGTCAGGGACTCTTTTAGTAAACAAATGACTGCAAAAGATGATGGCTCAGTACCACACAGAGGACACTGTAAAACGAAAATGTAAAAAGGGGTGTGTTTATGCTAAACATTATTAATTTCATTAAAAAAATAACCGAAAAACCTGAATGCAAAGTTAACCGTTTTAGGGTAAACGGGGCATTTTAACGTCCTCATTCACAGCGAGCGAGGCGCTCATTCTCAGCCTCCACAAGTACCAGGCTCACAGAACCATAGAGGAGGTAGATGAATTCCGATGCCTGATAGCTTGCCTATTCAGTAATCTGTGGACCCTGTTGCCATCCTTTCCCAGCGGATGCCTGGTCAACGAACCCGCCAGACAAGGAGGGAAACGGGACGTCTGTTTCAGTCTCCGTCTAATCGTAAGTTATTCAACAAAGGTGTGCAGGCTTTATATAGGAATGGATAAGGTTGAAAATCGAATACCGAAGGAGCCAGAACAGAAATGGTATCCTGCTGCGAGCTATAAAATCTCGTTTGAATTTTAGCGCAAGCGATAATAATCTTTATGTTTGAGAAGACAAAGTTCTTAACAGTTTTTGAGAGTGGAATTCGTTTTGTTTTAAAAATGGGATAGGAGCGTGAGAATTTCGGGAATGGATCCCTTGGATGGTACTAGGGAGGCATAGCTGGGAAGGATGTGTTTTTCCCACGTTTCATAAGACGATTTCTCGCTTCATTGAGATGAGATCGTCTTTAACCGTCTGATAGAAATGTTTTGTTTATGATGAGGGTTTATGTCAGATTAGTTTGATGCCTACTCATAGGATTATTTTTGTAGACAAATTTTATACTTACGGAATTTTAAGAATAAAAAATAGATAAGTATCATCCTGTTTCCAAAAGCTATGCAATGATCCTTCGTTTTTTCCAAGTCAATCTACCAAAAAACCTTATAATTGAAACCAATGGCTGCCTCAAAATATACGTCACATAACCATTATATATTCTACGACCTTAGGTAGGTTCGCTCCTGCGATATTCAGCCCCCAAACAGTAACTAACTACCATTTATTCTGTACACCCACCCTCGAACCGGATAGGGATGGTAATCGAACCCTATTACCAATCGCCGATAATCGAAGACCGTTCGGAAAATACCAGGCGAACATAACGTAGGAGGAGTTGTATCGAACCGATCGATACTCGATACGTCGCCGATAGTCACCCACACATACCCGATACCCCCTACATTGGAAACAGGTGGTTGTATCCGCCCCTAGCTTCCCGTGTGCGATTTATTTCTTTTTTCCCCATTTCGCGTGGGATCGCTGACCTCCTCTCAGGTTCGATACTCGTGAGAAAAGGGGACGGTTTTGGACCTCATGTTCCTTTAAAAAGATTTAGCGAAAGCTTAAAATAGAATGACAGGTGAACAGTACAATAAAGTATAGGCACAGAAGTCATATTGTGCCATTTCCCACCCAATCTCGAGCTGTTACCTTAAGATTGAGGGCGTGCCCTACGCGGCATTGCAATGCGTCCATCACTCTGAGACGTAAATGTGTTAAGTTATGCCTGTTATTGCACCGGCAACCATACCCTTTAAATCAGAACACAGCTGTGAGCATCTGATTCGCGCAAAAATAGAAACTATATTAGTACTTCCTCGGATGAGTTATTTAACAAAGAGCTTTACTGCCACAGTATACAAGGTGTTCCAATAATTGTGTATATAAACTTCAGGGGGCTAAAGTACCCATCAATATGAATAACTTTTTCTAAGGAACCAACACTGTGAACGCGGAAAAAAACAGCTTTTTCATTTAAAAGTTCAATATAATACCTTCCTGGCTAAAATGTATGAAACAGCTGTTTTTTTTCCGCGTTCACAGTGTTGGTTCCTTAGAAAAAGTTATTCATATTGATGGGTACTTTAGCCCCCTGAAGTTTATATACACAATTATTGGAGCACTTTGTTTATTGTACAAAAAAAAAACTGTACTGATGCACCAAACAGATGGATGGCTCATGTGTGTAACCGTAACCATCACCTATAACAAAGCATTGCCTCACAAGTCACGCACGATATCAACGTCAGCCCTGCGTCCATCAACTTGAGGCATACAGATGTTAAAACTGTGCCTATAATATCACAGACCACACCTTCAAACCGAAACACAGCAACGCTGCTTGGCGGCAGAAATACCGCGGTTGCGTTTGCACCATTGATTTGCCCCATTAATAGTGCTGACGTAACTGGTTAGTTATGTTTGTACCATTAAAATTGAGCCGTATAGAAGATCAATAAAAAATTTGTTTGTTTTTGACATGTTTTTTTAGAATAGAATGTAGGTACACCAGAAAATAACAGTATGTCCGAGGTTAATGTACATTTTTAATAACATAGTACTTCCCTGGACGAGTCCTTCACAAAGATGTACTCTCTATTTATTGAGGCGTCATTAATTAAAGCCATACAAATGTAACTTGAGGCTTATTGAGCAAGGCTATTGAAGAAATCCTTGCCGAAGGACAAAGGACGAAGGACGAAGACAAACAGTCCTTGATTCAAAATATACCTCGGCATCTGAGCGTCTTGAACAGAATTTTATGATTTTGTCACGGAATTTTCATGATTTATTTATTAACTGTAATAAATTGGTTGAAAGCCAATTTCATTATCGATTAAAAGAGTTATATTTGTTGGGCCTGTTTTAGTATCACATGTACTAGGTAGATAGAACCGAAGCCCCGAAAACATGATATGTGTCCAAGTGCTCACAAGGAGCCTGAAAATCCATTCACCACACTGTTTTGAAAGAAACTAGTGACACGACAAGAAAAAGAAGAAGTATAACAATTTCAAAATAATCTAAATAACTTTTAAGAGTACCTACTGCTTTTTTTTTACTGTTTTCGATCACAACTGTCAAAGTTGTGTTAGAAATAAAACATATAATAATGTCGAGTATATATTTTTCCCAATGCTATAAAAACAGTAAGTATTGATATAAAAAGTAAGGTGTTTTAAATCCAATTCCACTCTTGCAAATCTTCAGCTTATCCTGAAACCAAAAAAAAGAAAAAATAAATCTAAAATTATTCAAGATATTTCTCTTTTCTTCTCTTTTGACCACCTCCCTGGGTCGAAAAAACTAATGATAAGGAAAGAACCAGCATGCTGAGAGGAAGTGGCTCTATCAAGACTTTACAGTCACTTTACAAACTTGATTATGATAGGCGTTTCTTGCGTTTACTTAAGGGCAATAACATTTTTAAAGTTTTTAGGGGCTTTAAAGAAAAAAAATACTTTTATATGACACACACACACGATATACAAAACTGCTACAGTTAATTAAAAGTAAGTAATTAAAATAAAGTATTAAATAACCGCCCAAGTGCGAGTTGGACTCGCGCATGAAGGGTTCCGTTTATTTTATTGTTTTTTAGTATTTGTTGTTATAGCGGTAACAGAAATACATCATCTGCGAAAATGTCAACTGTCTAACTATCACGGTTCATGAGATAGGTACATCCTGTTGACAGACGGACAGGCAGACAGACGGACGGACAGTGGAGTCTTAGTAATAGGGCCCCGTTTTACCCGTTGGGTACGGAACCCTTAAAATGAATCACCTAATCGGGAATCGTCGATATCGATAAAAAGAGTGACAGTTTTTTGTTTTGACTGATACCGATGTTAAAACCCGCCCTTATTAGGGCCGGTTTCACCATGCTCTGTTAGTTACTAATCAAGGATTAAAAGACCGTTAAATCTAACCTTAGCTGTCAAACGCGTACATTTTGACATATTTAACGGCCCTTTAATCCTTTGTTAATCTAACAGAGCATGGTGAAACCGGCCCTTAGAATTGTAATATGTTGTATAATAGGTTACCTACTAACTAACAGGCACATAACTTGGCCTTCGGAAGAAACTAATTACTTTACCAAACCTTTTATTTAGAAGCATAATATAATACACAAAGCATCTATTTTACAAACTATAAGCATACAATTGCTATTGTCTTAGGTACAGCTATTTAATACACAATGTGTACCTCTATAATATTATTCATTGTAAGCTAGAAAGGGATTGCCGTGACAAGTAAAATTATATAATTACTAGTAGTTCGCCCCGAACTGAGATCTCGTGATGCGACCCGACGAACGCATCAAAACTTTGAGTCGGTAGTAGTCAGAGGCAAGTCCAAACATTATCTTTGGACTTTTTTCTGACTACCGCCTACTAACTTGGTATGGTTACCAAGTTTCAACTCTATTGGCCTATTTATTGAAGAGTTCCGTTGAACAGACCTTGTCTCCATCATCAGACCTGGTCGTCGTCGCCATTTTATGAGAACTGAGTACCTCCTTAATTTATTTCAAGAAAAAAAAATAAGAAAAATCAAAGGAACTGGCCGACCAGTAGAAAAACCTTGATGTCAACGAAACTCTTAGAGATGGGAGCTCTTGGATCGCTGGTTATCTTAATTTAACTTATTAAATTTTATCTCGAAAACCGAGCGTCCCAAAAAAAAAGTAAAAATTGTTTTGGAATGTCCAAACAAAGCCCTTTAATATGACATGTAACTTGATTTTTTTATGTAACTTTTTTAATTTTTGCCCTCTTAAAAAACCCCATATCTCAAAAACCCTTCATCCGATTTTACTCATATACTTACCAGTAAATTTCTCAAGTACAAGCTATCGACATATCAAATTTCATGCAGATCGGATCAACGGTTCTAAAGTTATCGCCCGACAAACATACATACATACATACATACATACATACATACATACATACATACATACATAAAATGCCAAATCGCCCAAGTTGAAACTAAGATCTTCGTTCGCTTCGCTCACTCGATCAATAATATTATTTTTATTATGTTTTTGTTTTGACAGCCTTCACAGCTCAGTTGGTAGAAGCTCTGCCTTTTGCGCCGTAGGCCGTGGGTTCGATCCCCACCGAGAACAAACATTTGTATGAACGTAGATAAAAAGATGTTTGTTCTCTGTCTGGGTATATACTTATAATAATATTATGAGTATGTATTTACAAAAAAAAAGTATATAATGTATTATATCAGCTATCTGGTTCCCATATTACAAGTTTCGGGCTAGATAGTGCTGTGTGGAAAGTCCACCAAAATTTATTTATTAATTGTTATTATAGTAGGTAAACATATAATTATATTAGTCATGTAATGTTTGGACGTAGGTACCTCTGACTACCCCCCTTAGACGTCTTATCTGAGGGGATACCTACCATGCCTGCGGATCAAAGTCGTGAAGCTATTTCTTTCGAGTTTTTTTCATGTTATACAATCTGATATCTTTCGGTATAACATTTATATGTATACATATGTATATACTTTTTATACAACTAGCTGTTGGAACAAGCAGATGGCCCACCCGATGCTAAGTGGTAACCATCACCTATAACAAGGCACTGCCTCGTAAATCACGCACGCACGATACGCATCGCAGTGCCCTACGATGCACTGCCCTGCGTCCATCAACTTGAGGCATACAGATGTTCAGTGTCATGTAATTACTTACATCGGCAACCACACTCTTATAACCGAAACACAGCAACGCTGCGTGGCAGTAGAAAAGGCGTGGTGGTAGAACTTTCCCGGACGAGTTAATATAAAGTGCGGTTTTGTGCGTGCATGTTTCTGAGGTCACGGGTATCATGGTCATAAGGATTCGTAGGGTGTACAGCTGATCCTATAAGCCGGGTTTCAAAGCGAAATAGAGATTTATTTGGGTCCGATTACTGCCTACTTGCATCCAAGCTGTACGAGATTTATTTGGGTCCGATTACTGGCTACTTGCATACAAGCTGTACAAGATAACTCCCAAAATTTGCCTACTTTATAACTTGAATATTACTGTTGTATCTAATTAAAACGACTTGAAAAGTTAAAATAAATAAAATGAGTAAAAAGCATGCAAAATAACAATAACTAATAATTATTTAAAATTATTATTTATATTATTTAATTTTCTAAATTTATTAGTTATTTTTTTAATCGTAAGCCGTCCGTAGCCGAAAAAGCCTATACTGATATATTTTTTTATCATTTGTAAGTATAATAATGACCAACATGATAAATAAAAACATTTTATCGTATAGGTAGGCAGTATATCTGTTTTTTTATTAGGTTAGCTTAGTAGTTATATACATATAGCTCTAGCACATTTTTCACGCACAAATATTTTTTTATCTCCACGCACACATGTTCCCCTTCTAAATTTAATGAGTCCACTTCATCCAACGTTTGTCTGGTAGAGAATGCTATTTAGCGATAAGACCGCCTATTGTACTTTGTACTTTCAAGTCTGTTTTTTTGTTATATACCTATGCATAAGTTGTGTGCAATAAAGTATTTACTATCTCACTCACTTCTACATACAAGCTCATGCTTAGTTAGAACGAGGAACTCCAATCCAATGTCTATATCTATAAGGTTGTGTGGTAGTGGTTTACTATCTACCCACGGCATTACAAAATATTATATATACAAACACAGGTAACTGCTATTCCAACTATAATGTTTTTTTTTTTTTTATACTACTAGCTGACGGAACAAGCAGATGACCCACCTGATGTTAAGTGGTAACCATCACCTATAACAAACCATTGCCTCGTAAGTCACGCACGATAGGAACGTGCCCGGCAGGTGCCAGGGCAGTGCATACGATGAACGCAGGGCAGTGCATCGTATGCACTGCCCTGCGTCCATCAACTTGAGGCATACAGATGTTAAACCTCATGTGCCTGTAATTACACCTGTTAGTGTTTAAGAAGATGCAATAGGTAAACATTTTTTTATCTTTTTTACTATCTATATATCTAGTTCATCACAGAAATGTTTCTGAATTCAGTTTTAGGTGATAGTTATACAAATATTAGTTTTTTTTAATGCAAGAGCTTGTATCGATTTTTCCAGCAAATAAATTCGATAAATTGTATTTCTCATCATTCTCACTAGGTAGGAAATATAGGTATCGCTAGAGTACATAAGGGTATGGTAAGTCCGATACTATATCCCCTCTAATGGGGGCTTTGTACTATTTATTGAGTTTAAGACTCCAGGAACGAGGTCGCAAACAATCCCAGGTTCAATGCCATTGTAATTGACAGAATGAAATGTTTACGCGTTTTGTTACGACCCTAAAAAACTTACATTGTACTTAGACACTTACAATAAACGATAAGGGTGGATTTTACAATCTCAGTAACGCTATTCTTGAGATGAATATAACTCGTGTAATTTTGTTAATAACTTACGGGTTATTTTTTTAATTGATAATTTCAGATAATAACGAATATGTTAAGTTTGTAATAAGTGAGTTTATTTTAAAAGGCTGACAACCGGTAAACAGGTTTTCACATTTCAAACTCTTCGAATCAGTTTGAGCTTAAAATCCTTTCACCATACGACAAGAAGAAGAAGAAGTTTGAGCTGAAATATAATTTTGATTCAAGCAAGTTTTCCTACCGAAAAATTTAGAAACGTCCTAGCGAATTACAAATGTGCATGGTAAATAAACAAGGTGTTTCAATACTTGTACTTTAAACTTCAGGGGGCTAAAGTACCTACCCATCAACCTACCTGTGAACGCGAAAAAAAAACATCTGTTTCATGCAAAAGTTCAATACCTACCTGGCTTAAATATATGAAACTGTTCACATAGTGTACAAAACAGCGTTCATAGTGTTGGTTCCTTATAAAAAGTTATTCATATTGATGGGTACTTTAGCCCCCTGAAGTTTTAAGTAGAAGTATTGGAACACCTTGTATACGCTGAAACTGAAAAACGATGTTCCTCGCGATGTGTCCTTTCACCGTTTAGATGGCATTGCTCACATATTTTTTTTATAAAGAGAAATCCATTGGTGCAACGTATTCGAACCTACGACCTTACGATCAGAAGGCGGAGCCACTCCCACTACGCCACCGGTGCTGTGAACTCATGAATTTAATCTACGAATTTACTTTATATAGTAAAGAAAGTTTGTTTAGGCAATGGCCTTGTCTAAACTCGACGAAATTGGCCATTTAAACCTACCTACGATCTCCAAGACATTTGGGCTTGTAATTACTTGTTTTATTATAAGATTCGTTTGTTAAGAGCACCGGTGGTCTAATGGGAGTGGCCCCGCCTTCTGTTTTGAACACGACCGGGTTCGAATCCGGTCGTGCACCAATGGATTTTTCTCAAAAGTATGTGCGCAATGCCAGTGCTCTTAAACGAAGGAAAAGATCGTGAGGAAATCAGTTAGCATTCTAGCAGCGGCAATGGGCTTGCCACCTATCACGTATGGAATCCCAACTACAGCAAAATGAAATATTTGGACGTAGGAAGGTATCTCTGACTACCCTACTAAGAACCCGCATAGAATCATACCGCATTTAGGTACATTTAGTCATTCGCGTGGCTTGAAATTAAAAAATATATAGGTATATTTTATTCAGATTTCATAAATCCATATAAGCTTAAAAATAAAATAAAAAAAAATAATAAAAAAAAAAAACTGAAATGTGGCCGGCTATATGTCCGCGGCAGCGTCGCCGGCAATGTGTTTTCACATTTAGCCAGGACACTAAGGAAGCACGGGCAACGCGAGCGGACATGGAAGTAGCCTGTTTACATTCTCGCATTGCCCATGTCCCTCACATTTCCACGGACATGAGCCGAGTGTAAACGCGGTAGTAAGTTGGTACTTGGTACTAAGCGAACTGAGGAGACATCTACAGTGTAGGTACGTGGATCAAAGTCGTGACAGCTTTACGACTTTCATTTTCAGTTTCAGTTATTTTATTAAAAAACTATTTTCAATTTCGTTCGCGTAAGTCTCTAAATCAATTTTTTCGTGGAATAAAGTTATATTCCCACGATGTTATAACCTTAAATCAGTCTCCAGAATGCAAGCTATTCTGAGCCAAATTACATCAAGACCGGTGCTGTAGTCAAGTCAGCCGTGAAAGTGGTGACAAACTGACTGAAACTGGTGAATGAAAGACCAGCGTTAGTTGCTAACCAACGGTCTTCATGCTGAGTCACGGAAAAATTGGTTAGGTAATTTCGTAATTTTCAAAATTCAGCCACTACTTTTGAATTATTTTTGGATTATGGTAATATTTAGTATTTCATTTCAGACATACAACAGGTAGGTACAACAGGTTTTCACTCCACTCTCTTCTGTCATTCGTCATCTCGGTGCTCACTCCTTTTTTACTCATGTCATCTTTCACACAGTCCATCCATCTTTTCGTTGGCCTGCCTCTCCTTCTAAAACCATTCACATCCATTTCGATTGTACCAGACATGAATCTACAAACTAATTCTGAAAATTATGAACCAATTTATTATACCTAATGCAAGGTGACTGTACTTTTAGCATTGAACTCTTGATTATTTTATTATATTTTTCAACTGGTACCGTCTCAATTTCAAGAATTGAATTTCCCAAAATTTGCGTTTGAGACGTTCAAATTAAACTAACCAACTTCGATTATCGCCCAAAGCCATTTCTTATTGCATTTTATTAAGATTTTATATTTCAAATTTGGTAGAGCGATGCTCTTTGTATGGGATGGCAATGACTTTTGGAAATAAATATTAGATTTAGATTAGATTAGTATAGAAGTGTAGGTATATTTCAAAGTGACCCTCGTAAAACTGAATAAAGACCGTTTTGATCTTGTCTGGTATTTGCCAGAAACTTAGTCCTACGATTTAAAATTCAGTCTGTCGAGCCACTTTAGGTAAATCTGCCAGACTGTGCTCGATTTACCACTTCATCGAGCAATTTAGTCTGAATAATCGATGGGGTAACTTTACAAAGGGGAATTTTCCGTTATGCGAAGCGTAGGCTCACAGAGGTAGATGAACCACGTTGTTTTGCGGAAAATAAGCACAAGAGTAGTTTACCTGCCTGCTAACTATCGTTTAAATATGTTTTACTAGCGCTAGCCTGCAACAGGTAGTCCTAATAGACTAGTGTTTCGCCCCGAACTGAGATCTCGAGATGTCAGCTCCATCCCGCCTTACATTGATACCAAACACAATATTAGGTAGGTACTTTCTTGGTATGGTAACCAAATTTTAGCTCAATATGGCCAGCTATACAACGTGTAACATAATAAGGCCAAAGACCAAGAGATCAGACCAAGCACTGGAATACTTTGTCGTGTGCAACGAAATTTTAAGTCTTATCTTCAGTTGTTTGCCATGATCTGTAGTATATCCTGCTTCCGGGGTTAAAAAGGTTAATGTTACACGTTTTAATATGGCCTATAGGTATAATGAAAAAGCAAAGGGTCTTCGATGACCAGTCAGAGGACTACGCAGGGAGGTCACGTAATATCAAGGGTATCTTATTGTACTGTTATACCTAAATTGTATCTCAAAAATCATACGTCTTAGACAAAAATAAAAAAATGTTTTGGGATTTCCAAACTTTTCATATTATGATATTTTTGTTTCCTTGAAAAATCCTTACCTATATTTCAATAGCCCCTTTTCCGATTAAACTCATATACCTACTAACCTACCAGTAAAATTATCATGTAGGTAAAAGCTATCAACTAACTTCCATGCAGATTAAAATATACTTGCCTGATACGGAAAACGAAAAAAAAAAACTCTTGACTTGGGGTACGGGTGCTTTTAACTTTTAAAGATTTGAGAACGAGTTTTTTGAAGAACCTCATACTCAAGTTCCTAGAGAAAATCTCAGCAAAGATTTCATTGTAAATCGATACAGTTTACCAATATTTGGTAAAACCTTGACGAAATCTATTTATCAACAAAATTAGAACACACATCTCAATTCTGGTCACTGACTAGCAGGGTGACTAAGAAGCGATCAGTAAAACGAAGAGAGAGAATTGTAAGTGCCTACCTAAGTTTGTTTAATAAGATAAGTAAGAGGAAGGTATGAAATGAAATCAAACGACTACGATCAAGAATATAATACTCTTACATAGTATCAAAATATTACAACTAAAACATGATTACCTACAAATTAAAATCATTCGATACAAAAATAAAAGTACCAACTTCATTGCTATTGATTTAAATAAATTAATGTGCTTATTTTTTATACAATAAATAACACCGAATCTATGACGATGGTTCATTTTATGTCTATGGCTTAACCTTTTTAAAAGTACAATGGAACTACAGTATTTAACGAGCTACTTTTTAACAGCACAAAGACGTGAAGCAATATATACTCTAGAATTTTAAAACATCGACAAATACAGTACTAGTTACCGATAATCTCATTACTAGTAGGAATCGATTTAACATACAACATAATCTCTACAACATAGGTGTTAAGATGTTTGTACGAAGAGACTGCGATTTTACTCGATATTGTCGATAAACTATGATCGATTGTCGATCGTCAACATTGTTGATAATCGACAACGTAATTACGATAATCTCTATTATGCTAAACCAATATAATCACTGTATTCGGTTATAAAATAACATATCGATTCATCGGCTTGTATTGCATCAAATCTATACAATTTACAATAAATAAACTGTACCACTAATCGGTAGAATTTCCCCATACGTCTATACCAACTATCAGTACGTAGGAACCTATATACATTTTACCAACTTTCGATACAATTTACCAAATTTCGATACAATTTCCAACTTTCGCTACAATTTACCAACAAATCGACATCTACTCCACACCCGATACGCTACAATGGCTCTGCGTTACAATAATTAGTGTTTAGTAAGCGTGGTTGGCCACGAAGAGACCAGCCTCCGCGCCCGCACCTGTGACCGATCCAGCGACGTATTTGCCCTGGGAAGCCTGTCCGTTAGCCTGTGGAAGAGATTCATAATTAAGTTTTAGACATAAGACAGCAGCTGAACAGGGAATTCTTTGGTAATTAATAGAATTTACATGCATGCACTATATATTATACCATACCTACACTGCTCCATCTCTTTTTATATACCTAACTGTCGACTACGGCGTTCAAAATAGGTATATATTTACATATTATTTTTTATCCGCGTAATTTGGCTCTCTCGTTTCTGAATGTTATATATGTTATTAAGATGTTGGTTTTCCAATAAATAAATAACCCTTATTTATTATATTTTAATGCTACTTTCTATTTCTTTGATGCCTACGCCTCACTAAGCGCAGTACCTACTGTGCCATTGAATTTGATTATCTCTACCTATATAAATGCCTACACCTCACTCAATTCGATTGGCATCACACACTGGAGCTTTTTTGTTTTTTACAATGAATAGACCGTCCTTTGACTACAATCTCACCTGATGGTAAGCGATGATGTAGCTTCATTATTATATAATTTTGTAACAAGCAAGACCCATGCAAAAGAACGGTAGGAACCAAGCCGAAATTTTGTTTCCAGTTCTAGAGGTCGCATGGATCTAGTACCTACCTCCACCTAGCTTTAAGACGTTGAAAAGGTTGGTAAATATTGGGTCCCAGTTCCTGGTAGCTCTTATGACTTGGGCTCCTTTTTTGTATGATTCTTTGTCGGCGGACGAAGTATACCATACCTATTTGATAAAACCGCCTTCTAAGCGTGGTGACGGCCAATCCCTCCAAATATGGGGGAGGCCAGTGTCCAGTGGTGGACTCATTAAGACTGATGTCATTGTTATCATACCAAAGTTATTCTTATTGTTTTGTAGTCAAAGTACTTAATTAATTTTAAGTACATAATTAGTTTGTTACGTATAAAAACGTCTATTTATTTTATTTCATTTTTAGTCTGTTCTTGTCTGTGACTTGTGTTATAGAACTGTCAGTAAGCTGTGGTGGAATGCGTTGTATGGGACGTTAGCCTGTCGTTCCGACCTGTGTTTGTAAAAAAAGAAACTTCTTTCTTTCATCCTTGAAATCGCTGATGCATCGCATCTATATTTCAATTATACTTTTGTTTGGTGAGTTTTTGTCGAAAAGCCTTCAGGATTTGTGTAGTGTTGTGCTTTAGTAATAACGAGTTCGTTCCGTTTACAGGATTTATATATTTTGACCTGGAGATTGGAAAATATTTCTGACGCGCAATACCGCGTGGGCCTACCAGTTTTTTCTTCGAGTTTTAACAGTGAAACCTTCTGTCTGACCAACAGGTAAGAAGTAGGTCGTTATATCAACCTTTTGAGAGAAATTTTGTAATTTATTTCAATAAAACATCTTTTTCACAAATCTTAAAAATCAAATTTATTCAACCAATTTCAAATCAAAAGACTAAAAGCTATGTGCTTATTCATTTACCTAGTTAGTATGTGGCCCTCTGTCATATTTACAGTCAGACCATGTGGCCAAAACCTGATATTTTGTTTAAAATCATTCTTTCCCGTTGCAAATGTTTCAATATTTGTCTGTAATTGAAGTTTTTTTCAATTACAGGAGGTTTTTTTTTACTATTGAACAAGTTCTACTTCATCCCTGGAGGACCTATCTGCTTCCTGTCCTGGATTTGGGACCCATTGGACTCAACATTCCGGCTGGACAACGTTTGGTGATATCCGGTTTT
The DNA here is from genome assembly GCA_932294275.1 of Chloroclysta siterata. Lineage (NCBI taxonomy): Eukaryota > Metazoa > Arthropoda > Insecta > Lepidoptera > Geometridae > Chloroclysta > Chloroclysta siterata. The sequence continues at coordinate 10,209,806 of OW028607.1, read as the reverse complement.
ATTCACACCGATTAGCAATTTTAAACATTATTGGATCTTTATCCTACAGAACCGTGGCTGTATACCCTACCATGGTTGGCGCCCTTTTGAAATACAAATATATCCAATATTAATATCACAATAATAAATTAACCATATAAAAATTCATGCAAGTAAATTCAGGTTCTTCAACATCATTTCAATTCTGAATTGCAACTCATCTCTGGTGCCTCACGATAAGAACCCTAGAAGACTAGTTAGCCGTGGTCTATCTTTTTTAAATTACCTACTTTCCTTTTTTGTGTGTGTGTCTGAACAATAAAATTGACTAGAGATTGAATGCGGTTTTCCTTCAATTCCTCTGGTAGGTAGGTTCAGATTCCACTACGTATCAGTGGAGACCCAACGTGTGGGGCTTTTATCTCCTGAGATGGTTGTCACGTCATATTAGCTGTGTCAAAAGTTAACTTGCATGATATTGGATATATTTGGTATAATTTTTAGGTTAAACTAGTGAAATTACAATTACAAATAGTAGGGGCTATTTGTAATATTTTAAGCATTATTAGGTTATATTGTAAGAAGTGTGTTACATTTTGTGTACTAAGTGTATTATGTGTGCACATGTTATCATGTGCCATTGGTGTTTTTTCTTGTGAATTTATTGTCTTTGTAAACTTGAGGTGACTTGCAATCAATATCATAACTAAAAGTTTTTAGCTACAGTTGGTGACAATTTATCAAACTTATTCATTCTTTTACCAGTGATTAACTTTTATCTAAAAAATAAAACTATAAACAAAAATAATATTTAGTAAAGTCAGTGAAAAACTTTTAACCAAATAAAATAAAACCAAAATAATTATTAGTACAGTCAGTCACAAAATTTTCTATAAAATAAAATTAAACAAATAATATAAAATACAGTTAGTGACACAATTTTCTAATAAGATACAGTTATACCAATAATGATTAGTACAGTCAGTCACAAAATTTTCTATAAAATAAAATTAAACAAATAATATAAAATACAGTTAGTGACACAATTTTCTAATAAGATACAGTTATACCAATAATGAATAGTACAGTCAATGACAAAATTTTAATATAATTTTATTAAACTTAAAAAATACTTACTACTTACTTACTTACACTGTTTTAACTACGGTCCTTTACATACCTACCATACCTTTACATACCTACTTGGACTTGTAGTTTATCTCAGTTACAAATATTTTTTTTACCCAATACTTTTTTTATTGAAATTTGTTTTGAAGTTTTCTCTCATCATGGAGGAACGTTCTATTGCTTTTCAAGCGTTGCACAAGGATGAATTGATTCATGAAGTTCGTATTAGAGATGTTGTACCCGCAGAAGATGTGTCATCGTTGCGGATTCAAATTAAAAACTTAGCAAAAGAAATTCCATCCGATTCTATTGTTACATTTGAGGGAAAGGTTGTGGATGAACTGCTCGCCGTGCAGGGAAAGCTCAAGGAGTTGCGTGAGCTTTTGAAAGTCTCTATTGGTCCTAAAAGTTTGAAAAATCTGACTCGCATTCAGGCTTTAGGTCATCACTTGTATCACCGTCTTACGCGCTTGGAACCAGAGAGCATTACCGACAAGCAGTCTCATTCAGAGCTGACCGACGATTTAGATGGGATTCTCCAAAAGCTGGATAACATGTTTTCCGTTTTCAAAACCAGTGTGATGTCAAACGATTCCTCAGATTCAAGTCAAGGTGTTTCTCTTACTTCAGCTACCCCTTGTAAGAAGTATCAAATGGTTTCATCTTTGAATCTTAAATATAATGGATCATCTTGTGTGCGCGTATTTTTGCAGCGTTTAGAAGAGTTGTGTGCCTCACGTGGCATATCCGAGCAGCTGTTGATCGCTTCTGCCGCGGAGTTATTTGATGGTGACGTTTTGTGTTGGTACCGTAGCGTCCGGTCCGAATTGAACAGCTGGTCTGAACTCAAGCAGAGCTTGATTAAGGAGTATTTGCCATACGATTTTGACCGCCGTCTGATGCAGGAAATTCGTACCCGAACGCAAGGTCCAAGTGAGAACATAGTTACTTACGTAGCCATCATGCTTAATTATTTTAGTCGTCTTTCTTATGTGGTTTCTGAGAAGGATAAGTTTGATATCGTTTTCCAGAATATTCGACCTGAATATTCAGTTCCGTTGTGTACCGTTGAGATCACAACCTTAAATAGATTGAAGGAGTTATGTAGAATGCTGGAGTGTGGTAAAAGCCGTGCGCAGACTTTTGTCGAGCCTCCGAAGGTTATTAGTGGTAGTTTGGCTCCTGATCTGGCGTATAAAAGTGTCAAGTCCAAAGTACATGCTGTGGTGCCTGCCAAAAATAAATTCTGTGCTCGTTGCCGTGTGGATTCACACTACCTCGCCGATTGTACGTCCTCTGACATTGTGTGTTACCGATGCGGTAAACCTGGATTCACTGCCCGTAGGTGTCCACATTGCAATCCTACTTTACTTTCTGCATCACCGACTTCACCTCAGGCAAATCTACCTATTGCAAAAAACTAGTTCGTTCGAACCCTCAAGACTGTTCTAAAAATTTTGATAAAGCCGATTGGCAAAATTATTTAAAAAAACCGTTACCTTCTTCTTATTCTTCTTATAGAAACGTCTCGATGGTTCGTGAACGTTATGATAATCGTCCTTTTCTCCATGTTGAAATTCTAGACCAGCCATTGCGTGGCCTTTTAGATTCTGGTGCGTCGATATCCATTTTAGGATCCGACGCTTGTAATGTGTTTTTGAAAGCTGGAGCTACTCTTCATCCTAGTGATGATATTACTCACATCACTTCGGCTACGGATTCCCGTGCTTCAGTGATGGGTTATTTTTTGTTGCCGGTCAGGTTTGATAATTTGACTCGTATTATTAAATTGTATGTTGTGCCAGGTGTATCTCCTTCTCTGGTATTAGGGGTAGATTTTTGGAGAGTATTTGATCTTGCTCCAAAGATTTTTAATAATAAAGATTTTTTTGTAAATGTTCCGGATGGGAACGCAGTATCGGAAATTCGTTTTCTGCAACCGTTCGATCTGTTGTCTGCTGATCAACAGTTAGTTGCCAGGAAGATGTTAAAAGAGTTCGAGTCCATTGCTTTTGAACAGAAAGGTTTGGGCCGTACGTCTCTTCTTACTCACACCATTGATACCGGAAATTCGCCTCCGATCAAACAGCGCTATTACCCAATGTCACCCGAAAGGATAAAAGAGCTGAACAGACAGTTGGATGAGATGCTGGACCAAGACGTCGTTGAGTCGAGCAAAAGTGCTTGGAACAATCCTACCCTGTTCACTCCCAAATCAAACGGTGAGCTCCGCTTCTGTATCGACAGCCGCAAGTTGAACTCTGTGAGTAAGCATGATGCGTATCCCTTGCCCTATATCTCTAAAATTCTTGATCAGCTTAGGGACGCTAGGTTTTTGAGTTCCATTGATCTCAAAAGCTCCTTTTGGCAGATTCCGTTGGATCCTTCATCCCGTGAGAAGACAGCATTTACCGTGCCTGGGCGCGGCTTATTTCATTTTAAGGTTATGTGTTTTGGTTTAACCTCAGCTCCTGCTACGCAGCAAAGGCTCATGGATAAGTTGTTCGGTCCTGAGTTTGGTGACCGTGTTTTTGTATATTTAGACGATATTATTATTGTTAGTAGTGATTTTCGTGAGCATATTTTATTGTTGTCTAGAGTTTTGGAACGTCTGCGTTTTGCTAATTTAACTATTAATTTAACCAAGTGTCAGTTTCAGTGTTATGATGTTCCCCAAATACATTTTACTCCTCGTTATTGTCCGCAGGTCAACACCGTTGAAAGATACAATAAAACAATTGTTGTTGCCATTTCTATACTCGTTAAGAATGATCATCGATCGTGGGATACTACTCTGTCTAGGGTTCAATTTGCATTGAATACCGCTGTCAACGAAACGACACGTTTTACACCTTTTTCCCTTGTTCACGGCCGTGAAGCCATTCCCAGCGGCAAGTTTTATGGTTCCGTGCACTCTTCCCAGGTAGATCTCGCTTGTGGTTCACGTGAAGATTACATTTCGAAGTTGGGTGTTCTTCGTGATATCTTCGGAAAGGTGGAGGATGCTATCGCAAAGGCTCACCTTAAAAGCGCCGTTTATTATGATAAAGGACGTCGCGCGTGTGAGTACAATGTGGGCGACATCGTTTGGAAAAAGACCTTTCCTCAGAGTGATGCCAGTAAGTTTTTTATGGCAAAGCTTGCTCCTAAATATGAGAAGTGTCGTGTCGTTTGTAAACGTTCCCCTTTAGTTTATGAGTTAGAAAGTTATGTTACGGGCAAGCATTTGGGTGCTTGGCATGTTCAGTATCTGAAGGGTGAGAGTTCGGATGGAGTTATACTTGACAGCTAAACTGATCTATTTTGTCTGCTTTTGAGCTTTCTAGTGTTATAATTGAATCTTTGGAAATTTTGTTATCGTCCTTCGTTACGCAGAAGAAGAAAAAGGGCCTTTGGTGGGTTCGTTTCACCTGGAGTCCTTGTCATTTAAATTGTTTGCTGGTGAAGCCAAGAGGACTTTTGCTCTCGTAGGACCTGCGCTTCTGTGTACGGTGCTAGCAAACAAATACTTTGTTAGGTAGGGAAAATTTCAGCTTATATCCGTTATCGGAGTTCTACATATTACGAGAACTGTTTGTATCAGTGAGGGTTAGTTTTGTTATCAAAGTGGTGTGTTTTCCTATTTTCCTTTTTCCACTCTACCATGGCTTGGTCCCCATGGTGGAGGAGCCTTTTTGTGGGTTCGATTTTATATTTTTCCTTTTTTCCCCTATCCCTCTACCATGGTCTGGTCCCCATGGTTGAGAAACCTTTTAGCGGGTTTGTTACCCTTTCCCGTTTGTTTTGTTTTCAATTTAAGTTGATGAGTAAGACTGGTGCCCGGACAGAGGAGATTTTGTATTCGATAGATAGATCAGGTCCTGGCGGTTGGTTATTTATAGGGTTTCGATTGCTTATGAGAAAGGAATTTATGTATAATAAGTATATATTAGTGTATAACCATAGTTGTACACTTAACCTTATAGAGTTTTCTTTTGTTGGTGGTAGAAGTTTTTCTTTTGGGTCTTTGGCAACCTTTTCCAAATAAGCCTCATTTCATATTTGTTTGTGGAATGTTTGTGTTCTGTTATTACCTTTTTTCTTTTGGGTCTTTGGCAACCTTTCCAAATAAGCCTTCCTTCCATATTTGTTTGTGAAATGTTTGTGTACTGTTATTACCTTTTTTGAGTGCTTGCGTTTCCAAGCAATAGCATCTCTTTGGGACAGTTACTTTGTAGTTTTCGAGTTTCGTGTGGTGTTTTCAGTTTTTGTTATGAGCTTTTGCTTTAAATATTTGTCTCTTTTCTTTACTCAAGTTGCTGTGTTTCAGAAGCTGGAGGACCAGCTTGAATTTCGCGTCAGTGGTCGCAAAATTCTTCTGATTGGCGGGGTTATTGTTACGTATAAAAACGTCTATTTATTTTATTTCATTTTTAGTCTGTTCTTGTCTGTGACTTGTGTTATAGAACTGTCAGTAAGCTGTGGTGGAATGCGTTGTATGGGACGTTAGCCTGTCGTTCCGACCTGTGTTTGTAAAAAAAGAAACTTCTTTCTTTCATCCTTGAAATCGCTGATGCATCGCATCTATATTTCAATTATACTTTTGTTTGGTGAGTTTTTGTCGAAAAGCCTTCAGGATTTGTGTAGTGTTGTGCTTTAGTAATAACGAGTTCGTTCCGTTTACAGGATTTATATATTTTGACCTGGAGATTGGAAAATATTTCTGACGCGCAATACCGCGTGGGCCTACCAGTTTTTTCTTCGAGTTTTAACAGTGAAACCTTCTGTCTGACCAACAGGTAAGAAGTAGGTCGTTATATCAACCTTTTGAGAGAAATTTTGTAATTTATTTCAATAAAACATCTTTTTCACAAATCTTAAAAATCAAATTTATTCAACCAATTTCAAATCAAAAGACTAAAAGCTATGTGCTTATTCATTTACCTAGTTAGTATGTGGCCCTCTGTCATATTTACAGTCAGACCATGTGGCCAAAACCTGATATTTTGTTTAAAATCATTCTTTCCCGTTGCAAATGTTTCAATATTTGTCTGTAATTGAAGTTTTTTTCAATTACAGGAGGTTTTTTTTTACTATTGAACAAGTTCTACTTCATCCCTGGAGGACCTATCTGCTTCCTGTCCTGGATTTGGGACCCATTGGACTCAACATTCCGGCTGGACAACGTTTGGTGATATCCGGTTTTATTCACACCGATTAGCAATTTTAAACATTATTGGATCTTTATCCTACAGAACCGTGGCTGTATACCCTACCATGGTTGGCGCCCTTTTGAAATACAAATATATCCAATATTAATATCACAATAATAAATTAACCATATAAAAATTCATGCAAGTAAATTCAGGTTCTTCAACATCATTTCAATTCTGAATTGCAACTCATCTCTGGTGCCTCACGATAAGAACCCTAGAAGACTAGTTAGCCGTGGTCTATCTTTTTTAAATTACCTACTTTCCTTTTTTGTGTGTGTGTCTGAACAATAAAATTGACTAGAGATTGAATGCGGTTTTCCTTCAATTCCTCTGGTAGGTAGGTTCAGATTCCACTACGTATCAAGTTTTAAGTATTTTGTAACCTATTAAGTAGGTAGGTACATTATTATAAAGTTCGCATTATGTATACCTACTTAGAATACATTTTAAATGTAACTAAGTTGAGTAGATAGCTAATTACCTCCTTGGACCAATCTTAGATTAGGAACCCATTGTAGTTAAATTCTTTTTTTGCGATGGGTGGTCGAGGGTGTCTATAAAGGGATAGTCATATTGTATGCCCGAAAGGGGTAGACTGTTGGAACAAAATTACCTCTTAAATCTATTTACAGTTTTACATTAAAAGATTATTATTCTTAACGCCTTCTGAAATATTTGATGCAATGTGTACCTATGTAGGCACGTTATAAAGTATAACTTATTAGGGGCTATAAAAAAATTGGTGCCTTAGAAATTAATTAAGGCAAAACCTACTGCTAGGTGCATTTACAGCAAATCTGGCTCACGATTGCCAGCCCCAAGCACGGTAGACATCCTTTAGGATCTCGCGGTAAGATCTATGATTTTTTATGGGGTAATCAGAACCAGGTCCAAACTACAAACATATTTTGCCGTAAGATTAGAGTAGGTATTTTAAGTCTGTCTATGGTAGAGATCGCTGTTTAGCGATAAGATCGCCTTACCTTACCTTAGATACACAGGTACCTAACCTGTGTATCTATAAGCAGGCACTGTCTTTAGGCAAACTCCACCAATATTACTGTCTTTAGATCGTAAGGTTCGAATCCGGTTGTGCAAACTCTAATGGATATCCCTCGCGGTGAAGGAAAAACATCGTGAAGAAATTAGTTAGTATTCTTACAGCGGCGATGGGCTTGCAACCTGTCACGTATGGAATACCAATTATTGCTAAATGCAATATTCGGACGTAGGTTCCTCCGACTACCCCCGTTAGACAACCTCAAAGACTTTTGAGTTGGTAAATGGTACCAAGAGGACCGATGGGATATCTACCGTGCCTGGGGGTCATTTGTGACGCAGTCGTTTCGGCTCGGCGGCACCTAGGCGGAATTAGGCACTTTTTGTTCATAACAATGCTGACCACATCCGCATAATGATCATGGGATTAAATTAACTGTCTTTTTTAGTTGTCTTTATTTTAGTTTTTTAATTATTACTTTCATATAGAATCCGATAACAAAAAGATAAATAATGGCTAATGGATACCTCAGACTAGAGGTTGATCTCACTCGCAATTCACTATAAATAATAGGCCCTGGTTTGGATCAGTCGATCTATCTCTCGATCGTTTGCAACGGTCAGCAGATAGATAAACTGCTTCGTGTGCACTTTGTATATTTTGTAAATATGTAGGTAGGTACCTACTTGTTTCATTCATTTCCATATTCTTTGTAAGTAGGTAAGTAAATAGCCAGTTTTTTGTGAAAATATGAATATTACTACTGATTCTGGTTACTACAACTAAAAACCAGCTAAAATGGGTTTAATGAAACAAAAACACAATAATACATCTGTATTTATTAGACAAAATGATTGTATGCATAATCCGCAGAAATAAATTAACGAATCTTAAATGGCGGCGTTAATCTTTACCTCTCACGAGTGCGAGTGAAAAGGAACTACTGTCTATAATAGTGTGTGAGTGAGAGGCATGAAGAGCGCCGCCATGTTAGATTCGTTTCTTTATTGACGCGGGGTTATAAGTAAATGCAACAAAGTCAAGCCAGTACTGTTCAACTTTTGAAATAACGTCATGGACCTTTTTGATTGGACAAGCAGAGAAATAACTTCGTCCTATTGGTCAGTTCATTCATAAATTGTCAATTATGCATTTATAGCTATATCATCGATCAAAAACAGCTTTTTAAAACAACAAAACTTTTTAAAAACAGTTTTTTTTTATTGTAGTGAACGTGTTATTGATCGAAGATATCTCACTACATTAGTCTAGTTAAATGTGCGCAAATTAAAAGTCAAATAACATAATGCAAAATGAGAAATCTTAGCTGTGTGTTTAATTTAGAAAAATTCTACTTAAAAATAAGATAACTGATGTATATTTTCTGTTTATTTTTAAATAATTAATTTCGTTCTCATTTAGCTAAGATTTTTCATAGATTCGAGTTAATTAGGAAAAATGTTTTGTTAATAACACAAATACAACACATATTATGTCAAATTTTTAAAACAACAAACTTCATAATATTGATCGTCAAACATGCTTGTAAAAAGCTAAATATATTTCCAATAATATTTTATGGTCAATAAAAAATTTCTTAAAAAACAAATAAAATAATGTGCAGAATATAAAAAGGACAGTCTTGCGATATACCCTTTCTGGGCCCATAACCTTTTTTAAATATTCAAAGGAAAATATTTAAGGATTCACTTTGTATGGAAGAATACCCAGCAAGAACAGGAACTAATCATAATGTTGGTAAATTGGTTATAACCTTAACTATTCAGTTGTCTAGTAAAAAAAAATTTTTAGCTTGAGATTTGTTAATAAATGTTGATATTTTAACCATTGAAGGAAATTATTTCAAAAATAAAAAGATTAGAGGATCAATATTTAGGGTTAAACTAATCAATTCATCGTGTTCCCGTTGGGTCATATAAACCCATAAAAAGAACCCATCCTTTTCAGACACAATCTGGGCCCATAGCCTAATTTTGAAGTTAGTAGGCATGGGACTTGACAAAGTTCGACTTGGAGGCTGCCAGAGATGGGATTGAACCAGCGACGTATTTGCCAGATGCCGCTTGGCCGTTGGCCTACAGAAATAAAAAATAAAACATTCCAAAATTAAAAAGGTAATGTTCCACATTTGAATAATGAGAACACGTAGGTGTGTGCGTGCGAAGATGACGTCATCAGTGCAATGGAAGTGCGTAGACAAAAAACATTAAATTAGTACTGTTACTACTCATTTGCGATTTGCCAGCAACCAAGGCTTTCAATAATTAAGAGTTATCAATAATCATATAACATAATAATGTCCAACTTTTAAAATTTCTATAGAATCTCATAACAAAAACTAAGAATGTGAGACAGAACATGGATTGCTGGCATATGCAAATGAATAAATATTAATAACACAAAAATGGTTTCTAAGAAATTAGGTACTAGCTACTAGGCAATACTAGCAAGCATGCAAACAAAGCGTTACAATAAAATCAAATAACTAATTGGAAAATTGTCTATCAAAATGTGTATATTGAAGTTTTGCTCATGAGTTGCTTGGTCAAACCTAGTCCATTTAAATTTTACGTTTCCAAATTCAGCAGCGCGCCATCTAGAGTACTACACGTGCAACTTTACACAACAATGTTGCGTAACAGTAGCGCGCCATCTATTTGTAGCTCCCGTCAACTCAGCCCGTGCCTACGTCGAAAATAGCTGATTGAGCTATCCCTGTTGAACTTCTGTACCATTGCAACAGTAAGAGCCCAATGACATGAAATTTATCGAGCGATACTTTCAACTGGATCCATACTTACATTGCCGCACTTATTTATATCGTGAATTTTTTTCCTGTACCACAAGACTGAGTTTTTTTTTAGTTTTTCGTAACGTCAGGCTTTTTTTGTATGGAGATTCTATAAGCGCCTCTACAGCCTTCACAGCTCAGTTGGTAGTAGCTCTGCTTTCTGCGCCGTAGGCCGTGGGTTCGACCCCCACCGAGAACAAACATTTTTGTGATGAACATAGATGTTTGTTCTGTCTGGGTGTTATTATATATTAAAGTATGTATTTACAAAAAAATCGGTTACAAATACTTTTGACCGACTTGGAGTACTGGTCGTTGTCATAAGCATAAAAACACAAGTAGAGGCAAGATCTGATCTTACAAATCTACCCGCAACTTCGCATGCCTACCTTGGCGCGCTTGATAAGCTCCCCTTGTGCAGCCAGCAAGTTCTCCGGCTTGCCAGCACAAGAAGAACGGACGCTTGAAGCGCGTCCGTAGCTGAAGGTAACTTTTGATTTAGAGTACTGGCACTGTCAGTCTTATCCATAAAGACTCAAGTGGAGGCTCCACAAATCTACCCGCAACCTCGCATGCCTACCTTGGCGCGCTTGATAAGCTCCCCTTGTGCAGCCAGCAAGTTCTCCGGCTTGCCAGCCCAGGCGCGAAGAACGGACGCTTGGAGCGCACGTCCGTAGCTGAAGGTCAGAGACCACGGCCGCTTCAGGTCGACGGTGTTGATGGCGTTCAGGTTTACGGAAGCCTCTTCTTCGGACTGGCCGCCGGAGAGGAATGTCACGCCTGGAATGTAGGGAAGGTAATTGTTAAGTAAAAATATATGAAGCAAGCTGGTGCCCGCGACTTCGTCTGCGCAGGATTAGTCACACAATATATTTATAAATTGTAGCCTATGTGTTATTCTGATGTATAAGCTTTATTATTGTAAGGTTTCATTAAAATCCATTCAGTAGTTTTTACGTGAAAGAGTAACAAACATCCATCCATCCATACTTACAACCTTTCGCGTTTATAATATTAGTAAGGATAGGCCCACGGCTCTAGGTAGGGTTGAAAAGAGCTCCTAACGCACTAAGCTTTCACCACACTGGTACGAAAGAACTAATGACAAAATGACGGTAGACAGATCTCTTGGTACTTACTTGTCTAGGGTGTACCTTCTAAAGATCTTTTTCAAAGGTCAAAGGTGTCAGGAGCACAGTACATTTGGAATATGCTTAAATTTATTCATTCATTTACTTATTAACATTACATTAATTAGAATTGTACAAAGGCTACTGTCCTGAGACAGCCTCTAAATAAGTTTTTGACCTTGAGTGGGTAGTTAGTTGGTCGGTAATAATGAAAAAAAAAACCATGTTCCTACTACTATGACTATTGGCGACTTGAGTTACACTGCTTGAAATGCGAGGCAGCGACAACTCAACTATGGAATGTAAGCTGACTTTCCCATCTGTGTAACTTAAACAGTCAACATGATAATTCAGTTTATCTTTTTTCAGATCCTACACAAAGGAGCTGTTTCATCATGGAGCCGGGGTCGGGTCTGTGTACAGTATACAGGGTGTCCCAGAAATCAACGTCAAGCCGAAAACGGGCGATGGGCCAAGTCATGATAGTTATCAGAAAAATATAAAAAAAAATATTTGTCATGTACTTTTTGAAAATATTTTTCTTCCAAAATTAAGGAGTACTCTAGCAAGTATCATACCATTTTGGAATCCTGACTAAATGCGCCATCTTTTAAAGTTACTTGCCAAAATAGTGTAGTACATTTTTTTTACGGTACAGTCGGTTAAAGTTGGGTGATGTAATTATTTAAATTAAATGTTGGCCAAACATCTAACATTTTATTTTAAACTGAGGCAGTTATGATTTCATTTTGATTTGTATTTTACAGAAGGGTTATCCATGGTTACATTACAGAAAAAAGTTTCACGAAAAGTTAATAATTGTAGTCACAGGACTTAAAAGATCATCACAGGGTGTCAGTTTTTCTGTTATTTTTTGTAATACTCATAATTCAAAAAGTACATGACAAATATTTTTTTTTATATTTTTCTGATAACTATCATGACTTGGCCCATCGCCCGTTTTCGGCTTGACGTTGATTTCTGGGACACCCTGTATATAATTATCGCTTAGCAATATGGTGTTTCAACTGCTTATTTGCTTTATTTTTACTTCGTTTTCTTGCTCAACAAGATTTTCTTGGTCAAGGAGAGCAACACAATGCACTAAAAATATGGCGGATTGACATGCGAGAAATGTCATTTTGACAACAATATCAATTCCAGCGCCAGTGCCAAGTCTTGAGTTTTCAGAAGTGACCAGATATAAATTTAGGTGACAACTTTATTTACCTACAAATTAAAGAGATTGCACTTGTATGGTAATCTCTTATTTTTTTCTATGTGGCGTACGTAGACCAGACCCACAATAAAAGAGGTCCTTTTGGTAAAAGTACGATAAAAGAACATCACGATCAAAATGCATTTCCAGCATGCATATCCATATTTTAAAGATTGTAGTACCAGGCGCACATAAGTCACTAGGAGTTGTTGTCTTACCGGGAACGGCAGCGGGCACGGTCCTGAGAAGAGCGGTAACGGTGGCGCGCCCGATATCCAGGGCAGTGTAGGTCTGCTTGCAAGACTGACCAGCAGTCACCTGGAACGAGATCAAAATTATAATTATTCTAATTAAGTAAAAAAACAGAAACATCTTCACGACTTCGATCCCCAGGCACGGTAGATACCTCAGATCTCTTAGTACCAAGTACCAACTCATGACTCTTTGAGTATGTCTAAGAGAGTAGTCTGATGAACGTTTGACACATACCCACATTTTGCAGTAGTTATTCCATACGTGACAGGTTGCAAACCCAACACCGCTGCTAGAATACTAACTGGTTTCCTCGCGGTGTTTTCCTTCACCGTTCGATAGAACTGGCATTGCACACGTAAATTATATACTTATATTAATGTATGTATAAATATTATATACACACATTGATTCATTTAATAAATAATGAATCAATGTGTGTATCATAGTCATATAACATTGATTCATTATTAAATGAATCAATCAATCAATGTGCACCTATCTGAATTGATGTTGTTTTGTGTTGTATAAATAACTTTCATTTCTAAATTTTTATTTTGAATTGATAAAATAACGCTACAGTAGACTATTTTAGAGATACCCAATTGAATCGTGAAATTGAGAGCAATTCTGCAATGTATAGTACGTAGAGGTCAATCTCATTGAACAGTTATTTAAACTTTCAATGTCATACGAGCGAATGTATCAGTGATCATGAGTGTACATTCAGTTATGTCATGATACCTTTCGTTGGCAAAATGCCACGATTTAATTATAGAAATTCTTCAAATATATGATTTACTTTCGATTGGTAGGTAATGTTGGTATGTTATGCGCATAAATTGACATGTGATGTTATTTTTAGATCTGTATTTTAATTATGTTGTTAGTTTACATTGTAGCACTAAAACTAAATAAAAAACAATTCTTTTTTGTGTCATTATGTAGCAGATCTATGACTTTTTATGCTACGTACCTACTTGGTAAGCAAATAAGCGTACGTCTTACTAATAGCCTAAAGACGAATGCAACACCTTTACATATTATAAAACGCCATTTTTGAATAGCCTCTTTAGGGAAAAGCTCAGAAGACCATTCCACAACCTATAGTGTGTGAGTTGAGAGATGGCAATAATTAGCTACCATTATCAATATGACCATGTTTTTTCTAAATGGTTACATCTGATTAGGCCGCCTAAATGCCTCCAGCGTAGCTTGAAATTGCAATAAAGAGCAGCTTAGCTGGCCTTCAAAACGCACATACTTGTTTAAGGGGCTGACAACTATCAAACAACTTCTCGCTCGCACGTTTCGATATGTTGAAAGATAATAAAATCAGTATACTCATTTTCGAAAAATCGCAATCAACCATTTTGTGTGCAATCACATTGCACACAGATTAGTAAAAAAATCATTTTGATCGATACAAGTTTTCCTACTTAAAAGTTTGCTTATGTACGAAAACCGTGTATGTGTGGCATGAATAAATTATTTTGTATTGTATTGTATTGTATTGTAAAACTAGTAAAGCTAACTTTTGAGTAGGAAAAAATGTATCGATCAAAATGATTTTTTTTACTAAACTGTGTGCAATGTGATTGCACACAAAATGTTTCATTGCGATTTTTCGAAAATGTGTGTAGTGATTTTATATCTTTCAACATGTCGAAACGTGCGAGCGAGAGTCACATTAGCTCTTGTCTTCGCCTTAGTAATATAAATTTGGCAGAAATGTCTGCAAAAAAGTACTAGGCAAGCATAAGCTGGTGGTGTACTCACCATGTTAGGCAAATGTATGCAAAAAAGTACTAGGCAAACATAAGCTCTTAAGAGGTGTACTCACCATGTTAGGCTTGAGAAGGGTGCCCTCAAGGTAGACGTGGTGGTCATTGAGAGCCTTGTACACTGCGGCAAGGACGGTTTCTGTGACCTTCTGGGCGCGGTCCAAGTCGTGCTCACCTAGAAATGGAAAAAAAACAGTTTTTTATTGCGGTATTTTATTTAAAAATGTAGGCTTGTTTGCTGATTTCATAAGAAACTTAGGATTTCTTAGAAGCTGGTAAATGGTAGCCTTCATTCAATTGAAGAAGTTCTAGGTACTAGGTGAACAGAAGTAATGAGAAGAGACACTTGTAGACTTTCCAGGACTAACATTATTGAAGTACAAAACACGTAAAAACGAAGGAAGGCATCGTTAATGTCTTTCTCAGCTCATTTTTTGGATTATATTTTAAGGTTTTTTAAAATAATAGGCAACGAAGTCTCAAGAAGGTAAGGTTTCTTACCTGAAAAGAACAAAGACTGCTCAAGAAACATAGTTTCCAAGATGAAAGTACCAGGCTAGCATAACTCTGTTGGTAGTGTCACTCACCATCGGGAAGGACCTCGGGTTCTACAATAGGCACGATGCGCTGGCTCTGGCAGATGGAAGCGTATCTGGCCAATACGGTGGCGTTCTCAGTGATGGACTGGTAGGAAGGCGTGTTGCGGCCAATCTTAAGCACGCAACGCCACTTGGCGAAGTGGCAGCCGTCCTTCTTGTACTGGGCGCAGCGCTGGGCCAAGTCATCGAGACCTGTGGAATAAATACAAATAAGTATACATTTTGGCGGATATTTTACACAAGCTGGTGCCCGCGACTTCGTCTGCGCAGGATTAGTCATACAATATCTTTATAATTGTAGCCTATGTGTTATTCTGATGTATAAGCTATATTATTGTAAAGTTTCATTAAAATCCATTCAGTAGTTTTTACGTGAAAGAGTAACAAACATCCATCCATCCATACTTACAAACTTTCGCGTTTATAATATTAGTAGGATATCGCCGTCTACCCCCAAAATAATCAAAGCTAGTATTATGGGAACGAGATAAGCAATACAGTTGATACACCAACTACCAACAAATACTTACTACTATTATGTTGTGAACAGTCGAAGAGTGGAATTCTTTACCGGCGTCTATTTTTCCGAACACGTAAAACTTACCGTAAAAAAATCTATAGGGCAGTCGAATAACATACAATCTAGAATAACATATCAGATCTGGTTCCAAGACTTTTCCTTAAATAAACATACTAATTTCGTCATCTGAATCGGCTGATCAGAAGTAGGTATACCTAATCGGTACATTATGTATAACTTGTTTACAAAGTTGTTACACTGCTATCTTATCGTTTTCAACGGTCGAGCCCCTCGCAACGTAAACCGATAAACTGGGGTCCAAAAGGTCACATACAGTGTATTTGAATATCATTATTGTAGACTTAGTACCTTGACTTTATGTTGGTATATTTTAGAGGTGTGTCCGGCACATTTACATCTATATACTACTATTATTAACATCTACATCTACTTCAGAACAACAAAATATATGTATGGTTTGACAGCCTTCACAGCTCAGTTGCTCTGCCTTCTGCGCCCTAGGCCGTGGGTTCGATCCCCACCGAGAACAAACATTTGTGTGATGGACATAGATCTTTTTTCTGTCTGGGTGTTATTGTATTATTATAAGTATGTATTTACAAAAAAAAAGTATATATGTATTATATCAGCTATCTGGATCCCATATTACAAGCTTTGGCTTAGTTTGGAGCTAGGTAGTGCTGTGTGGAAAGTCCACCAATATTTATTATATTTATTTATGGTGTTTTACTGAACAAGCAATAGAGATAGCAGGCAGGATGAAACTTCGATTCTACATAGTTTGTAACCTGGAGTAACATTTTTAATAGGACTCCGCACGAGTGCTAGTAGGTAAATCATAAAAATGGTTGTAATATTTTGAGACCTAGGATTAAGTATCTTGAAACGAGCCGGCGCATACACGTATGTCTTATTGACAAGATTATTATATCTATTTGATAGTGTAGTCACAATTTTATGAGTTGAAGATAATAATCAGGTTTACGAATTGCGAACCTCCTCCTTTTTTGAAGTTGGTTAAAAAGAGCTGGACGAGGATAGCGAGAGACAGGGAAGAGCTTGAAGGAGGCCTTTGCCAAGAAAGGATAAACATATAATACTGTCGAATTCCCAATACTCCCAACTCTCCCAAGCCCTACCCTGGGTAGTGCACTCGTCTTCAGGACAGCTTAACTTCAAGACTCCCCCACTTTCCCAAGACTCTCCCACTCTCCCAAGTCTCTCCTACTCTCCCAAGACCTACCCTGGGTAGTGCACTCGTCTTTATGACAGCTTAACTCCCAAAACTCTCCCACTCTCCCAAGACCCTCCCACTCTCCCAAGACTCCCCCATTCTACCAAGACTCCTCACTCTACCAAGACCCCCCACTCTCTCAAGACTCCCCCACTCTCCCAAGACTCCTCTACTCTCCCACTCACCCTGGGTAGTGCACTCGTCTTCGGAGCCGAACAACGGCACAACGCCTTTGTCGACCTTGATGCCGGGGATGATTCCGCGCTTCTCCAGCAGCTGCACCAGCGGGGTGCCGTCGTCGCTCTTCTGGTAGAGAGTCTCGTGGAAGAGGATCACTCCGGAAATGTTCTCCGAGAGGGCCTATGGGAGGAGTAGGTAGCACTTTAGTACAGAATAATATAATAATTAACACTGTGACCACGCGTGCTAAGCGAGTGATTTATACAACATGTGACATAATACCCCTATAAGGCCAAAGAACAAGAGCTGTGAATAGGGCTGCCTCATGGTGTATTTAGTTTCAAATCGGAAGAAAGTTTAAGAGGCATTTCAGGAATGAAAACCTGCGAAATTTCAAAAGTCGTAGAGCTTAAGTTGTTCGCCATGTTGTTCGCCTGTTTCCTGGTTATAGAGGTATTACACATGGTAAACAAATACAGGGTGTATTTTCAAGTGGGTGTGCATGTGCATAGCCAAATCCGAAACTATGAGGAATAGTGAAAAGTACTCAAAGGAAACTCGGGCCCGATATTGACGAAAGCTAAAACTGAATAAGTAATTGTTTTTTTTTTTAATCTAGGTACATTTCTAGCACACTCACTATATTATTAGGTACGCCATTCGATAGTGTCGCTCATAAGGAACGAATTCTGGGAAATACTGACATACGGCAAACTTAAGGAAAGTGTTGAATTTTAAGGAAACATTTTTTCATTTTTCGTAACCGTTACGTATTAATCAATGTATTTTTTTTGTCTGCATCAAAAAAGGTTGCATAACAGTTTCGAATGAGATCGAAATGTGGACCTACAAATACAAACCGACTCCACACAGGTAGGTAATTTGTAAAATGATTCATAAAACCGGTAGTGGAGTACGTGACAGGATCCACGCGTTTTCAGATGATGCAAAAAGGGGTGGTGTGACTTGTAACTTTCAAATACTAGTGGATCTTATTTATACTACCTGCTGTTTGAACAATCACATGGCCCACCTGATGATAAGTGTTAACCATCACCTATATCAAAACTTTGCACGCAACTCGCGTACAATTGGAACGTGTCTTACGATACGTCCGTCAGCTTGAGGCATGTTGTCTCATAATATGTGGCAAATGTCACCTACTTTATGAAAGGTAAGCATGCTACACCGTCGACCGCATCACCATTTAACATCAGGTAAGATTGAGATCAAATGTTTTTTCTATTGGTTGTAAAAAAAAATGCTCTGGGTGTCCAAGGGTACAATGAAGTACCAGTTTACCTTCATATTTATGAACCACCCAGGGAAATTATTTATATGTATAGGTACTCATTTTACAACCAAACTAATTAGGTTTAGGGGAATCTACCTATATCTGCTTTAATAAGCACTAGCGGCCTGTCCCAGCTTCGCATGGGTGGACATAAATTTTTTCAACGTTTTAGGATAAACTTACACCGTGGTGGGTTCGAATCATTCGCACGCCCTTCTAACTCGCGCCTTGCCTGGGCCCGCGCTTAGAGAGAACGCGACCCGTGACCCGCGCGTCGTTTATATTTTTAAAATCTTTTGAATAGAATGTCCGATTTGAAAAATTCAAGAAGTAATGTATAGGTATTTAACCAGTCTTGAATATGAAAAGATTTATTTGGATAAGGATTGATACCAAGGTACAAATAAAGAACCTTTTCTAGCGGCGGCATTTCAATTAAATTTTTATAATAAAAGAACACTTATTGTGACATAACTATAATAGTTAAACATATGCTGTCGCGACATTTTTTGTAGATAATGACGTGTTCTACAAAATCGTAGTACATTATTTTGTTCTATCATCAATAGTTTTCGCAGCGCACGCGATGTAAGGTTTTCTTTTTCTACCTTGGGTTACATTATTAGAGTTTTAGTAAGGATCCCTGATTTTTATGAAAATATAATATAGCCTATGTTACTCAGGGATAATGTAGCATTCTAATGGTGAAAGAATTTTTGAAATCGGACCAGTAGTTTTTGAGCCTATTCGTTACATACAAAACAACAAAACAACAAAAATACAAATCTTTTCTCTTTAAAATATTAGTATAGATTTATCACCATAAATTCAGAAACAAAAAAATACAAGCAATTAGAATCAGGCGATATCTACCTACCTGTTTTTAAAGTGCAATGGTACTCACAGGGTCTGAGTTGAAGAGCAGCTGACGGTATTTACGGCGGTTCTCCTCAGTGTTCTCCACTCCAATGTCTTGGAGACGCTTGCCCATGGTTCCTGTGGAAAGTGGATAATTTTAAGAGTACTCATACATGTCAATGACAACCTGGTTCCTGTGGAAAGTGGATGTTTTGAGGATATCTTCGGGTACTCAAACAAGCTACTGACAAGAACCCTTACCCTTAGTAATCTAGAAAAAATAAGACCTACTTAATAAGTTTTCGTATTTGAAGGAAATTTTTTTCATTGTTCGAAGCTTGAAGGAATGGATATAAAAAACTCAAGACAGAGTAACTTGGCGTTATAGAGGGCCTATACCCAGCAGTGGGTACTCCAGGCTGATAGATAGAAGCTTGAAGAGTAGATCTTACCAGTAGACTCATCAGCAGCTAAGATACCCTTGCCAGGGGCGACAATGGCCTGAGCAATCTTCTTCAGCTCCTCCTGGAGCTCAGGAGTCGGGTACTGGAAGTATGTACTCATGGTGGCTGTAATAAGATAATGTGATTATAAATTACTGTAAGTCTTGTGCCTATGTGCAGCAGTGGACTTCTTCAGGCTAATTATGATAGTTTTTTTTTATTCAACTAGCTGATGGAACAAAAAGATGGCCCACCTGATGTTAAGTGGTAACCATCAACTATAACAAAGCATTGCCTCACAAGTCATGCACGATAGGAACATGCCCCATGATGCACTGCCCTGCGTCCATCAACTTGAGGCATACAGATGTTTAGCCTAATGTCCCTGTAATAACACCGACAACCACACTCTTCAAACTGAAACACAGCAACGCTGCTTGGCAGCAGAAAAAGGTAGTACTTCCTTGGACGAATCCTTCACAATAAGCTCTACTACCCTTTAAACAGACTACACTAGTCTTGTGTGTAAGTAGATCAAAGAAAAGTGGGATGGACTGTGTGAAATGTGACAGTTAGAAAGGAAGGCACAATACACCCCATTGTGGGACCTCAGTGCAGATCTTATTCTCCCACAACAAATCAGAAGGAAGGAGCATTTAGATGTCAAATGAATATTTTTTCAAATTCATATTAAAAAAAGTGGTCTACAATAGCCCAAAGCAGGACAGATTGGAGAAGGAAGGGGCCTCCCTTCCTTCTCTCCAATCAGTTTGCCCTGCAGTGGGCACTATGGGCTCTTAATAATAATAATATTAAAAAAAACTATCTGCTTACTTTCCTGGTTGTTTGTCTTGCTCGAACTCTCATTCAAAACTGGACTGACCAAAAATAGCTACTGCATTTAAATGTTTGCACAAACAATCAAATACTACTATCACAGCTAAATTATTATTATTGTTACAGATATTGAACTCAAATAGCCATTAAGATTTTAAAACAAACATATTTATCAATGCTTTGAAAAATAAATGGGATAATAAGTGCTTGAAGAAGATAAAGATGTTATAAGTACAAAGGTTTTACAGAGATTTTGTCAAAGTTATTATATTTGTTCTGTGATATTTGTTGGTAGGGTAATAGGGTAGGGTAATAGGTATTAGGAACCACCTATACATAAGTAAACTTCCACTAGGTAAGTATTCAGTAACCAATAGTTAGTAAGATGTAAGATAGATTAGGAAAGTGCAGTGGCATGTGGCATACCAAAGATAATATCTGCCTTCTAAGGGACTGCATGGCGATGGTAGGGTTACTGGTGGCCCTGGTGGGTGCTAGGCAGAAAGGAAGCTGCACTAACTTCACTGCACCAAGAATTTAGGAGTAGAACAGAGTAGGACCTACCCTTGGTTCCAAAGCCCGGCATCCATCCTGACTCTGCCGGGCCTTTTTTCTTTCCTTTACCTTTTGGTGGCATTTTTATTTGTTTATATACAATTTATCTTACTATTATTAGGAAAATCTTATACTCGACATTATTTTTACAAAATACGATCTATCAAAAACTCACCACAATAAAACACTGAACGCTTTCAGGTAGTCACTAAACTCAATTGTTTCAGGAAAAATCAATAATTTTCAAAAATAGAATCTTCTACGTCTAGCGAGCGATCTTTCGGTTTGTTAGTTTGATTGATTTTTGATTTGATGTTGAATGAAATTTAAAAGCTGTTGAGATGACAGATTGCTAACAAAAAACAGATTAAAAAAAACTGCACTCAGCACTTGCTCTCCGTAGCAGCACGGCACCAATTTTTTTTTTATCTTAGATATATAGATAGATAACACTTTATTGTACACAAGAATACATCATAAATCAAGGCGTAGCTTATAAAAGTACAATGGGCGGCCTTATCGCTGAAAGCGATTTTTTCTAGGCAACCTTAGGATGGAAAGAAATTACAGAGCGGTAATGGACGGCGGTGCACGAAGTGCGGTAAACTTAAATAATTAAAAACTACAGGATCTTAATACACTTACAGGTTCCTACATAAATTAACCTAATACATATATAAAAATAAAATAAAAATATACTATATATAAATATACTAATAAATATCACACTCAAAAACTCAATGTTACAAACTACATAAAGAAACTGACTACTTACAAAATGACAGGAAAGAAAAACAGAATTAATGAGCAGGAGAATCTTTACCAAAGAACTCTTTTAGTTTCTTCTTAAAAGTATACAGTGAAGATGCCTGCCTTATGTCCACCGGTAAAGTGTTCCACAGACGCACAGCTTCAACAGTGAAGGATTTGTAATAAAATGAACTGCTGTGCACGGGTGTTTTTAGGGCTAAGTTCTCTGATGACCTGAGAGAAAAGGTGTTGGAGGAGTGAAGGTACTCAAATCGCTCCCTAAGATAGCTGGGAAAGAAGGGATTAAACAAAATAGAGTACAGAAGAGAAAGAATATGGAAATCACGGCGAAGGCGAATAGGGAGCCACTTAAGCATTGAGCGATAAGGCGAAACGTGATCATATTTTCGTAATCCAAATATGAACCTGCAAAAGTTTTGAAGGCGCTCCAGCTTATTGAGCTCCAGCTATCTTTTGCATGTTCAAGTTTATTGACTCTTGGCATTGGCTTCGTATCCATCAATTGACCTTCAAAGGTCAGAAAAATGTTGTTACCGTTTTTACGTAGGTACCTACTACCTAGAATACCTACGACTACTACTTACCACTATTTAGTACTCTAGAGAACTGGATACTGGATACTTACCCACACAGTAACATAGTACCTACCTACTTACCTAGTGCTCATTTTGCTGAGGAACCGCAACAAATACTTTTATTGTGAAATTTTTTAACCCACCAAAAGACGATAAATATTGAAAAATAGGTGGAATAATTGGTTAACGGGTCTAATAACTCTACAAACGAAAATAGTTACGTATCATTCAGTGAACTTACATAAAACATCTATTAATTGCTCCCCTAACCTCTAAGATTCTATATAATACCTACTAGAACCTATTCAATGCATGGTTAATGTTAGAACCCCAACAAGTTAATTTAGTAATTCCTGAAAAAAATATAGAAACAAATAAAACTTACATATTTTTTTAGCTAGACACCGTAACACACAGACACTCCCGAACTGGTTACTCAGTTTATAGAACTGACTGACAGAAGTCGAAGAGAGGACAAACAGAGAGGTCATTTGAAGGTCTTGTGATAACGCGCATGCAACGTATTGTAATTGAAAATCGCGACATCTATACTAATTCTTTTGAACTAAGAGGTATAACAAAAAATAGTAAGTAATGTTTCAAATAGTTAGCGCTGTTACATTATATGAACATAGCGCCATCTATTATAATCTTTTGTAAACCGTTGAGCATGAATTTATCGTTATTTCAGATGAATTAAAGAGATGGCGTATGTTCAGTAGGTACCTACATTATAATAAGATTACATGTAAATTTAATTGAGCTAAGTAAACCTACATAGCTAAGTAAATCTAAATAATTTTAAATTCGTTTAGGCTACAGTTTAGTATCCTCAAAAATCCAAACAAACTGTAATAGTCATTTTCGCCTTTTTATTGATGATAGGATAAACAAATGAATAAAGTCACGGAACCTACACTACTTGCGACTTAATAAACTTGCCTAGCAGCTTATTATCTTCTGTTTGTAGTGTCAAAAGTTATCATGAAAGAGCCAGGGTGTTCAAAAATTGTGTTCATCTGAATATACATTCTATTATATACTATTAATTTAATCTACGCATCAAGTAAAATTAACAACAAGTGCATACCATACCACACCATACCCACCTTAAAGTTTGACAGATATTAGAAAGTATGCTAAAGTACCTCCATGTATGATACCTACGCATCAGGCTACACAGCACAGTGCTCGCTTTTATTTGATGTCCTTGTAGTTAGTGTCATTTTTCTTTGGCATTGTGTAGCTGCTGGGCATAAGCCTTATAATAAAATTAAATAAAAAAAAATAGTGTTTTAAAGTCGATTTTCTTCAAGAATTAATGATATCTGGGTTTTTCGTGTTTCGTTCTTGTTCCGTGTTCATTGCAGGTTTTGTATGGAGACGCGATAGAGATATCGATACGGAACTTTATGCTACAAGTATGATGAAAATTAGTAGTAGAACATAAAGTTCCGTATCGGTATCTCTATCGCGTCTTCATACAAAACCCGCAATGAACACGGAACAAGAATTAAAAACGAAAAAAATATATGGTAAACACAACTCATACTTTGGGTACCTACTGGCAAGTTTTTTTTGCATCAATCGATATCTCTTCATATTATTGAGGTATTTCTTAACTAACCCCAGTGGGACAGAGAAAAAAAGGTTTTAAGAAATGAAGAAGAAACATGTTGAGCGTTATCTAGATTGTCAGAAATTCTTGTCAAGCACGTTAAAGCTATAGGTACTCAGTGGGGTAGCATCATGCAGCCAATGTGGTCGCATGGGGCGCCCTGATCATCATCATTAGTAGACTAAGAGTAACAGTAAGAGTACTTAGTAGAGCTCTTTGTGAAGGGCTCGTCCGGAGAAGTACTACCACCACGCCTTTTTCTGCCGCCAAGCAGCGTTACTGTGTTTCGGTTTGAAGAGTGAGGTTGCCGGTTTAATTACAAGTACATGAGGCTTAACATCTGTATGCCTCAAGTTGATGGACGCAAGGCAGTGAATTAGGGCACTTTCCTATCGTGCGTAACTTACGAGGTAATGCTTTGTTATATAGGTGATGGTTACCACTTAACATCAGGTGGGCCATCTGTATGTTCCTTAAGATACTTGTATATAAAAAAAAAAGCTATGTTTACCCCAAACACCATAGAGACTTTGTAGCTCTTGGCTACGAATACTGCTACGAAATCACCTACGTTTTTGGGCTGCGCCTGCGGTCAGAATTTATCCATAGAAAACCATACGGAAGACGAAAAACTAAATAAAACTCAGAATTGGGATACGGTAAATATAGTCGTAGGTATCTTTCAGTGGCGTAGCTATCGTAGGTGCAGGCGGTGCAGTGCACCAGGGCCCCGGAGCTCAGGGGGCCCTCTAACCTAAGCTTTGAAAAGAGAGGGTCAGCCAGCTCCCGAAGCTAGAAAACCTTGAGCCTGCTCACAATTATTTTCTGTTTAATTTTAAAGGCTTATATAAGTTCAATAGCAAGATAGCAATGTGGTAAGAGTGGGGCCGTGTGAGGTGAGGGCCCGATTCTTTCTCTATGCACCGGGGCCCTTGTCCACCTAGCTACACCACTGGTATCTTTGCTTCTTTCTTGAGAGTCTAATAAAATAAGCACCCGGTATCACACAGATATAAGGTTATTTAGATAGTAAATGTTATGATCACCGGTTTTACTCGGGGCTCAGTGCGCTGTTATCTTTACAACTAAAGTTACATAATATTGTAATTTGTATTCAACTGAGTAATTGTGGATTGGGATATCCAAATAGATTTTTGTAAGTGAATTTGTTTAGCCTATACCTAGTTCTTAGTGGGTAATATAAAATTCACGCCTTTTTTTGCCGTCAAGCAGCGTTGCTGTGTTTCGGATTGAAGAGTGTGGTTGTGGTTGCCGGTGTAATTATAGGCATAAGAAGCTAATATCTGTATGCCTCAAGTTAATGGAGGCGTAGGGTAGTGCATCGTAGGGTAAGCAGATGGCCCACCTGATGTTAAGCGGTAACCATCACCTATAACAAAATTTTGCCTCGTAAGTCACGCACGATAGCAACGTATCCTACGATGCAATACCCTACGATTCCATTTACTTGAGGCATACAGATATTAGCTTCATATGCCTATAATTACACCGGCAACCACACTCTTCAAACCGAAACATAGCAACACTGCTTGGCGGCAGAAAAAGGTATGGCGGTAGTTCTCATGAGGTTTTCCTTCAACATTTCATAAAATAAACTTAATCTACACTACTATTATAAAGAGGAAAGATTTGCATTTTTGTTGTTTTGTTGTTTTGTATGTAACGAATAGGCTCAAAAACTACTGGTCCGATTTCAAAAATTCTTCCACCATTAGAATGCTACATTATCCTTGAGTAACATAGGCTATATTATATTTTCAAAAAAATCAGGGATCCTTACTAAAACTCCAATAATGTAACCCAAGGTGGAAAAAGAAAACCTTACATCGGGTGTGCTGCGAAAACTATTGATGATAGAACAAAATAATGTAGTACGACTTTGCAGAACACGTTATTATCTACAAAAAATGTCGCAACAGCATATATCTAACTATTATAGTTATGTCACAATAAGTGTTCTTTTATTATAAAATTTTAATTGAAATGCCGCCGCTAGAAAAGGCTCTTTATTTGTACCTTGGTATTAATCCTTATCCCAATAAATATTTTCATATTCAAGACAGGTTCAATACCTATACATTACTTCTTGAATTTTTCAAATCGGACATTCCATTCAAAAGATTTTAAAAATATAAGCGGGGCGCGTTCTCACTCAACGCGGGCCCGGGCAAGGCGCGAGGTAGAAGGACGTGCAAATGACTCGAACCCACCACGAGTTTATCCTAAAACGTTGAAAAAATTTATGTCCACCCATGCGAAGCTGGGACAGGCCGCTAGTATCTCATAAAGTGTCTCTATTGCACACAGTGGCGTAGCTAGGTGGACAAGGGCCCCGGTGCATAGAGAAAGAATCGTGCTCTCACCCCCTATTTCCCATAGCTTAACTTTAAAATAAATCAGTAATAAAAAAAATTGTGAGCAGGCAATTTTCTAGCTTCGGGAGCTGACCCTCTCTTTTCAAAGCTTAGGTTAGATGGCCCCCTGAGCTCCGGGGCCCTGGTGCACTGCACCACCCGGCCCTACGATAGCTACACTGATTGCACACTTTATGAGTAGAAGAACTCTTTGTGTGTGGCTCATGTGTCTTACGAGTCAATGTTTTGTTAAAGTTGATAGTTAGCGCTACCAACCTCAGCGAGTAGTTATAAAAAAAAAAACTTTGTTACCGTGGGTGTTTTTTTTCTTCTATTTCTCAGAAAATGTCAACCACCTTCTCTTATCCTGATCCGAAGCTTCAGGCGGAGCTGAAGAGAACTGCAGAAGCCATCGTTGCTCCAGGAAAAGGAATCCTGGCTGTTGACGAAGCAAACGGTGTGTATCATCAACATTAAGTGTATATCTACACTAATATTATAAAGAAAGATTTGTATTTTTGTAGGTTTGTAACGAATAAACTCAAAAACTACTGGAAAGTTTTCAAAAATTCTCTCACCATTACAATGCTACATTATCTCTGAGTAACATAGGCTGAATTATGAATGTTTAACAAAGGGATGTCCACCCGTGTGAAGCCGTGACAGTTCGCTTTTCAATATTATATCCTCCTATAAGTCTTTTTTCAAGTACTTGATTTATATGTATTAGAACTTTTTAGCTTCCGTGATATGCCGGAATTCCTAATGTTGTTTTCCTTCACCGTTGGAAGGTACCAGACCCGATGATAAGAGGTTCTATGTAGGGAAGCTCTAATCTTTTATTACCTACTGTCCCAGCTTCGCATGGGTGGACATATATTTTTCCAACATTTTAGGATACCGCGCGTTACCTAGGTATTTCATAGATTTGCACGCGCTTCTCCCGCGCTTCGATGCCCCCTACCTAGCCGCGTTGCCCGTTGCGCTGAGTGATAAAGCGCCTTGCCATTCCATGCCGTGCGTTCACTCTAATTTTGAAAGCGCACTAAAGTTTTTAAATTCGTAATATTTTTGAATGGAATGTCCGATTTTGATAATTCAAAAAGTAATCTACAGGTATTGAAACAATCTTGAATATAAAATTATTTATTTGGATAAGGATTAAAACCAAGATACAAATAAAGAGCCTTTTCTAGCGGCGGCATTTCAATTATTTTTTTATAATAAAAGACCACTTATTGTGACATAACTATAATAGTTAGACATATGCTGTCGCGACATTTTTTGTAGATGATGACGTGTTCTGCAAAGTCGTAGTACATTATTTTGATCTATCATCAATAGTTTTCGCAGCGCACGCGATGTAAGGATTATTTTTTCCACATTATTGGAGTTTTAGTAAGGATCCCTGACTTTTTAGAAAATATTATATAACCTATGTTACTCAAGGATAATGTAGCATTATAATGGTGAAAGAATTTTTTAAATCGGACCAGTAGTTTTTGAGCCTATTCGTTACATACAAAAATACAAATCTTTCCTCTTTATAATATTAATTATTAGTGTAGTTATAGAAGTGTAGACTAGATGTCGCCACTAGTAGATTAGAACGCGCTATCGTTGCGTTTTGCCGTTTGTACTGCCTCGGATCGGCGCTGTTACTTCGGTAGCTCTTCCGTAAAAAGAAGCGCTCAGATGTTAATTGTGTTTTTGAACGCACATTTCGCAGTTTACTGTGACACTGTGCTTATAAATGATGATGATGATGATGATGATATAACTTCAGTTTTTGGAATCTGTATTTGTTTTTCCAATATTTCTGTGGACTACTGGACATACCATACAAGTGGTTGGACGTTTATGTGTTTTTTTTTATATATTATTACAACACTTAATTTAAACTACATACCTACCTGCTGTTTTTATTTCTTAAACTCCTAAATGTAAAATTGCAAAACATGTGACATCACACTAGGTAGGGGGGGTCTCACAAATGTGACCGGCTGTGACAAGGACGGGGGAGGGCAAAAAAATCATGAAATTCGTGTGACGTAATTTATGGATTGCCGCTAAGTCGAGATTATGAAGAAGACAGCGCTTGGCGGGCAGTGGCGACTACAACCTGTTATTGCCTGTTCTTCTAGGCTTGATTGCGTGGAGCAGACACCCAGATTCACCTAGTTTTAAAACGTTTCAAAGTGATACTTGTGATTCAATTGAATAAATACCATTTTGAGTTTGTCTTTGACTGACGGTTCTTTACTTTATCATCATCATTACATTATTCTACAGAAATCCGTTGCGAGAGCATTTCATTACATTCACCATCTACATTGCATCATTGTTGGTACCATTTTTAAGAGTAGTAGAGCTCTTTGTGAAAGCTCGTCCGGGGAAGTACTACCACCACGCCTTTTTCTGCCGCCAAGCGATGATGTGTTTCGGTTTGAAGAGTGTGGTTGCCGGTGTAATTACAGGTACATGAAGGTTTAATATCTGTATTCCTCAAGTTGATGTACGCAGGGCAGTACATCGTAGGGTACGTTCCTATCGTGCGTGACTTATTACGAGGCAATGCTTTGTTATAGGTGATGGTTACCACTTAACATCAGGTGGGCCATCTGCTTGTTTCATCAGCTAGTTGTATAAAAAAATAATAAAACCACTTGTACGTCCAACCACTTGTATGTCCACCTATCTATAAAGAAATATTGGAAAAATAAATACAGATTCCAAAAACTGAAGTTAACTATCATCATCATCATCATAATGATCATCATAATGATGATGATGATGATGATGATGATATAACTTCAGTTTTTGGAATCTGTATTTATTTTCATCATCATCATCATCATAATGATGATGATGATGATGATGATGATGATATAATGATACATGATTCATTTATAAGCACAGTGTCACAGTAAACTGTGAAATGTGCGTTCAAAAACACAATTAACATCTGAGCGCTTCTTTTTACAGAAGAGCTATCGAAGTAATAGCGCCGATCCGTGGCAATACAAACGGCAAAACGCAACGATAGCGCGTTCTAATCTACTAGTGGCGACATCTAGTAGGTAATAAATGATTAGAGCTTCCCTACATTGAACCTCATCTCATCGGGTCTGGTACCTTCTAACGGTGAAGGAAAACAACATTAGGAATTCCGGCATGTCACGGAAGCTAAAAAGTTCTAAAACATATAAATCAAGTACTTGAAAGGAGACATAAAGGAGGATATAATATTGACAAGCGAACTGTCACGGCTTCACACGGGTGGACACTGGTGGACATCCCTTTGTTAAACATTCATAATTCAGCCTATGTAGTAACATATACTCAAAAACTACTGGTCCGATTTCAAAAATTCTTTCACCATTAGAATGATACATTATATGTGTACTCACAGATAATGTATCATTCTAATGGTGAAAGAATTTTTGAAATCGGACCAGTAGTTTTTGAGTTTATTCGTTACAAACATACAAAAATACAAATCAAATTTGGGACCCCCCTCCACCCGTTGTCACACAATCCAAATTAGTCATACTTCGTCAACCCCCTCCCACCCCTTAACGTGTGACGTAATTTATCGATGGCCCCATAAAGGGAGGGTTATGTCCAGGCCAGCTCCTGAGTTTCGTTCTGACAGACGATGATGTTGATATTAAGATATTTTTCAGAGGGCATTGGAAAGTTGCTTGCGGCAGTTGGCTTGGACAACACGGAGAATAACAGGAGAAGGTATAGGCAGCTTCTCTTCACGACTGATGACGTGAGTGGAACTCTTTACTCTTCCCTTTTTTATCTTGATGATGATTTTCTTCTTCGTTTCACTCTTCTAGACTTCCACTTTTTTATATTACTTGCTGATGGAACAAGCAGATGCCCCACCTGATGTCAGTGGCGTAGCTAGGTGGACAAGGGCCCCGGTGCATAGAGAAAGAACTCCCTCTTTCCACATAGCTTGAATTTATATTTTAAAATAACTCATAAAAATGTGAGCAGGCTCAAGGTTTTAAAGCTTCGGGAGCTTGCTGACCCTCTGTTTTCAAAGATTATTTATCTTGCTGACCCTCTGTTTTCAAAGCTCTTTTTAGCTTATATTTATCACAAAGCTTAAGTTAGAAGACCACCTGAGCTCCGGAGCTCAGGTGGTCTTCTAACCTAAGCTTTGTGCACCAGGGCCACTGGTGCACTGCACCACCTGGCCCTACGATAGCTACGCCACTGTCTGATGTTAAATGATAAACAAAGACTCTGTTGTCGGTGACTTATGTGGCAACGCTTTGTTATAAGTAATGTTTACCACTTTACATCAGATAGGCCATCTGCTTGTTCCATCAACAAGATGTATAAAAAAACTACCATGCGTTCATTAACTTGGTTTAGGCTACAAACCTACTTACTTCCTTCTTAGGCTTCTGTTTTTTAGAAAAGAATGTAGGTATAAAACGTACGGATCGGTCCATAACACATGTTAGTATATGAGCCCAGCGGCTGACTGAATTTACATCCCAAGTAATTGGGGAAGGGTACGCTAAATTACAAGTTCCTCCCGGAACTTGTATTTTATGAAGGAATTTAATGAAAAATGTACCCCATTACGGGCCCTCACTGGCATGGCGCAAGTGGCATCACATATTTCATGCCCTGAATATTTAACAAGTCTCCCTCGTCTTACGTAGGCGTGTACACTGTACGGTGTACAGTGTGGTGTAACATAGGGGCTATTTTGTCATGATACATTATATAAATAAAATAAAATGAGTCTATTATTCCCTACATAGTATACAGATTTTCTCAAACATGCATAAAAACGGCTTACATAATACGTTCGCAGTCCAGTGTGACACCGACATTTTGTATCATGTCCCGTGGACTTACGGTATTAGACAACGTCCTTTAATGAAAATAAAAACATATATTTATTTGCACACAACTCAGATTCAAAACATAATACCTACTAAAAAGAACTTAATTAACAAAATAAAAACCTAAGAGCTGCAAAACGGACCCTGACTCAGCATAAGTCAGTTGGCTAACAACTAAGTACCTAAGAGTGTTGAAGAAATCTATACATGTGTCTGGTTATGGTTACCGGTGTCGGAGACTTTGGGAGGGTGAAATACGGTAAATTTTATTGAGTTTTTATTGAATTTTATTGACCGTCTTATCTTCTTAACTATCTTACTAAGGGCTAAGATGTAATACTTATTTTGAAGCACACATTCTGTACTATCATTCAGAAACAAAATAAAGTAGCTTGACAGTTTAGATTTTATGATAAAGCTAATAATTAAACAAAAAAAAACTTTTTTCCTATTTAAAATAGAAATTGCAACAATATTATCATTACTTCATTGTCTACATTGTTGGCTATCAAATGAGTCCTCTATCGTCTTCCTAGGACCCCTACATGGGTAGCTATAGCTTAATCAGTACAAGCACCCGTGCTTCGAGGCAAGGATAACAAAATGGCTGCCATTTTATCATGGAGAGAGAAAAAAAAATAGGGATAGCGATTTGTCGATAAAATTTACCGTATTTAACCCCCCCAAAGTCTCCGACACCGGTAGCCAGACACATTGTATACAACTAACTAGGCTCATTTCGAGCACTTGAAACATGTTTTAGAACTTTTTAGGTTCTACGACATGCCGGTTTCCTCGCGATATTTTCCTTCACCGTTTGTGAGTAACAGGCACTGTGCAAATACATTTTTAAACAGCAAAACTCATTGGTGCACGACTGGTATTGAACCGACCTTAGGATCGGAAGGCGGGGCCGCTACCACTAGACCACCAGTGCTGATAATGATGATGACGTATCCTGAAACTGTCCTCACGTCAGGTACCTTACAGTTACGTGCCACTGTCACCTTTTGTTTGCGAAAAATATTTTCTTGAGGAGGAAAAAGGAAATAAACAAAATAAATTATTGGCGAAATTGTGAACGAGGCGCGACACTTTCAGTAGCGAATTCCTGAAATGCCGATAAAGTGGGGTTCTACCGAAATTGGCTAAGACAGTACCTTTATTTGATCCCTTGGGAGTTTTGGGGAGGAAAGGTAAGCGATGTGATCGCGTTAGGCCGACTACGAGGTTACATAGCCTGTTGACCCTTCATAGCCTAGATAAGCGCCTCGACTCGTGTCAAATTACCCAGCACGTAATTGTCAAAATGAAGTTTAAAATAAAATAAGATGCGCTCGGCCGTCCGCTAGGGAACTCTGCGATGTCGAAAATGTGAGAAAATATCTTGTAAATAGTGCTTTCAATAAAAAAAATTACTACGGAACCTAATAAAAAAACTATAACCTTGAACCTAATTAAGTGTGTACATTTTATGTGTTTATTTACTACTAGTAGTTCGCCGCGAACTGAGATCTCGTGATGCGACCTGACGAACGCATCAAAACTTTGAGTACGTAGTAGTCAGAGGCAAGTCCAAACATTACCTTTGTAATTTTTTCTTACTACCGCCTACTAGCTTGGTATGGTTACCAAGTTTCACCTCTATTGGCCTATTTATTGAAGAGTTCCGTTGAATGTATTGAATGAATATATTGCTAGTGACCTACCCGGCATCGCACGGTTATTGTGGGTTATCCCTAAGAGATAGACATATACTATTGGAGACTTTTTTGTAGAACTTTTAAGGTGTACAATGCTGTAGTACATTATTTTGATCTATCTCGTAGGGTTCAGCCAGCGTTTGCAATGCAAGCGCAAACATTTTAATGTACCTAAACTGTAACGATGACATGGGTGTCTCAGTTGCTGCGTTGTCGCGTACTGGTGTCACGGAAGACCAGCGTTATAGTAGCGTATGCTCAGGGCCGGATTTAGAGGTTCAGAGGCCTCGGGGCAACAAAGGAGCGGAGACCCCCTCGCCCCAAATTATTTTCCAAATAAAGTGAACAATTTTTTCAGTCGAGTTTTTCAATAAATAATTTATTTTGAAACCAAGTAGATTCTCTTATATAAAAAGAGTTACGAGCAGTGCACATGGTCCATGTGCACTGGCCGTAACTCTTTTTGGTGTTTCTGCTTATATTTTTTTTTCTCAACTAAAAGAAGATGTTTACTAGTGTTTACTAGTTGGAATTTGAAAGATTTTTTTCCGAAGTCTCTATTGTGGGGGCCCCCCGTTTGTGGAGGACCCGGGGCCATCGCCCCGGTTGCCCTCCCCTAAATCCGGCCCTGCGTATGTTGCAATAGCATTTATGCTGAGTGACGGCCAATTTTAGTAGGGGAGGCCATGATGCTAAATGGGGATTTCCTCGAGCGTCATAGAGACCTATTGGATTGCAAAGCTTAGATGATAAGAAGAAAAAAATGTTATATAAGTATACCTTTTCATCGGTGGGGGGAGCGGCTACAGATTATCAAAAATGTAAAAAAAAACTGTTGCATGGACATACTCGAGCGCGTCAGATATTGATAGCACCAATACCCTACGTATTTTTAATAATGTACGTATGTTTATCTGATCGTTTGCATAATGGGGGTGGTCGTACTTAAGGGTTGAAAATGAAAAAAAAAAAAAAATAATCGAGCGCGTCAGATTTTTTAAGGGGGTGTTATGTGAACCTAAAAAAAAAATCTCGTTCAATAATCTGACGATTTCGATGTGACACAAACTCGCAGCCATTATTTTAATATGCAAAAAAAAATCGCCATTTTGAAATACTCAAGCGCGTCAGATTAAGATATATATGGTTCATCTTTATGTCCTAGACGTGCTGTCTCATAATCTGACGATTATCTAGAGGGATTCGCCTAATCTGACAAAAAAAATTATTTTTATTTTGATTTTTTTAAACCATTCAACTTAATTAATTGAAAAGCTCAGGAAATAGCATGCAAATAAAAAGTATATGTTTGTTAAGTAGAATACTTGTATTTATAAGAAAATAATTTAAAAAAATATGCAAAAAAATATTATTTTTTTTACAATTAATTGATTAATTAGTCATCATCTTCATAAGTAGAATCATCTTCTTCTTCTGGCTCGATTTCATGGCACGAAATAGAAGCGCGCAGAGGGGAATATAGGCACCATGCAGCTAAACTTTATCGACGAATATTTGTTACTTCGGCTTGTGGAAATCGTCAGATTATATATTTTTCGTTATCCTTGAATTATTTACTTCAAAATAAAAAAAAATTTAGCCACGCTCGAGAATGTCGAGATGACGTTTTTTTTTTACAACTTTGTAGCCCTCCCGTTTCTTTACGTCACTCTCAAATTGTCAGATTAGTGGAATATACACTTTTTAGCATGTAATTAACTCACCCTAACTTAATCTGACGCGCTCGAGATTTTCTGATGATCAATTTTTTTTTACTAATCTGATCCTTTATCCTAGACGGGCGGCTTTATATATGGGGCTCATATTTGGTGGAGGTTCTTAACCAGGTACAAGGTATCCCCCTGTATATTAATCTGACGCGCTCGAGGAAATCCCGAAATCCCCTCTTGGGCTCCCCTACTATTTGTGTCACTTACTTACTTTTAATGTCTATTCTTGTATTTTTTATAAACTGTGTATGTGTGGCATGAATAAATGATTTTGTATTGTAAAAAAATAGTTTAATTACGACATTACATTAGAAACCTCTAAAGTTATCAGTGTTTCTCTACTATATTATGCTTGTATTATACATATAAACTCTCCTCTTGAATTACTTTATCTATTAAAAAAAACACGCATCAAAATCCGTTACGTAGTTTTAAAGATCTAAGCATACGTAGGGACAGACAGACAGCGGGGAGCGACTTTGTTTTATACTAGGTAGTGATATAATTGCACGCGTCGAAATACTAATCTAGACCATGAGGGAAAACACAAAAAAATATGAAACGCTACAGTCGCATAAGTACCGTATTACCAGATACCAATGAGTTATTCGTCGGATGTGATAAGGATCCGATGGCGCAGGGGTTAGCGCAACCCCGTATCGGATAACGTAATGAGTTCAATCCCACTCGAACAATAACTTTTGGGACATTATAAATATAAAAAAAATACCTATCTGATGGAACAATTACTTAGCCCACCTGATGTTAATTGGTAGGTAACCATACCAAAGCATTTACCACGTAAGTCACACACGATAGGAACGTGCCCTACGATGTACTGCCCTGCATCCATCAACTTGAGGCATAGATGTTAAGCCTCATGAGCTTGTAAATTCACCGGCAACCGCCCCACTCGATCAATAACTTTTGGAACATTATCTCTCTGTCTTGTCGTGTCACTAGTTTCTTTCGAAACAGTGTGGTGAAATCATTTTAAGTGCGCCTCAAGAGGCTCCTTTCGGGCACTTGACACATGTTATAGAACTTATTAGGTTCTCCGACATGCCGGTTTCCTCACGATGTTTTCCTTCACCGTTTGAGAGTACTGGCATTGTACACATACATTTTTGAACAGAATAACTCATTGGTGCACGATCGGTTTCGAACCCACGACCATAGAATCGAAAGGCGGGGCCGCTACCACTAGACCACTAGTGCTCACAGTTGGACATTATAAAAACTAGATTCCAAATTAATTAATAATTTCAGGCGTTATCAGAACACATATCCGCAGTAATACTCTTCGATGAGACGGTCTACCAGAGAACTGATGACGGCACTCTCTTCATGGATGTCCTGAAGAAGCAGAACATCATACCAGGAATCAAGGTGGATAGGGATGCCGTGCCTCTGTTCTTGTCTGATGATGAAGTCACTACTCAAGGTATTCATCATTAACTTCCTGCTGCACAACAGGTTTTTTCTCTTCACTATCCTCGACCATTCTTATTTTTTTGGAACATTCTATTCATTCTATCATAAGAGATAATTTCAAGTAAATTTGTACTAACAATACCATAACAAAATCAAAATTATTCCGTTCAGTCAGACGTTAGACGCTTGTCACATCTAGTTTATTTAATCCGTGTAACTCGCTCGCACAAAGAACCTATTGTTTAGAACGAGTGAGCAATGCATTCATAACTACCGGCATCTTAGAATTAGATATTTCATTTTGTTTGTTATTTTTAATTTAGTTTATTCTTAAGACGATTAGCCCGACTATTTTTTGTTACTTTTAAATTATTTTCTCATATAAGTGAATTGTATTCTTTTTGAGAAATAAATAATCTTAAACCCGATGTTAAGTGGTAACCATCACCTATAACAAAGCATTGCCTCTCGAGTCACGCACGATAGGAACGTATACCCTACGATGCACTGCCCTGCGTCCATCAACTTGAGGCATACAGATGATAAGCCTCATGTGCCAGTAATTACACCAATTAAGATAGTAGAGCTCTTTGTGAAGGGCTCGTCCGGGGAAGTACTACCACCACGCCTTTTTCTGCCGCCAAGCAGCAACGCTGTGTTTCGGTTTGAAGGGGGTGGTGGCAGGCATTACCTACAGGCACAGAAGGCTTAACAATTATATGCCTAAAGTTGATTGACGCAAAACAGTGGATCGGAGGGTTTTTTTTATGCAACGAGCTGATGGAACAAGCAGATGGCCCACCTGATGTTAAGTGGTAACCATCACCTTTAACAAAGTACCTCGTAAGTCGCGCACGATAGGAACGTGCCCAACGATGCACTGCCCTGCGTCCATCAACATTTCTATCGTACGCGACTTGCGCTTTGTTTCAGGTAATGGTTACCATTTAACTTCAAGATCTGCTTGTACCATTAGCAAGGAATATAAAAAAACATGTTCATACTATCGATTTTATATTCCAGGGTTAGACGACTTAGCCAAACGCATTGCAGAGTACCGTTCCAAAGGCTGCCGCTTCGCGAAATGGCGGGCGCCTCTGAGGATCAGCACCACCACGCCATCAGTGCAAGCTATACAGGACACGGCGACAGTGCTGGCGAGATATGCCTCCATCTGTCAGAGCGAGGGTCTGGTGCCTATCGTGGAGCCTGATGTTTTGTTAGATGGTAGATATAAAATTGCTTATGGTAGGGAAGTACTACCACCACGCCTTTTTCTGCCGCTAAGCAGCGTTGCTGTGTTTCGGTTTGAAGAGTGTGGTTACCGGTGTTATTACAGGCACATGAGGCTTAACAGCTGTATGTCTAGTTGATGGACGCAGGGCAGTGCATCGTAAGGCACGTTCCTATTGTGCGTGACTTACGAGGCAATGCTTTGTTATCGGAGATGGTTAGCATTTAACATCAGGTGGGCCATCTGCTTGTTCCATCAGCTAGTAGTATAAAAAACAGTAATTTTAACGTCTTCTCTGTCTTCCCTACTCTTTGATAATACCAAGCAATAATAATAAAATCCCGTGGGATTATGGATTATGATTTATACCTAACCTAGTGTACACTAAATCGGTATGTACGTGACAAATTAATGTACTATGGTACCTGTATACCATTAGCTACCGACCACGGTATTCTAAGTAGTGATCACACTAGAAAAGCTAACACATTTAATGATCAAATATTTCAAAAGATTTTATAAAGAAAACGCCCGCTGGCTCATAAGAAATACAGAGTTGCATGACATCAAAGTCAAAATAATATCTGAAGAGATCAAAAGTACTGCTCAAGCTTACCAAGACAAACTAGAAAACCACCCAACCAACTAGCACAGAGACTCACTAATCCTACATACTTGAGGAGACTTCAAAGAAAAGATGCCATGCTTTGTATAACCGATACTGAAGAGTACCTACCTACTGAGAAGACAATTCAGGAGTGTACTCTGCCCGACAATAAAACCTACAAAATATTTGCTCATAGTTATAACAACTGATTGCAGAAAAAAATGGAGGAAAAAAAACGTGCTCGTACAAAAATGCTGTGTGGCGGCATTTTACAGCTAGCTCTTATGTGAAAAAATAATATATCTGTATTTTATTTTTATATGATTCAGAAAAGCGCATAAAATACCAAAAAAATGTTTAATAAAATTTAGATATTGTATGATAGGCTCCTCTCCAAAGCGTATAAATGCGCCAACTTTAAGAGCACTTTTTAAACGGATTTGTACACGAGGTCCAATAAATCGGTATAGTTAGAATTCATTGATCGAGTGAGCGAAGCGAACGAAGATCTTAGTTTCAACTTGGGCGATTTGGCATTTTATGTATGTATGTATGTATGTATGTATGTATGTATGTATGTATGTATGTATGTTTGTCTGGCGATAACTTTAGAACCGTTGATCCGATCTGCATGAAATTTGATATGTCGATAGCTTGTACTTGAGAAATTTACTGGTAAGTATATGAGTAAAATCGGATGAAGGATTTTTAAGATATGGGGCTTTTTAAGGGGGCAAAAATAAAA
Organism: Chloroclysta siterata; assembly: GCA_932294275.1. Classification (NCBI taxonomy): domain Eukaryota; kingdom Metazoa; phylum Arthropoda; class Insecta; order Lepidoptera; family Geometridae; genus Chloroclysta; species Chloroclysta siterata. The sequence continues at coordinate 10,171,097 of OW028607.1, read as the reverse complement.
AAAGTTACATAAAAAAATCAAGTTACATGTCATATGAAAGGGCTTTGTTTGGACATTCCAAAACAATTTTTAATTTTTTTTTGGGACGCTCGGTTTTCGAGATAAAATTTAAAAAGTTAAATTAAGATAACTAGCGACCCAAGAGCTCCCATCTCTAAGAGTTTCGTTGACATCAAGGTTTTTCTACTGGTCGGTCAGTTCTTTTGATTTTTCTTATTTTTTTTTCTTGAAATAAATTAAGGAGGTACTCAGTTCTCATAAAATGGTGACGACGACCAGGTCTGATGATGGAGCTAAGGTCTGTTCAACGGAACTCTTCAATAAATAGGCCAATGAAGTTGAAACTTGGTAACCATACCAAGTTAGTAGGCGGTAGTCAGAAAAAAGTCCAAAGATAATGTTTGGACTTGACTCTGACTACTACGTACTCAAAGTTTTGATGCGTTCGTCGGGTCATCACGAGATCTCAGTTCGGGGCGAACTACTAGTTATACATATTATTATGTCTCTCTTTCACAATATATATTTAAGTAAAAAAAATTGGTGAAGGTATATGTCGCAGTCAACTGGTTGAGTTCGCCGTTCAATTGGCTGGCTGGCCGTTTGGTTGAACGGCGCCGTTCAGCTAACTACCTGAATGATGCATGAACATTAAGGCGTAGACAAGAGCTAATGTGGCTCTCGCTCGCACGTTTCGACATTTTGAAAGATATAAAATAACTTAACTCATTTTCGAAAAATCGCAATCAACCATTTTGTGTGCAATCACATCGCACACAGTTTAGTAAAAACTTCATTTTGATCGATACATGTTTTCCTATTTAAAAGTTTGCTTTTGTACGAAAACTAATAAAGCAAACTTTTGAGTACGAAAACATGTATCGATCAAAATGATTTTTTTACTAAACTGTGTGCAATGTGATTGCACACAAAATGGTTGATTGCGATTTTTCGAAAATGAGTTTAGTGAAATTATATCTTTCAACAAGTCGAAACGTGCGAGCGAGAAGTTGTTTGATAGTTGTCAGCCCCTTAACGACTTTCCTGGACAAGTCGTTAATATACAAAAAAAAAAAAACGTAACAACCTATTGTACCTTTTAAGGTCTGGTTAAGTTGTAAGGTTTTTTTTCGACTTGTTTCGGTACTACCTACATGATTGTGGTGGATATCATGCAGGTGTTTGGTTGAATGGCGCAGTTTGGTTGAACGGCTAGGCAGTTGATTGAATGGCGGATTAAACCAGTTGGCTGCCTCATACACAGAATGGAATTTTTTAACGCCACCGGAATGGAAAGTATTTTTCTTTCATTTAATTTATCACGTTTGTTAGAGAGATTTGATCCTTATGATTGACCCTACCGATTGATGCCATAAAAGTACAGGATATCTCCAGTATTTAAAGTACTTTTCCTTCAGGTGGCGTTAAAAAAATTCACCCTGTTTATTGTAAGCTTAATATCATTTTTGTAAAAAATAAAAGCTCTATCCAATATTGGAGGAAAATATGAGAAATTACCAACAATACCAGCGTACACAATGCATAATTAATATTAATCATTCCGTGAAATAATTAAAACGTTTTCGTTCCAATGAAACAACTGTTTGTCAACGGATTTATAAAGTTAATTACAATTGAAAATTAACGAAACGTGCTCTACGAATTTATTAATTAAATTCAGGAAAATTAAGTTACGGTCACACTGACGTGCAGATTTTTTATTTCAGGTGACCACGATATCGTAAGAGCACAGAAAGTGACAGAGGTGGTTTTGGCTGCTGTTTACAAGGCGCTGAATGATCACCATGTTTTCTTGGAAGGGACTCTGTTGAAGCCTAATATGGTAAAGCTACTAATATTGTATTCCTAACTATGAAATGAAAAATCCGCGTGAATGTATTTAATAATATTTGCTGATAGAACAAGCAGACGGGCCGCCTGATGTTAAGTGGTAACCATCACCTAAAGTGGGTGGTAAAAGGTGGGTGGAAGCTCGGGATAGGAAGAACTGGGAAGTCTTTGGGGAGGCTTTCGCTCAGCAGTCAGCATTAAGGAAAGAAAAACTGCTTTAGTGCTGATTTTAGGTGTATTGTAAAACAAAGCACTGCCACTTAATGTGCTCTACGATGCATTGCCCTGCGATTATCATGAGGCCTACCAGATGTTAAGCCTCATGTATCTGTAATTACCGGCAACCACACCCTTCAAACCAAAACACAGCAACGCTGCTTGACCGCATGGTCGCAGTATACCTCTACATGGTGATAGCGGTATTTCTCTGGACAAACCACACAAAGAGATCTACTAAGCTTCTCTCAAAACGCTCAGACACGGTGGATATCCCGTCAGCTATCTTGTACCAAGTACAAGTACAAGTGTCTGAAAGAGATCGCTTTTTAGCGATAAGACCGCCCATTGTACATTTTGTTTTTCTTTAATTGTTATAATTTGTCCTAGTTTGTTAGTTTGTAAGGTGTGCAATAAATAATTTTCATTCATTTATTCAATTAAGGTGTGAGAGGTCATATTTTCTAGTAGGTGGTATTCCAGAAGTGACAGGTTGCAAGCCCATCGCCGCTGCTTCAATACTAGCTCTTTTCCTCACGATGTTTCCTCCACCGTTTGAGAGAACTAGCATTGGGCACATAAATTCGAAGATACAAATTTAATATTGCACGGCCTGATTCAATTATTCGTTTGTTTTTGTATTTCTTGCTTGACCTAGACGCGTCAGTGCGACAGAATCTTTAATTATTCACCATCCTCATTATATCCAGTGTGGTTCTTGGCCAGTGGCCAACAGTTCCACCAATCAGATAGAGCCACGTCATTTGAACTCGCAGGTGACTCCGGGCCAAGGACACGCCAAGTCCGCCCCTAAAGACGTAGCGGCAAGGACAATTACCGCCTTCTTGAGAACCGTGCCAGCTGCTGTGCCAGGTAAGCTTCTCTAGAAGGTTCTTGAAGAGACATCGTGAATTGAAATCGTGTCGAGAAGCTGAAAAAGAATCACGACTTTGATCCCCTCAGATCTCTTAGTACCAAGTACGAACTCCTTTTTGAGGTAGGCAGAGGTACGTCCAATCATTTTTGGTACCTATACAACGTGTAACATAATACCCCTATAACCCCGGCAGCAGGGTATTTTACAGGTCGAGGCAAACAACTTTTGTTGTACGACTTTTGAAATTACAGCTGTTTCATACAAAAGTTCAATACCTACCTGGCTAAAATGTATGAAATAGCTGTTTCTTTTTTCGCGTTTACAGTGTTGGTTCCTTAGAAAAAGTTATTCATATTGATGGGTACCTTAGCCCCCTGAAATTTTTAAACACAAGTATTGGAACACCTTGTATAATAATATATCTATCTTACTAATATAATAAGCGCGAAAGTTTGTAAGTATGGATGGATGGATGTTTGTTACTCTTTCACGTAAAAACTACTGAATGGATTTTGATGAAACTTTACAATAATATAGCTTATACATCAGAATAACATAGGCTACAATTTATAAAGATATTGTGTGACTAATCCTGCGCAGACGAAGTCGCGGGCACCAGCTGGTATAATAATATATCTATATAATAATAATAATATGTATTGCTCACGTGGAACTGGCACCTAGATACACCTACTTTTAAGAAGTTTCAAAGTGTCTAAATTCAAAAGGTATTTATTCCTTGTCTATTCATTATATTCTAGGAATAACCTTCCTCTCCGGCGGTCAATCCGAAGAAGATGCGACCCTCAACCTGGACGCCATCAACAAGGTCCAGCAGTACAAGCCTTGGACCCTCACCTTCAGCTACGGCAGAGCTCTCCAGGCATCCGTCTGGAAGACCTGGGGAGGGAAGGATGAGAACGTGAAGGCCGCACAACAGGAGTTGTTGAGACGAGCTAAAGTACATACTCGTTACCTTCTTTAGAATTTAATAGATTTGTATTGAAGATACGTACTTCTGATGATGATCTGATGGAACAAGCAGATGGCCCTGATGTTAAGGGGTAACCATCACCTATAACAAAGCATTGCCACGTAAGTCACGCACGATAGGAACGTGCCCCACGATGCACTGCCCTGCGTCCATCAACTTGAGGCATACAGATGTTAAGCCTCATGTGCATGTAATTACACCGGCAACCACACTCTTCGAGCCGAAACACATCAACGCTGCTTGGCGGCAGAAAAAGGCGTAGTGGTAGTACTTCCCCGGACGAGACTTTCACAAAGAGCTCTACTACTCTTAATATCTTCAAAAATTTTGAAATGTATGTTACATTTCAACATTTTTGAAGGTATAATATCACTAACATCATCATTATCATCAGGCCGCCGCTTGTTTCATCCAGCAAGTAGTATAGAAACAAGTTTCGGAGAATAAATAGCATTACAAATTTTCACCAAAAATTTCATTTTGATCCAAACATGTTTTCTTATTTATTATTTAACCGAACTTTTAGGTAAGAAAACAAGTTTTCATGGCCACCTTTAGTAATTTAATATCATTAACAAGGATCATACAAAAGAGCTGTAGGAACCAAGCCGTAAGTTTGTTGGCTGATCTTCTAGGCTTTGGTCGCGTGGAGTCCTCCACCTAGAGTCAGCTATAAGACTTTTCAAAGTGATCCTTGTGATTTTATTGAATAAATACCTTTTGACTTTGACTATATTATTTATGAGTATACAAGGTGTTCCATAAGTTGTGTATATAAACTTCAGGGGGCTAAAGTACCCATCAATATGAACAACTTTTTCTAAGGAACCAACACAGTGAACGCGAAAAAAAAAAACAGCTGTTTCATAGAAAAGCTCAATACCTACCAGGCTAAAATGTATGAAACAGCTGTTTTTTTTTTGCGTTCACAGTATTGGTTCCTTAGAAAAAGTTGGGTATTTTAGCCCCCTGAAGTTTATATACACAACTTATGGAACACCTTGTATACTAATTGATCGAGTGAGCGAAGCGAACGAAGATCTTAGTTTCAACTTGGGCGATTTCGCATTTTATGTATGTATGTATGTATGTATGTATGTTTGTCTGGCGATAACTTTAGAACCGTTGATCCGATCTGCATGAAATTTGATATATCGATAGCTTGTACTTGAGAAATTTACTGGTAAGTATATGAGTAAAATCGGATGAAGGGTTTTTGAGATATGGGGTTTTTTAAGGGGGCAAAAATAAAACAAGTTACATAAAAAAATCAAGTTACATGTCATATGAAAGGGCTTTGTTTGGACATCCCAAAACAATTTTTACTTTTTTTTTGTGACTCTCGGTTTTTGAGATAAAATAATAAAAGTTAAATTAAGATAACCAGCGATCCAAGAGCTCCCATCTCTAAGAGTTTCGTTGACATCAAGGTTTTTCTACTGGTCGGCCAGTTACTTTGCTTTTTCTTATTTTTTTTTCTTGAAATAAATTAAGGAGGTACTCAGTTCTCATAAAATGGTGACGACGACCAGGTCTGATGATGGAGCCAAGGTCTGTTCAACGGAACTCTTCAATAAATAGGCAAATAGAGTTGAAACTTGGTAACCATACCAAGTTAGTAGGCGGTAGTCAGAAAAAAGTCCAAAGATAATGTTTGGACTTGCCTCTGACTACTACGTACTCAAAGTTTTGATGCGTTCGTCTTGTCGGGTCGCATCACGAGATCTCAGTTCGGGGCGAACTACTAGTGTATGTATGTATGTATGTATGTATGTATGTATGTTTGTCTGGCGATAACTTTAGAACCGTTGATCCGATATGCATGAAATTTGATATGTCGATAGCTTGTACTTGAGAAATTTACTGGTAAGTATATGAGTAAAATCGGATGAAGGGTTTTTGAGATATGGGATTTTTTAAGGGGGCAAAAATAAAAAAAGTTACACAAAAAAATCAAGTTACATGTCATATGAAAGGGCTTTGTTTGCAAATTCCAAAACAATTTTTACTTTTTTTTTGGGACGCTTGGTTTTCGAGATAAATTTTAAAAAGTTAAATTAACTTAACCAGCGATCCAAGAGCTCCCATCTCTAAGAGTTTCGTTGACATCAAGGTTTTTCTACTGGTCGGCCAGTTCCTTTGATTTTTCTTATTTTTTTTTCTTGAAATAAATTAAGGAGGTACTCAGTTCTCATAAAATGGTGACAACGACCAGGTCTGATGATGGAGCCAAGATCTGTTCAACGGAACTCTTAAATAAATAGGCCAATAGAGTTGAAACTTGGTAACCATACCAAGTTAATAGGCGGTAGTCAGAAAAAGTCCAAAGATAATGTTTGGACTTGCCTCTGACTACTACCGACTCAAAGTTTTGATGCGTTCGTCGGGTCGCATCACGAGATGTCAGTTCGGGGCGAACTTCTAGTTTATAGAGAACAATTTACAAAGATACAAAATAAATGAAGTGACTTTCAGTCCTTGAGATTCATCATCATGCATGATCATCTTTTGTAATATCTTACGTCAATTGTATTAAACGAAACATAATCAATAGAAAAGAAATACGTTCTACAGACTCCCACACATCCACTACCTTTCTGTTTCACACATCTGTAGAAAGAAAGAAAAAGCGTTTATTACCTTAAACCTTAAATATTAAAACAATAACATTTCTGTTGGTACTTTTTGTTACGTTTAGCCCGTATTTGTGTGCCAAACAAAACATCCACTATTCTATTCTATCCGTCAACATTACTTTATCAATATTGCGACAGCCTAACTCCCAGCCAAACAAAACATCCACTATTCTATTCTATCCGTCAACATTACTTTATCAATATTGCGACAGCCTAACTCCCAGCCAAACAAAACATCCACTATTCTATTCTATCCGTCAACATTACTTTATCAATATTGCGACAGCCTAACTCCCAGCCAAACAAAACATCCACTATTCTATTCTATCCGTCAACATTACTTTATCAATATTGCGACAGCCTAACTCCCAGCCAAACAAAACATCCACTATTCTATTCTATCCGTCAACATTACTTTATCAATATTGCGACAGCCTAACTCCCAGCCAAACAAAACATCCACTATTCTATTCTATCCGTCAACATTACTTTATCAATATTGCGACAGCCTAACTCCCAGCCAAACAAAACATCCACTATTCTATTCTATCCGTCAACATTACTTTAACAATATTGCGACAGCCTATCTCCCAGAAAACTCAGAATACCTACTAAACTTGCATCTACAGTTTATTAACCTCCACTCCATTTTCACAGGCAAATGGATTGGCGTCCCTGGGGAAATACACCGGAGCTGTCGTCTCACCAGCCGCCAGCCAGTCCAACTTCAGCAAAAACCATAAATATTGAAACACACAGATACAAATCAAGCTATAATTTTTTTTATGGTATCAAATCCTTTCTCGTATTTAATTTCACTTCAATGTTTAAGTTTTTGTTTCCAATTATTTACAAAACACACAAAATTAATTTTACATTTATTTATTTATTACTAGATGACCCGGTGTACTTTGTATCACCTATCCTAACGACATTAAAACTCTCCCTTCGCTTCAGGTAGAACAGTTTATATGGGAAAATGAAATTGTTGTTTTTACTGTCTTCCTCGCAATTTTTCCATATTTTCTCACCGTTCAAACCTTCCCTGGACTACGACAAACATTTCAAAACCAAAATCAGCTAAATCGGCCCAGCCGTTCTCGAGTTTTAGCGATACAAAGAACATCAATTAATTTTTGGGAAGAACTATCACTATGCCTGTTTCTGCCGTTTTGCTGTTTCGCTTTGAAGAGTGTGGTTGCCAGTAAAATTGCCAGTGAGGCTTAAAATCTGTATGCCTCAAGTTTATGGATCATGCTGATCCCAACAAGTTTTCATTTTCTTTTATACAACTAGCTGATGGAACAAGTAGATGGCCCACCAGATGTTTAATGGTAACCATCAACTATAACAAAGTATTGCCTCGCAAGTCACGCACGACAGGAACGCCCTGCGTCCACCAACTCGAAGCATACAGATGTTAAGCCTCATGTGCCTGTAATTACACCGGCAACTACACTCTTCAAACCGAAACGCAGCAACGCTGCTTGGCGGCAGAAAAAGGCGTGGTGGTAGTAAGGTGGTAGTCTTCCTCCCTAAAAGTTTTTAAATTCACTGAGTAGAAACTACTTAAACAAGCATACTTGTTTGGTTGAAAATGGTATTATTTCTGAACCTTTGTTATTCTCCGATATTGGCTTTTTAGCGATTTTTCATAACTCTCTCGTCGCTAGTTTCTTTCGAAACAGTGTGGTGAAAGGATTTTAAGTGCGCCTCAAGAGGCTCCTTTCGAGCACTGGACACATGTTATAGAACTTTTTAGGTTCTACGACATGCCGGTTTCCTCACGATGTTTTCCTTCACCGTTTGAGAGTACTGGCATTGTGCACAAATTTTTGAACAGAAAAACTCATTGCACGACCGGTTTCGAACCCACGACCTTAGGATCGGAAGGCGGAGCCGCTACCACTAGACTACCAGTGCTCTATTTTTCAAAACGACCTCTAGTCATTTTATATTTTAAAAAATGTTGATAGTGCTCTCAAGAAGTAGTTTGACGGTCGTTAGACTCTTAAGAAATAACTACTAGTTCTGACTAGTTAACTGAGTACCTAACCCCTTTAAAAAGGGCCCCTTTTCTGTATGTCCATGAAACTTGTTTTACTCAAATAATCATGTTAAACGATCCTTTTGAAGTTTCTTCAGACCTCTCCAAACTTTCTCAGAAGCTAAATTGCTTTTTACCTACGCTTTCAGGTTATTGGAATAGACAGTGACCGAATTCTTTGTATGGTTTTCGACAATAGTATAATAATAATAATAAAGCCTTTTATTTATTTACATTACTTAAGTTAGATCTACCTACAGGTATTTTGTTAGAACTCTCGGTAAAGTTTGTCTTTCGACATAGGCCATTTCGACAATAGTAAAGAGGCCTTTTAGCCTTGTCTCCAGACCCCAAGTTTGAGTTGTGTTCACTTCACAGCTCAGTTGGTAGTAGCTCTGCCTTCTGCGCCGTAGGCCGTGGGTTCGATCCCCACCGAGAAAAAACATTTGTGTGATGAACATAGATGTTTGTTCTCTGTCTGGGTGTTATTATCCTACTAATATTATAAACGCGAAAGTTTGTATGGATGGATGGATGTTTGTTACTCTTTCACGTAAAAACTACCGAATGGATTTTAATGAAACTTTACAATAATATAGCTTATACATCAGAATAACACATAGGCTACAATTTATAAAGATATTGTGTGACTAGTCCTGTGCAGACGAAGTCGCAAGCACCAGCAGTATATTATAAGTGTGTATTTACATAAAATAGGTGTATTATATCAGCTATCTGGTTCCCATATTACAAGGTTTGGCTTAGTTCGGGGCTAGATAGTGCTGTGTGGAAAGTTTACCAATATTTATTTATGGCGAGTGTGAGGCTTGGGGTAAAAGCTGCCCCACTGCGCCATCGATTAGAAACAAAAACTTGCGTCTGAAAAAAATCTGTTATGATTTTTGCAAGAAAATAATATAGACGCCCTCGTGCCGACCCTACGCTAGGCTCCTCGTACGTCATTATCTAAACCAGCACGTTTAGATACAGAAGTTTGGCGTAACGGCTTCCAAGTTCTCCTCTAAAGTTTCAGTTAGACATAAGCAGGCTCTTAACTGTAGGTACCTTTATGTATATACCTGTATGGATATCCCTAAGTCTAGTTCGTAGTTTCCTACAGTTTCTTCTAGAGTTTAGTTCGATGCAAGGGGTGTGTCATCTGTATTTTGATTTGTAACTCGAGAAAATGTGTACATACAAAACACATCGCAAGCCGTGCGTTGGTCTTGGTTACTGGTGGCTACTTATAAATGACCTTTGTTGGGTAAAGGCCTCAATTGCATTACCAGGAAGATCAATTTTGTGCTTTCTCCATCCACCGACTTCCTGCGGTTCACTATCATCGATGCATTGGATGGGCGTTCCCTCGTCTTCCGGTTCGTGGTCGAACTCTACGAACTGCACTAGACCAACTATGTGGCCTATCCATGCTGTCGGTCACAGAATAGAGCCGTATTTTTTCATGGGGACATCTGTATGCCTCAGGTTGATGGGGCACGTTCCTATCGTGCGTGACTTACGAGGCAATCCTTTGTTAAAGGTGATGGTTACCACTTAACATCAGGTGGGCCACCTGCTTTTTGCCTTCAGCAAGATAAAAAAAATAGTGAGAAGCGCCAATAATTTTACTATCATCCTTTAAATCATTTATATATAAAGATCTCCTTAAATAAAGTGTTCAAGTACGTTCGGGCCCTTCAAGTTAAAAAGTTTTTTGCTCCGTCACTCAAAGTCTCGCTCGAATATTATTTCCAACACAATTTAAAAGTTGGTGTAACTTTACCACCGCGTTCGTCGTTTAAAACTTATACCTCACAAAACAAAATACAATAATATACAGTCATTTTGCTCGCTACTGAAGTAGACTTGCCGATACGACTCATTCTTATCGGCAAGTCGAAAATTGCTACATTCGAAATGTTCCCTAAAACTAGAATTAAAGGTACCGAAATAGGTATTGCATTGATTTTGTCACGTAAACTTGAATGCCGGGCAATTGCATGCCTTCCAGCCTAGTAAAAAAAAAACGCATTACAAAAACTTAAATCCTTTCATCACCCTGTTTCAAAAGACACACGACAAGGAGGCAAGAGGAGGAAGGCTTTTCCTGAATATTTGTAATAATATTTTTCTGCAGTGCCTTCAACTTTATGTAACACTTATTTCTACAAATAAATATCTTGTTACTAAAATTATCGTATCGTCAACTGTAAAAAGAGGTTTGTAGCCAAACGCTCCACCAGGCGCGACGTTCTTTGAATACATAACGCCTTCTCCTGTTATTCTAAAGGTTGAACGGTTCGCTTTAAAGATAAGCTGACACTTCATTTAATTGCTGAGGAGAAGCTGATAAATTAGAGTAGTAGAGCTCTTTGAGTTTGGCTCGTCCAGGGAAGTACTACCACCTTGCCTATTCCTGCCGCCAAGCAGCGTTGCTGCTTCGGTTTGAAGGGTTTCAGGTGAAATAACAGGCACATAAGGCTAGACATCTGTATGCCTCAAGTTGATGGACGCAGCGGCCCGATTACGCTAATGTCTGGCTATCAAGATGGCTTTCCGTTTGACATTTGATTTCCATCCATCCATCAATTGCTTTTACACTATGGGAATCAAATGTAAAACTGAAAGCCATCTCGATAGCCAGACATTAGCGTAATCGGGCCACAGGGTATAGTAGGGCACGTTCTTATTGTGCGTGACTTGCGAGGCTATTTTGTTATAGGTGCAGATTAAAAGATATAAGACCTTTGAAGTATGACATACCAAACAAAAAAATATCGAAATCAATTAAAATTTGGCGGAGTAATAACGTACAAACATACAAAAAACATACAGTCTATTAAAAGTACCAATCACGCCGAAGCACGAAGCTCAGAAGCTTAAAATCGTTGATTCTTATTCGTCCATTTCCGGATTTAAGGATGGAGGATATTTCACGCCCAATTTATTATCGCATTCATAAAACTACGGCCGTAAATATTATGACCGTCCGTACTGACGAACGGTTGCTCGAAGATATGAGCGTTCGGTTGGTCTATGAGCTTGTTATCTGTACGTCTATTTTGAGTTTTGACAACTTGTTTTTTCGAATTTAAGACTTCGTATTCAATAATTCGGATTTCGTTTTCCATCATGTTGTCCAAAACTAATGTTTTATGTTTTTTTTTTGATTGTGCCTTGTGAGAATAATACTGGGCGTGAATACAAACATTAATTATCAGCAAGTCAGATAGGGGGCGCTTATTGCATATTCATGCAAGTCCCGCGGTCCGATTACGCTATGTCTGGCTATCGAGATCGCTTTCAGTTTGACATTTGATTCCCATCCATGGCTTTCAGTTTGACATTTGATTCCCATAGCGTAATAGCAATTGATAGATGGATGGAAATCAAAATGTCAAACTGAAAGCCATCTCGATGCATGTCGATAGCCAGCGAAATAGCGTTAATCGGGGGGCCGCTGCTGGCGAATACGAAATCCGTTTTGATTTGAGATGTTTTTTTTTATTATTTTTTATAGGGCAGTGTGGTTGCTTAGCGACAAAGCCCGAAAATAAAAAAAATATAAAATAAATAAATTCGAAAATAGAAGTATTCAAAAGTCAGATTAGACACTGTTTTTCTTCATTACTCGATCCAAACAGGTTTACCTACCAAAAAGTTTGCATTTAAATCCGAAATCAGTAAAACAAACTTTTTGGTAGGAAAACTTGCTTAGATCAAAATTATATTTTTGCAGTGTGAAAATTGCACAACTGGTTGATTGCCATTTTTATAAATAAATTCAGTTATATTATATTTTTTTTAATGTTAAAATGTGCGGCGTTCTGCCCCTCTTTAATTCAGGCCTTTTCTAAGCAAAGAAACCTGTTATTTTTTTTATCTGACAGTACATCTCAAGTCATGATCATATGTCAAATTTAAATAATTACAATTTGATTGGTTGTGACCTGTTTTTGGACCACACAGAAACTCTTAAGATGCGGACCACGCGTGCCCATACGAGTTTTCAGAGTACGTGAATCTACCTTTACGTGACAGGCTGAGTCACGTTGTTTTGAAATAGGGACGCAGGCTGCGGTGTTAACACTCCCCAGACCCCTGTGGAAGTGTCACAAATACTTTAGTCACTTCTAACATGTAGTAAGGAAATTGCAAATGAGTGTATGAAATGAGTGCGTGTTAAGAGTAGTAGTACTCTTTGCGAAGGGCTCGTCCGGGGAATTACTACTGCCTTTTTACGCATGCCTTTTTCTGCCGCCGAGCAGCGTTGTTGTGTTTCGGTTCGAAGAGTGTGGTTGCCGGTTAAATTACAGGCACATGAGGCTTAACATCTGTATTCCTCAAGTTGATGGATCGGCAGTGCATCGCAGGCCACGTTCGCTTCGAGTGTGACTTACGAGGCAATGCTTTGTTATAGGTGATGGTTACTTAACATCAGGTTGGCCATCTGCTTGTTGAGGAATAATGCGTGTGTGAAGTGATTCAGGCTGCATTTTTTTTAATAGTGGCTGATGGAACAAGCCGATGGCCCATCACTTATAGCATAGGATTGTCTCGCAAGTCACTGTGTGACAATGTGATATCGTGATTTTAATATTGTATTGCATTGTATATTGGGACTCCTGTATCCGCATTTAGACTCTTAACTGGTCCGTTATGCGTGAGGGGTGATCTGGTTACACTCGCAGCCAGCCTAGCTCCTCCCAAAAGCGCAGAAGCTACCTGGGGGCTTCACAGGTTTGGAAGAGTGACCTGGGGTTCCCTAGGATTTCTTGTGTTGAGAGGCTACGCCCTCGAATTCCAGGACTACGTGGGCAGCTCTTCTTCGGATATGCAGCCTCTGCAGAGTGGACAGTCTGTGGCTCCGATGTTGTAGAGATGTTTGTTCAGTGGACAGTGACCTGTTAGGGTCCCTACGATGGTTCTTAGGTTTTGTCATGTAGGTTTATTAGACGACGTGTCAGTCTAGGTGTGGTGGCTGGTATTGCTGCTCTTGACTGTCTGCAGTCAGTCACCCGCGTCCAGCGTAGGTTGTGTTGGTTTTGAGTGTATTGTCGCATCCATGTGCGTAGCTGCGAGAATCGTAGAGGCAGGAAAGATTTTATTTGAACGAACATTTTTGAAGTATTTTGTTAATTCTGAAGAAAGACACCACATAGATAAAAAATAAAATTTGGGTAAAAAGTAGACCCCTCAAGTCCTCCATCAAGATTTAACGACTGCTAGCCTAACGCGCCCTCGTTATTTTAGTTACGTCCCATCGACTGAAGGTCCCTTTAGTGACATCGATCGTACATAGACATGTACGATCTTTGAGTATTTATCTAGTGCTAGCGACCCGCCCCGGCTTCGTACGGTTATTGTGGGTTATCTCTAAGAGATTATGCTTGTATAATGCATGTAAACCTTCCTCTTGAATCACTCTTTCTATAAAAAAAAACGCATCAAAGTCCGTTGCGTAGTTTTAAAGATTTAAGCATACATAGGGATATAGGGACAGAGAAAGCGACTTTGTTTTATACTATGTAGTGAAGTCGCCTACAATACGATAGTCTTCCATCAAATTAGGACTTAATTACTTTTATAACACACTTAACTCCCTCCCTTCTTTTTAGGGTTCCGCAGGTTCTTCAATGTGATTACAACTTCCAGAGTTCCGTAATGGTATTGTTATTTGGGAAACCTTTTAGTGTTATTGTACAGTGCTCGACTATTGCTGTGGCACGTGAGAGTTCTGATTCTGTGGTAAAAAAGGTTTATTTGTAACATCAGGGATTAAAATGATACCTCGCCGATAGTGGTCCATCCAAAGGTTGTCTAAAAAGATCGCTATTAGCTATGAAACCGCCAAGCAGCGTTGCTGTGTTTCAGTTAGAAGAGTGTGGTTGCCTGTGAAATTACAGTCATATGAGGCTTAACATCTGTATGCCTCAAGTTGATGGATGCAGGGCAGTGCATCGTAGGGCACGTTCCTTTCGTGTGTGACTTTTTTTGTCAATTCTTCTTTCTGATGGAACAAGCACATGGCTCACCTGATGTTAAGTGGTAACCATCACCTGTAACAGAGCATTGCCTCGTATGTCACGCACGATAAGAACGTGCCCTACGATGCACTGCCCTGAGTCCATCAACTTAAAGCATACAGATGTTAAGCCTCATGTGCCTGTAATTACACCGGCACCGACACCCTTTGGTGGCAGAAACGCATGGTGGTAGTACTTCCCTGGACGAGCCCTTCACAAAGAGCTCTACTACTCTGAAACACAACGACTTGACGCAATGAACCACTTTAAATCAAGTGGGCCATCTGCTTGTTCCATCAGTATTAAAAAAAAGAGCCCCACCACAGGATAGAAACCGCGGGAGGGAGCTAGTAATAATCCACAAGCAACTTTATTAAAAAAGATGAAAATTCATCGGCCCCGATGTTTATTCATTGTGAATATGGATATCATATCTCATATCTGCGCGTACTAAAATAAATTTCAGTTATAGCTTGGTTTCTTATAAAGACGACGCTGTGTAATCTACAAAGTAAAAGTAAAAGTAAGGACGTAACTACAAAGTGTTCCAGTACTTGTGTTTAAAAACTTCAGGGGGCTAAAGTACCCATCAGTATGAATAACTTATTCTAAGGAACCAACACTGTGAATGCGAAAAAAAAAACAGCTGTTTCATGCATTTTAGCCAGGTAGGTATTGAACATTTGTATGAAACAGCTGTTTTATTCGCGTTTACAGTGTTGGTTCCTTAGAAAAATTTATTCATATTGATGTACTTTAGCCCCCTGAAGTTTTTAAACACAAGTATTGGAACACCTTGTAGTTACGTCCTTATACCTACATTTATATGTAACATTTATTTTTGGCTTTTATTGGTACACGACAGAATATCACTACATAGTATAAAACAAAGTCGCTTTCTCTGTCCCTATATCCTGTATGCTTAAATCTTTAAAACTACGCAACGGATTTTGATGCGGTTTTTTTTATAGAAAGAGTGATTCAAGAGGAAGTTTTATATGCATAATACAAGCATAATCTCTTAAGGATAACCCACAATAACCGTGCGAAGCTGGGGCGGGTCGCTAGTATATAATAATAATAATTATAATCTTCATTTCATACACAAGTTCCATAGTTAAATTAAAACAAACACATAAAAACACAGATTATAGTTTTATGAACTTTATTGATAGAGCTTTATAAAAGTTACATGAACCCCCAACCTTACGATCAGACTGTGCTCATTCCCACTAGGCCAGCAGTGCTCTTTGGCCACTATTGCTTTTTTTATTAGCTTCATGAAATAGCGGCGGACGTTTTTCAGGAAACCAGAGATGTGAAACATTCTTTCTTATCGTAAAAGGAATAAAAAGTAACACGCAGGAATATTTACGACAGTAACTAAAGCTGTCTATTCACTGGAGGGAACTCTCTCTAAATAAGAGAAGTGAAGTCTTTTAAGAGTAGTAGAGCTCTTTGTGAAGGGCTCGTCCGGGGAAGAACTACCACCACGCCTTTTTCTGCCGCCAAGCAGCAACGCTGTGTTTCGGTTCGAATAGTGTGGTTGCCGGTGTAATTACAGGCACATGAGGCTTAACATCTGTATGCCTCAAGTTGATGAACGCAGGGCAGTGCATTGTAGGGCATGTTCCTATCCTATCACTTAACATCAGGTGGACCATGTGCTTGTTCCATCAGCTAGTTGTATAAAAAAAAGGCCTCCCTATAGATTTCGAGGGAACGAGAATTGGAATACTAACTGGTCTCCTCACGATGTTTTTGAACCTACGACCTTACGCTCGGAAGGCGTGCTCACTCCCACTAAGCCACCGGTGTTCTTCCGAAACAGTGTGGTGAAAGGATTTTCAGTATCTAAAATAGGTGAGGGCTGGTGAGTATCTGGCTCAGCGCATCAGTGTTACCATTCAGCGTGGCAATGCAGTGTCTTGGGGACGCTACCGATTGGCACTGATTTGGATCAGTTGATCAATCTCTAGATCGTTTGCAACAGTCTGCAGATAGCTTAACTGTTTCATACGTATTTTGTACATCTTGTTAATACTGTATTCATTGTAATTTTCTTTGTAAATAAATAAGGAAATTAAAGTATTAAATACTAGCTGGTGCCCGCGACTTCGTCTGCGCAGGATAAGTATTCCATCATACATGAGTACATGACATAATATGTGTAACTCTAGCGGTTTTGGCAGCGCACGCCAGAATAGCTCGCAAATGGTAGATTTTTTCCTACTTGCTTGAAACTTATCGTCATATTTTGGACAATTCACACAATATCTTTATAAATTGTAGCCTATCTGTTATTCTGATGTATAAGCTATATTATTGTAAAGTTTCATTAAAATCCATTCAGTAGTTTTTACGTGAAAGAGTAACAAACATCCATCCATCCATCCATAGTAGGATATGGCGCGTTTGGTTATCCCAAGCTCCGAACTTACTGTTATTTGCAAGAATAACTGGCAAATAAAATAATATTGCTGACAGAGATAAACTTCAAATGGATAAAATAACAAAGTTGGTTTATTTACAAAGTTCGACGGTATAAAACGTAGAGCTATGAAATGTTTGGTTACTGCAGAGATAGAGACGAGGAGTACATGCATTGGCTAGTGCTTTAAAGCGGTGAAGGGAAACACCGTCTGGAAATCAGTTGTTAAGTGGTAACCATAACATAAAAAAAGCATTGCCTTGTAAGTCACGCACGATAGGAACGTGCCCTGCGATGCACTGCCCTGCGTCGAGCTCACGAGCTAAGCTTGCCTCATACCCCGCGGGAAGTAAAGCTTTCTGGTCACTAGCCAAATCGCTCGAAGCGAACTTCAGCCGTCCTTCCCTTCCACCGATGGTGAAACCTGATGGATCGCTAGCTCACTCTGCAATTGAGAAAGCAAACCTATTTGTTACTCAATTTGCGGAAAACTCACGTCTAGACACCTCTGGTGAAATTCCACCTAGCCTTCCCCAATGCGAATCCAAGATGCCTGAAGTTCGCATCCAGCAAAAGGAAGTGCTCAAAACACTACGTAGTCTTGACGTGAATAAAGCTAGTGGACCGGACGGTATCCCCGCAGTGGTTCTTAAAACCTGTGCACCTGAGTTGTCTCCAATTCTTACACGACTTTTCCGCCAATCTCTTAAATCTGGTACAGTCCCCAAGTCTTGGAAGCTTGCTAATGTGCAGCCTGTGCCCAAGAAAGGTAGCCGTGCCGACCCGTCTAACTACCGCCCTATTTCAGTCACCTCTCTACTTTGCAAATGTATGGAGCGTGTACTGAACGGTAAACTCCTCTCGTACCTCGAAGATAACGACCTCCTCAGTGACCGCCAGTACGGATTCCGCCGAAACCGGTCTACTGGGGATCTTCTTGTGTATGCCACGCACATTTGGAGTGAAGCTATAGAGAAATACGGTGAAGCACTGGCTGTTTCACTAGATATTTCTAAGGCTTTTGACAGGGTTTGGCACGCTAGCCTTATTGGCAAGCTTTCTGCATACGGACTACCAGTCCAATTCTGTTCTTGGCTTGAAGACTTTCTGAGGGAACGATCTATTCGAGTAGTCGTTGACGGTTGCTCGTCTGATCAATTGGCTATTAACGCCGGTGTACCTCAGGGGTCGGTGCTATCTGCCACGCTGTTTTTGCTGCACATCAACGATCTGCTCATGCCCGGTATTATGGGATATGCAGACGACAGCACGGTTGTGGAAAGATATACATCCAATGCCCAAGCCAGACAAAATGTGGTTCAGCAAGAGCGAGACGCGATGCTTCAGCGCTTGAATTTAAAACTCAAGGTGGTGTCTGACTGGGGTGATGCCAACTTGGTAAAATTCAATGCCACGAAAACGCAAGCTTGTCTGTTCTCAGCAAAGAAAAGTTCGTTTCTCCATGTTCCTATTTTCCAAGATGTACCTATTAGTGTACGGGATCACCTGGAACTTCTTGGTACCTCGCTTACGCCTGCTCTTAACTTTGGCTCGTACATTGAGTCTAAGGCTAAAACAGCTTCCATGAAGCTTGGCATCTTGAATAGGGTTAGGCGGTACTTCACACCTGGACAGCTTCTTAATCTGTACAAAGCACAAGTCCGGTCTGGTATGGAGTACTGCTGTCACCTCTGGGATGGCTCTGCCAAGCACCAGCTTGCTGCCTTAGACTCAATTGAAAGGCGAGCTTTCAGGCTAATAGGCGAGCAACACATGGCGGAGACTAAGATCCAAAGTCTTGAACATCGCCGCAAAGTTGCCTGCCTATCCATATTCTATAGGTTGCATTTTGGAGAATGTGCTCAGGAACTTCACGACATAATACCACCATCTCCTTTCCATCACAGGACAAGTAGACGTACGGCTCAGTACCACCCATATCTGGTAAATATACCACCCATTCGCACTAAGCGCTTTGCTTCTACATTTATTATGCGAACTGCCAAAGAGTGGAACTCATTGCCATCGTCTGTTTTTCCTGATCACTACAACTTGGGTCTTTTCAAGGCAAGAGTGAATAGGTGTCTTCTAGACCGTTCTGCTCCATCGTTGGCTACATCGTCGCGTACCATCAGGTGAGATTGTGGCCAAAGGACGGTTTATTACTTATAAAAAAAAAAAAAAAAAAATAGTACCTTATTGAAATTGTAAAAAGGATCATACAAAAAAACTCTAGGAACCAAGCCGTAAGTTTCTTGCCCGTTCTTCTAGGCTTTGGTCGCGAGGAACTGGCGATAGATTCACCTAGTATAAAAGACGTTTCAAAGTGATCCTTGTGATTGTACTGAATAAAGACCGTTTTGATTTTGATTTTGACTAAATTTCTACTTACCTGACGTCTCTATCTGTCAAGTGTACAAATATTATTCTTAGTCTGTGGTTCAAAACAGAATGATAGTTCTTGTTGCTAGAACTATGTTCAAACCTGTTCCGACTTTGCGAGGTAAAGTTCAATACGGTCCTGATGAAAGCTTTGTAGTTTCTACCTCTATTGTTTTACGCAAACTGACAGGAGCTGTCAAAAGTCATCAAACACCCACGGGATATTACCTAAGATCAAGCAATAGCGATCAGTACCAGTTAAATAAGTCGTTGCTAAATCACGTCAGTCAGTCATTACGTCAGACGAGACTAACGTTACTTATGTGACTGATGTGACTGATGTGACTGACGTGACTGACGTGAGTAAACAGCAACTATCCTGACTGACGTGCGTGACAGACGTGACTGACGTGACTGAGGTGACTGACGTGACTGACGTGACTGACGTGACTGACGTGACTGACGGGACTGACGTGACTGACGTGACTGACGTGACTGACGTGACTGACGTGACTGACGTGACTGACGTGACTACGTGACTAACGTGACTGCAATAAAACAATTAAGTATGGTAATTATTATTAAGAATGAAGGACGTTCTTTCATATTTTTTTTATTATTTGGACTAAATAAGTTAAACTAAGTAAAATCCAAACGAATAATATTGAATTCGCACGTTTTAAATTTTTACTACCTTTGTTTTAGACCGGGCGTAATCAAATTGGCGGGAATGAAAACCAGATACTGCATTGCGAATGTTTTCATAAGTTTATTGTTTTCTCGCAAATTAGACAAAAGTAGGTACTATACAATTCTCGGCTAAAATGCTTAGTCTTGTTAAAAAACCGGCCAAGTGCGAGTCGGACTCGCAAAAAACGGCAAAAAAAACATGTTTGTTGTATGGGAGCCCTCTTATTATATTATTTTATTCTCTTTTTAATAGTTCTTGCTATACCGGAACCGAAATACATTTGTAAAAATTTCAACTGTCTAACTATCACGGTTCATGAGATACAGCCTGTACTACTTGGGGTACAGGCTGTATCTCTCTCTCTGTTGCAAGTATGATGCAAATTAGTAGTAGAACATAAAGTTCCGTATCGGTATCTCTATCGCGTCTTCATACAAAACCCGCAATGAACACGGAACAAGAACGAAAAACGAAAAACCAAATATGGTAAACACAACTCATAATTGGGGTACTGGTGACAGACGGACAGACGGACGGGTAACAACTTTATTTCGGGCCTAGACTAAAATGTCCTATTACAAAAGTGAGGCTTATAATTAAATCGAAATCGATTTCGTCGTCGGCCAACAGTTTTCAGGCACGTGGGTTTCCAATCAATTATTTATGGTGGGAGACCCCAGCACGTACATCAGTCTTTTAATTATAGAAACCACCTAGCTAACTTTTTTTTTATTTTTATTTCAACTAGCTGATGGATCAAGCAGATGGCCCCCCTGATGATAAGTGGTAACAATTACCTAACAAAGCATTGCCTCGTAAGTCACGCACGATAGAAACGTGCCCTACGATAGAATAGAATAGAATAGAATATTTATTTCAAGTTTGACAGTAAGCTTACAGTATAACACCAAAACGCTGATTATCTGAATTAATTATTAAAACTTAAATATGTTCTTATGGACTTATACCTAAATAGAACTAAGGCTATCACTAAAAATGTCGACATGTTGGAACTCATGTAGAAAATCGTTTAAAAATGTGAGCGCCCGTAGAGTCGGTGCGTTGTTAGCATGCTGGGTTCGCGCTATGTGACACGAAAATAACTGGTGTCGACGACGGCCGCATCGTATGTAGTTGTTAGGTACATATAAAGTCATACTGCTCAATATGGTAGGATTGTTAACTTTGAGACGTAGTATAAGTGTGGTATAAGGCAGTAGTGCATAGCTAACTGCAGTTTCCGCCTAAGTTCCAAAATATCCAAACCAACCATACCTGATACGAATAGAGGTAGAGAGGGGAAAAGATACGGATAATAGCCGTACATACGCTTATAGATGTATCTAGCAAATTTACGATGAAGCCTTTCTATCATAACCGCATACTTAGCCTATCGCGGATCCCAACCAATTGAGCTGAATTCGAGTTTGCTGCGGACGAATGCATTATAAAGCATTATCGCAACACCTATGTCCCTAAACTGAGATGCCGTTTTCATGATGCACTGCTCTGCGTCCATCAACTTGAGGCATACAGATGTTAAGCCTCATGTGTCTTTAATTACACCGGCAACCACACTCTTCAAACCGAAACACAGCGTTGCTGCTTGGCGGCAGAAAAAGGCGTGGTGGTAACTCTTACAGCATTATCATCATCAAATTGTGAAAATTGTGAAAAATGTTTTATGTTTTTAGTACAGGTATTTGAAGTAGGTTTTCTTTGCAGAAAAGATATTATTTTGAAATAGGTAAAAAAAAAGCCATCCAGCGTATAACATCTCCCACGCTCTCCTAGTACGAGCATCAGTAATGAGGATGACGTCAAGAGCCACTTGCCCTAGACCGTTGGGTCGAGCAAGCGAAATGCACAACACACGCCGTTATGAACCCTATTTGCAACTAGCAAGGTTCAATTTGCGCTTGTTGGTTTCAAGTGGAGCTGAAGATCATGTTTTCCGTCACGATTTTTGCTTGTAATTTGAATGAATTCTGCGGATCTGATAAAGGAAATTTCTTTTCTGAGTAATATTATTGCAATAAATAATTCAAATGTAAATTATTTTGGAGACAAAGTATCGTGACTTATGTAGAATTTGTTTTCTTCGAAATCAATTCAAAGCTTGCTATTTTTTATAAATTAATAAATAAATTAATTTCTGTCTATGTTTTGCGCGTGAAATTTCAGAATAGCAGAATTGGCAGAAATAAGTATTAGTATTAAATAAGCAGTAGTATTACTTCCTCAGAAAAGCCCTTCACAAAGAGTCTTCTCTAAACATTTTGAATGTCCACCCATTTTCGAAAGTAGTATAGCTCTTTGTGAACGGCTCGTCCGGGGAAGTACTACCACCACGCCTTTTTCTGCCGTCAAGCATCTTTGTTATGTTTCCGTTTGCAATGTGTGGTTCCCGGTGAAATTACAGGCACATGAGTCTTAACATCTGCATGCCTCAAGTTAAGGCGAAGACAAGAGCTAATGTGACTCTCGCTTGCACGTTTCGACATGTTGAAAGATATAAAATCACTAAACTCATTTTCGAAAAATCGCAATCAACCATTTTGTGTGTAATCACATTGCACACAGTTTAGTAAATATTTCATTTTGATCGATACATGTTTTCCTACTCAAAAGTTTGCTTTACTAGTTTTCGTACATAAGCAAACTTTTAAGTAGGAAAACTTGTATCGATCAAAATGAAATTTTTACTAAACTGTGTGCAATGTGATTGCACACAAAATGGTTGATTGCGATTTTTCGAAAATGAGTTTAGTGATTTTATATCTTTGAACATTTCGAAACGTGCGAGCGAGAAGTTGTTTGATAGTTGTCAGCCCCTTAATAGACGCAGAAAGTTAATTATATAGCACGTTCATACATGACTTGTGAGGCAATGCTTTGTTATAGGTGATGGTTACCACTTAACATCAGGACCATCTGCTTGTTCGATCAGCAAGTAACCTAGAATAAAAAAAATGTCACAAGACTACTAACTTCACATTTCAAAGGCTTCCAGTAAGGCGCAGTATTAAAGTCGTTCCATTCTTGAAGCACGTATTAAATTCCTGGACCACGTGTCGTGAGCGTTTACTTCAATAAGCTGCAGCCGTCATTTACGGATGTGATATAGCCCAAGGATAGGTGGAATGCCTGCATCAAGATCTTCTTGTCGTGTCACTGATTCTTTCGAAACAGTGTGGTGAAAGGATTTTAAGTGCACCTAGCAAGAGACTCCTTTTAGCTTAAGAAGCCTGAAGAAGTCCAATGCTGGACAAGGCTTATTACGTGTTTAAAATTGCAGCTTTTTTAAAAGAACGTGTTTTGATGAGTCTAAATGGGTTAATGATTGAATGAGTTATTACGGAATGACACCGTTTGATGAGAGGACTATTGGTACTCAGAAACTTTTTTGGTTTAAATGACAATGACGGTGTGTTTCACGTCTGCCGTCATACCGTTCGCAGCACCACAAAAAGCCACAGCCTGGCTACAAGTTTTTTTCTGTGATTAATGCCGTAGTTTTCTCGGACAATAAGAGTAGTAGTGCTCTTTGTGAAGGGCTCGTCCGGGGAAGTACTACCACCACGCCTTTTTCTGCCGCCAAGCAGCAACGCTGTGTTTTAGTTTGAAGACTGTGGTTGCCGGTGTAATTACTGTCACATGAGGATTAACATCTGTATGCCTTAAGTTGATGGACGCAGGGCAGTGCATCGTAGGGCACGTTCCTATCGTGCGTGACTAACGAGGCAATGCTTTGTTATAGGTGATGGTTACCACTTAACATCAGGTGGGCCATTTGCTTGTTCCATCAGCTAGTTGTATAAAAATAAAAATAGCTCTGGTCAGTAGAGCCCTTGTAGAACGTGACAAGGTACCGTGTCTGATGATGTGACGTACTTTGTTATGTATACAGGGTGGATTTATGGCC
Organism: Chloroclysta siterata; assembly: GCA_932294275.1. NCBI lineage: Eukaryota > Metazoa > Arthropoda > Insecta > Lepidoptera > Geometridae > Chloroclysta > Chloroclysta siterata. The sequence goes on along the minus strand of OW028607.1, from coordinate 10,147,021 downwards.
GTTATATACTTGCCCTCACTGTCCCGTCTCAAAAATCGCCGTTATGTCAGTATTACCATTGACTAGTACCTACCATTGATGGCACAAGAGACACAATTTTGTATCTTTAGTAAACCCTTATAGAACTAGTAGTTCGCCCCGAACTGAGATCTCGTGATGTGACCCGACGAACGCATCAAAATTTTGAGTAGGTAGTAGTCAGAGGCAAGTCCAAACATCTTTGAACTTTTTTCTGACTACCGCCTACTAACTTGGTATGGTAACCAAGTTTCAACTTTATTGGCCTATTTATTGAAGAGTTCCGTTGAAAAGACCTTGGCTCCATCATCAGACCTGGTCGACGTCACCATTTTATGAGAACTGAGTACTTCCTTAATTTATTTCAAGAAAAAAAAATAAGAAAAAGCAAAGGAACTGGCCGACCAGTAGAAAAACCTTGATGTCAACGAAACTCATACAGATGGGAGCTCTTGAATCGCTGGTTATCTTAATTTAACTTTTTTTGTTTTATCTCAAAAACAGAGCGTCTCAATAAAAAAGTAAAAATTGTTTTGGAATGTCCAAACAAAGCCCTTTCATATAACATGTAACTTGATTTTTTTTATGTAACTTTTTTTATTTTTGCCCCGTTAAAAAACCCCATATCTCAAACCCCTCATCCGATTTTACTCATATACTTACCAGTAAATTTCTCAAGTACAAGCTATCGACATATCAAATTTCATGCAGATCGGATCAACGGTTCTAAAGTTATCGCCAGACAAACATACATACATACATAAAATGCCAAATCGCCCAAGTTGAAACTAAGATCTTCGTTCGCTTCGCTCACTCGATCAATAATAATAAAGTAATTCCCCAAAAATTGTAACATTACGCGTAGATAAAAGCAATTTACGACGCAGACTATGTCTAATGTACTTCTCGCTCGCACGTATTAACATTTTTGAAGATATAAGATTACTAAATGATGTTACGAAAATTCGTAAACAACTAAGTTTCTGAGAATAACATCACAAAGATAACAAACAAATGTACATAGATCAATTTATAAATATTTTCTGAATAAATGGCTTATTATTATTAAATGACAATGACCGTATGTTTCACGTCTGTCGTCATACCGTTCACAGTATAACAAAAAGCCACAGGCCGGCTACAAGTTTTGTACTGTGATTAATACCGTAGTTTCCCCGGACAATAGCTCTGGCCAGGGTGGGCAGTGACGAAGGTAGGACGTGACAAGGTACCGTGTCTGATGCTGTGACGTATTTAGTTATGTATACAGGGTGATATATGAGACGGGACAGTAAGGGCAGGTGCCTTAACCGTTATAGTTACAGGAAAGCTTTCTTAGGAGACCATCCATGACTTTTTGAGATATTCTGAACTGTGTTCACAGATTTTGGTAAACGATTACAGTCAGCGAATAAATGCTTAAATACCAAAAAATCCTATTTCATGTAGGGATCAAAAGACTATACAACGTGTTGATGAAGTTATGTAGGGAAACAAAGAGCGTGTATTTAGACCAAGCACTGGAATACTTTGACGTGTGCAACGGTTGAATACATCGTTTTCGAAATTCCCATAGAAAAGTAAAATTAATATTTTCTCAGAAATTTGCAACAGCCCTGTCTGTGTACGTGTCAAGGTCACACGCACGCGCGCTTCTATCTAGGAAAGAGAAAAACAACGATAACCTATGAGATAATTTGAAATACTTACCTTTCGGTAGGTAGGTAGGTACGCCGCCAATCCCCTGACACGATATTTTTACTGGTTCCTATGGATTTTGTCATTATTTACTGGCTATAATAACACTGGATAAAACTGGATTTTGGTAAGTTTGCGAGATTTCGCACGACACAGGCTTCAAACTTCACACTAAACCATTACCTCGTAGGCACTGCTCATACACACACTGACTGACGACGGCTTTTTACATAACAATCACCATTTTATCACGTTTGATGACATTTTCTCAACAAAACAATGTACAACAACGCATGTAAACACAAACAGGGTGACCATCTCAAAAGTGGCGGTTCTACCACACACCTGCCAAAAAATCTGTCAAAATCTACCAAGCTTGACGATAAAAATACCAAAAATAAGACTTCATACCATCTCCTTCGTGGCTACGGAATAAATTAAATACCTACATTATATTCAGTTACTATCTTTTGATCGTTTGTAACGGTTTGCAGTTATCTAAAACGAGATAGAAGTTGTTTAGAAACCAAATCAATAAAGGTAAAAAAGAATAAGAAGTTTCCAGTTCGGTAAAAAATAAATAAATTATAAATATTATTTCATTAAAAATTCTAACTAATAAGATTTTCCTTGAAATATTTAAAATCTGCCAAATGGCAGAAATCTGCCACAAATGGTAACACTGATCGGCGGCCGTCGGCCGTCCTGATTGGATATGCGTTTTTAAATGCAACCAATGACAGACAGGTTAGTCAAAGATTAAATAGGACAGACTAGACACTTCCCAAAATTGCAGTTGAATAATTTTGTCGTGTCAATGAACCATGGTGGTAAAGTAACATGTTACAATTTAAAGAACTATGAATATCATAAACATTGCTTTACGAAATCTAGTAATCAAACAAAAATAAATATTCTATTAAATATTGAGTACGTAGCCACGTAGGTACCTAGTTACTGAATAGGTATTAGTACCAAAGATCTCAGAGAATGTTTACCGTGACTAGGGATTACAGTCGCGAAAATATTTCTTTTACATACCAAGATCTTTAAAAACAGCAACATCATTATTAGGTAGGCACATTACTAGGTAATTGGTGGCAGTTCTGTTACCTATTTTATCTAAGGTTAACAACTAGAGGTCAAAGAACAGCTGTAAATAGGGCTGCCTCATGATGCGTTTAGATTCATTTTAGATAAAAGTTTAAGAGGCATTTCATAAATGAACAAAAGTTGTTCGTTATGACCGGTAGAATATCCTGCTTTCGGATTCCTACAATTCTTAATAAACACGTTGTATAATTTCAGAATGTGTAATCGATCATGTACCTAGCATATACAACGTGTTTATTAAGAGTTGTAGGGATCCGAAAGCAGGATATTCTACCGGTCATAACGAACAACTTTTGTTCTACGACTTTTAAAATTTCAAAGTTTTTCATTCATCAAATGCCTCTTAAACTTTTATCTAAAATGAATCTAAACGCATCATGAGGCAGCCCTATTTACAGCTGTTCTTTGACCTCTAGTTACAATACCTTAGATAAAATAGGTAACAGAACTGCCACCAATTACCTAGTAATGTGCCTACCTAATAATGATGTTGCTGTTTTTAAAGATCTTGGTATGTAAAAGAAATATTTTCGCGACTGTAATCCCTAGTCACGGTAAACATTCTCTGAGATCTTTGGTGCTAATACCTATTCAGTAACTAGGTACCTACGTGGCTACGTACTCAATATTTAATAGAATATTTATTTTTGTTTGATTACTAGATGTCGTAAAGCAATGTTTATGATATTCATAGTTCTTTAAATTGTAACATGTTACTTTACCACCATGGTTCATTGACACGACAAAATTATTCAACTGCAATTTTGGGAAGTGTCTAGTCTGTCCTATTTAATCTTTGACTTACCTGTCTGTCATTGGTTGCATTTAAAAACGCATATCCAATCAGGACGGCCGACGGCCGCCGATCAGTGTTACCATTTGTGGCAGATTTCTGCCATTTGGCAGATTTTAAATATTTCAAGAAAAATCTTATTAGTTTGAATTTTTAATGAAATAATATTTATAATTTATTTATTTTTTACCGAACTGGAAACTTCTTATTCTTTTTTACCTTTATTGATTTGGTTTCTAAACAACTTTTATCTCGTTTTAGATAACTGCAAACCGTTACAAACGATCAAAAGATAGTAACTAAATGTAATGTAGGTATTTAATTTATTCCGTAGCCACGAAGGAGATGGTATGAAGTCATATTTTTGGTATTTTTATCGTCAAGCTTGGTAGATTTTGACAGATTTTTTGGCAGGTGTGTGGTAGAACCGCCACTTTTGAGATGGTCACCCTGTTTGTGTTTACATGCGTTGTTGTACATTGTTTTGTTGAGAAAATTTCATCAAACGTGATAAAATGGTGATTGCTATGGTAAAAGCCGTCGTCAGTCAGTGTGTGTATGAGCAGTGCCTACGAGGTAATGGTTTAGTGTGAAGTTTGAAGCCTGTGTCGTGCGAAATCTCGCAAACTTACCAAAATCCAGTTTTATCCAGTGTTATTATAGCCAGTAAATAATGACAAAATCCATAGGAACCAGTAAAAATATCGTGTCAGGGGATTGGCGGCGTACCTACCTACCTACCGAAAGGTAAGTATTTCAAATTATCTCGTAGGTTATCGTTGTTTTTCTCTTTCCTAGATAGAAGCGCGCGTGCGTGTGACCTTGACACGTACACAGACAGGGCTGTTGCAAATTTCTGAGAAAATATTAATTTTACTTTTCTATGGGAATTTCGAAAACGATGTATCCAACCGTTGCACACGTCAAAGTATTCCAGTGCTTGGTCTAAATACACGCTCTTTGTTTCCCTACATAACTTCATCAACACGTTGTATATGTATAGGTAAGCTTATAATATGGCATGTAACTATTATCCGTTATAAATAAATGAACTATGAACTCTATAGGACCATTTAAGCCTACTAGAAATGACTGAAATCACCAAAAAGTTTTTCCATATATTTTGTACGGAAAAACGATTAATCAAATCGATTTTTTTTTGTTGTCAAATGACTGTGAAATGATTTCTTACTGTGATCATAAAACTCTTTGAGGCCAACTGAAGTTTGAGTACAGAAACTACGGTAAGTTACAAGACTGGGTTTACACGCTGCCTGCCATAAGCAGTTTTTGGTATTTTAGCATTTTTTTCCAAAATCAGTGAATGCAGTTCAGAATATCTTAACTAGTTATAGATGGTCTGCTAGGAAAGTTTTTCTGCTCTTACTGTCCCGTCTCAAAAATCCACCCTGTATGTGTTGGACTCTGTTTAATTAAGATTCAGGAGATCGTTCATTACCATTATTAGTTTTATTTTTATTTTGTTGGTAGTAGAAGTTTTTGCAAAGGGGTCGACCGGGGAATTGCCTTTTTTTTTATATAACCAGCTGATGGAATAAGCAGATGGCCCACCTGATGTTTAAGTGCCTACTAACTTTTAAGAGTAGTAGAGCTCTTTGTGAAGGGTTCGTCCGGGGAAGTACTACCACCACGCCTTTTTCTGCCGCCAAGCAGCGTTGCTGTGTTTCGGTTTGAAGAGTGTGGTTGCCGGTGTAATTACAGGCACATGAGGCTTAATATCTGTATGCCTCAAGTTGATGGACGCAGGGCAGTGCATCGTAGGGCACGTTCCTATCGTGCGTGACTTACGAGGCAATGCTTTGTTATAGGTGATGGTTACCACTTAACATCAGGTGGGCCATCTGCTTGTTTCATCAACTAGTTGTATAAAAAAAAAAAAAAACAGTGCCTTTTTCTGCCGCCAATCATCGTCGCTGTGTTTCGGTTTGAAGGGTTAGGGTGCCGGTGAAATTACAGGCACATGAGGCTGACCAGCAAAGCTATTTTAAAGCATTCGGAATCGTTTCCGACCGGAAACATCAGAATTTGTCTATCTTGCTCTTGTTTTGAGCAAGATAATCAGCCTAAAGAATCCACTGCTGGACATAGGCCTCCCCTATACATTTCCAGGAAGAACGATTCCGAGCCCTCTCCATCCACCGACTTCCCGCGATCCTGACAATGTCGTCAGTCCATCGGGTGGGAGGGCGTCCCACGCTTCGTTTTCCTGTTCGTGGTCGCCATTCGAGAACCTTTATTCCCCAACGGTTATCAGTCCTTCGAGCTATATGACCTGCCCATTGCCACTTCAACTTGCTGATTCTGCGAGCTATGTCGGCTACTTTATATAAATAAATATATATAAATAAATATCAAAAAACCGGTTAAGTGCGAGTCGGACTCGCGCACGAAGGATTTCTTATGTATAGAAACGGCAAAAAAAAAAACACTTTTATTGTATGGGAGCCCCATTAAATATTATTTTTTTTTTGTTTTTTTTTTGTATTTGTTGTCATAGCGGTGATAGAAATACATCATCTGTGAAAATTTCAACTGTCTATTACGTTTCATGAGATACAGCCTGGTGACAGACGGAGAGTCAGACGGACGAACAGCGGAGTCTTAGTAAAGGGTCCCGTATTACCCTTTAGATGCGGAATCCTAAAAAAGCAGAAACAGACTTTTCCGATTGGAAACATTTTGACTGAAGGCCTGTTTTTACACTCAAGTATATGAATAATTATAGTGAAGTAAACATTTTCTTATGTTTTTTAATAATTCAGATCGAAATCCTCTAAGGAACTTTATCGCTAAGATTCCAAACATCACTTTTATTCCCTTTCTCTGTCCATGCCAAATTGCACTCAAATGTTATAGCCATAGAGTGGATTTTCCGATGTCAATGCTCCAATAACTTCGTATAGTTTCAGCATGCGTTTATTACCACCTAATAACATATCCTAGGACCAGTCATGAAAGACCTTCGGTTAGAATATTGCTCGTTGTTTTTGGTACGAGGTAGGGAATTTGGTTGAGATCCTAAAGGCCAGGATTGGTGGCTAAAGTTGTGTAATTATGTGGACGGCCGATGGTAAAATGAGATGTGGGATTAATCTCAGGATATTACATAATAATTATTATTTGCAAGTTTAGTAAGAGATATGAGGGGATGTATCGCGTGTTTGGGGGCTATTAAGCCGCCATCTTTGTGCCAATTTCTCCTCTTGGATTTAATACTCTAGAGGTAGTTTAAGAGTAGTAGAGCTCTTTGTGAAGGGCTCGTCCGGGGAAGTACTTCCACCACGCCTTTTTCTGCCGCCAAGCAGCAACGCTGTGTTTCGGTTTGAAGAGTGTGGTTGCCGGTGTAATTACAGGCACATGAGGCTTAACATCTGTATGTCTCAAGCTGATGGACGCAGGGCAGTGCATCGTAGGGCACATTCCTATCGTGCGTGACTTACGAGGCAATGCTTTGTTATAGGTGATGGTTACCACTTAACATCAGGTGGGCCTTCTGCTTGTTCCATAAGCTGGTTGTATAAAAAAAAAAGTTTCAAGGCCTTGTTGTAGTGTTTAAAAAATATAGGCGTCTTATCGAGACGACATGACCCAAGAGCTGTTGAGTACCATTTTTTTTTAAGTGGGGGAAATGCCATTTCCCTTCCACCATGAGGGTGATAGAAGGGGGTATGTGGGGCTCAAACCCACTAAAACTCCCCTGTGAGACATCCTCCGCAAAGGTGTAGCGAGATGGGGTTGCGTTTGCATTCACCATCTCGCCACGGCGATAGGCCCGTATTTACTTCACCGGGCCATTGCCTTTGTGTAGGGGGGACCTTGCTCACCAAGACCACTTTACAGTCGTGTAGGGCCACATTAGCCAGCGGAAGTCCCCCGACCTTCCACTGGTGACCCCAAGGTAAGTACCTGCCTCAGCGTATATCAGTGTTGCCATTCAATACACTCAATATATTTCATGCTTACCTACACATGGTTTAGTTTGAGTATATTCATATTTGTTAGGTGTATAAGTATCACATGGACCCTGCATAGGGTATAGCAACATTCGGCGTGCCAATGCAGCCAGCGACTTGGGGACGCTTCCGATTGGCACTTTGGCGATTTGGATCAGTTGAGCTATCTCTAGATCGGTCTACAGATAGCTCAACTGATTAACGTGTATTTGTAAATTTTTAGGGTTCCGTAACCAAAGGGTAAAACGGGATCCTATTACTAAGACTCCGCTGTCCGTTCGTCTGTCTGTCTGTCTGTCTATCTGTCCGTCTGTCACCAGTCTGTATCTCATGAACCGTGGTAGTTAAATCGTTGAAATATTCACAGATGATGTATTTCTGTTGCCACTATAACAACAAATACTAAAAAACAGAATAAAATAAATATTTAAGGGGACTCCCATACAACAAACGTGATTTTTTTGCCGTTTTTACCGATAATGGTACGGAACCCTTCGTGCGCGAGTCCGAATCGCACTTGGCCAGTTTTTAAAATATTCATTGTAATTTTTCTTTGTGAATAAGATTAAAAATACAAAAATAATAGAACTAAATTTGAACTATTAGTCATTTATTAAGGATGCCCATTTATAAAATTCAATTACAATCTATAAGCCATGCCCCGACCCTAACCTTTCACGGGCTGTGAAATAAATAGGCCACTGAAATTTTTACAGCGATCATTCGGAGCGCGGGTCCTTTTCCAGTTCGTTACACCGGCACCGTCACGAGTAATTCATAATTTTGTGGCACACCTAGGTAATTCTAGATCCTATGAAAATACATTTTATATTAAGGGGCTGACACACGTCAAAGTACTCCTGGTCGAACATTTTTGAAGATATTATAAAATAATGTCATTAGCCGAAAATTTATAGGATGCGATTTTTCTTAATTAGCTTCTTAAGGGGCTGACAACTATCAAACAACTTCTCGCTCTCACGTTTCGACATGTTGAAAGATATAAAATCACTAAACTCATTTTCGAAAAATCGCATTCTATAAAGTTTCGGCTAATGACATTATTTTATAATATCTTCAAAAATGTTCGACCAGAAGTACTTTGACGTGTGTATTTCGTCTTCTTGTCCCCCTTAAAATTTAGATCCCTATAGAGACGACGTGGCTCCGTTATTCATGGTTGTACGAAAATTTTAATTAAGTCAGATTTAGGTACAAATGTTATATTGCTACAGATTCCGAGGGCTCTACGTTCCTTTAATTAAGTTTTGTCGGTCCAATTACCACCCTTTGGATAATTCAAATCCAAATCTTGGAAATTCAAGTGAAAATAGAAAATAACCCTACTCCCAAACTATTGTCAGCACTGAAACCCTTTGTTATAGGTTATGGTTACTGCTTAACATCAGGTTACTACTTATCATCACAAACTCGTTTCGTCGACACTGAGTGACTGACATCGACTATATACCTCTACAAATATAAAAGTATATAAGTATTATATCAGCTATTTGACAGCCTTCACAGCTCAGTTGGCAGTAGCTCTGCCTTCTGTGCCGTAGGCAGTGGGTTCGATCCCCACTGAGAACAAATATTTGTGTGATGAACATAGATGTTTGTTCTCTGTCTGGGTGTTATTTATTATTATAAGTATATATTTACAAAAAAAAGTATATAAGTAGTATGTCAGCTATCTGGTTCCCATATCATAAGCTTTGGCTTAGTTTGGGGCGAGATAGTGCTGTGTGGAATGTCCACCAATATTTATTTATTTATTTATTTATTTATTTAGTTACCTAAGTACAAGAATTATAATTATGTTTGGGGGGAATAAATATTGGTGGACATTCCACAAAGTACCTATTATGTAGTACTTAGTGGAATGTCCACCAATATTTATTTATTTTCATTTATTTTATGAACAAGCATCTTAGACATTAAGAAGAAGCACCAATTTCTAGTTATTGGGTGGTCTAGGAGTTTAACATTTGATTCTGAAATATTTTAAAGTTATCAATTACTAGCGACAGGCCCCGGCTTCTCCGGGTTATCGCTAATAGATTATGCTTGTATTATCCATATAAACCTTCCTCTTGGATCACTCTTTCTATAAAAAAACCGCATCAAAATCCGTTGCGTAGTTTTAAAGATTAAAGCATACATATATAGGGACAGAGAAAGCGACTTTGTTTTATACTATGTAGTGATAGGTAAAAGTGTATGCTTCTAAAACAAGCGCTATGTTTGATCCAATATTTCAAACATCAAACAAGCAAACACAAATCAAGCAAATACAAATCCAATGGCAGAAAACAAACAGCATACCCCGTAATATGGAGTTATTATTTCTACTGATATCTACCGATTTATTTGCTAGTATCGATCTAGGGATATATCAACATAGCTAGTTTTTCTAAATAAAAACTACTAAAGACCTTTTTAGACATTGAACACTTTCAACAATTTCAATAAAATACAGTTTATCTCGCCCCGTGTTGGGCGCCAACTATAGTTTTTTTTTAGAATCAATCAATTAACAACATAGTAATATAATGGGTGGCCTTATCGTTAACGTCGATCTCTACCAAGCAACCTTTAGAAACTTTAGAAACTTGGCAAAGAAACAAGAAGCGACATTGATATTGAAAAAGTTTTTGTTGCCTGTTTTTATAAGCCAGGTCACGTGGAACTGGCACCTAGATTCATCTAGCTTTAAAACGTCTCAAAGTGATACTTTTGATACAACTGAATAAGTGTAGTACCTGTGGGTTCCACACATATTGCAAAGTATGGAACAAATTAATAAAGTCAAAGTGAAAAGGTACTTCAGGTACTACACTTATTCAGTTGTATCAAAAGTATCACTTTGAGACGTTTTAAATCTAGGTGAATCTAGGTGGCAATTTCACGTGACTTGGCTTATAAAAACAGGCATTCAAAACTTCAATATCAATGTCACTTCTTGTTTCTTTGCAAAGTTTCTAAAGTTTCTAAAGGTTGCTTGGTAGAGATCGAGGTTGACGATAAGGCCACCCATTATATTAATATGTTGTTAATTTTTAAGTTAAAAAAGGTATCTACCTGTTTGTCTTAATAATCAATAAATATTTTTTTATGTTCTGTTTTCATTTGGTTCAATTCTTTTTCTAAGTACCCTCAGTTTTCGCCTTTTTTATGATCTGAGTAAAGTCTGAACATGTCATAAACTACCACGAACATCCATTTATTATTCAGACGAAGAAATGACGGGTGGTATGCACGTGTAGGTTCCCACCATTCTACCACACCAGCGAAGACCTGACTTTGAATATACACGTCATGGTGAATGTAATTAAAATATAGAAAATCGATCATTCGTCCTACTAGACTCGTGAATGCCACACGTGTTTATGAAATAAATTAGAAATTTGCATCAAAAATGAGTGTTAAAATAGTTGAAAACATTTAAACTGGGAAGGGCGTGGTTGTATTCAGAAAATTTGGAAAAAAATCTAGCAAGGTTAGATTTACTTTAATTACAATTATGATATAAATAAATTAACAACAGAAAAATTTACTGAAACTGTAAAAGTAAAAGTGATATATAAAGTGTAATTTAAAGTTAATAAGTCATGCAAACAATTTTAAATAATCTCGTCAAAAACGTAAAAAAGTGATTTAACTAAGCAAAACAACGCAATATTTATTTAGAAAGAGAGATTTTTGATAAATAGCAAAATGAAATAAAACTAAATAGTGATATTATTTCAGATGATGACCAAAGCTAAACACCAGGGCCTTGTGTCCGACTTGATGCCAAATATCAAGTTGATGCAATATGCTGGACACTTCTTGTTCAATTATCTTGACGGTAAGAGATTGCAATTACATATTATCTTGTTTTGTAATCTGTTTTGTTTAGATACCTCAATTTCATATTTTTTTGCCTTTTGTTTTATTTGGTGAACTATCACAGTTGAGTCCTAGCTTTTTCTTTGTTAACTATATCAATCTTTCAATCTTTCTTGATCTATGTTTTTACTATAAACTTTAATTAGACTATCTGGTGTATAATAGATAAGAAATAATATTCAAATTCTCGTTCTCTTCATATTACTCTCGCTATTACTCTGTTAAGGCACCCGTTAGTATAAACGTTTATTTAACGACAAACCTACTTCGATTTCGCTATAACCGTTAACTTTATCTCTCAGCGCTCGGTAATGAATTTGAAGGGTCACTTTGGAAGTCTCTAAACGCATGTTTCAATATTTTCCTTCAGAATTTAGTATTTTTATTAACTTTATCTTTTTTATTATGAAAGAGTTCTTCCTCTATCAGCAAGCATTATGATAGCTGAAACCGTATTTTTTTTCAGAAAGTGCTGGTATGTCATTGCTTCTTCGGAAGATCTATGCGTCTACGCATGCCGTTCTCATCTTCATCCATTTTGTATTCCTGGGCATAAACATGGCTAAGTACTCTGAGGAGGTCAACGAACTTACCGCCAATACTATAACGGTACTCTTCTTTGTTCATACGATCATGAAGCTGATATTCTTCGCATTAAACTCCAAGAGCTTCTATAGGTGAGTGTGTCGCAAGGGACAATGTTGGCACTTATATAAGCGCGTTCATACTTATCAAATGCTGTATCATGTCAGTGTATCGGCTTATCTTTACAAAAGGACGCTTCATTTTTCTTCCGGTCCTCGTATCTTTTCCTGATACGCGTTTCTTTCAATGCACCTTCTACTCTCATACGGTTTAGTCATGGCTTTGTTCCCAAACGGTTCAGCCATGTTATTGTACACAATTGCTCAGAGTTTAACGGTGACTTGCGTTTACTCAAATCACGAAATGGCAGGTGGAACACAGGAAATGATCGCGTATCCAATGCATTCACGTTCAAACTTGTTCGATACGTCGTGTATCCCCTTTGATTATCGCGGAAAAACCGACAGAGATGGTTCGCGGTGTATCACGTATCGTATCGCGATACAGTATCGTGATACAGTATCAAAATACGTCCAAACTACCGATCGTGATACGCGTATCGGATACGAGGTGTATCAAAATACACGGTTAGTGTAGATTGGGCCGTATCAGATACGGCGTGTATCATTAACGGGTATCATCTTGCGTCCAAACTAGCGATTATGATACGCGCCGAGGCCACGCAACGGAGATACGATACACCGAAATGATAAAAATGTGGACCCAGCTTTACATAATTGAGTAGGCAGTGGCCTAAACTAATGTGGGCCTAATTTGGTAATTATCATTCCTTTTTAGCGCGTTCTTTGTGCATTACAGCATACCTACACACGTTTACATGTCAAGCTATACAAAACCAAATAACAATGACACTTACTGCAAGGACGTAAAAGTTCTCATAATATGGAGCCATTTTTTTTTTTTTTTTTATACAACTAGCTGATGGAACAAGCAGATGGCTCACCTGATGTTAAGTGGTAACCATCACCTATACCAAAGCATTGCCTCGTAAGTCACGCACGATAGGAACGTACCCTACGATGCACTGCCCTGCGTCCATCAATTTGAGGCATACAGATGTTTAGCCTCACGTCCCTGTAATAACACCGGCAACCACACTCTTCAAACCGAAACACAGCAACGCTGCTTGGCGGCAGAAAAAGACGTAGTGGTAGTACTTCCCCGGACGAGCCCTTCACAAAGAGCTCTACTACTCTTTAAAATGAAGTAATTTTGAAGAAATTAAAATTTATCTATTTTAAATTATGTAATTTTGAAGAAGATAAACAAAACAAGTGATAGCTAGCATACAACGTTTGCAATCATTAGAAGGATAATGTCAAGCATTTTTAATATCAAGGCATAAAAGGGCCATAGCCATAAAATAAAAAAAAAGCAAGAACTGTCTTTAATTGGCATGTCGTCTATATCATATTTTCTCAGAACCCTACCAGTATGGAACCAGTCGAACAGCCACCCACTCTTCACGAAGTCATGTCAAAATATGCAAGCACCGTCTTAAAATGGCTTCTCATCCACATCTATTTTCCCAGAACTCTAGCAGTATGGAACCAGTCGAACAGCCACCCGCTCTTCACGGAGTCAGACGCTCGGTACCAGCAGCTGGCACTCAATAAGATGCGGAGATTGCTGTACCTAATCTGTATCATGACCGGTGTGTCACTTGTCAGTAAGTTTTCTAACGAATAGCCTTCATTATCCCTCAATTGGAGAATCAGGGTATTGCCAGACTTGATCCGCTGGCAAAAAAAACAAAGCTTCACAGCGCCGCCGGACCATTTGTACCATTAGTCAGTACCATTAATGGTACAATAGGTACCGATTTGTTCCATTAGTACCATGATAAATAAACCTAATAGGTTGCCGCCCGGGTTTCTCGCATGTTGCCGGACCACATGTACCATTAGGCAGTACCATTGATGGTACAATTGGCACTGATTTGTCCCAATTGTACCATGAATCAAAATAGGATGGCCGGCTTTGATCACCAGGCACGGTAGATATCCCCTTAGATTTCTTTGTACCTACCAAATACCAGCTCAAGATACCTTGAAGATGTCAGAGGTACGTCCAAATATTAGTTACATTTGGCACATACCCACGTTTTGCTGTTGGTGTTTCACGCGACAGAAGAAAGAAAGAAAACTTTTTTATTTGACCCAAGTAAAAAATTAAAAACAATAAACAGTAGGTAGAAAAAAAAGACAGTAACATTAACAGTAATAGGTGAAAAAAATCAAATAATTATAAATACCATATAGATAAGGTACCTATGATACCCATGCATCGTTGTGTGGGGTTACAAAGGTCATTGACTCAGCTTTATGCTGCACAGTACCTAGATAGGTACAGGTACGGTGCAGCGCTGGTTTTCAGACGAAGCCTGGGTGGTGTGTGACAGTGCAAATAGACAGGTTGTAAGACCATCGCCGCTGCTAGAATATTAACTGGATTTCTCACGACGTTTTCCTTCACTGATTAGGAACAGTGGCATGCCTGTTATTTATTGGGTTAACACAGACCTTGCATGTATTGATTTAGTAAAAACATAGCGAAATGTGATGGCACGACACATTGCTTCAGAGTTGATGTAAGAAGTTTTTGGGTTTTGGTATGGACATCACATTCATTTGAAACATGATAGTCAAATTCACAGTGATCGTTCGATTTTCGCTGAGAACAGTAGTGTCCCTCGCGTCGCGTTCGCGTAGGTACCTACAGTGCAAAGTGCAAACGCATCATAACAACGTCGCCGCGGACGTGCCGCCGGACTGTGACAATGACCCAGTTATTTGTCGCGTAAGGCATGTCTATCGACGACTAATCATATTGTTAAGGCGACACTACTTGCCCTAGCAATGGATACACCAAGTAAGGAATTTACAGTGTTGCTGCGGTCAGAGCTGGAGTATACATTGTATGACCGCTACAATAAAGCATATGAGCGCTTCAGAGAAGAAAAGCAAGAGCGGGAAAAGTTGCAGGGCCTTGTGGAAAATATGAAAAACCAGATAGAAGTTCTTCAACAGCAGCTGAAATGCGTTGCAGAGTCTAACATTCCATCAACATCGAATATGGAAACTTCCTCAGCACTCGGTAATGTTGATTACTGCACGGACGAGGAGGAACTAGTAAAAGAAACTGAGTGGATTAGAGCAAAGTCCAGGAAAAAAAGGAAAATGAACACCTCTCCCACTCAGTCCCCGCTGGAAAAGAACACCATTGTAAAAATCCAAAAAGTTCCCCCACCCCCTCCCATTATTGTGGATGATGTGAAGAACTACCAACAATTTTATGACTTCTTGTCTACAAAACAACCAGCTGGCACCTTCACAATAAAAATGTTAAGTGGAGACAGCGTTAAAATAAATGCCTCTAATGAGGAATCTTACCGAGGTCTAACAAAGACGCTGTCGGAAAACCATAGCCTCTGGCATACATATGAAAATAAACAGGAAAGGCCGATACGGGTAATGGTAAAAAAATTGCCTTTTACTTGTACGCCTGAAAGGATAATTGAAGACCTAAAATTTAATGGGTAAAAAATCGAGGGAGCCGTAAATAAACTAAGCTGGAAGAGCAAAGAACCTCTCAACATGTTCCAGCTCTCATTCAGTAACAAAGAGGATATTAACAAAGTATATGGAATTAAGTCTATACTAGGTTGCATGGTGGAAATACAACCGCTCAGAACAACAAAGTTAGTTCCTCAATGTAAGAAGTGTCAAGTCTATGGACATACTCAAAAGTATTGCTCCAAAGAGCCAAGGTGCGTTAAATGCACCGGAAAACATCTAACAATGGATTGTAAAAAACCCGCAGACGAGAAGCCTAAATGCGTGCACTGTGGAGATGCACACCCGGCTAATTATCGAGGGTGCATGATAGCTAAGGAAATGCAGAAAATTCGGAGCAAAAGCCTTAAAAAACCAGATGCAATGCGGCAAACTACTAGCGGTAAGCAACCCACGACTAGCCTTCACTCTAGTATTGCTAAATTGTCAACTGCAACCAAGAGCGTCAGCTACGCTCAAGTTACTTCCAAAAATACTACGCCTGCACTTGTGCAACACAAGGCGCATGACGTCACTAACAACAGCAAGCTAGACGAAATTCTTAAACTAATGTCATCCTTCGATGAACGCCTGAAAAAAATCGAACATAGCAATAAAATGGCTATTTCCAAACATTCAAAATGATTTGCAAACTTAAAATTATGGCTTGGAATTGTAATGGGCTACTAAATCATCAAAACGAACTGCAAGTAGTCCTTGACATAGAAAATATTGATTTGTGTCTCGTATCGGAAACTCATTTCAATAAACAATCACACATGGCATTTAATGGCTATAAAGTCTATCATGCTCTACACCCTGCTAACAAAGGAAGAGGGGGTAGTGCTGTTATCATAAAAGAAAACATCAAACACTATGAAGTGAGTAAATGTGAAGAGCCAGATATCCAGTCTGTAGCTGTATGTGTCAATACAAAGCGATATTCTCTTACGGTAGCAGCCATATACTGCCCACCGCGACATACAATTGATGAAGATACATATTTAAGATTTCTTCAAACGCTTGGCCAAAGATTCGTACTGGGAGGGGACTTCAATGCCAAGAATACGTATTGGGGTTCCAGACTAACAAATACAAAGGGCAATAATTTGATGAAAGCCATAAAACAGATAAAAGGTGACGTCATATCTACTGGCTCACCGACGTACTGGCCAACTGATCCAAATAAAATTCCAGACCTGATAGATTTTTTTATCTTTAAAAACCTATCGCGTAACTACTTACAAATGAAAGAGAGTTATGATCTAAACTCTGACCATTCTCCAATATATCTAGAAATAAGTGAACAAATTTTACAAGTTCAAAACGCTCTGACCCTAGTAAATAAGTATACTGATTGGGAGAGTTTTAAGATAGAACTAGATTTTAATATAGATCTTAAGGTTCCATTAAAAACACCGGAGCAACTTAACGTAGAAGTAAACAATTTTACAAAACTTATACAACAGGTTTCCTGGAATAATACACCAGTAAACAAGAAAAGAGCCACAAGAAACAACTACCCTTATGATATCCTACAACTTATCAATGAAAAAAGGAAACAAAGAAATATTTGGCACCAAACTAGATTTCCACAAGATAAAAAGAAGTTGAATAATCTAACAAAACAGCTAAAAAGAAAAATCCAACTCTTTAACGAGGCGTCAACTGAAAAATGTCTCCAAAACCTCACCAGCGACCGTAGTACAAACTACTCACTTTGGAAGGCAACTAAAAATATGAAACGACCCGTTACCCTAATTCCTCCAATAAAAATAGGACCAGGGAAGTGGGCCGTTAGTAACGAACAAAAAGCTGAAAGATTCGCAGAGCATCTAGAAGAAATATTTAAATCTAACGAAGGCCAAAGCAACGATGTACCAACAATAAACGAAGTTTGTAACGAAACACTAACCATAAAGCTGGTATCACCCAGAGAAGTTTGGAGTGAAATAAAACATCACATAAGCCCAAGAAAATCTCCTGGATTTGACCTTATAACGGGAGTGATTTTACATAACCTTCCAAGAAAAGCACTAGTCAAACTGACAACCCTAATCAACGCAGCATTCCGACTAAAGAGTGTACCAGATTTATGGAAAGTTGCTGAAGTTATAATGATAGCCAAGCCAGGAAAACCGCCACATGAAGCCTCATCGTACAGACCGATTTCCCTGCTACCTATCTTGTCAAAACTATTCGAAAAGTTGTTACTCAAAAGACTCAAGCCACTCATAAATAATAAAGGTATTATACCAGACCACCAATTTGGATTCAGAGAACAGCATTCCACAATAGATCAAGTTCACAGGATTACAGATGTCATTGAGAAAACACTCGAAGAAAAAAAAGTTTGCTCCACTATCTTTTTAGATGTAGCACAGGCATTCGACAAGGTATGGCATGAAGGGCTATTACTGAAACTGAGGAGAGTACTACCTTCAGAAATCGCAGATGTAATAGAATCCTATTTATCAAATAGAGCTTTTAGAATAAGGCAAGAAGACGCTTACTCAGAACTTAAAAAAATAAAAGCTGGGGTGCCACAAGGAAGCGTACTAGGCCCGGTCCTGTATCTTCTTTTCACAAGTGACATTCCCGTGCTACCAAATAACACCATTGCAACCTTCGCTGATGACACTGCTATAATGGCTGTCGGAAGCACTCATGCAGAAGCTGCTGAAAAGGTACAAGCAGCAGTAAATGAAATCCATGATTGGACTATAAAATGGAGAATAAAGCTTAATGAATCCAAGTCGGTTCATATCAACTTTACTAATAAAAAAGACAAGTACTATGCGGTATTTATTAACAATAAAATCATACCATACGAAAACACAGCAAAATACCTAGGTATGACGCTTGACGCGAAGCTGCGCTGGAAAGCACACATCAAGAAGAAAAAAGAAGAGTTAGAACTACGCTACAAAAGGATGTACTGGCTGCTTGGAAGGCAATCCGCTTTGTCAGTGCATAACAAGCTTTTGTTGTACAAACAAGTCCTGATGCCAGTATGGACGTATGGTATACAGCTGTGGGGCTGTACCGTTAAAAGTAACATTGAAATAATACAGCGATTTCAAAATAAAGTGCTCAGAAGCATTGTCAATGCACCTTGGTACGTGAGAAACGATGATCTACACTGGGACCTCCAGATTGAATTCGTTGATAAATTAATTAAAAAATACGCAGAAGCTCACGAAAAAAGACTTCTTCACCACGTGAACGTCGAGGCCATCCAGCTCCTCGACAACACAGACAAAGTGAGAAGACTCAAAAGAACCAAACCTTTTGAGTTAGTGCAGTGATAAACCTAATATTGTGTAGTGATAGTGCTACTTATAATGAACACAATAACAAAGTGTAGCCTTAAATAGAGACTGTAAGAAAAGTGCCAATGGACACATTCTTAGTAATATTATTTCTATAAAATTAAGTCAAAGCAAAATTACTCAATAGCCTACTTGGCTAGATTGTAATGATATTAGGGTATCGCATATCAAGCGCTACACTAATTTAGTAAAAAAAAAAAAAAAATTCTAAATAATGTGGATAGTTAGATGATGGGCGGACTTAAATTATTCTTCTTTTCAGGCTGGGTGACCTTGACTTTCTTCGGCGAATCGGTCCGTATGGTCACCAGCAAGGATACAAACGAGACGCTCACCGAGGTGGTACCTCGACTGCCCGTAAAGGCTTGGTATCCATTTAATGCCATGAGCGGTTCCATGTATATCTTCGCATTTGTTTTTCAGGTATCTTCTCTTTCTCAATAGATAAAGAGGCATGGCAGGTAAGATCCTGCCATGCCTCTTTATCTATATTGATCTACTGGCTTCTTTACGCTGCTGATATGATGTGATGTCAATGTCTTCTTACTTTTAGGTATACTGGCTACTGTTCTCCATGTCCATAGCTAATCTCATGGATGTCATGTTCTGCTCTTGGCTGATTTTCGCGTGCGAACAGCTACAGCATCTGAAGGCTATCATGAAACCCTTGATGGAACTAAGTGCTTCCCTAGACACGTACAGGCCGAATACTGCTGAGCTGTTCAGGGCATCTTCTACAGGTAAGTTTTTATCATCAGCAGCTAATTGTGAGGGCAACGAGTTCGTCAGGCCGTTTAAAGTGATATGATACAAAAAAGCCTCATCATTTTACTCATCATTAGAGGTAGAAGAGCACGTCTGGAGAAAAACTACCACTATGCCTTTTTCCGCCAAGCAGCGTTGCTGTGTTTCGGTTTGAAGAGCGTGGTTGCCGGTTTTTTTTTAATACTACTAGCTGATGGAACAAGCAGATGGCCCACCTAATGCTAAGTGGTAACCATCACCTATAACAAAGAAATTCCCTCGCAAAATATATATTTGACAATTAGCACTTGAGGCTTAACCTCTGGATGCCTCAAGTTGATGGACGCAGGACATTGCATAGTAAGGCACGTTCCTATCGTGATTGCCTTACGAGGCAATGTTTGGTGATGGTAACCACTCAACATCAGGTGAGCAATCTGCTTGTTCCATCAGCAAGAAGTAAAAAAAAAGTGGAACCGTACCACATGAAATACGTGTTCCGCTGATTAACTCCCCTCCCCTTAATTTATATACCTGAGGTTTTTGTTCTAAATTCAGAAAAATCTGAAAAAATCCCGGATACTGTGGACGTGGACATTCGTGGCATATACTCCACCCAGCAAGACTTCGGGATGACTCTACGCGGCGGTGGTGGTAGGCTCCAGAACTTCGGCCAAAACAATCCTAACAACCTGACGCAAAAGCAGGAGATGCTGGCCAGGTCTGCGATCAAGTACTGGGTTGAACGGCACAAGCATGTAGTCAGGTATTTACTACCTATTTGTGATACCACCAAAGTCAAAGATAGACCATGCGGACCACCAATAGTCCAATAGACCATGCAGGCAGTACACCATCTTTTGATATACTTCCTGCGGTCGGTGATCTATCCGTGATTCTGTTCTTCTTCGAGTTTAAGTTCAGATAAACGTAAGAAGCCCTCGAACTGCACCAACCTCGAGTTGCAACGGGCTGGGAAGATCAAAAGACCAGCACTATAGGACAGCTACCCAGCTGTGGACTGCAATAAGTTATCGATGATGAAGTTCTTTTTTATAAAGATTCTTCAATCAATAGACATGACAATGTCTTTGACTCAAGGGCTTCACAAGGTACGACTTTCTAGGCCTAGGGCAAAGGAAATTAAAAGTTAACCGTGAACGTTGATAAGTAGAACGTTATTTTCCATGTGAAGTGCACAGCAGGTGCATATCACAATCGCATCAAATGATAGTGATCTTTACGGCTATAAAACACTTGTTTATTGTCATGCTTGTTTTATTAAAAAGTAAAAAAAACTATGATCACCGCTGGTCTAGTGGGAGTGACGATGGCTTGGGTTCGAATCTAATCGTACACCAATGGATTATTTCAGTGAAAATTTATGTGTGTAAAATCCATATCGTTTAATTGGAGCCAATCTCGAAAATTTTAAACTATAGCCACCAATAACAAACCGTACCATTTTGAATTATTTCTGTTCGAAAGTTAGGCAAAAACATTTCCTGTCCACATAAAGGAAAGCGGAAACACCAACGAAATTCTAAATACGTCACCCAACTTAAAGAAATGACTTAATAAGGGTCTGAACCTTTAGGCGGGGCAGGTCATATTCGGATTAAGCCAATTGAGCTATAGGACAAAAACTGAGCAGGTATGATTCTGGCCAAGTCTGAATTGCGATAGGTCTGCTTCTGGAGACAGTTTCGGGATACGACTGCTGTAGTGTATGTCACTTTCTGGGTAGGTCACATTCATAGCACGTGGTCATATGATAGTAGTACGAATTAGTAATAGGACAGATTCGGAGAAAGACAGTTTCTTATCAAATCAGATTTGCATTTAGTAAAATATGGCATATTCTTGAAAGGATGTGTTCTAAATGTAATTCATGCTATAGTTTGGTAATTCAAATATGTTTTCTTTCCATACGTTAACAGATTGGTGTCATCCATAGGAGATACATACGGAACAGCTCTACTGTTCCACATGTTGGTGTCCACAATCACACTAACTCTGCTGGCTTATCAGGCTACTAAGGTACCGATTTCCTCATAATGACCTCACATTGAATTATACCTCTTATGCTATCGTGATACAGTTCAAGTTGCTTTATCTATTCATAGCAACTATAGTCGCGTTAAGCTCTCGCTGCAAACTCGGTCATTAATTATCGGAACGAGACCGCAATATTGCTCTCTCTCTCTCTCTCGCACTTAGGAGAACGGCACGATCCTATTTTTTTATAAGCAATGCTGAAAATAAACTGCTATAAAAAATAAAATAAATATAGGTGTATTTTCCACACAGCCCCGAACTAAGCAAAGCTTGTAATATGGGAACCAAATAGCTTATACAGGGTGTCCCAGAAATCAACGTCAAGCCGAAAACAGTTAAGATTTAATTTTGATTTGTATTTTACAGAAGGGCTATCCATGGTTACATTACAGAAAAAAGTTTCACGATAAGTTAATATTTGTAGTCACAGGACTTAAAAGATCATCACAGGGTGTCAGTTTTTCTGTAATTTTTTGTAATACTCATAATTCGAAAGGTACCTACATGACAAATATTTTTTTTTAAATTTTTCTGATAACTATTATGTCTTGGCCCATCGCCCGTTTTCGGCTTGACGTTGATTTCTGGGACACCCTGTATATTATGTAATACTTAAATACGTTGTTTTGTAAATACATACTTATAATAAAAATTACACCTAGACAGAGAAAAAAACATTTATGTTCATCACACAAATGTTTATTTTGTGTGGGGATCGAATCCACGGCCTACAGCATGGATGGCAGAGCTACTACCAACTGAGCTATGAGGGCTGTGTGATAGAAGACCATAGCTGGACCTTAGCTGGTCACCTTGACCTTGACCATATAGTGCCTGAATTTTAAGATAACAACTATGCGATGTCCAAAGCCCTAGATATTCTTATTATGATTATTGTCTTTTTGTAGATAAATGGAGTAAACGTGTACGCGTTCAGTACCATCGGATATTTGTGTTACACTCTGGGCCAAGTGTTCCACTTTTGCATATTTGGAAACAGGCTTATTGAAGAGGTAAGGAGTGAAAACTTAGCGCTAATTAATCAACTGATCAAAGTCCACTGCTAAACATCGGCCTTTCCACAGATTTCTAGGCTGTTCTTAGTGTCCTTCATTTGTTTTTTTTACTATCTGATGGAAGAAGCAGATGGCCCACCCGTTGCAA
Organism: Chloroclysta siterata; assembly: GCA_932294275.1. Lineage (NCBI taxonomy): Eukaryota > Metazoa > Arthropoda > Insecta > Lepidoptera > Geometridae > Chloroclysta > Chloroclysta siterata. The sequence continues at coordinate 10,124,076 of OW028607.1, read as the reverse complement.
GCGGTAACCATTACCTATAATAAGCGTTGCATCTTAAGTCACGCTCGATAGGAACGTGCCCTGCGATGCACAGCCCTGCGTCCATCAACCTGAGGCATACATATGTTAGGCCTCATATGCCTGTAATTTCACCGGCAACAACACTCTTCAAACTGAAATACAGCAACGCTGCTAGGCATGATGGGTGTACTTCCCCGGACGAGCCCTTCACAATGAGCTCAACTACTCTTAACTCTAGCTCTTAGCTTGCTCCAGTGATTGTTGGTTGCTTTCTACGATTCAGGGTAACTAAATAAATAAAATAAAAAATAATAAAATAAATATTGGTGGACATTCCACACAGCACTATCTCGCCCCAAACTAAGCCAAAGCTTACATAATTTTTTTTTTGTAAAAACATACTTATAATATCATATAACACCCAGACAGAGAACAAACATCTATGTTAATCACACAAATGTTTGTTCTCGGTGGGGATCGAACCCACGGCCTACGGCGCAGAAGGCAGAACTACTACCAACTGAGCTGTGAAGGCTGTCAAATGAAGAGTAAGGACAAATGACTGTCGGGTGTGTAACTTTACCTTCCAGAGCTCCTCTGTGATGGAAGCAGCATACTCCTGCCAGTGGTACGACGGCTCTGAAGAAGCGAAGACCTTCGTGCAGATCGTTTGCCAGCAGTGCCAGAAAGCCATGAGCATCTCTGGAGCCAAGTTCTTTACCGTCTCTTTGGACTTGTTCGCTTCGGTATAACCTTCTTAATTCACAATTTCTTGACTGAATGACTGTGTTATAGTCGCGTTAAACACTCGCTGCAAACCCGGTCATAAATCATCTTAACACTGGTGTTGAGAGTACTCAGCGCGGGCGCATGCACGTTAACGATAAAAAGAATGACTCAGCGTGAGCGCCCGGTGGTTGCGCGGTCGAAGAGGTCATGTATCGATAGTTCGTATCGACTCCAATAATGCACATCTCTGCGCTTAAACAAAAGGACCGTGCCGTTCTCCTAAGTGCGAGAGAGAGAGCAATATTGCTGTCTCGGTCCGATAATTTATGACCGAGTTTGCAGCAAGTGTTTAACGCAACTATAGTTTTAACTCTTATAGCGGCAATATTCTAACCTGCCAAAGCTATCTGATAAAAGAAGAATCAGCTGCTTAGTCCTAGAATGCGAGGGTATAGACCAACGCAAACAAACACCTGGGAGGTCCCCGGAACTCTAAGTTGCAAAGCTCCTGGGATTTTTTGTGCTTCTGAGATGAGTTGACCTAGCTTCAAAATCCAGGTCACGCCCACCCTCATGAATGTACTGCTTAGAGTCTAAATGCAAAATCCAGATATAAGTGGGTTAGAAGCTTTGAGACTCATCTTGATTTGACTAGATAGCATTATGACTAAGTCGCTTTCTGACTAATCTCCAGATCTTGAGGACCTGAGATGAAGTCATGCTTATACTATGCTGTAATATAATATATAATTTTCTATTTGAGAAATCTTCACTTGATTTGAGCCCAGTGAGATTTAGAATGTGGGCTTTCTACCACACACCTTGATACATTTGGTGTAGAGTGGTAGGAAGAAGTATAATCCCTCCCCCCCGTTTACACTCAGCTAATGTCCGTGGAAATGTGCAGAGACATGCGCAGGGCAATGCGAGAATGTAAACAGGCCACTTCCATGTCCACTCGCGTTGCCGCTCGCGTTGCCCGTGTTGTAAACACACATTGCCGGCGACGCTGCCGCTGACATATGGATGGCAACATTACCGTCCACGCGAATGGCAGTGCGAGTGTTTAGACACTCGCGCTAAAATCAAAATATCACTACAATCATGACATTGTTCCATTCATTTTGATATGATATTTTGATTTTTGTTCTCTTTTTTAGGTGCTTGGTGCTGTAGTAACCTACTTCATGGTGTTGGTGCAACTGAAATGAACCTTCTTCAAGATCTTAGTTATTCGTATTAGACCTGTTTTGTAAAGGACCTAATGAAATATGTAACAGAAAAAGTTGGTGAGGATTTGTAGATAAACAGCCTATAATAGATGATTGTAATGATTTGAAATAGAGACCAAAGATTAACTGCAACTTCTACTGCAACTATTCATCGTCATCATCATCATCATTCGCAGCCTGACGTAACCCACTCAAAATCCAAACGGTCTTTATTCAGTACAATCACAAGGATCACTTTGAAACTTCATAGGTGAATCTACCACCAGTTCCTCGAGACCAAAAGCTTGAAAAACAGGCAAAAAACTTACGGCTTGGTTCCTAGCGTTTTTTGTATGATCCTTCTATCAATTATGGTAGGTACTTACATTTTCCTTTTTTGTAATGAGTTGGAGCCTAGTTCAATCTCTAGCGTTTTTGTCATCTACCTATATAGTCAGCGATTATATACTACTAGCAGCTTCTTGCGGCTTCGCACGCTTTAAAGTGGTGAGCGTGATTTGTAGGGGTAATTATCAGAAATTAAAAGTGTCATTCTTAATTATTTATTACGTAGTATATTTACCCCAAGTTTTAAGTCAATCGCACCACGCGTCATAAAACTCCCATACAAACTTTGACATCCCTTTGCACACTAATTAAGGGTAGTTTTAAAAAAACTAAAAATGCCTTTCCTATTTTTTAGCCTTGGAGTACATGTACTCCAAGTTTCAAGTTTGTAGGTTCAAGGAATACTATTTTTCATATAACCGTTTTCAACCCTTTTTACACACTTAGGGGTTGAATTTCCAAAAACCCCTTCTTAGTACACCTCTACGTCATAAGACCTATGTATTCCTCAAATTTCAAGCCTCTAGGACCAGCGGTTTAGGCTGTGCGTTGTCTATATGTCAGTCAGTCAGTCAGGACTTTGAGTCTTATAGTATTAGAGATAATGTTAGTAGTTGATCGAGTGAGCGAAGCGAACGAAGATCTTAGTTGATCGAGTGAGCGAAGCGAACGAAGATCTTAGTTTCAACTTGGGCGATTTGGCATTTTATGTATGTATGTATGTATGTATGTATGTATGTATGTATGTATGTATGTTTGTCTGGCGATAACTTTAGAACCGTTGATCCGATCTGCATGAAATTTGATAAGTCGATAGCTTGTACTTGAGAAATTTACTGGTAAGTATATGAGTAAAATCGGTTGAAGGGTTTTTGAGATATGGGGTTTTTTAAGAGGGCAAAAATTAAAAATGTTACATAAAAAAATCAAGTTACATGTCATATGAAAGGGCTTTATTTGGACATTCCAAAACAATTTTTACTTTTTTTTTGGGACGCTCGGTTTATGAGATACAATTTAAACAGTTAAATTAAGATAACCAGCGATGCAAGAGCTCCCATCTCTAAGAGTTTCGTTGACATCAAGGTTTTTCTACTGGTCGGCCAGTTCCTTTGATTTTTCTTATATTTTTTTCTTGATATAAATTAAGGAGGTACTCAGTTCTCATAAAATGGTGACGACTACCAGGTCTGATGATGGAGCCAAGGTCTGTTCAACGGAACTCTTCAATAAATAGGCCAATAGAGTTGAAACTTGGTAACCATATCAAGTTAGTAGGCGGTAGTCAGAAAAAAGTCCAAAGATAATGTTTGGACTTGCCTCTGACTACTACCGTCTCAAAGTTTTGATGCGTTCGTCGGGTCGCATCACGAGATCTCAGTTCGGGGCGAACTACTAGTATTATAAAAGTAACAAGTTGTAGGTATACACTCTAGTTCAGCCGACTGTACCTACATTCCTTTGTTTCCGCCGGCTCACGCATTTTATATTCTTAAGTTTCCTACGTAAGAAAAGACTTTCAAACGCAAGGCCCGACTAGGTAGGACAACTTGTTCGAATCAAAATTATATTTTTGCAGAATTTTTGTAATGCTTTTCTCAGAAATATTGTTGTTGAGATTTTTCATAACTAACGTCGGTATTTTTTTATCTTCAACAATGAAATGTGCAAGCGAGAAGTTGTTTGATCGTTGTCAGCCCATAAGTAAGGCGTAGATCAAAATGACCTCCGGCTGATGATGACGTTCGCTGCTTGGGCCGCTGATGGCTTTGAACTCGTACTTAGATAATTCAATTCAATATTTTTATTTCAGACCACATAATAAGTCCATAAAATAAGTAAAAAAACAACAAGCAACATAATAAAAAAACAGAATACACATAACTAATACAAATAATTCTAATACAACACATCCCGTATACATATTAGTATACGGAATGGTTTTTTTTCCATTTTGGGGTCAGTTCGATTCCCAGACGAAGCAAGTAGTCTTTAGAAAATATTTGAATGCAGTATTACAAACTTCACTATCACTACATAGTATAAAACAAAGTCGCTTTCTCTGTCCCTATATCCCTATGTATGCTTAAATCTTTTATAGAAAGAGTGATTAAAGAGGAAGGTTTATATGCATAATACAAGCATAATCTCTTAGGGATAACCCACAATAACCGTGCGAAGCCGGGGCGGGTCGCTAGTTTAAAAATAAAATAAAGTCTCCTTTCAGCAAAATATGTCGCATTGTCTTAGGACGCCCTGTATAGTACTAGTACCTAGTGTATTATATCACATTTTTTTAATCAATATAATTTTTTGTTTTGTGATACTTGCAAATTAACACTAAGCTTAGTATGTTTACAGTGAGTAGCACAATTGTACACTGCTTTTTAGACGCAAGAAAAACATTTTCAAATATTTTTTTAGTAAATTATTATAATTTGAGTAGATTAGATAGAGCTCATAAACGTGATAGCATTATGTTTTTTGTATAAGACCAAAACGATCTGTTAGAAATATTTAATACCTACTTAATTTATTTATTTTCTAAATATGTAAGTTTTTTTTATATAAATATATGTATTTTTATAGAGTTTAGATAAAATACTTATAGAATTCACCGTTTTGATGTTGTATTAAAATAAACGTGTAAATTAAAAATCCATTTGATTTCGTACATTTCCCTAAAATATTTATCTTTTCGTCCCTGGATTAAGACACTGATATTTTTCTCACAATATAAATATATTACTCAAATTAAACTAAAAATGCCGTTTTTTAATGAAGCTTGTTTAAAAATGGCATATTATTTTTACTGCAACAATTTAAAAAGAAAACCAAAGGGTCCAAAAAGGATCAAATTTTCAAATTTAGGTTGAGGTGTCATAATCGCTGTCGTAGATCTGATGCGAGTTATGTAATAAATTCAATTTATTAATTTATTTTCTTTTGTCGTGTCACTAGTTTCCTTCGAAACAGTGTGGTGAAAGAATTTTAAGTGCGCCTCAAGAGGCTCCTTTCGAGCACTTTACACATGTTATATAACTTTTTAGGTTCTACGACATGCCGGTTTCCTCACGATGTTTTCATTTACCGTTGGAGAGTACTGGCATTGTGCACATACATTTTAGAAAAAAAAACTCATTGGTGCACGACCGGTTTCAAATCCACGACCTTAAGATCGGAAGGCGGGGCCGTTACCACTAGACCACCAGTGCTCTCAAAGTTCATGGTGTGTTCAATAAACCATGATGTTCAAATGCAGCTTTATATTTTAACTATCAGTGAGCCGCAAGCGTTGGCAACATCGATCGTGGTGTCTTTCCCCAGGGGCCAATAAACATTGCTGTACTGAACACTGCAACACTGTAGGGATTTAACCGCGCTAGTGACAAACCTTGCCAGGGGAATATGTTCCTTTAGTCATAATTAATACGACATAGAATCCGAAACCAGATTCACAGACAGTTTCAAAGTTTAAGCTATTTCGTCTAACAGGGGGCTAATTGGATTAATTTAGAATCCCCGAATTGGATTCATATTCTGTCCTCATAAGAAGCATATATAAGCATATAAGCAGTTCTTAATTTTATTGGTATCCTAAATTATTTTAGTTATTTTATTACATTTATTAAGGTTCCATGCATGTTTATTAGTTGGCGATTGAATTTTTTGTAAGGACCATTGGCAAGCTACGCATCTTACATGTTGTGTTTTTTGAGTTGAAAATTGGGAACGTAAATTTTCACAAACTAGGACGTAAAAATATTGAAAAGTGTATTTTGCAAGCTTATACATTTATTTATTTACATATCGGCCATTATAGTTAACGGCTATGGTGACTCCTAAGTCACCATGAGAGCACTGGTGGTCTAGTGGTAGCAGCCCCGCCTTCCAATCCTAAGGTCAAGAGTTCAAAACTGGTCAAAACTGAATTATTCTATTCAACAAATTTATGTGCACAGTACCAGTACTCTCAAATGGTGACGGAAAACATCATGAGGAAACCGGCATCGGCATGTGTCGTAGAAGCTAAAAAATAAGCTAAGAGTAGTAGAGCTCTTTGTGTGTGGCTCGTCCGGGGAAGTACTACCATCACGCCTTTTTCTGCCGTAAAGCAGCAACGCTGTGTTTCAGTTTGAAGAGTGTGGTTGCCGGTGTAATTACAGGCACTTAACATCTGTATGCCTCAACTTGATGGACGCAGGGCAGTGCATCGTAGGGAACGTTCCTATCGTGCGTGACTTTCGAGGCAATGTTTTATTATAGGTGATGGATACCACTTAATGTGTCACAACAAGTGTCAAGTGTTCGAAAGGAGCCTCTTTGAGACGCAGCTAATATCTTTTAACTCTTTTTTTAGGGTGAGGATATCCTGAATAGTAGTGGCACTTTAAGGCCCCATTTAAACTAACGCTTATTGCCCCATTACGGACAGTGTGTCTTGTAAACAGTGGCATTAGACGCCGTAAAACTAAGATGGCCGCCTCAATTACCAGCAATCAATTATACTACTACAGCTAATAATTACTTGGAAAGTATCCCATTTAAGCTTACTTTGTTTTTGTATAAAATAAATAAATACTCGTGGATGTTTTCACATCGCTGTGAAAACTAAAAAAACTTGGGATCAGTTATTTGATTAATACTTTTGTATAATAAATAAATAAAAATTCGTCTCGTTTTGCGCTTTTTGTCTCCCTTTTATTTTGAACTTATTTAGAATAAATTACAGATCGTCCATTTTTTTTTATTTGTTTTATAAGTAAAAGTAATCTTATTTTAATTTAAATAAAGTAGGTAATAGTCAATACGTACCTACATTTCAATTCAAGTACAAGGATCACTTTCAAACGTCGTAAAGTAAGGTGAATCTACGTGTCAGTTCCACGCGACCAAGCCTAGAAGAACAGGTAACAAACTTACCGCTTGGTTCCTACCGTTCTTTTGTATGACGATTGAATGATAAAATGTGATGGATCAAGCAACTACCAAAGCTACCAAAACAGCACAATTAGAATAAGAATAGCTTGTTCTTAAAAAAACCGGCCAAGTGCGAGTCGGACTCGCGCACGAAGGGTTCCGTACTATTATCTATAAAATCGGCGAAAAAATCACGTTTGTTGTATGGGAGCCCCCTTAAATTTTATCTTTTTTTTAGTATTTGTTGATAGCGGCAACAGAAATACATAATCTGTGAAAATTTCAATTGTCTAACTGGTTCATGAGATACAGCCTGGTGATAGACGGACAGACAGACAGACGGACGGACAGCTGAGTCTTAGTAATAGGGTCCCGCTTTACCCTTTGGGTACGAAAAACTACCCACGGAGATACTAGAGAGTGTGTCGAACGTTTTATTCTATACACCATAGCCACAAAAAAACCTCTCCATAAAAAACGTCTGTTACAGAACGGCTATCGCTTCTAGAAAGTTTAGGAGTCTACAAGATGTTTCTCAAACATTCAAAGCTCTACGTTGAAAAGAATCCGACACTAGTCGGATAAAAGCGTGCCAACTTCCATTCACGCTGTGAAAGCGTCTACACTTCACATTGGAGTAAGAGCTATGGCCCGGAGGGAGATATCTAGATACGAGTTTGTAGCCAGTTGATAGCTATACGTACCGACAAATAATTCCACTTTATCATATAACTTTTTACTGTTGCGGATGGTGTTTAGACAGTGGCGTAGCTAGGTGGACAAGGGCCCCGGTTAGGGTTGCCAGATGTCCGGTATTAAAGCGTACAGTCCGGTATTTTCGAGGCCTGTCCGGTAAAAAATAAATGGTCATACCGGACAGAACAATGTCCGGTATTTTGAGGAAAGTCGGTACTACTGGTTACAAGCGCCTAACAAAAGTAGGCATATATTTTGTAAGTAGTAGATTATAATATTCATTGTTTAATAACGACTTTCTCAAAGTGAGCATAGTCTTGGCGACCACAATTTTATGACTGCATTATATTTTGTTACTAATTTAGTTGAGTTATGTGATGTAGATTAATAAATAAAAACTATTAGTATAAACCCCCCCATTTGGGGTTGTCCGGTATTTTTTCGCGACTCACCTGGCATATCTAATTTTAAAAGTTACGTTGCGTTACGTTACGTTGAAGCGCTTTATAGGTAGTGTACTGTACAGGTTGCTTGGGTACCAAATAAACACACAATAGTTATAGTATCGCTAACGTCCGCCTGGTTCGGCTGGCTAGAATTGAGTGTCCCCACGACGTTCGTCGTTACCCGCACGCTTACCTCCCCAGTCAGCGCGCATAGTATAATGTTATACACTACAGGTTGTATAACATTATACAACCTGTAGTGTATAACATTATACAGGCATGCAGAGCGTTGTATGTAGGTATACTCGTACATAAACATAATAATATATTGATCATCTAATCAAAACAAATAAAATGAACTGTAGTAATGTAAAAGAAGTAATCGCAACACAAATATACAAACAAATATATTCGTTCGAATATTGAACCTCGTTCAATGAGGTCGGTTCAAACGGGTTTAAAGTCGTGAAAACTTTAATTCACCTTCAAATATGTTGAAATGTGAGAGCGAGAAATTCAGCGTCAGGTTATCGGCATTATGATGCTAGAATATTAAATTTTATCATAACATCACAATGCACAAGCCTTAACTGTTGTTCGTATAAATAAAATATATGGGGTTGTCGGGATAGGTATATTTGTCTGGGTTCGTAGGGGTGTATGAAATTCCTGAAACTCAACCCCTAACGGATTGAAGTTTGTATGAAAGCAAAGTAGTGCGGTATTCGATGTTTTTTTCATACTGATAAACATTTCCAATTACCGTTAAAAAAATGTGACAAAATTAAATGTGTCATTTCATAGTATGTATCATTATTATTATTATTACTTAACTACTTGCAAACTTGTTCGTTTTGGCCATTATTTTCATATTGATAGACGCAAGGCAATGTTGGGCACGTTCATCATATCGCGCGTGACTTGCGAGGCAATGATCTGTTACAGGTGATAGTTACCACTTCACATCAGGTGGGCCATCTGCTTGTTCCATGAGCGAGTAGTATAAAAAAAAACTATTATTCACTTTATTATCACTGAGAGGCTCAAAGAATAATTATTTTTCACGTCATTACTCGTAGTTCATAATAAGAGTCTTCAAAATATTGTCCCCCAGAGCCTACAAGTTGTGCGATACTGCGACATAATATTTTATCACATAACATAACTAACATATTAAAATATTTATGATCTGTTAAATCGAGCAGTTAATTTAATGTCGTATTTAATGACTGTTTGGAGCCAAATTTTATGGGTCGTAGACTAAATGTTAACTGGAGGACAATAGTAAATGAGTACATTAAACCTTGACCTGGGCCATGTCTTGGAGAACGCTTTTGAGCTGTTTCGTCTGCGCATCACTAGCTCGATCAGCAGATCATTGAAGTTTCAATATTATTAAATATTAAATATAAATATTGGTGGGCATTCCACACAGCACCATCTCACCACAAACTAAGCCAAAGCTTGTAATATGGGAACCAGATAGCTGATATAATACATAAAAACGTTTGTAAATACATACTTATTTTTTATTTTTTTTATTTATATATTTATTTATTTATTTATTTAAACTGTTTACCACTAGCCAATATACAAACACAAGCAGACCGAACACTGAAAATCGCAGTAGTAAAAACTGTGTCGCGTTTGACAACGTCCGATCTTGGTACAAAAATAAAATAAAAAAAGGTAAAGCAAAAACACAGGACATACATATAAAATAATTGGTCGAACACTGAAAATCGCAGTAGTTAAAACTGAGTCGCGATTTACAGCACCCGATCATGTTATTTGAAAAAAAATAAAGTCAATCAAAAAACACAGGACCAAATTGACTAATTAATAAAAACCTATCTAAAATAAAACTAGCACTAGTAATAAAATAGTTTCGACAATTAAGCAACCTAACCGTGTACAGTACAAGGGAGTTGTGTGATAGGAAAGGGTGTATGTGTGTGTTCTGGGAGTTCTCCTGATAACACAAGACTCATAAGAGCACAGGGTTTCACAGGAGAACTCTCATATTATATGTGTGTGAGTGTATGTGATGAGTGAGGGTGTGTGCGAGAATGTGTATTTGCAGGTAAGTATATTAGAGATTGTGTAAATGAGTCTGAGAAGGGATTATAATTATCATTGTTTTATAGTTATTAATGACTCAGTTTCATTATAGGTGAGTGTGCAAAGCCATTGTTTTGTGCAAGTTTTACATTTGCTGTATGACATTTCGTATATTTTGAGTGCTTTATTAATTCTGTTGTAAACAACAGGGCTAAGGAAATGGTGATGTCGGAAAGCAAATACGGTTCGACATGGCCGTTCAGTGCAGACTATAATTTCTCTACGGCTATTTTTAGTGCTGTTGGGTTTATAAGGGAGGGTACGATGCTTACGGAGAACAATGTTTAGAATAAATAGTTTCCGAACTGATAGCACTTCGCTAGTGGAGTATAGGTCATCTGAGGGGAAGAGTCTGGGTTTCCTATAGATTACTTTTAAAGTGGCTCTTTGAGCTCTTTCTAAGCGTATCAATGTGGTTTTGGGAGCGCCCCCCCATGCAGGTATGCAGTAGGACAGTATGGACTGTGTTAAGGCAAAGTAGACAACCTTTAAGGTTTGTTGGTCGGCACTTGATCTCAATTTCTTAAAAATGTATAAAAGTTTTCTGATTCTTGATGCCGTTGCCTGAATTTGGGGATGCCAGCTTAGAGTGGAATCAATCAAAACCCCCAAATACTTTATGGAGTCGGAACGCTCAAGAAGGGCACAGTTACAATTTAACAAATTCTTATCCCGTATCCCACACACGTGGGCTTTAATACCGAAATCAGTTGGAGGTTGGGCCGAAGATTTAGCAGACAGAGCAACAAATTTAGTTTTAGTTAAGTTTAGGGTAAGCAGATTTAGGGAGAGCCACCTAGTTCCTTCGCTCAGGGCCTTTTCAGCGTTACACCTAACTTCGTTCCAAGAATCACCCGTAATTAGTAATGCGGTGTCGTCGGCATACGCGAGAATTTTGCAGTCGTTTAGGGTTAGTTTGCACAAGTCATTGACATATATAAGGAAAAGTGTCGGTCCTAATACACTTCCTTGGGGAACTCCGTACGTAAGAGGCTCGTCTTCACTGACCACATCATCGATAGTAACTCTCTGTGTGCGATCCGTCAAGTAACTAGAAAATATTTTTTGCGATGGTCCTCTAATTCCAATAGCTTCCATTTTTCTAAGGAGGAGGGGGACAGAGACAGTGTCGAATGCCTTTGAAAGATCCAGGAAAATTGCGATGGTTTTTGACTTGGAGTCAATATTTTTAGCTATGTTATTGGTGAGTTCTAGTACGGCGTCCTCTGTAGATTTACCATTTCTAAAGCCATATTGGTTATCTGCAAGTAAATTGTATTTAGTTAAGTATTTAATAAGTTTCGAATTAAGACACTTTTCCAAAATTTTTGATAACGCACTTAGTACAGATATAGGTCTGTAATTATCAACAGTGTCTCTGTCCCCAGTCTTATGTATAGGGTGGACAATAGCTTTTTTAAAGATTCGCGGAAATATTCCACTGGTTAGGCATAGATTTATCACATGCGTAATCACAGGGGCAAGTTTATTTTTCGTGGCTTTAATAATAGAGCTCGGAATACCATCAAAACCAACCGCACTATTGGTCTTTAGACCATTTATTGTCCTGAGTATATCTTCTTCATCGACTTCAAACAAAGCCATAGAGTTAAGGCTAGTGTAAGACTGATTTTGGTGAACGGCATTGTATTGTGCGCTCTTTAATATCTTATTAGCTAGGTTCTTGCCTATTTCAGAAAAGTACTTATTGACGGAGCGGATCGATTCTTGAGGATTTGGTAGTATCTTTAATAGTTCTGATGGTTGCGATCTAGGTTTTTTTGTGTTGGTTATATTTTTAATGACTTCCCAAGTAGCTTTTGGATTATTTTTAGCTTTCTCAAACTCGCTACGCTCATAATTATATTTCAATTCTTTAAGTAAATTGTTACAGAAGTTGCGATAACGCTTGAAGGTAACATGTTTGGTTTCATTTAAGGGATCTTTGAGTTGTTGCCTATAGAGTCTATCTCGATTACGAATGCAACGTAGGATACCAGGAGTAATCCAGGGCTTTATTACTCGTTTTCGGGAAGGTATAGTAATTATTTTTTTATGTGTGTCAATTATAGATGAGATTATTTCTACAAGAGAGTTTGCGGCCTTTTCGGGATCTCCACTGTTGAGTATGGATGTGAAGTCAGTTCTTTCAATTTCGGAAACCACGGCTTTCTCGTTAATCTTTACTCTCGATTTTCTAGCTTGTTTGCTAACATTGTTGTACAGGTCACAACATAAAATTATAGGGGAATGATCAGTTGGTTTCGTATCCAAGACAAGTGTGGTGGCTTTTCGGTCCGATTTGAGCATAACGTGGTCTATGCATCTATGTAAGCGAGTAGGAATAGAGTGAGCAGGTAATAGGCCCTGAGAAGCAAGCCCGTTAAGGTACTCTTCAGAGAGAGTTTGATCGTGATCGCTATCTTTTGCTAGAATGTTAATATTTATGTCACCTACCACGGCAATAGTTCTGAATGATTTAAGGGTGTCCAGATAATCACATAGGCTGTCAATAAAGAGATTACAATCTTTCGATGGCGGCCGATAAACTGCCAAAATGGCAATATCGTTTTTTAATTTAATGATCAGACAGTTTGATTCCTTGACATCGGTCGTTTCAATCGAGTGAATAATATTTTCTCTAACGTACACAATAACGCCATCGTTTTGGTTTGTCCAATCACTTTTATGAGCAACAAAGCCATCGAGGTGTGGTACTTGATCGACCTGTTTTAGCCAGCACTCAGAGAGCACAACTACATCGCATCTTGTTGTGGTTCTATGCAATAGTATTTCAAGTAGATCAAAGTTTTTGTTGATACTGCGAATGTTTAAGTGCAAGATCTTGATAGATAAACGAGAGCTGTTAATAAAGTTTCTACAGAGTTCTGGAGCACAGATAAAAGATTCGGAGACAGAAAAAGCTTGGATTTCGTCATTTATAGTATTGACGTTATCCATAGTAGATTGTGAGTGAAGTATTAGGTATAATGTTTGTGTAGTCTGTAGTAAGTGTTATGTATTTAGAGATAAGATGTGTAAGAAAAAGTGTCGAAAATAATGGTTACAAGCAAAGGAAAATAATAATAACAATAAAAGAATAAAACTATAACAAAGAAGCCAGCAGGGTTTTGCCAAGGACAAGAGACAAAGAAACTAATTATGTTTTAAGTTATCTAGGTCACGTTCACAAGTGATGCGAATTGGCGGAGAGCCCTCTGATCTGCGGACAAATATTCTTCCAAAAGAAGTCCAGCAGAAGGAGTAGCAGTTGTTCTTTGTGAATTCCCGAGCAAGAAAATAAAGTTTCCTGTCCCTCTGCGTCAAGTTTTCTGATATATAAACAGGATAGTTTGGACTTATAATATTATATAAAACCCAGACAGAGAACAAACATCTATGTTCATCAAACAAATGCTTGTTCTCGGTGGGGATCGAACCCACGGCCCACGGCACAGACGGCAGAGCTTCTACCAACTGAGCTGTGAAGGCTGTCTTAAATGAGATAGCCTCGCTCATTAAATATCCATAGTTATGTGGTTATCTTCAAATTTAAATATGCAAGGGAGAAGTACCCGAGCGGTTATCAGCGTTTTAAGTTGTTATGCCAAGACTTCCTTAATTAACTTCAACTCAAATGAAACTTCTTAAACGCGTTAATTGTCCAATAACCAGTTAAGGCGCTCGGAACTTTAATGTTTAGTTTTAAAGCGAATTTATCTCAAGTTTCTTATTTAATTTGTAAACAATTTTCACTGAAGTGGAGTTAGATTCTAATTTATAATCGTAGAGTCTGAAGAGTCTTTAAATTATGATAAATTAATAAAAAATACGTCATGACTTCTCCAGGCACGGTAGATATCCTCTTAAACCTGTACCAATTACCCACATAAGAGGTGCGTCTGCTAGCAACAGTACGCTGGTCGTGGGTTCGAATCCAGTCGTACACCAATGGATTAATATCTTCGAAAATTGATGTGCGCAAAGCCCTCTCAATCGATGATGTTAAATATCGTGAGGAAGGATTAGATTCGAACCCGCGTTCCTTACCATCCGAAGGGAGGGTCATTCCCACTAGACCACTAGTGCTTATTTGATTTGTATTATTGCCATCTCATTTCGATTATTAATTATTGTTATTATTGTGTAGTATTTTAACGGCATCTTGAAGTTTTAGTACAACACTGGAGCCTGGATGACCATACCACAAACACATACCTACCCTAAATAAATGCTACGTCGTCGATTCGTAGCACCTCCTACGCAGATTCGTAGCACTTCTACGCGGGATCTACGAATGAGTTGGCACAAGCTTTTTTTTTTTATTTGTAAACGTGTATGTTTTTTCGAGTTCATCTCCTTAACAGCTTAAATAAATTTGATTTATCTTGTAATATTATACACAAGCTGAAGCCCGCGACTTCGTCTGCGCAGGATTAGTCACACAATATCTTTATAAATTGTAGCCTATGCGTTATTCTGATGTATAAGCTATATTATTGTAAAGTTTCATTAACATCCATTCAGTAGTTTTTACGTGAAAGAGTAACAAACATCCATCCATCCATCCATCCATCCATACTTACAAACTTTCGCGTTTATAATATTAGTAGGATAGTTCATGGTTTTAAATAACATAAATGTAAGTTGTTATTCTAATAGATACTAGAGCAGAGTCGCGGGCGAATGTAAAGTATAATTTTGATAACCTTCTTCGTCGAAATAATACTTTGGAAATGTAACATCGCAAACATTAATGCTTAAGACCGAGTATAACCCTTTATCTTGGGTCTAAAATTGCCCAAGAAGGGCTTTATGGGACAAATTGATAGCTTAATAAAGTTTAATTTGCAGAATTAAGGTGAAATGGAGAGAATTCGATTTTACTGCTGTGAAATGTTATTTTGGCATAGTAGATAAACTACTAAAACAAATTATTACAAACTGTACATTGAATATGACTTAGCCTAAGAACATTGTAAATGTCTAGAGATGTGAATAAATGAAATGAAATGAAATGAAAAATACTTGCCGCAGGAATCATCATAATCTATATTCTTATATATACAAGGTGTTCCCATAATTGTGTATATAAACTTCAGGGGGCTAAAATGAATAACTTTTTGTAAGGAACCAACACTGTGAACGCGAAAAAAAAACAGCTGTTTCATACATTTTATCCAGGTAGGTATTGCACTTTTGTATGAAACAGCTGTTTTTTTTTCGCGTTCACAGTATTGGTTCCTTAGAAAAAGTTATTCATATTGATGGGTACATTAGCCCCCTGAAGTTTATATACACAATTAAGGGAACACCTTGTATATATACACCACTAATTTGTAATTACCAAAAAAAAAAAAAACCGCATGCTCAGTGTCAGTTACTGATCACATTTATGTAGTTAAAACTCAAAAAAAAATATTAAAAAGAATATCCCGAGAAAAGGATGATAACTAGTTACCCATTATCCGTACGTACCTACTACAGAGTCTTCTACCCGAGTTTCATTCTCATCCATTCATAAATTTTTGTCTCGTTCGAAACGAAACAAAACGCGCCGCTCGCGCAATACTAACTATTATTTTATCTATGGCCGGCAAACTCGTGTCGAACGAAACCCATACATAGGTACTCTAAATTCGATGCAGGTCAGTGACATCCGTAAAATAAAAATTGTACGCGGGTAGGTACTTAATTTATTGTGGTTTTCACGTTCACGATAGCTTGTCACTACACTGCCAGAGAATAACGCATACATGTTACGTACGTATTTTTAGTCTGGGGAAATGTGAGTGATTACCTACGGATGTACACCGCGAATTGTTCCCAAACAATCGGCAACCAAATTACTCCACGATGTCCAGCATATTATACCAACGCATATTGGACCATGGCTCTGTTTACGTGCCGTCGCATGCGCAAGGACGAGGAGGGCCTGCATACTCCCGAAACTTCTACGATGAAGTCCTAAATGATTTTGAAGAAGATCCGCGGAGGAGCACGCGTGACGCGGCACGTCGCTTTAGCACAAGCCAGTCCTGCCCTTGGAAGATTGTGCGCTCAGCTGAGATACACTACATGAAGACCCAGGAGCTACTAGCCATCGCCAGGCTGGAGGATATTCCGTTCAACCTGGCGGCGGGAGCTATGGTTTCAGCAGGACGGTGCGCTATCGAGTATCTATCTCAGGAGTTTGGCACCCGATGGATTGGTCGCGGTGGCCCAGTTGCCTGGCCTCCGTGCTCGCCCGATCTGACAATCTTTCAAAAATTCCCCAATCTTTTTGTGGAGCGAAATAAAAAGACTAGTGTATGTGAAAGTGACCCTAACAATGCATTAGACCCTTTTGATAGTGCAAAGACTAAGTATTTCTCTGAAAACAATTTGTTAAAACGTGTGTGTGTTTGCATTGACAATGAAGGTGGACATTTTGAACAACTTTTAAAATACTTGTGGTTAGTGGAAGTGTAAATACGTGCGTAGTTGTAAGTACATACTGTAAATAACTTTAATTGTTGTAAATAGCTTGACATCCTGAGCCCGTAAAATTATGAAGGAAAAATGGCAATTAATTACAAATAAAAGTATTAAAAAAATCCCTAAAATAATGCCTTTTTTATGATACTTACCTATCTACCTACCCATTAAATGATTTATCTAGTGAGCGAGAGAGAAGGAATACGATGAGTGCGACAAGATGATGTGACGTAGGTAGGTACTATACGACGAGACGGTAGATGGAAGGAGTCATAATGAATGGAGTGTTTACGATGTTGACTAGCAGTAGTATTCCGTAGTATTTTCTTGTAGTGTGTCCATAAAATTGTGCAGGAATTTGGTTGAAAACAAACCTCGATAACTTGCTAAAAGTTAAATATTAAAAAATCTTGACAGTGCCAATAGCATTAGTAGCCTCTGCTGCAACTGTCCTTAAATTTTTTTTGGTAGTCACAAAATAGTGGTGTATAAATAAATTCCTATTTCCCTTGGTCACGCCATCACGCGTGAATGGCTGGATCGATTTCGCTAATTATTGCGCGGAAAATTAGAAAATTTAAGAATACTTTTAATTTAACCACCATATAAAATTATTTCAAATCTAACCTTAGCGCTTTGGACAATATAAACTTTTTTAATGTTACTTTATGACGTTTGTCATAGAATTGACAACACCAACTGATTGGGGATTCGTTTTCTGGCATTTTGGGAAGCAACATAGCTTTTTCATTTTAATTGTTTTTCTTTTGTTATTTTGATTTGTGTTGTGTAATTTTGGTGGTATTTTAACCTTGAGGTCTTAGCACAAAGTGTTAGCATTTGGAATGAAAGTGTATTATGTGATATCCTGATTTGACTGAAAATGTTTCGAATGTTTTGAAGAAAACCGCCACCATTTTCTTCAAAACAAATGACGGCCGACTTGACTTTGGACTGACTTGACTAAAGTATTTATTCAATACAAATCACTTGACACTGGCAAGATTGTCTGTCGTATGACAGACAGGAGCCATAAATGGAGAGAAGAGAAGAGACCGACTGATTGGTGTGTGGCATGGAGGTAATTATGATACTTCGTCTAAGGTGTGTGTTATGGTGGGGCCACACTATCGCGATAACGCGAACATTTGCGTTGTCGCGACACGTCTGGCCAAAGGATTCGTCCGATCACGAATCATCTTCGCGAAAACGAAACATCGCTGCTGTCGGTAAATTTACGCAATCAAAGGGTTTTGTCGCGACAAAGTTCGTGCAACACTTCGACGTTGTAGATCTTAGACTATACCTCCATGTTGTAGATTATCGCGACGTGTTGAAGTTTTTTTTGATGTGGCCAAGCACTTCGTCGTGTACCGAACACGAACTTTTATCGTGACAACGCGAACACGAATCTTCACCTTCAAGTCTGGCCGTAGGTATTCGAATTCAATATTCATATTTAAGACAGGACAAAGTCTGCCGGGTCAGCTTGAAACTCACCCATTTCCTATCGCCTTTGTGTGCAATGCACCTAAAACCCCCATTCGATATATTCAACCTATGGTCAATGGCTTAATCAAACTCAAAACAAACGTAGATAACTCAATCAAATACCTCCACGCTAAAACCACTCTTTTGCTCAAACGAAATAAAGCTTAAATTCGATCGCCAGTGCCGGCCAAAAACCGATTGAAAGAGCATTGCAGTTTGACGGGGCTGTCAAAGGTAACCACAGGTGGCGGAGGATGTTGAGGAGAAAAGTGTTTGAGCTAAAATTCAACACGAAAATTTGAGAGTGTAAAATTTGAGGGCGGACATCAAAGATCAGACATCGAACATCGGACATCGGACATCGGACATCGGACATCGGACATCGGACATCGGACATCGGACATCGGACGTCGGACATCGGACATCGGACATCGGACAACGGAAATCGGACATCGGACATCGGACATCGGACATCGGACATCGGACATCGGACATCGGACATCGGACATCGGACATCGGACATCGGACATCGGACATCGGACATCGGACATCGGACATCGGACATCGGACATCGGACATCGGACATCGGACATCGGACATCGGACATCGGACATCGGACATCGGACATCGGACATCGGACATCGGACATCGGACATCGGACATCAGACATCAGACATCAGACATAAGACTCTCTAGTAGCATTATTCTTACAAATATTCGTGGTTTTCTTAGTGCCATTTAATTAATATCTATTATGTTTTTTTAAATAAAAAACTTAGATTTAAATAAACATAACAAAACCATGATCTAGTTTGAGCTACTTTTTTTGTTGAATTTGAGTGCAATTAAGCCGGACCACCAACACAAATACGCACCGACGCAATAAAACAGATGTTCCATTAGGAAGTGTAAAAAAAACCATAAACGCAAATTTATGGTTCAAAAATAGGGACGCTGTAGCACACAAAAACTCCCCACACTTTTCAAGTATCGATATTTTATACCGATATGGTATAAAAGACAAAATACAAAATAATAGGTATATTTTGTAAAAATTAGCTTTTACACAAACAATTACAAAACATCTTTAATTCATAACAAAGAATGAAACGAATTTTTCGAGGTCTTTAGCTTAACTAGTTTATAAAAAAAAATACACAAAAAAATACCAACACCAAACCAATTAGTATATAAGTATATCCAACAGTCTACATTCTACGTGTAATAGAACCCTCAGTCAGCCAAATAAAATACGCCTCACAAAATCTCAAATTCGACACCTCAATTCAACTAAAACCTCGAACTTACCGACGCATAAAAATAGTCACAAAATTTTACGAATAAAACTTTACTACTTCACTGTACCGAACTCCATACGTTTTGACAATAGAAAATAGACCTTATCACTACGAGATAAGAGCTAAAATAGATTGTAGTATATATATTTGGTTCTAGTAGTTTGCCATTTCAAATGCAGAGATACACGCTGTGCTGGGCCGTTATTAATGTGATTTTGGCAAAAGCGTAAAAGCCTTTAACGGAAGCTTTTATTGCGTTTTAGATATTAGAAACTGTACCTTCTGGCTTTGTAATAAGGTTCATAAAAAAACTCTTGATACCAAGTCGATAGTACATTCAATTTTTTTATTTATAAACGTTATCCTTGTAGAGTATAGTGTTTTAAGAATAGTAGAGCTCTTTGTGAGGATTTCGTCTGGGGAAGTACATACCATATTAGCACCATGCTTTTTTCTGTCGCCAAGCAGCGTTGCTGTGTTTCGGTTTGAAGAGTGTGGCTGCCGGTGTAATTACAGGCACATGAGACGTAGCATCTATATGCCTCAAGTTGATGGACGCAGCGCGGTGCATCGTAGGGCACGTTCCTATCGTACGTGACTTGCATTTTTGTAGGTGTCAGTTACCATTAGAATAACTAGAATTAATTAATTAATGGCCTAACTAGAATTCTTGCACAAAATGACAGCCTTCACAGCTCAGTTGGTAGTAGCTCTGCCTTCTGTGCCGTAGGCCGTGGGTTCGATCCCCACCGAGAACAAACATTTGTGTGATGAACATAGATGTTTGTTCTCTGTCTGGGTGTTATATAATATTATAAGTATGTATTTACAAAAAAAAAAGTATTTAAGTAGTATATCAGCTATCTGGTTCCCATATCACAAGCTTTGGCTTAGTTTGGGGCGAGATAGTGCTGTGTGGAATGTCCACCAATATTTATTATTATTATTATTATTAAATGTGGTCGAGCCTGTCGCTCTCGTATAGGCCTTACAAGCCATGAACGTAAGTGCCTATTGGCCTTGGACCCTGTTAAAATCATCTTATTATAGAGGTTATAGGCCTAACTATACTCAATACTCAATATATTTATTGCTTACACATGGTTTAGGTTGGGTACAAACATAGCTGTTGGGTGTTAGTAAGTATCACATGGACCCTGCATAGGGTATGGCAACATGGAGGCAGACCGAGGTTTTCAATTTACCTACAGTCATGTAGGTATTGGGTATTTATGTCAAATTTTGTTTAATAAGGATTTAATTTATACTGAGTAATTGAAAATATTAAGGACAAATTGTGATAAAGTCAAGTATTAAAATGAAAAATGTCAAAGTTAAGGCAAGTTTAAATATTAAGTTATAATAAATTTAAAATAAGTTACATAAATTATTTTTAATGTCAATGGTTTATTTGATTATTCTAAATATTCATTTATGCTGTAATAGGTTTTAATAATTAGAAATGTCTTATGTTTTTATAAATAGGCAATCTTTTTCTATATTTTTTATTTAAGTCGGAAGTTTATTATAAATTTTTATTGACATATTATAAGGGCCGTCGCTGACCTAACTAGTTACCACTATCACCTAGGTATAACAAACCATATCAATTTCTGATGACTAAGCTTCAGGTGCCTGTAATTTCACCGGCAACCAAACCCTCCAAACCGAAACAGCGTTGCTGCTTGGCGGCAGAAATAGGCGGTAGTACTTCCCCGGATGAGCCTCACACAAAGAGCTCAACTCTCAAATCATCATGGTTCATCTCGAAGAGCAGGTAATCTTTTAAGGCTTAAGCCCTGGTTCTCTGGAACCGGTCTCCGTTTTCTACACTAATATTATAAAGAGGAAAGATTTGTATTTTTGTATGTAACGAATAGGCTCAAAAACTACAGGTCTATTTTCAAAAAAAACAGGGATCCTTACTAAAACTCCAATAATGTAACCCAAGGTGGAAAACAAAAACCTTACATCGCGTGCGCTGCGAAAACTATTGATGATAGAACAAAATAATGTAGTACGATTTTGTAGAACACGTCATCATCTACAAAAAATGTCGCGACAGCATATGTCTAACTATTATAGTTATGTCACAATAAGTGTTCTTTTATAATAAAAAAAATAATTGAAATGCCGCCGCTAGAAAAGGGTGTTTATTTGTACCTTGGTATTAATCCTTATCCAAATAAATCATTTCATAATTAAGACGGTTTCAATACCTATAGATTACTTCTTAAATTTTTCAAATCGGACATTCCATTCAAAAGATATGACGGCGTGCAAATGTAATAAATAAGTAGACGCGAGGCTCGAACCCACGGTCTAAGTTTATCCTAAAATGTTCAAAAAATTTATGCGAAGCTGGGACAGGCCGCTAGTAATTTATATGTGAACGCTAACTTAGTTGCATGTTTGATTTGAGATCAAGCTACACAAAACCATGGAAAAATGACGCTTATTACAGGGACATAAAAGCGAGCAGTGTCTGAAACTATCCGTGTGTAGATAGACATGCCAAAAGAACAAGCAAATTTTTATAACTTTTTTTTTTTTTTATGTAAGAATCAAATAAAGATTAGGTACAAAACCTAATCTACCTTGATGGTAGCTAAAATCATCGATACAATACAATATTGTATTAATGTTTATTTCTACGAATATCTAAATGTAATGATGATTAAACGTAATTCCTACGTTTCTAATACACAAATAACGATTGAATCCATTGTTATTGTGTCGAGGAAAATAAAAATTGACAGCCTTCACAGCTCGTTGGTAGTAGCTCTGCCTTCTGCGCCGTAGGCCGTGGATTCGATCCCCACCGAGAACAAATATTTGGGTAATGAACATAGATGTTTGTTCTCTGTCTGGGTGTTATAGAATATAATAAGTATGTATTTACAAAAAAAAGTATATAGTGTTTATATCAGCTATCTGGTTCCCATATCACAAGCTTTGGCTTAGTTTGGCTTAGATAGTGCCGTGTGGAATGTCCACCAATATTTATTAGTATTTATTTTAATTTCCCGATAAAAATAGTTAAATAAATAAAAATACGTTCATAAACATGTTCATTTTACTAGTACCTACGAGTAAAAGTTTTTTATTTTTTATATCTAACATACAATAAAATCTGCGATATGAGCTGAGTGGTATTCGAACATGGCTCGTTTCCGTACGTCTGGTGGCAATCTTTGTCTATATTTAATTAAGACCAAACCAGCAACTTAAACTAAAAGACGGTTGTGAAGTAACGGCCACTGTTTCGTAAAAGCTTAAAGCTTAGTCCAAGAGCGGGCGACATCGGTAATAACTGGTGTACTTGGGGGCTTCGATGGTATTCTGAACTAAGGTGCAAGCTGAAGCGATTGGACAATTGAGAGGTTATAAATTAAGTTATTGATTAAGACGCAGACAACCGTCCGTTTTAAGGATATAAAATTACTGAATGTAGTTATGAAAAACACAAAAAACAAAGCTTCGGAGGATACCGTTACATAGGGCTAGTCCGGGGAAGTACTGCCACCTATTTTTACCGCCAAGTAGCGTTGCTGTGTTATGGTTTGAAAAGTTTAGTTGCCGGTGAAATTACAGGCACATGAGGCTTAACAACTGCATGCCTCAAGTTGATGGACGCAGCGCAGTGCATCGTAATGATGCTATGCTATCGTGCGTGAATTACGAGGCTCTTTTGGTGATAGTTACCACTTAACATCAGATGGGCCATATGCTTATTCCCTCTGCTCTAGAAAATAAGGTAACCATTCAACATGAGATGGACGATATCGTCACTTCTTTTCATAAAGAAAGTGCCTCTAAAAGATCTCAATCACTCATGCCTTGAACCACAGTCTCAGCAGAATTAGGTCGGAACTTGAGCTCTATAAAAGTGTAATATCCTCGCTTGGGACCCACAAGCGATATCTGATCAGTTATTGATACCTATTACCGTTTTATCTGAACGTTGTAGAAACATTATGACATTGCTGGCGCTCTAGGCAGAATACCCAGTGCTGTAGTGCTATTCATGCTAGTAGAGTCGTTTATATTTATTTTCCATAATCAAACAGAGACAACAACACGTCTCTGTTTGATTTTGATAGTACTGATAGTACTTCTTTCAAAATGTTGAAACGTAATTTAGACGTTGGCATCGCCTTAACATTTAGCGAAGATCTCCAAAGAGATACTTCAAATATTAGAATTGGATTGCTATTGCGACTTAAATAAATAGCCAACAGACCGCACTCCACTCCGCTAGATGGCGCTGCTATAAATCTTGCGGAGCCACCGCAGTCGCACGAAGCCGCTTCATCAAGAATTCAATCTGTTCAATGATTAGATTGGAGGTCCTCCCAGCTGGAGTTCTACTGTGAAACGTGGACCCGCGGCACAGAATCAGAATGTTATATATTTTTTAATCTACTTGTAATTAGTGGCGTAGCTAGGCGGAAAGGGCCCGGTGCATAGAGAAAGAATCGGGATGAAAACTTAACTAAAAAGTTGACGGGTGGAATGGCCGAATTGATTCCACGACTGTCAAGCACGTAGCTTATCGCTGATGCAATGTGCTACGGGCGTACTCAACCAAACTACCAAATAACAATAACAAACAGCACATGCTTATCGAGGACGCTTGGCGGATGTGTTGAAAGTCTTAAATCGGGAGTTCTCTGATTGTTAAAGTTCATATAAAACCATTAAAAAAAATGTGAGCAGGCTCAAGGTTTTCTAGCTTCGGGAGCTGGCTGACCCTCTCTTTTCAAAGCTTAGGCCTAAGGGGCCCCTTGAGCTCCGGGGCCCTGGTGCACTGCACCACCTGGCCCTGCGATAGCTACGCCACTGCTTGTAATGGAACAAACATATGGTCAATCTGATGTTAAGTGGTAACCATCACCAACACAAAGAATTACCTCACAAGTCTCGATAGAAACATACAGATGATAAGCCTCAAGTACCTGGGATTAAACCGGCAACCATACCCTTCAAAGCAAAACAAAGCCGTTGCTGTGTGTTTGGTTGATGGCAGCAATAGGTATGGTGGTAGTAATTACCATTCACAAACTTTAAACTAAGCAAAGCTCTCTCTCTCTCTTGTCGAGTCACTAGTTTCTTTCGAAACAGTGTGTTGAAAGGATTTTAAGTGCGCCTCAAGAAGCTCCTTTCGAGCACTTGACACATGTTATAGAACTTTTTAGGTTCCACTCCACATGCCGGTTTCCTCACGATGTTTTCTTACACCGTTTCAGAGTACTAGCATTGTGCACATACACAGAAAAACTCATTGGTGCTCGACCGGTTTCGAACCCACGACCTTATGATCGGAAGGCGCGGCCGCTACCACTAGACTTCCAGTGCTTTCATAGAACAAGCTTTGCTTAATCATAACTTAAAGCTTATTATGAAAACCAGATAGCTGATATAATACTTTCATAAATACTTTTTTGGAAAAATATTCTTATAATATTTAATAACACCCAGACAGAGAACAAACATTTATGTTAATCACACAAACGTTAGTTCTCGGTGGCGATCGAACCCACGGCCTACCGCGCAGAAGGCAGAGCTACTACCAACTGAGCTGTGAAGGCTGTCAAGATAGAAATGTATTAAATAAACACATTCAAAAGGTTTCGCAGTAGACAGTCTAGCACAGGTCACTTAGGTAGGTACCTAGATTTATGTTTATTGGTTGTGACCATGACATGTGATCCGAACTCCGAAATCCGAAGACGAACAAAGGTCCAAGATGTCGCAGATATGATTTTGGAGTTCAACCTTTTTTCTATACAACTTCCACAAGCAAATGGCCCACCTGATGTTAAGTGGTAACCATCGCCTATAACAAAGCATTGCATCGTAAGTCACGCTCGATAGGAATGTGCCCTACGATACACTGCCCTACGATGCAATGTCTTATTTATGAAAAATTTACAACCAAATGATGTGCACTTTTAATTAGATTTTTCGAAAATAAGTTTCATGATTTTATATCTTTCAAAATGATGAAATGTGCGAGCGAGAAGTACTTTGGCGAGTGTCAGCCCCTTAAACACTAGAGAAACTAATAAAAACATCCAAAATTTGTTGAAAGGATTGACTAATTCACTTTTGTTCATACATTCAGTTTCCTATAAACGCTACGTATACTGTAACTGCTCGTCTTTATCATAGATAGGGTCTTGTGCGTTGAAATATGACGTCATTAGTTAGCGTCAGCGACGTCATATTTCATATTTATTTGTAGAAAAGATAGATAGTACAGTAATTAATTTTGGCAGCATTAATTTAGCTCTGAGCTTTAATTTTGGCGCTCGCTCGTTACGAAGTTCTGTGTTTCAATATGTATTATATCAGCTATCTGGTTCCCATATTACAAGCTTTGGCTTAGTTTGGGGCTAGATAGTGCTGTGTGGAAAGAACACCATTTTTTTTTCAGCATAGATGGTGACTTTTTTTTAAAGTTCTTATGGAAATAGTTTGAAGCAAAAGAAGGAGGGATAGGATAGGATTTCTGGATATAAATATTTAATTCATAAATTAATTTATTCATAGCCAAATACGTCCATTAATTAATTACGTGAGGTAATTATGGCGATTTTTCGATCGATTATGGCGATTTACCTCTCCACTTGGTGGGATGTCGGGAGATTTCGCTCGACCCCCTCCTCCACATAACATCAGATTGGCTATAATATGCTTGTTCCATTACAAGTAGTATAAAAAAGTAGTCATCAGCTCTTTTGAATTTCCACCATGGACCATCAAAAAGTACCTAAACAGTACAGGATTGCTGGTTATCTTAATTTAACTTTTTTGTTGTATCTCAAAAACCGAGCATCCCAGAAGAAAGTAAAAATTGTTTTGGAATGTCCAAACAAAGCCCTTTCATATGACATGCAACTTGATTTTTTTATTTAACTTTTTTATGTTTGCACCCTTAAAAAACCCCAAATCTTAATAACCCTTCATCCGATTTTACTCATATAATTACCAGTGAATTTCTCAAGTACAAGCTATAGACTTATGAAATTTCATGCAGATCGCATCAACGGTTCGAAAGTTATGGCCAGACAAACATACATCGCTCACTCGATCAACTAGTGTAACGATACTGACTGCAGAAGTATAAAACTGTGTCGCAGCCAGTAACGCCCTCCTCTTGGCAGGTGTTTCCAATTGTAAAACATAAATAAACTAGTGGTTCGCCCCGAACTGAGATCTCGTGATGCGACACGACGAACGCACCAAAACTTTGAGCAGGTGGTACCGCCTACTAACTTGGTATGGTAACCAAGTTTGAACTTTATTGGCCTATTTATTGAAGAGTTCCGTTGAACAGACCTTGGCTCCATCATCAGACCTGGTCATTGTCACCTTTTTATGAGAACTGAGTACCTCCTTAATTTATTTCAAGAAAAAAAAATGAGAAAAAGCAAAGTAACTGACCGACCAGTAGAAAAACCTTGATGCCAACGAAACTCTTAGAGATGGGAGCTCTTGGATCGTTGGTTATCTTAATTTAACTTTTTTGTTGTATCTCAAAAACAGAGCGTCCCAGAAAAAAAGTAAAAATTGTTTTGGAATGTCCAAATAAAGACCTTTCATATGACATGTAACTTGATTTTATTTTGTAACTTTTTTTATTTTTGCCCCCTTAAAAAACCTCATATCTTAATAACCCTTCATCCGATTTTACTCATATACTTACCAGTAAATTTCTCAAGTACAAGCTATCGACTTATCAAATTTCATGCAGATCGGATCGACGGTTCGACAGTTATCGCCAGACAAACATACATACATACATACATACATAAAATGCCAAATCGCCCAAGTTGAAACTAAGATCTTCGTTCGCTTCGCTCACTCGATCAAAAATAAGTTGACACAAAAAATAGCGGAAACATCTTTCACATGCAGGTGTAAATTATTGTGGTATGTTTGTTTGTATGTAGATGTAAAAGTAGTGTGTTGAGTGAGTGTGAGCTTCAGTCCTCCTGAGAACACCAGTCTCTTAAGAGTCTGGGCAACAGGAGATGCCGTGTATGGTGGATTAGGGTGTGTTATAGGGAGGTGTGTAAGGGAGAGTGGATAAATGTGTAATAGGTGCTCCTGAGAACACCAGTCTCTTAAGAGTCTGAGCAACAGAAGCACCATCAGTGTGGTAAGGTGTAAAAGGTAATGGTGTTAAGTGTTTGCGTGATGTGGGTTACATGTTATAATAACTAAACCTATTATAACTACTTTTGAAATAACTACGGTCGATTCACATATGTTCATAACGCATATTGGCCGATTCAAGTACTGTTTAACATACATAATTTTAATTAAAATAAAATTAATTGCACTAACGAACGATTAATCTAATGTTTTTTTAAGATATTGGATGTTTGCACTATGTTTGAAATACCTAATGGACGACTCGCCTACGGTTTATACACCCAGTTAATGTACAGCATGATAATTGGAAGCCACTTTAGTACCGTCGAGTCGGATTGGTTAGGTTATGTTGAAACATATAAATAACGCACGAGGCGAGCGAGCAAAGCGAGCGTGCCGCGGCAGCGGCCGCCGAAGTGCCAGAAATTAAGTAGGTGAATCGTCCATTATTTCAATCAACATTAGGTTACTTAATTGTAGTTGTTCAAACCGTAGGTGAATAAACCATAGATGTATAAACCATAGGTGAATTCTCTTTTAGGGATATCGTTCATTAGTTATAACGAAATTATGTGAAACGAGCTGTAGGTTATTTAAACAGTAGGTCTTTTGGCTGTAGTTATTTCAAAAGTAGTTAATAGGTTTAGTTATTATAATATGTAACCATGATGTGTGCTGTAATCAATCAATTAAACGTTTAATTCGAGCAAATGTTCAGTGCAAGTGGTGGTGGGAGGTTGGATCCACTTAAAGCACCTAAGGATACTCTGCAATGCACTGCCTATGGTTTAAGAAAGAGAGGCAGGCTAAAGAAAATATGGATGCATACTGTTTGAAAGATGACATGAGTAAGAACGGAGTGAGTACATGAAGAATGATAGAGGAGAGTGGAAGAAGAAAACCTGCTGTGACGATACTAAGCGTGGGATTAGGGCAGGAAGACGATGACTTTCAATTCAATTTTTTTTACTGTGTCAGTTTTTACAATTTTTTACCAAACAGCATCACTAGCTTATACGAAAGGGCATTCAAAAATATTATCAAAAAGCACTTGGTAGACAAGACTTAATAGGACATTGACCAATTTCTTGCAGACCGTAAAACATGGAATAATATTGTTTTTTTTTATTTTATTTTAGGTAAGTAGGTATTTTTAATTTTAATGTAGTTTTATAATCATTATTATTGTTTAGTTATTAATTTTTATCTTTAACAATGTTTCTTCTCTGTGCTCATGTTTCTCTTCTTATGTGCAACGTCTAGGTATAACGTGCCTATGAGAAATAAATGAACTATACCCCAAGTATGAGTTTTGCTTACGATATTTCGTTTTTCGTTTTACGTTTTTGTTCCGTGTTCATTGCAGGTTTTGTATGAAGACGCATATGTAAAGATCCATATCGGTATCCCTATCGCGTCTTCATACAAAACCTGCAATGAACACGGAACAAAAACGTAAAACGAAAAACGAAATATCGTAAGCAAAACTCATACTTGGGGTACTGAACTGATTCCAGAACCTCATTTTAAACTTTTCCGCAATTTTTCCTCAGAGCTTATAATTTTACATTACGCGTTCTGAAGACGTATAAGAATTTTCTTTAGGAAGACTTAAAGTGAAATGAGCTGTAAAAGTCGCCGTGAAACACTGAGCAGCGCTATTCCGTAAACAGCATTCACCCAAGTGACCGTGGAATCCGTAGGGAGTATTCAATTTGGCATTCTGTAATACATTCACTATATTATTATAAGTATATATTTACAAAAAGGACGTGACAGACATTTAGCAAGAATGAGCGATAAAAAATGGACAAAAATTGTAACCACTTGGCGAGGACCAGCCGGCAAAAGAAAGCGTGGTAGACCACTAGAAAGATAGGAAAATGAAATAAAAGAAATTGCAGGAAAAAATTGGACAGAAATCGCCACAGATAGAGAATAATGGCAAGATCTAGAGGAGGCCTTTACTCGTATAGAGATCCTTGAATGAATAAAATAATCAATAATTAAATAAAATTAAAACAAAATATTAAAAAAAAGCATGCTTATGAATAATAATAATTAAATCATAGTATAGATAGACTTATTAATTTTATATATATGAATTGAAATTGTAACATAAAAACTAACTGAAATCGTATTTCCCATAAGTTATTCAACGGATTAATAAAGGCTATAATATAATAATACAATTTACAAAAAAAAGTATATTATACCTCTATATGTATTATATCAGCTATCTGGTTTTCATATTACAAGCTTTGGCTTAGTTTGGGGCTAGAGATAGTGCTGTGTGGAAAGTCCACCAATATTTATTTATTATTTCTTTATTCACCCATCACTAGTGTCACTGGCATAGTTTGGCAAGTGGAAATGCCAACGTGAGTGAGGCAAAGTGAGCGTGGATCCACTGAGTGAATCACCCCGTAATTATGTTGCATAACGAATCGACACCCAGATTCCAATTATAATAAAAAAAAAAAAAATATTGCTAGTTTTTAGAACCCAAGCTGCGCTCGGTTTAAACCACAGTCTTTCATAGTTTTTTAAGAGTAGTAGAGCTTTGTGTGTGGCTCGCCCGGGGAAGTACTACTACCACGCCTTTTTCTGCCGCCAAGCAGCGTTGCTGTGTTTCGTTTGAAGAGTGTGGTTGCCGGTGTAATTATAGGTATAATGAGGCTTAACATATGTATGCCTCAAGTTGATGGACGCAGGGCAGTGCATCGTAGGGCACGTTCCTATCGTGCGTGACTTACGAGGTAATCTTTGTTATAGGTGATGGTTACCACTTAACATCAGATGGGCTATCTGGTTTTTCCATCAGCTAGTTGTATAAAAAAAAACATCGTCTGTGTGAAACTAAGCGCATCCAAAATCTAAATATCTCTTGTTTTACTCTCTTTTTAGGGTTAAGCTCGCCTGAATATTTCTTAGCTATGTATTTAAAAAAAATATTGCACTGTGTTCGTTAAAGGAAATAATAAAAACCTGGAATCTGAAATAACTTAGTTTGTCATACTACACTTTTCTTGTGATATCAAAATTTGCGACTTTGCGACGCCCCCGCAAGTACCGATCTTTTTACGTACTATGCGATCGTTAAATTTGACATTTCTATTCGAGAAAACGGGTTTTAGCGATTGTTTGGTGATTTTGACGAAATCGTAATATTCGTAAAATTTAAGCAAATTTCGCTAAAATGCGGGTATGGATGGTGCTTTTGATTTAACGATCGTGTTGTCAAATAAGCGAATTAGTCGAATCATTTTCACGAATCCATAGACTGTGTTCAACACCGATAGTTTCCGAGTTGACATTTTACAAATAACGCGAAAATTGACGATCGCATGCGATCGTCAAAAGATAGCGATCCCGAGTTCCATACTCGCACAATTCGTCAAAATATCACAAAAGTGTTGCTGGTGAAGGACAGCTAGCTGTCCTTCACGCTTTGCCACCATTTTGAAAATAGAACTGAGTACACCAAGAAGTTTTCACGGCAAGAGAAAAACTTTTATTCAAAAAAGAACACCTCTACCACAAATCAAGATCTTTTCGGCCGCTTAGCTTAGCCGTGCAAGCATAACAAATCAATAGACAAATACAATTTACTCAAAACTATTATTTGTTTGGATTTAATAAGAAAAATAAGCAGGTATTCATTGATTCAGTGGACCGTAAAATTAAGTTTTATTAATTTTTCTATACTAAGAACTGCCACTGCCCAGATTTATGATGGACCCGCATCTGCCTAAAATTTAAAATTAAAAAAGTTTTCGGCTTCCGCATAAATTTTGACTCAATCGCGGTGGCTGTTTGATTATTTCCCGTTCTCTTTTTGAATTTTTTATTGCATTTATAATACTCCTTAGTAAAACCATAAGTCCCTACATCTATATAAATAAAAATGAATCCCTATTTCCCTTGGTCACGCCATCACGCGTGAACGGCTGGACCGATTTCACTTATTCTTTTTTGTTGTGTTTGTTATTGTCAGGAAAAGGTTCTTATGAAAGAAAAAAATAAGAAAATTACCCCCATATAAAATTATTTCTAATCTAACCTTAGTGCTTTGGACAATATAAACTTTTTTAATGTAAACTTATGACTAGAAATGACAGAATGCGTGCTACAAATATTAATTATACCATTTCGAATTCAATATTCATAGTTAAGATAGGACAACGTCTGTCGGGTCAGCTAGTAACAAATACCTAAACTGTTTCTAGGTAAGTTCATAACATTGTACTGAAGATGGCAGATACTGATGGCAGCAAATTCTAAATCTCTTTAAGATGTAATAAACCTGACATCGAATTTTACCGTTGTGTAAAAACTAGCTTATTAAATAAAAGCTACTATAAAATTGACGAGGCTATAGCCGATAAATATATATTTAATAATGACACGATTTAATTATGATTTATTTTAGGTATATTTATATACCTTTATTTTAATGTTTAATTTTGTGTACTGTACTTTCCTACTTTTAAGTTATTTTAAGAAAAAAATTACCTATTTTGTACAAATTGACATATCTAAGAACATGTTACATGTGTAAAGAGGAAATAAATGAATATGAATATGCATGGAGGTACTATATACTTAGTCTAAGTGAATATGAGTACCTGGACACGCAAGAAGCAGAAGGCACTCGTGTCGTATTACACAACTCACAAACAAAATCCTTCGCCCGTTCTTCAATATAAATAAAGTAATATATCTAGTTTTCTTTGTGACATCAAAGAGAGATTGAGCGCTCAGGTAAAGTATTTGCACAGAAAATTGCTTTACCAAGAATAGGAAATGGAATTTTGATGAAATCAGTAAATATATGAAGATGATTCCTTTTACCTTAAACGTTACGAGATATACGAAAAATACAATTTTGATGGATTTTGCCTACCTTAGGTACACATGGATACAGCCTTCACAGCTCAGCCCCGCAAGTACCGATCTTTTTACGAACTATGCGATCGTCAAATTTGACATTTCTATTCGTGATATTTTGACGAATTGTGCGAGTATGGAACTCGGGGTCGCTATCTTTTCGCGAAAATTGTAAAATGTCAACTTGGAAACAATCGGTTTTGAACACAGTCTATGGATTCGTGAAAATGATTCGTCTAATTCGCTTATTTGACAACACGATCGTTAAATCAAAAGTACCATCCATACCCACATTTTTCAGGTCGGAGTAGCTCTGCCTTCTGCGCCGTAGGCCGGGGATTCGATCCCCACCGAGAACAAACATTTGTGTGATAAACATTTTTCTCTGTGTGTTTTTAATTTTTGTCTGTTTTATTATTTGTTCTCAGTCTGCGTGTCATATAATGTACTTACCTAAGTATTTACAAAAAAAAAGTATTAATGCATATCAGCTATCTGGTTCCCATATTAAAAGCTCTGGCTTAGTTTGGGGCTAGAGAGCGCTGTGTGGAAAGTCTACACATATTTATATATATTTTTTATATACGCACTACTCGCTTGTATTTTTGGCTTTACGTAGGTGATTCTTATCCGTGAAATAGTCAAGGACCCACCATAAATTGGGTTTTTTTTTAATTACAAGCGTTCGGCTCCCCTGATGGGAAGTTTTTATCGTACCCTATGGACGCTTGCAACACCAGAGGGGTCACATGCGCGTTGCTGACCCTTTAAATATTTTAAAACGCCTTTTTTGAAGA
This sequence comes from Chloroclysta siterata, assembly GCA_932294275.1. Taxonomy (NCBI): domain Eukaryota; kingdom Metazoa; phylum Arthropoda; class Insecta; order Lepidoptera; family Geometridae; genus Chloroclysta; species Chloroclysta siterata. Next base: position 10,090,489 of record OW028607.1, on the reverse strand, counting down.
GCCTCATGCTGTCCCTGTAAATGCTGTAAATCTCAGCAGAGAGCGCATTCCACTTTTAAAATAACATATAAGTATTTTATCCTTATAAGTAAGTTAGCTTACTGTGGAGCTAGATAGTGATTTGTAAAAAGACATAATTTTTTATTTTTTTGGACATTCCACACAGCACTATCTCGCCCCAAATTAAGCCAAAGCTTGTGATATGGGAACCAGATAGCTGATATACTTTTTTTTTGTAAATACATACTTATAATATTATTTAACACCCAGACAGAGAACAAACATCTATGTTCATCACACAAATGTTTGTTCTCGGTGGGGATCGAACCCACGGCTAACGGCGCAGAAGGCAGAGCTAATACCAACTGAGCTGTGAAGGTTTTATAAAAATGAGGCACGAACCCAGGTACCAGTAAGGAACTTAACAAAGTAAATCCCATGGTTTAACCTATTTACAAACCACCCTAATTAATTAACCCGAAAATACAGGCCTGCCAAATAGTTCATCCCTATTCTGGGCGCGAGGGTTGGTCAATAGGGTTGAAAGTGTCCCTTTCAAACATTTGTGCGTTGACATAAACTTAATTACATATGTAAATTCTGTTAAAACATCAGAGTAATTAAAATTATGTAAAATATTAAAGTTCTTATTCTGGGTAAATTCTTATTCTGTAAAAGCTAAAGTCCAATTAGCATACCACCGCAGACTGACATTTCGAAAAGAAGTGTTATCTATTTCGTTTTCGTCAATTAAGCAGCGCCAGATGTTGCTGGTAAAAACAGAAAATAGAAACAGCTTCTTGGATTTGATTCCCAGGCTAAAATCCGAGGGGTACCAAGATACCAAGTATAAAGTACAAACTCGAGATTACAATAGTACTATTGTTTTTTCTCTGTCGGTGTGTTATAATTTATTATGTACTATTAAAAAAAAGTATGTAAGTATTATATCAGCTATCAGTTTCAATATTAAAAGCTGTGCTTAGTCTGGGGTTAGATAGTGCTGAGTGGAAAGTCCACTAATATTTAAGGTGTTTTTTTTTCAATCACTACCTACAATACTTATAAGCCGCGAGCCGATACCTCGGGCGGCAGCTATGAGTGATATTCCCCGAACAAATATTTGTACAATGTACAGTGACGAAATGAAAAGGTTCGTCAATTTTCAACTTGATTCGTTCAACGTATCACGAGCATATTACCTTTTGAAACTGAATAGACAGAATAGACTGAGTTAGTTGTCAATGCTTGTGGTTGACGTGATGTAAAAAAAAAAAGGAACCTTATTCGATAGCAAACGTCACATTTATTTAAAGGGAAGCAGCACTGAATCTTCCTATTAGGAACTTTACTGGTTGTTTTGATAAAATTGATTCTTGCAATCTGGTGCAAGCGAAAACCGACCATAAGGTGACGAACATTTTCATTCCGTGACTGTACATGCCTGTGAGTCCCGGATCCCACGCTGTCCCTTATAATCTCCCAGAAACCTGTGCTACTATTTACACTGATTTTGACCCAAAGCGGTGAGGGACTAGAGAGAATAAATAGAGGAAATAGGTTTGAAAAAGTGAATATGACATAACTAATATCCGCCCTCGAGCAATCGGTGGATGGAGAGGGCTCAGAATCGTTCTTCCTGGAAATGTTTAGGGGAGGCCTGTGTCCTGCAGCGGACTTCTTCAGGCTGATGATGATGATAAACATCAACAACGGCTCACGTGTAACCTGTATGAATAAAAAGTAGCCTATGTATTATTCTAGGTCACGAACAGTGTGCCTACCTATATTCTAAGTTTCAACCAAATCTATTTAACGTTACGGGAATGTGCGCTGGACAAACCGTCGATTTTTTTTAAATTTTAGTTTAGGTTAATTTAAAGCATTAAAAAAAAGTTCTTATCTATAATCTGAAAAAAATAATAGCTTCACGACTGTGATGTCCAGGCACGGTAGATATCCCCTTCGATCTCTAAGTTTCAATTAGGTACCAGAAGTTTTTTTTTTTAATGATAAACCCTCTTTTAATGGAACGCCGGCCGAAAATCTATTACACCACCCAAAACGTAATCTCTGGGTTTGTGATGAACTGGGGCTTTGTAGCTATTGTTCGCGGGCTTTTGCGATTTCTGGGGTTCCGAAGTTAAATGCTACAAAATAGAAGCCTTGTAAATATAAATTTCTTTAATTACAGTTTCATTGACGATTTTGCATATGTATGTAGTAAATAAATAAATGTCTATGTTAATCTCCTTTCGTCCATCGATTTGCGGCCGGTTTCTGAAAGCCCGATCAAAATTAATCTAGGTAATCTATCTCTAGGTAAATAATTCGGTATAATAGCCGAAATGCTGAGTAACTCGACATCCGATTAGTTTTGATCGAGCTTTCAGAAACCGGCCGTATGTGTTCTTCTTCTTGTCGTGTCACTAGTTCTTTCGAAACAGTGTGGCGAAAGGATTTTAAGGGCGCCTCAAAGAGGCTTCTTTCGAGCACTAATTTCAAGCACACTTTCGGGTGTTGAATACATTTTTATCTCGAACCCAGAAGATCCAACAAATGTGCACACAAACTGCGGCGGGCACATAAAATGTCGGACCCGGCTTTAGCGGTCTCTAAGCCTGACGGATGCCTTAAAACTCCGTCACCAGAATTGACTACTAGCTCATACCTCATACCCTCACAATTCACATCTCAGTTGGTAGTAGCTCTGCCTTCTGCGCTACAGGCATGTTACATATATGTTTATTTTCTTTCTGGGTGTTATAGAACATTATAAGTATGTATTTAAAATATAAGAGTTGATCAGTAGGGCTATTTTTAAACATTCGGACACGTCTGTGTTTATAGGCAAATAGGAAAGCACTGGTGGTCTAGTCAAAACCGGTCGTGCACCAATGAGGTTTTAGGTTCAAAAATGTATTGTGAAACCGGCATGTCGTGGAACCTAAAAAGTTCTATAACATGTGTCAAGTGCTCGAAAGGAGCCTCTTGAGGCGCACTTAAAATCCTTTCACCACACTGTTTTGAAAGAAACTAGTGACACGACAAGAGAGAGAGAGGCAAATAGAACAAGAGCAATATAATAGTACCTAATAACCAAATTCTGAAATTTCCGATCGGAAACGTTTCCGAATGTTACAAAATAGCCCTACTGGTACCCAAAGTACAAGCTTCGCTTACTTCGGGGCTAGATAGTTTGTTCATACCAAAACATTGTATTTTTATTATTATTTACTTTATCGGCTCAATATATTTTTTTGGGGCTTTAGAATCCTTGGGCGGCTTGCCAGGCCTTGATCATTTTTACTGTAATAGGATTAAGGCAACAAAGGTTGAATGAATGTGGGTTCAAGCCTTTGTATGTGCCAACAATGTGTGGTATATTTATTATTATAGTCCTGAATTCGCTTGTTTTCTATTGTCATCTGTTTGTGTACACATCCATTATTCGCTAGTTAAGGCAATACAAAGAGAGAGCTAAAATTAGGTAAAGTTAACATCATCCTACCTTCGACACAAACATGTAGGAGAATTAGCGATCTCTAGATCGTCCGCAACGGTCTGCAGATCTCATCTGTCTCATATGTATTTTGTACATTATGTAAATATTTGTATTTACTGTAATTTTCTTTGTAAATAAATGTTTTGTTTAAAAATTAAAGATTTTAGGAGAATTTTTCGAAGTTCCATCTTTATTCCAATGAATTTTTATAAATTAATTCGTCAACCATCTCACACACAGCTCGTTCACGCTCTTTCTTACGTTCCAATTCACACAGCTCATTACGTTCCGTTATCATCTTTAATTATCCTCATTCATACCAATCCTACAATAATATCATACATACATCTGTATGCCTCAAGCTGATGGACGCAGGGCAGTGCATCGTAGGGCACGTTCCTATCGTGCGTGACTTACGAGGCAATGCTTTGTTATAGGTGATGGTTACCACTTAACATCAGGTGGGCCATCTGCTTGTTTCATCAGCTGGTTGTATAAAAAAAAAAAAAAAAAATATATATAAGGATAACCTTATGATAGTGAAATTAAACAAAAAATCTGTTCACAACGTTTTTATTGCACCGATTAACAATTTATCATTTAAAAAGAAATTTTGACCCAGTGATTGCATATTAAAGTACACTTCTGGTCACAAAAAAACACTCATTAGGTACCTATCAACCCTTAACCTATGATAATGTGCGTTAATTTTTAAACTAAGAAAATACCTACTTGTTTATACGGTTAAATAAAAATCTTTGTATATATAATTCTACTGTACGTGTGGATGACACTGAACTCCTCCTAAACGGCAGGACCGATTTGAATGTTTTTTTTTGTATGCGTTTGTGTGGCACCCTGGATGGCTTAGATTCACAAATCAGCCCGGCAGATGGCGCTGCAGTCGGCATATCATGCAGGACAACGTCTGTCGGGTCCGCTAAGTAATACTATAAAATCAGAGACATAAACCTCATTAAGTACATAAGCACTCAGTATTTTGTATAACTTAAGTTCTCTTTTGCCCAAATTTGTAGGCCTAAACGTGAAATCTCATGAGACACAATACATTCTCTATTGTTTTTGGAATCCCGGCATACTATAGGTTAAATGTTAGATATTTATATTTAGAGCTGATTTCACCATGCTCTATTTGATTAATAAAGGATTAAAGGGCCGTTAAATATGTTAAAATGTACGCGTTTGACATCTAAGGTTAGATTTAACGGACTGTTAATCCTTGATTAGTAACTAACAGAGCATGGTGAAATCAGACCTTAACCCAACATTTTTACACAAATTGTATTCTTAAAAAATATGTTAAATAACAGAAATCATTGTTACAGTCATAGTTATAAATACTAAAACTTTACATCTACGAGTATAAATATATAACATTAATAGACTTTTCATACATTCAAATGCAACCAATTCTCAACCAGTACTCACAAGGATCAAACAGCAAAGATTAACTTGAAGTCTAGATTATACTATAACAGATAAGTATACCTACTTAACCATGTAGAACCATCCGGAATATGTCTAATAATCTGAAAGAATTGACTGAAAAATCAAGGTCGACAGCCTTTTACACAGTAAAAACAAAAAATAAATAAGAACGAAGTATTTTTTGTTGTTCCTGACTCTTAAGGGAGTTAAGTTTTCATAGCATAAGTAAGTCTTTTATTTATCCATTTCAGATTAGAAGAATATTCTAGAAGTTTTAAGAAGGAAGCACACAGGTCGAATAAGCACAACACAGAGCACATATATACCTAGGTACGTAAACTTACATGCGTCGTCAATATCAAAAATCCTGATTACGGCTGACATTGTAAAAAAAAAAACATTTTGATCGATACATGTTTTCCTACGCAAAATATTGCTTTACTATTTTTCGTATCGATATCATATCATATCGATCAAAATGTCATTTTTACGAAGCTGTGTGCAATTACACAAAAAATGGATGGTTGCGATATTTCAAAAATGAGTTTAGTGATTTTATATCTTTCAACACGTCGAAACGTGCGAGCGAGAGTCACATTAGCTCTTGTCTTCGCCATAAGCCGGCGCCAGACAGTGTGGTGAAAGGAATTATAAGTGTGCCTCAAAGAGGCTCCCTTCGAGCATTTGCGACACGCTAGAACTTTTTAGGTTCCACGACATGCCAGTTTCCTCACGATGTTTCCCTTCACCGTTTGAGAGTACTGGCACTGTGCCCATACATTTTTGAACAGCACAACTCATTGTGCACGACTGGTTGGGAAGTCCCGACCTGAGGATCGAAAGGTGGGGCCGCTACCACTTGACCACCAGTGTACGCGCTCAGTTACCCCCTATAGGTACTTAACGTGCACGACCGGTTTTAAACGACCGCGGTGTAGAAGGTGTAGTTGATACCACTAGACCAGAGCTAGCGAACCAATGGCAGGCGTACCACTGATGGCACGTGATACAATATTTTGGGCACGCCACGGATAAAAACAGTTTGCATTTTTACTTCAAACTAGGTAGGTATCCGCTGCTTCGCCCGTCTGCCCGATCCGTGGGTCAATTTCGTTGGAATTTTCAAAAATAATTATAATTTAAAATAATTTGGTTGAAATTATTTGAGAGCGGGCTCATATATTTTTGTTTGAAATAAAGACACGTTGATACAAAAAGATTCGCCACCCCTGCGCTAGATCAACAATGCACGCGCTCAGTTACCCCTTATATAGGTATTTAAGTAAAATGAGGTTATGACAAAAAGGTTCTATTTTGTATCCAAAGGCTTTATGTTTATCCCAAGGGATGCTCTGGATGTTCTGAATAGACAGTTTAAATATGGTTCCCGCTGTGAAAAATATCGAAGGATGCCTGCCAGTGTAAAATATTATATTTATAGCAGCCATGGGGGTTATAACGATGATACGTGGTCAAAGTTAAAATACATTCTTCTTGTCGTGTCACTAATTTCTTTCGAAACAGTGTGATGAAAGGAAAAGGTTAAAATGGGCATAATTAAGCCCAAACTGATTTAAGAAATTGTTTTTTTTTAGTCGTGGCACTAATTTGTTTTGAAACAGTGTGGTGTGCGCCTCGGAGAGGCTCCTTTTGAACACTTAAATGTTTTAGAACTTTATGGTTTGTTGTTTTGATTTTTATGTGAATTTTTTTATGTTATTTATGATTGATGTTTGGTTTTTTCTTTGTTAGTTAATTATAAAAATTGTATACATAATGAAATTACGCTATCGTATTAGGATAACCTGTAAGTATAGAGAACAAAAAAAAGCATGCCCGGTCTGAAATTAATTTGACATGAAATATACGAAAATTTTATTATTTTATTGAGCATACATAATAAAGATAAGTTTCCGGACTCATCTTAATTACCTACATCCTGTATTTGATTTCATAATTATTAAGATATTTTGATTTCGTAATCAAGATTTTGATATTCAACGCTGACTTTTACTACATGTTATTATTACTAGTTTGGCTTTATACTTAAGCCATGAACAAGGCTACATTTTACATATTTTATTAAAACAATTTTAATAATTACCTTCATGAATCTTATAACAAAATGTCAATTTATAACAAAGAGTACCTACAGATAGGTAGAAAAGTGTAAAATTACCCTGAACGGCAAACACATTTACATTAATTTATGACAACCAAAACTTTTTTTGCATTTTTTAGACGAAGACTACTGCTAATGTACCTCTCACTCACACAATCGTTTGCTTTACTAGTTTCGTATTTATCCAAACTTTTAAGCAGGAGAACATGCTTGGATCAAAATGATATTTTTGCGAACTCAGCAAGCGCGGATCCACCGTTGGGCACGATGGGCATGCCCACAACCTAATAGACTTGTGACGTCACACGCATTGTTCGCCCCAAGGCTTTGCCCACGTGGAACTATACACTGGACAAGATCCTGGTCAGGGCGTCATATATTTTGTAAACATCTCCTTTGTAGGAATGCACTATAACGATCATGAGCGAGTTCATGCATTAACCGACTCGCACTTGGTTATTTTCGGGTGGCTGTGACCACAACATATTTTGCGATTTTTGCGATGCATAGATTTTTCATAAATAAGGTCAATGATTTTATATCTTTCAAAATGTTGAAACGTGCGAGCGAGAGGTACATTAGCAGTTGTCATCGCCTGTAAGCGCTGAGTACACCGATAGAACAGCGACCACGGTGGCATGCAGCGGCAATCAGCAGGGATTTAAAACATTCGGAAACGTTTCCGATCGAAACGTTCCAAATCGTCTCTCTTGCTCTTGTTTTGTTAGCTTATACAACGTGTAACATAATGCCCCTTTAAGACCAAAAACAAAGTGATCAGACCAAGCACTGGTATACTTTGACGTGTGCAAAGTTTGAATACTTCGATTTCGAAATTCCCTTACGAAAGTAAAATTAATATTTTCTCAGAAATTTGCAGCAACACTGATAATGTGTACGTGACCTTGGTTCATACGCTCTTTGCGATTACTAATTAGTTAAGTAAGTAAAGTAAAAGTAAGTAAAAAGTTATTTATTTTCTTTCACAATACATAACTAAATCTGTAACAAGTCGACAACAAGATTAATTTAATGATATAGCATTGTGAAAGACTGGTGCCTGATGTAGGTTCGTGAGAACCTGTTTTACAGGTCACCAGGCCCCACTCAGCGGACACATTGGGTCTTGTTGTAATAAGACCTATGTACAGAGGCATACAAGTATTTGATAAAGAAGAATTAATATTAAAAGCTTAAGGCTTAAATTAAAATTAATATTATGTACTAACCTAACTGATAAATAGCTTGCTACCTATTTGTTTGGGCGTGTGTGTGTGTGAGGTTGTGGCAGTTCTGTTACCTATTTTATCTACTGTTCACAATTAAAGGTTAAAAAACAGCTGTATATACGGCTGCGTCGTGTTGTGTTAGTTTCATTTTGGCGGAAAGTTAAGAGGCATTTCATGAATGAAAAACTTTGAAGTTTCAACAGTCTTATATCAATAGTTTTATGCCATGACCTGTAGAATACCCTGCTTCCGGGGTTAAAGGGGTATTATGTTACACGTTGCATAATAATGCGAGAGCACTACAAAAATAAACCGAAAATATAAAGCAACAATGCACAATACACCCCTCTGCGGGACGTCAGCGCAGATCTTATTCCCCCACTTAAGCTAGCGCCAGACTTAGCTTCACTTGTTTGGACACTTGTTTGATTGCTATGTGTGGCACGAGACTTTGTATTCAAGAACTCTTGTTTGATTGCTATGTGTGGCACGAGACTTTGTATTCAAAGTCTCGTGCCAAACAAGTGTTCAAACTAGTGAAACTATGTCTGGCACTGGGACTAGAAAGATTAAGCAACAACTCGAACTAGAACTTTATATCTAAAAACTATTGTCAGTAAGAATATGTAATTTTAAATGTTGTGTTATAGAGCATCCACAATATTGTAGTAATATTTGCAGTGGCGGATTTACATATTTGCCGCCAGTAGGCTATGAATGCCGCCCCTACCTACAAACCGTTTTTTTTTAGCGTTTTTTAGCTCAGAAGTATACCCAAAACAAAATATAGAGACAAAAATATAAGAAAAAGAAAGCCTAATTTGCTACCCCCTAAACTCTGCCGCCCTAGGCTCCAGCCTACTTTGCCTGCTGGTAAATCCACCACTGAAATTGTATTTTAAGATAGAAGAAAAGCGCTTACAGTTTTTACTAGTACTTAGTCTCTAAGAAAATTCACACGGAAAAGCGAAAATTGATAGTGGAACGGACTAACGCCCTTTAATTTCAAGGATTTTTTAAAAGCCGTAGGAATTGCGTCTTACAAATCTTATAAAAGTTCCTGTTATAAATGATTTTATATTATTCTTGATGAAAATGTATTCAAATGGTGAAGCAAATTTTTCTCTCTTTTGTAACAACCACGTCGCAAGTACTTACAACTACAATTTTATTTGAATAATTACCTACAGCTACAATTAAAAAACGTGGCGAATTAAAATCTCCTTTTTTTGAAGTCGTTTGGAAAGGTTTCCTTTCCGCCTATAGTACAACAATAATCAAAACATACAAAAAAATATAAGTAGTTCAATAAAATTTGATCTATTCCTTTCTAATACCAATAACGAATACCAATGGTATTTGTCTCTGGTATTAGAATATAGCTTAGGATTTAAGAAAATAGAAGCAAACTCACCCTTTTTGCAGGTAATTTTTTTTGGCGAGTGATTTACATATGCTACTGGAAAAAGGCTGGAATGAAGTAAATTTGTAAAGGCTTAGGATTGTATTATGATCATAATATAAAATTAATACAAAGCAAAATAAATTGTTTTTGTGACTGTACCAAAAGTTATGGTTTGGTATTCGTTGGGAATAGATTTTGTACTTCATTTAAATAATTTGAAATTTGGTATTCGTCAGGAACAGAAAAATTATTACGACAAAAACAAATACCATTGGTATTAGTTTTTGGTATTAGAAAGGAATAGATCTAAAATTTTAGTCTAGTCACTGTCACTGACTACAAAATTGGTACCTGCCTACTTCTGGTAGCAAGTACATTACTCCATCCATCTGATGTTCTGTATGGTCAAGAGTTACTGCTAATCTTCTTCTCGTCGTTCATTTGAAACAGTGTGGTGAAAGGATTTTTAAGTGCACCTCAAAGAGGCTCTTTTCGAGCAGTGGAACTTCGAGCATAGTTACTGATAGAACCAGTAGACAGTAGCTTGACTAAAATACTGGCGTTGCTTGATCTTACCTTAAATTCAAACTCTCAAAGTACTTCAACATGTTACTTAGCTTAAACAGATGGCTGTATTGCACAAATTGTCTAAAATCACGAACTAAACTCATACCGCTAAAATACAACTTTGGCATCTAACTTTGAGCGGGAAAAGTTTTAACAAGATTACTCAATAGAGCTACAACCAAGAGATGTCGAAAATATGATAGCAATTGTCAAATGTGACAAGAGGATATACATACACTCGCGATACTGCCAAAAGCTTAATTTTTTTTATATAACTTTTTGATGGAACAAGCATCACCTATAACAAAGCATTGCCTCGTAAGTGCACAATAGGAACGTGCCTTACGATGCACTGCCCTGCGTCCATCAACTTGAGGCATACAGATGCCTCATGTGGCTGTAATTACACCGGCAACCACACTCTTCAAACCGAAACACAGCAACGCTACTTGGCGGCAGAAAAAGGCGTGGTGGTAGTTCTCCCCCGAACGAGCCCTTTACAAAGAGCTCTACTAATCTTAAAATAAAATGTATTTGCATAGACGTTATAAAACACAGAGTGTAACAATTCTAAACGTTCAGTACTACGGCCAGCGTGGCTACAGTTCATAGATAAATAATCAGACAAGTCTGTTTTCAAACTCTCTCTATTATTCTCTAAAGAGTAATCTGCGGATTCCTTAACGCCACCTTTCGGTACATATGTGGAGACTTCTCACACCAAAACAAGACTCAGAAACGCCAGATCTACAACCGTATTTTTCACTCCTAAAACACACTTCACAACAATGTCAGTATCTTCTTTAAATGCTAAGCAACCACACATCTGGTATCATGCGACCCAGCTCCTCCAGTCGAGGAGTCTGGAGGTGGTTCGGCTGATCTTCCACCGCTGCTCCATTCTATAGAATCTATCATTTCCATCAACTCTTTGAACACTGCTATGACTCTCCAGTTGTATTTCGCGGAGCATTCGACATAACCGCATTTCCAATGCTTTCTTACCAAGTTGACGATGTTCCTTCGTTTTTCCCTGGAGTCTCCGCAAGCACTCTCTGCGATCGCCAACTGCTGGAGTCCACTGGCTGCTGAAGGGGTGTTACTGCATAGCAGATCCTGCTTGTTGCCCACAACAAGAACAGGTACGTTTCTCATATCCCGGCTCTCAACCATTTGATCTCTCAATGTTCTGATGTACTGAAAGGTTTCTACGTTGGAGAGGTCGAAGACTAGGATGTATGCTGTAGCGTTCCTGAGTCCGTAGAAGCGGTAATGGGCCCATTCGTAGTAGGAGTTGATGGGAAAGTAGGGTATCACGGGTACGTCTGTGATTTTCACCTCGTATAGGTGGTCGTTGATGATGACCGAAGGGTAGAAGGTGTGCTTTCTGTCTGTGGGCAGGTAGTCTTCAGAGAAGTCGCTCCAGACGAATTGCTGGAACAAAGAAATTGAGGATAAGATGACTGAAATGTACCGGAAAACCAGCATTTATAGCTGTACAATTTGTTTAAGATTTTTTCGAGGTAAGGAAAAAGGTTTGTTGTATTTTAAGCACGTACCAAGAACCTTTAGAAAGAGATCTAAGCAGCATAAAGTCTAAATGTTTTGTTATCTAGTGTTCATCATCATCAATCTGTAGAAGTACACTGCTGGACATAGGCGTCCCCAATTCATTTCCAGGCAGAACATACTAAAACCCTCTCCATCCACCGACTTCCCGCGACTTTTATTACAACGTCATCAGTCCACCGGGTGGTAGGCTTCCTACGCTTTATGATCAGGTTCGCGACTCAAAATTGTATTCCCTCACGGCTTTCGATTCATCGAGAATAATGACCTGCCAATTTACCACTGCACTGCTCATTCTGCGATGTATTTTAGTGACCTCAGTTTTACGAATGTCTTCATTTCAGATAAAAAACTCTAAATACTTCAGTGACCTTGGTTCTTCTATGGATTTCCTCATTTCCAATAAATGTTTTCTAAGTACTGAAACCGATCTCAACTTTTTTACAGTCACAATGGCTCAAGCAATTGGCCATATCAAAGCATTGCCTCGCAAGCCCGCACAAAGGAACTATGTGAACTTCATTTGGTACTATGTACTATATCTAGGACTATATGGACTATATCTAGGGAATAACATTCTTGAGAACAAATTTCATGTCACATTTTTCTGTCTGTACAGGGGCATTATTCTCTATGACATAGGAGATTCCGTGCCATAACCGTGTGACGTCACAGCGAGGTCTAAACGCAAACGCGATTCTTAAACCAAAAAATGGACTAAAAATGACAACTAGGAATGACAACTAAGTCATAAGGAATACGGTCCGATTTCCCGCCGCTGTCTAGTCGTATCTGTGTAACGCGATTGCATTGGCAATAGAGAATAATGCCCCAGTAGGTACGTAGGTGTGGACATAAACCAATAGAATTGTTATCACATTTTTCTCTCGGAATTCGCTCCAAATACCAATTAAATTCACACATTTCTAGTTACTTCGCCCGGCTTATTCGAATACTGAAAAGCAAACAGAATTTCAGGTGAAACGATATTATATTTGCCAAAGGAAAATATTTTGATGGATGAGATGGATCCCTCAAGGTAATCCATCAAAAACTGCTGTTGTTAGATTCTGGATATGAAATAAGTTGAAGTGATATTTGGATATCATTTTCGGTGAATATCTAAATATCGTTTCAAGGTCTGAAGTCTGAAGTATCGTCACATATAAAATATGATCGAGAATAAAAAGGAATAATTTAAAATTTTATTTTTGAGTATATGTATACAAGGTGTTCCGTAAGTTGTGTATATAAACTTCAGGGGGCTAAAGTACCCATCAATATGAATAACTTTTTCTAAGGAACCAACATTGTGAACGCGAAAAAAAAAACAGCTGTTTCATACATTTTAGCCTGGTAGGTATTGAACTTTTGTATGAAACAGCTGTTTTTTTTTTCGCGTTCACAGTGTTGGTTCCTTAGAAAAAGTTGTTCATATTGATGGGTACTTTAGCCCCCTGAAGTTTATATACACAACTTATGGAACACCTTGTATAAGGGGGTAGTCAGAGGTACAAATACGTATAAATATTTCTTTAGTCACTTTTTTTATACAACTAGCTGATGGAACAAGCAAATGGCCCACCTGATGTTAAGTGGTAACCATCACCTATAACAAAGCATTGCTGATGCACTGCCCTGCGTCCATCAACTTGAGGCATACAGATGTTAAGCCTCATGTGCCTGTAATTACGGCAACCACACTCTTCAAACCGAAACACAGCGTTGCTGCTTTACGGCAGAAAAAGGCGTGGTGGTAGTAAGTACTACCACCTTTCTTTCTTTGTGAAGGGCTCGCCCTCACTACTCATCTATTCTTTACTCATCTACTCTTTTTTGGATAGCGTTTTTTTATGGATATAAGTAAAATTTCCAAAAGTCGTAGAGCAAAAGTTATTGGCCATTATGTGAATAATAAGCCCGTTTCGACACGCTATACACACTCTAAATCACCCTGTATTATATATTTTATTCGTTTCTCACTTTCATCATCTTTATGCACCTGTTTTATATCTGAAACCATGTTCCACCTATCTCATCTATGTATTTACTTATACATTACTTAGCTGACCCGTGCCTACTTTGTTGGGCGGAGTCAAATTTGCAATAAAATAATATTGCGGCTATAAATTGAGATGAAGGCTATCCTATCTTTTAAGTTAGATCAAACTGCACACGGTGCGCAAATTTGATTGAAATCGGTTAAGTAGTTTAGGCGTCCATAGCGGACAAACAACGTGACGCGTAATTTATATATATTAAGATATTTTATACCTATCGCTTTAAAAACAACATGTCAAAAATGGACCTAAGAAAAGGAGATTTCATCGTTGTAATCTTGAATATGTTATTTTTTCATGACAGCTTTTACAGTGCTGACTAGCGCAGTGGGCAGTAGCTCTGCCTACTGCGCTGTAGGCCGTGGGTTCGATCTCCACCCAGAACAAATATTTGCGTAACGAACAATGATTTTTGTGCTCTGTCTGGGTGTTATAAAAAGTTCTATTTACGAATTTACAACAAAAAAGTATAAAATTACTAGCAACCCGCCCCGGCTTCGCACGGTTATTGTGGGTTATCCGTAAGAGATTATGCTTGTATTATGCATATAAACCTTCCTCTTGAATCACTCTTACTATAAAAAAAAACGCATCAAAATCCGTTGCGTAGTTTTAAAGATTTAAGCATACATTGGGATATAGGCACAGAGAAAGCGACTTTTTTTTATACTATGTAGTGATAGTTATAGTGATTATAATTATTTGCTATCTGGTTCCCATACTACAAACTTTACTTAGTGTCTTTTGGAAAAAAAACATTTTTTCATTAAATTCTTACTTATCATTTAATGAAAAAATCCAATTACAATCTCAATTTTTAAGCAAATGTAGTAAATGTATGTAAGTAAATATTTAAAACATCATGTTCGTTCACCAAACACGTTAGTACGTGTGCTAGAATATGCATTGTAAGCATGTTAGTTGCAGGGGTTGTTGTGATCGTAAATGAACCCTGTTCGGGTTCAATTCTTGTCGTTTTTAGTCTTGAATAAAAACAGAGACAAAAAAATTGATATTTTGCGTTTCGTACGTATCTTAAACTTTTTTAAGAGTAGAACCTAGAGCTATTTCTGTAGGACTCGTAAGGAGAAGTAATATCACCATTCCAATATTAAACTAAAAAATATAGCTAAAGAATCACAGATAGCACAAATTCTGTCATTAAATATATCTGTACGTTGGACCTGTACAAAAGCGTGCTCTTTTTAGAATTGGTCTCAAGTTGATGGACGTAGGTCAGTGCATCGTAGGGCACGTTCTTATCGTGCGTGACTTGCGAAGCAATTTTTTATTAAAGGTGATGGTTACCAATAAACATCAGGTGGGCCATCTGCTTGTTCCATCAGCTAGTTGTATAAAAAAAAGTTTTATCCGTGAAAACCTTTAATTGGCTCTCTTTTTTTCTTTATCATGAATGTTATTTAAGTTATATTAAGCTGTTGGTTTTCCAATAAATAAAAGGATTACTTATATCCGTATTCACTGTCGTTACACAATATAATCGTGTGCAACTCTGAGTAAATTTTTTAATTTTATCATTAACTTTTACCTGTTTAAATTGTTTATTGTCTACTATCTTAGTCTACGACACTACAGTATACCGTGTCTGCTTATAACATCCGCGGAGTGGGGCCCTGGTGCAGTGGCGTAGCTATCGTAGAGCCACGTGGTGCAGTGCACCAGGGCCCCGGAGCTCAGGGGGCCCTCTAACCTAAGCTATGAAAAAAGAGTCAGCCAGCTCCCGAAGCACAAATTTCTTTCTCTATGCCCAATTTGTCAAATGCAGGAGAAGAAATACGAGTCAGCTATATAACAGAAAGCGTATATTATTAGTTCTAGGTTGTACAGGTCAAGTGGTCGCAGAAAAAAGGCCGATCCCAGATCGCCGGCAAGCTTATTATTATAGTGGTTGAACAGCGCCCCTAGCGGCAACTGTCCAAGCTAACTAGGCTACAACTTTATTATAAGTATTAGGTAATCTATTGAAGTGTCAAAGACTCTTTAATGATTTTGGTATCTAGTACAGCAGTTAAATCACAGATGGCGCTGTGTTCAACACAATTCTTTCTCTATGCACCGGGCCCCTATACACCTAGCTACGCCACTGCCCAGGTTTTATTAAACCTATCACAGGCACCAGTCTCTAGCAATGTAGGTTTATATCTAGCTGCACTACTCAGTACTTAGTACTTACCTAGTTAAGACAAACCTTATGTGAAAAAAACTGAAACTGAAACAGATTCACGACTTTGATCCCCAGGCACGGTAGATATCCTCTTAGATCTTTTAGTACCTAGTACTAACTCCAGATTATTTGAGGACGTCTAAGGGGGGTAGTCAGAGGTACGTCCAAAAATTATGTTTTGCACATACCCACATTTTGCAGTAGCTGGTATTCCATACATGACAGATTGCAAGCCTATCGCCGCTGTTAGACTAACTGGTTTCCTCACGATGTTTTCCTTCACCGTTTAAGAGCACTGGCATAGCGTACATAAATTTTTCGATCGAAAAATCCATTGGTGCACGACCGGATTCTAACCTACGACCTTACGATCGGAAGGCGGGGTCACTCCGACTTGACCACCGGTGCTCTACCTTTTGTGAAGAGAGAATGAATATTTTTTTCATTTCATTGCAGTAAGTTGAGGAAAACGGCTTAGGATACCAGAGATAAAGCAAGCTATGTCGTTTATTTCCCGTCGTGCGTTCGGAGCCCAAGGGGTGATATATGGCACAGGTGTGCTATAGAAAATGTGGCTAACAATTACTGTGGGACGTGGTTGTGTGGTGCTTACCTATCTCTGTACCTACCTACCTTTGCCTATCTATACAAGGTGTTCGAATACTAATGTGTATACAAGGTGTTCCATAAGTTGTGTATATAAACTTCAGGGGGCTAAAGTACCCATCAATATGAACAACTTTTTCTAAGGAACCAAAACTGTGAACGCGAAAAAAATAACAGCTGTTTCATACCTTTTAGCCTGGTAGGTATTGAACTTTTGTATGAAACAGCTGTTTTTATTTCGCGTTCACAGTGTTGGTTCCTTAGAAAAAGTTGTTCATATTGATGGGTACTTTAGCCCCCTGAAGTTAATATACACAATTTTTGGAACACCTTGTATATGTAGAATTTTCTATCTCCTATGAATTGGGAAATAAAATGGCTTAATATAATCAAGTAATACGCGTGCAAAGCCACGGGGTAAAATATAATCCAATACCAACCAGTGGTATACCAATGCAATCAAGTGAAATTGGATAGCATCTCTTTCGAAAATCTGCTACGTGATACAATATAGTCGCTACTTTACATTCTTGCTATGATTTACACGTCCCTGGCTACCAAGCGAACAAGGATCTACTGCAGACTCGTGGTCACACCAGATTTTCACACTGGTGTGACTATAGTCGCGTTAAACTTTCGCTGCAAACTTGGTGAGTGCTCAAGCTATAGTCGCGTTAAACTGCAAATTCGATCATAACACACGCTTATACAAAAGGATCGTCCGTTCTCCTAAGTGCGAGAGAGAGAGAGCAATATTGCTGTCTCGTTCCGATAACTTATGACCGAGCCTGCAGCGAGAGTTTAACGCGACTATAACAGGAACTTATTTTACTCGCGGTCACACTACATTGCAAAGGATCGCATTTAACCGAATTAATTATAGTGATGTCCAAGTACCTGTACCTACTCTGCTTGAAGTATACTTGAGAAAAGATGCGACATAAATACATCATCTAGGATCAACGAAGGTGACCAGTGAACTGAGTGCAGCAATATAATACAGATTAGATTAGAAAAACTTGATGAGATCTAAATATTTTTTGAAACCAACGTTATGTGCCTTTAATATTGATTTTGTCAGTTCATTTAATAGTAAATGTGCGGGAATCGCAAACCTACAGGCAATCAAATTATCTGTGGTACGAAAGCGTAATATATTCATGGAATATTCAACAAAATTACCTACACGCATCGGAATACTATTGCATAAACCAACCGTGAGAGCTAGCGTGGATATCTATATGTTTATATCGCGATCTTCTATCTTGTCTTGTCACTAGTTTCTTTCGAAACAGTGTGGTCAAAGGATTTTAAGTGCACCTCAAGAAGCTCCTTTCGAACACTTGACACATGTTATAGAACTTTTAGGTTCTACGGTTTCCTCACTATGTTTTCCTTCACCGTTTGAGAGTATACATTTTTGAACAGAAAAGCTCATTGGTGCACGACCGGTTTCGAACCCAATACCGGAGTTCGGAAGGCGGGGCCGCTACCACTCTCATCAGTATATCGCGATAATTCAAAAATATAACTTCTGACTTATTTTATTTTTTAAATAATACAAATCTTTAGCTGAACAGAACCACAAACCTAAACGTGATCTGTGTATAACTTATACATGAAGATAATTAACTTTAGATAATTAACAAAAAGAACCGTCTTCAAATACACTGCAAAACATAAAACAAAACTTTCAAAGTCAAAGTCAAAATGTATTTCTACACTAATATTATAAAGAGGTAAACTTTGTATTTTTGTATTTTTGTATGTAACGAATAGGCTCTAAAACTACTGGTCCGATTTCAAAAATTCTTTCACCATTAGAATGCTACATTATCCCTGAGTAACATAGGCTATATTATATTTTCAAAATAATCAGGGATCCTTACTAAAACTTCAATAATGTAACCCAAGGTGGAAAACAAAAAACCTTACATCGCGTGCGCTGCGAAAACTATTGAAGATAGAACAAAATAATGTACTACGATTTTGTAGAACACGTTATCATCTACAAAAAATGTCGTGACAGCATATGTCTAACTATTATAGTTATGTCACAATAAGTGTTCTTTTATTATAAAAAATTAATTGAAATGCCTCCGCTAGAAAAGGGTCTTTATTTGTACCTTGGTATTAATCCTTATCCAAATAAATCATTTCATAATTAAGACGGTTTCAATACCTATAGATTACTTCTTAAATTTTTCAAATCGGACATTCCATTCAAAAGATATGACGAAATTAAAAATGTTAACGGGTCCACGGGTCTCGCGCGGGGTGCGATTTCACTCACTCAAGGAGAAGCGCGTGCAAATGTATGAAATAAGTAGACGCGAGGCTCGAACCCACGGTTTAAGTTTATCCTAAAATGTTCAAAAAATTTATGACCACCCATGCGAAGCTGGGACAGGCCGCTAGTATTCAATAAAATCACAAGGATCACTTTGAAACGTCTTAAAGCTAGGTGACTCTAGGTGCCAGTTCCACGCGACCAAAGCCTAGAAGAACAGGCAACAAACTTACGGCTTGGTTCCTACCGTTCTTTTGTATGATCCTTTTACAATGTAATAATATAATATATTATTGAAGTTTAGTGAGGCGTAGGCATACAGAAAAAGGTAAACGGTGAAGGAAACCATAAATCAAAACGACATTTGTGTATACAAGGTGTTAAAATACTAGCACGGAAAACTTCAGGGGGCTAAAGTACCCATCACCATGCCTTTTTCTGCCGCCAAGTAGCGTTGCTGTGTTTCGGTTACAGGCACATGAGGCTTAAAATCTGTAAGCCTCAAGTTGATAAACGCAGGGCAGTGCATCGTGGGGCACGTTCCTATCGTGCGTGGCTTGCGAAGCTATGCTTTGATATAAGTGTTGGTTACCACTTAGCATATTAGATGGGCCATCTGCTTGTTCCGTCAGCTGATTGTATAAAAAAGTGTGGCGTAAGTTAACACGTCGTCCGCTCCAGCACTATACTTTTGTAAAAACAAAAAGGACTCGCCAGGGAGTACCTACCTACTCGGTAAGAAGAAAGGTTATAGACCCTAGACAGTACCTAACCTACAGATCTTCGTTTCAAGATTATGCTGAGTAAGAATAGAAGCTCGATTATACAACGTGTTTATTAAGAGTTGTAGGGATCCGAAAGCAGGATATTCTACCGGTCATAACGAACAACTTTTGTTCTATGACTTTTAAAATTTCAAAGTTTTTCATTCATGAAATGCCTCTTAAACTTTTATGTAAAATGAATCTAAACGCATCATGAGGCAGCCCTATTTACAGCTGTTCTTTGACCTCTAGTTGTGAACTTAGATAAAATAGGTAACAGAACTACCACCAATTACCTAGTAATGTGCCTACCTAATAATGATGTTGCTGTTTTTAAAGATCTTGGTATGTAAAAGAAATATTTTCGCGACTGTAATCCCTAGTCACGGTAAACATTCTCTGAGATCTTTGGTACTAATACCTATTCAGTAACTAGGTACCTACGTGGCTACGTACTCAATATTTAATAGAATATTTATTTTTGTTTGATTACTAGATGTCGTAAAGCAATGTTTATGATATTCATAGTTCTTTAAATTGTAACATGTTACTTTACCACCATGGTTCATTGACACCACAAAATTATTCAACTACAATTATTTTGGGAAGTGTCTAGTCTGTCCTATTTAATCTTTGACATACCTGTCTGTCATTGGTTGCATTTAAAAACGCATATCCAATCAGGACGGCCGACGGCCGCCGATCAGTGTTACCATTTGTGGCAGATTTCTGCCATTTGGCAGATTTTAAATATTTCAAGAAAAATCTTATTAGTTTGAATTTTTAATGAAATAATATTTATAATTTATTTATTTTTTACCGAACTGGAAACTTCTTATTCTTTTTTACCTTTATTGATTTGGTTTCTAAACAACTTCTATCTCGTTTTAGATAACTGCAAACCGTTACAAACGATCAAAAGATAGTAACTGAATGTAATCTAGGTATTTAATTTATTCCGTAGCCACGAAGGAGATGGTATGAAGTCATATTTTTGGTATTTTTATCGTCAAGCTTGGTAGATTTTGACAGATTTTTTGGCAGGTGTGTGGTAGAACCGCTACTTTTGAGATGGTCACCCTGTTTGTGTTTACATGCGTTGTTGTACATTGTTTTGTTGAGAAAATGTCATCAAACGTGATAAAATGGTGATTGTTATGTAAAAAGCCGTCGTCAGTCAGTGTGTGTATGAGCAGTGCCTACGAGGTAATGGTTTAGTGTGAAGTTTGAAGCCTGTGTCGTGCGAAATCTCGCAAACTTACCAAAATCCAGTTTTATCCAGTGTTATTATAGCCAGTAAATAATGACAAAATCCATAGGAACCAGTAAAAATATCGTGTCAGGGGATTGGCGGCGTACCTACCTACCTACCGAAAGGTAAGTATTTCAAATTATCTCGTAGGTTATCGTTGTTTTTTTCTTTCCTAGATAGAAGCGCGCGTGCGTGTGACCTTGACACGTACACAGAAAGGGCTGTTGCAAATTTCTGAGAAAATATTAATTTTACTTTTCTATGGGAATTTCGAAAACGATGTATCCAACCGTTGCACACGTCAAAGTATTCCAGTGCTTGGTCTAAATACACGCTCTTTGTTTTCCTACATAACTTCATCAACACGTTGTATACGACTCAACAAAAGTAATTTAAGAAAATATTTTTTAAGAAAAAAAATCCACACTTTCTCTTTTCGTGTTTCTTTCGAAACAGTGTGAAAGGATTTTTAAGTGCGCCTCAAGAGGCTCCTTTCGAGCACTAGACACATGTTATAGAACTTTTAGGTTCTACGACATGCCGGTTTCCTCACGATGTTTTCCTTCACCGTTTGAGAGTACTAGCATTGTGCACATAAATTTTTGAATAGAAAAACTCATTGGTGCACGACCGGTTTCGAAACCACGGCCTTAGGATCGGAAGGTAGGGCCGCTACCACTAGACCACTAGACCACCAGTGCTCAAAAAATCCACTTATATTTTTTATACTAATTGCTGATGGTACAGCCAGATGGCCCACCTGATGTATGCGGTAACCATCACCTATAACAAAGCACTGCCTCGTAAGTAACGCACGATAGGAATATGCCCTACGATGCATTGCACTGCGTCCATTAACCCGAGGCATACACAATATGTTAAGCCTCATGTGCCTGTAATTTCACTAGCAACCACACTCTTCGAACCGAAACACAGCAACGCTACTTGGCGGCAGAAAACCAGCCCTTCACAAAGAGCTCTACTACTCTTATTTTAGACTTGCTTCCCCAGCACAGGTGGTGGTGGCTCTGTCTTCGGTGCTGTAGGTTGGATGTTTGATACCCAAAGAGTAACACATTCATGAGATGAAAGATTTTTGATTTGGTTCGGAGTATATGTATTCTAACGGCCGCCGGTTTCTGAAAGCTCGATCAAAACTAATCGGATGTCAAGTCACTCGCCAATTTCAGCTATTACATCGAATTAGATAGAGATAGCAAGTGACTTGACATGCGATTAGTAAGTAAGTATTTACTAGCAAGTGACTTGACATGCGATTAGTAAGTAAGTATAAGTATATTTACAAAAAAATAATTCCCATAAGATTTGCATGTGTTCCAATTTGGTATAAAAAAAAAATACAATACGAACGAATGTTTATTTATTTTTAAAAGACTCGTTTTTTTCTAAGATATTTAAATAAAAAAGGAAAAAAGTTCCAGCAAGGGTGTGTGTGTACAGTATTATTTGTGCAACGATGAATTTAACATCCATCTAAAGAGAAAGAAAGAAGAAAATGCGAAAACACTAAACCATAACGACCGTCATTATTACAGGCGCATTAAAGTACCTACCCACCTAACACCCACAGGTGCTATTCCGTAAACAACCAAATCACGGGGAGTATCACCTAGAGGATCTTCGCTCACTTCGATCACGGGTTTCCCTTCACTCACGTTAACATTTTCAACGCCAAAGCCCACACGCTAGTGATGTGCAGTGCTAGTGACGGTCAGTTACAGAATGCCAAATTTAAAACTGAAAAATGTGGATTTCGCGGTCACTTGGGTGATTGTTGTTTATTTAATTATTTATTTACTAGCGGCCTGTCCCAGCTTCGCATGGGTGGATATACATTTTTTGAACATTTTAGGATAAACTTAGAACGTAGGTTAGAGTCTCGCGTGTACTTATTTCGCACGCCATTCTCCCTGAGTGAGTAAAAACGCGCCCCTTGGAACCGCGCGTTCACTAATAATATTTTAAAATTCAAAAAGTAATCTATAGGTATTGAAACCGTCTTAATTATGAAATGATTTATTTGGATAAGGATTAATACCAAGGTACAAATAAAGACCCTTTTCTAGCGGCGGCATTTCAATTAAATTTTTATGATAAAAGAACACTTATTGTGACATAACTATAATAGATAGACATATGCTGTCGCGACATTTTTTGTAGATGATGACGTGTTCTGCAAAGTCGTAGTACATTATTTTGTTCTATCATCATTAGTTTTCGCAGCGCACGCGATGTAAGGTTTTTGTTTTCCACCTTGGGTTACATTATTGGAGTTTAAGTAAGGATCCCTGATTTTTTTGAAAATATAATATAGCTTATGTTACTCTGGGATAATGTAGCATTCTAATGGTGAAAGAATTTTTGAAATCGAACCAGTAGTTTTTGAGCCTATTCGTTACATACAAAAATACAAAAATACAAACATACAAAAATACAAATCTTTCCTCTTTATAATATTAGTGTAGATTAGGATCGCCAAGAGATAATACACAAAACTTAATACTAGACACAAACAAAACAACATCCTGCCCCGTGCTTATCCACTAAAGGCAACCACAGCTTACACAGGTATTAAAAACATGTATATGAACATTATTAAAATAATAAAAATTCAAAAGTAAATTCCAGATTAAAATAATAAAATAATTGTAAATTTAAAATCATTAACACTTCGAATAATTGAAATAATACAAAACAGAACACCACAGAATAGAAAAGAGAATCAAAAGAGAATCAAAACGTTGTTGACGGAAAAACACTGAAATGCTATTCTGAAGTTTGTTTGTGATCAAAAAACTTTTTTTCAAACCGTGTGGCACGATGATTTATGGCAAAACGGTATATGGGCAATTCGTCCCTCATATTTAGGAAGTATGCCATTTGTTGGTTGCATTTCGGCCGTCACGTCAGCAAGCAAAAACTCTTCTAGCATTTCGTCCCTCCGTTTTATTTCAACAGACGAGCAAAACTTGAAAACGGCAACCACTGATTGTCATTAATCTTAGTTTAGTATTCTTTTTTTTCTTTCTTTACTTTTTTCTGTATAATTCTGTCCCGTTGTTTTTCTTATTTTTTTTTCTAGTTTAGGTTGAACAATGTACACACCTCAATGTCATTAAAACTCCTTGAAGCTAGCCAGAAGAAGAGCCCTCGCTTCTACATACAAGCTTATGCTTAGTTAGAGCGAGGAACTCCAACCAATGTCTATCCTAAGGTCTTTACCCACGACATTACAAAAGATTATACCTCTACATGTAATAAAACACAGGCAAACTGCTACTTTAACTGTAATGTTAGTGTTTAAGACTATGCAATAAACATTTTATATCTTAAAAAAAAAAGCAGTCTTTATATAGATATTGACAACGTGTCAAACTAATATCACCTAGTGAATCGTCACATCTCCCTGTCAGACGCCAATGCCAGAATTTCAAATTTCGAAGCTCGTGATCTAAGTGAGCGAGGATCCACTAGGTGATATTGTGGTTTTGTTATTAACGGAATAGTACAACTGAACGTGAATTTCTGGGAAGTTGTAAACAAAAGAATAAGCGAGTAATCGGTCATTTGTTTAATGCAAGCATACTTTACTAAAGGAAAAATGTTCCGCGCTCGAAATTTCAGCTGAATAATTTACTACCAACACTGCAGTAAATGGGACTGCAGGAAATGGTATAAGCAGTGGTTATACGCATAACATAACAGGAGGATAACCTGCTTTTCAATTATTACAATAAAATCTGTATTCGAATATAGTTTTTTTTTTAATAGACCAATAAAATGATATTACTTTTCGTAAGTCTTGATATTTTGATGTTTTCGCCGGAGTAACAAAATTTTTTTGGTCAATAATTTGTCTTCGTACCAGTTTATAGGTATCACTAGCGGCCTGTCCCAGCTTCGCATGGGTGGTCATAAATTTTTTGAACATTTTAGGATAAACTTAGACCGTGGGTTCGAGTCTCGCGTCTACTAATTTCATACATTTGCATGTCCTTCTCCTTGAGTGAGTGAAATCGCACCCCGAGCTGACCCGTGGACCCGTTAACATTTTTAATTTCGTCATATGTTTTGAATGGAATGTCCGATTTGAAAAATTTAAGTAATCTATAGGTATTGAAACCGTCTTAATTATGAAATGATTTATTTTTATAAGGATTAATACCAAGGTACAAATAAACACCCTTTTCTAGCAGCGGCATTTCAATTAAATTTTTATAATAAAAGAACACTTATTGTGACATAACTATAATAGTTAGACATATGCTGTCGCGACATTTTTTGTAGATAATGATTTGTTCTGCAAAGTCGTAGTACATTATTTTGTTCTATCATCAATAGTTTTCGCAGCGCACGCGATGTAAGGTTTTCTTTTTCCACCTTGGGTTACATTATTGGAGTTTTAGTAAGGATCCCTGATTTTTTTGAAAATATAATATAGCCTATGTTACTCAGGGATAATGTAGCATTCTAATGGTGAAAGAATTTTTGAAATCGGACCAGTAGTTTTTGAGCCTATTCGTTACATACAAAACAACAAAACAACAAAAATACAAATCTTTTCTCTTTATTGATCGAGTGAGCGAAGCGAACGAAGATCTTAGTTTCAACTTGGGCGATTTGGCATTTTATGTATGTATGTATGTATGTATGTATGTATGTATGTATGTATGTATGTTTGTCTGGCGATAACTTTAGAACCGTTTATCCGATCTCCATGAAATTTGATATGTCGATAGCTTGTACTTGAGAAATTTACTGGTAAGTATATGAGTAAAATCGGATGAAGGGTTTTTGAGATATGGGGGTTTTTAAGAGGGCAAAAATAAAAAAAGTTACATAAAAAAATCAAGTTACATGTCATATGAAAGGGCTTTGTTTGGACATTCCAAAACAATTTTTACTTTTTTTTTGGGACGCTCGGTTTTCGAGATAAAATTTAAAAAGTTAAATTAAGATAACCAGCGATCCAAGAGCTCCCATCTCTAAGAGTTTCGTTGAAATCAAGGTTTTTCTACTGGTCGGCCAGTTCCTTTGATTTTTCTTATTTTTTTTTCTTGAAATAATTTAAGGAGGTACTCAGTTCTCATAAAATGGTGACGACGACCAGGTCTGATGATGGAGCCAAGGTCTGTTCAACGGAACTCTTCAATAAATAGGCCAATAGAGTTGAAACTTGGTAACCATACCAAGTTAGTAGGCGGTAGTCAGAAAAAAGTTCAAAGATAATGTTTGGACTTGCCTCTGACTACTACTGACTCAAAATTTTGATGCGTTCGTCGGGTCGCATCACGAGATCTCAGTTCGGGGCGAACTACTAGTAATATTAGTGTAGATTACTACGTATACAAGCGAGGTAATTGTGATTTTATTTAAATGGTCGGTCTTATCGCCGAGATTATCTTCCAGGTAACCTTGGATGGATAGAATAAATTCAAAATTAACGGTGGTGTACTTAAGGTACCTGAACCCAATAACAACCTAAGCAATCCTTATACTTACTATACAACGTGTAACATAATTGATCGAGTGAGCGAAGCGAACGAAGATCTTAGTTTCAACTTGGGCGATTTGGCATTTTATGTATGTATATATGTATGTATGTATGTATGTATGTTTGTCTGGCGATAACTTTAGAACCGTTGATCCGATCTGCATGAAATTTGATATGTCGATAGCTTGTACTTGAGAAATTTACTGGCAAGTATATGAGTAAAATCGGATGAAGGGTTTTTGAGATATGGGGTTTTTTAAGAGGGTAAAAATAAAAAAAGTTACATAAAAAAATCAAGTTACATGTCATATGAAAGGGCTTTGTTTGGACATTCCAAAACAATTTTTACTTTTTTTTTGGGACGCTCGGTTTCCGAGATAAAATTTAAAAAGTTAAAAATAAAGATAACCAGCGATCCAAGAGCTCCCATCTCTAAGAGTTTCGTTGACATCAAGGTTTTTCTACTGGTCGGCCAGTTCCTTTGATTTTTCTAATTTTTTTTTCTTGACATAAATTAAGGAGGTACTCAGTTCTCATAAAATGGTGACGACGACCAGGTCTGATGATGGAGCCAAGGTCTGTTCAACGGAACTCTTCAATAAATAGGCCAATAGAGTTGAAACTTGGTAACAATACCAAGTTAGCAGGCGGTAGTCAGAAAAAAGTCCAAAGATAATGTTTGGACTTGCCTCTGACTACTACCGACTCAAAGTTTTGATGCGTTCGTCGGGTCGCATCACGAGATCTCAGTTCGGGGCGAACTACTAGTTATTGATCGAGTGAGCGAAGCGAACGAAGATCTTAGTTTCAACTTGGCCGATTTGGCATTTTATGTATGTATATATGTATGTATGTATGTATGTATGTATGTATGTTTGTCTGGCGATAACTTTAGAACCGTTGATCCGATCTGCATTAAATTTGATATGTCGATAGCTTGTACTTGAGAAATTTACTGGTAAGTATATGAGTAAAATCGGATGAAGGGTTATTAAGATATGGGGGTTTTTAAGGGGGCAAAAATAAAAAAAGTTACATAAAAAAATCAAGTTACATGTCATATGAAAGGGCTTTGTTTGGACATTCCAAAACATTTTTTATTTTTTTTCTGGAACGCTCGGTTTTTGAGATACAATAAAAAAGTTAAATTAAGATAACCAGCGACCCAAGAGCTCCCATCTCTAAGAGTTTCGTTGGCATCAAGGTTTTTCTACTGGTCGGCCAGTTACTTTGCTTTTTCTTAATTTTTTTTTTTGAAATAAACCAAGAAGGTACTCAGTTCTCATAAAACGGTAACAACGACCAGGTTTGATGATGGAGCCAAGGTCTGTTCAACGGAACTCTTCAATAAATAGGCCAATAAAGTTGAAACTTGGTTACCATACCAAGTTAGTAGGCGGTAGTCAGAAAAAAGTCCAAACCTAATGTTTGGACTTGCCTCTGACTACCACCTGCTCAAAGTTTTGGTGCGTTCGTCGTGTCGCATCACGAGATCTCAGTTCGGGGCGAACCACTAGTTATTTATTAATTATTATTAATAATTTATTTAAAAAAAACTATTAATCAATATTCGATTAAATTCGCGGAAAGGGCACCAACTTGTTAAAGTATATGAATGAAATTCTATTGTAAAGTTTCATTAAAATCTATTCCGTAGTTTTAACGTGAAAGAGTGTAACAAACATCCATCCATCCATACTTACAAACTTTCGCATTTATAATATTAGTAGGATATCCAATATTATTAAGGTTTTTATTTTACTGGCGAGGTAAGTATCAGCGAAATGTACCTGGCAAGCACTGAATGAGAAGAGACGAAGACCGGGTTCAGTGGCACATAATATAGGTTGAAGGTGATGAAGCAAGCCTCAGTTTTTTTCAAGAGTCGTAGAGCACTTTGTGAAGGGCTCGTCCGGGGAAGTACTACCACCACGCCTATTTTCTGCCGCCAAGCAGCAACGCTTTGTATCGGTTTGAAGAGTGTGGTTGCCGGTGTAATTACAGGCACAAGAGGCTTAACATCTGTATGCCTCAAGTTGATGGACGCAGGGCAGTGCATCGTAGGGGACGTTCCTATCGTGCGTGACTTGCGAGGCAATGCTTTGTTATAGGTGATGGTTACCACTTAACATAAGGTGGGCCATCTGATTGTTCCATCAGCTAGTTGTATTTAAAAAAAAAAGTTTAGCTGTACCTCTATAATACTGTTACCTGTATAATACTAGTCTTGCCGACTGCCGGTGCGCCGAGTAGCACCACCTTGATGAGGTCGAGAGAATCAGGGCTGGGCTCCACGCGAGGAGCGCCCCCCGCTGATAGAGTTCCACCGCCCCCGCGCTCCAGGTAGTCCAAGTCCAGTTCTGTAACAAGTATTTTATTATGAGAACCAGTCAAAGTCAAAGTCAAAAGGTATCTTCAATAAAATCACAAGGACCACTTTGAAACGTCTTAAAGCTAGGTGACTCTAGGTGCCAGTTCCACGCGACCAAAGCCTAGAAGAACAGGCAACAAACTTACGGCTTGGCTCCTACCGTTCATAATACCGTTAATAAGTACATATAATATGAGAGACACGCACTTGTGCAATGAGACTGCTGTAACCAGTACAGTACAGTCTTATTCTTGTCGTGTCACTAGTTTCTTTCGAAACAGTGTGGTGAAAGGATTTTAAGTGCGCCTCAAGAGGCTCCTTTCGAGCACTTGACACATGTTATAGAACTTTTTGGGTTCTACTACCTGCCGGTTTCCTTACGATGTTTTCCTTCAACGTTTGAGAGCACATACATTTTTGAAAAGAAAAACTCATTGGTGCACGACCGGTTTCGAACCCACGACCTTAGGATCGGAAGGCGGGCCGCTACCACTAGACCACTAGTGCTCTCAGAGTAAAGTAAGCTCACATTCTTAAGTCAATTCCGTTCATATCTCTTAGAAACCGACAATTGCTATTTACAAAATCGAATGATAATAAAATAAAACCGGCCAAGTGTGATTCGGACTCGCGCACAAAGGGTTCCGTATTATCTACATCTACACTTCTACACTAATATTATAAAGAGGAAACCTTTGTATTTTTGTATTTTTGTATGTAACGAATAGGCTCAAAAACTACTGGTCCGATTTCAAAAATTCTTTCACCATTAGAATGCTACATTATCCCTGAGTAACATAGGCTATATTATATTTTCAAAAAAATCAGGGATCCTTACTAAAACTTCAATAATGTAACCCAAGGTGGAAAACAAAAACCTTACATCGCGTGCGCTGCGAAAACGATTGATGATAGAACAAAATAATGTACTACGATTTTGCAGAACACGTCATCATCTACAAAAAATGTCGCGACAGCATATGTCTAACTATTATAGTTATGTCACAATAAGTGTTCTTTTATTATAAAAAATTAATTGAAATGCCGCCGCCAGAAAAGGGTCTTTATTTGTACGATTAAATAAATAGTACATTTCATGGGTTTGAGACCCTCTTTTAAGTATATACATATACCTGGTACCATATATAATATATATACCTGTGATAGAGTCTTGCTCTTCGGTAAAGTTTGTTAACTTAATATATTACTCTAAAAAAACAAGAAAAATTATTGATTTTACTATTTAAAAGTATATAAACTATAATTTTGATAAGTTAAGTATGACGTATGTATTAGGGTAAGTTATATTTTTTTTTTACTAGTTTAGTAAGTTTATAGGTAGTTATTGCCCATCTACCCCCAAAACCAAACAATAATTTAATGTAAAACATTCGCATACGAAATAAAAGACGAATAGCGTTTTCTCCGAACATATTTGAATGAAGAGTCCTTTGAAGAATTCTTCCATTCCAAGTTACACAGATAAAGTTTTTAAACATGTCTTCAGTAGAATAAAACTTGAAAGACATTCGTTTCAGCCATTTATTACGAACTTTTATTTTGATATTGAACTATGGCACAGTGAGATATTTAATACATTTAATTACTAACGACCCGCCCCGGCTTCGCACGGTTATTGTGGGTTATCCCTAAGAGATTATGCTTGTATTATGCATATAAACCTTCCTCTTGAATCACTCTTTCTATAAAAAAAAACCGCATCAAAATCCGTTACGTAGTTTTAAAGATTTAAGCATACATAAGGATATAGGGACAGAGAAAGCGACTTTGTTTTATACTATGTAGTGATTTATATAAATTTTTGGAACTTATTTAAATTAATTGGCAGAGCCATCCCAAAGATGAGAACAGTACTCCATACACGACCGGACTTGCGCTTGGTACAGATAATGAAGCTGTCCCGGTGTGAAGTACTGCCTCACCTTCGATAATATGCCTAGCTTCTTCGCAGCTGCATGTCTTGGCCTTGGATTCTATGAACGAACCAAAATTCAGATTGCTGGTTAACGTATATCCTAAGAGATCGAGTTGGTCTGATATTGGTATAGATACATCTTGGAAAGTTGGAGTCAGGTGGATTTGACTCTTAGCAGAGAACAAACACGCCTGGGTATTCGCAGCATTGAACTTGACTAGATTGGAATCCCCCCAATCAGCAACTGCTTTCAAAGTCAAGCTCAAGCGCTCAACCATGGCCTCTCTGTAAGACTGGACCTGAGATCCACTAGGACGTGTATCAGGTATATAACTCTCTACGACAGTGCTCAACTCAACTACAAAATCAACGCATTTTTGGTTCATCG
The DNA here is from genome assembly GCA_932294275.1 of Chloroclysta siterata. Taxonomy (NCBI): domain Eukaryota; kingdom Metazoa; phylum Arthropoda; class Insecta; order Lepidoptera; family Geometridae; genus Chloroclysta; species Chloroclysta siterata. The sequence continues at coordinate 10,059,276 of OW028607.1, read as the reverse complement.
TGAAATTCAAATATTGGAACTAGTGATTTAAATATGGATAGAAGCTAATAGTCTAACGGTTGGTTTCTGAAAGATTGATTAAACCATAGCAGATGTCAAATCACTTGCAATTTCAGCTATTATACATCAAATTTAACTGAAATAGCTAGTTGTGCTGAGAACAGTTTTCAAGATTGTTTTCACAACGGCTTAAATTGACAGTTCAATTCTAAAGTTGCCCGTTGCCCCCCAGAAAGGAGAAACAAGATAGAAGTAAGACAAATCCTAAGTAATGAGTTTATTACATAGTATTTCTATCATTAAAATTCATTCATTCCTTAAGGCGTAGACAAGAGCTAACGTGACTCTCGCTCGCACGTTTCAACATGTTGAAAGATATAAAATCACTAAACTCATTTTCGAAAAATCGCAATCAACCATTTTGTGTGCAATCACATTGCACACAATTTAGTAAAAATTTCGTTATAATCGATACATGTTTTCCTATTTAAAAGTTTGCTTTTGTACGAAAACTAATAAAGCAAACTTTTGAGTACGAAAACATGTATCGATCAAAATGATTTTTTTACTAAACTGTGTGCAATGTGATTGCACACAAAATGGTTGATTGCGATATTTCAAAAATGAGTTTAGTGATTTTATATCTTTCAACATATCGAAACGTGCGAGCGAGAAGTTGTTTGATAGTTGTCAGCCCCTTAATCCAAACATGAAATTAATATCAATATTTGAAGCGCATCCCCCTTTTGTTATGTAACTAAATTATGATTAACTCACAAAAACGGTACTTCCTCTTTGTTCTCGCACCATCCATTAACGGAGAGATAGCCGACGCTAATGGAAGTCCGCACTTTGCTCCCTCCTATGTCATGCTAATTGAATTCAGTTGATGAGGATAGGAATAGTGCTTTGAGGAGTTATAAGCATCCATGAGAAAAGAAAAATCGCCAACCTTATCTACATCTACACTAATATTATAAAGAGGAAAGATTTGTATTTTTGTATGTAACGAACAGGCTCAAAAACTACTGGTCCGAGTTCAAAAATTCTTTCACCATTAGAATGCTACATTATCCCTGAGTAACATAGGCTATATTTATTACTAGAAAAAAATAGGGATTCCTTCTAAAACTTCAATATTGTAAACTCAAGGTGTAATACAATTGGTTTCATCTTCGTCAATAGTCTTTCATCGCATGCGCTGCGAAGACTATTGACGATAGAACACAAAAATGTTCTACAATATTAAAAAACACATCAATATCTACAAAAAAGTCAGTGATACCATATGTCTAACTATCGTAGTTATGTTGTTCTTTTTTACATTTTAAAAGTTGATAGAAATGCCGACCAAAATCAGACCATGTTATCCATACCTTTATATTAATCCTTATCCAAATAAATCATTTCGTATTCAAGACTATTTCAATACCTATAGATTACTTCTTGAATTTTTCAAATTCCATTCAAAAGAATCACGAAATTAAAAAATTTAGTTCTTAGCGATCGTGTGGTTCCACGGGGCGCGTTCTCACTCGATCAGGGAGAAGGGCGTGCAAATGTATGAAATAAGTAGACGCCAGACTCGAACCTACGGTCTTAGTTTATCCTAAAATGTTCAGAAAATGTTTATCCACCCATGCGAAGCTGGGACAGGCCGCTAGTATTAAAATATTTGAAAAAACTGAAACAGTTCACGACTTTAGTCCCCAGGCACGGTAGAAATCCCCTCAGATCTCTTAGTACCAAGTACTAACTCCAGATTCTTTGAGGACGTCTAAGGGGGCTAAGACAGAACGTCCAAACATTTGCTAAAACCCACATTTTGCAGTAGTTGGTATTCCGTACGTGACGGGTTGCAAGCCCATCACCGCTATTAGAATACCTACTAACTGGTAGATAGATATTTTATATAACATATTTTAAGAGTAGTTTCCTCACGATGTTTTCCTTCACCATTAGTATTCTCACAGCGGCGATGGGCCTGCAACCTGTCACGTATGGAATACTAACTTCTGCAAGATGTGGGTAAGTGCTAATTGTAATATTTGGACATACCCCTAACTCCCATAGACTTCCTCAAAGAACCTGAACAGTGGCGTAGCTATCGTAGGTGCAGGTGGTGCAGTGCACCAGGGCCCCGGAGCTCAGGGGGCCCTGTAACCTAAGCTTTAAAAAGAGAGGGTCAGCCAGCTCCCGAAGCTAGAAAACCTTGAGCCTGTTCACAATTTTTTTTATTAACTATCAAACAACTTGCACACAGTTTAGTAAAAATTTCATTTTGATCGATACATGTTTTCCTACTTAAAAGTTAGCTTTATGTACGAAAACTAGTAAAGCAAACTTTTGAGTAGGAAAACATGTATCGATCAAAATGATTTTTTTACTAAACTGTGTGCAACGTGATTGCACACAAAATGGTTGATTGCGATTTTTCGAAAATGAGTTTAGTGATTTTATATCTTTCAAGATGTCGAAACGTGCGAGCGAGAGTCACATTAGCTCTTGTCTTCGCCTTAAGTACTATGTGGAAAGAGGGGGTGAGGGCCCGATTCTTTCTCTATGCACCAGGGCCCTTGTCCACCTAGCTACGCCACTGAATCTGAAAGTCGTACTTGGTACCAAGAGATTAAGCGTAATCGTTTCAAGTGATCCTTGTGATTCAAATGAATAAATACCTTTTGAATTTGACTTTGACGTGCTTATAACTAAGTAACAACCATAAGGTTGCCTGGAATAAGATGCTTTCAGCGATAAAGCCGCCTATTGTACTTTATTATGTTATGCCCAGATTTATGATGTATCCTTGTGTACAATAAAGTGTTACTTATAGTGTGACACAGGTAGGTACGTACCCAAAATTTTGTTATGCTTCGTACAATTTCCTTTCGCGTTTTTGTCATCTTCCTTTTCCTGTTTAGATTCCAACCTATTCATTTCAACACACAACATTTACTTCTATATTCACACATTCTTTAAGTCATGACTTGTCATTAACTAAGCACATCTTAGAATACCACGATTACCACTATTGTTTTGACAATAACTGATCAATCAAACCATCTAGATTCATCAACCGCTTGCTGATGAATAAAGTATTTATTCTCACTTATTAAAAACTTCACGAAAATAACAATCAATTGAAAAAAAACACACTTTACGATGGATTTTTGTAAAATCCTTCCTTTAAATGTCTTCTTTGAACCACTTTCGGTTATAAAAGTTGCTATAAAATTCAATATTCAAAACTTTTAAAACAGTAGCACATTAAAACTCTTTAAGAGCTTTCATCTATCCCATTAAAATACCACTGCAGAATAGAAAATTCTTTAATGATCACAGAACCGTAATCCAACCCGAATTCACCGATTTCAGAGATCCCGAAATTCTGCTGACTCGCAAAGTGCCGATCGTTCGCTAAATTTGGCGGCAAATTTTCGCACGCCGGCGTGCATCCCCCACCGCGGTCTGTGATCAACTGCCGTGAACCCAGAGGTTTTGCTAAATCTGTTAATGGCGTCTGTGGACCATCATATAGCGTAGATACAACAATAAGGCGAAGACAAGAGCTAATGTGACTCTCGCTCGCACGTTTCGACATGTTGAAAGATATAAAATCACTAAATTCATATTCGAAAAATCGCAATCAACCATTTTGTGTGCAATCATATTGCACACAGTTTAGTAAAAATTTCATTTTGATCGATATATGTTTTCCTGCTCAAAAGTGAGCTTTACTAGTTTTCGTACATAAGCAAACTTTTAAGTAGGAAAACTTGTATCGATCAAAATGATTTTTTTTCTAAACTGTGTGCAATGTGATTGTACACAAAATGGTTTATGAAATGGCGATTTTTCGAAAATGAGTTTAGTAATTTTATATCTTTCAACATGTCAGTCCTTCATATTTTTGGTAAATTGTGGTCTCTCTTTGATCAATAAAATCTTGAAGCGCAAGAAAACGAAGTAAAAGTTAAGAAAATAAGCAATCAAAACATTTATCTAAGTTGTTAAGCGATATTGACACTGTACACATACCCAACCCAGGCTCCATATATTGATGAAACAACTCTTTTGTAATTGAATCCTCCATAACTTTTGGTGGTTTGTGATTTTTCATAACACCCTTTAGTAATTTAGTATTTTCAAAAATTTTGAAATGTGCAAGTGAGAACTTGTTTGACGATTATCAGCCTCTTAAGTTGCATCTACTAAATATAGGTAACTAAATTTATGGTGCTAAATATAAATTTTAAAAGTGTAGTATTTGTGTTGATTGCAGTAAAATAGTGCGAAAAAAGGCAAAGAAAGAAAGAAAACTTTTTTATTTGACCCAAGGATTAAAAAAAAATTAAAAACAATAAAAAGTAGGTAGAAAAAAGACAGTAACATTGACAGTAATAGGTGAAAACAAAATATTAATATAATTAAAAATAACATGCAGGTGCATCGTTGTGTAAGGTCAAAAAGGTCATCCGTCTCAGCTTTATGCCGCACAGTACCTAGATAGGTATAGGTACCGTACAGTGCGGCGCTGGTTTTCAGACGAAGCCTGGGTACGAGGTAGACATGTTTTTCTGCTAATAACATTTTATTTACTTGCAAAGACTTCAATTTGACTGGTGATCATGGCGCATATATTCATTTATTACCAAAAAACATGACTAAGCTAGTAACGGGCAAAAACTGGTGCAATAATAAATAATAAGCTTGACCTTTCCCTAAAAAATGATAAGGATAAAGCTTAGGTTTTAGCTATTACGGCCGTAATATAGCAGTATAAAATACAGTTTTTTTTTATAACAAGTTATAAATCCCTTTATCTTTTTACTTTTTTTACTATATTTAAAGAATTGAATTCTTTTTTAATTTTATTATGATTTTTTGATTTTTAAATTGATATGAATATAATATTTTATTATCCTATACATAAAATTTTTGCTACATTAGTACCTACCTTGATGATGGCAATTTTGAAATTACAACTAGAGAACTCTAATAATTAAAAAATTGTATTAAAACATTGATCGTGAAGAAACCAGCCAGTATTCTAGCAGCGGCGATGAGCTTGCAACCTATCACGAATGGAATACCAAATACTCCTAAATGTGGGTATAAGCCAGCTGTGGTGCTCTGTTTCGATTTGAAGGGTGTGGTACCGGTAAAATACAGGCACATGAGGCTTAACATCTGTATGCGTCAAGGTGATGGACGGCGGGCAGTGCATCGTAGGGCACGTCCATACAGTGCGTGACTTGCGAGGCAATGCTTTGTTATATCCGAGAATGCGATGACGGTGCCACTTTTTAGCAAACGAAGACTGGCAAATAATTAAAATAAAAAAATATCTTGATAGCAAATTTTGATAAAATCGATGTAGTATATAATAAGTTTTTTTCTTAATTAGTAACTATTGTTTAATTTGCTACAATGATCGCAACCAAAGTTTTATTTTTTGTGTGTTTCGTTGGGTCTTGTTACGGTGGTAAGTCTTAAGGCCGGACAATTTAATAGTAGAGCTCTTTGTGAAGGGCTCGTCCGGGGAATTACTACCACCACGCTTCTTTTTACTAACAAGCAGCTTTGCTGTATTTCTGTTTGAAGAGTGTGGTTGCCGGTGTAATTACAGGCACATGAGGCTGCCTCAGGTTGATGGACACATGGCAGTGCCTCGTGGCGCGCGTTCCAATCGTGCGTGACTTGCGAGGCGATGCTTTGTTATAGGTGATGGTTGCCACTTAACATCAGGTGGGCCATCTGCATGTTCCATCAGCTAGTTGTTTAAAAAGACTATGCCTTCCAGCCTAGATCTAAAAAAGCGCATCACGATGAGCTCATGTTTTTGCTTTGAAAAAACTATATATTTTCAAGGATATAGACGTCAGTATAACGAAGAGATTATAATTATTTAATTCACACAATAGATTCTTCAATTTTTAGAGTTCCGGAACCAAAGGGTGAAACGGGACCCTATTACTAAGACTCCGCTGTCCGTCCGTCTGTCACCAGGCTGTATCTCATGAACCGTGATAGTTAGACAGTTGAACTTTGATGTATTTCTGTTGCAGCTTTAATACCATATACCAAAAAATAGAATAAAATAAATATTTAAGGGGGCTCCCATACAACAAACGTGATTTATTTGCAGTTTTTATAGATAATGGTACGGAAGCCTTCGTGTCGCACTCGCAATTGGCTGGTTTTTATTTTTTTCTCGCTTTGTAAGCGCTATACAAAACTTGGAAACAAAATAGAAACGTATTGTTATATTGTATATTGTTGGTCATAATGCCTACCTACCCCAAAGAATAACGCGTCCTTTATTTTTCCTTTTTCTATCTTTTCAGAGATCACCAACAAATCATGAAGCTGCTTTTTTCTATTTTCATTTCAGAGATCACCGATCACGCAGAGAACAATGTGGGAATCATCGGCGGCCACCAAATCACCATCGAGAAGGTACCATTCATGGTATCCCTTCGCTTGAACGCAACCTACCATTGGTGTGGTGGCTCCATCATCAATGAGAGATTCGTGCTTACCGCTGCTCACTGTATAGTTGCGTAAGTAATTTTGTTATACACTTGCTGATTGTACAGATGGCCCACTTGATATTAAAATAAAGACAGATAAAATATATTATTAAATAAAATAAAATAAAAATTTTGACCGATTTGATTTTGATTATGGTTAAGTGAGACCCACTGTTCCAAAGTCAAAGTCAAATTCAAAAGGTATTTATTCAATAAAATCACAAGGATCACTTTGAAACGTCATAAAGCTTAGGTGACTCTAGGTGCCAGTTCCACGCGACCAAAGCCTAATAGAAGAACAGGCAACAAACTTACGGCTTGGTTCCTATTCCTACCGTTCTTTTGTATGATCCTTTTACAATGTAATATATTATTGAAGTTTAGTTCCGTACGCAATATCAATTTTTAGAACTCAAAAACTAAGAAATTACCCAATTGCTTGGTTGATAATGAAATTTAAATATAGTTGTAATTTAGTTACGGGACTTACGCTTTACCACGCTGGGTTTGATAAAAGTAAAGACAAAGTTTGCCTGACATCTCCATTTTTTTCTAGAAGTAAGTCAGTTTCTAATGAACTTTATGTTGCTGTGTGCCTTGATAAACCGTGCGAAGCTGGGACAGGCCGCTAGTATGTATATACAGAGTGCTATTAATGTCAATCAGTGGTTGCCATTTACCGTGTCTAAAAGTTTAGCTCATCTGTTGAAATTAAATGGAGGGACGAAATGCTACCAAGAGTTTTTGCTTGCTGACGTCATGGCCGAAATGCAACCAATAAATGATATACTTCAAAAATGCGAGGGACGAATTGCCCGTATACCATAAATACGGTAAAAGCCATTTTGTTATGGCTTACATTTCTGCAAAGAAACTTATTCTATTTTAAAAAGCAATGTAACCTGCATTGAAATTGCGCGTGAGCCTCTGATATTTCCGTCGCTCCCGCGAACCCCTCACAACAAAGCATAGCTCAATACTCAATACTCAATATATTTATTGCTTACACATGGTTTAGGTTAGGTACAAACATAGTTGTTGGGTGTTAGTAAGTATCACATGGACCCTGCATAGGGTATGGCAACATGGAGGAAGGCCGAGGTTTTCAATTTACTAGTAGGTTTATAGGTATAGTCTTGCTTATTATAAACCGTTTAAGTTATTTAGGTAGGTCTATTTAATCGTTGTAGGCATATAAAAAAAAAATATATACAAGGTGCTCCTTAAGTTGTGTATATAAGATGGACGATAAACAGCTCACTATCCTTACTCTTCTTGACTTTAGCAACGCTTTTAACTGTGTAGATCATTCAATTCTTCTAGCCGTTCTTCGCTCCTTGAATATTTCTCTGTCTGTGTGCGACTGGTTTCGATCCTACCTTTGTGGACGGGAGCAGCGTGTTCAAGTTGATGACACCTGCTCCGACTGGTGTGATGTTGTCGCTGGCGTTCCACAGGGCGGGGTTCTTTCTCCACTCCTTTTCTCAATTTTTATTAATACACTTGTCTCAGGACTCCGCTTCTCTTCTTTTCATTTATACGCCGATGATGTGCAACTTTATCTTTCTTTTGCTCCAAACAACATTACTAAAGCCGTGGATCTTCTTACTGAGGACCTCCGCGCTGTTTCCTCCTGGTCACAGAGATTTGGCCTCCAAATTAACGCCAGTAAGACTCAAGTGATGATCACAGGCAGCAGGGCCTTTCTTTCGAGGTTAGACCGAACCTCTCTCCCTTCCGTCATTTACAATGATGTACCCTTGGTCTATTGCTCGGATGTTAAGAACCTGGGCCTCGTCATCACTGAGAATCTAAACTGGGATAAACATATCGCGGAGGTCAGCAGAAAGATCTTTGGCTCAATGCACGCCATGAAGCGTATGCAAAACTTCCTTCCTTTCTCAGCCAAAATTACACTTGTTAACTCTATCCTTCTCCCTATTATTGATTACGCTGATACTTGTTACTGCGACGCTACTGAGGAGCAGCTTAATAAACTTGAGCGGTTGCTTAATGTCTGCATCAGGTATATCTTTGGGCTACGCAAGTATGACCACATTTCTTTTTACCGCTCTCAATTGAAATGGCTCAAAATCCGTTTTCGGCGTGATACACATATCCTCTGTCTTCTTTATAACATCCTTCACAATCCCATGTCCCCTAGCTATCTTAAAGATCGTTTCTTTCCTCTCTCCTGCTCTGATCGCTCCTCTCGCCCCTCTCAACACCTACTCCTTATGACTCCCGTCCATAAAACGTCCTTTTACACAGATTCCTTCACCGTCAGTGCGATACGCCTCTGGAACTCCCTTCCAGTGGAAATACGCGAAGCTACATCTCTGGGTATCTTCAAAGGGAAATTATACCACCATTTTTTGTCCAAACAGACATCTCAACAAAATTGAGCATTAAATAGAATATGTATTATATATATTTATAGTTATATATTAGTATGTATCTCTTTAATTTGTATGTAGGTATGTATTGTAGTTAAATATATATTGAGTAGGTTATTTTTATGTTATAGTTGTTGTTTTTTAAAGGTTTTCTCCTTTTTGTCTCAAAGAGCACTACCACCCACTCCACATAACACAAAGGTTAACTGGAAGAAAATGCTAATTAGCATTAAGTTCGCCTATGTACTTTACTAATGTGCAATAAAGAATTTTCTTATCTTATCTTATCTTATAAGAACCAACACTGTGAACGCCAAAAAAAAACAGCTGTTTCATACATTTTAGCCTGGTAGGTATTGAACTTTTGTATGAAACAGCTGTTTTTTTTCGCGTTCACAGTGTTGGTTCCTTAGAAAAAGTTGTTCATATTGATGGGTACTTTAGCCCCCTGAAGTTTATATACACAACTTAAGGAACACCTTGTATAGTCATGTAGGTATTGGGTAGTTATGCCAAATTTTGTTTATTAAGGATTTAATTTATAATGAGAAATTGAAAATATTAAGGTCAAATTGTGATAATTTCAAGTATTAAAATGAAAAATGTCAAAGTTAAGGCAAGTTTAAATATTAAGTTATATAATAAATTTAAAATAAGTTACATGAATTATTTATAATGTCAATGGTTTATTTAATTATTCTAAATATTCATTTATGCTGTAATAGGTTTTATTGATTAGCTTCGCAAGTCGCGCACGATATGAATGTCCTATGCCCTGCTCTGCGTCCATAAGTGACTGTAATTTCACCGGCAATCACCCTTCAAACTGAAACACAGCATTACTATTCTTCCTGTCCCTAGAAGTATGTTGGAAGATTAGACAGAATAAAAACAAAGAACCCTTCGCCAATGAGTGCAAAATGCTAGTAAGGATGAAATAATGTTAATGCACACGCCCAACTGATTTCAAAGTGAACCTTGTGATTTTTACTGAATAAATTAAAACCTTTTTACTTTTTACCTATGACTTTTTTATGCGAGCACTGGTGGTCTAGTGGTAGTGGCCTTGCCTTCCTCCGATCCTAAGATCGTGGGTTCTAAAACCGGTCGTGCACCAATGAGTTTTTCTGTTCAAAATGTTTGCACAATGCCAGTACTCTCAAACGGTAACGGAAAACATCGCGAGGAAACCGGCATGTCTTAGAACCTAAAAAGTTCTACAACATGTCTCAAGCGCTCGAAAGGAGCCTCTTGAGGCGCACTAAAAATCCTTTCACCACATTGTTTCGAAAGCAACTAGTGACACGACAAAAGAAAGAAAGAAACTATGACTTTGATTTCCTATTCAGAAACCGCACGTTCAAAATCCTCGCTGGAACCGACCGCGTCAACAGAGATGGAGAGTTGTACGACATCGAGAAAATCATCATCCACGAGAAGTATTCCAATAAAACCTTCAACTTTGACATTTGCTTGATCAAGCTGTCAACGCCCCTGAATTTCAGCGCGAAAGTGGCTCCGGTCAAACTTCCGGATTCTTCAGTGAAACTGCCTAAGAATACTTTGTTGAATGTCACTGGTTGGGGCTCTACTGGGGTAAGTTGACTATTTTGGAAAATATAAGTAAACCAGCCTCGGCCACGCACGGGTTAATCACTGACGCAATAAAAATAAAAAAGACATACTAAAAAAACTGAAACTGAAACAGCTTCACGACTTTAATCCCCAGGCACGGTAGATATTTCCTCAGATCTCTTAGAACCAAGTCCACATTATTTTTTTTGAGGATGTCTTAGGGGCAGTGAGTTGTACGTCTAAACATTAAATTTGGCACATATCCACATTTTGCAGTAGTTGGTATTCCATACGTGACAGGTTGCAAGCCCATCGCCGCTGTTGGAGTACTAACTGGTTTCCTCACGATGTTTTCCTTCACCGCTTAAGAGCACTGGCATTGCGCACATAAATTTTTCGATAGGAAAAATCCATTGGTGCACGACCGGATTCGAACCTGTGACCTTACTATCGGAAGGCGGGGTTACTCCCACTAGACCACTGGACCACGACAAACTGTCATGGCAATAAATTCAAAATAACAATATTTTTTATATGTTATTATTATAGTATTTTATTACCAACTAAGAATGGAATATTAATAATAAAATAACAAGATTTGACGCATTGGATCTGTAATGTTATTTCTTATGTGAATAAATAATTTGTAATTTGTATTGATACGTAGTGGAATCTGAACCTACCTACCAGAGGAATTGAAGGAAAACCGCATTCAATCTCTAGTCAATTTTATTGTTCAGACACACACACAAAGAGGAAAGTAGGTAATTTAAAAAAAGATAGACCACGGCTAACTAGTCTTCTAGGGTTCTTATCGTGAGGCACCAGAGATGAGTTGCAATTCAGAATTGAAATGATGTTGAAGAATCTGAATTTACTTACATGAATTTCTATATGGTTAATTTATTATTGTGATATTAATATTGGATATATTTGTATTTCAAAAGGGCGCCAACCATGGTAGGGTATACAGCCACGGTTCTGTAGGATAAAGATCCAATAATGTTTAAAATTGCTAATCGGTGTGAATAAAACCGGATATCACCAAACGTTGTCCAGCCGGAATGTTGAGTCCAATGGGTCCCAAATCCAGGACAGGAAGCAGATAGGTCCTCCAGGGATGAAGTAGAACTTGTTCAATAGTAAAAAAAAAAACCTCCTGTAATTGAAAAAAACTTCAATTACAGACAAATATTGAAACATTTGCAACGGGAAAGAATGATTTTAAACAAAATATCAGGTTTTGGCCACATGGTCTGACTGTAAATATGACAGAGGGCCACATACTAACTAGGTAAATGAATAAGCACATAGCTTTTAGTCTTTTGATTTGAAATTGGTTGAATAAATTTGATTTTTTAAGATTTGTGAAAAAGATGTTTTATTGAAATAAATTACAAAATTTCTCTCAAAAGGTTGATATAACGACCTACTTCTTACCTGTTGGTCAGACAGAAGGTTTCACTGTTAAAACTCGAAGAAAAAACTGGTAGGCCCACGCGGTATTGCGCGTCAGAAATATTTTCCAATCTCCAGGTCAAAATATATAAATCCTGTAAACGGAACGAACTCGTTATTACTAAAGCACAACACTAAACAAATCCTGAAGGCTTTTCGACAAAAAACTCACCAAACGAAAGTATAATTGAAATATAGATGCGATGCATCAGCGATTTCAAGGATGAAAGAAAGAAGTTTCTTTTTTACAAACACAGGTCGGAACGACAGGCTAACGTCCCATACAACGCATTCCACCACAGCTTACTGACAGTTCTATAACACAAGTCACAGACAAGAACAGACTAAAAATGAAATAAAATAAATAGACGTTTTTATACGTAACAATAACCCCGCCAATCAGAAGAATTTTGCGACCACTGACGCGAAATTCAAGCTGGTCCTCCAGCTTCTGAAACACAGCAACTTGAGTAAAGAAAAGAGACAAATATTTAAAGCAAAAGCTCATAACAAAAACTGAAAACACCACACGAAACTCGAAAACTACAAAGTAACTGTCCCAAAGAGATGCTATTGCTTGGAAACGCAAGCACTCAAAAAAGGTAATAACAGTACACAAACATTTCACAAACAAATATGGAAGGAAGGCTTATTTGGAAAGGTTGCCAAAGACCCAAAAGAAAAAAGGTAATAACAGAACACAAACATTCCACAAACAAATATGAAATGAGGCTTATTTGGAAAAGGTTGCCAAAGACCCAAAAGAAAAACTTCTACCACCAACAAAAGAAAACTCTATAAGGTTAAGTGTACAACTATGGTTATACACTAATATATACTTATTATACATAAATTCCTTTCTCATAAGCAATCGAAACCCTATAAATAACCAACCGCCAGGACCTGATCTATCTATCGAATACAAAATCTCCTCTGTCCGGGCACCAGTACTCATCAACTTAAATTGAAAACAAAACATACGGGAAAGGGTAACAAACCCGCTAAAAGGTTTCTCAACCATGGGGACCAGACCATGGTAGAGGGATAGGGGAAAAAAGGAAAAATATAAAATCGAACCCACAAAAAGGCTCCTCCACCATGGGGACCAAGCCATGGTAGAGTGGAAAAAGGAAAATAGGAAAACACACCACTTTGATAACAAAACTAACCCTCACTGATACAAACAGTTCTCGTAATATGTAGAACTCCGATAACGGATATAAGCTGAAATTTTCCCTACCTAACAAAGTATTTGTTTGCTAGCACCGTACACAGAAGCGCAGGTCCTACGAGAGCAAAAGTCCTCTTGGCTTCACCAGCAAACAATTTAAATGACAAGGACTCCAGGTCAAACGAACCCACCAAAGGCCCTTTTCCTTCTTCTGCGTAACGAAGGACGATAACAAAATTTCCAAAGATTCAATTATAACACTAGAAAGCTCAAAAGCAGACAAAATAGATCAGTTTAGCTGTCAAGTATAACTCCATCCGAACTCTCACCCTTCAGATACTGAACATGCCAAGCACCCAAATGCTTGCCCGTAACATAACTTTCTAACTCATAAACTAAAGGGGAACGTTTACAAACGACACGACACTTCTCATATTTAGGAGCAAGCTTTGCCATAAAAAACTTACTGGCATCACTCTGAGGAAAGGTCTTTTTCCAAACGATGTCGCCCACATTGTACTCACACGCGCGACGTCCTTTATCATAATAAACGGCGCTTTTAAGGTGAGCCTTTGCGATAGCATCCTCCACCTTTCCGAAGATATCACGAAGAACACCCAACTTCGAAATGTAATCTTCACGTGAACCACAAGCGAGATCTACCTGGGAAGAGTGCACGGAACCATAAAACTTGCCGCTGGGAATGGCTTCACGGCCGTGAACAAGGGAAAAAGGTGTAAAACGTGTCGTTTCGTTGACAGCGGTATTCAATGCAAATTGAACCCTAGACAGAGTAGTATCCCACGATCGATGATCATTCTTAACGAGTATAGAAATGGCAACAACAATTGTTTTATTGTATCTTTCAACGGTGTTGACCTGCGGACAATAACGAGGAGTAAAATGTATTTGGGGAACATCATAACACTGAAACAAAGATTTGAGTTCACTTCCAGTGAATTGCGTACCATTATCCGCAACCACTGTGCGTGGAACACCATGTGTCAGGAACACACCAGTCTCCAAACACTGAGCAATAGCCTTGCCAACAGCTTTCCTAAGGGGAAACAACAAACAATACTTTGAAAAACAACAAACAACTACAAACAAAAAGGTGAAACCCGACCTAGAGCGTGGCAACGGCCCGACTAAATCGATACTTATAGTTTCAAAAGGACGAGAACAAACCTTGGGGTCCCCCATAAGACCTTTGGGTCGTTCCTGCGAATGCTTATAAGCAGCACAAACCTCACAAGCGTTTACAAAGTTGACCACATCCTGATACATCTTAGGCCAAAAATATCGCAAAGAAACCTGCTTAAAAGTCTTAAAAATACCAAAATGCAGAGACGTGTCTCCGCAATGAGAAAACTCTAGAACCTCGGAACGTCTATAAGAAGGTACAACCACCTTCCAGTCAAACTCACTCGACAACCCAAATTTGTTTTTAGAATATCTACACAACTTGCCGTCTATAATGGAATAATTTGGACAGGATTTTGGAAATTTAGTACACTTAGCAAGTAATCTGTCAAACCAGAAGTCGCGGAGCAAAGGGTCCGGAGGATCAACAACAAGAACGGGAACTGCTCGCGAAAGCGCGTCAGGAACCACGTTATCCTTCCCTTTACGGTGCTCGATTACGAAGTCATACGGTGATAAGCGACAACCCCATCTCGCAAGACGACCAGTAGGATTTGACAAGTTGAAAAACCATTTCAAACTGGAATGGTCGGTAATTACCTTAAATTGAGGACCACCCTCCAAATACGGACGAAAATGTTCAACAGCAAAAACGACAGCTAGTGCTTCCCTCTCAGTAGCAGAGTAATTACGTTCAGCTCTATTCAAGGACCGACTAGCGAACGCGATTGGGTGTTCCATACCATCCTCTAGGAATTGAGTTAAGGCTCCCGCGATACCATAGCTAGAAGCGTCGCAATGTACTGAAAAAGGTCTAGTAAAATCAGGACACGCCAAAATCGGAGCCGACACTAAAGCTGCCTTCAACTCGCTAAACGACTGCTCAGCCTCTTCAGTCCAACGGAACGGAGGAGCATTCTTACGAGTGGAAGTAAGTGCATTCAGCGGAGCCGCCACAGAACTAAAATCCCTAATAAATCGACGGTAGTACGACGCGGTACCCAAAAACATTTTCACTTCTTTCCGGTTACACGGGGTTGGAAAATCGACAATAGCCTGTACCTTTGCAGGATCTGTCCGGAGGCCACGTTCGTCAACAACATAACCAAGATACTTCAATTCCCTACGGAAAAACTGACACTTGGTTAAATTAATAGTTAAATTAGCAAAACGCAGACGTTCCAAAACTCTAGACAACAATAAAATATGCTCACGAAAATCACTACTAACAATAATAATATCGTCTAAATATACAAAAACACGGTCACCAAACTCAGGACCGAACAACTTATCCATGAGCCTTTGCTGCGTAGCAGGAGCTGAGGTTAAACCAAAACACATAACCTTAAAATGAAATAAGCCGCGCCCAGGCACGGTAAATGCTGTCTTCTCACGGGATGAAGAATCCAACGGAATCTGCCAAAAGGAGCTTTTGAGATCAATGGAACTCAAAAACCTAGCGTCCCTAAGCTGATCAAGAATTTTAGAGATATAGGGCAAGGGATACGCATCATGCTTACTCACAGAGTTCAACTTGCGGCTGTCGATACAGAAGCGGAGCTCACCGTTTGATTTGGGAGTGAACAGGGTAGGATTGTTCCAAGCACTTTTGCTCGACTCAACGACGTCTTGGTCCAGCATCTCATCCAACTGTCTGTTCAGCTCTTTTATCCTTTCGGGTGACATTGGGTAATAGCGCTGTTTGATCGGAGGCGAATTTCCGGTATCAATGGTGTGAGTAAGAAGAGACGTACGGCCCAAACCTTTCTTTTCAAAAGCAATAGACTCGAACTCTTTTAACATCTTTCTGGCAACTAACTGTTGATCAGCAGACAACAGATCGAACGGTTGCAGAAAACGAATTTCCGATACTGCGTTCCCATCCGGAACATTTACAAAAAAATCTTTATTATTAAAAATCTTTGGAGCAAGATCAAATACTCTCCAAAAATCTACCCCTAATACCAGAGAAGGAGATACGCCTGGCACAACATACAATTTAATAATACGAGTCAAATTATCAAACCTGACCGGCAACAAAAAATAACCCATCACCGAAGCACGGGAATCCGTAGCCGAAGTGATGTGAGTAATATCATCACTAGGATGAAGAGTAGCTCCAGCTTTCAAAAACACATTACAAGCGTCGGATCCTAAAATGGATATCGACGCACCAGAATCTAAAAGGCCACGCAATGGCTGGTCTAGAATTTCAACATGGAGAAAAGGACGATTATCATAACGTTCACGAACCATCGAGACGTTTCTATAAGAAGAATAAGAAGAAGTTAACGGTTTTTTTAAATAATTTTGCCAATCGGCTTTATCAAAATTTTTAGAACAGTCTTGAGGGTTCGAACGAACTAGTTTTTTGTAATAGGTAGATTTGCCTGAGGTGAAGTCGGTGATGCAGAAAGTAAAGTAGGATTGCAATGTGGACACCTACGGGCAGTGAATCCAGGTTTACCGCATCGGTAACACACAATGTCAGAGGACGTACAATCGGCGAGGTAGTGTGAATCCACACGGCAACGAGCACAGAATTTATTTTTGGCAGGCACCACAGCATGTACTTTGGACTTGACACTTTTATACGCCAGATCAGGAGCCAAACTACCACTAATAAACTTCGGAGGCTCGACAAAAGTCTGCGCACGGCTTTTACCACACTCCAGCATTCTACATAACTCCTTCAATCTATTTAAGGTTGTGATCTCAACGGTACACAACGGAACTGAATATTCAGGTCGAATATTCTGGAAAACGATATCAAACTTATCCTTCTCAGAAACCACATAAGAAAGACGACTAAAATAATTAAGCATGATGGCTACGTAAGTAACTATGTTCTCACTTGGACCTTGCGTTCGGGTACGAATTTCCTGCATCAGACGGCGGTCAAAATCGTATGGCAAATACTCCTTAATCAAGCTCTGCTTGAGTTCAGACCAGCTGTTCAATTCGGACCGGACGCTACGGTACCAACACAAAACGTCACCATCAAATAACTCCGCGGCAGAAGCAATCAACAGCTGCTCGGATATGCCACGTGAGGCACACAACTCTTCTAAACGCTGCAAAAATACGCGCACACAAGATGATCCATTATATTTAAGATTCAAAGATGAAACCATTTGATACTTCTTACAAGGGGTAGCTGAAGTAATAGAAACACCTTGACTTGAATCTGAGGAATCGTTTGACATCACACTGGTTTTGAAAACGGAAAACATGTTATCCAGCTTTTGGAGAATCCCATCTAAATCGTCGGTCAGCTCTGAATGAGACTGCTTGTCGGTAATGCTCTCTGGTTCCAAGCGCGTAAGACGGTGATACAAGTGATGACCTAAAGCCTGAATGCGAGTCAGATTTTTCAAACTTTTAGGACCAATAGAGACTTTCAAAAGCTCACGCAACTCCTTGAGCTTTCCCTGCACGGCGAGCAGTTCATCCACAACCTTTCCCTCAAATGTAACAATAGAATCGGATGGAATTTCTTTTGCTAAGTTTTTAATTTGAATCCGCAACGATGACACATCTTCCGCGGGTACAACATCTCTAATACGAACTTCATGAATCAATTCATCCTTGTGCAACGCTTGAAAAGCAATAGAACGTTCCTCCATGATGAGAGAAAACTTCAAAACAAATTTCAATAAAAAAGTATTGGGTAAAAAAAAATATTTGAAACTGAGATAAACTACAAGTCCAAGTAGGTATGTAAAGGTATGGTAGGTATGTAAAGGACCGTAGTTAAGACAGTGTAAGTAAGTAAGTAGTAAGTATTTTTTAAGTTTAATAAAATTATATTAAAATTTTGTCATTGACTGTACTAATCATTATTGGTATAACTGTATCTTATTAGAAAATTGTGTCACTAACTGTATTTTATATTATTTGTTTAATTTTATTTTATAGAAAATTTTGTGACTGACTGTACTAATAATTATTTTGGTTTTATTTTATTTGGTTAAAAGTTTTTCACTGACTTTACTAAATATTATTTTTGTTTATAGTTTTATTTTTTAGATAAAAGTTAATCACTGGTAAAAGAATGAATAAGTTTGATAAATTGTCACCAACTGTAGCTAAAAACTTTTAGTTATGATATTGATTGCAAGTCACCTCAAGTTTACAAAGACAATAAATTCACAAGAAAAAACACCAATGGCACATGATAACATGTGCACACATAATACACTTAGTACACAAAATGTAACACACTTCTTACAATATAACCTAATAATGCTTAAAATATTACAAATAGCCCCTACTATTTGTAATTGTAATTTCACTAGTTTAACCTAAAAATTATACCAAATATATCCAATATCATGCAAGTTAACTTTTGACACAGCTAATATGACGTGACAACCATCTCAGGAGATAAAAGCCCCACACGTTGGGTCGCTACTGATACGTAGTGGAATCTGAACCTACCTACCAGAGGAATTGAAGGAAAACCGCATTCAATCTCTAGTCAATTTTATTGTTCAGACACACACACAAAGAGGAAAGTAGGTAATTTAAAAAAAGATAGACCACGGCTAACTAGTCTTCTAGGGTTCTTATCGTGAGGCACCAGAGATGAGTTGCAATTCAGAATTGAAATGATGTTGAAGAATCTGAATTTACTTACATGAATTTCTATATGGTTAATTTATTATTGTGATATTAATATTGGATATATTTGTATTTCAAAAGGGCGCCAACCATGGTAGGGTATACAGCCACGGTTCTGTAGGATAAAGATCCAATAATGTTTAAAATTGCTAATCGGTGTGAATAAAACCGGATATCACCAAACGTTGTCCAGCCGGAATGTTGAGTCCAATGGGTCCCAAATCCAGGACAGGAAGCAGATAGGTCCTCCAGGGATGAAGTAGAACTTGTTCAATAGTAAAAAAAAAAACCTCCTGTAATTGAAAAAAACTTCAATTACAGACAAATATTGAAACATTTGCAACGGGAAAGAATGATTTTAAACAAAATATCAGGTTTTGGCCACATGGTCTGACTGTAAATATGACAGAGGGCCACATACTAACTAGGTAAATGAATAAGCACATAGCTTTTAGTCTTTTGATTTGAAATTGGTTGAATAAATTTGATTTTTTAAGATTTGTGAAAAAGATGTTTTATTGAAATAAATTACAAAATTTCTCTCAAAAGGTTGATATAACGACCTACTTCTTACCTGTTGGTCAGACAGAAGGTTTCACTGTTAAAACTCGAAGAAAAAACTGGTAGGCCCACGCGGTATTGCGCGTCAGAAATATTTTCCAATCTCCAGGTCAAAATATATAAATCCTGTAAACGGAACGAACTCGTTATTACTAAAGCACAACACTAAACAAATCCTGAAGGCTTTTCGACAAAAAACTCACCAAACGAAAGTATAATTGAAATATAGATGCGATGCATCAGCGATTTCAAGGATGAAAGAAAGAAGTTTCTTTTTTACAAACACAGGTCGGAACGACAGGCTAACGTCCCATACAACGCATTCCACCACAGCTTACTGACAGTTCTATAACACAAGTCACAGACAAGAACAGACTAAAAATGAAATAAAATAAATAGACGTTTTTATACGTAACAGTATAGACGCCCAACGGATCTAAGTTGCTCTGAAGTTAGCTACAGGTAGCTGCGCATTCGCTAATTTTAGGTCGGATTGGAGGTAACCGAGGGATGTAACTCATCTACAATTATTATTAATCTAAATATGACCGATTACTTTAAATGTTTGAATTGATTATCATATGTATTTGCAATAGTGCCTGACTTCAGAGGAAATTCAATCCATTTCGTGAACTGTACCCCAATTATGAGTTTTGCTTACGATATTTCGTTTTTCGTTTTACGTTTTTGTTCCGTGTTCATTGCAGGTTTTGTATGAAGACGCGATAGGGATACCGATATGGAACTTTACAAAACCCGCAATGAACACGGAGCAAAAACGATTCGATTTTGTACCGTGTTCATTGCGGGTTCCGTATCGGTATCTCTATCGCGTCTTCATACAAAACCCGCAATGAACACGGAACAAAAACGTAAAACGAAAAACGAAATATCGTAAGCAAAACTTATACTTGGGGTGATGTACTATTCCGTGAACTCCAGTTTATATACCGAAGTTTATATTTAAAGAGTTATCCAATAACTTATAGAATTTATATATATACCTTAGAAAATCCTCTTATTTTGTATTCTACAAACCTCTACCTAGGCCTATTTAAAACATTTACAGCCGGTTTCTGAAAGCTCGATCAAAACTAATCGCATGTCAAGTCACTTGCTATCACTATCTAATTCTGTTTGCATTATACTTAGTCGTCATATTTTAGTTCTTAATATTTTAGTTCTTAATTCACAACTAGATGTCGCCACAGGAAAGATTAGCACGCGCTATCGTTGCGTTTTGAGATATGAGTGGTCTCATCCATCGTTTTAATGTTTGTAGCCCATACTTGAGTAATATATTTACCTACATAATATTGTTGCGTTTTATTACTCGCCATCCCTTGGGTATCCTATCTGACGTTTCGTTCATTTTGGTCCTTCGAACCGGATATGGATTGATACCAAAGGCAGGAAGTATTTTTTTGGTAGTTCCTCAAATTGACGGAACTACAACCCCGCGCCTGAAAGGAGTAGTGGATCGCTGCTCGGGTGCGTAGATCAGCCGGCCTAAGCGTTCTGGGTTGCTGAATTGAGCGGCCGCCGCCTGCCTAGACACCGCCCGCCCTAGACGCCGCCCGCCCCGAGACGTTGCCTGCCCTGGGACAACGCCCGCCTTGAGACGCTGCCTGCCCTGGGACAGCGCCCGCCTTGAAGACGCTGCCCGCCCGTCGCCGAGACAAATCCCGCCCGGTCTTAACGGCCAGCCCGGACGGAATATATCCCGATAGCTGCGGAGGAGGTGCGCATGCATGCGCTGGCTACAATCGCTTGTATGGGTGCGATTGTCATCTTATTGTGCTGTGTATAGAAGTGGTTAGTGAATCGTAATCGTGAGCCTGGACGAACTGTGAGTACTTTTGAAACATTATTCAAGACTTGAAGATTTGATTTGGAACTTTTTGTGATAATTTTGGTAAAATAAAGTTAGTGCATGAACGTAAAGTTAAGTTTAGGACTTAGGATAGTTTTAGGAAATTGGTTCAGACGGGGAATCCATGCCCGATTTTTGTTTTTTTTTAATTCTGTCAAACACTTAGAATAATTTGTGAAAATAAAACTTGTAAAAATTACTGATTTGGAACTTAGTAGTAAAAAATTGTGTAAAATAAACTCAGGAAAATGGATGATAAAATTTTATTACAGAGTGATAATTTTAATAACTTAACTAAAGCTAGAAGAAATTTTAAAAAATCTCCTAAGGATAGAATAACAGATACTTATGTCCAGGTACGGTTGGAAGCGTTAGAACAATTATGGACTACTTTTGTGACAACTCACCGACTGTTGGTGGAAACATATGGTGTGGACCTTAAGGGTCATGATTATGTCACCAAGGACATATATGATCAAGCTGAAGAGCTATATTTAGATTACAAAACTGAGTTGAAAACTATTTTAAAGAATTTTATAAAACCAACTTTAACTGAAACTTCAGGCATTATTAAAGAGGAAGGGGTCTTAGCACCCTCAGTTTCAAAATTTGTACTACCTAAAATTGTAATTCCAAAGTTTTCAGGGAAGTATGAGGAATGGGTGACATTTAGAGATTTATTTTTGTCTCTCGTTCACAAAAATGAAAATTTAGATAGGGTGCAAAAAATGCATTACTTAAAAGGATATTTATCAGGTGAAGCGGAGCAGTTGCTAAGGCAAATTCCCATTGCTGGGGATAATTATGATAAGTGTTGGAATTTGTTAGTAGCCCGATACGATAACAAACAATATTTGTCTAATTGCATATTGAAAAGATTATTTAGTCAAAAAAGTCAGTTGGTTGAGTCTGCACAAGGATTAAAAGATTTGATAGACACTACCTCAGATTGTCTAAGCGCATTGGAAAATTTAGGAGTGGATGTGTCGACTTGGGACATAATTGTGATACATATACTTACTTTGAAGTTGGACGGAGAAACGCGAAAACAGTGGGAACTACATGTGACTGGTAGTATTGCATCTGATACACTGCCAACTTTTGAGCAATTTAGTAACTTTATGACAAACCGATTTAGAGCACTGGAGTTTATCGGACAAAAGGCTAGTAACAAAGTTGTTAGTCGATCAATGCATGCTGCACAGTCTGATGTGGTCTACCAATGTCAGTTCTGTTCTGAAAACCATAAATTGTATCTATGTAAGAAGTTTCAAGCTCAGAATAGTGACGCTCGTCGAAAATATGTGCTGGATAACGGAATTTGTTTTAACTGCTTGGGGGTAAATCATTCTGCCAGGTCTTGCAAAAATCCTATAAAGTGTAGAATTTGTAGACGCCATCACAACACACTTCTACATCCGAGAACAGTAAGTAAAGAAAAAATAACGACCGCCATTGTGACTGAAGACTCGGGGGAAGAACAGGCGGAGGAGTCGCTGGAAATACCGACTGAGGAAATACAAGCAAATACAGCTTCGGTACAAAATAAATCTGTGTTACTAGCAACAGCTTTGGTAAACGCTAAATCAAAAAATGGATCATACCTAACGGTAAGGGCTCTACTCGACCAGGGGTCGCAAGCCTCTTTTGTGACTGAAGCAGTAGTGCAGCTTTTAAAGCTAAAAAAGACGCCAGCGCGAGGTACGATATCTGGTGTAGGTGGAGCAAAGACGGTTCAATCAAACTATGTGGTTCATATTAACCTTAAATCTAAAGTGGAACCTCATGAGAGCATACAGGTTAAAGCACATGTATTAAGAGCTATTACATCTTTCCTTCCGGGAAAACAAGTGGACGAAGTACCTTGGTTAAAATCATCGGGCATCCAATTGGCGGATCCCGAGTTTTATACTCCTAATAAAATAGACATTCTATTAGGCGCAGACATATTTTGTCAGATCCTAAAAGAAGGAGTCCGTAAAGATCCAAGTGGGTTCTTAGTAGCGCAGGCAACATTATTTGGCTGGATAGTGTCGGGAATAGTCGGTTCCTCTCAAAAGGAACT
The DNA here is from genome assembly GCA_932294275.1 of Chloroclysta siterata. Classification (NCBI taxonomy): domain Eukaryota; kingdom Metazoa; phylum Arthropoda; class Insecta; order Lepidoptera; family Geometridae; genus Chloroclysta; species Chloroclysta siterata. Next base: position 10,035,878 of record OW028607.1, on the reverse strand, counting down.
CAATAGAACTGCTATAGTAATGCATGGAACATTTACTGATGAAAAGGAAATTTTAAAAAGATTTTGGGAATTAGAAGCGGAATCAGTCTATGAAGAGAAAAGAATGCTAACGGAAGAAGAGAAAATGTGCGAAGATTTTTATGCCCAAACTACAACAAGGGATGCGGAAGGTCGTTACATAGTAAAACTTCCGTTTCGTAAAACTAATCCTTCTTGTCAGGAAGGAAACATGAAGCAAATAGCTTTGAAAAGATTGCAAATGTTGGAGAAAAGATTGATAAAAAATAAAACACTAAAAGAGGAATATCAAAAAACATTTGAAGAATACTTACGGCGAAATTACATGGTACCTGTAAACGGAAATGAAAGGGAAGAGAATGCTGTTTATCTACCATACCATGAAGTAGTAAGAGAAGATAAAGACACTACAAAGGTTAGAATTGTAATGAATGCTTCCTCTAAGGGAACAAATGGAGTATCCCTCAATGACGATCTAATGGTTGGGCCAACGTTGCAGATGGATCTTAGGCATATCATTATGCGTTGGCGTAAACATCCTGTGGTTTTAGTTGCCGATATTGAGAAAATGTACCATCAAGTAAGGCTAGATGCTAAAGACGCGAATTTTCAACGTATTCTATGGCGCAGCAGTCCTGAAAAAGAAATATCAGAGTATAAATTAGTGCGTGTATTATTTGGCACGGCGTGTGCACCACACTTAGCGGTTCGAAGTCTGATGCAAATAGCCGCAGATGAAGGGCATCTATATCCAGTAGCTGCAGAAAGAGTTATAACAGATTTTTATATGGATGATCTACTTACCGGCTGTCAAAATGTAGATGAAGGTATCGTAGTTTACCAGCAAACTAATGAACTTTTAAAAAAAGCCGGTTTTAAATTACAAAAATGGTCAAGCAACAATGAAGAGTTGTTAGCAAGAATAAAGGAGGTAAAACAAGGAGAAGGAAGAGATAGAAACATAGAAATAAAAATGGATTCTACAATAAAAATTCTAGGACTTACTTGGAACAGATGCGACGACTTTTACCACTACACAGTGAGTCTCCCCACGCTGCTGCATACACCTGAAACAAAACGGCACATATTATCAGATATTGCAAGACTATTTGACCCACTGGGTTGGGTTGCACCCGTTATCATTGTAGCGAAAATTATAATACAGAAGTTATGGTTAACAGGACTAGCATGGGATGAAGAAGTACCTGAAAATGTTTTAAGGGAATGGATAACTTACCGCAAAAGCTTGAAAGAACTGGAACAGGTAAAGATACCTCGCTATTTAGGATGCACAGCCAGTGACACAAAGATTGAGTTGCACGGATATAGTGATGCCTCCCAAGTTGCTTACGCAGCAGTTGTCTACAGCCGGGTAGTCAGTGCTGATGGTCAGATACACGTTCATTTAGTCGCTGCAAAGACCAAGGTAGCACCAACTAAGCAAGTTTCCATACCTCGATTAGAGTTATGCGGGGCTGCTCTCTTGTCGAAACTGCTGGCAGAAATAGGAACTGTGAGTCAAGTTCCGAAAAATAATTGGTTTGCATGGACAGATTCAACCGTAGTTCTGGCATGGTTGAATAGCCATCCAAGTAGGTGGAAAACGTTTATTGCTAATAGAACTACTACAATTATGCAATCGTTAGAACCGCATCAGTGGAACCATGTTTCCTCTAAATCTAATCCAGCAGATTTGGCGTCAAGAGGTCTTGCCCCAGCAGAGTTATTTAAGTCTTCATTGTGGTGGAAAGGACCTGAAATGCTCTCACAGATAGAAATTATAAAGGATAAACGAAGAACGTTGGAAACGAATTTAGAAGAAGCCACAAAAATGATATGCATGCATGGCTCAACGAACGGAACTGATTTGTGGGACAAGTATTCCTCACTTACCAAGTTACTAAGGGTAGTGGCTTACTGTAGACGGTTTCTGAATATGAAAAAACCGAAAGTGGAGCGACATAACAGCCCCATTTTAAGCCATGACGAGATAGAGAAGGCGGAAGAGGCTTGTATAAGACAATGTCAAAGGAAATGGTTCGAGGAAGAAATTGAAGCAATAGAAAAACAAAAGAAGCTTAAAAGAAATAGTAAATTATCATCATTGAATCCGTTTTTGGATGATAATCAGGTTTTACGGGTTGGAGGAAGGCTGGAGAATTCGGATTTTGCTGAAAATAAAAAACATCAAATAATATTGCCAAAAGAAGGAAATTTAACCAAACTATTTATTGAACGTACTCACAAAAGTACCTTACATGGAGGGCCTCAATTAATGCTCAGTGTTTTGTATTCCAAATACTGGATAATTGGCGCCAAGCAGTTAGTGAAAAGCCAAGTTCGCAAATGCATAATATGCGTTAAAAACAGAGCAGCCACCAGCCACCAAATCATGGGTCAACTACCTGCAGTTAGGGTTACTCCTGCTCGAGCGTTTACAAAAAGTGGTGTAGATTATGCTGGGCCCATTGACATAAGAACCACCAAGGGGCGTGGACATCGCACGTATAAAGGTTACATATGCCTTTTTATTTGTATGGTTACGCGGGCTGTCCACATTGAAGCTGTGAGTGACCTTACTACACAGGGATTTTTAGCGGCATTCAAGAGATTTGTTGCCAGGCGAGGACATTGCACTGATCTTTATAGTGACAATGGAACAAATTTTGTTGGTGCTGCTCGAGAGTTACGCGTGCTTTTTGACGCAGAAAAGTCCATGGTGGGTAGAGATATAGCAGAAAGTCTGGCCACAAATGGTACATCATGGCATTTTATTCCGCCTCGTGCTCCGAATTTCGGAGGCTTATGGGAAGCAGCCATAAAATCGACGAAATTCCATTTAAAGAGAGTGGTGGGAAATACTTCGCTGACTTATGAAGAGATGACCACAGTATTGGCACAGATAGAATCTTGTCTTAATTCAAGACCCTTATCAAGAATTGATGGAGTGACAGAAATGGAATCCATTCTGACGCCGGGTCATTTTCTGGTTGGAGAGCCTCTCATCACTATACCAGATCGTAATTTTGAATCGTCAAATTTGTCAACGTTAAGACGTTGGCAGCTCACACAAAGAATGCTTCAAGACTTTTGGCGTTCCTGGTCTCGGGACTACGTTCACCAGCTACAACAACGATTCAAGTGGCAAGATCAGAACCCTGAACCCAAAGAAGGTGATGTAGTTTTAATCAAAGAGGATGATTTACCCCCCTGCAGATGGTTGTTGGGGAAAATTGTGACTAAACATCCTGACGCACACAATGTCACACGTGTAGTCACCTTGCGCACAAAAAATTCATTTATTAAACGTCCAACTTCAAAATTAGTTGTACTTCCAGTCTGTGACTAAACTGGAAATTAATAAAGAGATGAGCTTAGAGGTTAAAAATGATAAGTTCATTAAAAGTTTTGTAACAATTTGTAAATTTTGTTAGTTTAATTTGTTATTTCGTTATCTAGCTAGTTATGTGAAGCAATCATTGAATGATTTGTGCATTGTTTCTTCGCAGATTGTTTAAGTTGTAGCCAGTCGTTAACACCACTAAAGAACACCATTTCTGAATGTTGTTCTTGGTGGGTAGTATGTTTGCATTATACTTAGTCGTCATATTTTAGTTCTTAATATTTTAGTTCTTAATTCACAACTAGATGTCGCCACAGGAAAGATTAGCACGCGCTATCGTTGCGTTTTGAGATATGAGTGGTCTCATCCATCGTTTTAATGTTTGTAGCCCATACTTGAGTAATATATTTACCTACATAATATTGTTGCGTTTTATTACTCGCCATCCCTTGGGTATCCTATCTGACGTTTCGTTCAAATTCCATGTAATAGCTGAAATGGCGAGTGACTTGACATCCGATTACTTTTGATCGAGCTTCCCGAAACCGGCCGTTAGTCAGATTTGTCAATTAAAAACAGACTGAATGTTTGAAATAGGCCTGCTGTACTTTGTTTTTACCTGTACAGTTTAAAAACATAGTGAATTTTTTTTTCACAGCACAATGCGTATTCGAAGTACCTGCAACAGGTAATAGTTCCAACAGTGACCCGTCGTCAATGCCAGATGCAGTACCTATCCCAAAAACTCGTCATCTCCCCTCAAATGATCTGCGCTGGAAAGAGAGGCCAGGACTCATGTCAGGTGAGTGTTTAAGCAAGATGCGTATTGCGTATTAATTTAACAAATAAAAGCAGAAACAACTTCTCGAATTTTATCTCCAGATATCCCCTCATTTTAAGAGTAGTAGAGCTCTTTGTGAAGGGCTCGTCTGGGGAAGTACTACCACGACGCCTTTTTCTGCTGCCAAACAGCATTCCTGTGTTTCGGTTTGAAGAGTGTGGTTGCCGGTGTCATTACAGGCACATGAGGCTTAACATCTGTATGCCTCAAGTTGATGGACGCAGGGCAGTGCATCGTAGGGCACGTTCCTATCGTGCGTGACTTACGAGGTAAGACTTAGGGCCTTTGTTATAGGTGATGGTTACCACTTAATATCAGGTGAGCCATAAGTTTGTTCCATGAGAAAGTTGTAAAGTTGTATAAAAAAAACTCTTAGTACCAGGTACCAACTCAATTTTTTTTGAGGGTTTCTAAAAGTGTTAGTCAGAGGTACTTCCAAACATTTTATTTGGCGCATACCCTCATGTTGTAGAAGTTGGTATTCCATACGTGACAGGTTGCAAGCCCATCGCCACGCTATTAAAAAACCAACTGGTTTCCTCACGATGTTTTCCTTCACTGTTTGAGAGCACTGGCATGCCAAAAAGCTTGCATCCAAGAACAATGAAAACCAATTATACCCTCAAGCATTGCTCTGCAGGTCACGATGTTTTCTTTTTCAGGGCGACAGCGGCGGTCCCCTCACCAAAGGAAACTACCAAGTGGGCGTGACCTCTTTCGGGCTAGGTTGCGGGGAAGTCCCGGGGGTATACTTCAAAGTTTCCGCCGCACTTCCGTGGATAAGGAAAATTATTGATGAAAATTCTGAATCTAACCTCGCTAATCTGTAAAATGGTGAACATTCTGAATAATTACTAATTTGTAAAACTTGTATATCAGTAATTAAACCACCATTTTTATCAACAAAATAATGGTTGTTATTTTAGAAGGTGATTATATTTTATCACCGTAAAGTACGTATTATTTCGGATATACATACCTACATATAAATATGCCCAAATATAATAAACGCTAATTGCTGTATAAATTAATAGTCTTTGAAATGTTCGTTCATTTACTAAACATGATTTAAAGGTTATTTTTGGACGCTCGAGTATTTTTTTTTATACTCCTTGCTGATAGAACAAGCAGATGGCCCACCTGAAGTAATAACCATCACCTACAACAAAGCATGGTATCGTATGTCACCTACGATGCACTGTCCTACATCGCTCAGGTTTCTTTTACAAAATCACTACTTTTGCTTTGAATCTACACTAATATTATAAAGAGGAAACATTTGTATTTTTGTATGTAACGAATAGGCTCAAAAACTACTAGTCCGATTTCAAAAATTCTTTCACCATTAGAATGCTACATTATCCTTGAGTAACATAGGCTATATTATATTTTCAAAAAAATCAGGGATACTTACCAAAACTCCAATAATGTAACCCAAGGTGGAAAACAAAAACCTTACATCGCGTGCGCTGCGAAAACTATTGATGATAGAACGAAATAATGTACTACGATTTTGTAGAACACGTCATCATCTACAAAAAATGTTGCGACAGCATATGTCTAACTATTATAGTTATGTCACAATAAGTGTTCTTCTATTATAAAAAAATAATTAAAATGCCGTCGCTAGAAAAGGGTCTTTATTTGTACCAATCCTTATCCAAATAAATCATTTCATAATTAAGACGGTTTCAATACCTATAGATTACTTCTTAAATTTTTCAAATCGGACATTCCATTCAAAAGATATGACGAAATTAAAAATGTTAACGGGTCCACGGGTCACGCACGGGTTGCGATTTCACTCGCTCAAGGAGAAGGGCGCTGCATATTTATGAAATAAGTAGACGCGAGGCTCAAACCCACGGTCTAAGATTATCCTAAAATGTTCAAAAAATTTATGACCACCCATGCGAAGCTGGGACAGGCCGCTAGTTTACTATAAAAATACATGATATTGGACTTAGTACAATCGTACAAGAGACCCGTCTTCAGAGGATGTTATCCAACTAATCCTACTAATATTATAAACGCGAAAGTTAGTAAGTATGGATGGATGAATGGATGGATGGATGGATGGATGGATGGATGGATGGAAGTATGGATGTTTGTTACTGATTCACGTAAAAGCTTATACATCAGAATAACACATAGGCTACAATTTATAAAGATATTCTTCGAAATACTAATCCTGCGCAGACGAAGTCGCGGGCACCAACTATTATTGTATAGTAACGCAGTTGTTACGACAGGCTCAACATCAAGTTTATCCTTTCACCACATTGTTTCGAAAAAAAAAACTCATTCATAAGTAGATACTATAATTATTTTTATGTGACACAACTATTCCCTCTAGCTACAAACATTTCAAAACTTTGAATTTAACATTCTTTTTCAGCAAACAAAGTAATCGCCTATAACTTTTTCTAAAAAAAAGGCTTCAAAAGCTCTACATACCTAAATCACTGAAACAGATTTTCAGGCACACCGTTTGGAATTGATCGTAAAAACACGATGGAAAATACCAGTTAGTTTTCACACAAAGAGTTTTTATTTTATTTTGTGCTCTGAACCATTTAATCAAAAGGCAGTCATGTAAAAGAATTTTTTAACACATTGTGAAATAAATAAATATTGGTGGACTTTCCACACAGCCCTATCTAGCCCCACACAACTAAGCAAAGCTTGTAATATTGGAACCAGATAGCTGTTTTTTGATCGAGTGAGCGAAGCGAACAAAGACCTTTAGTTTCAACTTGGGCGATTTGGCATTTTATGTATGTATGTATGTATGTATGTATGTTTGTCTGGCCATAACTTTCGAACCGTTGATCCGCTCTGCATTAAATTTGATAAGTCGATAGCTTGTACTTGAGAAATTTACTGGTAAGTATATGAGTAAAATCGGATGAAGGGTTATTGAGATATGGGGTTTTTTAAGGGGCCAAAAATAAAAAAAGTTACATAAAAAATTCAAGTTACATGTCATATAAAAGGGCTTTCTTTGTACATTTCAAAACAGTTTATACTTTTTTTCTGGGACGCTCGGTTTTTGAGATACAACAAAAAAGTTTAATTAAGATAACCAGCGATCCAAGAGCTCCTATCTCTAAGAGTTTCGTTGGTATCAAGGTTTTTCTACTGGTCGTCCAGTTCCTTTGCTTTTTCTTTTTTTTTTTCTTGAAATAAATTAAGGATGTACTCAGTTCTCATAAAATGGTGACAACGACCAGGTCTGATGATGGAGCCAAGGTCTGTTCAACAGAACTCTTCAATAAATAGGCCAATAGAGTTGAAACTTGGTTACCGTACCAAGTTAGTAGGCGAAAGTCTGAAAAAAGTCCAAACATAAATTTCAGTTCGGGGCGAACTACTAGTTATTATGTACATCGTAGAACAACCATCAAAAAACTATTTATAATAAATATTTTTGGGTAAGGGACAAAAACACAGTATCACCATACTTTATAACACGTAGAAGGTATTACTCAACTACTGTTATGGTATTTGAAAATTCCCTTTTTGCTCACGTGAGTTCTGATCAGTGAAAGATTGTGATACTCTAGCGGCCGTACCCCAAGTATGAGTTTTGCTTACCATATTTGGTTTTTCGTTTTACGTTTTTGTTCTGTGTTCATTGCGGGTTTTGTGTGAAGACGCGATAGAGATACCGATACGGAACTTTATGTTGCAAGTATGATGAAAATTAATAGTAGAACATAAAGTTCCATATCGGTATCCCTATCGCGTCTTCATACAAAACCCGCAATGAACACGGAACAAAAACGTAAAACGAAAAACCAAATATGGTAAGCAAAACTCATACTTGGGGTACTGGTTTCTGAAAGCTCGATCAAAACTAATCGGACGTCAAGTTGCTGTCTCTTTCTAAATCAATGTAATAGCTGAAATGGCGAGAGATTTGACTCCTGATTACGTTTGATCGAGCTTTCAAAAAGCGGCCGTAGGAGTATCTTCTCATCCCTTTAGCCCCCTGAAATTTTCGGCACTAGTATTTTAACAGCTTGTATATCTTGCGGTCCAATCCTACTTTACAAGTACCTACCGTAGTTAGCCATCCTTCAAAAGTCAACGTTGTTCGAAACGGTCTACTTAGAGCCTGTGTGGGTTGCAATAAATCTTGCAAACTGCGTGTGGGATGTTTAAGGAGCGTGTTCACTTAGCAACAGAATACCACGACTAAGACCCGGTTATCTCGTGAAATATTTACTGGTTAGACAATAGCCTTCTGCTTCATTGAACAAAGCTGGACGTTCTCCAAGGCCCACCCGACTTTTAGGCGCCATTTCGGAGTAGTTTATGTTCGGAGGTAGTTAATTTCACAAAGAGCCTTTCTATTTTATAACAGTTAATGCTTGATCCCGACCACAAATAAAATGGAGTCACAGTCGAACAAGTAAACTAAAAAAAACCTATTTCAACGAACCATGAAAAGATTTTATTTAAATCCTTATTTTTTTTTAAATATTCGAAATTATTTGAAACCTCTTGTTCTTCACCTGTCAATGAGACCACTGGTGGTCTAGTGGTAATGGCCCCGACTTCCGATCCTAAGGTCGTGGGTTCGAAACTGGTCGTTCACCAAGAGATTTTCTGTTCAAAAATGTATGTGCACAATGCCAGTACTCTCAAACGGTTAAGGAAAACATCGTGTGGAAACCGGCATGTCGTAGAACCTAAAAAGTTCTTCTATTACATGTGTCAAGTGCTCGAAAGGAGCCTCTTGAGGTGCAGTTAAAATCCTTTCATCACACTGTTTCGAATGAAACTAGTGACACGACAAGAGAGACCTGTCAATGTTGGCTAGTAGAAAACGCGGTCTAGCATTAAGCTCTCCTTTTGTATAAACTTTGTTTGGTGCAATAAATAATTGAATAAATGAATAAATAAATAAACAGAGCGTAGAAAAAAAATAAAAGCAACAGACTTATCGGCAATTTAAGCTATCTCATTGAATAAGCCACCTACCTACCTATAATTTGTCTATTTTATATGTGAACTAGCGACCCGCCCTGGCTTCGCACGGTTATTGCGTGTTTCTCTACTTTAATATGCTTGTATTATGCATATAAACCTTCCTCTTGAATCACTCTTTCTAGTTGCGTAGTTTTAAACATTTAAGCATACATAGGGATATAGGGACAGAGAAAGCGACTTTGTTTTATACTATGTAGTGATACGAAAAGATCACGGCATCATAAATTCATAAGGTAATTTCTATCTTTGAAAGTATTTTAATTTAAAAGCACTCAAAAATTTATTCCAATTTGTTTTACAAATTACTTAACTTAGGTTATTCTAAGTACAGTTTAGTTAAATTCAAGGCAAATCAATTTGTAAATTTATTGTGGCAATAGTTAAGTTTCTAAGCGCTTCATTACTTAGAAATTACAAAATTTCTTAAATTGCTCTGTTTTACTTTTGATCTGCCAAAATTTAATTATTTAGACATTATCCAAAACTTTTAAATGATTAGAAAACTTTTTGAAACATTATAAGTATTTGAATCTTAAAATTTTGTTTTAGATAAAGTGTTACGTGTTTAAATTTTGAAATTATTTTTATTTTTAACTTTACGATTTTTGTTGACATTCGTTTTATCTATAAGTTTTTTTATAACTTATTAATAGACTGGTTTATTAAAAATTAGGCACATAAAAAAAGCACAGGATTATATTACATTTTGCACTCAGGTACGGTGGTAGTAAGTATTTTTCCAGACGAACTTTTCCACGAAGTAGCTCCTTCAACAGCTAACAGTACCTACCTAACTAATGCGTTGGTAGGTCATAGGTAGGTACTATCGGTTGGTGGTTGGTGTTAACTGAATAAACTGCCTAGCACTAGCTTGCTGCCTTAGACTCAATTGAACAGCGAGCTTTCGGCTAATAGGCGAGCAGCACATGGCGGAGACTAAGATCCAAAGTCTTGAACATCGCCGCAAAGTTGCTTGCCTATCGATATTCTATAGGTTGCATTTTGGAGAATGTGCTTAGGAACTTCACGACTTGATACCACCACCTCCTTCCCATCACGGGACAAGTACATACGTACGGCTCAGTACCACCCATAATCTAGTAAATATACCACCCATTCGCACTAAGCGCTTTGCTTCTACATTTATTATGCGAACTGCCGAAAAGTGGAACTCATTGCCGTCGTCTGTCTTTCCTGATCACTACAACTTGGGTCTCTTCAAGGCAAGAGTGAATAGGTGTCCTATAGACCGTTCTGCTCCAGCGTCGGCTACATCGTTGCTTATACCATCAGTTGAGATTGTAGCCAAATGACAGTCTATTAATTAAACATACAAAGTATTCCAATACTTGGGTTTAAAACTTCAGGGGGCTAAAGTATCCATCAATATGAATAACTTTTTATAAAGAACCAACACTGTACACGCGAAAAAAAAACAGCTGTTTCACAAAAAGTTCAATACCTACCTGGCTAAAAGGTACTTTAGCTCTCTGAAGTTTTAAACCCAAGTATTGGAACACCTTGTATAAAAAAAGATCGTTTTGATTTAACATTTTTGGTTTATGAATTTCGAAGAGAAATACCTAATTTGTTTATTTGCGTGAGCATTCATGAGGAATAAACTCTAGGTTCTATTTCATTTCATTTCATTTATTCAGTCATAATTATTTGAAAAGTTATATATGAATATCACACTAAAAAAATACAAATATTATTATTAATTTAAATCTAACAATAACAATAAAAAACCAAAATTACAGTAATTATTAATCAGTTCATAAAACAGTTCCTACAATACAATACAAAACCATTTATTTATGCCAATATCAAATCAAATAAAAATAATCATTGAAATTAAAAATTTAAATTAATAAGATAAAAGTCATGCTTATGTGTCATAAATTCATCCACAGAGTAAAAACACTTCTTCAGCAAAAAAAATCTTAAAGTTGTCATAAATATGTTTGGACTGACAATACTTTTCATTTCTGTGTTGAAATCATTCAACATACCTACTATTTCCAATCTATCTCTCAGTACTGTCTCTCTCAGCTTCAAAGCTGCCTAATTCAAAACACGAATAATGCTTGGTCTTGCACCAACAGCTACAAACGCCTGTCTAAGTACTGCTAGCACAATACTCGCAGTAACTTGCTTTTACTTTAGCTGCAGGCGCCGAAATGACTAGCATTCCCAGCCACTACTACTTGCTATTTAACTAGCGACCACTGCGACTTCACTCGTGGGTAAGGTTACGGACATAAGGCGAATACAAGAGCTAATGTGACTCTCGCTGGCACGTTTCGACATGTTGAAAGATATAAAATCACTAAACTAATTTTCGAAAAATCGCAATCTACCATTTTGTTTTTGCACACAAACATTGCACACAGTTAAGTAAAAAATACATTTTGATCGATACAAGTTTTCCTACTTAAAAGTTTGCTTATGTACGAAAACTAGTAAAGCAAACAAAATGGTTGAATATCCGCCGGTTTCTGAAATCCCGATCAAAACTAATCGGATGTCAAGTCACTTGCTATCTCTATCTAATTCGATGTAATAGCTGAAATGGCGAGTGACTTGACATCCGATTAGTTTTGATCGAGCTTTCAGAAACCGGCGGTAAGATTTTTCGAAAATGAGTTTAGTGATTTTATATCTTCCAACATGCATGTCGAAACGAGCGAGCGAGAGTCACATTAGCTTTTGTATTCGCCTTAACACAAACAGCTAAGGGGGATTGAGGCGGTACAGAGGTAGGTACCGATGCCTATAAACATTACATTTGGCACATTTATTGTTTGCTTGCTTAGGTATATGTGCTTGTGGGCTAATTTGGGCACGAACTTTTGCACCTACTCTAAGAAAAAAGAGAAAGAAAAAACATTTAGTTGACATACACCTAAAATACAGAACGAACAGCTACAGTAAGTACAGACAAACACAGAATAGGTAGGTACCTCAGGTAACCTACCAAATAAAAACATATCATAATAAAAATACAATAATAAAATAAAGTTGGTACCTAGCTACAGAAAGTAGGTCCTAGCACAGATAAGAGAATACTACTGCCGTGTTTTTCTTAAGAGCGGTAAGTACGTGCCAGCTTATTTCGAGTAAATCGCGCTTAAAGTTTTCAAACTACTTTTGACGACCACGTCTACAAAAAATGCTATTTTTGACTTCTGATTATTTTAAATTATAAATAACATGTTGTAGTTTATATTCGAGAAGAAAAATAACACAAATATGTGTATTTAATAATAAAAAAATGTAAAAATAACTTTATTATTAGGAAGCCTAATGTATAATACCTACGATTCCTAACCATAAGCGTTGTAACCAACACACATACCGCTCTTTTGCTAAGGAACACATCTTACTGCTCTTATGATTAAGTAAACCTATTATTATGTTTTGTATTTCTAACCATAACAGCCGCATCTTCATCACATACGTCTGTTATGTTAAGGGATACTTACTTTAAACCATAAGCTCATCTTAGATTACTGCAAATGTTACGGCGCTTATTCATAGTAAGTATAGGCTAGCCAGAAGTTTCTCAACTAATTTATCTTTGTCTTATCACTAAGTACGTTCTAAATATTACATCTGGAGATTGTTTAAATTTTGATTGTAAGGGTTATCAAAATAAATCAACTTGATAAATTTAAAAACGTTTACTAAAAATTCTGCAGTTTTATTAAAATTATCATAAAGGAAACATTAAACTTTTTACCCTGCATAGGTTCAATTACCTATAAAATATACTTCAGTCTTAACCAGTGACCATGACTGTCACCATGTACGTTCACCTAATTAAAAATATAATCTTAATATATTATATAAAATGCTAATGTTCGTACGTGTGTCCACGGTTTTCTCTATGATCCGCAACTTCGATCAACTTCCCGTTGGGATGGCAAATACCCCTTGGTCTCCTGGTGTGCATAAGGGAGTTTGGTCGGGGTGGGTGGAAGAGGGTGGTTGTGGGTGGCGAAAATGTGGAATAATATATATCTGTCCTTCTCTAACTATACATGTTAGAGAAGTTGTTAATTTGACAGAAAGCTTCTGTCAAATTCTTAAAAACTCGGGAATCTCGGGAATGATCTAGAAAGTTCCAGAATGTGTGCAACTGATGAAATCAATCTAGAAAGTTCTAAAACTTTCTGGAATTATCTAGAAAGTTTCAAAAAGCCGTGCAATTATTGTAATCGATCTAGAATATTTCAGTAAGCTCCTGGAATGATCTAGAAAGTTCCAAAATGTGTGCAATCGATAAAATTGATCCGAAATGGTCTAGAAAATTCTAAAAATTTCTGAAATGATCTGGAAAGTTACAAAATAGTTGCAATTGTTGTAATCGAACTAGAATGTTGTAGAAAGTTTCTGAAATGATCTAGAAAATTCTAAAATGGTTTCAATTGTTGTAACCGATCTAGAATGTTGTAGAAAGTTTCTGAAATGATCTAGAAAATTCTAAAAATTTCTGAAATTTTATTTATTTATTTATTTATTTAGGCACACAAAACGATCTAGAAAAAAAACGATGAAATGATCTAGAAACTTCCAAAATGCCTACAACTTGAAGATCATTCAAAGTTCGAGTGAACAGTAATTAAACAAATTCAAGTAATTCCGAGAAACAAAAACGACCGAACTATCTGAATATTCTAGAGTGTTTTGGTACTAGATATTTGACGATATATAAAACGAAATCCAGTGACTTTTCGTCAGTACATGCGATGTATTTTAACCCGAGCAACGCCGGGTTTCGCTGCTAGTTCACAATAAAATACTACTAAACTAATTTCAAAGGACGTGGCATTACAGCTTAAACAGTGCGCAAGGGGCATCACACAAGAGAGAAAATCTTAATTATAAATAAATCGCTGCCCCATATGCCTGAAAACAGAAGAGCCTTTTGGCTTAACCTTTCAACTAATGATGCGGTAGGAAGCTTGCTCGAAGATACGACAACTAAAAATATACGACTCTAAATCACTCCACTTAACTTCGGGAACACTTGCAAAGTTGCAACTATTACTAGTATAAGTTAAGACCTATTTATATTGACTGGTTGTTTTAATATTTTTTTTTAGAAGTGTTTTTTTATTTTGTATTCGTTTTATATAAGTTATTAAGAAAACATAGGCACGTCCCTTGAAATTAGTTTGGTAGTATTTTATTGTGAATTATATTTTTAATTAGGTGAACGTACATGGTGACAGTCATGGTCACTGGTTAAGACTGAAGTAGATTTTATAAATTTACTTTTTAGTTTGACGATTGATTTAGCATGTAATTTGATATTATGAAGTATAACATAACAAGGTAATCTTAAAAATGTGCCATTTGATGCCTTTAACTTATAATAACTGTGATTTTTTAATTATAATTGATAGGTAGAATTATATTTGAACCTATGCAGGGTAAAAAACTTAATGTTTCCTTTATGATAATTTTAATAAAACTGCAGAATTTTTTGTAAACGTTTTTAAATTTATCAAGTTGATTTATTTTGATAACCCTTACAATCAAAATTTAAACAATCTCCAGATGTAATATTTAGAACGTACTTAGTGATAAGACAAAGATAAATTAGTTGAGAAACTTCTGGCTAGCCTATACTTACTATGAATAAGCGCAGTAACATTTGCAGTAATCTAAGATGAGCTTAAGGTTTATAGTAAGTATCCCTTAACATAACAGACGTATGTGATGAAGATGCGGCTGTTATGGTTAGAAATACAAAACATAATCATATAAAACGCGGCAGAATGTTAAGTAAAATAAGACTTTATTTTTTATTTTCATTAGTATAAGCGTTGTAACTGGTAATAACGGCGATTATTTGTAGGATTTATTTAGGTAAAGGGATACCTCTTCTTGTAATAAGAGCCGTATGTTCACTTACGGCGCTTATCACAAGTCTCATTAGAGCTGGCTGATTCAGCTTCCTTATTTTAACAGCTGTAATTGGTAGTTACCACGGTTATTATAAGGAATTCGTCATGAATTTTAATAATTTTCCTTACAAATTTGTCTTTAAAAGCAGTTACTGCGCTTTTGCTTTGAAACTACAGGCCAAAATTATAAAAGAAAAGTATTCAGCAGCAGCATGTGCTTTTACGGCTGTAATGCTAAGAATATTAAGAAACCTAGTGATGGTTACGGCGCTTATCAAAATCTAAAATAGCACTTAGAGGCACTTTTTTAAAGAACTGTCAATCTAAAAGTTGTAGATCTCGATGCGCTGATTCCGAATATGCTACTAACTCAAATTTCGAAAAAGTGTTGGTTACCGCTCTTATGTTAAGCGCGGCAGACTAGTAGTCCTAGCCAGTCCCGTCAAGGTAAAGGTACAATAATCGAAGTTTTCTTCTGCTTTTTTTTAGGTCCCAGAGTAAAGTAACAAGGTAAACGTAGGTACAATAATCTAAGTTTTTTTTAATGTCTCAGAGTGATCATAATCATAAATCATTTATTTGCTTCGATGGTACCTACATAAAGATGACAAAAAATAAAATCGGTAGCACTCATTCCCCATAGCTGGGATGCAAATTGTAGGTGTGGGCTTTATCACAGATAAGAGTACATTTGGGTAGGTAGGTACTTTTTATACAAACAGCAGTAACATTCACAATAAATATAAAACAAACAATAGTAATCAAAATGTCAAATCAAAATAATTAATAGTACCTATGTTAGTATAGTATGTCAAAATATATCCATGTCAAAGTACCTACCTACCCCATATTAAATAAAATTGTTATGTAAATGAATTGCAGTAGGTATCTAACCATTCTAACCTAGGAAATCTTTTAAATTATAATAACCCTTACTAATTAGCCAAAGTCTTAGTTCTTTGGTGAACTTATTTAGCTTCTCAACTCTTAACTCTCTTCTAAATAAGTAGGTATACTAAACCCTCATTTTAAGAACATTTCAGAGAGAACCTACGTTCTTCTTATCTCAATTCATTACGCCTTATCTAGGTACGTTTTCTAAGACAAAGTTCTGTCGCAAAACGCAAACTCGTTTTCAATAAAACTTTCAAGACAGTGAATGAGATGACTGTGGTAGGGAACTTGGCGGGCCTCCAAAGTCGATATCATGTACCCCGGAAACTTGGTACTGTGCTCAAGATCTGTCGAATGCTCGTGAATGATGTACCCCGAATGGTAGGTAGCTTCTAAATGACGGAGAAGGATTGCTTTGTTATATTATAGACGTGAAATCGTATTTTTATCGTTTTTACGCCAATCAAATAAGTTCTCACTTGCACATTTCATTATTTTTGAAGATAGTCAAAGTCAAAAGTAGGTATTTATTCAGTTGAGTCGCAAGGATCACTTTGAAACGGTGAATCCAGGTGCCGGTTCCACGCGACCAAGCCTACAAAAACATCAAACTTACTCCAAAAAAATTGTTTTGACCGAATACGGAACCGATACGGAACTTTATGCTGCAAGTGTGATGAAAATTAGTAGCAGAACATAAAGTTCCGTATCGGTATCTCTATCGCGTCTTCATACAAAACACGGAACAAGAACGAAAAACCAAATATGGTAAACACAACTCATACTGGTAAACACAACTACTGATATCGAGCAACTGGTTCAAAAACTTTCGTGTGTAATACTCGTAAATGTCGTACAATTTTTTTTTTTTGAAATTTGAAACCTAAAGCTAGGTGAATTTTGGTGCTTAATTGCATAGAGTCTATACAATTACTAAAATACTTCTGCCATTTTCCTCGACTTAGTACTAGTGTGAAACCGTATTTTCAGCATTAGTGCAGATTAAGACAAAACAGCGAAATTTTCTTACAGTGATAGTGATTTGATGATAACTTTGTCAAAAACCTAACCTGTACCCCGAGTATGAGTTGTGTTTACCATATTTGGTTTCTCGTTTTTTCTTTCTGTTCCGTGTTCATTGCGGGTTTTGTATGAAGACGCGATAGAGATACCGATTCGGAACTTTATGCTGCAAGTGTGATGAAAATTAGTAGCAGAACATAAAAGTTCCGTATCGGTATCTCTATCGCGTCTTCATACAAAACCCGCAATGAACACGGAACAAGAACGAAAAACGAGAAACCAAATATGGTAAACACAACTCATACTCGGGGTACTGATATCGACCAACTGGTTCAAAAACTTTCGTGTGTAATACCTAGTATTCTCTTATCTGTGGTAATACTCGTACATGTCGTAAATTTTTTTTTTTTTGAAGCAATGTTGAAAAATATAGGGGGGCGTGGAAATATTTTTATAATCTGGAGGGAGGCACCATGCAAAAAAGGTTGGGAATCCCTGCTATAGACTGTCCTTTGGCTACAATCTCACCTGGTGGTAAGCGACTATTTAGCCGAAGATGGAGCAGAACGGTCTAGAAGACACCTATTCACTCTTGCCTTGAAGATACCTTACCTTTATGTAGTTCGTAACATTGAGTTTTTGAGTGTGATATATATTAGTATATTTTTATTTTTATATTTATTTTTATATAATGTATTAGCGGCCTGTCCCAGCTTCGCATGGGTGGTCTTAAATTTTTTGAACATTTTAGGATAAACTTAGGCCGTGGGTTCGAGCCTCGCGTCTACTTATTTCATACATTTGCACGCCCTTCTCCCGTGACCCTTGGACCCATTAACATTTTTAATTTCGTCATATCTTTTGAATGGATGTCCGATTTGAAAAAATTAAGAAGTAATCTATAGGTATTGAAACCGTCTTAATTATGAAATAATTTATTTGGATAAGGATTAATACCAAGGTCCAAATAAAGACCCTTTTCTAGCGGCGGCTTTTCAATATTTTTTTTATGGTAAAAGAACACTTATTGTGCCCTATAATAGTTGGACACATACTGTCGCGACATTTTTTGTAGATGATGACGTGTTCTACAAAATCGTAGTACATTATTTTGTTTTATCATCAATAGTTTTCGCAGCGCACGCGATGTAAGGTTTTTTTTTCCTCCTATTGGAGTTTTAGTAAGGATCCCTGATTTTTTTGAAAATATAATATAACCTATGTTACTCAGAGATAATGTAGCATTCTAATGGTGAAAGAATCTTTGAAATCGGACTAGTAGTTTTTGAGCCTATTCGTTACATACAAAAATACAAATCTTTCCTCCTTATAATATTAGTGTAGATGTAGATTAGGTTAATTTATGTGGGAACCTTTAAGTGTATTATGTTATGATCCTGTAGTATTTAATTATTTAAGTTTACCGCACTTTGTGCACCGCCGTCAATTACCGCTCTGTAATTTCTGTCCATCCTAAGGTTGCCTGAAGAAATCACTTTCAGCGATAAGGCCGCCCATTGTACTTTTTTAAGCTACGCCTAGATTTATGATGTATTATTGTGTACAATAACTATCTATCCAAAAACTTATTCTGGCTGAAGGCAGGTCGGTAAAAAAGAAAACACAACAGTAGGCCTAGCACGGGCAGAGGAAAAGTTGTCTTTCCACCGTTTTTATCTACTTGTCAGTGGAAATAGTTCTCTTTATTTCCACTGACAAGTAGATAAAAACGGTGGAAAGACAACTTTTCCTCTGCCCGTGCTAGGCCTGCAGAAACCAAGAAAGGAGCTCTCCACTACCTCTAATAAGTCTAGCAATTCGCTAGCCAAGTTTCGCGCGGTTAATTATACACTGTCAAAACGACCCAAACTGCACCGTGGCTTTGAAAAGGCCAAAGTTTCTATAGCGCAACTTTTAATTAGTTTAAAGATATTCACAGAGCAAGCACTCTTGAAGGTGCCCTCAAATATACATAGGTACCTACATAAAATCGTGCGAACAGAGACCACGGATTTCCATTTGCTACGATCCTGAAACCCCCTTCAGGCGAAGACAACTGCTAATGTACCTCTTGCATTTTTGTACCTACACCTTTCAACATTTTGAAAGATATAAAATCACTGAAATTATTGAGAGCACTGGTGGTCTAGTGGTAGCGGCGCCGCCTTCCGATCCTAAGGTCGTGGGTTCGAAACAGGTCGTGCATTGCACCAATGAGTTTTTCTGTTCAGTCAAAATTTATGTGCACAAAGCCAGTACTCTCTAAAGGTGAAGGCCAGTACTCTCAAACAGCAGAAATAAATCATCCGTGAAATTTCCACCGTCTAACCATCACAGTTCATCGGATACTGCCTGACAGACGGACGGACAGCGGAGTCTTAGTAATAGGGTCCCGTTTTACCCCTTGGGTACGGAACCCTAAAAACTAAACAAAAGAAACCTTGTTTGGATGAAAATCATATTTTTCCAAGAATAAATAACACTAACAGTAGTATGTATCTTGTTCGAACCGACAAGGGAAATGAGGTTAACGAAAGACCGCATGAAGCGAAAGATGAAGCGTAGAGCGCAGACGGAACAAGCAGATGGCCCACCTGATGTTAAGTGGTAACCATCACCTATAACAAAGCATTGCCTCGTAAGTCACGCACGATAGGAACGTGCCCTACGATGCACTGCCCTGCGTCCATCAACTTGAGGCATACAGATGTTAAACCTCATGTGCCTGTAATTACACCGGCAACCACACTCTTCAAACCAAACACAACAACACTGCTTGGCGGCAGAAAAAGGCGTGGTGGTAGTACTTCCCCGGACGAGCCCTTCACAAAGAGCTCTACTACTCTTAAAAGGACTGTAAAGATCGCATGAAGTCGGTGGATGCAGAGAGCTCAGAATCTTTCTTCCTGGAAACGTAGGTCTAAGAGCCTATTTCCAGCATGAGACTTCTTTCGTCAAAGTGCCCTAGGCCGTGGGTTCGATCCCCACCGAGAACAAACATTTGTGTGATGAACATAGATGTTTATTCTCTGTCTGAGTGTTATATAATTTGATAAATTTCTATCTTTATTTACCATAATTTGTGACCAAATATCGAGAAACAATCAAAATCACGAATTATGGTAAATATTCGTAAATGTGACGTTTTATGTCTTAATTTGGTATTTTCTGCAAATTTGAAATTTTCTGTCATATTTGACGTTTGAGGCTCGAAAATATTTATCTAAGAAATCCGTATAATTCGTTTTCTGACATTTCTGGAAGCAACATAGCTTTTTCATTTTAATTGTTTTTCTAGTGTTATTTTGAGTTGTGTTGTGTAATTTCGGTGGTATTTTAACCAACATTACTTGAGGTCTTAGCACAAAGTGTAAAAATATTTGGAATGAAAGTGTATTATGTGATATCCTGATTTGACCGAAAATGTTTCCAATGTTTTATGTTTTGAAGAAAACCGCCACCATTTTCTTCAAAACAAGTGACGGCCGACTTGACTATGGACTGACTTGACTAAAAAGTATTCAATACAAATCACTTGAAACTGGCAAGATTGTCTGTCGAATGACGGACAGGAGCCATAAATTGAGAGAAGAAGAAGAAGAAATCCGTATTGAGTAGAATTAAGAAATAAGAATAACACTAGAAGCTAGGTACTACACCGCAGGTGCTCTACAAGGAATAAAATCGGTGCTCTACGTGGAATACTCGAATATCCCGTTTTGGAATAGGTACTCCAATATCCCGTTTTCAATGAAAGTTGTGACCCTATTTAATATCCTTCCTACTAATATAATAAACGTGAAAGTTTGTAAGCATAGATGGATGGATGTTTGTTACTCTTTCACGTAAAAACTACTGAATGGATTTTAATGAAACTTTACAATAATATAGTTTTTACATCAGAATAACACATAGGCTACAATTTATAAAGATACTAGCTGTTCCCTGCCACGCTTCGCTGTGGCACATTGTGATTGAATGGTATAAAAACAATCCTTGATACGGATTATATATCATGCTAAAAGTTCAGCTCGATCGGTGCAGAACTTTTTGAGTTTTTGAAGCGTACACAAACCAACATAACATTTATATCTACACTTCTACACTAATATTATAAAGAGGTAAACTTTGTATTTTTGTATTTTTGTATTTTTGTATGTAACGAATAGGCTCAAAAACTACTGGTCCGATTTCAAAAATTCTTTCACCATTAGAATGCTACATTATCCCTGAGTAACATAGGCTATATTATATTTTCAAAAAAATCAGGGATCCTTACTAAAACTTCAATAATGTAACCCAAGGTGGAAAACAAAAAACCTTACATCGCGTGCGCTGCGAAAACTATTGAAGATAGAACAAAATAATGTACTACGATTTTGTAGAACACGTTATCATCTACAAAAAACGTCGTGACAGCATATGTCTAACTATTATAGTTATGTCACAATAAGTGTTCTTTTATTATAAAAAAATAATTGAAATGCCTCCGCTAGAAAAGGGTCTTTATTTGTACCTTGGTATTAATCCTTATCCAAATAAATCATTTCATAATTAAGACGGTTACAATACCTATAGATTACTTCTTAAATTTTTCAAATCGGACATTCCATTCAAAAGATATGACGAAATTAAAAATGTTTACGGGTCCACGGGTCATGCGCGGGGTACGATTTCATTCAATCAAGGAGAAGCGCGTGCAAATGTATGAAATAAGTAGACGCGAGGCTCGAACCCACGGTCTAAGTTTATCCTAAAATGTTCAAAAAATTTATGACCACCCATGCGAAGCTGGGACAGGCCGCTAGTAATATATATAGATAGATAGATTTTGTGACTAATCCTGCGCAGACGAAGTCGCGGGCACCAGCTTGTTATCTATACGTTTAAGCTCTCTCTCTTTTATTTATTTAATGTGTGTGCTGTAATAACGTTGTAGGTACGTGTCTGATAGCTAACTCGACGTTATAAAGCGACATATAAACCAGGTAAGTACTGAATAGTGCTTATTTTGTAACATCGCATGTATTATATCCGCGCATGAATTTGAAGTGCGCAATAAAATCGAGTTTACGTTTTTGCGTAACACTTTCAAATCGTGTTTATGCGTGTTACAAATGTAGCAAGATTGTTGGAAAATTAATGCAAAAAATGCTATTTTCAGTGGGTTGCTGTTGGATTTGTGAAGACCTTTTTACTGTTGCCTTTTATTCAGCTGATCAACAAGAATGCCTTGTGGGGTCAGTATAACAGGTTTTTTTTAATACATAGGAATGTAATTTTTAAGTCAGTGGATCTAAGGATTCGATTTCTATCATCTTGGAAAACAGCATAGCTTTTAATTTTATGAAATCGATGTTTTTTTATATAAAATAGATTTTATAAAATAAGTAATAATAGAATAACGTAAGATTATAAGATTTTCGTCATTATTTTTGACAAATCTAAGGCAGGGACGATCAGTGGCGTAGCTATCGTAGGTCAAAGTCAAAGTCAAAGTCAATAGGTATTTATTCAATAAAATCACAAGGATCACTTTGAAACGTCTTAAAGCTAGGTGACTCTAGGTGCCAGTTCCACGCGACCAAAGCCTAGAAGAACAGGCAACAAACTTACGGCTTGGTTCCTACCGTTCTTTTGTATGATCCTTTTACAATGTAATATAATATATTATTGAAGTTAAGTGAGGCGTAGGCATACAGAAAAAGTTAAACATAATCAAATTTATAAGACAGCTACGCTTCAAACTAATAATACCTAATGCATAAAATTAAATAAATTAGGGCCAGGTGGTACAGTGCCCCAGCCCCAAAAAGTTATATTTTTCTAAATAGTAATAAGTTCGGATACTTAGTTTCAAGTGAAAAAACAGTTGTATTAAACTTAATTATGGCGTAGGATTTTTTTTAAAGTTAAGTCTAGTATACTACCGTATGGGTTAATAACAAAGAGACAGTAGGTATCCGCAATCGGAGTTTTGTTTTTAGTTTTTTTATTTTTAGTTTTCTGTATAGTTAGGCGGGATTTTGTATGGAGACTCATCAGCCCTTTCACACGGCAGTCCAGTTTTTTACAGGATTCCGTTTTCTGCAGGATCCAGTTTGATGGCGAATGTGTTTATATGCTAGCGTTCACACGAGCATCCCGCATGCGGGATCCTGCAAAAAACCGATCCGGTCGAAATGTGCCATTCGGTTTTGTCACTAGAAACTGGATCCTTAGTGCAGTAAAAAGCGGGATCCCGTTTAATCACACATATATTTCAATAGCAGTGTTCACACGGCTACCTACGGTTTTTTGCTGGACACTGTGGTGTGATGCTTTTTCTCATATTTGTATCACGTTTTTTTTTACTGAATCCTGCAAAACTGAACTGCCGCATGTGAACACAGCGTCCAGTTTTGCAGGATACCGTAAAAAGCCGGACCTGCTAAACTGGACTGCCGTGTGAAAGGGCTGTATAAGCGCCTCTATCGGGCTGCTGTGAACTCTCGTGGCTTTTTACAAAACCCAGGCTCGCAATACGGAAACAAAATACCTACCGGAAACGAAAAAAAAATCGGACTTGAGGTACCTATTGGTCTAATAGGGCATGTTTTATAGTTTTGGCGGGGTTAAATAGCTAAATTAAAACTTACGTATCGTGTACTTCTTGTCGGAGTGTCGAGAAGACCTGGTAGTTTGGGACGATCTCCTTTTGTATCGCATTATGAGCTCTGTGGACAAATACTGAGGTGTTATAATTATTTATTATAATTATAAACGAACACATACATACTCGTACACATAGAAGGCACTTTTATTACAGTTTTTACGGGAAGGCATGAAAAGGCATTTTTCCTTTGTGTAAAATTGAAATCAGAAGAGCAATATATATAACGCTCTTACTTTATTAAAAATGTTTGTACTTTCTTAGATACTCGTAGATTTAAGCTTATTTATTTAGGTTAATTTGGTTAAATAGTTAAATAGTTTTAAATTGGTTAAATAGTTTCAAGTAAGTTTTCTAGTACATACATGTCATGTTTGGGAAAGGTGCTACTTCCTGTAACACAGCGAAAGCTAAAACAGGAAGGTGCGTTGGACTTAGTCTTGTCTTGTAACTGTTTTGGAAATAAATATTATTATTACATAATATAGTACGTAATTATGCAACGTGTAACATAATACCCCTATAACCCCGGAAGCAGGGTATTCTACAAGTCATTGCGAACCACTATTGATATAAGACTTCTGAAATTTCGAAGTTTTTCATTCATGAAATGCCTCTTAAACTTTCCGCCAAAATGAAACTAACACAACATGACGCAGCCGTTTTTTTCCTTTAATTGTGTAAATAGGTACCAGAGCTGCCACCAATTAGTAAACGCAAATAGCGTATGTACCAAGGTCATGTACACATTATCAGGGTTGTTGCAAATTTCGGAGACGACATTAATTTAACTTTTGTATGGGAATTTCGAAAACAGAGTAATCAAACTTTGAACACGTCAAAGTATTCCAAGTGCTTGGTCTGATCACTTGGTCTTCGGTCTTATAGGGGTATTATGTTACACGTTGTATAGGCACATACATAAAACACGCCTATTTCGCGTAAGAGTAGGCAGAGACCGTATTTCGACACATGCTACATTATTTAAGAGTAGTAGAGCTCTTTGTGAAGGGCTCGTTCGGAGAAGTACTACCACCACGCCTTTTTCTGCCGCCAAGCAGCAACGCTGTGTTTCGGTTTGAAGAGTGTGGTTGCCGGTGTAATTACAGGCACATGCGGCTTAACATCTGTATTCCTCAAGTTGATGGACGCAGAGCAGTGCATCGTAGGGCGCGTTCCGATCGTGCGTGACATACGAGGTGATGCTTTGTTATAGGTGATGGTTACCACTTAACATCAGGTAGGCCATCAACTTGTTCCATCAGCTAGTTGTATAAAAAAAACATGCTCTTCGGCTTAGGGAACGTACTTTTGCTACTTACCTACCTTTAAGCTATTTTAAAACATTCGGAAATGTTTGAATTTGTCTCTCTTGCTTGCATGGACCTAACTTGGGTCAAATTGTATTGTGTTGTGCATGCTCCTATTACTTTTGCTTAAGGCGAAGACAAGAGCTAATGTGACTCTCGCTCGCACGTTTCGACATAGTGAAAGATATAAAATAACTAAACTCATTTTCGAAAAATCACAATCAACCATTTTGTGTGCAATCACACTGCACACAGTTTAGTAAAAAAATCATTTTGATCGATACAAGTTTTCCTACTTAAAAGTTTGCTTATGTACGAAAACTAGTAAAGCAAACTTTTGAGTAGGAAAACATGTATCGCTTAAAATTATTTTTTTACTAAACATAAGCTCTTGTCTTCGCCTTAAAACAAAAAAGAGGACCAACGATTTCCAATCGAAAACGTTTGTGAATGTTTTAAAATAGCTTTTTAAATTGCGTTTTTCTCAAACGTAATTGAATGGTCTATTTCAAGTTGCGATCTCATCTAGTTCTCTCAAATGTTCTCTAATGCTATCAATACAAGGTTGAAAATGATTTAGCAATGTCTGCCACGATTTAGTTAACTTTAAAATTGGCTGTCAGCTGAATACGTGAATACCCTGGAGTCATTTTATAGAATTTAGAAAAATGTTTTTTTTTAATTTGTTGATGGAGCACCGGTGGTCTAGTGGGGTTTTCCCACCTTCTGACCGTAAGGTCGTGTGTTCGAATCCGGCCGTGCACTAATGTTTTTTTCTCTTCGAAAAAAACTCTCAAACGTTGAAAGAAAATGTCGTGAGGAAACCAGTTAGTTTTTTACAGCGGCGATGGGCTTGCTACCTGTCACGTATGGTACACCAACTACTGCGAAATGTGGGTGTGTGCAAAACGTAATATTTGGACGTGTCTCTGGCTACTCCGTTAGAGATCCTAAAATAATCTTGAGTTGGTCCTTGGTACTAAGAGATCTGAGGGGATATCTACCGTGCCTGGGGATCAAAGTCGTGAGGCTGTATACGTATATTGATTTTTGCATTTTGATTGACGTGACGTAAGGCTGATGACCTCAATATGATGTAAATTCTGTATTTAATGTTCTAGACGAATTGGCAAATTTTATTACTGTTACGTGCAAGTGAAATTACTGGCACATAGACTACACTGCCTGTGAAGTAATGAGATTGTTATAGAGGTAAGTGCTCAACATCAGGTAGTAGGTACCTTATTTTAATCTATCAACCTATCTCTTCCATTTTATTTAAATGTTTTAAATCGAACTCCTTAAAATAATCTGGTTAAAATAGCCTTCACAGCTAAGTTGGTAGTAGCTCTGCCTTCTGCGCCGTAGGCCGTGGGTTCGATTCGATCCCCACCGAGAACAAACATTTGTGTGATGAACGTTGATGTTTGTTCTTTGTCTGGGTGTTATATAATATTATAAGTATTTATTTACAAAAAAGTAAGTATAGGTATATGTATTATATCAGCTATCAGTACCCCAAGTAGGTATGAGTTGTGTTTACCATATTGGGTTTTTCTTTCTTTTTCGTGTTCATTGCGGGTTTTGTATGAAGACGCGATAGAGATACCGATACGGAACTTTATGTTGCAAGTATGATGAAAATTAGTAGTAGAACATAAAGTTCCGTATCGGTATCTCTATCGCGTCTTCATACAAAACCCGCAATGAGCACGGAACAAGAACGAAAAACAAAAACCAGATATGGTAAACACAACTCATACTTGGGGTACTGGTTCCCATATTACAAGCTTTGGCTTAGTTCGTGGCGAGATAGTGCTGTGTGGAAAGTCCTCCAATATTTATTTATTCAATAGACCTAACCAAAAGCGAGAACTTCAAGTTTGCGGTTGCGATGGACTTCATCGTTAAGGCGAAGACAAGAGCTAATGTGACTCTCGCTCGCACGTTTCGACATGTTGAAAGATATAAAATCACTAAACTCATTTTCGAAAAATCGCAATCAACCATCTTGTGTGCAATCACATTGCACACAAGATGTATTATATTATTACATTTAATTTTTTCATAAAAAAAAGAGATGCCAAGACTTACCTCGGAATGAGCTATATTTCCCTTTAATTTTATTTAACACAACCTTTTCACAACTCACTTAAATCCTAAGATATTATGCAACAAGGCGTATAAACAATCTGTTAACAACTTTAAAACGACTACAAACAGTAAAAAAATCACAGGCTAAAATATTTATTGTACGACGTCAAATCACGATTTTTCTATCTAAAATCCTTTGATAAAGCTTCAGTGAATGATTTTAAATAAATTTTCATTTATAAATAACCCGTTTTCATTCATAATTTTATAAAAAACCGATAATAAGGGCGAAATATATATTTCGCTCCAGATTCTAGCAATTGACATTTCAGGAAGCGTTGCCATAAATAAACTAAAAAAAACGTAATTTTTATAAAGATTACGACAAAATGTACAAGTTTTGCTTTATAAAATCAGACAATGATGTTCACAGAGCGGCAAATATTTTAATTTTAAAGTTTAGTGGGTACAGATATTTTTTTATAATATCATTTTATCGACTTCGTAGGTATTAATCTTCAATTAAAATAAGCTAAAAATCTAAGAGCGGATTTCACCATGCTCTGTTAGTTTCTAATCAAGGATTAACAGGCCGTTAAATCTAACATTAGCTGTCAAACGCGTACCTACATTATGTCATATTTAACGGCCCTTTAATCATTTGTTAATCTAACAGAGCATGGTGAAATCAGGCCTAAGTTTAGTAAATCAGCGAATACTGAATTATGTTTTTTATATGAACTTCATATTTGCCCTTTTCTTGATAATTTTATTATTATAACTTTATCAAGCTCTTAAGCATTAGTCTTTAATTATAATGAGTTCTTATAAAACTAAGCTCAGTAGTTCAGCTAAGTACATATTATTATGATGTTTGATACGAACCTCAAATTTTCCCAAATCCCTCGGCAAATTTCCCATAAAGTCCATGACTCTCTCAATCTTGCGTATAGCAACACCGACACGCATGCGCGTCATTTAACCGGGTTCGCGCCAGATGCTCACAGGGCTAGGTAGGAGCTATTGATCTGAGCTCGCTATGCTTTTCATCACCTATGATAGATCGCCCCAAGTCTGAATAGGTCTGATTTGACCTTTGACCTCATCGTTTTTTAGATCACTGAACTCTTCTAGACCCTTTTAGATTTTATTAAGGACTTGCTGCGACCCACCGCTTGGCTCGCGTGTAGTGACTGTCTTTTCTTTTATTCGTTTTGCGACTCACAAAGTATTTTTTTTATATGTTAAATGTTTATTTTATTTCTTAGTATCTACTTTAAGTTTTGTTGTCGTAAATAAATTAATTTTCTTTCTTTCTTAATGGGTTTGTTAATTTTTTTACCCCGTTCCAGGGAATTTTAAGATAAAAATAGGGTTAACGCTAATCCAGGTTAAGAACTATATTTGTTAAGTTTGAAATAAAATTCGTAAATTTTTGATAGGTGTCATTTGGTTGAAATTTCTAGTATTCCACCAAGGACAACTCGTGAGATGAACTTATACCCTAACATATAAAATGGTGCTTAAATTTAAATAATGCTTAAAATTAGCGCTGTCTCTGTTTGCCATTACGCATTAGTAAGAGATGGCAATAGTTTATCGTTTGACAGATTTTTTGTAGTAAGGCCGCTAGAATCTAGATGATGATGAATAGATTTACCGTTTTTATTAGCTTTGGCTAACACTGTGTGAAAAAAAAATGAAACAGCTTCACGACTTTGAGTGTGGTTGCCGGGTATAATTACCAGGCACCTGCATGCCTCAAGTTGATGGACGCAGAGCAGTGCATCGTAGGGCACGTTCCTATCGTGAGTGACTTACGAGGCAATGCTTTGTTATAGGTGATGGTTAGCACTTAACATAAGGTGGGCCATTTGAATTTTCCATCAGCTAGGTGTCTAAAAAAATCAATACAGAATTTAAGATTTTGTTGACTTGCATTAATAAAATTTACAATAACATCACGAATTTATTCCTAAGTGTGAATAGCGTATTTAGAATGTTATCTGACTAGATTATACTTGAATAAGAAATGCTAAGTGAAACTGAAATATCACCCAGACCATTAAAAAGTCATTAGTAGTATTTTACATCTCAAGATAAAACGTTCGTTCCTGAAAAGGTAGCCGGCGGTTTTTCAGGCCTTGACACGTTTGTACACTGGATTCGAGCTTGCTACTGTAGATACAAACGGTCTTACTACAAGAAATCTGTCAAACGACTATGCTTATATTATTGCCATCTCTTACCAATGCGGAATGGGAAACAGAGACAGAAACGATAAACTATGCTTATATTATTGCCATCTCTTACTAATGCGTAATGGCAAACAGAGACAGCGCTATTTTTAAGCATTTTTTTTAAATTAAAACACCATTTTATAGTACGGAAGATGTTTATTTACGTCCACATACAAGTATTATTATACTTAGAGCAATTACTCATTACAATCACATTGCAAAAGTCTTAATTATTGAGAACTAAATATATAATATGTACTTAACAGTTAGCATAGACAATACAATAAACTTAGTCCTACTATAGGTGGTCTTATCACGCAAAGCGTTTGCTTCCAGACGACCGTTTGCCTAAACTAAGGCTTAAAATTAGCATAAGCTAAGGTTTAGTCGCTAGGCGTCATGTCGACCAGAGTTTTTGCTCGGTATTCATATGGGATATACCTACGCATGCATATACATACAAGGTGTTCCAATACTTGTATTTAAAACTTCAAAAAAAAAACAGCTGTTTCATAAATTTTAGCCAGGTAGGTATTGGACTTTTGTAAGAAACAGCTGTTTTTTTTTCGCGTTCACAGTGTTGGTTCCTTAGAAAAAGTTTTTCATATTGATGGGTACTTTAACCCCCTGAAGTTTTTAATACAAGTATTGGAACACCTTACATACCATACATGTATGATTTTGATACCGATGAAGCTATACAAAGCCAAAAAAAATGACGCTTACTACAAGGACATAAAAGTAAGAGTAACTTAACTTTTTTTTTTTTGTCTCTGGGAAAAATGCCTTACGCATTCCCCCCCAATTAGAGGATGGACGGAATATGTGGGACTCCCCGGCCCATGAGGGCCGGTATACCCACTAAATAACCCAGCGGCACTCCCGCGTCGTCTATAACCTAACCTAACCTATCCATGAGTAGGTAGCCATGTATGAGGTACCCAGGTATGAGACGTAAAAGTGGCAGCTTGAGTCACCACAGTTTGGTGACTAACCTACCCAACACAAAGACTAGTTACCAGCATAAACAGTTTTCCCCGATGCTACCTGCCATTTAATGTGGTAGCCACGATTTGTGACGTAAATATCAGATCATAACAAAACGTTGCCATAATGCGATTCTCCGTGAGTCATTTCTGTGGACTTCGACTTTGCTTCTCCAACTCATGATCTCACCATTTGAATCTGATCATCTGATCATCAGTTGGATACGTTATTCATTCCGAGTTGGTATGGAATCCATAAAAGAATCGTTTATAGTTTATTGTTCAAAAAAAGGTTACATAATTGTAGTATATCTACGTTCTATTACTACAAAGCACAGGCATACTAAAACACAGGCATACCGCCCCTCGTTAAAAAAAAAACAAACATACGAAATGGAACATAATGTAGGATAAAATGAGGTAAAACAGATTAACAAAGTAAGACAATTTTTTTACAAAATAAGATGAAACTAAACATAGTCAGTTATACAAGGTGTTCCAAAAATTGTGTATATAAACTTCAGGGGGCTAAAGTACCCATCAATATGAATAACTTTTTTAAGGAGCCATCACTGTGAACGCGAAAAAAAACAGCTGTTTCATACAAAAGTTCAATACCTACCAGGCTAAAATGTATGAAACAGCTGTTTTTTTTTTCGCGTTCACAGTTGTGATTCCTTAGAAAAAGTTGTTCATATTGATGGGTACTTTAACCCCCTGAAGTTTATATACACAACTTATGGAACACCTTGTATAAGTTAAACTAAGTTAATGTTGCAATTGAAAGAAGAACTAAGGTCACCGACAGAGCAAGATCAAGAAATAAATACAAAATATTTATTAAGTAACTTAGAATGTGGTACATTTCATAGGTTTAAGGCCCTCTTTTATTTACCAACTCTCAGGTTAGATATCACCATGCTCTGTTAGTAACTAATCAAGGATTAACAGACCGTTATATCTAACCTTAGCTTTGAAACGCGTATATTTTGACATATTTAACGGCCCTTTAATCCTTTGTTAATCTAACAGAGCATGGTGAAACCGGCCCTAAATAAGCAATATTTAATCACCGTCACCAAAGCCTACGATGGCTGTGTCCATCAACTTGAGGCATACACGTTTTTCATTTCAAATTACGAGCAAAAAACCTTACCAAATTTCAAGTATATACCTAATAATAATACCTTTTACGAGTAGTAGAGCTCTTTGTGAAGGGCTCGTCCGGGGAAGTACTACTTAGATCTAGTACTTGACGACCAAATGTTGAAGTGAAAGAGGATAGGAAATACCTGGGTCTTGACTTGCGTGATCCATCACGCAAGTCAAGACCCAGGTATTTCCTTTCCAGGTGTGATGCGGTGTCTTCGACTTTCCTCTTGCCACTTCGATGATGTGCTGATGTTGGCGGAAGGTGCTGATTTTCCTTGGGACTTGGGTTTTTGCCGTGTTACGCGGTGGAAAGATTATTTTACGGAATTTTTGTGAGGAGCGATATAGAGCTCGACTCGAACGGCCGGTGGAGAAACGTCAAGTTAGACTTAGAACTAGTAGTTAGTAGGGAAGAACCACGCCTTTTTCTGCCGCCAAGCAGCAACGCTGTGTTTCGGTTGAAGAGTGTGGTTGCCGGTGTAATTACAGGCACATGAGGCTTAACATCTGTATGCCTCAAGGTGATGGACGCAGGGCAGTGCATCGTATGGCACGTTCCTAATGCGTAATTTGCGAGGCAATTTCAATGGTTTCCTCATGGATGCCATTGTCAGAACTGGACCAAATTGAAATAGGATCACACGGGAAGCACCAGCTTTCCAATAAAAAATAATAAAATAAATATGATCATCGAAATCGTTTCAACCAGTCGCAAGTTCTGAGGTAACATAAAAAAAACAGTCGAATTGAGAACTTCCTTTTTTTGAAGTCTGTTAAAAATAAGCTTGACTTTATCACAATTTGACCTTAATATTGTCAATTTCTTATTATAAATTAAATCCTTAATAAACAAAATTTGACATAAATACCCAATACCTACATGACTATAATTTTATTTTATATGCCTACAACGATTAAATAGACCTATCTAGATAACTTAAACTGTATTTATTAAGCAAGACTATACCTATGAACCTACTAGTAAATTGAAAACCTCGGCCTGCCTCCATGTTGCCATACCCTATGCAGGGTCCATGTGATACTTACTAACACCCAACAACTATGTTTGTACCTAACCTAAACCATGTGTAAGCAATAAATATATTGAGTATTGAGCTGCAATTTCAAACCGAAACACAGCAACGCCGCTGACGGCAGAAATAGTACAGTAATAAGTATTTTTAATCTGTGAAGTCTCTGACCCTGTCATTGGTCCCGACTTCTCCTAATTTGTATGCGTCCCTCGTTCGAAACGACTCATTTACCCGCTAATTTGGTCTTTGAAGCTGCAAATTAATCTAATTTCCTGCACGCTTGTTTTGATTAGGAATGGTTTGGATAAATAGGTGGAATAAACCAGAAATTTTTATTTGGCACTCTGAAATACCTTCTTACTTATTATGCATGCAATAAGTCCTAACTTTAATTTTAAGAAGTTTACTTACCAAATTAAACCTACTATAATTTCTGTGTTTAAAAAGCGTAACAGCTCGAGTCAGTGCCAACATCGACACAAACCTTACTAGGTTTCACGATGTTGTAAAGTGAATACTGTAATTAGTGGTTTTGTTAAACAAATAAATAAAAAAAATAATAAAATAAAAAAAATGCTACAATAGAAGATAAAAGTTTTGTTTGGCAGACTGAAAGAATGCTATAAAGTCCCAACATTTCCAAGAGTACTTAATAGTGAAATTTACTTCATATTATGCATATGCATACGTATCGCATAATATCAGCTACATTTTTCCCATATATAATTTTTTTGAGAAATAGTGCCGACTGTATATAAAAGTTATGACATTAACTATTTATCAGAGCTCCTCAGAATTTTTGAGGATGTCTAGAGGGGGTAATCATATGTACAAACATTACAATAAATAACATAAAAAATTATAATTTCATTATAACTAGTAGTTCGCCCCGAACTGAGATCTCGTGATGCGACCCGACGAACGCATCAAAACTTTGAGTCGGTAGATAGTAGTCAGAAGCAAGTCCAAACATTATCTTTGGACTTTTTTCTGACTACCGCCTACTAACTTGGTATGGTTACCAAGTTTCAACTCTATTGGCCTATTTATTGAAGAGTTCCGTTGAACAGACCTTGGCTCCATCATCAGACCTGGTCGTCGTTACCATTTTATGAGAACTGAGTACCTCCTTAATTTATTTCAAGAAAAAAAAATAAGAAAAATCAAAGGAACTGGCCGACCAGTAGAAAAACCTTGATGTCAACGAAACTCTTAGAGATGGGAGCTCTTGGATCGCTGGTTATATTAATTTAACTTTTTAAAATTTATCTCGAAAACCGAGCGTCCCAAAAAAAAAGTAAAAATTGTTTTGGAATGTCCAAACAAAACCCTTTCATATGACATGTAACTTGATTTTTTTATGTAACTTTTTTTATTTTTACCCTCTTAAAAAACCCCATATTTCAAAAACCCTTCATCCGATTTTACTCATATACTTACCAGTAAATTTCTCAAGTACAAGCTATCGACATATCAAATTTCATGCAGATCTGATCAACGGTTCTAAAGTTATCGCCAGACAAACATACATACATACATACATAAAATGCCAAATCGCCCAAGTTGAAACTAAGATCTTCGTTCGCTTCGCTCACTCGATCAATTACAATAATAAAATTACAATTATCGTTGGCATAATTATGTCCAAATTTATACTTTTTAACAAAAGTAATAAATTTAGCCGCACATTAGATTTGATTTAGAGTGTGGTTGCAGGTGAAATTACAGGCCCGTGAGGCTTAATGTATGCCTCAGGTTGATGAACGCAGGGCAGTGCATCGTACGGCACGTATCGTGCGTGAGTTACGAGGCAATGCTTTGTTAAAGATGATGGTTACCACTTAACATCAGGAGGGCCATTTGCTTGTTGGCCACCAGCTAGTTGTGATAGCTGATTTTATTTTGAAGCTAGTTCTAGGTCCATCAGTGCTTCGTCCTTTATTTTACTATTTGAATGATTACATCTGTTTTGATCGTAGACAATAAATCATATTAAATTTTTCTGTTTTTGTTACAAGCTCGCAGATTTAAATGTATTCAGACCTTGAATGTTATTTCTAACTAGATTATCTTGAATTTGAGTTCATATTAGCAATAACAAAATAAAATAACTAGTGGTTCGCCCCGAACTGAGATCTCGTGATGCGACCCGACGAACGCACCAAAACTTTGAGTAGGTGGTAGTCAGAGGCAAGTCTGACTACCACCACAAGGTTTGGACTTTTTTCTGACTACCGCCTACTAACTTGGTATGCCACAGTTACGGCCGGTTTCTGAAAACTCGATCAAAACAAATCGGATGTCAAGTCACTCGCCATTTTTTCCATTAAGGGGCTGACAACTATCAAACAACTTCTCGCTCGCACGTTTCGACATGTTGAAAGATATAAAATAACTAAACTCATTTTCAAAAAATCGCAATCAACCATTTTGTGTGCAATCACATTGCACACAGTTTAGTAAAAAAATCATTTTGATCGATACAAGTTTTCCTACTTAAAAGTTTGCTTATGTACGAAAACTAGTAAAGCAAACTTTTGAGCAGGAAAACATGTATCGATCAAAATGAATTTTAATACTAAACTGTGTGCAATTTAATTGCACACAAAATGGTTGATTGCGATTTTTCGAAAACTAGTTTAGTGATTTTATATCTTTCAACATGTCGAAACGTGCGAGCGAGAGTCACATTAGCTCTTGTCTTCGCCTTAATTACATCGAAGTAGATAGAGATAGCAAGTGACTTGACATCCGATTAGTTTTGACCGAGCTTTCAGAAACCGGCCGTTAGTCTTGCCCACTTGTCACATCGTCTGCCCATCGTATGAAAAAAAAATGTTTTTATAGTTTTTACATTGTTTATCAATCGGGTTGGGATCTCTTCTTTTAAGTTTTACAACCTGTGTTAGAAGAGAACAAGTGTCGGAACAAATAGCCCACCTTACGCTAAGTAAGGTAAGTAAGAGTAGTAGAGCTCTTTGTGAAGGGCTCGTCCGGGGAAGTACTACCACCACGCCTTTTTCTGCCGCCAAGCAGCAACGCTGTGTTTCGGTTTGAAGAGTGTGATTGCCGGTGTAATTACAGGCACATGAGGCTTAACATCTGTGTGCCTCGGGTTGATGGACGCAGGGCGGTGCATCGTAGGGTGCGTTCCTATCGTGCGTGACTAACGAGGCAATGCTTTGTTATAGGTGATGGTTGCCGCTTAACATCAGGTGGGCCATCTGCTTGTATAAAAAATTAAAAAAAAAAGTGGTTACCTCTGCCTATTACAATTGTATTACCTCACAGAGCACGTCCACTGAGTTACAACGTATAGTTATTAATTAAAATTATTTACGTAGTTACAGGCACATGAGGCTTAACATCTGTATGACTCAAGTTGATGGACGCAGGGCAGTGCATCGGCAATGCTTTGTTATAGGTGATGGTTACCACTTAACATCAGTTGGGCCATTTGCTTGTTCCATCAGCTAGTTGTATAAAAAAATGCACTTGTGGCATTTCACAGCGTCGATCACTAATTCTAATTCATGGGAGGAATGAGATCTGCACTGACGTCCCGTAGTGGGATGTTTTGTGCATTATCCCTCTGCTAACCTCACCCCAGCCAGCCCAGCTCCTTAAAGTAGCGGAGCAGGACTTTGGATTGGAGGCAGCAATGTTCTAGCATCCCCGATAATGACGTGGATGCAAGAGAGCAAGACTCGATAAGCTCCTGCAGCCCCGTTTTAGATCTGGGTTCGTTTGCGTCTATCACTCTGAGAGTCTCATGTGGCTGTAATAACACCGGCACCCACACTCTTCAAACCAAAACTCAGGAACGCTGCTTGGCGGCAGAGGTAGGCATGGTGGTAGTACTACCCGACGAGCCCTTCACAAAGAGCCTTTCACAAACAAAATGCCTACAGGTTAATTGATTGAATTACCAAACGTACCTAACATACTTGAAAAGGCTTTGGTTTTGGCATTACTACATAACTTGAGGCATATGCATGTTAAGCCTCATGTGTCTGTAATTACACCGGCAACCACACTCTTCACACCGAAACGCAGTGAAGTACTTCCCCGGACGAGCCCTTCACAAAGAGCTACTACACTTTCTTCCTCAAAGTTCTAAAAAGTTTAAATTAAAGTTATTTGCTTACAAGTCACAATAAACCAACACCCACGCTACCTACCAAACATAGATTACTCCATAGCTGGTACGGTGCAAGTATTGTGATCTTAGGTTCAAGGTGAATCAAGAGAATGAGTGGTAGTCAGTTCCGCGCAAGCGCAGCCCTGGGGAGACGTGTGGTATGTTTTTAATTTTTGTATATCGAGTTTTTTTGGTACGAACCTTTTAAGTAGCAATTGTGGTTTTAGATAAAAATATTTGTGTGTAGCCGAAAGTTTTTTTTAATTTTCGTTCATGAATTACTTTTTTATCTGTATCGGGATTTTTTGGCGCCTTACTTCTGATAAGGTTAGCGGTGTCAGAATTGTTTATGGTGAAGAGTCGCTTTTGTGTGTGTGTAGCCGAATGGTTTTTTTTATTTTTGTTTAAGAATTATTTTTTTATCTGTATTTTGATTTTTTTGGCACCTATTATGGACTTGTGGTTTAGTAGTTTTAGTGCAAGGACACTTTTGCGTTGGTGTGTAGTTTTTTTTTTTTTTACAAATTATTTTCGATCAGTATGAGTATGAGTTGTGTTTACCATATTTGGTTTTTCGTTTTTGTTCCGTTTTCAATGCAGGTTTTGTATGAAGACGCGATAGAGATACCGATACGGAACTTTATGTTCTACTACTAATTTTCATCATACTTGCAACATAAAGTTCCGTATCGGTATCTCTATCGCGTCTTCATACAAAACCCGCAATGAACACGGAACAAGAACGAAAAACGAAAAACCAAATACCTATGGTTAAACACAACTCATACTTGGGGTACAGACTCGGTTTATTACGGTAGGTAAGCTAAGTATTGTGTTAAATGAGTAATTTTTGAGATTTTTCCTTTAATTTCATAGATTGTATTATAAATATTATTATACATTCAACAGATTTTGATTCTGATTCTGATATTGGTGGAAAACCCAAACAAAGTCATCGTCAAAAGGTATTTATTCAATAAAATCACAAGGATCACTTTGAAACGTCTTAAAGCTAGATGACTCTAGGTTAGCGGTGTCAGAATTGTTTTTGGTGAAGAGTCGCTTTTGTGTGTGTAGCCGAAAGATTTTTTTTTCTGTTCAGGAATTCTTTTTTTATCTGTATCAAGATTTTTTTGGCACCTATTTGGTCCACGCGACCAAAGTTAGTACTTTTTAGGCATGTAAATACTTATGTTGTATATATGTTTTGTAAATACATTTAGATAGGTAGTATAAACGCCCATCACACATTTTTTTTCCACAATCTACAATGCAAAAACCAAAGCGGACAGACAAATTTATTAAAATAAAAAAAATTGGTCTTCTCTTGTCGGGTCACTAGTTTCTTTCGAAACAGTGTGGTGGAAGGATTTTTAGTGCCGCAAGAGGCTCCTTTCGAGCACTTGACACAATGTTATATAGAACTTTTTAGGTTCTATGACATGCCGG
Organism: Chloroclysta siterata; assembly: GCA_932294275.1. Classification (NCBI taxonomy): domain Eukaryota; kingdom Metazoa; phylum Arthropoda; class Insecta; order Lepidoptera; family Geometridae; genus Chloroclysta; species Chloroclysta siterata. Next base: position 9,997,788 of record OW028607.1, on the reverse strand, counting down.
TTTCCTGACGATGTTTTCCTTCACCGTTTGAGAGTACTGGCATTGTGCACTGACATTGTGCAAAACAGAAAAAGTCATTGGTGCACGACTGGTTTCGAACCCACGACCTTAGGATCGGAAGGCGGGGCCGCTACCACTAGACCACCAGAGCTCTAATAAAAATTATTGGTAATAGGGACGCTTAAACTTATTTAGGTCCATTGATTTAATATATATTTAAGATAGTAAAATTATAAATAAATAGTCATCATCATCATCCTATAGCAGTTCACTTCATTTTTTATTTTATATCTAACTGGTAGGTACTATTCAAATTAGTTCACACCATTACAATGTTAACTATGGTAATAGTACAAATATGGCGCCAATTAACGACTTCGCGTTTTAGTGCAATCAAAATTCTGTGAACGATGTAGAGCAAATAAAAAAATAGCTTTGTTTTTAACGGTATCCTATTTAAAATCATGGTAGGAAAGATTTTTTGTTCATAATCATAAATCATTTATTTGCTTCAATGTAGGTACATAAAGATGACAAAAAAAATAAATCAGTAACACTCATTCCCCATAGCTGGGATGCAAATTGTAGGTGTGGGCTTTATACATCCCTGAATCCCAGAATCCCTGGTATTGCGTAGGTACAATTCGTTTGCTCTTACAAATAACTGACTATTTTTCCTGACAAATAAAGCTGTTCTATTCGTTGTAGCACCTGAATGTCTGAATAGATTTAAGTTTTTGAAAAGTTTTGAACATTTTTTTTTATACAATTAGCTGATGGAACAAGCAGATGACCCACCTGATGTTAAGTTAATTTTCTGCTGCCAAGCAGAGTTGCTGTGTTTCGGTTTGAAGAGTGTGGTTGCCGGCGTAATTACAGGCACATGAGGCTTAACATCTGTATGCCTCAAGTTGATGGGGGGCATCGTAGGGCACGTTCCTAACGTTCGTGACTTACTAGGCAATGCTTTGTTATACATAAGTGGATAATATTAGTTATACATACATAGTTACTTTGGTAATGTATGTTGCAAAGACATGAAAAATTTAGCTTCGCTCGCTTTTTGTTTCTAATCTGATCTGTAGCCATCGGGGACCCCATAACTGAAATTCCGCATCCATCCCTGTACAAGCATTAGTATAGTGGTAAAAAATCATTATCATGTACCGTTAATCCATTATTTTAAGTGCCCAAGATGTCCGGTCAGGATGTCCCGGTCGCTCTGCCCATCGGCAGCTAACATGTCTGCAATGTCTGCACTGTATGTCTATTGTGTGTTTTATTTTTATTTTTCTCTGATATAATAGATTTTATTTAACTTTATGCATTAGGTATTATTAGTTTGAAGCGTAGCGTGTACCGTCTTATAAATTTGATTATGTTTACCTTTTTCTGTATGCCTACGCCTCACTAAACTTCAATATTGTATTATATTACTTTGTAAAAGGATCATACAAAAGAACGGTAGGAACCAAGCCGTAAGTTTGTTGCCTGTTCTTCTAGGCCTTGGTCGCGTGGAACTGGCACCTAGAGTCACCTAGCTTTAAGACGTTTCAAAGTGATCCTTGTGATTTTATTGAATTAATACTTTTTGACTTTGAATTTGACAAGGTGCCCCCCAATACGTCAAAAAACGGCCCTTCACATTATTTGAAGGTTGGGTTTTTGCAAATTTTTCATCAAGGTGCCCACTTATTATTCTATGGCTTCCTTAAACAAAACATTTGTCAAAACAATATCGTAACTCAATAGTTATTAAATAATTCATGAGTTATATTAACATTCTACAATCTTGCAATGGACACTCAATTGAAAGATTAAAAACTTAGGTATCTAATATCGATAATCGTCTACATCGTTTTTCCCCACTCTATCAAAAAACCCTAGTATAACATAAAGTACAGTCAGCTGCATAAACTGGTCACCCTTGCATGTATAAAGATTTAAAACAAGTCAAAAAATCCGTAAATGTGTACGATACTACTAGTCCAAAAATGGAAATAATTTTATCTGACTTAGGGCCAGTTTCACCATGCTCTGTTAGATTAACAAAGGATTAAAGGGCCGTTAAATATGTCAAAATGTACGCGTTTGACAGCTAAGGTTAGATTTAACGGCCTGTTAATCCTTGATTAGTAACTAACAGAGCATGGTGATTTTTATAGGTATAATACAATACAATTATAGTTTATTTACAAAACACAGGTTTTAAGATGGTGATACCTAAATATTATTTAAGTAAGTGCAGCCATGTTCTACTTCTGTTTTACTGTTGTTATTTTTAGGGTAAAACGGGACCCTATTACTAAGACTCCGCTGTCCGTTCGTTTGTCTGTCTGTCTGTCCGTCTGTCACCGGGCTGTATCTCATGAACCGTGATAGTTAGACAGTTGAAATTTCCACAGATGATGTATTTCTGTTGCCGTTATAACAACAAATACTAAAAACCAGAATAAAATAAATATCGGGGGTATATTATATTATACTAGCGGCCTGTCCCAGCTTCGTATGGGTGGTCACAAATTTTTTGAACATTTTAGGATAAACTTAGACCGTGGGTTCGAGCCTCGCGTCTACTTATTTCATACATTTACACGCCCTTCTCCCTGAGTGAGTGAAATCGCACCCCGTGCGTGACCCGTGGACCCTTTAACATTTTTAATTTCGTCATATCTTTTGAATTTTCCGATTATATTTATTTGGATTTATTGGATAAGGATTAATACCAAGGTACAAATAAAGACCCTTTTTTATCGGCGGCATTTTAATTAAATTTTTATAATAAAAGAACACTTATTGTGACATAACTATAATAGTTAGACATATGCTGTCGCGACATTTTTTGTAGATGATGACGTGTTCTACAAAATTGTAGTACATTATTTTGTTCTATCATCAATAGTTGTCGCAGCTCACGCGATGTAAGGTTTTTGTTTTCCACCTTGGGTTACATTATTGGAGTTTTAGTAAGGATCCCTGATATTCTTGAAAATATAATATAGCCTATGTTACTCAGGGATAATGTAGCATTCTAATGGTGTAAGAGTTTTAGAAATCGGACCAGTAGTTTTTGAGCCTATTCGTTACATACAAAACAACAAAACAACAAAAATTCAAATCTTTCCTCTTTATTATATTACCTCTAGTGTAGATAAATGAAATATGCCATTTGACTCGGACTGTACATAAAATGGCTTATTTTATCTTACCGCCTATCTAACCTACTAATTTATAACTGAATTAAAACAAGTTATTAGCCAAAACAAAATGCAGTATTATATATCTGCTGTCAGGTAAATTGTATGATCAAAAATGAATTTTAGCTTCGTTCATAATGATTTATGGTTTTATAAAAAGACGGCACCGTCTTATTATGGAATAAATACATTGGTAGGTACATAAACGTTTGATAGCGCTATAGTAGGTCAATAAACTGTCAAAATATCGTATTCTTGAACCGATAATGTTTGCAAGAAGTATTTTATTCCTCTTCTTGTCGTGTCACTAGTTTCTTTCGAAACAGTGGCAGTGTGGTGCAAGGATTTTAAGTGCGCAAAAAAGCTTCTTTCAGATTTTCTAATACTTTTTTGGTTCTACGACATGCCGGTTTCGTCACGATGTTTTCCTTCACCGTTTGAGAGTACCTACTGGCACTGTGCACAGAATTTTAAAAACAGAAAAACTCCATACAACTAGATTTATTGTCACATTAAAACATTTTTTTATACAAATTATCTGATGGAACAAGCAAATGACCCACCTGATGTTATGTGGTAACCATCACCAATAACAAAGCATTGCCTCATAAGTCACGCACGATAAGAACGTGCCTACGATGCACTGCCCTGCGTCCACCAACTTTAGGCATACACATGTTAAGGCGTAGACGTTCGCACGCCTTAACATTTGTATGCCTAAAGTTCGCACGTTTCGACATGTTAAAAGATATAAAATCACTAAACTCATTTTCGAAAAATCGCAATCAACCATTTTGTGTGCAATCACATTGCACACAGTTTAGTAAAAATTACATTTTGATCGATACATGTTTTCCTACTCAAAAGTTTGCTTTACTAGTTTTCGTACATAAGCAAACATATATCTTTCAACATGTCGAAACGTGCGAGCGAGAAGTTGTTTGATAGTTGTCAGCCCCATAAGACACATGTGCGTGTAATTTCTCTTCTAACCGAAACACAGCGACGCTGCTTGGCGGCAGAATGTATTGCCGTTATATTACTATACCGTTATAACAAGCATCCCAACAAGTTATCGATTATCGATAATTGACTCTCGTTCCCCGCACTACCGGTACAGGAAATTACCTCGAGATCGGCCTTGCGACTTCACTATAAGGAGATGCAAACATTGGGAACGAGCTATATGTAACATAGTTACATATAGCTCGTTCCCAATGTTTGCATCTCCATCCGTCGATTCTAGAATACCTTTTTTAATACAACTAGGTGATGGAACAATTAGATGGCCCACACAATGTCAAGTAGTAACCATCATCATGCTTTGTTATAGGTGATGGTTACCACTTAACATCAGCTGGGCCATCTAATTGTTCCATCAGCTACTTGTATTAAAATAACCTGTAACTAAGCATTGCCTCGTAAGTCACTCACGATAGCAACGTGTCCTAATATGCACTGCCCTGCGTCCATCAACTTGAGGCGTACAGATGTTAATAAGCCTCTTAAGCCTGTAATTTCAACCACTCTTATTTGTAAATAACAAATAAGAAATTTTGGTGTTCGATTTAAGAATACGTGGAGAATTAATTGTAAAGAGTGTGGAAGAAGGACTGAATATGCCTCGATAATCTGATCTAATCTGCCTTGCCCTTGTGAATTTAACATTCCACGCCTGACACGGCAAAAAACGTTGATCCTATATATTCTGTAACCTTTAGGGCCGGTTTCACCATGCTCTGTTAGATTAACAAAGGATTAAAGGGCCGTTAAATATGTTAAAATGTACGTGTTGGACAGCTAAGGTTAGATTTAACGGTCTATTAATCCTTGATTAGTAACTAACAGAGCATGGTGAAACTGGGCCTTATAATACCAACATGTATTTCTGGCAATAAATTTGTATAATACTTTAATTTATTTTCACTCAAAACTGCATATTAACCATGATAAGTGAAAAATGTATGTCGGTGAAGTTTCTAAGAAATTTATCGATTTCAAATAATTTACGCATTTGAGGCAGACTAGCAAATTGTATATCTAGGAAGCCTCAGGGCGCGAGGCTCACTTTCATTAAGGCGAAGACAAGAGCTAATGTGACTCTCGCTCGCACGCTTCGACATTTTGAAAGATATAAAATCGCTAAACTAATTTTCGAAAAATCGCAATCAACCATCTTCGATCGATACATGTTTTCCTACTCAAAAGTTTGCTTTACTAGTTTTCGTACATAAGCAAACTTTTGAGTAGGAAAACATGTATCGATCAAAATGAAATTTTTACTAAACTGTGCGCAATGTGATTGCACACAAAATGGTTGATTGCGATTTTTCGAAAATGAGTTTAGTGATTTTATATCTTTCAACATGTCGAAACGTGCGAGCGAGAAGTTGTTTGATAGTTGTCAGCCCCTTAAGAAAGAAAGAAAGATAATACATTTATTTGACAGGCAAAAAAGATAGAGCGAACAGCCATTGAAAAAAAATCTGCTTAATCGGTTGAAGAAATCTGCTTCAAAATTGGGTCGCAAGATTCCACCGAACAAACATTGTGACATACCTACATTACATTGCAAGTTGAATAAAAAAGCTTTTAAAACAGAGTTGATAACATCTTTTATGCCTCAAGTTGATGAACGCAGGGCAGTGAATTGTTGGGTACGTTCACGTGCGTGGCTTGCGAGGCAGTGCTTTGTTTTAGGTGATGGTTACCACTTAACATCAGGTGGCCCATATGCTTGTTCCATAAACAGGTAGAATACAAAAAACCGAATAATTATATTCTCTATTACAAATGTTATAATCATGGAAATGGTACTTATTTCTGGACCTAAAATAAGATTCAAAGTTTTAACATTTTGTTTTTATCGTGAGCTGCCATAAGCCTCGTTATGTTGACAGTGAATGGTTTAGTGATTAACTATTCAGGGATTAAGATTACCTATATTATGTGTACAGAATTCCGTCACTAAGGCAAGTACATACATCTTAATATATGTACCTACTCTTTAGTACATAGAATTCTGTCGTAAGAAGTGGGTTCGATCGCCACCGAGAACAAAAATGTATGTGATGAACATAGATGTTTGTTCTCTGTCTAGGTGTTTATTTATTATGTATAATAAGTATGTATTTATATATAAAAGTACATAAGTATTATTTCAGCTAGGTTCCCATTTTACAAGCTTTGCTTATTTTGAGAGTTTGAGGCTAGATAGTGATGTCTGGAAAGTCCAGAAATATATATTTGCTTATATTATTTGCTCATGAAAGAAAATTTGCTAAAAAAACTATATCAAATGAGGTGAGGGGCTTTGTTTGTACATTCCATTTTACTTTTATCATAGAATAAGTTGGCTACTTTTTATCCACGCAAGCGGAGCCACAGGCAGGTGCTAGCAAAAAATTAAATACCTACTTGTAAACCTATCAACAGACAGACAAACAGTGACAAGGCTAATTTTAAGCCATGTTTTAATATTTATTTTATTCTGTTTTTAGTATTTGTTGTGAAAGCGGCAACAGAAATACATGATCTGTGAAAATTTCAACTGTCTAACTATCACGGTTCATGAGATACAGCCTGGTGACAGACGGATAGACGGACAGACACACAGACGGACGGACAGCGGAGTCTTAGTAATACCCATTGGGAACCGAACACAAAAAAACATTCTGCAAATATTATTTATGTAGGTATACATAGTAGTTCAATTTCATATTGTATTTACCACACATTCGAACTAAGACCTCCTTTTGATCGGATATTTTGAACAATAGATTCAAATACCCTATCACGACCTCCCCTTGACATTCTATTCCACTTTAGAATGAATTTAGAACGAATGCTTTGACCTCACGCAGGCAAGCTATAGTCTCTTAGCCGAGTTTCAAAAGAATAAACATATTTTTTCTCACAGATACATAATAATCTGTTTTAAGTAAAAACATATCCATTTATGGTGAATGTTATGAAGGAATGAAGCGAAAGAGGTATGTAAGCAAGTGGAAATCCGTGGTCTCTGCCTAACCCTATGGGAAACTTTTATGTTTGATTGAATAAGGAAAGATTTTATGTATTTTTTTATAAGTCAAAGTCAAAGTCAAAGTCAATAGGTATTTATTCAATAAAATCACAAGGATCACTTTGAAACGTCTTAAAGCTAGGTTACTCTAGGTGCCAGTTCCACGCGACCAAAGCCTAGAAGAACAGGCAACAAACTTACGGCTTGGTTCCTACCGTTCTTTTGCATGATCCTTTTACAATGTAATATAATATATTAATATATACAACTAGCTGATAGATATAGTACAAATAGGGACAATATTTTCTCAAATTGTTATATTACGTCATGTTCCATAGAACAAATGGGACCTACCGCAAAGGCCTGACATTCCAAAAAACTAAATGCGAAAACAAAACTCAAACAAGGTACGGGTTGGTGACTGAAATAGGGGCTGTACACTATTATAGCACAAAGCTAAGTGACGACCGATCTTGTTGTCATATAACCAACATTGTTCTCTGTATTTAAGTAACTGGTATTTTTAAATTCCAAAAAATATCAAGGGCGGATTTAAGGGGGGGAGCATGGGGGCACGTTATTGTTGATTTTTTTGCCCGTCCGCTCCTCCCAGAAAAAAATCCTAGTTCCGCCCTTGTTAAATATATTTTGAGTATATGTAAATTAAGAGTAGTAGAGCTCTTTGTGAAGGCCTCGTCCGGGGAAGTACTACCACCACGCCTTTTTCTGCCGCCAAGCAGCAACGCTGTGTTTCGGTTTGAAGAGTGTGGTTGCCGGTGTAATTACAGGCACATGAGGCTAAACATCTGTGTGCCTAACGTTGATGGACGCAGGGCAGTGCATCGTAGGGCACGTTGCTATCGTGCATGACTTACGAAGCAATGTTTTGTTATAGTTGATGGTTACCACTTAACATCAGGTGGGCCATCTCCTTGTTCCATCAGCTGGTTGTATAAAAAAAAAAGTATTTTTCCTGTTTTTGTTTCTTAATTATAAATCTAACTTAATTTTAAAGGAACTATAATTTACTTTGGTAGGTAAGTACACTTATTTATCTAAACATTGTTTCAAGCTATAATATTCTAGTGATTGCCATTTTTTTTAATGGAGCTTGGCATGAAGAAACTTAGCAAAAAAATTGGTATGGATGAGGTGAACGACACTAGCCTATTACGCCAAATTACTAGCAATAACAGTATACAATCCACATCCACAGCTCTGTGTCGCAACGTGAATCATAGTTCATCGCTCTACCAAAAGTGGGTTTCTCTTTCGTATGAAGGAATGAGATTTTGGTGTTTCTTAACACCAAACTGTTTTAGTTCTTCGTTTAGTTTTTAGTTTTTCGTATTTAGTGACGTCAGGCCTTTTTTGTATGGAGTGCTGAGAACTCACGAGACTCCATACAAAAAAGGCCTGACGTTAAGAAAAACGAAATACGAAAAACAAAAGTCAGGCGTACAGGTTCCAATCTCAGAAACTCAGTGAAATCTCAGAAAAAAAACTAAAGGTAGATATGGAAAATTGCAAACAACAAAGTTTCGGAGAAAAGGAAGGAAGGGTTATCTACATCTACACTAATTTACACTTCTACATCTACACTAATATTATAAAGAGGAAATATTTGTATTTGTGTGTATGTAACGAATAGGCTCAAAAACTACTGGTCCGATTTCAAAAATTCTTTCACAATTAGAATGCTACATCATTCTTGGGTAACATAGACTATATTTAAAAGTAGAAAAAATTAAGGATCCCTTCTAAAACTTCAATAATGTGTAATAAGGTGTGAAAATTGGCCTTATTATGTCTTTCATTGCATGCGCTACGAAAACTATTGACGATAGAATACAAAAATGTTCTACAATATTAAAGAACACATCAATATCTACAAAAAACTTAGCGATAACTATCGTAGTTATGTTACCATAACTTCTTTTTTACATTTTAAAATTTGATAGAAATACCGACCAAAATCAGACCATGTTATCCATACCTTTAATTAATCCTTATCCAAAATAAATCATTTCGTATTCAAGACTATTTTAATACCTATAGATTACTTCTTGAATTTTTCAAATCGGACATTCCATTAAAAAGATATTACGAAATTAAAAATTTTAGTTCTCTTAAAAATATTATTAGCGAACGCGTGGTTCCACGGGGCACGTTCTCACTCACTCAGGGAGAAGGCCGTGCAAATGTATGAAATAAGTAGACGCCAGACTCGAACCTACGGTCTTAGTTTATCCTAAAATGTTCAGAAAAAGTATATCCACCCATGCGAAGCTGCGACAGGCCGCTATTTTCAAATAAAAATATGAGATGGTTTTACAAATCACTTTGTTAACTAGTGATAGAACGTAAGTACATTGTGCATTGTAGAGCTTGTTTTAAGCGAACTAATAGGTAGGTAGTAAAGTAAGAGTACTTAGTACAGATAATTAATTGATTCAGGCGTGACTTTGCGGAATTCCATTGTTAAACATAAATTTAATGAAATAAATAAAATAAATATATAGTACTAATCGGATTAGTACTATATATTTATTTCATTAAATTTATGTTTACTTAGTACAGCTCTTTTTCTGCCGCCAAGCAGCGTTGCTGTGTTTCGGTTTGAAGTGTATGGTTGCCGGTAAAATTACAGGCACATGAGGCTTAAAATATTTATGCCTTAGTTGATGGACGCAGGGCACGTTCCTATCGTGCGTGACTTACCATGCAATGCTTGGTTATTTATAGGTGATGGTTACCACTTAACATCAGGCGGGGCTTGTTCAATCAGCATGTTGTATACAAAACCAATAGGTGTGTAGTGTACAATAACTAAACCTGCCTGCAAAAAATAAAACAAAAAATGAAATAGTCTGTGAAATTACATCATTTCTATACCATTAACTTTTATATCAGTAAATAAGGAAGTAAAAATATTACTCCATCGACTAAAGCACTGGATAAACCAATGCGTTTTACTTCTGCGTCCTCTTCTTCTTTTATTTGTTGCTGTTCATCGGCCTATAGGGGTTGCCACGTATTTGCCAATGTCAAGTTGTTAAAGACATACCTAAAACAAAAAGGCGGAGGGATTCATTTTCTGACATTTTGGGAAGCAACATAGCTTTTTCATTTTATTTGTTTTTCTAGTGTTATTTTGAGCTGTGTTGTGTAATTTCGGTGGTATTTTAACCAACATTACTTGAGGTTTTAGCATAAAGTGTAAACATTTGGAATGAAAGTGTATTGTGATATCCTGATTTGACCGAAAATGTTTCCAATGTTTTGAAGAAAACCGCCACCATTTTCTTCAAAACAAATGACGGCCGACTTGACTATAGACTGACTTGACAAAAAAGTATTTATTCAAATTCAATACAAATCACTTGACACTGGCAAGATTGTCTGTCGAATGACAGACAGGAGCCATAAACGGAGAGAAGAAGACAAAAAGGCGGAGATCTGAGTTAACCAAGGGAGACTTTAAAAAGTAGATTTTCTTCTGTCACTGTCACTGTCTGTTATTCGACACAGACAATGTTGCCATTGTCAAGTGATTTCTTTCTTCTTTCAATTTATGGCTCCTGTCCGTCATTCGAATCTTGCCAGTGTCAAGTGATTTGTATTAAATAATTTATAGTTAAGTCAGTCCATAATCAAGTCGGCCGTCATTTGTTTTGAAAAATATGGTGGCGATTTTCTTCATAACATTCAATCATTTTCGGTCAAATCAGCATATCACATAAATACACGTCATCATAAAGCTAGGTGACTTTTTTTATACAACTACCTGATGGATGGAACAAGCAGATGGCCCACCTGATATTAAATGGTAAACATCACCTTTAACAAAGCATTGCCTTATAAGCTTCGATCAACAATCAACTAGATTGCGTGTCACATACAAAATCAAAGCTAAAAACTGTCCGCTTGAACATCTACTTACACACACATAAACAGCTACATCGAACTGATTCAAAGGTTTTTAAACAGTTTCAAGTTCAACCTAATTACAACCATAAACCCTTGTAATAAAGTCACAAATCTACAAAATACTATCTTACACTTATGATCATTCGTCAATTACAGCCGTCACCTTGAAATTAAAAGACATAGGTTAAATAACATTTATTGTGTAATCAACCTTATGTTGCAACAAATAAAGTACTTTTCCCCATTATTACTTTGTGAGTTACATTATTACTTTCGTTTCGTTTTGTTTCTGTTTGCTTCTTTGTATTTTACTACTCCTCACACACACTACAGGTGCCTCGATGGCGGACTGGCGGAATAAACATCAAAATATTTGTTTTTAATTGTTAACAATGATTTAAGCATCGCAAAACGGAAACTGACATGTAATTACCGAAAAAAAAGACATTCCTTCTGAAACCTTACTGTTTTAGGGGTTATTTTCGCAGTTTTAAAGCACACTGAGGCATTTTAGCACGTCCGCACGTTAGCTGTGGTTGGAGCATACTAAACTCAAATAAGAACACAAATTTATTTGTGCTCTTATTTCTCGGGCCGTTTTTGAGCCCGCCACACGTAATCTAGGTTGATTGTTGATCGAAGCTTGTAAGTCACGCACGATAGGAATGTGACCTACGATGCACTGCCCTGCGTCCATCAAGTTGAGGCATACAGATGTTAAGAGCCGGTTTCACCATGCTCTGTTAGTTTAACAAAGGATTAAAGGACCGTTAAATATGTCAAAATGCACGCGTTTGGCAGCTTAGGTTAGATTTAACGGTCTGTTAATCCTTGATTAGTTACTAACAGAGCATGGTGAAATCTAACCTAAGCCTCATGTGCCTGTAATTACACCGACAACCACACTCTTCAAACCGAAACACAGCAACATTCCTTGGCAGCAGAAAAAGGCGTAGTTAGTACTTCCCCGGACGAGCCCTTAACAAAGAGCTCTACTACGCCTCTACGCTCTGATTACACCATGCTGTCTAAGATTAACAAAGGATTAAAGGGCCGTTCAATATGTCAAAATTTACGCGTTTGATCTCTAAGGTTAGATTTAACGGCCTGTCTAACAGAGCGTGGTGAAATCAGCTTGGTAAGGGCCGGTTTCACCATGCTCTGTTAGTTACTAATCAAGGATCAAAAGACCGTTAAATCTAACCTTAGCTGTCAAACGCGTACATTTTGACATATTTAACGGCCCTTGATTCCTTTGTTAATCTAACAGAGCATGGTGAAACCGGCCCTAAAGGTGCCAGTTCTATGCGCTTTGGTTTAACCTTCGCTTAATTTACAAGTGGTTAGGTATTGAGACGGTATAGCTACCTGTTTTATATTTCCTTATTTAGAATACACCTTCAAGCACGATGTGTTAGTCACGCATTTTTAAAAGATCACAAAGCTCTTTGTTTCCTGAACTTTGGTTTTAAAGTCGTAGGTGAAGCCGGTAGGTAGCACTGCCTTCTGTGTTGTAGGTTAGTTCGTTAGTTTAGGGCTAGGTGGCGCCGTTTTATAACGGGTGGCGCAAAAGAACAGGCACCACAGAAATTCCTTTTTTTTATTTATAAGACATCTCCTTTCTGATATTAAAAATTGGGTAGAAAACAAACGTAAAATTCACTAAAACTAAACACGAGCCATTTTACTCCCCAAGAACATAGAATAATCGTGTCAATGTTTTTACGGAATAATTCATCTACACTAATATTATAAAGAGGAAAGATTTGTATTTTTGTATTTTTGTATTTTTGTATTTTTGTATGTTTGTATATAACGAATAGGCTCAAAAACTACTGGTCCGATTTCAAAAGTTCTTTCACCATTAGAATAGCTACATTATCCCTGAGTAACATAGGCTATATTATATTTTCAAAAAAATCAGGGATCCTTACTAAAACTCCAATAATGTAACCCAAGGTGGAAAACAAAAACCTTACATCGCGTGCGCTGCGAAAACTATTGATGATAGAACAAAATAATGTACTACGATTTTGCAGAACACGTCATTATCTACAAAAAATGTCGCGACAGCATATGTCTAGCTATTTAAAAGTAAAAAGTAAAAAGGTATTTATTTTCTTTCACAATACTGAGCCGAAACCGTGATTAGTCGACAACAAGAAAAATTTAATGCTTATGCATTGTGAAAGACTGGTGCTTGATGTAGGTTCGTAAGAACCTGTATTACAAGTCACCAGGCCCCACTCAGCGGACACATTGGGTCTTGTTGTAGGAAGACCTACGTACACACGCTATTATAGTTATGTCACAATAAGTGTTCTTTTATTATAAAAATTTAATTGAAATGCCGCCGCTAGAAAAGGCTCTTTATATGTACCTTGGTATAAATCCTTATCCAAATAAATCTTTTCATATTCAAGACTGGTTCAATACCTATACATTACTTCTTGAATTTTTCAAATCGGACATTCCATTCAAAAGATTTTAAAAATATAAGGTCACGGGGCGCGTTTTCACCCAGCGCGGGCCCGGGCTAGGCGCGAGGTAGACGGTCGTGCAAATGACTCGAACTCACCACGGTCTAAGTTTATCCTAAACATTGAAAAAAATTATGTCCACCCATGCGAAGCTGGGACAGGCCGCTAGTAAGTGATAAAAACACTACGTGAATTACGTCGAAGATTTCGCCACCGTCCGGCAAGTCGGTTAGTCTCACAATTCGACGCTTTGCCACAAGCCCCGAAGCAACTGGCTCAACATTGAATAGACCTAAACACATTCATCAAGAAATAAGGAACATATCGCAGGAAATGTTACGGCAAGTTATGGAAAATGTCATAAATAGGGCTCAAATGTGCACCAACTCTGGAGGTCACCATTTAAAAAGAAGTTGTAGCTGTACCAAATAGGGTCATTACTTTTGCGCCACCCGTTATGTCCGACCATTTAAATAATTGCGACAATATGTTTTTATTGCGGCCTGTCCCAGCTTCGCATGGGTGGACATAATTTTTTTCAATGTTTTAGGATAAACTTAGACTGTGGTGGGTTCCAGTCATTTGCACGCCCTTCTACCTCGCGCCTTGCCCGGGCCCGCGCTGTGTGAGAACCCGCACGTCGCTTATATTTTTAAAATCTTCGCAAAAGGGTCGCAAATTACGCAAAAAATGGGTATTGTAAGGATCGTGGGAAGTCGGTGGATTGAGAGAGATGAGAATCGTTCTTTCTGGAAATGTGTTGGGAAGGCCTATGTCCAGCAGTGGACTTCAGCAGGCTGCTGATGATGATATGACAGTTAGAAAGCGAATCTAAAGCTCACTCTAGCGCAACACGTTCTTTGAAGGTCGACTATGAATTTCGTTCCAAGCCGCTTACTGTCACAAGATTTACTTTATTCTGTGCTACTATTAGATTTACCTACTGTTGTGTTCATGACTCATTTACTACGATCAATAAGGTTTTTAATGTATATAGCCTACAAAAACTGATGCTTGAAAACCAGGATCCTTACAAAATAAAATAAAATAATTTCACGAATATTAGTAATATTATAAACGTGAATGTTTGTAAATATGGATGGATGTTTGTTACTCTTTCACGTAAAAACTACTGAATGGATTTTAATGAATCTTTACAATAATATAGCATAAACATCAGAATAACACATAGGCTACAACTTATAAAGATATTGTGTAAATTGTCCAAAATATGACGACAAGTGTCAAGTTAGTAGGAAAAAATCTACCATCTATTAGGGCTACCAGCTATTCTGGCGTGCGCTGCCAAAACCGCTAGAGTTATATACCTACTACGCCACATATGTACTACGCCACGCTAATATAAGCTACTCAAAATACTAATCCTGCGCAGAATTAGTAGGATTATATAACACCCAGACAGAGAACAAACATCTATGTTCACCACACAAATGTTTGTTCTGTGTGGGGATCGAACCCACGGCCGCAGAAGGCAGAGCTACTACCAACTGAGGTGTGAGGATTGTCATTTTTTTTACATTTGATAGGTAAGACGTTTGACCGCAATCTCACCTGATGTAAGAGTCGTAAGTTCATAAACTTACGGATTCAGACTAGGTTTTTCAACAGGCTTTTAACAACTATTATTCTGAGGTCTTCTTTTTCCTTTGCTCCATTTATGGTATCCACCTAACCATCCTATAATAATTACTAGTGATGATAATGATTGCTGTAACTCACCATCTACTATCCTCAATTCCAGCATCATAATGTCATCGGCAGCGTCGTTTTCCGAACGATGGGCCCGCGACCACCTCTCCCGGAAGGCTACTCCACACGAGCTCCAGATCCTCAGCCTCTTCTACACCAGCTGTTCTGGCGACGAGGTGGAGGCAGCTGGAAGAGCCAGGAGGTACTACGTCGCGAGGGGACCAGGAGGCGTGACGGAGCTGTGGCATAAGAGGAGACCTGATGATGAAGAGGTGCTGTCCAGCTGTCAGGATGTGTAAGTTTTAAGAGTTATGACAGGGTATAAGTAGCGGAAAAATCTTAAAATCCTTTCACCACACTGTTTCGAAAGAAACTAGTGACACGACATGAAGAAGAAGAAGTAGGGTTTGATTATTGCAACACCAAACCAACCAATCACCGTGACCAAACGTGACTTGCGAGGCCATGCTTTGTAGGAGATGGTTACCACTTAACATCAGGTGGGTCATCTGTTTGTTCCATCAGCAAGTAGTACAAAAACCAGCGGCATTGCAATATATTCAATAATACCTACTAAAGACACAAGTATAGGGCAGTAATACGCCATTGCAGGCGCAAAAATAGTTTAATAATTATTATATCTTAAAGACATACATTTTTGAAGAAGGTTTAATATTTATCCAACTAGAGACGTACGGATGTTAAGCCTCATGTGCCTGTAATTTCACCTACACTCTTGAAATCGAAACACGACAGAAATAGGCATGGTAGTCATTCCCCGGACGAGCCCATTACAATGAGCACTACTACCTTATAAAGCTTTCAAAGTATACTTTTCTACTATATTCACACAGCCTTCACAGCTCAGTTGGTAGTAGCTCTGCCTTCTGCGCCGTAGGCCGTGGGTTCGATCCCCACCGAGAACAAACATTTGTGTGATGAGCATAGATGTTTGTTCTCTGTCTGGGTGTTACATAATATTGTAAGTATATATTTACAAAAAAAAGGATATAAGTAGTATATCAGCTATCTGGTTCCCATATCACACACTTTGGTATAGTTTGGGGCGAGATAGTGCTGTGTGGAATGTCTCCCAATATATTATATTATCGAGCTGGAAGGTGGTATTCCCTCTTCATATCTTTGAGCACACTTCACATTCACATTCTTTACCTTTACTTCCAGGTGTATAATACCGCTCAAGGTACGCAGCGTCAGCGGACGGCGGATGACGATAGTCCGCTTGCCAGCTCCCACGGCTCTGAACAGGCCTCTGTCCGCTAAGGCTCTGCTGGCGAGATGGCTCATGATATTGGATATTAGGTAAGCTATCGTCTTTTTTTTAAAACGGGGCTATAACTTAAAAACAAGCTATAGTGATAGCGGTATAACTAATATGATTCCTTATTGGTTGCCAGTTACCATTCTAACAGCGGCGATGGGCTTGCAACCTGTCACGTATGAAATACCGATTGCAAAATGTGGATATGTGCCAAATTTAATGCTTGGATCGTACCTCTGACTACCTCCCTTAGATATCCTCAAAGAAAATTGAGCTGATCAATTAACTCCAGTTGGTACTTAGTTCTAAGAGATCTACAGGGATATCAAGCGTATCTGAGGCTCAAAACAGCGAAGCTGTAAGTAACTTTAAAAAATAAAGGATCAAAACAACTTCAAAAGACGCTGTGCAAAATAAGCGAAAAAAAAAGAAAATCAAATTCACGCAACATATCCGTGCTTGAAGAGCATGATGAAAACAAATAGAATATCTCTTGTTATTCAAATCCGGTGAATCCCCTATGTAAACAGACTGGGAGACGGAAGTGCTATGTACATTCAGCGGACAAATGCTATGTTAGCGGATGTATGACCCATATACATTTTACCTAAACTACACAATTTTTTTGTTGATTTAAAAAGCCGATATTAAGTGGTAACCATCACCTATAACAAAGCATTGCTCTTATCAAGTCACGCTTGATAAGAGCGTGCCCTATGATGCACTGCCCTGCGTCCATCAACTTAAGACATACGGATATTAAGCCTCATGTGCTTGTTATTTCACCGGCAACCACACTTTTCAAACCAAAATACAGCAACGCAGCTTGGCGAATAAGGTATTTCCCCGGACGAGCCCTTCACAAAGAGTTCCACTACTCTTAAAGTTATTATTGATTATTTTGTAAAAAGGATCTTACAAAAGAACGGTAGGAACCAAGCCATATATAAGCTTGTCGCTTGTACTTCTAAGCTTGGGCCCGTGGAACCTGGCACCTAGATTCACCTCACTTTAAGACGTTTCAAAGTGATCCTTGTGATTAAATAACAAAGAAACAAGATTTAATAGGGATAAGTAGTTTTTTATAAATCTTGCTAATGGAAGAAGCCGTTGGTACACCTGATGTTAAGTGGTAGGTAACCATAACCTAAAAAGCATTGCATCGTAGGTAAGGCAAGCTCGAATAGTGCTGAGCTGTCCGTTCTGTGTTTTGTATGTCAAATTCATGGATTCTGTGTGGTTAAAGATATTTATTTCTCAAAGAAAAGAACGGAGTTCACTTCCAGAGAATAATACATATTACAGAATGTGTGTACAATTCTAATTATTTTTAATTATTTTTTTATTGTAATTATTTTTAAGCGGCCTTTTCGTTGCTTGAAGTCCGCTTGATAACATATCGATCAAAAAAACTCTCCCCATTGTCTGTAATAGGATCTCGTGCCATCGCGATACAAATCCGATTGCTTTTCCGGGATTAGTAATGAGTTTCATGGTAATCGCTTTAATTTATCTGAATATTGTATGAAAATTGCTTAGACGTGTGTATGAATTTTAATGTAAAATTTTTGATAATCCCTGTGTTTTTATAGCAGCGTATACTTGCTTATAGGTCTGTTTCATAATCTCTGTCATTAGATGGCAGCTTTTAACGGTAATAAACTTATCACTGTCACATTCACTTTTTACATGTAATTAAATCACCCTAACTTAATCTGACGCGCTCGAGATTTTCTGGTGATCAATTTTTTTTACTAATCTGAACCTTTATCCTTTACGGGCGGCCTTTTATATGGGGCTCATATTTGGTGGACGTTCTTAAAGGTATCCCCCTGTATATTAATCTGCCGCGCTTTAGTAAATACCTAAATCCCCGCTTGGGCTCCCCTACTATGATGAAACCCACATAATCTGTAATGCGATGTCATCATCATCAGATTGAACGTGCCCACTACTAAGGCTTAGGGGTTTCTTAAGCCGCAAAGGATAGAGGGGGTTCAGAATCGTTCTACCTGGAAATGTTTGAGGAGGCGTAGGTCCAGAAGTGGACCTCCTAGTTGCTGATGATGATGATCATGGTATTTTTTATACTAATTTACGCAAGGAATA
This sequence comes from Chloroclysta siterata, assembly GCA_932294275.1. Lineage (NCBI taxonomy): Eukaryota > Metazoa > Arthropoda > Insecta > Lepidoptera > Geometridae > Chloroclysta > Chloroclysta siterata. The sequence continues at coordinate 9,979,056 of OW028607.1, read as the reverse complement.
CTATGAAAAATACTATGAAACAAGCAGATTGATTAATACTCTATTGTACACTAGTGGCTTCCCGCGGCTTCGCACGCGTTGAAGTGGTGAGCCGTGATTGAGCCACAAACATCCAAACATCGTAACTTTCGCATTGATTTGTATATTATTAGGGCAGGATTTTAAATACCTACGTAGGCATAAGAGATAGGCGTACATTACCTATATTAGGTAGGTTATACTGAGCTTAGCACAAACATGACAAATACAAATTTGCAGGGGTAACTATCAAAAATTAAAAGTGTTATTCTTAATTATTTATTTTTTAGTATATTACCCCAAGATTTAAGTCAATCGCGCCACGCGTTAAAAAACTCGCATACAAACTTTGACATCCCTTTGCACGCTTATTAAGGGTAGTTTTAAAAAACTAAAAATGCCTATCCTATTTTTATGCCTTGGAGTACCTACATGTACTCCAAGATTCAAGTTTGTAGGTTCAAGGAATACAATTTTTCATACCAACGTTCTCAACCCTTTTTACACCCTTAGTGGTTGAATTTCCAAAAATCCCTTCTTAGTACACCTCTACGCCATAAGACCTATGTACTCTTCAAAATTCAAGTCTCTAGGACCAGCGGTCAAAAAACTCCCACACAAACTTTTACATCCCTTTGCACACTTATTAAGGGTAGTTTAAAAAAACTTAAAATGCCTTTCCTATTTTTTAGCTTTGGAGTACATCTACTTCAAGTTTCAAGTTTGTAGGTTCAAGGAATACAATTTTTCATCCCTTTTTACACCCTTGAGGGTTGAATTTCCAAAAATCCCTACTTAGTACACCTCTACGCTATAAGACCTACGTACTCTTCAAATTTCAAGTCTCTAGGACCAGCGGTCAAAAAACTCCCACACAAACTTTTACATCCCTTTGCACACTTAATAAGGGTAGTTTTAAAAAACTAAAAATGCCTTTCCTATTTTTTAGCTTTGGAGTACATCTACTTCAAGTTTCAAGTTTGTAGGTTCAAGGAATACTATTTTTCATACAAACTTTTTCATCCCTTTTTACACCCTTAGGGGTTGAATTTCCAAAAATCCCTTCTTAGTACACCTCTACGTCATAATACCTATGTACTCATCAAATTTCAAGTCTCTAGGACCAGCGGTCAAAGAACTCCCATACAAACTTTTACATCCCTTTGCACACTTATTAAGGGTAGTTTAAAAAAACTAAAATGCCTTTCTTATTTTTTAGCTTTAAAGTACATGTACTCCAAGTTTCAAGTTTGTAGGTTCAAGGAATACTATTTTTCATACAAACGTTTTCATCCCTTTTTACACCCCTAGGGGTTGAATTTCCAAAAATCCCTTCTTAGTACACCTCTACGCCATAAGACCTATGTACTCCCCAAATTTCAAGTCTCTAGGACCAGCGGTTTAGGCTGTGCGTTGTCTATATGTCAGTCAGTCAGTCAGTCAGTCAGGACTTTGATTTTTATAGTATTAGAGATAATAATACAAATTAAGGTACAATGGGCAGCCTTTTGCTAAAAGCGATCTCTTCCAGACACCCTTTTTTAACAGACACTTAATTTTAAGTGATAACCATACCTACCTATAACAAAGCACTGCTTCGCAAGTCATGCACGAATGCGCTGCATCCATCAACTTGAGGCAAATACCTGCCTCAAGTTGATGGACGCAGGGCAGCGCATCGTAGGGCACGGTCCATTCGTGTCCATGTGCACAGGCACGAGGCATAATAATGCTTCGTGCCTGTAATGACACCGGCATACACTTCAAACCGAAACACAGCGACGCTGATTGGCGGCAGAAATAGTACTTTAAAACAAAATACAAAATAATAATATACCTACAAATGATCTACAAAACTGTACTTTAGTAAACAAACGACAATATAGTTGTAACGCTATCAGTTTTAAGAGTAGTAGAGCTCTTTGTGAAGGGCTCGTCCGGGGAAGTACTACCACCACGCCTTTTTCTGCCGCCAAGCAGCAACGCTGTGTTTCGGTTTGAAGAGTGTGGTTGCCGGTGTAATTACAGGCACATGAGGCTTAACATCTGTATGCCTCAAGCTGATGGACGCAGGGCAGTGCATCGTAGGGCACGTTCCTATCGTGCGTGACTTACGAGGCAATGCTTTGTTATAGGTGATGGTTACCACTTAACATCAGGTGGGCCATCTGCTTGTTCCATCAGCAGTTGTATAAAAAAAAAGGCCTTTTATGGCGATCTAGTCCAAACGCTATGTAGGTATTCCTAACGCGATGTAGTCATATCGAGATTTAGTAAGAAAGCGATGTCATAATGCTATCTAGTCAAATCAAGACGTTGTCTCAAAGCTTCCAACCCCTTCCCTGGACGAGACACACACAAAGAGCTCTCCCATTCTCAAATATCTTTATATTTTTATTCAGACTCCAAGAGGATCCCACACCAGGTGATGAGGTGGTCTTCATGGATGTCAGTGACCTTCAGCCATGTCATCTCAAGAGCCATTTTAAGGGAAACTACTGGAAAGACTTTATTTGGTGCATGAAGGTAAGTTTTAAACATTATTTTTTAATACACAACTAAATAATAAATGAAGAAAGAAATTGTCTTGCGAATTTCATCCTCAAGAAATCAGATAAGAGTAGTAGAGCTCTTGAAGAGCTCGTCCGGGGATTTACTACCACCATGCCTTTCTCCCGCCAAGCAGCGTTGCTGTTTCGGTTTGAAGAGTGTGATTGCCGGTGAAATTACAGGCATATGAGGCTTAACATCTGTATGCCTCAAGTTGATGGACGTAGGGCACTGCATCGCAAGGCACGTTTTATCGTGCATGACTTGCGAGGAATGCTTTGTTATAGGTGATAGTTACCACTTAAAATCACCTTGTTCCTACATCAAGTTGTATAAAAGAAACACCTCGCTTTAAGACGTTTCAAAGTGATCTTTGTGATTCAATTGAATAGTTTTTTTTTTTTTTTTTTTTATACCACCAACTGATGGAACAAGCAGATGGCCCACCTGATGTTAAGTGGTAACCATCACCTATAACAAAGCATTGCCTCGTAAGTCACGCACGATAGGAACGTGCCCTACGATGCACAGCCCTGCGTCCATCAGCTTCAGGCATACAGATGTTAAGCCTCATGTGCCTGTAATTACACCGGCAACCACACTCTTCAAACCGAAACACAGAAACGCTGCTTGGCGGCAGAAAAAGGCGTGGTGGTAGTACTTCCCCGGACGAGCCCTTCACAAAGAGCTCTACTACTCTTAAATAATAATAGATAGATAAATAACTCTTTATTGTTCACCAAAATCAAAATCAAAATCAAAACGGTCTTTATTCAGTACAATCACAAGGATCACTTTAAAACGTAGTTTACTACTAACTACTTTGAAACCACACTAGAAACATAGTACAGGGTTAAAGCATACATTGAGGTAAAACAATGGGCGACCGCTGGGAGCGATCTCTTCCTGGCAACCTTGGAAGGAAAAAAACTAATCAGAATTTCACCTTTCAACTTTGACTTACCAGCACGCCTACCCCCTTCGCTTCTCCGAGATCCACATCATCCATACAGCCCGGCTGAAGACTGTTTCCCTGCTACTTCTCCACATCGGTTTGTACCCGTGGAGACGCAAGACACGCTTCCATAGTGGAGCTGATTGTATGGATTCTGAGGACTTCCCTCTGGATGGACTGCCTCATGAATATGGTGGAAAAGCTGGAGCTATCAAGGATCTGAATGGTAGGTAGAAAAGAACTAAATAAATATTGGTGGACATTCCACACAGCACTATCTATATAACCCACTAATTATATCAGAAAGTAAACTATAAAAAACGCTTTACGTAGGCACACAATGACTGAAAAATTTAAAAAAAAAATGCAAAAATCTAAATACTTTGTTTTTTTTATAGACGAATGGACAAAAAAGCTGCTATCCGACTCAAAATGGCTGCAAAGCGAAGAAAGATTATTCTACAACACAGACTTGAAGCCAGAAATGAAAGAAAAGACCAAACACCGAGCCATGACGCTGAAGAGAAATGGATCTTATGACATGCTAAATAGGACTTATTCTTGCAAATCCCTGAACCGGGATGATTTGGATGATGGATTGTACGGAGCTTATAGAACATTGAAAATAAGTACTGACAAGTTTTATGTATAAGTTTTATTATGCCTTTTTTTATTTTTCAATAGTTGTACAAGATCTCAATTTTCACTCTTCTTCTCTAGTCCATTTTAATTATTTTTTCCTATTTTTTTTAATATGTGATAAATAAATAAATATTGATAAACAGCGCCATCTAGCTTACTAAGCAAAACTAATTTCAAAACATTTAATATTATTTTTGTGTCCACGAGGGGCAATTTTGATAATCAAAATAAATATATACCTAGTATTAAAAAAAATGTGAACATTTCAAACAACGCTATACATATATCATTTGTTTTTTTATTATTATTATTCTGGTAACCATATAGCTGATAAGTCAAAGTCAAAAGGTATTTGTTCAAATAAATCTTATGGATCACTTTGAAACGTCTTAAAGCTCGTGAATCTTATGTTAAAGAATATTTGGGGAAGTACTACCACCACGCCTTTTTCTGCCGCCAAGCAGCGTTGCTGCGTTCCGGTTGGAAGAGTGTGGTTGCCGGTGTAATTACAAGCACCTGAGGCTTAACATCTGTATGCCTCAAGTTGATGGACGCAGGGCAGTGCATTGTGAGGCACGTTCCTATCGTGCGTGACTTACGAGGCGATGCTTTGTTATAGGTGATGGTTACCACTTAACATCAGGTGGGCCATCTGCTTGTTCCATCAGCTAGTTGTATTAAAAAATGAGGTTTTTGCTGAACCCCGGTAAAGTTATTCGTAACTTTGTTGTTTGCAATCTTCCATAACTACATGTAGTCTTAAGTATTAAATCCCGAAGAGAGTTTCCGAAAGAAGATCCGAAGATCAGGCTCAGTGGCACGTCTTGGGAGAGACCCGTTTACTCCCACCTATTCTGTTGACAGAACTACTGGGATTTTTTTTCCCATCAGTTCTGTGACTTAAAAGACTATGCTTTACACCTGGCTTCAATCTCAACTATTCCAACCTTTTCTGTTGCGTAGTTCTGTCCCTTTATTTTCATAAGGTCAGACTTTGAAATCGTCAGAGTACAGTCAAGTGTCCTATTTATCAGCGTTTCAAATTGACTATTCGCAAACAACTTTACAGAGTAGAAGTGCAGAAAAGACTGTCAAATTGACACTTAATGTCAGATGTGACAGAAACTTTTTTTTTTACATTTTGACAGCTGTCAAAGACTTTTCCTATGGTGAAGAAGTCGTTTTGAATCACAAGGTTTGTGAACAGAACTACTGGGAATTCATTTCCCATTTGTTCTGTGAACAGATCTAATAGGAAAAAAAAATCCCAGTAGTTCTGCCAACAGAACAAGTGGGAGAGACCTAGGTTGATGATGAAAGCAAAATCATCATCATCATCATCATCATCATCGTCCAGCAGTGGACCTACGTCCACTGCTGGACGTAGGTCTCTCCCAAGACGTGCTACTGAGCCCGGTCTTCGGCTCTTCTCATCCAATGTTTGCCAGCTACATTTCGCAGATCGTCGCCCCACCTCGTCGGAGGGCGTCCTACACTACGCTTACCTAAACGCGGTATTCAAGTATTCGTTTGCTCCAACGATTGTCGGTTCTACGGATAACATGGCCGGCCCACTGCCATTTCAGCTTGCTAATCCTTTGAGCTATGTCGACTACTTTAGTTCTCTCTGTCGGATAACCTCGTTTCGGATTCTATCCTACAGAGATACCCCGGCCATAGCTCTCTCCATAGCTCGCTGAGAGACTTTCAGAAAGCAAAATACTGCTACAGAAGAAGCCTTAGGTACATCAGCGGTCTCATCGCGTCTAGCAGTTTCTACCAGTACCTTCAATTTGGGTGCTTGTAAGAGAGTGTAGTTTTCAGGCACAAGATACTCTTTGAGCAGTTTGTTTTGTCTCTTTCAAACCTTTCTTCAGAAGAGGTTCCCAGCGCTGGGCCAAGTTTCGATGAATCTTCTCGCCAAAGGACAGGTTTATTCTGGGTCTGGTCTATGTACCGCACATAGATAAATTTGAAAAAAATTGAAGATTACCATTCAAATGCAATTTCATGAATACGTAGGATAATATAGTTGTTATCACTAAATGTTGAACTGTTCGAATTTCTTACTATGTGCACACTTCTAGAGCCGCCATGACAGTCTGTAATTGACGTTTGACATGACGTTTGATATGACGCATTGCATTTTTTACAGTATATACTTTTTTGACAGTTTTGTTGCTTTTTTTGACGGTAATGACTTTCAATCTCAAGCTTGACTTAAATAACAGTTGTCAAAATGACGTTCATGCATGTTAGTCCGCCATATTTTTCGTGCATTGTGTTGCTTTCCTCGACAAAGAAAATCTTGTTAAGCAAGAAAACGAAGTAAAAATGAGGCAAATAAGCACTTAAAACAGTTACTATATTGCTAAGCGATAATTATATACACTGTACATAGACCAGACCCAGGCTCCATATATTGATGAAACAACGCCTTTGGATCACTTCCTGTTTCTTCTCCGAGTGCCCGGGGAGGTCTGGGTCAAGCTCTGGACCATTATCATCTTTCTTGTCAGGGGACGGTGGATCCGTGGCAGTTTTATTTTTCGTTTCATTTGGAGAGATGAGCGCCTCTATGTTGGCTGAGAATTCACGAGTTTCCATACAAAAACGGCCTGACGAGACGGAAAACGAAACCTAAAGTCAGACTTGGGGTACAGACAACCGTTATATAAAACTTGGAAATAAGTAAGCAATTTGACTTCCACTTTTCTGGTTAAAAAACTCATACATAAAATTACTTATTATTTCAAATGAGGAGACACTCAATACAGAGTCCAAAAGAGTTTTAGTTATTTATCGTTCTATTTTCGAATACCGCAATCTGAGAATAATTTGAATCTAGGTATAGCATAAAGGTATGAACTGTGGAGTGTGGATCATACGCGGTTCCCTATGCTTGTAATCATAGGACGAAGTGGCATCGTTGTTGACTGAGCCACGGTAGGAGTGCGCAATTTTACTGCAATTTATCCTCCACTGTTTAAGAGTACTTACTAACAGAAAAACTCATTGGTACACGACTGGTTTTCATGAAGAAACCAGCATGTGTTCCAATCAAAAAGGAGCCCAAAAGGAGCCTCTTTGAGGCGCACTTAAAAATACTTTCACCACACTGTTTCGGAAGTACTATAAGTAGCCGTAATCCCCTCAAACATCACTGCTATAATTAATTTCACATCTACTTACTAGTAATTTTTTCAAGTAGGTACAAACTATCGACGCACCAAATTTCATGCAGATCGAATCAACGGTTCATAAGTAATGCTCGGACAAACACACATGCATTCATACAACAAAGGATCGCCCAAGTTGTCACAAAGATCTTCTTTCGCTTCGCTCACTCGATCAATAATCGCATACAACAGTCAGGTGAGTAGCCTATATAATTTTTATAATTGTTTATCTTCAGTGCTGGAGCCTTTTTGAGACGTACTTAAAATCTTTTTCATCAAATTTATTCGGAAGCCTTTCGTTCCTTGATAAGTGCACGCAAAATAGGTCATTCCAGCGCTAAAAATAGGACAATAACTGTGTCGAAATGACTTTTGAATTTAGAACACTATTAAATTAAAAATTTTGAACACAATTCGCTTCGATAAAGTCCTGGCTGAATAAAAAAAAGCGCGCCTGCCGCCGCCACAACATTGGTTAGCCGAATAAAAAAAATACGGGGTGTTTTTTATTGTTTTTTTTTACTTTTTATGAAAATATTACAGTCAATTTCAAAATAATTCATACAAATTGAATAAAAGATGAGTTCTAGCAGTGAAAGTGAAATGTTAACACCAGAGGGCTTATTACGAGTTTAGTGCCGATTGAGTGCCGATCGTCGATCGTTACGATACACCGAATTTTCTATGAAAAAAAACGGGTTCTCAAAGAATACGCTAGATGCCGTTGATTTATTTTCATAGAAAATTCGGTGTATCGTAACGATCGACGATCGGCACTAAACTCGTAATAAGCCCTCAGAAAGTGTAAAATTTAATGCAGAAACTGTCATACCGAACAAATCGAGAGGTATATAAATTTGTAATTTATTTAAGTAAATACAAATTTTTCATCACTAAAAGCATCTCTTATTCATTATTCTCATAGAGAGGGATGAAAAGCAGAGTGTGCCACACGGTACCAAAATTATTTATTAATTATTAAATTATTTACATTGCACACAGCTTAGTAAAAAAATCATTTTGATTGATACAAGTTTTCCTACTTAAAAGTTTGATTATGTACGAAAACTAGAAAAGCACACTTTAGAGTAGGAAAACATGTATCGATCAAAATGAATTTTTACTAAACTGTGTGCAATGTGATTGCACACAAAATAGTTGATTGCGATTTTTCGAAAATGAGTTTATATCTTTCAACATGTCGAAACGTGCGAGCGAGAGTCACATTAGCTCTTGTCTTCGCCTTAAATAATTTTGAATAATTTGAGAAATCCATTTGTATATAATTGTAAAACTTAATCTATTTATTTAAAACTTTCACACAAAACAATGTAGTGCCAGGAGGACTTAATGCTAATAGCATTGTCTACCAGTCATCCTGGGCGTGCAAAAGATGGTGAAGAAGGTGTGGCATGAAAACTGTTCGATTTTAAGTTTCTATAATTGCAAATCCACTCATGCTTATCTAAAATACCAACCAACATTTAATTATGACTTTAAGCTACTTACCCGAGTATTTACTGCAATAATAAATGTTATTTTGAACGGCATTTGGGTCAACCGTAAGTAGATCCGAAGCAATTAGGTGTTATTTTCTTCATGCTCTATAAGCAACTCGGCATCGCTCTCAGTGAATGATCTAACGGCAAAAATGAGCAAGCAGATATAAATAAAACAAAATGGCGTGCAATTTTGGTGAGTGCATTCCAACAGAGATGGACTCAGGTTAGGGGGTATCCATTCTTTACGTGAGACTATTTTTCGACCAGTACCCCAAGTATGAGTTTTGCTTACCATATTTGGTTTTTCGTTTTACGTTTTTGTTCCGTGTTCATTGCAGGTTTTGTATGAAGACGCGATAGGGATACCGATATGGAACTTTAAAAAACCCGCAATGAGCACGGAGCAAAAACGAAAAACCAAATATGGTAAGCAAAACTCATACTTGGGGTACAGCCCTCTCCCCTTGGTGAGATGTCGTGAGATTTTGTTCGACCCCCACCCATAATCTCATGTGAGATTATTCAAAATCAGTATTTTATGTTATTAAAATAATGTGCGCTTGATTGATTTAATTTAATAAAAAATCAGAATTTATTATTTTTGTTTTAGACTAAAATTTTTGAATAAAAAAAATTACCCAATCGTCGCGAAATTTTATACTGATACTCGCAGGAAAAAATTTCGTGAAATTTGTCGAGACCCCCTCTCCAGACACAGACGGAGGGATGGACAGCGGAGTCTTAGTAATAGGGTCCCGTTTTACACTTTGGGTACGGAACCCTAAAAACTATTCTATTCCTACATAGACCCTGTCACCTGAGCCTGAGTCCGCCCCTGTGCGCACATTCAGTGAAAGGCTACAAGCGCGGAGACACGTCAGTGAGTGCAAAATGGCGTTTTCTATGAAGCGCCTACTTTATACATCGTAGAATACGGTACTTTATATACATCGCAGAATACGGTGCATTAAACTATACGAACACGTTTGAGGAGCGCCGGAACAAAAACCGATAAATCCGTTTTTGATCAAATAACCTTTTTGTTCGTCTCTCATAGTACTCTTACATTAATTTAATTGGACTCCTCAAAACCCGTTAAAACGTACTAAATAAGACTCCGGTTTCACCATGCTCTGTTAGATTAACAAAGGATTAAAAGGGCCGTTAAATATGTCAAAATGTACGCGTTTGACAGCTAATGTTAGATTTAACGGCCTGTTAATCCTTGATTAGTAACTAACAGAACATGGTGAAAATGGGCAGCCAGAACAAAATCCGTCAATTTTTGGTTTTGTTTTCTATTTTCCCAAAAATTACGTAAAGTGGAATTATCGGTTTTTGTTCCGGTGCTCCTCGTTTCATAGACAGCCTTCACAGCTCGGTCTTAGTTTAATTTTAGTTTTACGTATTCCGTAGTTCGTTTTCTGGCGGATTTTGAATTCAAAACGAATAACTAATTATGGAATACGAGTAGCAGAGCTCTTTGTGTGTGGCTCGTCCGGGGAAGTTCTACCACCACGCTTTTTCTGCCGCCAAGCAGCAACGCTGTGTTTCGTTTTGAAGAGTGTGGTTGCCGGTGTACCTAATTACAGCCATATGAGGCTTAACATCTGTATGCCTCAAGTTGATGGACGCAGGGCAGTGCATCGTTGGGTACATTCCTACCGTCCAACATGCTTTGTTATAGGTGATGGTTACCACTTAACATCAGTTGGGCCATATGCATACATATGAATGAAAAATTATGGTTACAACCAAAGATAAACAATTTTTTTTAAAGTCATAAATTTTAAAGGTACAACGAGTACAGTGTCCCGTTGAAACTTAACAAGAAGATCTTAAATCGAAAAAGTTCACTAAAAATGAGAAGCACGCTGTTTTAATGAGTTTGACCGAACTTTTTAAGTCTACGAGTCACTTAGCCTTACGTTCATCAACATTATTTAATTTAACCAGCCGTTTGTGCAAACCGTTGGTTTTAAATGCTTCTGATAACATCTGCCAAAAATCGAATCAAAAGGAATTACAGGCAGGCTTACCACATGTATGCCACAGGTTGATGGACGCCGGGCAATGCATCGTAGGGCACGTTCAGTGGCGGATTTACATATTTGCCAGTAGGCTATTCATGCCGCCTCTACTGACCTGTACAATTTACCCAAGTTTACAATCATATTGATTTAAAAAAAAAAGTAGAAAGTAGAGCTTTTCTTAGCTTAGAAATATACCCAAAAACGAGACATAGTTATACATATAAGAAAAAAGGCCTAATTTACCGCCCCCTAAAATCTGCCGCCCTAGGCTCCAGCCTAAGCCTGCTGGAGCCTAGGGCGGCAGCGGAGTAAATCCGCCACTAGGCCAAGGCTATACTTTGTTATGGGTGATGGTAACCACTTAACATCAGGGCCACTTTTTTATCTTTACTGGATTTGAACCCGTGGAACAAGGTTTGTTTTACTAGTTTTCGTACTTAAGGGGCTGACAACTATCAAACAACTTCTCGCTCGCACGTTTCGACATGTTAAAAGATATAAAATCACTAAACTCATTTTCGAAAAATCGCAATCAACCATTTTGTGTGCAATCACATTGCACACAGTTTAGTAAAAATTTCATTTTGATCGATACAAGTTTTCCTACTTAAAAGTTTGCTTATGTACGAAAACTAGTAAAGCAAACTTTTGAGTAGGAAAACATGTATCGATCAAAATGAAATTTTTACTAAACTGTGTGCAATGTGATTGCACACAAGATGGTTGATTGCGATTTTTCTAAAATGAGATTAGTGATTTGATATCTTTCAACATGTCGAAAAGTGCGAGCGAGAGTCACATTAGCTCTTGTCTTCGCCTTAAGTAAACTTTTTAGAAGCAAAACTTGTTTGGATTAAAACGTTATTCTGCTGATCTATGACTATGGAGCCAGTGTCTTGGGGACGCTTCCGGTTGGCACTGATTTGGATCAGTTGAGCTATCTCTAGATCGTTCGCAACGGTCTGCAGATAGCTCAACGGTTTCATATGCGTTTTGTACATTTTGTAAATACTTGTATTCATTTAATTATTTCTTTGTAAAGAAATCTTTGTTTTTTTAACCTTAGTCCAAGTTTTAGGAAATATCATTAAGCATTACTAAGGTTCAGCAAAAATGTAATTGAAAACTGCAATGAATTACCTAAATTACTTAAATTTTGATGACAAAAATGGGAGCCAATAATGTACGGCCAAATAATGTACAGCATGTTATTGCCCAGCATGATAATGTACACCCCAATAATCCGTGTCCACTGGTTTGAATTATCGGGGTGTACATTATCATCCCGTACAATAACATGTCGTGCAATATTGTCACGTGTTGTTAATGTACACCCAGTTAATGTACAGCATGATAATTGGAAGCCACTTTAGTACCGGCGAGTCGGATTGGTTAGGTTATGTTGAAACATATAAATAACGCACGAGGCGAGCGAGCAAAACGAGCGTGCCGCAGCAGCGGCCGCCGAAGTGGCAGAAATTATTTTTTACGGTACCAAAGTGGCTTCCAATTATCATGCTGTACATTAACGTGCTGTACATTATCATGCTGTGTATTAACTGGCTGCACATTAACTACACGTGACAATATTGCACATCCAGTTATTGCACACCCCGATAATGTACACCCAGATAAAACGAATCCAAAAAAGTACCAAAGTGGATTCCAAATATCATGCTGTACATTATCGTGCTGTACATTATCATGTCGTACAATAACCGAACTCACAAAAATGGCCACCACTCAGCATTCGCTGTACTAGCTCAATACAGCACTGGTTTTCAGTGGCGTACATACATTTTTGGTACCTAAAAAAAGTATGCGATTTAATGCAGCGGATATCCGCTGGCTAAGCTACGGTGCACTCCATTCTTAGATACAAAAAAAATATGGGTTTGTTCTTTGCATAATCTTTTCAAGTGGCACTGAGGTTTTGTTTCGCCTGGGATTAAAACCACTTGAAGGGCCTTCTTGTGACGAATTTCACAAGAAAACCGCCACCATTTTCTTCAAAACAAATGACGACCGACTTGACTATGGACTGACTTGACTATAAAATATGTTATCTATATGACTTGACACTGGCAAAATTGTCTGTCGAATGGCGGACAGGTGCCATAAACAAAAGAAGAAGAAGACAGGAGCCATAAAATAAGAACAAACTATTAAAAGTTGAAAATAATATGATCATGCTTTTCGACCTACCGAGTATTTGATTCCAATTTATTAGTTTTCGCAAATTATTAACCAATATGTACACTTTTCACAATAATAAATTTGTTATTTAGATTGTATCTTTAAGGGCTTTGCAATAGACCGTAACTCAAGGTGGTAAGGGTGATATTAGCTTGTGTAATGTTCTAGGGTAGGTACGAGCATTGTTCGTGGGCAATCGGTAGCACGCAACGCTTCATGCACTAATAAGGTGCTGGGGTGACCAGGATTCTTTTTTTTATTAAAAACAATACGGCATATGTTTTTTTTTCTTTATTTAATAGACTGTCCTTTGGCTACAATCTCACCTGATGGTAAGCGACGATGAAGGAACAGAACGGTCTATATAATACATCTATTCACTCTTGCCTTGAAGAGACCCAAATTGTAGTGGTCAGGAAAAACAGACGACGGCAATGAGTTCCATTCTTTAGCAGTTCGCATAATGAATAATGTCGTCACAAAGACTTGAAATGAAGTCAAATTATGTAAAAAATTATTTAATTCAAACAGAATGCTGAAATTTTCGACCGATTGCCGAATTTTCGGCATTCATTTTGTGTTTCAACCACAGTAACGCTGCTGGGTATGTGCCAAATGTTAAATTTAAACATAGCTCTGACTACCCTTATTAGATATCCCTATAGGGATATGTTCTATATATTCATTATAATATATGTTTATATATTCCATAGAACACAGAAAATAAATAAGTGTGCCGCTCACGCCCCGCTCGTTACAGCCTCAGCCAAACACAGATAGCGGTATTCAGGTCGATTTTAGCACACGCCTCGAATTGAGCGGGTTTTTTTATATTAGGTACTTTTGGAGCAAGCAGAATTTAAGTGGTAACCATCACCATCATCACAAAGTATTGCCTCGCAAGCCCCACATGATGGAAACGTATAATATATAACTCTAATACGTCCCATCAACTCGAGGCCTCATGTGCCTGTAATTTCACCGGCATTTCACCCTTTAAACTGAAACACAGCAACCCTGCGTTGGCGGCAGTAGTAAGTACGACTTGGCACTAAAATATTTGAGGGTTACCTACCGTGGGGATCTAAGTCGCGAAGCTGTTTTTTTATTCTTTTTCTCGCGACTTTTCCTAAACCGTGGTCACCCTAAAGAAAAACCGTAGTAAGTGATTGCACCTCCAAATTTAGCAACTCTTGCGCAACACGCACTGTATAAACTATTTTATTCGATGCCAATCTTTGGATTTCATTTTGTAATGTAAACAATGATTAATTGCAGAAATGACTAGACAATATTAATTAGTTTAGTTTTTGAAACTATCATGGTTATGAACTTAATTTTCATTTGAAACGATTTGACTATGATTTGTAAATTGATTGCTTCTCGACATTTCGGCACAGTAGACCGAGTAGACAGAACAGGCCACAAACTTAGAAAAGAAAAGAAAACATATTTATTTGCAAATACTTAGCTACAGTTTAAAAATACTTAACGATAAAACTAAAAAAAATAACATGCCAAGAGTTGCAAAATGGCCCCTGACTCAGCATAAAGTTAGTTGGCCAGCACCTAACGCTGGTCTTCCGTCAGGGCCATGCAGTAATGTCACTTACGGCTTGGTTCATTCTTTTGTATGATGATTTTAAGAGAAGTAGAGCTCTTTGTGAAGGGCTCGTCCGGGGAAGTACTACCACCACGCCTTTTTCTGCCGCCAAGCAGCAACGCTGTGTTTCGGTTTGAAGAGAGTGGTTGCCGGTTAAATTACAGGCACTGTACGTCTCTAGTTGATGAACGCAGGGCAGTGCATCGTAGGGCATGTTCCTATTGTGAGTGACTTACGAGGCAATGCTTTATGTTGGTGATGGTTACCACTTAACATCAGATATAGCCCACCTGATGTTAATAACCGATGTTAACTGATGTTAACTGATGTTAGGTTTTTTTTCTATACAACTAGCTAGCAAGCATAAATGCTTGTTCCATCAGCTAGTAGTATAGAAAAAAAAATGTTGTGCCAAAAGTTATTTATTCTTTAACTTATATACTCGGATTATATCTTTTGGGATTGTGATTTCCATAAGTAAACACTATAAAACGAATAAAAAACAAAATGTGTTTATTTGGCAAAACAAATATACAAGTAAGCAGCCTTCACAGCTCAGTTAGTAGTAGCTCTGCCTTCTGCGCCGTAGGCCGTGGGTTCGATCCCCACCGAGAACAAACATTTGTGTGATGTACATTGATGTTTGTTCTCTGTCTGGGTGTCATATAATATTATTAATAAGTATATATGTATTTACAAAAAAAAAGTATTTATGTAATATAATATATCAGCTATCTGCAGTGCAATTACGGAACTCATTTCTCGAAATTTATCGATCGTCAAATTCGTGATATTTTGACGAATGCGAGTACGGAACTCGGGGTCGCTATCTTATGACGTCAATTTTCGCTATAATTGTAAAATGTTGCCATTTTCTATGGATTGCTTTTCAATCTTTTAGAGTTTTGGTGGGAACACGAGAAAGATCATGTCGCCGCATTCGATCATTGAAATCAAAAGTACCATACTCGCATTTTAGAGGAATTCGCTAAAATTTTACGAACATCACGACTTTCGTCAAAATCGCTAAAACCCGTTTTCACGAATATAAATGTCAAATTTGACGATCGCATAGTTCGTAATGAGATCGGTACTTGGGCTCCTGGTTTTCATATTACAAGCTCTGGCTTAGTTTGGGGCTAGATAGTGCTGTGTGGAAAGTCCACCAATATGTATTGTTATTATTAATATGTGGTATACCAATTATAAATTAAGGCACACTGATAATATGTACCGACGACATCGTAAAGATAGGGGAAGTTGAATCGAAGAAGTTCGATTAATATTTTTGCGATGCATGGGCTAACGTCTAGCAGTGGACTTTTTTTTTAATACAACTTGCTAATGGAACAAGCATATGGCTAACCTGATGTTAAGTGGTAACCATCATCACCTTATATGTAACATATTTTGATTTGAATTGCACAAAAACTGAAATCCAGATTTATAATTACCTTACACAATCGGTCTTACTCATATTTTATACCTAATAAAAATGCGTTAAATAATATAAATTTTAATGAATATTGAGTTTTAATAGAATTGCTAGTCGTTAAAAAAAAAGTGGTTAGATGTGTTCACATTTTTTCTTACCACATACATCGAAACATTATTTTGGGCTAAAAAACTAAACTTAAGTACCAGTACAAGTACTTATAAGTACCATCCTATAAACCGGGAACGGAGTAAAATAAAACCGGTCAAGTGCAAGAGTAGTAAGAGTAAGAGTATCAAGTTTTAAGAGTAGTAGAGCTCTTTGTGAAGGGCTCGTCCGGGGAAGTACTACCACCACGCCTTTTTCTGCCGCCAAGCAGCAACGCTGTGTTTCGGTTTGAAGAGTGTGGTTGCCGGTGTTATTACAGGCACATGAGGCTTAACATCTGTATGCCTCAAGTTGATGGACGCAGGGTAGTGTATCGTAGGGCACGTTCCTATCGTACGTGACTTACGAGGCAATGCTTTGTTATAGGTGATGGTTACCGCTTAACATCAGGTGGGCCATATGCTTGTTCCATCAGCTAGTAGTATAAAAAAAAAAAGTGCGAGTCGGACTCGCGCACGAAGTGTTCCGTACCATTATCTAAGAAAACGGCATAAAAAACATGTTTGTTGTATCGGAGCCGCCTTATCTATTTATTTTATTCTGATATTTAGTATTTGTTGTTATAGCGGCAACAGAAAAACATCACCTGTGAAAATTTCAACTGTCTAACTATCACGGTTCATGAGATACAGCCTGGGGCATTATTCTCTATTGCCAATGCAATCGCGTTACACAGATACGACTAGACAGCGGCGGGAAATCGGACAAAACCATAGAGCAACACGGAGGGGAGTGGCCGTAGCGTTTAGTACCGATACAAAACTGTCTGCCATTTTTTGCGGGGGGAAATTTGTGTTACGCACACTTTCTCAAATTCCCACACAAAAATAATCGTCTGTCACTACGAAACTCACACATACCTAATTAAAAATACACTAACAATATCATGCACACATAGATACATTCTGTGTCAGTTTTATTGTACGTCTAGGACCGCGTGGACTTGTACTTTGACAGAGGGGAATGCTTTCGAAGGCTACTCCCCTCCGGTCCGCCGGTGGCCCGTGTTGCTCTAAGGACAAAACCGACCCTATGACTTAGTTGTCATTCCTAGTTGTCATTCTTAGTTCAGTTTTTGGTTTATGAATCGCGTTTGCGTTTAGACCACGCTGTGACGTCACACGGTTATGTCACGGAATCTCCTATGTCATAGAGTATAATGCCCCTGGTGACAGACGGGCAGACAGACAGACGAACGGACGGACAGCGGAGTCTTAGTAATAGGGTCCCCTTTGGGTACGGAACCCTAAAAACGAGCGAACTCACTAAAGAGAAAATGGAAAATAACTTAAATATGAACGTTAGCTATCACAAGTAAGTGAAACCGAGCCCGGCAGCTAGTTTATAAATAAAACTAAAGTTATTAGCGTTTTAATTAATGATCGTGCTATAAGGATTAAATCTTAATTGGACTGATGTTACATAGATAAATTATGCTATTTTTTATTACTCTTATGAGGAAATTTGTTTTCAGTACATATTTTTACTGAACTAATTTAAATCTTTACATAAAAATGTAGTAAATGGTAGAGGTCTATACCAAGAGATGGATCTTATTAACTAATTAATTACATACTTATTGTAATTTTTATATTTTAAGTTTTTTACTAGTATAAAACAAAGTCGCTTTCTCTGTTCCTAATATCCCTATGTATGCTTAAATCTTTAAAACTACGCAACGGATTTTGATGCGGTTTTTTTTATAGAAAGAGTATCTCTTAGGGATAACCCACAATAACCGTGCGAAGCCGGGGCGGGTCGCTAGTTATAATAATAAAGTAGTAATTATTTAATAGTAAGTGGGCAGGACACTTGGCTCTCTTTCTCTTGTCGTGTCACTAGTTTCTTTCGAAACAGTGTGGTGAAAGAATTTTAAGTGCGCATCAAAAGGCTCCTTTCGAGCACTTGACACATGTTATAGAACTTTTTAGGTTCTACGAAATGGCGATTTCCTCACGATGTTTTCCTTCACCGTTTGAGAGTACTGGCACTGTGCACATACATTTTTGAACAGAAAAACTCATTGGCGCACGACCGGTTTCGAACCCTCGACCTTAGGATCGGAACGCGGGGCCGATACCACTAGACCACCAGTGCTCTAATACACTTGGCAAGAAAGGACGACGGGAGATAAGTCGGGAATACACATGACTGTAACTGGCACACTTGCATAAAAGTTACCTACTTGCACATATGCCACCTACTTTTCATTTCATTTCATTTCATTTATTCACATCTTTAGACATTTACAATGTTCTTAGTTTAAGTCATATTCACGGTATAGTTTGTAATAAAATTGAATCAAATAATTAATTAAAAATAAATAATAATGTACACACAATGAAATAAAAACAATACAATAAGAAATGTCACACAACTCGATTAAAGAAAAAACTAAAATAATGTTACCAACGATAATTATAAAATAATCAAATCAGCAAAAGCATCCTCAAAAATAAAGTAACTTATACTACAAAGGTACACTACTTACGATTATAGTAAGTCTACATTAGAGGTACTATACAGTAACATTGTCTATTTTAAATATTGTTTTGTCTGTCAGAGCTTCATCAATTTTGTAATAGCTTTTCTGAATTAAGTGTTTTTTTATACAGGTTTTACTTTCATGTGTATACGCTAACTGGCATGCCTGTATCTTCCCCGCAAATAGTTAGCCCAACAATTTATTTGGATAAGAATTAATATAAAGATATGGATAACATGGTCTGATTTTGGTCGGCATTTCTATCAACTTCTAAAGTGTAAAAAAGAAGTTATAACATAACTACGATAGTTAGACATAATGGTATCGCCGACTTTTTTTTAGATATTTATGTGTTCTTTAATATTTTAGAACATTTTGGTGTTCTATCGTCAATAGTTTTCGCAGCGCATGCGATGAAAGGTATTTGATGGCAAAATTTGTTACACCTTGGGTTACATTATTGAAGTTTTAGACGAGATCCCTGATTTTTTCTAGTAATTAATATGGCCTATGTTACTCAGGGATAATGTAGCATTCTAATGGTGAAAGAACTTTTGAAATCGGACCAGTTGTTTTTGAGCCTATTCGTTACATACAAAAATACAAATCTTTCCTCTTTATAATATTAGTGTAGATGTGAAAATAAACATAAATTCAATTCTATTCTAAATCCACCGTTCCTGGGGATCAAAGAGCTGTTTCAACTTCACACATTTCTGCAAATACTATTTTTAATTAAATATTTCATTAACTTTGACATACATTCCCAATACCTTGTTTATTAATAATACCTAGTTCTTCTTTTTCGTGCCTTGTATAACAGATAACACCTCCTTTTTTACTGTAACTATACCTGTCTACCGACTATACGTATTATAATTTAAAACCTCGGCCTGCCTCCATGTTGCCATACCCTATGCAGGGTCCATGTGAAAAAAAAAAAAAAAAAAAAAATGGGTATAGATGATATAGAATGGTACGAGAGCATTCAAAAATGTAAGGTACTTGAAGTAATTAGCCAAAGATAACTGTTTTTGATCGCACACTGAGCATCTGTAACGCACTCTCTCCAAAGAAATTACCTATTTTCATTTAATTATGATAAACAACTTTCTTTTAGTTCATAATTAATTATTTTTTTATTACTCATCTATTATGTGAATCAATTTTATTATTGTGAAATTATTGTTTTCTTTTGCAAAAAGGAAAGATCTATCTATCATTATAAGAAAGAAAGAAGACCCATTCATCCAACTCAGTAAAACATAAAAAAAAAACAATCTAGGAAACAAAAAAAACTGATAACCTTCGATCAACTAGATTCCGTGTCACATACAAAATCAAAGCTAAAAACTGTCCGCTTGAACATCTACTTACACACACATAAACATCTACATCGAACTGATTCAAAGGTTTTTAAACAGTTTCAAGTTCAACCTAATTACAACCATAAACCCTTGTAATAAAGTCACAAATCTTCAAAATACTATCTTACACTTAAGATCATTCGTCAATTACAGCCGTCACCTTGAAATTAAAAGACATAGGTTAAATAACATTTATTGTGTAATCAACCTTATGTTGCAACAAATAAAGTACTTTTCTCCATTATTACTTTGTGAGTTACATTATTACTTTCGTTTCGTTTTTTTTCTGTTTGCTTCTTTGTATTTTACTACTCCTCACATACACTACAGGTGCCTCGATGGCGGACTTTGAATAAACGACAAAATATTTGTTTTTAATTGTTAACAATGATTTAAGCATCGCAAAACGGAAACTGACATGTAATTACCGAAAAAAAGAAATTCCTTCTGAAACCTTACTGTTTTAGGGGTTATTTTCGCAGTTTTAAAGCACACTGAGGCATTTTAGCACGTCCGCACGTTGGCTGTGGTTGGAGCATACTAAACTCAAATAAGAACACAAATTTATTTGTGCTCTTATTTCTCGGGCCGTTTTTGAGCCCGCCACACGTAATCTAGGTTGATTGTTGATCGAAGCTGATAACGGTAAAAAATATTATCTATTTTTTTTATACAACTAGCGGATGGAACAAGCAGATAGCCAACCTAATGTTAAGTGGTAGCCATTACCTATACAATGCCTCGCAAGTCACGCAAGATAGGAACGTGCCCTACGATGCAATGCCCTGCGTCCATCAGCTTGAGGCATACAGATGTATGCCTCAAGTGCCTGTAACTACACCGGCAACCACACTCTTGAAACCGAAACACAGCAACGCTGCTTGGCAGAAAAAGGCGTGGTGGTAGTACTTCCCCGGACGAGCCACACACAAAGAGCTCTACTACTAAAAACCTTATAACCCATGGTATAAAACAAAAATAACATATCTTTAGATAATACAAGTAACTTATCTATTTGGTTAAATCTTATTTCAATGGTGAACATCTAAGATAATCTTCATAGCGTTTTGAAATTTTGTTATAATTATTTTAGATGTTTCCATTACACTTACAAGATGTTAGCCAAAAATTGTACTATTTATTTGCATAAAACTTTTTTTACCTGTAAACTTTTTTGACATGAAGGCTAACGGCCGGTTTTTGGAAGCCCGATCAAAACTAATCGGATGTCAAGTCACTCGCTATCTCTATCTAATTCGATGTAAGCTGAAATGGCGAGTGCCTTGACATCCGATTAGTTTTTTCAATTCAATTTAATCATTTATTTGCAAGAGTAAGTACAATTTAAACTAAAATGTAAATACACGTTTTTACAAAGTCAAGAAACCTAATTACATTAAAACACATTTAGTTATGTAAGTACTACAATATTTACCTCTTATAATAGTCATGTGCCGAGCTCCCAGACACTTTTGTCATCCAAATAATCATTGGCAATCCAAGTAAGCCTTTCTCGTTAGGATAGCTTTAATAGTTTTCTTAAATTTATTTCCAGACAGGTTTTTGATCGAGCTTTCAGAATCCGGCCGTAAGAATAAGATCGCTGAAATTGCGCTTTGTGAAGAAGAGAAGAGAAGGTGGGAGGTCCGTAGATATATCATAATATCTTGTCCTGGAAATCTATAGTGGAGGACTTCTTCAAAAAGTTCAGCAGGGTGATTACGTCACTTTGTTGCAATCGGTTTCTATATGAAACCAATAAGTATATAAAACAATATGAAAGTTTTGCGATTATCCATCAATAGAAACAGTTGTAATCTAACTTTGTTAGCAACTGCAGCTAAAATGTTACCGCATAGCCGTCATATAATATTTACTTATTACAAACAGAAACTGATTGAAACTGATTGCAACAAAGTTTCGTAATCACCCTGCATGTCCATGTAAAAAACTACACTGTATATAAATTAGTAGTTCGCCCCGAACTGAGATCTCGACCCTACGAACGCATCAAAACTTTGAGTAGGTAGTAGTCATAGGCAAGTCTAAACATTATCTTTGGACTTTTTTCTGACTACCGGCTACTAACTTGGTATGGTAACCAAGTTTCAACTCTATTGGACTATTTATTGAAGAGTTCCGTTGAACAAACCTGGTCGTCGTTACCATTTTATGAGAACTGAGTACCTCCTTAATTTATTTCAAAAAAAAAAAGCAAAGGAACTGGCCGACAAGTAGAAAAACCTTGATGTCAACGAAACTCTTACAGATGGGAGCTCTTGGATCGCTGGTTATCTTAATTTAACTTTTTTTGTTTTATCTCAAAAACCGAGCGTCTAAAAAAATAAAGTAAAAATTGTTTTGGAATGTCCAAACAAAGCCCTTTCATATGACATGTAACTAGATTTTTTTATGTAACATTTTTTATTTTTGCTCCCCTAAAAATCCCCATATCTCAAAAACCCTTCATCCGATTTTACTCATATACTTACCAGTATATTTCTCAAGTACAAGCTATCGACATATAAAATTTCATTCAGATCGGATCAACGGTTCTAAAGTTATCGCCAGACAAACATACATACGTACATAAAATGCCAAATCGCCCAAGTTGAAACTAAGATCTTCGTTCGCTTCGCTCACTCGATCAATAATTTTTCTTCAAAAATACCGACTTCAAATACTCTCTCTGATTTTGATTAAATTTCTGCAGTAGGTACTCTGCAGGCGTGTTTCATGGTGTTACCAGGATGCACCACGAGGAGGTTACCCGACCTAGCACCCCAATGAGTTGGAGCCGATTTCAAGTTCTAGTCAAAATTCAGGGCCGCCAATAAATTATTTTTTAATTTTGTAAATAATCGTGCTTTAATGGAAACGCTACAAAACTAGTGGGGAACGGAATCATACGATGCAACGATGACTCATAATGAGATATTTTCACATTGTAAATGCAATAACCAGTGTTGAATTTACATGAGAAATCTTGCTTGATTTCAGTTACACGCGTTTTTCATTTTATTCTTGTAGTTTATTTTGCAGCAGAAAACCGAAAAAGCACTGGTGGTCTAGTGGAATTGACCCCTGGTTGTAAGGTTGTGGTTTAGAATCAAGTCGTGCACCAATGATCGGTCTCTTCGAAAAATGTATACACGCAATTCTATGATGAGGGAGCCAGTAATTATCTTAGCCGCCGTGATGGCTTGCAACTTTTCACGTATGGAATACTAGCTGGTGCCCGCGACTTCGTCTTCGCAGGATTAGTATTTCGAGTAGCTTATATTAGCGTGGCGTAGAACATAATGTGTAACTCGGTTTTGGCAGCGCACGCCAGAATAGCTCGCAGATGGTAGATATTTTCCTACTTACTTGACACTTATCGTCATATTTTGGACAATTCATACAATATCTTTATAAATTGTAGCCTATGTGTTATTCTGATGTACTTACCTTTAAGCTATATTATTGTAAAGTTTCAATAAAATCCATTCAGTAGTTTTTACGTGAAAGAGTAACAAACATCCATCCATCCATACTTACAAACTTTCGCGTTTGTAATATTAGTAGGACTAACTACTTTAAAATGTGGGTAGATAAGTAACATCTGATCTTTGGACGTACCTTCTTAGATATCCTCACAGAAGCATGAGTTGGTACTTTGGTACTATAGTCGCGTAACAAATATAGAGGTATTAAAATGTATCGACAGTAAGAACTATCTTATCGACTGCAATAATGCACATCTCATGCGCTTAAACAAAAGGATCGTGCCGTTCTCCTAAGTGCGAGAGAGAGAGCAATATTGCTGTCTCGTTCCGATAATTTAGGACCGATTTCGCAGCGAGAGTTTAACGCGACAGAGATTGGAGAGGATATCCACTCTATTTGAAAGCTCTCAAAGCTTAGTTTGCAGTAGTTCTACTTAGCTGTAGGCTGTGGGTTCGATCCCCACCGAGAACATTCGTGTGATGTTTGTTCTCTGTCTGGGTGTTATAATACATAATCATACAAGGTGTTCCAATACTTATGTTTAAAAACTTCAGGGGGCTAAAGTACCCATCAATATGAATAACTTTTTCTAAGGAACCAACACTGTGAACGCAAAAAAATAACAGCTGTTTCATACATTTTAGCCAGGTAGGCATTGAACTTTTGTATGAAACAGCTGTTTTTTTTCGCGTTTATAGTGTTGGTTCATTAGAAAAAGTTACTCATATTGATGGCTAATTTAACCCCCTGAAGTTTTTAAACACAAGTATTGGAACTCCTTTTATAGGTAACTAGCGGCCTGTCCCAGCTTCGCATGGGTGGTCATAAATTTTTTGAACATTTTAGGATAAACTTAGACCGTGGGTTCGAGCCTCGCGTCTACTTATTTCATACATTTGCACGCGCTTCTCCTTGAGTGAGTGAAATCGCACCCCGCGCGTGAACCGTGGACCCGTAAACATTTTTAATTTCGTCATATCTTTTGAATGGAATGTCCGATTTGAAAAATTTAAGAAGTAATCTATAGGTATTGAAACCGTCTTAATTATGAAATGAAAATTTATTTGGATAAGGATTAATACCAAGGTACAAATAAAGACCCTTTTCTAGCGGAGGCATTTCAATTATTTTTTTATAATAAAAGAACACTTATTGTGACATAACTATAATAGTTAGACATATGCTGTCGCGACATTTTTTGTAGATGATAACGTGTTCTACAAAGTCGTAGTACATTATTTTGTTCTATCTTCAATAGTTTTCGCAGCGCACGCGATGTAAGGTTTTTTGTTTTCCACCTTGGGTTACATTATTGAAGTTTTAGTAAGGATCCCTGATTTTTTTGAAAATATAATATAGCCTATGTTACTCAGGGATAATGTAGCATTCTAATGGTGAAAGAATTTTTGAAATCGGACCAGTAGTTTTTGAGCCTATTCGTTACATACAAAATACAAAAATACAAAGTTTACCTCTTTATAATATTAGTGTAGATAAGTCGGAGTCGCGATGCGGTTTCTGTTTCTGTTTCGGAAAGTTGCACTTCTGTATGATTCAGTTGACAGTGTACATGTTACGCTAAGCATTAGGGCAGACATTATGGTCGGCGTGGTTTTCGTTTTGCGCGTACTTTTGCTGTTTTGCAACCGAAATTATTTCGGCCATCGTTGTAGCGTTGGCAAAATTCTGTTATCTAATATTTTGTCGAAAAAATTAAATTTACGACCAATAAACAAGTGAATAACGCTTATTGTTATGCATTTTTTTTATGAACATGTTTTGTTTTTATTAGCTTTTTTTGCTCGAGCGGAGCCTCTTTAAGGCGCACTTAAAATCCTTTCACCACACTGTTCCGTAACAACTAGTGACACGACACATAAACTTTTTTAACTTTGGGCCTCAAAAAGCTAAAAAGCAACGGAACAGTGTGGTGAAAGGATTTTAAGTGCGCCTCAAAAAGCGGAAAACATCGTAACAGATCTTACAAGCATATGAGGCAAGAACCTGTATGCCTCAAGTTTATGGACTCAAGTCTGTGTATCGCACGACACGTTCCTAACTTGTTTGATCTACGAGGAATTGCTTGTTAAAGGTGATGGTTGCCAATTAATATTGGGTGGTACTAGCATGTCCCATCGGCAGAGGAATAAAAAAACCGGCCAAGTGCGAGTCGGACTCGTGCACGAAGAGTTCCGTACCATTATCTATAAAAACGGCAAAAAAATCACGTTTGTTTTATGGGAACCCCCTTAAATATTTATTTTATTATAATTTTTAGTATTTGTTGTTAGAGGCAACAGAATTACATCATTTGTGAAAATTTTAACTGTCTAACTATCACGGTTCATGAGATACAGCCTGGTGACAGACGGACAGACAGACAGCGGAGTCTTAGTAATAGGGTCCTGTTTCACTCTTTGGGTACGAGACCCTTAAAATCATCTTAACAAAATAAAATAATTTTAACAAAACAATATAAATAAAATCATCAACGTGCGCTAGAAATTGCCGACAATAACTACTTTTTCCAAAAGAAACGAAATAACTAAACGCAAGAATGACATGCAAGTGACATTGTTATGTGACAATATAATTATGTAAGTTAGTACTTTGACAGTTTGACAAATTCACAATAGAACAAAGCGAGTTGATGCAATAAAACCGGCCAAGTACGAGTCGGACTCGCGCACGAAGGGTGTCGAAAATTTGCAGCATAAACGGCTGTATCTTTTGATTGCGTTTGCTTAGAAGTTTGTTTTTTTTCTCAGCTCCAAGGGACAGTAGACCTAAGTATTTGATATGAATTTCAGCTTGATACCTCCATGCGTTCCTGAGTAAAAGGGTCTTGACAGACAGACAGACGGACAACAAAGTGATCCTATAGGTGAGGGTTCAGTTTTTTTCCTTTTGAGGTACGGAACCCTAAAAACTGAAACAGTGTCACGACTTTGAGCCCCAGCAGCGCAAGTACGGATCTTTTTACGAACTACGCGATCGTCAAATTTGACATTTCTATTCGTGAAAACGGGTTTTAGCGATTTTGACGAAAGTCGTGATATTCGTAAAATTTTAGCGAATTTCTCTAAAATGCGAGTACCTATGGTACTTTTGCATTCCAAAACAATTTTTACTTTTTTTCTGTGACGCTCGGTTTTTGAGATACAACAAAAAAGTTAAATTAAGATAACCAGCGACCCAAGAGCTCCCATCTCTAAGAGCTTCGTTGACATCAAGGTTTTTCTACTGGTCGCCTAGGTCCTTTGCTTTTTCTTATTTTTTTTCTGAAATAAATTAATAAGGTATTCGGTTCTCATAAAATGGTGACAACGACCAGGTCTGATGATGGAGTCAAGGTCTGTTCAACGGAACTCTTCAATAAATAGGCCAATAGAGTTGAAACTTGGTAACCAAGTTAGTTAGCGGCAGTCAGAAAAAAGCCGAAAAAAGCCGGTAGTTCATACGAAACAGTGTGGTGAAAGGATTTCAAGTGCGCCTCAAAGAGGCTCCTTTCGAGCACTTGACACAAATATTAGTTATTTTTTTTAGGTTCTACGACATGCCGGTTTCCTCACGAGGTTTTCCTTCACCATTTGAGAGTACCGGCACCGTGCACATAATTTTTTGAGCAGAAAAACTCATTGGTTTCAATATGCAATAAATAAATTAATATACACACAGCACTATCTCGTTAAGCCACCGTTTATGTGGCGAAAAGGCAATTAAGTTCTTTAAAATCGCTTCGACAACTTCTACATGAAGAAACATGTCGTGTCACAAGTTTCCTCGAAACAGTGTCGTGAAAGGATTTCAAGTGCACCTCAAAGATGCTCCTTTCGAGCAGAACAGAAGGCTGTGTCTCTACTTTTGATATTTTCTGTAATTGTGATATTTTCTGCCATATTTGTAATTTTCTGTCATATTTGTCATTTTTTGTCATATTTGACATTTTCTGTCATATTTGTCATTTTCTGTCATATTTGACATTTTCTGTCATATTTGACGTTTTAGACTCGTAAATATTATCAAAGAACGGGTATTGAGTAGAGTAGAGTATAAAGAATACTATATGCTACTTCAGCGCAAGTACTTTACATGGAATAAAATCGGTGCTCTAGAAGGAATACCTCGTAATAATCAATTAGAATAAATATAATCTAATTAATATATTTATTCTAATTAATTAGCATTAATAACATTTAATTAATCAAACCGTTAGGTTATAATATTCTACGAAACAAGGCATTGGTTTTCTCAAATACGAGACCTGGATGACGCATACTTTAGCTGGCTGCTCGGTCACTCTTCAGGTGTGGTGCAAGGTTACGCGGTAAGCGACCAGTCTATTACCTAAATATAAGCTATAGCGCAGTAGTTTTATATAGTAGCAGTAAAGTTCCTCGATTCGTTTGGAGCTTATGGATTTAGGCATTTAAGTACCTAATTAAGAGTAGTAGAGCTTTTTGTGAAGGGCTCGTCCGGGGAAGTACTACTAGCCTTTTTCTGCCGTCAAGCAACGTTGCTGTGTTTCGGTTTGAAGAGTGTGGTTGCCGGTAAAATTACATGCACTTAAAATATGTATAAGTACCTCAAGTTGATGGACGCAGTGAATGGTAGGGCACGTTCCTATCGTGCGTGATTTACGAGAAAATGATTTTTTAAAGGTGATGGTTACTACTTAGCATCAGATGGGCCATCTATTTGTTCCATCAGAAAATTTAATAAAAAATTGTTTAAAGCCTATGATTGATTAAAACTCGACAGGTACACATTCCATTTTAGTTGATCTAAGTAAACAGGTATTTCCAAACATGCAGATATAAATGATCACATATATTCACCCAGCTTTATGACGTTTCAAAGTGATCCTTTTTATTCATTTGCTGTAATACCTTTTGACACAATTACTTTGAATAAATTACTTTTGAAGCTAGGTGAATCTAGGTGATCATTTATCTCTGCATGCCTAAAAATACCTGCGTACTAAGATCTAGTTCCAAGCTTAGAAGAATAGGCGAACCATCGCTTGCACTCTGTCCGAACCGGCACCACAGAACCAGTGTCATATACCCCAAACCTCCCCCCCAGTGCAATTGCATTCGCGTCCACACCGCGTGACGAAATAATAAAAAGACAGCTCGGAAGAACCTGTCCGCATTCGAAAGCGCGCGATAGCCCGCGCCACGTTTAAAAAAAAACTTTTGCAAAAACGACCAACACGTTGCGTCGAAGTGATAGTGTTTTGATAGTAGAGACTTTGGCTAGTGACTTAGTTTTCAATTTTCAAGGTGATTATTTTTGAATTTTTATGAAAAAGTGTTTATTTTATCTGAGTGACCAAAATTATTCAGCAGATTTTTACTAGGGATGTGAACTTTTTCCACAATTTTTTTGGCGGCAACTCTCCTAGCGGACAGTGTTCTTTTTACTCTGGATTTGAATTTCGAAGTGTTTCTTTTTTTATTATGACAGGACGCGTGCGTCAAATTTATTTTTAATTTGGAATGAGGATTGTGCAGTGATTTGGATTATGCTTGAGATGGTGCGTTTGTGAAATGAGTGATTGGCGTGTGGAGGGCATTGGCACGGAGAGAAATTACAAGAGATAGTTTATTTACACGAGATCTTGATGCACGTCGGGCCCATTGTGTTTAAGTATTTACGATAATTTGAACGCATTATAATCTGTCAAATGGATGAGGGTAACCTAAGACCGTTTAAAATAGTCATAGAGAAAGTACATAGAGAGGCCTATGTCCAGCAGTGGGCTAAGTCAGTATCAATAATGATAATCTGTCAAATAATCGCCATTATGACAGTTTTATTCTGCACTATGCATAAAGTTCATTAAAGTAACTTATTAAAAATTAAATGAAAATCAGAAAAAAAATATGTAGGATATAATTACTGATTATTACTAGAATATAATTACT
The DNA here is from genome assembly GCA_932294275.1 of Chloroclysta siterata. Taxonomy (NCBI): domain Eukaryota; kingdom Metazoa; phylum Arthropoda; class Insecta; order Lepidoptera; family Geometridae; genus Chloroclysta; species Chloroclysta siterata. The sequence continues at coordinate 9,949,504 of OW028607.1, read as the reverse complement.
TATATTTGAAAACGTTTTTTTTTTTATTTGAAAACGATCTTGTTTTTTGCTGTGAATACTTTCGACTGATTTCCAACAGTAGGTTACAGCTTAAGACACCAGCAAATTGAGGTATTAAAAACAGGTCTGAAAGCGAAACAGCCTGAAGATCCCAGTCTAGATTGCTCCTGTTAGATTTACTACTTTCTCTCGAGTAGGTATTAAAAACATAGTAAGATACCTGGGCACTTTTGTAATTAAATTGTAACAGCTTTTCGGCTAAATAATATATAATAACACGAAATAACAGGCTATTTCCAGACCAAAAACTCTTCCACGTAATAAAAACACTTCTTCAACAAAAACCTCTTCAACATTTGAGGAGCACCTAGGAGGAGAAAATACAAAACAAATTCAAAAATTGACGGATTTTGTACTGGATGCCCATCTTTGGAGTTTCATTTAGTACGTTTTTAACAGGCTTAGACGCGGCCAATTAAAGTATGACATGTAAGAGTACTATGAGAGACAAAAAAAAAAGTTGTTTGATCAAAAACGGATTTATCGGTTTTTGTTCCAGCGCTCCTCATTTGAGTTGTTAAATACACTTCATAACAGTAGACGTCTAAAAAATGTAATGGCTTGTATGGAACCGTCAGCCATGCGTTGCCACATTCAACCTCGGACACTTAGGAAGCTCAAGGTCCTTTCTTCTCGTATCTAACCTTATTATTCTATTTTCCACTGACTCATATCGACCATCCATGTCTAACGATGTCCTTAAGAACGACTAATAGATAAAGGCTGGGAAGGGTTAATATATTGAGTTCTTGAAAGTGGTCTTTGCACGATTCTCATATAGGTATTCGCACTATTGTTTGAAAAGCACGTTTTTGTAGTACAAAAGCTCTATTATTATTGTACTTATAACTGTTTCCCCAAAATATTACACTATACCTGAAGTTTGACTCTACCAAAGCATAGTAAACAGATTGCAATTGCTCACGACTGACTTCAACTCTTAAGCATCTCAAAGCGGCTTCTAGAAGCCCTTGAAAACTTAATTAGCTCTGCTTGTTAGCAGAGCTTTTCAAGGGCTTCTTATTCCTATTTCCAGTTTAATGCCTGATCGATATGAACGTCGAGAAATTTGACACTATTCGCAAAATCGAGTTTTACTCCACTATTAATAATGTAAATGGTATCATACTTATGGGCAGTCGTTTTGAATAGAATCGCTTGTGTCTTGCTTATATTTAGTTCAGGTTATTGTCTTAAAACCATTCATTAAAAGCATCTAGTGGGATGCCAATTTTATTCTTAAGTTCTTGAGTAGATGTACCTGGGATAATTGCGTTCGTGTCATCCGTATACACGACTACCCTTATCCCTGGAACAACCTTACTGATGAAGTTAATGAGATCATTAAGAAAAATAGCAAAGAATATGTTTGCACCCTGCTGTATGTAGACTTCTTCTTTAATACGCCACTCTTTCCGGTCCCTTGCGAGTCTCATCCATTCATTCCCAGCATAAAGAAAATAGGAAAAAATTGTGATTGATGATGATCAAAGCTAATAAAGCCTGCAGGACTATTAAAAAAAACAATACTCAATAAAACAAGATCAAGAGAGACAAATTCTGAGGTTTCCGATCGGAAATGTTTCTGAATGTGTTTATATAGCCTTTCTGGAAGGGCTTTAGGCCGAAATATTATGAGACAACATTAGACTGACAGAAGTCACATGAAAATGGAAATAATAGACTCTCATACAGTAAAGGAAAACATCGGAAACCGGCGTGTCGTGGAACCTAAAGAGTTGTAAAACATGTATCAAGTGCTCGAAAGGAGCTTTCTTGAGGGGTGAACTTAAAATCCAACATTTCCAACACTTTTTCAAAAGAACTAGTGAAATGACAAGATTCAAAATTAATTTTAAATTTGACCCTCCTGTGGCCGAATCATGTTAATTTTGATGCCCCAACGATTTTTGATAGCTACCTTTCAGTAATGTCTCACTGATTTCTACATTGTATTTACCAACGCTAACGCTTTAAGCTTCCAGGAGCTAGGTATATAAGCGTCAGTAGTTCTGCAGCGAGATGGTGAGGGTACCGACCTCTTACAACAAGCTTGAGCTGTCAATTTCGTACCGTCAACTACCAAATATTACACGTACCAAATTTTACATCAAGCCATTTCAACTATAACCAGATTCTTACCAGATTAGTGAATAGCTGACATGTTTATTTCGTACCTACTAGATGACGTTTCGTTATGCCGTGATGGCTTCATGTAACCCTTCGAGTGCTTCAAGTTAGTAAGTAAGAAGAGTAGTAGAGCTCTTTGTGAAGAGCTCGTCCGGGGAAGTAGTACCACCACACCTTTTTCTGCCGCCAAGCAGCAATGCTGTGTTTCGGTTTGAAGAGTGTGGTTGCCGGTGTAATTACAGGCACATGAGGCTTAACATCTGTATGCCTCAAGCTGATGGACGCAGGGCAGTGCATCGTAGGGCACATTCCTATCGTGCGTGACTTACGAGGCAATGCTTTGTTATAGGTGATGGTTACCACTTTACATCAGGTGGGCCATCTGCTTGTTCCATCAGCTGGTTGTATAAAAAAAAAAAAAGTTGCCCCCAGATGATGTAACAAAAATCGTGGGAAAGAGCTGGATGAGACTAGCACAGGACCGTCAACAGTGGCAAATACAAAGAGAATCCTATGCCCAGCAGTGGGTGAAGTTAGTCATTCTGGTGAAAGGATTTTAAGTGCGCTGCAAGGAGGCTCCGTTCGAGCACTTGACACGTGTTTTAGAATCTACGACATGCCGGTTGCCTCACGATATTACCCTTCGCCGTTTGAGGGTACCAGTGCCAGTACCCTCAAACGTAAAACATTGAACAGAAAAACTCATTGGTGCAATTTTTGAATCCTCGACCTTCGGATCGGAAGACGGGGCCGCTACCACTACCAGTGCTACCAGTGATGATAACGATGTATTTACCGCTACCTACCATAAAAAATTGGGTCGTTAATTTGTAATAACCCCCGTAAGCATTTCGATTGAATACAACACAATGGCTGTAAAGCGGCGGTTCGACAAATCGAGCAAAACTTCTAGACGTGACTTCCTCTGAGTATATCATTATCTTCACTGTACGGTCAGTAAATACCGTTGGATTGGATGCAATTATTGGGAAAGTGTACCATTGCCCATCTAGGTTGGACGGATTCAAAAAAGTATGTCAGCGTTTTTGTATCGTCTTGAAAAATTGCTTGGAGATGTTTGTGGCGTCTTTTGTCACGAGCTGTGCGTGATTTTAAAAGATTACTTGCAGTTTATTTGTTATGAGGCTCGGAGGCAGTTTAATGATTTCGTTATTTCTTCTCAAGCCACTTTCGAAACTGTCAATTTGACAACTAAAAGTGGCAGATTATAATAGACCAAAGTTAACTCTCCATTTGGATTCATTTTCTGACATTTTAGGAAGCAACATAGCTTTTTCAATTTATTTGTTTTTCGAGTGTTATTTTGAGTTGTGTTGTGTAATTTCGGTGGTATTTTAACCAACATAACTTGAGGTCTTAGCACAAAGTGTAAGCATTTGGAATGAAAGTGTAATAAGTGATATCCTGTTTTGACCGAAAATGTTTCCAATGTTTTGAAGAAAACCGCCACCATTTTCTTCAAAACAAATTACGGCCGACTTGACTATGGACTGACTTGACTAAAAAGTATTCATTCAATACAAATCACTTGACACTGGCAAGATTGTCTGTCGAATGACAGACAGGAGCCATAAACGGAGAGAAGAAGAACTCTCCATTTGATAACATTTGACAAAATAGTGGAATTCCGCGACTTTGTTCGCTTGGTCCTATCTATCGTTTAAAGTCATTTCTATCTTTTTTTTACGAGTCTAATGTAGGGGCTCAAATTTGGCAGATATATGGCACTGTGAATAAAATTTTAAATCTGAAGAAAATCATTCCTTCCTGCGAATAATAATAGTAGATATGTCATGTACATTATATTATTGGTTTCGGTTTTGTTACGACCTCTTTTGAAAAGCAAAGGAACTGCAATGAACCTCATGCCCTCACCCTAGTACTAAACCTTTCTGTAGAAATGTTTTACAAAATTTCTAGATGGCGCTGCTTATTATGAATTACAGGATCCTTAGAGCATTCTTCAATGCTTTTGAACATCTGATTTTTTTTATAATTTTATTTGGGATTCAAACAAAACTTTACCAAATACTGAGGGGCGATGGAATTAATTCTAAGGATTGCTGCAGAAAAATCAAAGTAACATTTTACCAAGAGCACTAGTAGAAAAATCTAAGTTATGTTTTACTTTTACCAAGAGCACTGGTGGAAAAATCAAAGTTACGTTTTACCAAGAGCACTGGTGGTCTAGTGGTAGCGGCCCCGCCTTCTGATAAGGTCGTGGGTTCACAACCGGCCGTGCACCAATGATTATTTCTGTGCTGTAACCAACATTGCTCTCTGTGTACCTACATAGTTAAAATTCGTGTCCCGAACTCATTGTAATTATTAAAATTAACCAATTTTCATTGTTTACAACAAATAGCTTTGGGAAGCTGCCTATTGTATTTAATTGTTATTGTCCATTGTTGTCAATATCTAACTGAAGTGGTAGGTATAAGTGGTTGATGAGTAATTACTTAAAAATTTAGATATTATTTAAAGTTGTCACTATTTTTATTACCTACAACATTTCGGACATTATAAAAAAATCTTTGTTATTTCCTTAAGTGTATACAGTAAAAAACTTATAAAAAAATGTTATTTTTTTTTAAAGTTATAAACCGTCCTTTGGCCACAATCTCACCTGATGGTAAGCGACGATGTAGCCAACGATGGAGCAGAACGGTCTAGAAGACACCTATTCACTCTTGCCTTGAAGAGACCCAAGTTGTAGTGATCAGGAAAGACAGACGATGGCAATGAGTTCCACTCTTTGGCAGTTCGCATAATAAATGTAGAAGCAAAGCGCTTAGTGCGAATGGGTGGTATATTTACCAGATATGGGTGGTACTGAGCCTAGGTGGTATTAAGCAAGGTGACATCTCTTGTCGATTCAACTGAATGCAACTTCGATTATCGATGAGCTGGCTGATCACATAACTTTGTTTCAATCAGTTTCTGTTTGTAATATGTAAATATGACGGCTATGCGGTTACATTTTAGCTGCAGTTGCTAACAAAGTTAAATTACAACTATTTCTATTGATGGATAATCGCGAAACTTTCATATTATTTTATATTCTTATTGGTTTCATTTAAAAAATGAATGCAACAAAGTTATGTGATCAGCCAGCAGGACTCTTGATAATAATAAGTCAGACCTGTAGATGGAACCACGGTCGCTTAAATACTGTAGTAGCATGTCCCATGTGTTAATCGTCGAGTTTGATTAGAGTCCGATTGCGCAGGTGGTAGAGCGGCCCCGTATCAAGAGGAAAGTCGTAGGTTCACATCTCACTCAGATAATAACTTTTGAAAAAAATGTGATTTCCTTAAATGTAGTAAAATCTATAAAACTAAAAATTTACACTGTTTGTCTCACTTTGTGTATTACTTAGGCTAACGGCCGGTTTCTAAAAGCCCGATCAAAACTAATCGCATGTCAAGTCACTTGCTATCTCTATTTAATTCGATGTAATAGCTGAAATGGCGAGTGACTTGACATCCGATTAGTTTTAATCGGGTTTTCAGAAACTGGCTCTAAGCTTAGCTAAAACACACATGTCAAGGTTTAAGTACACAATAAGGTCATGTAACTTACAAGTTTGCCAAGGGTATTTTCCACGAATTTGTCATCAAATACTTGTATGTCTGCTATTTCTTTCGTTCAAAATGAACAAATATTGTATTATTCACTATTATTGTAATATTTTTTGATAGATCAACTAGAGAAATAAAGCAATGACGTCCCTAAAAATCTTTTGGAAAGTATATAATAAATCTAGAAAAAAGAAACAAAAATCTTTGACTTTATAAGGATTTTGTACTTATATCACTATCTTTTTGAATACGACTTCGTTTAATACATTATAATGAATTAAGGAATGTTGAGATGGATGTGTGGAGTAATAAGGATGGATGAAATAAGAAATGAGTCTGATAGAGGAGGTTTGAAAGTAGCGCCTGTGACGGACAAGTCAAGTCAAAAGATATTTATTCAGTAAAATCACAAGGATCACTTTGAAACGTCATAAAGCTAGGTGAATCTAGGTGACAGTTCCACGCGACTAAGCTTAGAAGAACAGGCAACAAACTTACGGCTTCGTTCCTACCATTCTTTTGTATGATCCTATCCGTACAAGTTGAAGAGTATTGGTTGGCGTGGTATGTACACCTGTGTTATGGGCAATGGGCATGTTGAGAAGGGAAGAAAGTCATATTACAAGAAGAGTGTTAGGTGTGTGTGTTAGGTTATGAATGGTTTTAGAAGGAGAGGCATACCAAAAAATATATATAAAAAGAACCTTTGTTGCAGCTATCAAAATTTACAAAAGTTTACCCGTTAAAATTAAACTTCTTCAAGAAAATGGTTAGTCTCAAATGCCTACTACAAGAGACCAAAAATAGTTCTTGTATCATTATAAAATATTTTAGTTGTTCTTGGATGTTGTAAAATGATTTAAATGTAGGTAATTAAACTTTAAATAAAATAAAAAAACATGCGCTTTTTTTGTACGCGCTTTTTTTTCCATAACGGACAAACTGTTAAAACTGCACGTAACATAACTATATTTTTATTTTTTGTACCACAGTTATACATAATAATTTCTGAATTCTGATGGATGGATTGTATGAAACATGACATGAGTAAGAAAGGAGTGAGCACCGAGATGACGAATGATAGAGGAGAGTGAAAGAAGAAAACCTGTTGTGCCGACACCAATTAGCATGTGTTAAGGGCAGGAAGATAACTTGGTTAATACAACCTACTTACATTATTGGGTAGTACAAAAAAATACGATAAGACGAAGCCAACAGCTAATGTACTCGCTCGCACGTTTCGACTTCTTGAAAGATATTAAATAACTTAATTAACCATTTTGTGTGCAATCACATAGCACACAGTTGATCGATACAAGTTGCTTTACTAGTTTTCTTACTAATGCAAACTTTTGAGTAGGAAAACTTGTATCGATCAAAATGAAATTTTACTAAGCTGTGTGCACATTAGCTCTTGTATTCGCCTCAAATCCTACTTCTAAACATCTCAAACATGCGATGCCGTTACCTTTTTTTGCGTCTCTACGAGCAAAAAACTGAGCGAAACTTTTTAATTCAGTGTTTTCGTGTTTCAAAAGTAGTTGATGTATTTTTAACTACTTTGTAGGTACTTTCTCTTTTCATGCTCTGATGCTGACACGCACAGCCACCTAACCTAAGAAGACTTACAAAAAATGAAATCAGTTAGCTAAAACGTCTTCTTGGTTAGGTAACAAAAAATAAATAAAGCTTAGGTACAGATGTTAAGCCTCATGTGCCTGTAATTACACCGGCAACCACACTCTTCAAACCGAAACACAGCAACGCTGCTTGGCGGCAGAAAATGGCGTGGTGGTTGTAAAAAAAACAGCTGTTCCATACTTTTTAGCCAGCTAGGTATTGAACCTTTGTATGAAACAGCTGTTTTTTTCGCGTTTTCAGTGTTGGTTCCTTAGAAAAATGTATTCATATTGATGGGTACTTTAGCCCCCTGAAGATTTTAAACACATGTATTGGAGCACTTTGTATACATTCGCCTGCATTAAGAGGGTTAAAATTTATAATTATCAAAATTATTTCGAAAATTATAAATACGTTACGTCTGTCACGTCACGTCGTTACGATCTGTTAGGTCTAATAACGGAGAAGAAGGTGTTTTTATTATTTTAAAGTTTAGCTATGAAACATAACCACGCAGCACATTTTTTCACTGTGTCTTAGAACCTTAATAGTTCTAAAACATTTCAAGTGCTCGAAAGAAGCCTCATAGAGGCGTACCTACTTAAGCTTAAGAGTAGTAGAGCTCTTTGTGAAGGGCTCGTCCGGGGAAGTAGGTACTACCACCACGCCTTTTTCTGCCGCCAAGCAGCAACGCTGTGTTTTGGTTTGAAGAGTGTGGTTGCCGGTGTTACAGGCACATGAGACTTAACATCTGTATGCCTCAAGTTGATGGACGCAGGGCAGTGCATCGTAGGGCACGTTCCTATCGTGAGTGACTTACGAGGCAATATTTGGCTGTATTTGGGGCTTTGTTATAGGTTATAGGTTACCACTAAACATCAGGCGGGCCATCTGCTTGTTCCATCAGCTAGTTGTATAAAAAAAAAGTTATTTTTATTGTTATACTAATAACCCAACATCTTATTTTCAGGACCAGTCGAAGCCAAGATGACGCTCGAACAGCCAACTGGAGAGATGTGGCAGAAGATTCGCGAGGAGTTGAATGAGAACAAAGACACCAAGGACGCTGATCTGGCGCATATCAAGGAATGGTTGAAGAAGGAGCCGCATCTACCTGATGAGTTTGGTAAGTTGACGTCAAAGCCCCTTCTTTCTTCTTTTAACTTTCGAGTCAAAACTCAGTCAAACTTTCTTCGACCAATATGTAGCCGCCTAATAGCCAGTGGCGTAGCTATCGTAGGGCCAGGTGGTGCAGTGCACCAGGGCCCCGGACCTCAGGGTGCCCTCTAACCTAAGCTTTGAAAAAAGAGGGTCAGCCAGCTCCCGAAGCTAGAAAACCTTGAGCCTGTCACAGATAAGAGAATACTAGTAAGCCTGTTCACAATTTTTTTATTTTTTAATGATATATTTTAAAGGCCAATATAAGTTCAAGCTATGTGGAAAGAGGGGGTGAGGGCCCGATTCTTTCTCTATGCACCGGGGCCCTTGTCCACCTAGCTACGCCAATGCTAATAACCTTTTGTTGCCTTGTTTAAGTCTTCCCAAGTGCAGGTGTCATGATTACGAATCTCATCGCAAGCTTATCTGACCAGCATGTAGCACCCATTATTCAGTAAAGGCCTCTACATAACGCCAAGTTACTTGGTCTTGATATCTCTCTCATTGCTGTCCAGCTACTATTATCATGAGACTGGGTCGGCATCCATCCCTTGGCCACTCTCCGACTACCTTGGCCTATCTGCTGTCATTTCGTTCATTCAAATGTGTTGCCCACCTCCACATAAGCCTAGCGATTCGTACACCCACATCTACGACCTAAGTTCGACTTTTTGTATACGATCCACGAGGAGAATTTCTATTCTAGACCTGACTTTCATCTGACCTCATCAGACCTGTTGAGACCTATTAAAGGCCTTGAAAGGGTCGGAAAACGGCATATTTGGGTCTCAGTATCAGAGAAGTAATCACAATGCAATACCTTAAATGGTAGGGGTAGTACAGCAACTATTGAGACTATTCCATCTCCCACAATTAATTCAAGCTAAGTCATTGGGGCTTAAATTAATCCCACTTTGCATCATCATCATCATAAGCATGAAGAAGTCCACTGCTGGACATAGGCCTCCCCTATACATTTCCAGGACGAACGATTCTGAGCGCTCTCCATCCACCGACTTCCGACGATTTTCACAACGTCGGCAGTTCATCCGGTAAGATTACCAGAGAATCTTTTTTTCCCAGCGGTCACAGTAGGGCGCTTCCAATTTACATGGATCAGATTAATTTAAATTGACCCTTCTGTTCCATCTCCAGACGACCAGCGCATCATGACCTTCCTCCGCGGCTGCAAGTTCTCCCTAGAGAAGACCAAGCGTAAGCTGGACATGTACTTCACTATGCGCGCTGCTGTGCCGGAGTTCTTCAACGATCGTGACGTCACTCGCCCCGAGCTTCAGGAGATCCTAAACATTGTGTGAGTACTCAAAGTTCAGTTTTTTGTTTATATGTAAAATTAAATGATAAATTCATTTATTCGTAGCCATCATCATAAAATCATAGGTACAATACGAGTCTATGCTCGCAAGGGCGTCGCCAACCCATGGCCCAGGGGGGGGCAAGTTAATATTGATAAAAATATGAATTGTAGGTACAGTCAAGAGCAGTCAAGAGCTTTACAGCGCGAGTCTTTGCCTCTATGGCGATTATAATAAAAATGGTTCCAACTTCAATGTGGAAGCTTCACGAGCTCTTGACAACACAATTAATTTTTTTTATCCCTAGGGGGGGTCAGCATGGCGGCAGAAATATGAATGGTAGTAGTACCTACTTACCCGGACGAGCCCTTCGCAAAGAGCTCTCCCCTTACTCCTTTGCTCCTTTGCGTAAAATCGTAGCAATACGTAGCAAGTTGTATTGCTACGATTTTACGCTTGTTACGATATCGTTGGCCTAATTATAAGAATGCATAACTCCAAAAAAAAAAAAAAAAATTTTAATGCCATCTATCGGTTAATTTTATAACGAATCTGATGGTATACTTCGTATTTTTTTATATGAATCTACATCCATTTTAAACTCTTTTTCAAGTAACAGAGACTATAAAAATCTCTCAATATAAAAATAAAAAGCGGTTTTTAATTGCTCCTGTAAAATTATCTCATTAGGACTTACGAATTTTGATAATTAGGTCGACGATATGTACCAAGGGTGTTTCCAGAGAATTTTAAAAGTATTCTGTATTATTATACGAACACGTGACCGAATGCATGCGCAGGTAAAAAAAGCTCAAAATAATAGTGTATTAACTTTAACCTACTCGAGGTATAGAAACTTTTGTAACAAATTATTAAAGAAAGTTAAAATAGAATATGAAAAAAGTGAATTAGAAAAACATAAGAAAAATATCAAAAAGACCTGGCAAACGATTAAACAAATAACTTACACATCAACACCTAAAACAAGTTCTGAACAATTACTTAATGTATCAGCTACTGCTCAACTATCAGTTAATAACGTTAACGATTATTTTGTAAATGTTGGTAAAAATATAGCAAATAAAATTCAACTTACTCGCATTGACTCAGGTAATAATATAAATATTTTAGGCAACTTGCCCTCACAGATTAATTCAATTGGAATGATAGCCACAGATGAAGCAGAAATTCTTGCGATCTTAAATGGTCTTAAAAATGATTTTGCTGTTGGGTACGATGGTATATCAACATCATTTCTTAAATACTGTAGTACAGCGATAGTACCATTCATAACGCATCTTTGCAATATTTGCATGGACACTGGAGTATTTCCCAAGGTTTTTAAGACTGCTATTATTACACCTGTTCACAAGGGTGGGAATGGAGATAGTATCACGAATTATAGACCAATATCGGTCCTAACTGCCCTCTCTAAGATTTTGGAAAAAGTCATAAATAAAAGATTAACGTCGTTTCTTGAGTCGTATAGCTTACTATCAAATTCTCAATATGGATTTAGGACTGCGCGATCAACAGAAGGCGCAGTTACAAGCCTCGTAGACTTAATCGTAGACAAAATTGATAAAAAGAAAAAAGTCATTGGTATATTTCTGGATTTGGCAAAGGCGTTTGATACCGTTTCCATTCCCATACTCATAAAAAAGCTGGAACTTATTGGGTACCGAGACAACTCACTTAAACTGCTGGCAGATTATTTAACAAACAGGACTCAGAAAACTAAAATAGGAGAACTAATTAGTCAAGAAAAATCTATAACTTACGGTGTGCCACAGGGAAGCGTATTGGGCCCCAGTCTCTTTTTGATTTATGTTAATGATCTGTGTAACCTAAAGCTAAAACATGGTAAGATATTTTCGTATGCAGATGATACTGCGCTAATCTTTGAAGGTAACAGTTGGGAAGAGGTTAGGACTCGTGCAGAAGAAGGCCTGAAGGCTGTAACGAAATGGCTACAAGATAATCTGCTGTCACTTAACATAAGCAAAACCAAATTTATGACATTTGCAAACCCGCGTAGCAGAGCACCGGTGCTTACTATCAGAGTACATGCAAATTGCGAACTTGGTTCTTGTGACTGCTCAAAACTGGAACAGGTTCAAAATATGAAATACCTAGGTGTTGTTATTGATGAGAAACTTAACTGGAAACAGCATATCAATGTCTTATCAGGCCGTGTGCGCAAATTAATTTATGTATTTAAAAATTTGAGAGATGTAGCTGATAGAGAGTTACTTTTAAATATCTACAATTCATTATGTCGATCGATTTTAACCTACTGTAACACTGCCTGGGGAGGAGCTTGCGTCACATATATGTTACAACTAGAACGTGCACAGAGAGCAGTGTTAAAACTAGCCACTTTTAAACCATATAGATTTCCGACAACAGAATTATATTCTGACTGTGAAGTGCTAACTGTTCGCAAACTATTTATTTATAACGTTATCCTATCACAGCACAGAAAGGCAAATGTAAATGAGAACTTATCTACTGGCAAACGACGAAAAGATCGAGTTTTGACTAAGCCTACGGTGCATACTGTATTTGCTCAACGTCACCAAAGCTTTTTAGGTCCACTTCTGTATAACAAAGCTAACAAGGCTATAAGGGGCTTAGTCCACCTCAATCTAATGAAGTGCAAGGAGGCGTTATTGCGATGGCTTCTTGCAATTGAGTATAAGGAAACTGAGCAGCTTTTAAAAATAATGCAGTGAGCATTTTTATATACATTACACTTAACCTTAACTTAACATTATTTAAATATTTAAAAAATCACACTTCACACCACACGACATATCTACACATCCATTCACATCATTATTTACACTCATGCACATGCACACAGTCCAGCCCATGACAGACTCGCACATCCATACAATACTTACACACAAATACAAATACACACAATACTCACACACAAATACACAATTCACATAAACACACTGCACTGAAAATGAATTTTTAATTTAATAATGTAAGTAATTTAATGTAGTTACTCACCAATAATTTAAATGCTGCATGCACGCGTAGTTTAAAATTGAATGATTACTATTATTATATTATCCTGTAAAACGAAAATCAATTAATTAAAAGCTATAGTATTGTACTAGCAACAATTTTAATTTTATTAAATCTTTTGGTTAAGTCTATAATTAATCGAATAGAGTTTAACTTTCTACATTTATTTACAAAGAAAATTGCAATCAATACCTTTAAGGATTTATAAATTACTTAAAATACATAAAAAACAGTTGAGCTATCTGACGACCGTTACAAACGATCTACAGATGGATAGTTTTTCTTGGTTTGTATAAAAAAAAAAAAAAAAAAAAAAATATTTTACTAAATTTTAATTAAAATGTAACTAAGGTATGTAGGTAGTAGGAAACAAAATTGTACTTACGGTCCGCACAATATCACTATTCAACATGGCTTTCTATATGCATGTTTTGGAAGGTAATGTGGTATCTACGACACAAGTCTAGCACTTAGTGTAGATACTGCAGTGCAACAATTATTTGTAAACAAGCCAAATACAATTAAAAACTGATCTTGTATGCATACCCTAATTATTGTAATTGCTTGATTTCTGAATAAAGTTATTATTATTATTATTATTATTATTATTGAACGTTCGTTATATCATTATTTTTGTTACAGACAAATGCCGCCACTACCCGGTCTCACTCCTGAAGGCAGACGTGTCGTCCTAATGAGAGGTACTTAAATTATTTCACATAATTTTCATGTCAGCACAGAAACTATATTAAAGTCAACGTCTAATGGCATTTATTCAACCAAGCATTTATTCAAAAGTGAATCACAAGGATCACTTTGGAGCATCTTAAAGATGGTGAATGGTAAATCTAAGTGCCAGTTTCACGCGACCAAGAACAGGCAACAAATTTACGGCTATCCGATGTTTTCTTTCACCGATTGAGAATACTACCACTGTGCACATACATTTTTGCACAGAAAAACTGATTTGTGCACGACTGGTTTTGAATCCACGACCTTAGGATCGTAAGGCGGGGCCGCTACCACTTGACCACCAGTGCTCTGACCACCAACTAATCAAAATCAAAATCAAAATCAAAATCAAAATCAAAATCAAAATCAAAATCAAAATCAAAATCAAAATCAAAATCAAAATCAAAATCAAAATCAAAATCAAAATCAAAATCAAAATCAAAATATGTTTATTTTGTGTCACAAAAACATAGGAGAAATTAAAATTTAAAGAAAAATACTGTGACATCAAAAACGGTCGTCACTCAGCTTTATGCTGTAATAGTGTTTGATGCACTATTACAACGCTGGTCTTCCGTGACGCCGAGGCACACAGGCAGCAACTGCAGTGCACAGCGCCATCATTTTCTCAAATAAATGGAAATAATAACAAGAGATCAGAAATAAATTAGGGTTAAAACAAAAGACACATTAAATTATAAAATACGGCAATATACATACATTCCTACTTCTTTTATAAGAATACCTACATGTATAATAAGTATACCTACATGTGATTTGGCGTTGTATATGTATATATTTCGAACCGTTGCGTTGATCCGATCTGCATGAAATTTCTCTGCTATTTATTCAATAAAATCACAAGGATCACTTTAAGGTGACTCTAGGTGCCAGTTCCACGCGACCAAAGCCTAGAAGAACAGGCAACAAACTTCAATCTACAATTCAAACTATCTCTCAATATATGACACTGCTACTCAGTTTTTAACTTTAGCAGCTGTCAACGTTTCCATTGTTTATTGTCACATGTTTTTACGATCAAAATAAATATATTTGATTTGATTTGATTCATTTTCTGACAATTTGGGAAGCAGCATAGCTTTTTCATTTTATTTGTTTTTCGAGTGTTATTTTGAGATGTGTTGTGTAATTTCGGTGGTATTTTAACCAACATTACTTGAGGTCTTAGCACAAAGTGTAAACATTTTGAATGAAAGTGTAATAAGTGATAGCCTGATTTGACGGAAAATGTTTCTAATGTTTTGAAGAAAACCGCCACCATTTTCTTTAAAACAAATGACGGCCGACTTGACTATGGACTGACTTGACTAAAAAGTATTCAATACAAATCACTTGACACTGGCAAGATTGTCTGTCGAATGACGGACAGGAGCCATAAATTGAGAGAAGAAGAAGATTTGATTTGATATATCCTATCTTATATCCAGGCATAGACAAAGACGTCCAAACCCCGAACGTAGCCGATGCCTTCAAGCTAGCTCTGATGATGGGCGACCTCCGCCTGGCCGAGGAGAAGGAAGGCGTGGCTGGTGACGTGTACGTGCTGGACGCCTCCGTGGCTACCCCCACGCACTTCGCCAAGTTCACGCCGACCCTCGTCAAGAAGTTCCTAGTCTGTGTACAGGTAAGCCTCCCCTGCATCCATATTATCATGATCT
Source organism: Chloroclysta siterata (assembly GCA_932294275.1). NCBI lineage: Eukaryota > Metazoa > Arthropoda > Insecta > Lepidoptera > Geometridae > Chloroclysta > Chloroclysta siterata. Next base: position 9,934,168 of record OW028607.1, on the reverse strand, counting down.
ATATGCTAGAACATTGCTGCCACCAACCCAAAGTCCTGCTCCGCTACTTTAAGGAGCTGGGCTGGTCGAGGTGAGTTTAGCAGGGGGATAATGCACATACACCCCACTGCGGGACGTCAGTGCAGATCTTATTCCCCCACCATTAATTAGAATTAGGTAAGTAGTCTCTTTGAGGCGCACTTCAATTCTTTCACCACACGGTTTCGAAAGAACTAGTGGCACAAGATGAAGAATAAATATCAGCCTGAAAACAAAAGAAGAGAGTTCACAGCTGACTACAGATTCAGCAGGGTGATTACGTAACTTTGTTGCAATCAGTTTCTATATGAAACCAATAAGTATATAAAACAATATGAAAGTTTTGCGATTATCCATCAATAGAAACACGAGTTGTAATCTAACTTCGTTAGTAACTGCAGCTAAAATGTAACCGCATAGCCGTCATATTTACTTATTACAAACAGAAACTGATTGAAACTGATTGCAACAAAGTAATCACCCTGTAGATAATAGCATATCTATCTATGATATTACCCCCAGGAACTTCGCCAAATCTACGCCGACCCTCGTCAAGAAGTTCCTAGTTTGTGTACAGTATCCCAAGTATGAGTTGTGTTTACCATATTTGGTTTTTCATTTTTCGTTCTTGTTCCGTGTTCATTGCGGGTTTTGTAAGAAGGCGCGATAGAGATACCGATACGGAACTTTATGACGCAAGTATGATGAAAATTTGTAGTAGAAAATAAAGTTCCGTATCGGTATCTCTATCGCGTCTTCATACAAAACCCGCAATGAACACGGAACAAAAACGAAAAACCAAATATGGTAAACACAACTTATACTTGGGGTACTGGTTAGTCATTAGCAGTCTGAGGACAGAAGAGATTTCACAGCTGACTACAGCACCCCAAATCTGAGTTTTGCTTTTCGTTTTTCGTAACATCATGCCTTTTTTTTAAAGACTCGTGAGTTCTCTGCACGCCCATAGAGGCGACGAATCTCCATACAAAAAAGGCCTGTCGTTACGAAAAACTAAAAACTAAACTCAGATTTGGAGCTCTGAATGAGATATCTATCTATGACATATAAATATCTACCTATCGATAGATAGACTACTCTTTAAGCTAGTTAAAGCGTCAACGTAGCGTAAACTTGAAGCTTCAAAGTAACTTTACCTACTCTCACACAACATTTTTAAAGATTTTTTTTTATACAACTAGCTGATGGAACAAGCAGATGGCTCACCTGATGTTAAGTGGTAACCATCACCTATAACAAAGCATTGCCTCGAAAGTCACGCATGATAGGAACGTGCCCTACGATGCACTGCCCTGCGTCCATCAACTTGAGGCATATAGATGTTAAGCCTCATGTGCCTGTAATTACACCGGTGACCACACTCTTCAAACCGAAACACAGCAACGCTGCTTGGCGGCAGAAAAAGGCGTGGTTTTAGAAGATTTACGGCCGGTTTCTGAAAGCTCGATCAAAACTAATCGGATGTCAAGTCACTCGCCATTTCAGCTATTACATCGAATAAGATAGAGATAGCAAGTGACTTGGTATGCGATTAGTTTTGATCGGGCTTTCAGAAACCGGCCGATAAAATCACTGAATTTATTTATAAAAATCTAAAAAAATGTTACATAGTATAAAAACCATTAAAGCAAACTTTTTGGTACGACAACTTATATTATATTTTTGAGTTATTTTTGAACAGTGTTTAATGTTACACAACTTTAGTTGATTTCGATTTTTCAAAATATTTATTATGTCATGAGGAGGGAAGAAAGTCGTATTACGAGAAGAGTGTTAGACATGGATGTTGATGGTTTTAGAAAGAGAGGTAGGCCAAAGAAAAGATGGATGGACTGTGTGAAAGATGACATCTACACTAATATTATAAAGAGGAAACATTTGTATTTTTGTATTTTTGTATGTAACGAATAGGCTCAAAAACTACTGGTCCGATTTCAAAAATTCTTTCACCATTAGAATGCTACATTATCCCTGAGTAACATAGGCTATATTATATTTTCAAAAAAATCAGGGATTCTTACTAAAACTCCAATAATGTAACCCAAGGTGGAAAACAAAAACCTTATATCGCGTGCGCTGCGAAAACTATTGATGATAGAACAAAACAATGTACGACGAATTTGTAGAACACGTCATCATCTACAAAAAATGTCGCGACAGCATATGTCTAACTATTATAGTTATGTCACAATAAGTGTTCTTTTATTATAAAAAAATTATTGAAATGCCGCCGCTAGAAAAGGGTGTTTATTTGTACCTTGGTATTAATCCTTATCCAAATAAATCATTTCATAATTAAGACGGTTTCAATACCTATAGATTACTTCTTAAATTTTTCAAATCGGACATTCCATTCAAAAGATATGACGAAATTAAAAATGTTAACGGGTCCACGGGTTACGCTCGGGGTGCGATTTCACTCACTCAAGGAGAAGGACGTGCAAATGTATGAAATTAGTAGACGAGAGGCTCGAACCCACGGTCTAAGTTTATCCTAAAATGTTCAAAAAAAATTATAACCACCCATGCGAAGCTGGGACAGGCCGCTAGTGATGGATAATAAAGGAGTGAGCACCGAGATTACGAATGATAGAGGAGAGTGAAAGAAGAAAACCCGTTGTGCCGACCCCACTTAGCGTGGGATAAGGGCAGGAAGATGATGATGATTTATTATTTTAGATCCTATATCGTTCAAAACGTCGAAATGCGCAAGCGAGAGTATTGCTATTGTATCTCTCGGATCAAATTTACGTGCTCCAATGCATTTTCATGTCATAGCTAGAAGTAAGACCATTATTAATTTTTATTTGTTTATAGTGTTTACCTACACTTAAGATGTACCACTGTAGATGGAACCACGGTCGCATAGTACCGTAGTAGCATGTAACTGAGTTATTCGTCGAGTGCAATTAGAATCCGATGGCGCAGTTGGTTAGCGCGGCCCCGTGGTCGTGGGTTCAATTCCCACTCTGGTATTAACTTTTGGGACTATATTAAATCTTTAAGACCATTATGTTTTTCTCTTGCCCACAGGAAGCCTACCCAGTCAAACTCAAGGAGGTCCACGTGATCAACGTTTCACCTTTAGTCGACAAAATTGTTAACTTTGTCAAGCCTTTCATCAAGGACAAGATTAAAGAAAGGGTACGTTAGAACTTTAACTTTTTGACAGCCAACAGAATTGCTATTCTGACAACAACACTCGCATGACCACAGAATACATAAAAATACCATAATGGTACACGTCCATTGACCAGCGCCGGACGGACGCACCGCACGTAAGGCACGCAACGGATTCAACGGATTTGCCGATGGCATGCGTACACTGTATCCGGATTTTTTCGTTTAGTCCGTTTTCGTAATTGTAGTTTCACAATTGACTGTGAAAAAAGAATTATTTTTCACTGTTTCGTAATTAACTGTCAAACAATAAATTATTTTCTGTTTTCGCAATCAAGTTTCACAATTGACTGTGAAAAAAGAATTATTTTTCACTGTTTCGTAATTAACTGTCAAACAATAAATTATTTTCTGTTTTCGCAATCAAGTTTCACAATTGACTGTGAAAAAAGAATTATTTTTCACTGTTTCGTAATTAACCCCTCAGGTTACAACGACATTGTTTAGTTTCGAGTGTTTTCTTCGTGAGTTGACGTATTCGGTCATGGAGGTTGACGAAGATATTATTATTATTAGATGCTAAAGGTAGAACAAAACACGTGCGGCAGTGGGCGATGTCAGCGGCGAACTGATTTGTGTGACGTCACCGGCACGCAACGCATTTTTTGTTCATAAATGCCGGCTTTCGATACGGGTGGCGCGGATAGTGGACGGATGTAAAATCATAAAAAGCAAACTAAAACCCGTTGCGTGCCGTGCGTGCGGTGCGTCCGGCGCTGGGCAATGGGCGCGTACCTTTAAGGGACGAATTGCTACCAACGTAAATGTCATCTCAATATCTCTGCCAAATCGCCCATATACCGCCTAAGTGTCCACGGAGTCCGAGCTTTATTTTCAGTTTGGCATTGAAAACTCACCGCTTTTAGTTTGATCTCGGGGATCGAACCCACGGCCTACAGCGCAGAAGGCAGAGCTGTGAGGTTAGTCGAGTGCCAGTCTAGTTGCACAAGAGCACTGGTGGTCAAGTGGTAGCGGCCCTGCCTTCTGATCCTAAGGTCGTGGGTTCATCTAGTCGTGCATCAGTATTTCTGTTCAAAAAATTATGTGCCCAAAGCCAGTACTCAAACGGTGAACGAAAACATCGTGAGGGAACCGCCATGTTGTAGAGCCTAAAAGTTCTAAAACATATGTCAAGTGCTCGAAAGGTGACACTAAAGTAGAGGTAATTACTACAATCCTTTCACCACACTGTGCACAAAGAGACAGAGGCAGCGAGTGATATAGGACAAGAAAAAGTCTAGTTGCAAATAAAATACTAAATGTTGTTTTTTTTTTTCAGATCTTCCTCCACACAGACAGCAATGATCTCTACAAGTACGTTCCTAAGGAAATGCTGCCTACTGAGTACGGCGGCAATGCTGGCTCCATGAACGACCTTCACAGTGAGTTGTTCAGCTATTATTGTTTTCGGACCTGCTTAGAATATCATTACATTAAAACCTTGACGCTTTGTTAACTTTATGTGATAGAGAAGTCAAAGCCAAAGGTATACATAAAATTTACTTAAGGCAAGACAAGAGCTAATGTGCCTCTCGCTCGCACGTTTCGACATGTTGAAAGATATAAAATCACTAAACTCATTTTTTTAAAATCGCCACCACTTAAATTATTTTTAGTTTAGTTAAAATTTAATTTTGATCGATACAAGTTTTCCTACTTAAAAGTTTGCTTATGTACGAAAACTAGTAAAGCAAACTTTTGAGTGGCAAAACATGTATTGATCAAAATGAAATTTTCACTAGGTAAATAGATTTAGATTTATTTTTTACAAAATTCTCACTTCACCGACACAATAGACAGTATAATATAGGTCCTGGTCGTAAAAATAATATTTACAAAAAATATAAAATTCTTCACTCACTTCATCGGTTTTCTCGAAAATGTACCTTACAGTAGGTATAATTAGAAAAATGTATAATTTTACGTGTAGAATTCCCCTTCTGAATATTATTCGTAAATTTTAATTAATACCTACGCAACCTCTCTACCTAACACCGCTTGAAAGTCAACATTAACAAAACCTTTTAATTAACACCTAAAGCTTTTATAGTAGGTACATTCGACTAAATCTGTCAATGTATTTCTTCACATCTTGACCTCGGATTTATGAAACAAGTACTTGAATACAAAGTTAAAAGCACACTTAAGTTCCGAATACGATCGTATGTTAGTAAAATAATATTTACCCGGATGCAAGAGCCTATGCTCATACCTTGCCTTTGCACTAAACAATGCCTTTTTCTGCCGCCAAGCAGCGTTGCTGTGTTTCGGTTTGAAGAGAGTGGTTGCCGATGAAATTAAAGGCACATGAGGCTTGCAAAACGATCAGTAATCGTGTTTAGCGAGCGATAAATCACATTTATCGCTCGCTAAACACGATTAACGTCGTTCACAAAAAAAATGACAGATAATGGAAATGATGTTTAGAGGTAGAGTCCGCGCCACCACTGAAGTCCGATAGACGCGGCGCTGCCATCGCAGAATTAAATGTTCTAGAACTAAATTTAGTATAGGAATAAATTTAGTTCCCGCTTTTGCCGTAAGACTTCAGTGGTGGCGCGAACTCTACGCTAATTCTGTCTAGTTTGGTGTTCAGCTGATTAGAATAGAACATGGACTTAGTCTAAGGAATAGAATCTATAGTTCTACGTATCTATGGATTTCAGTTTCTCTCGTGTCAAACTCCCAGCATAGCTCTCTCCATAGCCCATTACTAATTAATTATATCACTGATAATTTTACATTACCTAATTAGTTCCTTTCTTTCAGATTTCTGGGTCAAGAAAATGGAAGAATACACCCCCTGGTTCAAAGAACAGGAGGAGCTGAAGGCCAACGAAGCCCTAAGACCTGGAAAGCCTACCAACTACGACGAGCTATTCGGCATTGACGGGTCATTCCGTCAACTCGTCATTGACTAAAAAAAAGCTGATTATAACGATGCAAGATCTTGTCTATGCGTATAACCGAGCCAATAAAGAAACTAATAAGGATTCGCTAATCATAACCGCTCACTTGAACAGTGAAAAGTAATTTTGTGCCGCCATTTTGAATTCGTTTCGTTTTTGGCGCGGATTTTTAGTCTATGCATATTCGTGGAATATAATTGTCAAACTGGCATGCTAGAACAATAATTTCAAAATTAGAACTTCTAGCAAGTTTCCTTTTTACTCGTAAAACATGAATCTTTGCATGATACATTTTTGCATAGACAAAGTTGCGTTCGTTTTATTGCTTTTGGTTCTCAAAGCTATTTCCTATCGCTTGTTTTAGTTACCTACCAATAATGGTACGTCTGCTATGAAGTATTGTCTACCAAAGTTGCTCATTTTTATCTCGAACTGGTGATAAATGTACTCGTTTGTTTGTAATTATGTGTTTAAGCGTTTTATTAATAAATATTCTTTTATAAATGTTTTTATTTATGGAACCAGCAGAGTAGTATGAATTAAGTTGACAGCTCTCGTTGCTTAGTTGGTAAACTCTGCCTTCTGCACATACACATACGTCTGAATTTACGTAGGTATAAAAAATACCTACATAAATTCGAACATGTTTAAAATAATTATAAATTAAATTAAAACGAATCAGATAAACCATCAATTAAATACTTTAATGTATATTTATTTCCCTTTTAAAAAAATATACCAGAGATAAAAGGTACCTACTTATGTACGATTTTTTTATCACAATGCTGAGTAAGAAAGAAGCAAATGATAAGTAGGTATTCAGGGAAGTTTTCAGAAAACATATTAAAATAATTTAATATTCAACAGATTTATATCAATTTTATATTACTGTAATGTATGGTTACTGACCTTTTTATTGCGTACTTACAATAAAACCAGCCAAGTGCGAGTCGGACTCACGAAGGGTTCCGTACCATTTTTTTTTTATTTTTTTTATACCACCAACTGATGGAACAAGCACATGGCCCACCTGATGTTAAGTGGTAACCATCACCTATAACAAAGCATTGCCTCGTAAGTCACGAACGATAGGAACGTGCCCTATGATGCACAGCCCTGCGTCCATCAGCTTGAGGCATACAGATGTTAAGCCTCATGTGCCTGTAATTACACCGGCAACCACACTCTTCAAACCGAAACACAGCGTTGCTGCTTGGCGGTAGAAAAAGGCGTGGTGGTAGTACTTCCCCGGACGAGCCCTTCACAAAGAGCTCTACTACTCTTACCATTATCTATAAGAACGGTAAAAACATCACGTTTGTTGTATAGAAGCCCCCCTTACATAGGTTTTTGTTTTATTTTAATTTAATTATTTGTTTTAAAAGTAAATATATAACTAAATATTCTGTGAATATTTCAAGTGTTCTACCTATTGACTGTAATCAATATCGAGCAAAAAAGTCACGTTTGTTATGTGGGTGCCCCCTAAAATATTTATTTTATTCTGTTTTTTAGTATTTGTTGTTATAGCGGCAACTACATCATCTCAGAAATACATCATCTGTGAAACTTTCAACTGTCTAATTATCACTGTTCATGAGATACAGCCTGGTGACAGACGGGCAGACAGACAGACGGACGGACAGCGGAGTCTTAGTAATAAGGTCCCGTTTTACCCTTTGGGTACGGAACCCTAAAAATAGATACTTTACAAAACTTTAATTGAATGAATAACATAGTTTTATAAGTAAATTTTGTAGGTAACGTTATTCTCTGAAACTAAGTTCTTTGCTTGCATTGTTTTTATGCCTACAATCAGTGATTAAATATTTTTGTAAATGTTTATTTATTTTATTTTAACACTGCCCAAAAGCTAATGTTAAAATGTGTGAGGAGATCGTAGCTTAACGGTTGTCAGCGTCTTAAGGGGTCCCCGTCGAAGTAGGTCGGTACCTACTACTCGCTCGCATCCTACTAATATTATAAATTTACTCTTTCACGTAAAAACTACGGAATGTATTTTAATGAAACTTTACGATAATATAGCTTATACATCAGAATAGCACATAGGCTACAATTTATAAAGATTTTGTGTGAATTGTCCAAAATATAACGTGTCAAGCAGGGAAAAAATCTACCATCTGCGAGCTATTCTGGCGTGCGCTGCCAAAACCACTAGAGTTACACATATATACTACGCCACGCTAATATAAGCTACACGAAATAATAATCCTACGCAGACGAAGTCGCGGTCACCAGCTAGTATTTTCATATTTTATTTATTTATTTATTTGCATCTCCAACATCGTATACATCAAATTACATTCATAACATTAAAAACAAAGATACAGTAAAGCATGCTAAATGCTACAACAATTATAGAAGACAGACAGCATGCAATTTAAAAACAATTAGAGCGAGAGCGAGTATAAAAAAAAATCCTAAAATTCTGTTAAATATGGAAGAAAAAAAAAAAAATCTAATGACAAATAAAACTAAAACGATTTACATAAGTACATAAAAAAATCATTAAATTAAAATTAAAATTAAGTATGTACATTATTTTGAAAGATATACTGAAATATGACGATGAAAAATAGCAATCAAGCAAGTTGATTGATTGCGATAAACCGAAACGTGGCGTGGTTGATTGCGATTTGTCATAGATGTGATTTTATATTAAATAAAATAAAATATTCAATATTGGACTTTCCACACAGCACTATCTGGCTTCAAACTAAGCCAAAGCTTGTAATATGGGAACCAGATAGCTGATATTCCACTTACCTATACGCTTTTAAAAAAAGTATATAATATGTATTATACATTATACCGAATAGGGATCTCATGTTACACCATTAAGATATATTTTCACATTCCATTGAATAGCTCTGGCTATCTCATGGGTAAGATTAATTCACCAAATTGTACAGAGTGTGACGTCATCGAGAATGTTTGTCATAGTGTTGTGGAATGTGTCCGGAACGAAACAGAACGATTGGCATTTGTTACCAAGTACCTATATGTTTTCTGTTGGTAGCTGGAACAGTGTTTTGGTTTTATCGGAGAAAGCCAAAGAATTATTAAAAATTGTTAAGGTTGGAATTAAGCGTACTTAGATGATTGTTATAAGTTTAAGTGTTGATTCGAGGGCGACATAATCTTGTTGATTAAACCCTCTATAATAGCAGCGTTTTACCTGAAATAAAACGCATATTAATTTACTTACCTCACTGAAAGCTTTCAGTATTATTATGAAGAAAGGCGACTTCCGTTTCCGTCGATTTCTAATAGTTTTCGTACTTATATACCCTTGTGGTTCCGGTCAAGTGGCGCCACCTGGCGGCCGCGCGCCATTTTGCTTCGTTAAATGTTCAGCGCCATTTTGGTGTCATTGGCTTAGTTTCAGCAGGCAGAGATAAAAGTGAAAGTTTTCAGTGAGGTAAGTAAATTAATATGCGTTTTATTTCAGGTAAAACGCTGCTATTATTTTACTGTACGCTCACTGAAAGCTTTCAGTATTATTATGAAGATTTGTTTGTTATCGCCTGGTGTTGCCACTTGTAAGATCAAGGTTACTCTAGCGCCAATGTGATTTTTAAAATATTTTACCACAATAAGAAGGGTACAACGATGAATCTACAACCTGCTATGTATAATTGTGATTAAACTTTATTATTCATAATAAATCTAACTATTTATTCGATTTGATCTGAAATCAAATAAGTAATCATAAAAAACCCGTCAAGCATAGTGACTAGGCAAATAATGCCAATGACTGGACAATTTGTGGAGGAGTCCAATGACCAAATATGGACTCTTTCAAGCTGATTTGATGATAATGATCATAAATCATAATAGGTGCCATGTTATTTGATAGCATAGATAAGCTATTGATTGCGTCAAATAGATGCCTTATATTATAAGAATTAATGCTGCTCATTAATTTCAATAATTTTCAGTCGATCCTTAGATCACGCAGATCGAACGCTATCTGGAAATACTGTAATAGTGGCCGTCCCAAACAATGTTTTGGTCCAACCTGAAATAACAGTGCGTGATGCGGGCTTAGCTAATTATCTTACAATTTTATTTCATTAATGGGTTTTCCCAATCCCATGATAAGGTATTTGAGTTACCGACATATAGTATAGTATTACTGCGGTCTATATTTTATTCTAATAAAAACACTTTTCAACGTCATAAACTGGAAACTTTGTTTCTGAGAAAAAAACATTACAGACTTGAGTATCCAAAAACGTGAGATTATAATATAATCTCACGATTAAGATATTATATATTTGGCTATGACGCTATGATGTAGATACCAAGCATTTATGCGAAAGTGTCACATTGAAGTATATTAGTCCATTGTAAAACACAGCGAAATTCTTGTTTTATATTAGTAACCTTAAAGGATTGTTTTAAGAGCTACACCAAGAAGTTAATGGTTGTAAACTGTAGGAGTAATTATCGGTCCGTATTGCACAGTAGAGAACTGGTTTCTACTATGATAACTACCTTGACTGTAATCCAAAAATTCATGATGAATGTATGTCTTCGTTTACTATCAAAACAAGTGATCGTAGAGATGCACCTGTTTTTAGATATTCATATTATCTCAAGTTTGAGCCAGTAAATATAAATGATAAAAATGTTAATATAATTTAGAAACCCGTAAACACAAACCCGGTGCCAGTACCTGAAACGGTTAGGTTAGGTTTTTTTTTTTTTTTTTCAAAAACATAGATTTGAAAAGATGGGCTAAACCATCAGGAACCCTAGGCCCAGAAAGCATTAGGAGTATACTTTTTTATTGCACCTAGAGCTGGTACAGTGGTAGTAGTATGCATAATTATATTAAAAATGCTTATGATACGAATATCAATAGATTGTAAAATGAGTCATACTTTTACAACATTAGGTAGGCGTAGGCTTTGATACGATAATCTTTTATCAAGTTTGGTGCCCGCATTTTCATCCCTTGTGGAAGAGCGTTAACTTCACCTAGCTTTTAGTTAGATTCATCTAGCTTTAAGACGTTTTAAGGTGATCCTTGTGATTACCATGTGGTTTAAGACTGACATTACGAGTCATATTTGTACTTACCATATTTAGTAGCCTAAAACCCTGAGCCTTATCAAGTTGCGAGACTTCATTAACAAATTAAACTTTCTCTTTGTAACTATTCAGTGACAGTTTTCAAATAGCAACTGGCTATAGGAACATCTTCCCTGCGAGGGTGTGCTTGTTCGACTTCCATGCGATGGAACACAGTTTTATAAACGCCGAACCCCCTGAGAGGCGGCTGTATGTTTGATTGGATTTCTGTTGCAAGAAACCATTAGACTATGTTCACTCATTATAAAGTTGTTTCACTAACGCCCCCAAAAACTCTTGCGAGGCGGCTGTTAGTTTGATTGGATTTCTCTAGCGAGAACCCAAAAAGTACCACGTCATTAACAGTTTCATTAACGCCCAAAACTCTTGCGAGCCGGCTGTTACATTGATTGTATTTCTCTAGCGAGAAACCCTCGCTATATTCATTTTATATATGAAATAGTGGCCATATTCACGTTACGTTTATAGTTCCATGCGATGGAATATTAAAACGCACATCCTCCCCGCGAGGGTGTATTTCTTTGAGTTCCATGCGATGGAACACAGTTTTATAAATGCCTTACCCCCGCGAGGGGTGGCCCAAAAAAGCTATGCTTTTTTTAATTGAAGATATCACACTTTGTTTGATATGATCTCTCTTCACACTTCGCTTGCCTTACCCCTGCGAGGGGCGGTCAAGAAGGTTTTACCTTTTTAATTGAAGATATCATACTTTGTTTGATATCATTTCTCGACACACTTCGTTTGCCTTACCCCTGCGAGGGGCGGTCAAGAAGGTTTTACCTTTTTCATTGAAGATATCATACTTTGATATAATCTCTCGACACACTTCATTTGCCTTACCCCTGCGAGGGGCGGTCAAGAAGGTTTTACTTGTTTCATTGAAGATATCATACTTTGTTTGATATGCTCTCTCTTCACACTTCGCTTGCCTTACCCCTGCGAGGGGTGGTCAGGAAGGTTTTACCTTTTTCATTGAAGATATCATACTTTGTTTGATATAATCTCTCAACACACTTCGTTTGCCTTACCCCTGCGAGGGGTGGCCACGAAGGTTTTGCCTTTTTTTATTGAAGATATCATACTTTCGTTGCATTCGGATCGGCGACCTGCATACTTAATCAGAACGATATAATAAAACCTATGAATTATAAAGTAATTATAACAGAAGTTAAAGAACAAAGTTCTTTTAGTACTCCTCAAATTCTTACAATTAAAACGTCTGTAGGTACTCGTTTGAATAGTCCAAGAAAGAAATAACCAATATTATTGTCTAAAGATAAAATGAGACTAAATTTCTTGTATAACAAGCAATAAACAAGCTAGTGACGTAAGATATCATAATTTTTTCCCAATTTGTTTGTTTCCCAGTCTATGATAACTGGGGTTTTTAAATTATGATAACGGGGGCTTTAGGAGTAGCTAGTTCCTTTAATTTCTTATTAAAAGTTATAACTTTAATTTTCACCCTCACCGCAAGAACATGATAATCTTATAAAACAATAATTGAATCACAAAGCTCCTGCTAGAAAATCTACATCTTCTCAACATATAAAGTATCATCTACCGGTGCAGAGCCCGTGTCACTAGTTTACGGCAAAAAGAATACATTCTTTATGTTGCAAACTAAAATTATTATTTCTATAAAATAATAAAGTTTGTACTTACATTCGTTCTAGTAACCAAAAAGTTAATTCTTTAACTATAGGAACGTGATCCGAACGAAAATTCGTTAAAATATTGATCACGGTCATCCATTTAATGTATAGAGGGTAGAACTCACGGTTTTTTCCTCTTTGCACAGTACGAAGAACATAATTTCACTTCACGAAATAAAAGATAAGAATCTAAAATATTTTATGCAACGGTCGTCGCAGCGATAACGCTGGACACAAGTTGCTTCGACGGAAAATAAAACGCCAATGACACCAAAATGGCGCTGAACATTTAACGAAGCAAAATGGCGCGCGGCCGCCAGGTGGCGCCACTTGACCGGAACCACAAGGGTATATAAGTACGAAAACTATTAGAAATCGACGGAAACGGAAGTCGCCTTTCTTCATAATAATACTGAAAGCTTTCAGTGAGCGTACAGTAAAATAATAAATAAAGATTAAAAAAAAAAGATATATTTCAGCTGCTGTGCGTCCCCAGGCCGATGATTATAATCTAGATGACTTTAATACCTAAGGTACCCAGTCTAAGACAGGTCCTGACGCAAGCTGGCTATTCAGCAGATTTCCCAATATCAGCAGCCAGTGGTACCTTCACCGGTTTGTATCTCAGTGTCGGCCGAACACCGGCGTACGTGCGCGTCAGTGTAGTGATATTTAAAAAAAAAAGGTGAGTCAGTACTATCTAATCTTAGTAAATATTATTGCCGGAAAATGTTATATTAAATCAGGAAAAGGGTTTGGGTAAACCTTGAATAGTGGTTTAGTATTTTTTATTGCAAAAATATTGTTAGTTATTTATACCTATACTTAATATTTATTTCAGAAGAAAATTGTAATGAATTAAAATATTTACAAAACACACATGAAATAGATTTTCTGTTGACCATTGCGAACGATAATTAATAATTAAGTATATAAATATTATGATAAAATCTGTAGTTTTGGGTCAAGCTACATTTTATTTACAAAAAAATATACAAGGTGTTCCATAAGTTGTGTATATAAATTTCGGGGGGCTAAAGTACCCATCAATATGAACAACTTTTTCTAAGGAACCAACACTGTGAACGCGAAAAAAAAACAGCTGTTTCATACAAAAGTTCAATACCTACCAGGCTAAAATGTATGAAACAGCTGTTTTTTTTTTCGCGTTCACAGTGTTGGTTCCTTAGAAAAAGTTGTTCATATAAAGGGTACTTTAGCCCCCTGAAGTTTATATACACAACTTATGGAACACCTTGTATATTTTTTAGGTAGGTTTACATAAAGCTGGCACAATTTTTTGCTTTAATTTTTCTTATTTAAATATTCTATTACACTCAGTAATGCCTAACAAAAATACAAAAAACCCCAAACTCAAAATCGGATCGGCCGGAATTAATAGATAACATTAAATGATAATTGTCACAAGTCCTACAAAAAACATGTATATAGAACTTATGAACATACATAGTGACAAACTGTAATCATTTTTTTTTTGTTTAATATCGATTTTTATGCCAATTTTTCTTGGCAAATTTTCGTACATTTTGTTTGATCAAGGTTTGATCAATACACATTATAAAGAGATATTTAGTTACATTAAATTCGACTTTATCAAAACTGATTACATCCGGCATGACATTTTATGATAACGTAATTATGTATACAAGGTGTTCCAATACTTGTACTTAAAACTTCAGGGGGCTAAAGTACCCATCAATATGAATAACTTTTTCTGAGGAACCAACACTGTGAACGCGAAAAAAAAACAGCTGTTTCATACAAAAGTTCAATGGCTAAAATGTATGAAACAGCTGTTTTTTTTCGCGTCCACAGTGTTGTTTCCTTTTTGTTATTCATATTGATGGGTACTTTAGCCCCCTGAAGTTTTAAACACAAGTATTGGAATACCTTGTATAGTGACTTAGTATTTTCTAGTGAAGTTTTAAAATCAATCATATCAGGCTAAATTAATAATATTGTTCCGATAACAATTTTATTGATACAACGAAATTCGAAAGTTTGTTCCCACTTCTTGACTGAACGGATTTGGATGAAACTTGGAAGAGTAGTAGAGCTCTTTGTGAAGGGCTCTTCCGGGGAAGTACTACCACCACGCCTTTTTCTGCCGCCAAGCAGCGTTGCTGTGCTTCGGTTCGAAGAGTGTGGTTGCCGGTAAAATTACAGGCACATGAGGCTTAGCTTTTTTTTTTTATACTACTAGCTAATGAAACAAGCCGATGGCCCACCTGATGTTAAGAGGTAACCATCACCTATAACAAAGCATTGCCTCGTAAGTCACGCACAATAGGAAGGTGCCCTACGATTCACTGCCTTGCGTCCATCAACTTGAGGCATACAGATGTTAAGCCTCATGTGCCTGTAATTACACCGGCAACCAATCTCTTCAAACCGAAGCACAGCGTTGCTGCTTGGCCGCAGAAAAAGGCGTGGTGGTAGTACTTCCCCGGACGAGCCACGCACAAAGAGCTCTACTACTCTTCCTAGCATATTTACTAGCATCTGTATGCCTCAAGTTGATGGACTCAGGGCATCGTATGGTACGTTCCTATTGTGCGTGAGTTACGATGCAATGCTTTGTTTTAGGTGATGGTTACGACTAAACATCGGGTGGGCCATCAGTACAAGTGGTCTTCTCCAGGTAGTAGATTAGGCCAAGGGTATTTCTATTGCGTGTTTATTCTAGAAACCCATAAAGTTATTCAACTAGTTAGAAAAGGGTCGATTTCCGCGTGTAATTGGCTGCGTTTCGACAGAACCGGCACTGTGCTTCGAGTGAGCTGCTAAACTTAGGTTTCCTGTGCCCCAAGTCTGAGTTTCGTCTTTCGCTTATATGCACAATGGCAGTGCTCTTAAACGGTGATGAAAAACATTGTGAAGAAACCAGTTAGTATTCTAACAACGGCGATGGGCTTGCAACCTGTCACGTATGGAATACCAACTGCAAAATGTGGGTATGTGCTAAATGTAATGTTTGGACGTACCTCTGACTACCCTTAAACATCCTCAAAGAATCTGGAGTACTTGGTACTAACAGATCTGAGGGGATATCTACCGTGCCTGGGGATTAAAGTCGTGAAGCTATTTCTGGGACCTTATGCTCACATCGAGCGAGATTATCTCACGGTGGAGATGACGTCATATCTCGCCATATATCTTTATATCTCTATCTCTATATTTATAAAAATCAATTGCTGTTCGTTTGTCTCGCTAAAACTCGAGAACAGCTGGGCCGATTTAGCTGATTTTCGTTTTGAAATGTTTGTCGTAGTCCAGGGAAGGTTTAAACGGAAGAAAAACGGTTAAAACGGTTTGAGAAAATATGGAAAAATAGCGAGGAAGATAGTAAAAACAACAATTTCATTTTCCCATATAAACTGTTCTACCTAAAGCGAAGGGAGAGTTTTAATGTCGTAGGATAGGTGATAGGAAGTACACCGAAAATTTATATTAATAAATTATGTACCTACCTTACACCATACGTACGAAATTATTCTACGTTCAATCAATTCAGTTGTTCACCTTTCTGGGTTCATAATTACTCATTGTTGACACCTTTGATTTTTCACAACACATCAGACAATGACCTCGGTATTCAGTATTCGGAGACATGTCAAAACCATAAAACTTTGGTTCAATAAATTCACAAGGTTCTTAAAATGTTAGAAGGATCATAAAAATGTATTCCGACCTTTTTTAGGTAGGAAAAATTATCTTGTAATGTGTTAACAAAGCAACAATAATATATAGGAAACTAGCGACCCGCCCCGGCTTCGCACGGTTATTGTGGGTTATCCCTAAGAGATTATGCTTGTCTTATACATATAAACCTTCCTCTTGAATCACTCTTTCTATAAAAAATAACCGCATCAAAATCCGTTGCGTAGTTTTAAAGATTTAAGCATACATAGGGATATAGGGACAGAGAAAGCGACTTTGTTTTATACTATGTAGTGATAGTGATTAGGCTTCTGGAGTGATCCTTGTGATATGTATGTTGGTATGATGATAATATATGATGTGTTAACTAGGGCGGATTTAGGGGTTGGGGGGGGGTACGGCAGCACGTGAACCCCCCGCACCCTCCACCCCCGTGACGGTATTTTTGTGTACTGTGGAGATTCCATCACAGTACATACTTAGAAGCAAATCAAATTATCAGAGTTAAAATATATGATTATACTAACAGAAAGAACATGAGTGAAACTCTTGTCTATTTCTAGCTGGAATTGCGAATTTTGTTCGTTGCATTGTTAAGACAGTTATTGTTGATTATATTGCCCTTGTTCCCAGAAAAAACCCTGGATCCGCCCATATGCGATTATGTGAATAATATCACACAATCACATTATATAACACCAACTGCAAAATATTGAGTAGTACCTAGAGCTGTTTGTGTGTGGCTCGTCCGGGGAAGTACTACCACCACGCCTATTTCTGCCGCCAAGCAGCGTTGCTGTGTTTCGGTGTGAAGAGTGTGGTCGCCGGTGTAATTACAGGCACATGAGGCTCGGGGTTCTAAAGGTCATGAAGCTAATTTTGTTAATTTTATAATTTTTATAGTCGTTGGTATCGATCTTCTTCTTTCCATGTCCCTAATTGTTTAGAAAAGTGTGGTGAAAGGATTTTAAGTGCGCCACAAAGTGGCTCCTTTCAAGCACTCGACACATAGCTTAGAACTTTTTGGCTCTATGACATGCCGGTTTCCTTACGATGTTTTCCTTCACTGTTTGAGAGTACTGGCACGTGCACGTACATTTTTGAACGGAAATACTAATTGGTGCACGACCGGTTTTGAACCCACGGACCGCTACCACTAGACCACCAGTGCTCAGTTGGTGTCGATAAACACCACGAATCCATGTGTAAAGATTTTTGACATTGTTACCATGAAATATACTTTTCCGAGATATCAGTATCAGCTATCAGTGAGTAATAGTAATATTTCGATACCGATAGATAATAATCTAATTTAGATTATAATATCTAATACACATAAAAAGAACAATGTACGTGAGTTTCCTTTCCTTTACCCACGCTTGACCTATAGAAATTGTATTGCCAAAATCACTGAAACAGCTTCACGAATTTGATCCCCCGGCACGGTAGATGTATGACCATTATATAGTTATACAAAGTATGTCTATATAAGGTCGTCAGAGGTCCAAATATTCAATTTGGGCTCGCAAATAGGCGTGGTCCGAAGGGGTGGTCACAGGGGACATGACTAGGGTTGCCAGATACTGGCTTATTATTTCCTGGACATTTCTGGGGTTAAAAAAGGAGTTGGAGTTTTTAGAGTCCAAATCCAACTACAAATGTTTGCTGTTGGACCGGCAATACAAAAAATATTACAAAAATGCTAGTTAGGTACTTATTTTAAAAGAATAAACAAATGACTTTAATAACAAATTTATTTTTTATAAAATCTATAGGTAATTTTTATTCATACCATACAAATTCACATATTAGAATTTATAGTTCCAAATAAAAATTAGGCTACTCTTTAAATAAAAATCGTCTCGGCTCGTCCGAGGTACGAGTATGCGTGCCGCCCCTTGGTGTCGTTACTTTGTGGAAAAAAACTAGTGATCATGAATTCCGGGACAGTAAAGTGTAATTACTGGACACGGGACCACACGTGAAATTCCGGGACTTTCCCGGAAATCCCGACCATCTGGCAACCCTAGACATGACGCTCCCCAAAATCGTGCACGGCAAATTGAAAAATCATCTAAAAATTTACAAAATAAAAAAAGGAATTTCTCCTAGCCGCGATACATTTTATGGTTTGCTGACATCTAACGGTGCTTGTTATTGTGCAATAAAGTCTAATTTACTCGGCATATTGTGTTATTATTAGTGACCTCCTCCAAACTTGCAGGCTGCGACCGCGCCTGCTCGCAAGTCACTTACGAAAAGAAGGTTACATATTATAATAACTAAACCTATTATAACTACTTTTGAAATAACTACGGTCGATTCACATATGTTCATAACGCATATTGGCCGATTCAAGTATTGTTTAACATACATAATTTTAATTAAACTAAAATTAATCGCACTAACGTACGATTAAATTAATGTTTTTTTAAGATATTGGATGTTTGCACTATGTTTGAAATACCTAATGGACGACCCGCCTACGGTTTATCAAAACTGCGTGCCTCGTTAGATTTTTTTTAAAATGAGGGTAGCGCATATAGGTATAATAGGATTGGTTAGGTTATGTTGAAACATATACTTAAATTACGCACGAGGCGAGCGAGCAAAGCGAGCTTGCCGCGGCAGCGGCCGCCGAAGTGCCAGAAATTATTTTTTACGGTACCAAAGTGGCTTCCAATTATCATGCTGTACAATATCTGGGTATACATTATTGGCCGTGCATTATCAGTAGCTATTGTACGGCTCATATTGCACACCCCAGTAGCAGATCCAGTAGGTGAATCGTCCATTATTTCTATCAACATTAGGTTACTTAATTGTAGTTGTTCAAACCGTAGGTGAATAAACCATAGGTGTATAAACCATAGGTGAATTCTCTTTTAGGGATATCGTTCATTAGCTATAACGAAATTCTGTGAAACGACCTGTAGGTTATTTAAACAGTAGGTCTTTTGGCTGTAGTTATTTCAAAAATAGTTGGATTAGGTTTAGTTATTATAATATGTAACCGAAAAGAACGTGCACGACCTACTGCCATGCATCCATCATTTTGAGGCAAACGGCATTTGTGGCGTTAACGTATCCTACCGATATCCGACCTTATTCTGTTGTAGTTAGGGATACGATTAGTTAACGTGGCTAAAGTTAGAGCTCTTTGTGAAGGGCTCGTCCGGGGAAGTACTGCCACCACGCCTTTTTCTGCCGCCAAGCAGCAACGCCGTGTTTCGGTTTGAAGAGTGTGATTGCCGGTGTAATTACAGACACATAAGGCTTAACATCTGTATGCCTCAAGTTGATGGACGCAGGGCAGTGCATCGTGGGGCACGTTCCTATCGTGCGTGACTTACGAGGCAATGCTTTGTTATAGGTGATGGTTATCGCTTAATATTAGGTGAGCCATCTTCTTATTCCATCAGCACTGCCCTCCTAATTTAGACAACCGTAACTACTAAAAGTATAGTTTCGAGATGTTCGCGACTAAAGTTTTTTTTTAAGTGACCAGTGTCGCAGTTAACTTCGTAAATATAGGTTTTATCTACACTAATATTATAAAGAGGAAACCTTTGTATTTTTGTATTTTTGTATGTAACGAATAGGCTCTAAAACTACTGGTCCGATTTCAAAAATTCTTTCACCATTAGAATGCTACATTATCCCTGAGTAACATAGGCTATATTATATTTTCAAAAAAATCAGGGATCCTTACTAAAACTTCAATAATGTAACCCAAGGTGGAAAACAAAAACCTTACATCACGTGCGCTGCGAAAACTATTGATGATAGAACAAAATAATGTACTACGATTTTGTAGAACACGTCATCATCTACAAAAAATGTCGCAACAGCATATGTCTAACTATTATAGTTATATCACAATAAGTGTTCTTTTATTATAAAAATTTAATTGAAATGCCGCCGCCAGAAAAGGGTCTTTATTTGTACCTTGGTATTAATCCTTATCCAAATAAATCATTTCATAATTAAGACGGTTTCAATACCTATAGATTACTTCTTAAATTTTTCAAATCGGACATTTCATTCAAAAGATATGACGAAATTAAAAATGTTAACGGGTCCACGGGTCACGCTCGGGGTGCGATTTCACTCACTCAAGGAGAAGCGCGTGCAAATGTATGAAATAAGTAGACGCGAGGCTCGAACCCACGGTCTAAGTTTATCCTAAAATGTTCAAAAAATGTATGAACACCCATGCGAAGCTGGGACAGGCCGCTAGTCTAAAATACGTCAAGAGAACATGATATAAAAAATTATATGTATATAAACCTATATTTACGAAGTTAACTGCGACACTGGTCACTTTTTTAAGAAAGAAAACGTTAGTCGCGAATATCTCGAAACTAAAGTTTTCTTTTTTAAAAAAGTGACCAGTGTGATCTATAGATCCTACTTACCCTACTTACGGTTGTCTAAATTAGGGGGGCAGAGCTAGTTGTATAAAAAAAAGTCTAATTCATTCGTGAGGCCTGTGCCTCTGTAAACTAGTCTCGTCCATGTGGTAGGTACATACGACGTGGTACCGTGTGTAATCGCCTTAATTAACCTGGGTATTCACGGAAATAACAATTAACTAGATTAAACACTTACGAAGCTAATAGGCATTATAATTAATGGCCGCAATGCTAGTGCTCTCGAACGGTGATGGAAAACACCGCGAGGAAACCCACGGTTTATTTATATCAGCACGTATTGACCATGTATTTCCTGTGCAATAAGCCTATTATTTTGAGAATAGTAGAGCTCTTTGTGTGTGGCTCGTCCGGGGAAGTACTACCACCATGCCTATTTCTGCCGCCAAGCAGCAACGCTGTGTTTCAGTCAGTAGAAGTCGGTTAAAAACCGGCAAAGTGCGAGTCGGACTCGCACACGAAGGGTTCCGTACTATCTACACTAATATTATAAAGAGAAAAGCTTTGTATTTTTGTATTTTTGTATGTAACGAATAGGCTCAAAAACTACTGGTCCGATTTCAAAAATTCTTTCACCATTAGAATGCTACATTATCTCTGAGTAACATAGGCTATATTATATTTTCAAAAAAATCAGGGATCCTTACTAAAACTCCAATAATGTAACCCAAGGTGGAAACCAAAAACCTTACATCGCGTGCGCTGCGAAAACTATTGATGATAGAACAAAATAATGTACAACGATTTTGTAGAACACGTCATCATCTACAAAAAATGTCGCGACAGCATGTCTAACTATTATAGTTATGTCACAATAAGTGTTCTTTTATTATAAAAAAATTATTGAAATGCCGCCGCTAGAAAACGGTCTTTATTTGTACCTTGGTATTAATCCTTATCCAAATAAATCTTTTCATAATTAAGACAGTTTCAATACCTATAGATTACTTCTTAAATTTTTCAAATCGGACATTCCATTCAAAAGATATGACGAAATTAAAAACGTTAACGGGTCCACGGGTCACGCTCGGGGTGCGATTTCAGTCTCTGGCGTGCAAATGTATGAAATAAGTAGACGCGTAATAATAGTAATTATAATTATGTCATAGTAAAAAAAACATATCCTACGTTGATGTTTTTGTATAAAAAAATATAATAATCTAAGCCTCATTATACTATACAAAGTTTACTTAGAGTATGGTTTCTTGGCAAATACCTA
This sequence comes from Chloroclysta siterata, assembly GCA_932294275.1. Classification (NCBI taxonomy): domain Eukaryota; kingdom Metazoa; phylum Arthropoda; class Insecta; order Lepidoptera; family Geometridae; genus Chloroclysta; species Chloroclysta siterata. The sequence continues at coordinate 9,911,928 of OW028607.1, read as the reverse complement.
TTGACATTTTAAAATGACGTTACATAAACTCACGTGTTCTAGAAAACTCTGGAAAATCCAAAGATTTTTCCGGAAATAAATAATGAACGAACTACAAATAGGTTTTGCCACAAAACTAACATGTAAAAGAATAGAACATATTTATTTTACGATACAAAACATAACATCACAATACAGATTTTATTTTTTATAATGTGTACACAATTATTTTTTTTACTACTTGCTGATGGACCAAGCAGATAGCCCCCCTGATAGTAACTGGTAACCATCACCTATAACAAAGCATCACCTCGTAAGTCACGCACGATAGGAACATGCCCTACGATGCACTGCCCTGCGTCCATCAACTTGAAGCATACAGATGTTAAGCCTCATGTGTCGTGTTACACCGGTAACCACACTCTTCAAACTGAAACACAGCATCGCTGCTTGGCGGCAGAAAAAGGCGTGGTGATAGTACTTCCCCGGAAGAGCCCTTCACAAAGAGCTCTACCACTCCTAAAAATTAGGGTCAAAAAAGGCTTTCACTCAGCATAATTTGCAATTTAAGACTCGTAGCCATATGAAGCTGGTTTTCAGTGGCACCAAAAGTATGTTCCTTGGCAACGGAAATAGCTTCACGACTTCGGTCCCTAGCCACGGTAGATATACTTTCAGAAATTTCAGACCAAGCATCAACAAAGTCGCTGGTCTGGCGAGTGTCAATAGGCGACGGTAATCGCTTAACATCAATTGGGTCATCTTAAGGGCCGGTTTCACCATGCTCTGTTAGATTAACAAAGGATTAAAGGGCCGTTAAATATGTCAAAATTTACGCGTTTGACAGCTAAGGTTACATTTAACGGTCTTTTAATCCTTGATTAGTAACTAACTGAGCATGGTGAAACCGGCCCTAAGCCTGTTTAAACCATAAGTTTCACTTTAATATTGGCTTGAGTCTAAAAACGAGTAAAGATTAATTTATTGGTACGGATACGAAAATTGGTTGTTCGCGGTATATCAGTGGTTCGAAAGCTTCTTGAGGCGCACTTAAAATCCTTTCACCACACAGTTTCGAAAGAAACTAGTGACACGACAAGAAGAAGAAGTCGTTATTATATTAGCTATTTTTAAAAAAACAATGTTCATGTGAAGAGTTCTTTTACGGTTGTCAACCTCTTAACTTGACCCATTTGAACTCTGCCTTCCTCTAAAGAGCTCAATAATATTAGTCTATTGTTCGGAAAATCGGAGTTTTCCTCGTTGGTACCCTTCACATGTACACGACTGCCCTGAAGGTACCTCTACTAGGGCATGCAGTATCGATACTTTTCTCAGTACCGGTAATTTTCGGGCGATACTGGCTCAGAACCGGTAATTCCCGGTACTTTCGATACTTTCGATACTGAGCTAATTATCTTAAATTAACTAACTGTATAGCCGTAAAATGAAACAAAAACTGTAGTACATAAAATAACTTAAGATTATTCGTTTTTTTATATGCTTTAGAACAATAATATCACTTACACACAACAATCAGAATAGGTGAGATCAAGCTTAAAAGGATAATCATCAAATGAATCAATAACTGGAATGAACAGTAACAAACTACGTTAACTAACTAAATCAATAATTCTATAGGTATTTACTTATAACAGAAGTACCAAGTGTAGTTATTATATCTTTTTTATACTACCCCCATTTTATGTCTATGTTTGTTGGTTGTCACAATCCAAAATTTGGTTATTGTAGTATTTCTGGTTTTAAAGTTAGCGTGCGATCATCAAATAATTGTTTGATGATATGAAAACAACATGAAAATAAATCCCTATTCTAAACCTACGACTGTAAAGAAGTGGGTCACAGAATTCAAACCTGACTAGGGAGAGATACCCTAGGTCTGGTCGGCCTCAGACGTTTACGACTAAGGAAAACAATGAACAGGTGTGTAATCTCATTAGGGAAGACCGAAGACTATAGAAAGTATCCCCATTTATACAATAAGTTAGATGACCTGCCTCGCAGATACGCAATAAGACCAGGAAGAAATAAAATAATAAAACCGCGATCTCAACTAAAAATGCATAGCGACGGTCCGTATATAATGTCAATAAAAATTTATAATAAACTTCCGACTGAAATAAAAAATATAGAAAAAGATTGCCTATTTATAAAAACACTAAAGACATTTCTAATCAATAAAACCTATTACAGTATAAATGAATATTTAGAATAATCAAATAAACCATTGACATTAAAAATAATTTATGTAACTTATTTTAAATTTATTATAGCCTAATATTTAAACTTACCTTAACTTTGACATTTTTAATTTTAATACTTGACATTATCACAATTTGACCTTAATATTTTCAATTTCTCATTTTAAATTAATAAACAAAATTTGACATAAATACCCAATACCTACATGACTATATATATATTTTTTATATGCCTACAACGATTAAATAGACCTACCTAAATAACTTGAACGCTATTTATAAAGCAAGACTATACCTATGAACCTACTAGTAAATTGAAAACCTCGGCCTGCCTCCATGTTGCCATACCCTATGCAGGGTCCATGTGATACTTACTAACACCCAACAACTATGTTTGTACCTAACCAAACCATGTGTAAGCAATAAATATATTGAGTATTGAGTATTGAGTATTGACTGATCCTCAAGAAGATTGCACACACTTTGACCATCTCCTATGAACATACAAAAACATAATTGTCAATTAACTTGGATTTTCTAAGGTCTCCGCTAGGTTGGTCCCCATGTTGCTCTCAGATGAGCAAAAGCGCGTTGAGCTCACAAAATCTTGCTACTGTATTGTCAGGTTTGAGGCTGAGCCTCAAGATTTTTATAGCAGATTCGATAACAGATGTAATCTGAGTTCACCACTGTGGAAAAGGGTGAGATGCTAAGGGTGTCATCATGGTAGACCACCTCGCTAAAGGCGAAACCATTAGCTCGGCATATTACATAGTATGGTTACAGAGTAGATGAGAAAAAAATTCACAAACAAACATTTACGGCCTTACTTATTTAAATAAAGTAGGTACTTTATTTAAATAAAAATAAAAATTGTTGGTATTGAACATTGTTTTCTTGGTTAGGTCGCGAACTTTTCAATCCACCCACTTGCAAACAACAATCAGAAAGAGCTAAGATCAATCGAATAATCATAAAAAAATTAACACGAATTATGTACCTAATCGTAATACTTACAATTGTTTGGATTTAATTCGAAGGTTGTTAAATCTAGGTTCATAATTCGTTAAAAAATCGAAATCTAAATAGAAAAGTGATACTGAACGCAGTGCTAGTGTTTATTTATGGAAATTGATGTATATCGTACTAGAAAACATCGACAGTTTATGAGTGATATCGAGTATCGAAAGTATCGAAAGTATCGAAAGTACCGGTACTTGCTTTTTGGAGTACCGGTACTGATCAGTATCGAAATTCCCGGTAATTTCGATACTGATCAGTACCGGGAGCATGCCCTAGTACCTACTACCTTAAGTAGGTACTTACATTGTATATCGGCTATAATAAAATAAAAACATGATTATATACCTACCTAGGCACGGTAGACACCGCTTTATGATGCTATACATCCTTCTTTAATTATAACCGCGAAAACTTGTAAGTATGGATGGATGGATGGATGTTTGTTACTCTTTCACGTAAAAACTACTGAATGGATTTTAATGAAACTTTACAATAATATAGCTTATACATCAGAATAACGCATAGGCTACAATTTACAAAGATATTGGTGTCGATTCTGTTGTTGCATTATTCTACTATTCAACTAACCTAATCTGACAGCTCTAAAATTATAGCCGTCCTTGTTGTTTCGGTCTTTTGGAAAGGGACGGCAATATTTTTAGTGCTGTCAAATTAGGTAAAATTAGGTAAATTAAACAACAGAATTGACACCATTGTGTGAATAATCCTGCGCAGACGAAGTCGCGGGTACCAGCTTGTATAATATAAACAAGGATCACTAAAGGTGTCTAAGTGGCAGACAGTAGTCAGAGGCACTTTCAAATCAAACCCTTACCTTGCCCTGATGCCTACTAATTTGGCAGGGTTTTGTATGAATTTATTTGTAACTAGTGGCTTCCCGCGGCTTCGCACGCGTTGAAGTGGTGAGCCGTAATTGAGCCACAAACATCCAAACATCTTAACTTTCGCATTGATTTGCATATTATTAGGGTAGGATACCCACGCAGGTATAAGATATACCTATAGGCGTACATTACCTATATTAGGTAGGTAGGTAGGTATAGGTACTGAGTTTAGCACAAACATGACAAATACAACAAAGACAACCTTACACGGAAAATATGTACTTATTGGTTCCTAGTTTCTACCCCCAAAAAAAACGAAACGAAACAGCTTCACCACTTTGATCCCCAGGCACGGTAGATACCCTAAGATCTCTTCATACCAACTCAAGATTCCCGCTTTAGAATGTCCCTTACAAACATTGACGCCTTGTTGTATCCTTTTTACTTGAGCGCAACGAAGGAGGGTAACGTTTTAGGGGTTGTTTTCGAAAATCAAACTGTATTTTTGTTATTATTCCACAGAACACCGTTTCTTTTAGTATGAAGTTAATTACACTACGCTTTAAAAATCTCCCATACAAACCTTGAAACTTTGTCAGTCTTTTGCACCCTTTGCAGGGGTGGTTTTAAAATATTGAAAACGTGATTTTAAATTATTTATTGTGGAGTATATTAACTTCAAGTTCGAAATCAATAGCACTATGCGTTAAAAATCTCCCATAGTAACTTCTACCAGCCATTTGCACCCTTTGCAGGGGTAATTATAAAAAGTTAAAAGCGTCATTCTTATTATTTATTTCTTAGTATATTTACCTCAAGTTTTAAATCAATCGCACCATGCGTTAAAAAACTCCCATACAAACTTTGACATCCTTTTGCACACTTATTAAGGGTAGTTTTAAAAAACTAAAAATGCCTTTCCTGTTTTTTAGTCTTGGAGTACATCTACTTCAAGTTTCAAGTTTGTAGGTTCAAGGAATACTATTTTTCATGTAAACGTTTTCAACCCTTTTACACCCTTAGGGGTTGAATTTCCAAAAACCTCTTCTTAGTACACCTCTACGCCATAAGACCTATGTACTCTTCAAATTTCAAGTCTAGAGACTTGAAATTTGAAGAGTACATAGGTTCAAGGAATACTATTTTTCATGCAAACGTTTTCAACCCTTTTACACCCTTAGGGGTTGAATTTCCAAAAACCTCTTCTTAGTACACCTCTACGCCATAAGACCTATGTACTCTTCAAATTTCAAGTCTCTAGGACCAGCGGTCAAAAAACTCCCATACAGATTTTGACATCCCTTTGCACCCTTATTAAGGGTAGTTCTAAAAAACTAAAAATGCCTTTCCTATTTTTTGCCTTGGAGTACATGTACTCCAAGTTTCAGGTTTGTAGGTTCAAGGAATACTATTTTTCATGCAAACGTTTTCAACCCTTTTACACCCTTAGGGGTTGAATTTCCAAAAACCTCTTCTTAGTACACCTCTACGCCATAAGACCTATGTACTCTTAAAATTTCAGGTCTCTAGGATCAGCGGTCAAAAAACTCCCATACAGACTTTTACATCCCTTTGCATGCTTATTAAGGGTAGTTCTAAAAAACTAAAAATGCCTTTCCTATTTTTTGCCTTGGAGTACATGTACTCCAAGTTTCAAGTTTGTAGGTTCAAGGAATACTATTTTTCATGCAAACGTTTTCAACCCTTTTACACCCTTAGGGGTTGAATTTCCAAAAATCCCTTCTTAGTACACCTCTACGCCATAAGACCTATGTACTCTTCAAATTTCAAGTCTCTAGGACCAGCGGTCAAAAAACTCCCATACATACTTTTACATCCCTTAGCACACTTATTAAGGGTAGTTTAAAAAAACTAAAAATGTATTTCCAATTTTTTTGTCTTGAAGTATATGTACTCCAAGTTTCGAGTTTGTAGGTTCAAGGAATACAATTTTTCATACAAAAGTTTTCATCCCTTTTTACACCCTTAGGGGTTGAATTTCCAAAAATCCCTTCTTAGTACACCTCTACGCCATAAGACCTATGTACTCTTCAAATTTCAAGTCTCTAGGACCAGCGGTCAAAAAACTCCCATACATACTTTTACATCCCTTAGCACACTTATTAAGGGTAGTTTAAAAAAACTAAAAATGTATATCCTATTTTTTTGTCTTGAAGTATATGTACTCCAAGTTTCAAGTTTGTAGGTTCAAGGAATACAATTTTTCATACAAACGTTTTCATCCCTTTTTACGCCCTTAGGGGTTGAATTTCCAAAAATCCCTTCTTAGTACACCTCTACGCCATAAGACCTATGTACTCCTCAAATTTCAAGTCTCTAGGACCAGCGGTTTAGGCTGTGCGTTGTCTATATGTCAGTCAGTCAGTCAGTCAGTCAGTCAGTCAGTCAGGACTTTGATTCTTATAGTATTAGAGATAAGAGTATTATAATGTTGAATATAATATACAAGGTGTTTCAATAATTGGTTTTAAAACTTCAGGGGGCTAAAGTACCCATCAATATGAATAACTTTTTCTAAGGAACCAACACTGTGAACCAATTTCAAATTTCATTTTCATCGATACATGTTTTCCTACTCAAAAGTTTGCTTTACTAGTTTTCGTACATAAGCAAACTTTTAAGTAGGAAAACTTGTATCGAACAAAATGAATTTTTTACTAAACTGCGTGCAATGTGATTGCACACAAAATGGTTGATTGCGATTTTTCGAAAATGAGTTTAGTGATTTTATATCTTTCAACATATCGAAACATGTTGTTTGATAGTTGTCAGCCCCTTAAAGCTTAACAGACAGTGATAGCTATAACGTATGAGATTTGTTTATTAATGGCAGGGCAATATAAGTTTGTGTGTATGAGTTCTATAGTGGTAGTTTAACAGTGGTAATATAAGTTTTGCTTGTTTAAAAAGAAACGATTAATTTTACTGGTACTATAGTCGCGTTAAACTCTCGCTACAGGCTCGGTCATAAGTTATCGGAACGAGATAGCAATATTGCTCTCTCTCTCTCTCGCACTTAGGAGAACGGACGATAGTTTTGTTTAAGCGTGTGCTAAGATGATTTATGACCGAGTTTGCAGCGGGAGTTTAACGCGACTATAATAGGTTGAGCACTGACCAATCCTGCAGCGAGAGTTTAACGCGACTATAGTATCGCTGTTTCTTGTTCCTAGGTTTTATTTTACGAGATTTTATTTTTCATAGATTTTACGGGCTTACATAACTTTTAATACATTTAGAATGCAAATTTTTGCATGTGAAAAGGAATTGTAAAAAAAATATAAATACAAAGACTTCCAAATTACCTTTTTACTACAAGTGGAATGCAAACAATGCTAAATCGTTTTTTTATGTGTAGTAAGCTGTCGTATTTACCATCCTCTTAATGCGAATGATGTAAGTCTTGTCAGCTATTTAAGGCGAATACAAGAGCTAATGTACCTCTCGCTCGCACGTTTAGACAGTTTACAAACTTTTAAGTAGGAAAACATGTATCGATCAAAATGAATTTTTACTAAACTGTGTACAATGTGATTGCACACAAAATGGTTGATTGCGATTTTTCGAAAATGAGTTTAGTGATTTTACCTATATCTTTCAACATGTCGAAACGTGCGAGCGAGAGGTACATTAGCTCTTGTCGTCGTCTTAAGAGGCTGAGAACCGTAAAACAAGTTCTCGCTCGCATATTTCAACTTTTTTAAAGATATAAAATCCTGAAATGAAGTTATGAAAAATCGCATTCAACCAAGTTTCGGAGAAAATATTACATTACAAAATATGCACAAAAGTAATAATTTTATTCATACAAGTTTTCCTACCTGAAAGTTTTATTAAGCAAGATAACTAACACTAAAGTCAAAGTCAAAGTCAAAAGGTATTTATTCAATAAAATCACAAGGATCACTTTGAAACGTCTTAAAGCTAGGTGCTACTAGCTAGGAGCCAGTTCCACGCGACCACGCTAACCACTGGGCGGCGAGGGTGGAGGCACCAAAGTAAATGAATTAAAAAAAAAATGTCCACCCGTGCGAAGCCGGGACAAGCCGCCTATTTATAAGTAAGTTTGTTGCCTGTTCTTCTAGGTTTTGGTCGCGTGGAACTGGCACCTAGAGTCACCTAGCTTTAAGACGTTTCAAAGTGATCCTTGTAATTTTATTGAATACGTTTTGACCTTGATTTATAATTTTTTTCGTTCTCAGAGAATTCAAAATGGCGTCCGCGGCAACGCTAATCCAGCCACAAGGAGAGCTTTGGGAGAAGATCCGAGTGGAGCTCAACGAGAATGTCCACACCAGAGAGCGGGATCTGGCAGTTATCAAGGAGTGGCTGAGGAAGCAGCCGCATCTGCCGAATGAGTGGGGTAGGGTTTATTTATGAGAGAAATTCATGGAAGATGGAAATTAAGAACTAATATATTGATTTCACCATGCTGTCTTAGATTATTACTAGTAGTTCGCCCCGAACTGAGATCTCGTGATGCGACCCGACGAACGCATCAAAACTTTGAGTAGGTAGTAGTCAGAGGCAAGTCCAAACATTATGTTTGGAATTTTTTCTGACTACTGCCTACTAACTTGGTATGGTAACCCAGTTTCAACTCTATTGGCCTATTTATTGAAGAGTTCCGTTGAACAGACCTTGTCTCCATCATCAGACCTGGTCGTCGTCACCATTTTATGAGAACTGAGTACCTCCTTAATATATTTCAAGAAAAAAAAATAAGAAAAAGCAAAGGAACTGGCCGACCAGTAGAAAAACCTTGATGTCAACGAAACTCTTAGAGATGGGAGCTCTAGGATCGCTGGTTATCTTAATTTAACTTGTTTTATTTTATCTCAAAAACCGAGCGTCCCAAAAAAAAAGTAAAAATTGATTTGGAATGTCCAAACAAAGCCCTTTCATATGACATGTAATTTGATTTTTTTCTGTAACTTTTTTTATTTTTGCGCCCTTAAAAAACCCCATATCTCAAAAACCCTTCATCCGATTTTACTCATATACTTACCAGTAAATTTCTCAAGTACAAGCTATCGACATATCAAATTTCATGCAGATCGGATCAACGGTTCTAAAGTTATCGCCAGACAAACATACATACATACATACATACATACATAAAATGCCAATTCGCCCAAGTTGAAACAAAGATCTTTGTTCGCTTCGCTCACTCGATCAAAAAGATCTTTGTTCGCTTCGCTCACTCGATCAATGATGGTTGATTAGATTTGACAGCCTTCACAGCTCAGTTGGTAGTAGCTCTGCTTTCTGCGCCGTAGGCCGTGGGTTCGATTCCCACCGAGAACAAATATTTGTGTGATGAACATAGATGTTTGTTCTCTGTCTGGGTGTTATATAATATTATAAGTATGTATTTACAAAAAAAATTATAAAATGTATTATATCAGCTATCTGGTTCTCATATTACAAGCTTTGGCTTAGTTTGGGGCTAGATAGTGCTGTGTGGAAAGTCCACCAATATTTATTTATTAACAAAGGAATAAAGGGCCGCTAAATATGACAAAATGTACGCGTTTGACATCTAGATTTAACGGCATGTTAATCCTTTATTAGTAACTAAAAGAGAGCATGGTGAAACCAGCTTAACTAGTAGTTCGCCCCGAACTGAGATCTCGTGATGCGACCCGACGAACGCATCAAAACTTTGAGTCGGTAGTAGACAGAGGCAAGTCCAAACATTATCTTTGGACTTTTTTCTGACTACCGCCTACTAACTTGGTATGGTTACCAAGTTTCAACTCTATTGGCCTATTTATTGAAGAGTTCCGTTGAACAGACCTTGGCTCCATCATCAGACCTGGTCGTCGTCACCATTTTATGAGAACTGAGTACCTCCTTAAAGTATTTCAAGAAAAAAAAATAAGAAAAATCAAAGGAACTGGCCGACCAGTAGAAAAACCTTGATTTCAACAAAACTCTTAGAGATGGGAGCTCTTGGATCGCTGGTTATTTTAATTTAACTTTTTAAATTTTATCTCGAAAACCGAGCGTCCCAAAAAAAAGTAAAAATTGTTTTGGAATGTCCAAACAAAGCCCTTTCATATGACATGTAACTTGATTTTTTTATGTAACTTTTTTTATTTTTGTCCTCTTAAAAAACCCCATATCTCAAAAACCCTTCATCCGATTTTACTCATATACTTACCAGTATTTCTCAAGTACAAGCTATCGACATATCAAATTTCATGGAGATCGGATCAACGGTTCTAAAGTTATCGCCAGACAAACATACATACATACATACATACATACATACATACATAAAATGCCAAATCGCCCAAGTTGAAACTAAGATCTTCGTTCGCTTCGCTCACTCGATCAATTATTTACCTTTAAGGTTGGTAGGTAAAATATGCTCACAGCTTAAAGCCAATTTGGACACTTTTTTTTTATTCTTTTGCAATGATGTGTTCAAAAGTGTGGACTAACAAAAATATAGCCTAATTTATAATGTACCTGACCTTTACTGTATTGACCTTTATTACCAATACCATTACCTGACAAAGCATTGCTTCGCAAGTCAAGCACGATATGAACGTGCCCTACAATGCACTGCTGCCCTGTATCCATTAATGCATACAGATACTAAGGCTAATGTGCCTGTAATTTCACCGGTAGCCACACCCTTCAAACCAAAACACAGCAACGCTGCGAAATACAATACAATATAAAATAATTGATTTATGCCACACATGTTTATAACACAGTTGAAGTGGAAATGGGCAGGACACTTGGCTAGGCGGGAAGACGGTAGGTGGACAAAAAGAGTGACTGAGTGGTGGCCACGCGAGAATCATAGACCACGAGGCAGACCACCGGCCAGGTGGTCTGATGATATCGTTAGTACAGTGGGAGCCAAATGGGTACAGTTGGCGCAGGACCGGAAAGAGTGGCGTGCTAAGGAGGAGGCTTATACCCAGCAGTGGGTAAATGGGATTAGATAGATAGATAGATGTTTATAAAAACAATAAAGTGAAAACATGCAAAGTTACATAAATTTGCCGCCACAGCATGAATGCTACAGCAACATATCTATCATAACGCTGGTCTTCCAAGACACAACAGGACAATAGGCATGCAAGCGCGGATCCACCGTTGTGGGCACGATGGGCATGCCCATAACTCTAATAGCCGTGTGACGTCTCACACAGTGTTCGCTCCACGACTTTGTCCTCGTGGAACTACAACACTGTACAAAATTTTGGTCAGACCGTCATATTATATACTAGCGAACCGCCCCAGCTTCGCACGGTTATTGTGGGTTATCCCTAAGAGATTATGCTTGTATTATGCATATAAACCTTCCTCTTGAATCACTCTTTCTATAAAAAAACCGCATCTTAATCCGTTCCGTAGTTTTAAAGATTTAAGCATACATAGGGATATAGGGACAGAGAAAGCGACTTTGTTTTATACTATGTAGTGATTGTAAACATGTCTAATGATGCAGAATGCACTATATCGATCATGAGCGAGTTTATATCAGACTCGCAGTCACATTTTCGGGTGGCTGTGACCACAACCTTTTTCGAGGTCTGGATCCGCGCCTGTAGGCATGGTGGCAATAGAGTCAATATAAGGCAAAAGAGTCGATAAATAGCATATTTTCATTAATGACTTACAGAAGACGACTGCCTGATGACGTTCCTGCGAGGATGCAACTTCTCCCTAGAGAAGACGAAGAGGAAACTTGACATGTACTTCACAATGAGGAACGCGTGCCCTGAATTCTTCGCTAACAGAGACATCACCCGGCCAGAGCTGAGGGACCTTATGATTAGGGCGTAAGTTTCATTTTTCAATGGCACATCCTGCAATGAATTAAAAGTTTTCTAATGCTTAGTAAGTAGCTATTTACACAGATAAGAGAATACTAGCTATTTACAGCGCACAGCCTAAAGCGTCGTTGTCATATAAACTTCAAATCTTGAAGGTATATTTGTCTTAGTATGTAAAGTCGTATACCTAGATACTCGTACTTAGGTATACTTAGATAGGAATTCTTGAAATTAAACCCCAATAGGCCAGCTACACGCTTTTATAGAAAGGTGTAGATAGTTTATGTTTTTCTGAAGGCCTCAGATGTTGCAGGTCTATGGGCGACCAATATCCAACAGGTGGATCATTTGCTCGTTTTCCTGGCATTCAAAATGTAAACCGTATGGCTTAAAAAAATACGCAGTGGTTGCATTGTATTGGCATTCCACCATTGGCCTTAAAATATACCTAAACGCTAACGCAATTGAGATCAAAATTTCAATTTTAAAATAATACTATTTAATTTACAGGCAAGGTCCTACGCTTCCTGGACTTACCCCAAATGGCAGAAGAGTCACAATTTGCAGAGGTAAGGTTGAACGCCTGTAAAAAATCTGCTATTTGCTGTGCGTTCATTGCTCTTATTATATTGCAAGGGTTCAAGTAAAAAAATCACTTTTATCTGATTATTTTTGTTTCTTCTTTAAAAGAAGCCCTGCCCCTTTCTAAAAGAAGTTCTTTTAGAAAGGGGCAGGGCCACTTCTAAATTAGTTAGGTTTTTACTTAGGTATCCTAATTCAGTTATCTTCAAATAAACCTAAGAGTTTTTATACCATAAAGTTTAATTAGTACGAAAACTAATAAGTAAAACATAATTTTTTAGGAAAACTTGTTGATCCAAACCATCAAAATAATATTTTTGCTAAACTTTTGTAATATTTTTCTCACGACCTAGGTTGTTTGCTATTTGTCATAACTAAATTCGGTTATTTTTAGGGTTCCGCACCCAAAGGGTAAAACGGGACCCTATTACTAAGACTCCGCTGTCCGTCCGTCTGTCTGTCTGTCTGTATGTCCTTCTGTCACCAGGCTGTATCTAACCGTGATAGTTGGACAGTTGAAATTTTCACAGATGAGTATTTCTGTTGCCGCTATAACAACAAATACTGAAAAACAAAATAATATAAATATTTAAGGGGGCTCCCATACAACAAACGTGATTTTTTTGCCGTTTTGATAGATAATGGTACGAAACCCTCAGGCATCCATAGCATGCTCTATAATATAAACTCAGCTACTACTACTAAGAGCACCGGTAGTTTGTGGGAGTGACCCCGCCTTCTATTCGTAAGGTCGTAGGTTCGATTCCGGTAGTGCACCAATAGATTTTTCCTATCGAAATTATGTGCAAAATGCTTTTAATCGGTGTAGGAAAACATCGTAAGGAAACCTATTATATCAGCGGCGATGGGCTTGCAACCGGTCACGTATGGAAAAACATATTACTGCAAAATGTGGTTATGTGCTAAATTTAATTTGAACATACCTCTGACTACCCCCTTAGACTTCCTCAAAATCAGAAGCTCGTACTAAGAGATCTGAGGGGATATCTACCGTGCCTGGGGATCAAAGTCAAAGTCAAAGTCAATAGGTATTTATTCAATAAAATCACAAGGATCACTTTGAAACGTCTTAAAGCTAGGTGACTCTAGGTGCCAGTTCCACGCGACCAAAGCCTAGAAGAACAGGCAACAAACTTACGGCTTGGTTCCTACCGTTCTTTTGTATGATCCTTTTACAATGTAATATAATATATTATTGAAGTTAAGTGAGGCGTAGGCATACAGAAAAAGGTAAACATAATCAAATTTATAAGACAGCACACGCTACGCTTCAAACTAATAATACCTTATGCATAAAATTAAATACAATCTATTAATAATCAGAGAAAAATAAAACACACAATAGTAGGTACAGTACAGACATTGTAGACATGTTAGCTGCCGATGGGCAGAGCGACCGGGACATCGGGCCACGCACTTTTATCATCAATATAGCTATCTAAAGTATAATAAGCTTTACTTATTAGATTATTCTTAATGTATGCTTTAAATTTTCTAATAGGAAGCCCAGTGGCACTTTCTGGAAGTTTATTATAGAAGCGTATACCATTCCCCATAAACGAGCCATTTACCTTTTGGAGTCGAAATTTAGGAATACATAATTTGTTTTTATTTCTAGTGTTAACGTTATGTGCATCACTCTTTTTCTTAAAGCTATCTATGTGTTTATGAGTGTTTATTAGATTTTCATAAATATACTGTGAAATTACTGTGAGAATATTAATTTCTTTAAATCGCTCCGTCAATGATTCGCGTGGTTTCATTTTATAAATGGCACGTATCGCCCGTTTTTGAAGTACAAATATACTTTGTATATCAGCAGCTTTCCCCCAGAGCAAGATACCATAAGACATTACACTATGGAAGTAGCTAAAATATACTAGCCTAGCTGTAGCTTCATCTGTAAGCCATCTTATTGTGCGAACTGCGTATGCAGCCGAACTCAGTCTACCAGCAAGTGATTTGATATGTGGACCCCACTGCAATTTTGCATCAATATTAAGTCCTAAAAAAATAGTAGAATTGACAAGGGTAAGTGATTCTCCATTTAATTCAATGTTGGTTGGACGCTGAACCACATTTGGCAAAGTAAATTTAATGCATTTCGTTTTCCCGGCATTGAGCAAAAGATTATTAACAGTAAACCAGTTAAGTACTTGCGACAGAGATGCATTAACGTCATCGAAGTTAGTCTTCAATCTGTCGACTTTAAATATTAAAGAGGTATCGTCAGCAAATAGAACTATTTCACATAAATCCTTTACAAAAGGTGGAAGGTCATTTACATATACTAGAAATAAAAAGGGACCCAATATGGAACTATGATCAAAGTCGTGAAGCTGTTTCAGTTTACTTCTACTACTTCCAGCCATAGACAAAAGCTTGACGCCGCATCAGCTCAACGATGCCTTCAAGCTCGCCACCATGGTGGGAGACGTCCGGCTGAAGGAGGAGACGGAAGGCGTAGCCGGGGACGTGTACATACTCGATGCAGCGATCATCGTGCCGAGCCACTTGGGGAAGATCTCTCCTTCCACCTTGAAAAAGCTGATGATATGTGTTCAGGTAATTTTATTTACTTTCCCTTCCTCTTGATTGCTTGCCAAATTTTTGTTAAATTGGCTTTGATAAGACCTAAAAAAATACCATAAAAATAAGGTCAGTCAGTTGCTGTACTACCTATGCTTTGTTAACGTATTAAGGTCAGTAAGTTGCTGTACTATGTTTGTAAGCTTCTTGCTGATGGAACAAGCACAATGGCCCTCTATCACTACATAGTATAAAACAAAGTCGCTTTCTCTGTCCCTTTATCCCTATGTATGCTTAAATCTTTAAAACTACGCAACGGATTTTGATGCAGTTTTTTTAATAGATAAAGTGGTTCAAGAGACAGGTTTATATGTATAATACATGCATAATATAGTAGAGAAACACTGATAATTTTAGGGGTTTCTAATGTGATGTCGTAAACAAACGCGCTTACATTGCGATCGCTGGTTGAACCCTACGATATAGATCAAAATAATGTACTACAGTATTGTACACATTTATAAGGTCTACAAAAAGGCCGCGATGGTATATGCCTATCTCTTAGGGATAACCTACAACAACCGTGCGAAGCCGGGGCGGGTCGCTAGTCTACACTAATATTATAAAGAGGTAAACTTTGTATTTTTGTATTTTTGTATTTTTGTATTTTTGTATTTTTGTATTTTTGTATGTAACGAATAGGCTCAAAAACTACTGGTCCGATTTCAAAAATTCTTTCACCATTAGAATGCTACACTATCCCTGAGTAACATAGGCTATATTATATTTTCAAAATAATCAGGGATCCTTACTAAAACTTCAATAATGTAACCCAAGGTGGAAAACAAAAAACTTTACATCGCGTGCGCTGCGAAAACTATTGAAGATAGAACAAAATAATGTACTACGATTTTGTAGAACACGTTATCATCTACAAAAAATGTCGCGACAGCATATGTCTAACTATTATAGTTATGTCACAATAAGTGTTCTTTTATTATAAAAAATTAATTGAAATGCCTCCGCTAGAAAAGGGTCTTTATTTGTACCTTGGTATTAATCCTTATCCAAATAAATCTTTTCATAATTAAGACGGTTTCAATACCTATAGATTACTTCTTAAATTTTTCAAATCGGACATTCCATTCAAAAGATATGACGAAATTAAAAATGTTAACGGGTCCACGGGTCTCGCGCGGGGTGCGATTTCACTTACTCAAGGAGAAGCGCGTGCAAATGTATGAAATAAGTAGACGCGAGGCTCGAACCCACGGTTTAAGTTTATCCTAAAATGTTCAAAAAATTTATGACCACCCATGCGAAGCTGGGACAGGCCGCTAGTCACCTATATAATAACAAAGAATTTCCTCGCAAGTAACACACGATATGAACATACCCTACGATACATTGCCCCACGTTCATCAAATTGAGGCATAGGTACAGATGTTAAACCCCATGTGCCTGTTATCACTGAAAACCACACCCTTCAAACCGAATTACAGCAACGCTGCTTGGCGGCAGAAACAGGCACAAACTTTTTGATAGGAAAACTTGTTTGTATCAAAATGTTTTTTCCTAAACCTCTGTAATATTCTGCGAAACATCGCTGGCAATTTTTCATAACTAGTAGTTCGCCCCGAGCTGAGATCTCGTGTTGCGACCCGACGAACGCACCAAAACTTTGAGTAGGTGGTCGTCAGAGGCAAGTCCAAACATTATGTTTGGACTTTTTTCTGACTACCGCCTACTAACTTGGTACGGTAACCAAGTTTCAACTCTACTGGCCTATTTATTGAAGAGTTCCGTTGAACAGACCTTGGCTCCATCATCAGACCTGGTCGTTGTCACCATTTTATGAGAACTGAGTACCTCCTTAATTTATTTCAAGAAAAAAAAATAAGAAAAAGCAAAGTAACTGGTCGACCAGTAGAAAAACCTTGATGCCAACGAAACTCTTAGAGATGGGAGCTCTTGGGTCGCTGGTTATCTTAATTTAACTTTTTTGTTGTATCTCAAAAACCGCGCGTCCCAGAAAAAAAGTAAAAATTGTTTTGGAATGCCCAAACAAAGCCCTTTCTGATGACATGTAACTTGATTTTTTTAAGTCACTTTTTTTATTTTTGCCCCCTTAAAAAACCCCATATCTTAAAAACACTTCATCCGATTTTACTCATATACTTACCAGTAAATTTCTCAAGTACAAGCTGTCGTCTTATCAAATTTCATGCAGATCGGATCAACGGTTCGAAAGTTATGGCCAGACAAACATACATACATACATACATACATACATACATACATACATACATACATACATACATACATACATAAAATGCCAAATCGCCCAAGTTGAAACTAAGATCTTCGTTCGCTTCGCTCACTCGATCAATAATATATCTTCAAACATGTTGAAGTGTGCGTGCGAGAAGTTGTTCTAATGACTTTAATTTCAATTTACCAACTTTCAGGAGGCATACCCCATCAAACTGAAGGAGATCCACGTGGTGAACGCCACACCATTGGTGGACGCAGTCTTCAACATCATAAAACCCTTTCTCAAAGAGAAAATAAAGAACAGAGTAAGTATTTAACATACACGATTCATCATTTTCCTGCCCTTATCCCACTTCATGTGGGGTCGGCCAGGGCCGGATTATCCATAAGGCGGATTAGGTAACTGCCTAGGGGCCCAGCACTGACTAGGGGCTCACAGGGGCCTAGTCGATGCGGGCCACGCACCAAGAAAAAAAAACGTTTCATTCGTGACCGTCCCCATTATTTAAATCCGGTAATGTTGCCATAGAAAAAAATATTTTACTTACTGGAAAAAGTGCACTCTAACAGAAGAAGTTGTGCTCAGGGGAAGAGAGAAGTTAAAAATTTAAACATATATGCCTGTACTAGACTACTGCATGCAGAATTGTCGCGGCGACTAGAAGCTTATCAAGAAATTCTCCGTTTGGATTTCTAACAGAATTCCTTCTTGACAAAGTCCAACGATGAAATTAAAGAGGCATCACTTGACAGTCTTTCCTGGGACAGACTGTATAAGTATTATCCCTAACAGCTATCTGGTTCCCATATTACAAGCTTTGCGTGATAGTGGGCTAGCTGTTTTGCCGCACGTCACACTACCAGGCCTCGTCTGAAAACCAGCGCTGCACTTTCTATATTCTATACTACTAGCTTATGGAACAAGCAGGTAGTCCACCTGATGTTAAGTGGTCACCATCACCTATAACAAAGCATTGCCTCGCAAGTCACGCACGATAGGAACATGCCCTTCGATGCACTGCCCTGCGTCCATCAACTTGAGGCATACAGATGTTAAGCCCCATGTGCCTGTAGGTAATTACACCGGCAACCACACTCTTCCAATCGAAACACAGCAACAACGCGACGCTTGCCGGCAGAAAATGGTTTGGTGGTAGTACTTCCCCGAACGAGCCCTTATCAAAAAATCGCACAACGTACCTAATCTGTGTATTAGTAGTAGTATTAGTGTAGATACCTATTGCTCGTTCCATGTACTATTTTTTTAGGTACCTAACTACTCACTGTTATTATTATTGTTTTTGTTGTGGGTCAACAAAAACACAAGTCAATATAGGTATTTTCTTTCTTTCTAGATAGTGGTCTGTGAAAAGTGCAGCAATATTTATTTTTACTGTTTTTTTTCCAGGTTTGTTTTCATAGTGAAATATCCACCCTCTACAAGTACGTTCCCAGAGACATGCTGCCCGAAGAGTACGGGGGGTCTGGAGAGAAACTAGAAGTCATTAACAGTGAGATATTATCTTTTACTAAATCAAGAGGTTGATGCACGCAGGGCAGTGCATCGTAGGGCATGTTGCTATCGGATGTGACTTGCGACGCAATGCTTTGACATACGTGATGGTAACCACTTAACATCAAATGGGCCATCTGCTTGTTCTATCAGCAAATAGTATAAAAAAAGACTCCCCCGGTGATAGATCTCGACTAGATAAATAGAAAAAACATTGGAGCCCAGGAAATATAAATAGCATCATGACTTTGATCCCCAGGCAAGGTAGATATCCTCTTGGATCTCTTAGTACCAAGTATCCACTTTTCTTTGATGATATCCAATTGATATAGTTCTTGGTCTTTACTCGGTCTAACGTCGGCTACATCATCGCTTACCATCAGTTGAGATTGTAGTCAAAGGATGGTCTTCATTGTAAAGAAAAAAACATTTCGCAAATCGTCGCCCCTTACCGGAGGACGTCCCACACTACGCTTAAAAACGCGGTATCCACTCAACTTAGCCTTTATTATAAATATTATACTCCCACAGATGCTTGGATCAAGAAGCTGGAGGTCTACGTAGATTGGTTCAAGCAACAGGAGAACCTGAAGGCGAACGAATCCCTCCGGCCAGGGAAGCCGAAGAACTATGACGAACTCTTCGGGATTGAGGGATCTTTTCGGCAGCTGTCTATTGATTAGGGTTATTCAAGGTAGATCTGAGACTTTCATTCGTAGGATTACTAATAACTTTAAGAGACTGACAGCTGTCAAAAAACTACACGCCCGCACGTTTCAACTAAAAAAACTGAGGGTAATTTAAAAAATTCGCAAGCAGCAATGTTTCGGAGAATAGCTCAAAATGTTCCGGAAACATATCACTTTTATCCAAACAAGTATTGAAAAGATAAACAAACTTTTTGGTAGAAAACTTGGTTGAAATCAAAATTTTTTTTTTTACAAAAAAGTTTATGTTATCAGATCTTCTTAGAAAGTGCTTAGATAGTGATGCGTGAAGTGTCCATGAATATTTGACCATGTATCTGGGACATAAACACGAATGAATGATGATGACTTTAGCGGCGTAAACGTAACGTATCTAATTATCCCTAACTATAAAACAATGAGGTGGGATATCGAATTACGTTTAAGGTGAATACAAGAGCTAAAATTGTGACTACTAGTATTCTCTTATCTGTGCTCTCGCTCGCACGTTTCGCCATGTTGAAAGATAAAAAATCACTAAACTCATTTTCGAAAAATCGCAATCAACCATTTTGTGTGCAATTAAATTGCACACTGTTTAGTAAAAAAATCATTTTGATGTATACAAAGTTATCCTACTTAAAAGTTTGCTGCAAATTTTTGAGTAGGAAAACATGTAGCGATGTCGAAACGTGCGGGCGAGTCACATTTAGCTCTTGTCATCGCCATAAGGACGCTGTTTGAAGACGTTGGTTTGGCCTTCACTTTATTATTCTACTTGCATCGTCCCATTAAACGTGATGTCCACTTGTTATCTAACTCCAAATTAAATATTGATTAAATCGTTCTCGACTGCTATTGCTGTCTTGTGAAGTTATTTGTCTATATAATAGTGTTTGTAAAGTGTGTATGTATTACTATGCAATTAAGCAGGGTCGGATTATCCAATCACACTGAAGGGGACTAGGAGCCCTACATCGGTTAGGGCCCCGCAAGCGAATGCGGACCCTGAGAAAAAATATTTGAAAATATTTTGTGATTAGTGAGATTAGTGAGTGAAAATTTTATTGGAAGATTTATATCCTCAATGACAATAATATTGCCTTGTTTTTTTATATTACATTGTTATATTTAAATTTATTAAGTATAGTATGCCTATTTCTGCCACCAAGCAGCGTTACTGTGTTTCGGTTTGAACTAGATGCCGGTGATATACAGGCACATGAGGCTCAAAATCTGTAAGCCTCAAGTTGATGGACGCAGGGAAGTGCATCGTAGGGCACGTTCCAAAAAAAACTATTTTTTCGCGGCGAATTTAACGATGACTAATCAAACGACCGACGCAACGTGAAAACAAACGGCCTTACTACAAAAAATCTGTCAAACGATAAACTATTGCCATCTCTTACCAATGAGACAAGCAAATTTTAAGCATTATTTAAATTTAAGTACCATTTAATGGTATGAGGGTAAATGTTTATCGTTTAGGGTGATGTTATGATGCAATACCTTCATAATGTAGTAAAAAAATTGCGTAATTCTTATAATTTGCATTGTGCTTGAGAAAATTAACTAGGCATAGAAAGTTGGAAATGGGTAAATGGGCCCCGAGAATTGCATTGCCCGTATTACATTATCATAACACCCAGACAGAGAACAATCATCTATTTTAATCACACAAATGTTTGTTCTCGGTGGGGATCGAACCCACGGCCTACGGCGCAAAAGGCAGAGCTAATACCAACTGAGCTGTTAAGGCTGTCAAGATAGAAAAAAAGATAAGACGCAAAAAGCCCATGATATGATGAGGGGCCCGACATTATGAATCCGGCCCTGCATTTCAGATCCAAGGCTAGGATAGTTGACTCCATGACTATGTCTATTAGTCTAAATCATACCTAATGTAATCATATTAAGAATTTAGGCTTTACTAATTTTATGTGTTTTGTAAGTTTCTTATTCATGTTTAAACGTAATAAGTAAGTTCGGCGAAATTTTTATCACTGTTTGACTAGAATTTAATTTTTTTTTTTTTTATGTAAGATTTAATTTAGCTCCTTTCGGGGTTCCGATGCAGTTTCCTACAATTGAGTCTTTCCAATGCGGCCTTCTTAACTTCCTACACGACATGACAGCCATTCTCTTTTATCGAACTCAAGAAGCAAAAAATTTAGGTGGGTATAATTTTTTTTTGCCTCATAACGGTAATAGTCTAGAAAAACAGCGATTAATATTTCACCATGCGTAGTTACTATTAATTTATAATAAGTACCAAGTAAGTTTATTATAAAAATGGTGTATTTCTGTGATAAATATTTGAAATTATTTATTAAAGATTCAATAACATCACTGATTTGTTAATTTAACATCCATTATAGGTACTTCATCATTATCATCTTCAGAGCTGATTTCACCGTGCTCTGTTAGTTACCATTATAGAATTAACAGGCCGTTAAATCTAACCTTAGATGTCAAACGCGTACATTTTGAAATATTTAACGGCCCTTTAATCCTTTGTTAATCTAACAGAGCATGGTGAAATCAGGTCTCAGTCTAAAAGAAAACAACTGATTTGTTAATATAACATCCTTTCATACTTTATCATCATCATCAGTCTGAAGAAGTCCACAGCTAAGAATAGGCTTGAAAATGGCTGAAAATACGGGTTCAGGAAGAACGATTCTGGCCCTCTTCATCCAAAGACTTCCCACGATCCTCACATTGTCAATCTAATTATATTTTTAGCAGAGCTCTTTGTGAAGGTCTCGTCCGTACCTACTACCACCACGCCTTTTTCTGCCGCCAAGGCGTTACTGTGTTCCCGTTTCAAAAATGTGGTTGCCGGTGAAATTACTGGCACATGAGGCTTAACATCGGTACGCCTCAAGTTGATGTACGCAGGGCAGTGCATCGTAGGGCACGTTCCTATCGTGCGTGTCTTACTTACGAGGCAATGATTTGTTATAGGTGATGGTTATCACTTAACATCAGGTAAGCCATCTGCTTGTTCCATCAGCTAGTTGTATAAAAAAAAATATTATTCGTTTATAATATACTACGGAATAGTTATAAAAGGCGTCATACATAAAGGTTCTTATACCATAATTATTTATGGTAATAATGTTCTAACCACCTATTCACGATCTTAATACTTACAGCTTAATACAAAGTAGCTGATGTATAATCATTAATCCAACGATGATTCAATAATATGTTTATAAGATATTTAAGTTTCATATAAGTTAAGTACCTACCTTCCTGACTTTAAGAACCCTACAGACTAGGCCGACAAGACTGCTATACAAAATAATATTACTTTTTGCAAAATTCACTAAATTCAAATACACTGAAAAACTTAAAACCAAATGTTTGCTGCAGGGAACCATACACCAAAACTCAGCCTGGGTGTTATTATTATTACATTACAAAAATGTGTTTAAAAAAAAAAGTATTCAAGTATTAAGTATATCAACTATCTGGTCCCCATATTACTTTGGGGCTTGATAGTGCTGTATGGAAAGTCCATCATAAAAAAAAACGTCGTCTGCGAATATATTTTGGGACCAAAAAAACCTACTTAAAAAAAAGTAGGTAAGTCCAGCGTTTTTTGAAAAACCCAAAAAAATAATAGTAATCGCGTAACAAACATTAAAAAAACAAAATGTAGGTAAGTAGGTACAGCATTTTTTGGAATAAACAAAAAAATATACAGGGTGTTAAAATACTACTACCGAAAACTTCAGGGGGCTAAAGTACCCATCAATATGAATAACTTTTTCTAAGGAGCTAACACTAAGAACGCGAAAAAAAACAGCTGTTTCATACAAAAGTTCAATACCTACCTGGCTAAAATGTATGAAACAGCTGTTTTTTTTCGTTCACAGTGTTGGTTCCTTAGAAAAAGTTATTCATATTGATGGGAACACGTTGTATACACAGATGACGTTTTGGTTTGGTTTCACCAAAAGCTTTGTTTTATGTTTTTCAGCGTATTTGAAGTCGGATTTTTTTTAAAATGTTAGTGTAAAAGCCCCATTAAAACTAAGAGACACGTGTTTAAATGAGTAGACAGATCTTCCTCAAGTAGGTACTTATTATAATTGATTTAAGACGAAGACAATGGCTAATGTACCTCTCGCTAGCAAGTTTCCACTTGTTGAAAGATTTTCGAAAAATCGCAATCAACCTTTTTTTGTGCAATCCCATTGCACAGTTTAGTAAAAAAAATCATTTTGATCGATACAAGTTTTCCTACTTAAAAGTTTGCTTATGTACGAAAACTAGTAAAGCAAACTTTAGTGATTTTATAATCTTTCAACATGTGGAAACGTGTGAGCGAGAGGTACATTAGCTCTTGTCTTCGCCTTAAGTTATCTTAATATAGACTTCGTACGTCATTGTTTCCTTTAAAAACTTTCCATAGAGTGCAATGGCAGTAAAAACACGTACCTAACGTGTCTATTGTTCAAATCGGTAATTTTCCAAAGAAACGCAATTTCAATGGTTTTTTGTAAAAAAAAAAGGTGCAAAAACCTGTGAAGAAATATAACGTTGTTCCATGTAATTTTCTTGTTAAATTCTGTCAATGGATTTGTACAGTCTGTGATAATAACATTAGAAGAATATTTCTGCTTTTTAACTCTGTATTTGGTATGACAAGATATACATAACTACTAGGTACTATTACGATAAGTACAGATTATTTCTTTTTTATGTTTGTTTAGTTATTAATAAATCATTTTCATTTACGATCAAGTTCAGATTTAAAATTAAGTAATTAATCTAAAAACCGAAGTTGCCACCAACCATTTCTTTGAAAAAAGATCCAGAGAAAAGAGTTTTTAAAAAAAATTGATAATCCACAAGTCCCTTACTGTACTTACATTTCTCGGAAAGTACTGAACGAATTTTATTCCGATTCTCAGTCATTGGGTTGATAGTTCATCCATAGTTCAGGCATGATTTAGTTTCCTAGGTAACTTGGGCGTAAAAAAAATTACTTTCTCAGAGCAAAAGGCTTGTTTTGAAATATGTCTAAACTCTAAGCACCTTAGTTTTTTCGCACCTACCTCACGGCGGAAACACACGGACTTATAATTGAACGAGCAAAACATTCAGGCAAAACAATAAAATACTATCAAGCACACGATACAGCGCCAAAAAAAATTGGAGATGTCGCCCAAAAGGCGCCATATCTGAAATGGGGAAAGATCACAAAAGACAGATGTCTTTTGTGATCTTTGGGCCGACGGCGGCGACGTCCACCTTGTGGGATCCAATCGGTTCTTACTTCGGCCCAAAGGTCACAGAAGACAGATTATGCCCTTATATTAACTGGAAACTGGGGCCTTATGATCACTTCGAGCGAGATTATCTCACGCTGGAGATGACTTCATATCTCGTTGACGTTGCGTCTCGCATGAACTTTGAATGAGAAAATTTGGGGAGTGAGATGGTGAGAAAGAGGATAAATAGTTATCGAACGAGAGACGTTATCTCCACCGTGAGATAATCTCGCTCGAAGTGAGCATAAGGCCCCTGGTATCAACAATGATAAGGACTGTTTCGTGACCGAAGTTACTGTGCGTAAAATCATTCGTCTGCATAAATACGCACGTGCTCGCCAAGTTATTCCGCCGTACGCCAGCTTCGTCGAAGTGCACATTTCCCAACTGTCAAGTCGGCGGAGGTCGATTGCGCAGCAGTGTGCGCGCAGAGGCCCACGGCTGTAGACGGACCTCATTTAGAAATTAAAAAAAAACTGTGTGAAAAGTTTGTGACTCGCCGTTCGGATTTTAAAAAGTGAGTTGTTCTTTTTTTAATTTTTAAAGCGAAATGGAAGAATTTACGAAACTATTAAAATGGTATTTTGATAATAAGAGCAAGCTATCGGGTTAATAAATAACCTAGGATAATAAACTAAAGTAGTTAACACTGTAGTTAAACTGTTTAACAGGGAAGTGTCTAATAATTAGAAAGTTGATAGAAATCTGTCACATTTTTTTATCAAAGATAGTGGGAACTTTTTTTTGGCTTACCTACGAAGGTATTTTTACTTAAACCCAAGTATTATTGAAACTTAGGTAATTAATTTACCTTTGAGACCCTTTCTAGAGATTTCCTTCTGTATTTAGCTTGTATTAGCCGATTTCAAAAAAGTAGGTTAGATAATGCAATGCATACTTACTAAATTTTACGCATGTCTTTATCTAGACTCTTATATTCCGAAATCCCAAAGTCAAAGTCAAAAGGTATTTATTCAATAAAATCACAAGGATCACTTTGAAACGTCTTAAAGCTAGGTGACTCTAGGTGCCAGTTCCACGCGACCAAAGCCTAGAAGAACAGGCAACAAACTTACGGCTTGGTTCCTACCGATCTTTCTTATGATCCTTGTTACAACGTAATATAAAACAATATTGAAGCTCCAGTGTGGTGCTAATCGAATTTAGTGAGGCGTCGTAGGCATAACAGAAAAGGGTAAAGGTAATCAAATTCATAAGACAGTACACGCTACGCTTCAAACAAACAATACCTATAAATATTCCTCTTCCTTCTTAGGTATAAATATTCAACCTAAGTAGGAAAGGTGCTTTTGTTCTAGATTACAACAAAAAGCACCATCTAACCACGATATCTCCATTCTGTGACCTATTTGTAATGCACTACGAAACAATTCAAAACCAAATCCCTAGAGATACAGCAGTGAAAGTCGCAAGCGTTTAACTGTTTTATAAAATAATATGTTGCCAATTCGCGCACATAAATTAAAATATTACGAAACATTTCAGCCGCGGGCCACAGGTCACTTTTAGTGAGTGTCAGTGATTCGGTGTAACCTAACCGCCTTACCTAAAATGGTTGAGCTCCTTCCGCGCTCGCCATTGTTCGGTAGCGTAGGAATCGTCAGACGATCATCAGCTATTTCGTCAATAAAAAAAAGTGGTTCAGTGTGAGTCTAGACTAAACTTTCAGTGAAAGTTATTGATTGAACTTTGCTGATTTGCCAGACCAATTTGATGTTCCCACTTTCGAAGAAATCTCTGAGGTACCTACTAAGGTAGGAGGTAGTTTAACAATATTATTTAAAGCGTTTTCCTGTATTAAATTCATGTTTTCTACCCCGCTCCCGGTAAATAATATCAAAATAAGTTTATTTAGCATCGAAAACAAGGCAAAATAAAGGTAATGAAGAAAACGATAACATTCGCTGAAATTTCAGAAACTGTATCGCGTACATTAGACCCCCCTTCGACTTTACTAATTTTGAAATTACCTAATTGTGTAGGTATATTGCTTATTCTATACGATCTAAATTTCAACCTTATCGGTTTGATAGTTAGGGTGTGATTTAGCTTAAACATCCGAACATTACATAGTACCTTTCACATTTATACGTAGGATGGGATTATTCTGGCTTAGTTTTAATTTACTTAAATAAGAGACAGTAGCTTAAGCATGGTGTAAATATAACCTAACCTAACCTAAACTGTGCAGCGGTAGTAGGTAAGCACCGGCGGATGCGTAGTGGTGACGGTGACGAGTCCGGACGGCGTGTAAGTATATTTAAAAAAAAAGTGAGGTGAAATTGCCTGAGTGAATTGCTACTAAGCCATTATCTAAAAAAAACATGACAAATGCTTAGGTATACTACCTGCCTGCATTCCCGTAGGAAGACATTTTTAATCATTCCAAATCATAGATCGTATAAAAACATAAGCATATGTTTACAACTATATTCTAATTTATTATCACGTTTGATTTCCGCGTTCATCACGTTTTCTTTGTTGGTAGAATAAAATAATCTTCAGATGTTTTCCGTGCCTTATCTTATCTGTATTTCAAGATCAATCTCCGTCAAGATGATTGTGTCATCGACCCATCTCTTCTGAATGAAAGTCACGTTCTGACATTTGTATGTTTATAATTTGACCTGAATTTGTTCTCTATCTTGACGTGTCACTAGTTTCTTTCGAAACAGTGTG
Source organism: Chloroclysta siterata (assembly GCA_932294275.1). Taxonomy (NCBI): domain Eukaryota; kingdom Metazoa; phylum Arthropoda; class Insecta; order Lepidoptera; family Geometridae; genus Chloroclysta; species Chloroclysta siterata. Next base: position 9,884,449 of record OW028607.1, on the reverse strand, counting down.
GTGAAAGGATTTTAAGTGCGCCTCAAGAGGCTCTTTTCGAGCACTTGACACATGCTAAAGAACTTTTTAGGTTGTACGACATGCCGGTTTCCTCACGATGTTTTCCTTCGCCGTTTGAGAGTAGTGGCATTTTGCACATTTTTTTTTAATTTGTTGAGATATATAGTGACGTAAACATATTCTTTACATAAATAAAAAGGTTTTTAAATTTGATGGTGACCCTTTGTGACATAAGTTTTAGGGACAATATTTTCTTGACTAATTGATAGCAATTACCCCAAAACAAAAGACAAACCTCTTTGTCTGTTCTAGACTTTGGTCCCGAGGAAATAGCGCTAGATTCACCTAGTTCATCAGACATTTTTTTTTTAATCCAACTAGCTGATGGAACAAGCAGATGTCCCACCTGATGTTAAGTGGTAACCATCACCTATAACAAAGCACGGCCTCGTAAGTCACGCACAATAGGAACGTCCATCAACTTGAGGCATACAGGTGTTAAGCCTCATGTGCCTGTAATTACACCGGCAACCACACTCTTCAAACCGAAACACAGCAACGCTGCTTGGCGGCAGAAAAAGGCGTGGTGGTAGTACTTCCCCGGACGAGCCACACACAAAGAGCTCTACTACTCTTACATTTCCAAGTGATCCTTATTATTGAACTGAATAAAGACCGTTTGATTGATATCTTCCTCACCTATCGTTATTTTACATGCGTGGTCCTACTGCCAATTCTACGAGTAGGTCTGTAGGTATCTTGACCAAAAAGGTTCCAACATTGTCGTCATGATCGACGTCAACAAACCTCCTTTTAAGGGTTACCTATTGTATATCTTTGGACAAGATTGATCGAGTCTTTGTCCTGCAAATTATCATACAAACGATAGATTAATAGATAAAATCGTTTCAGGATCAGTGACAGGTTAATATTTATATCTTTCTTAGTTAAGCAAATTTTTTTTTTTTTTTTTTTACAAGCTATAGGTAAAACGTTTGACCGCAATCACACCTGATGTTAAGTGATGATGCGGTCTACGGTGTAGCACGTTTACCTAGAAGATACCTATTCACTCGTCTCTTGAAAACATCCAAATTATAGGCATTTGGAAAAACGGACGCCGGTAAGGAATTCCACTCTTTGGCTGTTCGCATTATGAAAGTAGATGCAAAGCGTTTTGTGCGGGCTGTAGGTAAGTCAACCATGAATGGATGTCTCATTTCCGTACGTCTGGTGGTCCGATGGTAGAACGGGGATGGGGGAACCAAGTTGTGGAGTTCCGTTGCACACTCTCCGAAATGTATCCTGTAAAATACCGACAAACAGGCAACTTTGCGGCGATGCTCAAGAGTCAGGAGCTTAGACTCGAACAACGAGTAACCTATGAGCCTTTTGGCTCGTCTCTCATGAAAGCATTTACCAATCGGGCATCATAATTAACAAGAACGTTAAGGTAAGTATTGTTATGTATTTACCGTGCCATTAAATAAAAATTAATAAATAATTACTTTGATTACCGCGTCCATTTTGATATCTTTAAATTTGAAATCTAAAACGGTCATAAAATCCTTTGTTAAAGCATGGTTATATTTCAGGGGGGCCTTCTGATTGTTCCATAGGATAGTTGTATAAAAAAAATGCGGTGAAACAAAACAACCATAACAGTCGGCTCATAACAAGCTGTTAGTGTAACTAACAGACTATGATGAAAGCAGCTCTAAAGGACTGGGTCTGGTCTATGTACCGCACATAGAAAAATTTGAAAAAAATTGAAGATTACCGATCAAATGCAATTTCATTATAACTGTAGGTTAATAAATTGTTCATCACTAAATTTTGATCTTTTCGAATTTCTTATTATGTGCACATTTTAGAGCCGCCATGACAGTCTGTAATTGACGTTTGACATGACGTTTGATATGACGCATTGCATTTTTTAATTTTTTGACAGATTTGTTGATTTTTTTGACGGTAATGACTTTCACTGTTAAGCTTGACTTAAACAACAGTTGTCAAAATTACATTCACGCATGTCAGTCAGTCCGCCATATTTTTAGTGCATTGTGTTGCTCCCCTTGACCAATAAAATCGTGATGAGCAAGAAAACGAAGTAAAAATAAAGCAAATTAAAACAGTTAAAACAGTTACTATACATATTGCTAAACGATAATTATTTTAACTGTACACAGACCCGACACCGTCTCCATATATTGATGAAACAACGCCTTTAGGTGCCTTCCACGCGACCAAGATAAGATCTTCATTCAAATCAAATCAAATAACTTTTATTTCAGCATTCACACATGAGGTATTGCAGCCATAAATACTTAAAACTAAGTAGGTACATTTAATAATTGAAACTACACACATAATATAAACTAAGCACACAAACTAAGAGTGCACCACAGTGAGCACCAGTGTCCAGTGCTTCATGAACACTGTGTCGACGACGTCCAGTCTGTCCGCTATCAATCGGAGGTTGGTGCTGCCGCGCACCCTGTAATTTATTTATTTTATATTTATTTATTTATTTGATGACAATTTTACATGAGACAATTAAACCAAAAAGTGCTGATACAATAAAATACTAGTAGGTACTTAAATTAAGTATTACTAGTAGGGTAGGTACAGAGAACAAAATGCAAGTACGCTAGCTCCCACCCTAGGAGAACCTGTGTTGTGGGTAGCTAGCCTCTTTCGTCCATGTAATGTGTATCAAGTGTATCCCTGTGCAACAGGGATACTGTTCTTTTGCGGATGATATCGTAGAAGTCGTTTACGCGTGCATTTTGTCATTGTCCTAATCTCATTTCTTGTCACTTGTCACGCCGCCATGCCCAAAAACCATCTCAAAGCCGTAATCGTAGGCTAGTTCGTGAACCAAGGTCACAAATCAAGGACTCTTGCCACACTGACTGCTAGTTTAAACTCGTATGTAATGAAAGACGTTCATGTTGATCTGAGCTGTGGGCCAATATACAATGAAGGTCGCGTTGTGAAAGCAGATAGAAGATTACAGCCTCTTTTATGAATTATACATTTTTGCAAGCAATTTATAATAGGCTCTAGTGTAACGACCTTGGTGTTCGCGATGACTTAACTTTTTAACTGACGAAAAAGGAGGTTTTCAATTTCACTGTTGTTTTTTTGTTAAAAATTCAATAATCGTTTCTTTGTGAGCGCCTATCGGTGTATCGTGGTATCTTCGATTTATATTTTCTCAGTTCTGTACTCCTTCTAATAATGTGTGGTGTAAATAAACATACTTACCAATTTCTGTCCGTCTGTCACCAGGCTGTATCTCACGAACCGTGATAGTAAGACAGTTGAAATTTTCACATGCAGATGGTGTATTTTAGTTGCCGCTATAACAACAAATAAGTACTAAAAAACAGAATAAAATAAATATTTAAGGGGGCTCCCATACAACAGACGTGCTTTTTTGGCGTTTTTATAGATAATGGAACGGAACCGCGAGTCCGACTCGCACTTGGCCCGTTATTTATTTCTACTGAAGGTCAAAAGCTTCATTATACCTATGTAGATATATTATACAAGCTGGTGCCGGCGACTTGGTCAGCACAGGATTAGTCACACAATATCTTTATAAATTGTAGCCTATGTGTTATTCTGATGTATAAGCTATATTATTGTAAAGTTTCATTAAAATCCATTCAGTAGTTTATACGTGAAAGAGTAACAAACATCCATCCATCCATCCATACTTACAAACTTTCGCGGTTATAATATTAGTAGGATTAGATAAAGGAAAATAAATTGACTACCAATTTCCGCTGCGTGCAAATGTTGGGTAACTGTGTCAATGTCATTTTAGTTGGTACTCATTATGCATTTGGTGGTGTAAATAGCACAATAATGGTTTAAATTTGGCCATACCTTTATTACTATTACCACATCCTGCCAATAATGGCCAGCCGCTTGAAAAAATGCAAGTGCAATTACTGCACTATATCTGGTATGCCTCAAGTTGATGGATAGGGCATGTTCCTATCGTGCATGACTTACGAGGCGATGCTTTGTGATAGTTACCACTTAAGGCGAAGACAAGAGCTAATGTGACTCTCGCTCGCACGTTTCGACATGTTGAAAGATATAAAATCACTAAACTCATATTCGAAAAATCGCAATCAACCATTTTGTGTGCAATTACATTGCACACAGTTTAGTAAAAATTTCATTTTGATCGATACAAGTCTTCCTACTTAAAAGTTTGCTTATGTACGAAAACTAGTAAAGCAAACTTTTGAGTAAGAAAACATGTATCGATCAAAATGATTTTTTTACTAAACTGTGTGCAATGTGATTGCACACAAAATGGTTGATTGCGATTTTTCGAAAATGAGTTTAGTGATTTTATATCTTTCAACATGTCGAAACGTGCGAGCGAGAGTCACATTAGCTCTTGTCTTCGCCTTAACATCAGGTGGGTCATCTGCTTGTTCTATATGCTGTAAAAAAAAGAACAAAGACAAATATTTTTTACTAGTGGCCTGTCCCAGCTTCGCATGAGTGGTCATAAATTTTTTGAACATTTTAAGATAAACTTAGACCTAGTGACCCTGCGTCTAGTGTCTAGTGACTGTGTGACCCGTGGACCCTTTAACATTTTTAATTTCGTCATATCTATTGAATGGAATATCCGATTTGAAAAATTCAAGAAGTAATGTATAGGTATTGAACCAGTCTTGAATATATTTATTTATTTGGATAAAGATTAATAATACAAATAAAGAGCCTTTTCTAGCGGCGGCATTTCAATTAAATTTTTATAATAAAAGAACACTTATTGTGTTATAACTATAATAGCTAGTCATATGTTGTCGCAACATTTTTTGTAGATAATGACGTGTTCTGCAAAGTCGTAGTACATTATTTTGTTCTATCATCAATAGTTTTCGCAGCGCACGCGATGTAAGGTTTTTGTTTTCCACCTTGGGTTACATTATTGGAGTTTTAGTAAGGATCCCTGATTTTTTTGAAATATAATATAGCCTATGTTACTCAGGGATAATGTAGCATTCTAATGGTGAAAGAATTTTTGAAATCGGACCAGTAGTTTTTGAGCCTATTCGTTACATACAAAACAACAAAAATACAAATCTTTCCTCTTTATAATATTAGTGTAGATTAGTGTAGATTACTGCAGTAAAACATGTCTATTTTAATAATTGAAATAGGTAGGTACTTTCTGTATTCGATTTACTCTTTGCATAAAAAACTTTTAGACAAAGCAAACGCTTTGCTTTTATGTATTTAAGTAATAAAAAATGTCATAAAAAAAAATGAGTTGTGATGTGTGGCAAATTTGGTACAAACGGAGTTTATGACTGACGGTGTTGCCGATAAAGAGTCGAGATCTAAACGGAGCTCAGTTGTCCCTGTTTCTGTTAAAATACAGGGTGTAAACGCTTGTACGACATTAAATTAATACACGTGTAGTGCTACTATCTAGTATTGATTTAAAAAAAAAATTATTGAAATTCATTCATAATTAGTTTTTTTTTATTTTCAAACAAACTAATCATCAGTTATAGCATAAAATTATACAGCACTCTGTATACGTACACAAACAACGAAACGTACGTTCATTCATTACTCGTCGTCGTCGGTGCCTATAAGTGCGAATATGCCGCGCACTCACGGCGCGGCGCTCAAAGGCGCCGCCGCGCCGGCCGGTAAAGCCGAAAGTCGAGCGCGCGGCAGAACACACACAAAATGTACCGCACACTAAAAATAAATAATAAATGTACCTAGGTTACCTCAAATCCGTAGGTTTTCAATATCCCCCCCGCACGTTGCACACACTAATTTAATTGACGGGGAACGTTCGCCCGTACTTTCACCAACACAGCTGTTCGACACTTGCCTTCAGTTTGTCGAAAGCACCTAGGTACAATCCGTCTGCGCAGCTCTTGCACTGTATCGACTTCTTGTGCGTACCTCTTCTTTGTAGAAGCCCCACAAAAAGAAATCTAGTGGAGTGAGGTCTGGCGATCGTGCTGGCCACTACACTTAGTTTAATAACAAAAAAACACATTCACAAGCGACAATTTCGCGGTAACTAGATCGGTAGGTACGTATTTAGTTTATTATGAAAAAAAACACACACAAAAAGCGTCTATTTCGCGGTACCTAAATCTAGCAATGCAACAAATATGCAATTTTCAAAATTAGATGGGTCAAGGTTGCTACCGAAACAATTACTAAATCATACGCGCTTCCTCAGTCAGTCGCTCTGTGGCTAGGCGTGGGCGACGCGGGGCGGGGCGCGCTTCTCTTCTCTTTCCGACACGCACGTGAAATGTATCTGTCCTGGTCACATCGTCTAGATCGCACTTTTTGATTGTTTATTCTGCTCAAACGCGTGTAAATTTGGTATTTTTCTCTTTTTTTTCTTTTGATTCATAGACATATGATTTCGTGACCCCGGAAAGTTGACCTGAACACGACTGTTAATAGGTACAGGTTGTTTAGAAATGATTTATTGGAAAAGTATCGATATCTCGTTAAATATTCAGGCTTTTTTTATAAAACCAACTCCTAAAATCTAAAAATGCCATTCCGAGTACGTGTTTCAATTTAATGTCGTACAAGCATTTACACGTTGTATATTTTATGCAATCTCTTGTTTTTTTTCTCATATTGTGTAAACAAATAGTATGAATCACTTTTAACGGCCTTATCTGAATCTAAAGCCAGTTTATCACGGACCGAGCCCAGTAAAAATGCCAGCAAGCTATTATTCGGAACTTGCGCGTGATTACAATACTAAAATGGATTTTATTTAAATATCATAAAACTAAACGAAGGTAGGTATATTCTATTTTTGGGTTCGACAGCTCGATTGTATAATGGCGGGACAACTATGTAAACACAAGCCGATTCAACAGCAATAGAAAACAGTAAAATGAGTTGTTGCTTTAAATAAACAAATCTCACCGCTAACTTGCTGTCAAAAACGCTTCATTTTTAGTAAGTACATCTATTTTCCGGCAAAGGTTGTTAATCGAGAACCTTTGGAAAATTTGTTTTGTTTACCCCAGCGCCTGTGTATCATTTACGATACACGAAGTGTCTTTTCCAGGGCCTGGGTATCGTGAAAGATACACGCTGCATGGATATTTTGGCAACCTTTCAAACCTTTTAATTTGCAATTAGATATGATTGGCCCTGGAGAGGCCAGTGTTTTTGAGATCAAAACAATACACCGGCTTGCGAAAACACCCATGTAAAATGAAATTTAAAAAAAAAATTGTGTCACAATAACGCAGGAGAAATAAAAGAACAATATTGGTTAGGACAACAAAATCTGTTGTCATTTAATTTTCTACTAAAATAATCAGTTTGACGAACTTTTTTTATACTACTTGCTGATGTAACAAACGGATGGCTCACCTGATGTTAAGTGGTAACCATCACATATAACAAAGAATTGCCGGGTAAGCCACGCACGATAAGAAAGAACGTGCCCTGAACATGCACTGCCCTGCGTCCATCAACTTGAGGAATACAGATGTTAAGCCTCATGTGCCTGTACTTTCACCGGCAACCACACTCTTCAAACCGAAACACGCAGCAATGCTGCTTTACGGCAGAAAGGTTTGATGAACTACTATAACGCTGGCAGATGTTGCGTGTATCTTTCACGATACCCTTGTCTGGTAAAAGACACCAGTTGGTGTATCGTAAATGATACACTGGCGCTGGGTGGGTAAATGAACAAGTATCGACTTACTTTACTGCTACTGCTGTCGAGGTTTTCTTTCAATCTCTTGTTTTTTATTGTACCTACCTACCTACCTACGTGCTTACATAAATACATAATAATATGCTTGATTGCATGTTGTGTTCTGTGGCTAATATAATTTTTCAATAAACTAAAATTACCCCGTAGTAATTAACCTACCTATCTCAAAATGTTAAGACGCAGTTTTCCTAAACCAGTTTTCGTACATAATCAAACATTTATGAAGGAAAACTTGTATTGATCAAAATGATATTTTTGCTGAACTTTGTGCAATATTATGCAATTACAGGATTAAACGAACTCACCTGAGTGATGTTCTATCCTGATTATTTAAGTACTCATTCTGGGATAATTTACTTGTAGTAGCCGCCTTTCTTGCATTAATATCGCGTGTCAAAAGCTTAAGATAATCTGCAAAAAAAAATGTTAACAACCTGGCAACATTCCACAACATATCATTACGTTTAGAGTTAAGATAAGCATATTAGCATATCAATGGGAAGCTATGATGTCATAGCTGTTGGGAGGGTGGGACTCTCTTATCCCAGAATGAGTACTTAAATAATCAGGATAGAACATCACTCAGGTGAGTTCGTTTAATCCTGTAATTATTTTTCTTACTCATTCTGGGATAATTTACTTGTAGATGTTTAGAGGGATGAACATAGAATATAAAAATCACATTATTTATTAAAAACAATGAGTTTTTCAAAACTAACGAATAATTAATTATATTGTCTTAATAATTAAGTACCTTTGACTTAAAGGTAGATAGAATCTACTAAATCACAAACTCAAAAGGAACCACAATTGAGGAACAATTGAGATCCAGGAACATTATTCCTTAGTACCTAACAATTATCATTATTAATAGCAAAAATGATAAGTATTTTGCTAACTTAATGCTTATAAGTCTGGTTTCTACTTCTGACTAAGAGAAACTACAAATATATAATAATATAAACTACAAATTTGCACTTGAAAATTGAGCATTAACACTACCTTGTAGTGGCCTACTGTAATGCTTTGCAAAAGTCATTGACCTGCAAAGCTACTGGAATAGCCTACTGCTTTCAACATGCTATCTAATTTAAGTAGAATGAGAGGTGAAAATTCAAATGTCAATTCTTCTGTATTTCATTACTTGTTTAAGCCACCTGATTATAATATTTATTGAGAAGTAGCTCTCCTAAAGGGGTCTTTTAAACTTAGCAACAAGTAATCAAATGATTCCTCCTCGTCCCTGACTTAATGTCCGAACTCTTTGACCTGTTGTAAGAGCTTTAGGTTGTAATTTTGGTTAGTTTCTTAACTGTAATAAGAAACTTTAAAAAAGTGAGAACAATATTTGGGTACCAAGTGAGCATACATTTAGGTGCAAATGGCCTTTACTTGAATAATCCTTCAAAAACCAATGCACAATAGTCAATAGTTATTTTTTGGTAATACATTGTACAGATCACTGCACTCTTTGATATTCAAAGAATAAAACCTTACTAAATAATAATTAAAATAAAATAAAAACTTGTATAATTTTGTAATATACCTAACATTCACAATGTGTATTTAACATTAAATTCAAATACTCATAATATGATTGCCTATTATGAGAGAATGATGGCAGTTAGGTATATTTTTGGTAAGAGGTCCCATAATTGAAAATTTTCATTAAATATATAGTTTCAACTAGAATATTATAATAAACTCCTGACAATGACATGGATATCGCAGCTGTTGCGTTGTCGTGTACTGGTGTTACGAAAGAACAGCATTATAGTAGTGTATGCTGCTATAGCATTTATGCTGAATGACAGTCAATTCCTGTCACTTACTTTTAATGTCTATTCTTGACCTACTTTTTTTTTTTTTTTTTTTTTTTTTAAATAAATTGTATTTATGTGTGGCATAAATAAATGATTTTGTATTGTATTATAAATATGTTAATACTTTAGGCACACAGTACCTAGATCTTGATTATTTGTCTTGCATTACACCATCCTGTTAAATACAACTATAATATTGTAATAAGCTATACTTTGATGATGACTCAATTATTACTGCTACAGACTTCATTAAAGGATACCAAACCTGGGTAGGCCAAATTGGACGCACTACAATACCTTGTCTTTTTAATCTTTTGTAAGATTTTCAAAATTAAGTGAATGCATAAAATAAATAATAACTCCTTTTAATGGTGAAGGCATCTACATTCCATGTAGAATGGTCTCCATGTCAAGGCACATATATTTGTAAAATTTTGAACTTGAGTGAGAAGCAAACAAGTCAAAATTTGCTTCTATAGGTTATCTTTTGATTTAAAGTATCATAAAAAAAAAAAAAACATAAATTGCAATTGAAACTTGTAGGTTTCAACTACTTCTTGCTGTTTATTACAGACTGCTGTCAAACATATATTTTTCTCCCACAAAAATAATTCGAATATTTCCAATGGTATAATTTGAACACGGCTTCCTTATTTCCAATGGTACATACAATCATAGATCCCCCCCACTATGTTCCAAAGCTAAATTTTTTGTGTAAGCTGACATAATATTGCCATGCAAACTGACACAAGACTGCCTAATAATATGGCAAAATCTCTATTATATCATTAAAGTTTTAAGAATTTATTTATAATTTATGTCTTTCTTTTTTATAGGACTGTGTCCTATGAATGTATTTGATCCAAAGTACTTGATGTGATGATTTAACTACTATCAGTTTTAATAACTAAGCCAAAACTATTTAATAGCTTATACACAATCATGATATTCATTATACATTCATGATTATGAAGCTCCCAGGCAAATGTAATTATTGAAATAAATTACAATTCTATAGCTTTCATAGTAAGTATTGTGGTTTTCACATAATATCACACATAAACTCACATCGAAATATATAATAATATGAGTTAATTGGACTAATTAATAACCATTTTTAAAATCTATTGTGAACATAGTAGGTATATAGTGTTTTCTAGATAGTAATTTACTAACAGTCAATATCTTCCAGTTTAAACAGATAAGTTATTAAACTTTATTCAGATAAAATATGCTAAATATACTGCATTATGAAATTGCCCCAATATTTAAGTTTTTTTTTTTTTTTTTTTTTTTTTTTAATATTCCAGTCTCCATGATAAGTTTTCCTGATCCTGTTTAACTTTAATGGACTTATAATGTTTGCTCCGTCAAAACTGAAACTGAAAATACTTTATACCATAAAGTATTTAAAAATGGTGGGTTCTTAAGTAATTATTTTTCAACACAAGTTGAAATACTGCAATCTACCAGCAAAACATATCTCTAAGGATATCTTGTATGCCCTCTGTTGGATGGGCCTGCCTGATGATGGCTGTCTGTGGGCTTGTATGCCTATTGTTGCTGAGGGTGCTGGTGATAAGCCCCTCATAGGCCTTGGCTGTGATACTGATACTGTGGCCTGCTGGTTGATTTTTTAATCTCTTTTGTTAGTTATATTTGCTGCATTTCATGGCTTAATAAGATTTACAGCCTTTTAAGATAAAGATTGCACAGAGTCCTCCAAGTTTGAATATAAATTTTCTCCCCTCCAGCTTTTCTTCAAGGATTCCATTAAGTTCTTGTCCAAGGATGGACTAGAGCTTTCTGCATATTGAAAATGGATATTACAAATTGAACGAGGGGATTATCCTTGTTTCTATAAAACCTCAAGAAAACAATTTTCTTGACAAGACTCTGTATAGCTTGAGCAAGCTTAGCAGCTGACTGTCCTAGCACTTGCTGATGCTCCTGCAACAGCTCATCTCGGCTCTTGCCTGCTGGCCTCAGATTACCGGTCAGCTCTATGTTTAGTTTGGGTGCCTCTAATAGCTAGCAATTGTTTGGAATTTTTAAATCCACAATTTTCTCTTTTTCTGTCTTTGTAAATCCTTTTTTAGAATGGTCTCATCACCAATGCCAAATCAGGATGATTTTCATCACTGTAGCCATTATCATAAGTAGGCTCTCCCAAGGCTTCTGCTATAAGTGCCTCCTCTGGAGAATCTGTCTCTGCATCTGTGATATCTGTCCCACGGATTTCAGCATCAGGGTTCAAAGTGCCAGGGGTCTGTGCCTCCAGGCATTCAAAATGTACATCAAGTCTAATGTCTTTAAAGTTCTTTCTTTACTTCTTCCTCTCATAGAGAGTGTAAAATTGCCACACAAAAAATTGCAATAACTATGCAATATTGTATAAATTTATTATTTGTTTATAAATATGTAAATTGTAAGATATTTATTTTGATCCATTGAGCTGACATAACCTCCCCAACGGGGAGGTACATATTGTCACACAATATGCAATTGATTACATGTAGGTAATGCAATATAATTCATCTTGAATCTTTGAGCTCGCATTACTTTCCCAACAGGATGGCACATATACAATTTGCAATTTGATTACATGTAGGTATTGCAATATAATTTATCTTGATTCTTTGAGCTCACATTACTTTCCCAACGGGATGGCACATATTGTCACACAATATGCAATTTGATTACATGTAGGTATTGCAATATAAATCATCTGGATTCTTTGAGCTCACATTACTTTCCCAACGGGATGTTACATATTGTCACACAATATGCAATTTGATTATATGTAGGTATTGCAATATAATTCATCTTGATTTTTTGAGCTCACATTACCTTCCTAACAGGATGGTACCAACATATTGTCACACAATATGCATTTGATTAAATGTAGGTATTGCAATATAATTTATTATTGATCTTTTGAGCTAAACATAACCTCCCCAACGGGAAGGTACATTATTGTCACACAATAATGTATTTGATTACATGTAGCTTAGTAGGAACAAGCATAACCCTTAGCACGAAGTGGTCGTTAGTTTCAACATAGTCTACCAAAAAATCTATATTTATAGGGAACATACACATTGTCACACAATTATGTAATTGATAACCTGTGGGTTATTAGGAACAATTCTAAGAGTTCACTTTGCTTTGTTCAACAACGTTAATCGAATTTTTTTATTTCAACCAGCACCACAATGGCCGGCCGGCAAATTAGCATTACCGTGTGCAAAAGAATTACGCCTCTTAGAGGACTATTTTCCGTGTAAATAACGTCGTCTAGGCACGAAATGTATTGTGCATTATCCAATACAAACCAAACTATGTACTTAAATAATCTACAAATTCTTACCTTCCTTTCAAATTTGTATAGGTATGTATTTCTTAAATTTCCTCTCCAACTTTAGTATTTTTCTGTCTGGATAAGAAGCCCTACGCTTGGGCATGATGAATGTTGATGAAATTATCACACTTTATTAGTTTATTACTAACTTTCTTCAAAAGTTTTGTAAAACGCGTGAAAACGCTGACGCCGCGATAATAGCGCGAAAAAACGTATGATATGTTGTGGAATGTTGCCAGGTTGTTAACATTTTTTTTTGCAGATTATCTTAAGCTTTTGACACGCGATATTAATGCAAGAAAGGCGGCTACTACAAGTAAATTATCCCAGAATGAGTAAGAAAAATAATAGATATTATATGCACACAACTTGGTTGATTGTAAATTTTAATAAACTAGTAGTTCGCCCCGAACTGAGATCTACTAAAGATCTTCGTTCGCTTCGCTCACTCGATCAATAAGTTTAGTTATTTTATATCCTTCAAAATGTTTATAAGTTCAGTGAATAAATAAGAAAATGTTGAAACGTGCGAATGAAAAGTATATTGGCGGTAGTCTTTGCCTTAACGCACGTTTTTAGTAGTGTTTTAGTTTTTTATGGTAGCTAAAATTTAAATAAAATCCATATTAGTATTTTGATCATACCGTAGTTCATAATTATGGGTTGTTGGTATTTTTACTTGGCTTTTTATGTTAAAACTGGTAGTTACCTAATGTAGGAACTTTTTACCAAAGCTGATTTATAATATGTCGTACACGTTTAACTACCTACCCAACGTAACATCAGATATACTATAGTTGTATAGCTCAGTTGGTAGCAGCTCTGCCTTGTGCACGTAGGTTGGTTCGCATCCCTAAGAGGTCAAACAAACTTAAAAAAAATGGTAGCTATTCCACACAGCACTAGTTATCTAATCCAAAATTTTAAGCGCCGCGGCGCCGTTTTCTGAAAGCCCGATCAAAACTAATCGCATGTCAAGTCACTTGCTATCTCTATCTTATTCGATGTAATAGCTGAAATGGCGAGTGACTTGACATCCGATTAGTTTTGATCGAGCTTTCAGAAACCGGCGGTGAGAGTAGTAGAGCTCTTGGTGAAGGGCTCGCTCAGGGAAGTACTACCACCATGCCTATTTGTGCCGCCAAGCAGCGTTGCTGTGTTTAGGTTTGAAGGGTGTTGCCAGTGAAATAACAGGCACAAAATCAAAATCAAAACGGTCTTTATTCAGTACAATCACTAGGATCATTTTGAAAGGCACTTGAGGCATACAGATGGTAAGCCTCAAGTTCATGGACACAAGGCAGTGCATCGTAGGACGCGTTCCTATCGAGTGTGACTTGCTTTGTTATAATAAGTGATGGTTACCACTTAATATAATGTGGGCCAACTGCTTGTTCCATCAGCAAGCAGTATAAAAAACTGGCCAAGTGCGAGTCGGACTCGCGCTCGAAGGGTTCCGACGGTATAAAAACAGCAAAAAAATCACGTTTGCTGTATAGGAGCCCCCTTAAATATTTATTTTATTCTGTTTTTAGTAAGTATTTGTTGTTATAGCGGCAACAGAAATACATCATCTGTGAAAATTTCAACTGTCTATCACGGTTCATGAGATACAGCCTGATGACAGACGGACAGACAGACGGACGGACAGCGGAGTCTTAGTAATAGGGTCCCGTTTGACCCTTTGGGTACAGAACCTTACTCGTAAAAAGGATGTGAGTTAGCTTCTAATTAAATAAAAAATAATAAAATAATGGTGGACATTCCACTCGGCACTAGACTAAATTGGGACTAGATGTCCCAATCTTAGCAAAGCTATGAGAAACATCATCATCATCATCTTCCTGCCCTTATCCCACGCTAAGTGGGGTCGGCACAACAGGTTTTCTTCTTCCACTCTCCCCTATCATTCGTCATCTCGGTGCTCACTCTTACTCATGTCATCTTTCACACAGTCCATCCATCTTTTCTTTGGCCTACCTCTCTTTCTAAAACCATCCTCATCCATATCTAACACTCTTCTCGAAATATGACTATGACTATGAGAAACAGATAGCAGATATAATAAAATTCTTATAATATTTAGTATAACACATGAAATATCTATATATTAACAGTTATCTGGTTCTTATCATAATAGCATAAGCTTTTCTTAGTTTGACGCTAGATGGCGCTTTGTGTATTTACAGTTCAATACCATTCAGCCTATAGTTATCTTGTTAGTAGCATTCCTTCTTTGAAACAGTTAGGCGCATTTACCCCGATATTACATTCCTGTATACTTCTCATGCTATTTTCAGCCCTAACTCCTCTGGTGTAGAGATCAAATCTAAAATACCAACTACGTAAGGTAACCGCTATGGTGCATTGAAGCATTCAATCACAATCTATAGCATAACTTCTTGTTACCAGTTAGTATTCAAGTAGCGGCGATGGGCTTGCAACCTGTCACGTATGGAATACAAACTGCTGCAAAATGTGGGTATGTAGGTACAAAGTGTAATATTTGGACGTACCTCTGACTACCCCCCTTAGACATTCTCAAAGAATCTTGACATAGATAGATAGATAATACTTTTTTGCACCCCAATAATAACACCTAACAGAACAATAAACTGAGTGATATACAATGGGCGGTCTTATCGCTAAAGCGATCTCTTCCAGACAACCTTGGGATGGACTGGATTTGGCAAGAACGATAGAGGACGTTGGTGTAGAAAAAACAATAAGAATAACGCATACAAATATTAATATAACCTACCTGAATAATATAACATACACATAGTATACATAAACTTATATTGTAAAAAAATAAAAAGATCAGAGATATCTACATGTAGATAAAAGCTATGATTGTTTCTGTTTTTCTAAATGAAATGCTCTATGCAAAAATCGCAATCAATCAAGTGCAATTTTTTAAAATGTTGAAATGTGCAAGCGAGAGGTACCTGCATTAGCAGTTGTCTTCCTCATTAACCGAATAGTCTAAGTTTTAAGAGTAGTAGAGCTCTTTGTGTGTGGCTCGTCCGGGGAAGTACTACCACCACGCCTCTTTCTGCCGCCAAGCAGCAACGCTGTGTTTCGGTTTGAAGAGTGTGGTTGCCGGTGTAGTTACAGGCTTAACATCTGTATGCCTCAAGTTGATAGACGCAGGGCAGTGCATCGTAGGCCACGTTCCTATCGTGCGTGACTTACGAGGCAATGCTTTGTTATAGGCGATGGTTACCACTTAACATCAGGTGGGCCATCTGCTTGTGCTATCAGCTAATTGTTTAAAAAAAGGCTTCTCTGACTACCCCCCTTAGACGTCCTCAAATAATCTGGAGTTACTTCTTGGTACTAAGAGATATGAGAGGATATCTACCGTGCCTGGGGATCCAAGTCGTGAGGCTATTTCAGTTTTCTGCTCCGAGTAATTCATTCAGACCATCCGTTTCAAAATGTTATTGTTAGAAGGTTGCAACTTCGCAAGATTGAGCTTCGTAATTTTGAAATGGATTTAAATTGCCATTTCAAAATTCAGTGGTTTCTTTAATGTGGTACTTATCTTCACTAGCTGCCACTCGCGACTTCAATCGCATGGACTTAAATGATAAATATAAGATAAAATATAAGAAAAGTGCCAATGGACACATTCTTAATAATATTATTTGTATAAAATTAAGTCAAAACAAAATTACTCATTAGCCTACCTGGCTAGATCGTAATGATATTAGGGTACCGCATGTCATGCGCTAAACTAATTTAGTAAAAAAAAAAAAAAAAAACGATAAATATAAATAAATATTGCTGGACATTCCATTCAGCACTATCTAGGCCCAATATGGGGAATATTATAATATACCTACTAGCTGACCCGGCAAAAGTTGTATTGCCTATAAACTTACAACAATGACTATTAACTAGTAGTTCGCCCCGAACTGAGATCTCGTGATGCGACCCGACGAACGCATCAAAACTTGGAGTAGGTAGTAATCAGAGAAAAGTCCAAACATTATCTTTGGACTTTTTTCTGACTACCGCCTACTAACTTGGTATGGTAACCAAGTTTCAACTCTCTTGGACTATTTACTGAAGAGTTCCGTTGAACAGACCTTGGCTCCATCATCAGACCTGGTCGTCGTTACCATTTTATGAGAACTGAGTACATCCTTAATTAATTTCAAGAAAAAAAAACAAGAAAAAGCAAAGTAACTGGCCGACCAGTAGAAAAACCTTGATGTCAACGAAACTCTTAGAGATGGGAGCTCTTGGATCGTTGGTTATCTTAATTTAACTTTTTTTGTTTTATCTCAAAAACCGAGCGTCTCAAAAAAAAAGTAAAAATTGTTTTGGAATGTCCAAACAAAGCCCTTTCATATGACATGTAACTTGATTTTTTTAAGTAACTTTTTTTATTTTTGCCCCCTTGAAAAACCCCATATCTCAAAAACCCTTAATCCGATTTTACTCATATACTTACCAGTAAATTTCGCAAGCACAAGCTATCGACATGTAAAATTTCATGCAGATCGGATCAACGGTTCTAAAGTTATCGCCAGACAAACATACATACATACATACATACATAAAATGCCAAATCACCCAAGTTGAAACTAAATCTTCGTTCGCTTCGCTCACTCGATCAAAAAATAGGGGTTGTTGATAGAAGGGTGAAAGTTTAGGTTTGCGTGTATTTTAATGCCACATTATAAAAAAAATTAAAAAAAAAATTGGGTTTTTTTTTATCACTTAGGGTATGAAAAATAGATAGTAATTGATTGTCAGACCTATTAAATATGCATATAAAAATCGGTCAAGCCGTTTCGGAGGAGTATGATAACTAACATTATGACACGTGATTTTTTTACTATTTAAGATATTTTTTTTTTTGTAAATACATACTTATAACAGCCCGACAGAGAACAAACATCTGTGTCCATCAGACAAATGTTTGTTCATGGTGTGGATTGAACCCACGGCCTGCGGCGCAGAAGGCTGATCTGAGAAGAAAACTTACACACTAAAAACGTAGTCTATATTTAGCACGTAGAATTAACTTTTTAGGTATCATATATATTAGTTTATTTTACAATACTAATGTATGTATTAGGATAATTTTATATGTTAGTAAATAAGTATATTATGTTCCTCAAAAATGTAATTATTTAAGTTTACCTCACTGTGTGCACCGCCGTCCATTACCGCTCTGAACAAATTATTTCCATCCCAAGTTGCTTGGAAGATATCGCTTTCAGCGATAAGGCCGCCCATTGTGCTTTATTAATTAACGTCTAGATTTATAATGTATCCTTGTGTACAAACAATAAAGTGTTATCTATCTATTGTAGTTAATTTAGTCAAATTTTGTTTAATTATGTCAATTTTGGATCATTTTTTATAACGATTAAATTGGATAATTTTCAAGAAAGAAGGATTTTCTTTTAATTCCTGAGGGTCGTGTTCCTTGGACGTAGACGGAATTCTGAAAGATCACATCTCTGACTACCCCTCCCCCCAAGACGTCCTTAAAGAATCTGGAGTTGGTACTCGGACTAAAAGATCTGAGGCGATGTCTACCGTACCTAGGCATCAAAGTCGTTACACTTTTTCTGTTTCTATGAATCCAAAAGTATGTGAAGGTGTTTGTAGGCATGTGTGTTACGTTGTTTATAGTTCAAATATCGCGCCAAATAGCTGAGCTGAACTGGTTGATACAGACGAAACCTCAGAACTACCCCCATATTTATAGATACTGCACACACACTAATTCTGACATACATTTATTTACTTATTTATTTTTATACAATTAGCTGATGGAACAAGAAGATGGCCCACCTGATGTTAAGTGGTAACCATCACCTATAACAAAGCATTGCCTCGTAAGTCACGCACAATAGGAACGTGCCCTACGATGCACTGCCCTGCCTCCATCAAATTGAGGCATACAGATGTTGAGCCTCATGTGCCTGTAATTACACCGGCAACCACACTCTTCAAACTGAAACACAGCAACGCTGCTTGGCGGCAGAAAAAGGCGTGGTGGTAGTACTTCCCCGGACGAGCCATTCACAAAGAGCTACTCTTAAAACTACTTTCTGTGTGCGGTTGTACTAATTATTGTACCTACCAGTGTCCCAGTGACTAAGGATGTGCTTTGTATGTCAGTCAGACAATCAAAGACAACATACCTACTTGTAATATTAGTAGATTCGTTTTGAAAGTTCCATTCGCTTACGTATATCAGATGACTAAGCTCAAGGCCGGATCGTGGTTTTCAGCTAACCGTGTAGACTACAGCCTTCACCGACTTGCTATCAACTCATCATCATCATCATGAGCTTGGAGTAGTCCACTCCTGGTACAATTGGATCACAAGGTGCACTTTGAAATGACCTAAAGCTATGTGAATAAGAATAGAATATAGCTTTATTAATACACCGAAATAAATGGTTCACAATAGAACAAAAAAGTAGTAAAGTACAGGTTATGGGCAGTCCTATCGCTAATACCTCGATTATATTAAGACACTAGCGGCCTGTCCCAGCTTCGCATGGGTGGACATAAATTTTTTCAACGTTTTAGGATAAACTTAGACCGTGGTGGGTTCGAGTCACTTCTAACACGCGCCTTGCCCGGGCCCGCGCTGGGTGAGAACGCGCCCCGTGATCTTATATTTTTTAAATCTTTTGAATGGAATGTCCGATTTGAAAAATTCAAGAAGTAATGTATAGGTATTGAATCACTCTTGAATATGAAAAGATTTATTTGGATAAGGATTAATACCAAGGTACAAATAAAGACCCTTTTCTAGCGGCGGCATTTCAATTAAATTTTTATAATAAAAGAACACTTATTGTGACATAACTATAATAGTTAGACATATGCTGTCGCGACATTTTTTGTAGATGATGACGTTTTCTACAAAATCGTAGTACATTATTTTGTTCTATCATCAATAGTTTTCGCAGCGCACGCGATGTAAGGTTTTCTTTTTCCACCTTGGGTTACATTATTAGAGTTTTAGTAAGGATCCCTGATTTTTTTGAAAATATAATATAGCCTATGTTACTCAGGGATAATGTAGCATTCTAATGGTGAAAGAATTTTTGAAATCGGACCAGTAGTTTTTGAGCCTATTCGTTACATACAAAACAACAAAACAACAAAACAACAAAAATACAAATCTTTTCTCTTTATAATATTAGTGTAGATTGGCGCTGCCATTCGCGTGGACGGAAATGTGGCCGGCCATATGTCCGCGGCAGCGTCGCCGGCAACGTGTGTTCACATTTAGCCCGGACACTTAGGGAGTGAGCTGAGTGTAAATGCGGTATAATAGCTATCTCTTCCAGACAACCTTTCGATGGACAGAAACATATTGCATAAGTGTGGACGGGGCTTATACAATAAGAACTAGATGCTTGTTCCACGCGATCAAGCCTAGAAGAACAGGCAACAAACTTACGGCTTGGTTCCTACCGTTCTTTTGTATGATCCTAGTTACAATATAATAATTGAAGCGCCAGTATTTATTTATTTATTACATACATGATAGTTGGCTTACAGTGTGCAGACCAAAATACTTACTATCTTAATTTTAAACTTAAAAATATAGTATAGTGTTAATTGAACCTAGTGAGGCTTAGACACTATTTTTATATGCTTGCTTGCTGATTGAATAAGCAGATGGCCCACCTGATCCTAAGTGGTAACAATCACCTCGGGAGTCACGCACGATGGGAACATGCCCTACGATGCAATGCCCTGCGTCGATCAACTGCCTGTAATTTCACCGGTAACCACACCCTTCAAACCGAAACTCAGTAACGCTGCTTGGCGGCAGAAGTAGGCATGGTGGTAGTTCTTCCCCGGACGAGCCACACACAGAGCTCTACTATGTATGATTAAGGGGCTGAAAGCAGTCAGGCAACCGAAGGCAACAGAAAACTAGCTTCAAACTTGCTAGCTTTTATAGCAAAATCATTCAAGTTTGTCGCGAAGGAAAAATTACATCTTATTACCAACCTACCTACTTCATGTTAGATTTAAATTGTTTGATTATTAAGTGTTATTTTTAAGTTTGTATGGATCTATGACATCTGAAATAAATAAATTTTAATTTTAATTTAAATTACTCAATTTTTTTTCATAAATATATTTAGTTGATTTCAAAACACGATTTTACGAGCTATTTGGAAAAACAAAAAGATTTTTTTGTAATATCACAATGACATACAATACACAGCCAATATTTATGCTGAGCTGAAAACCTTTTCAGTATAGGTCCCTATTACTGTTGCCCTTAAGCCGCTCAATATTTGATCCATAATGTTATCTACCCGTTTAACTTTTTTCAGGCTTGTGTTATTCATCATCATCATTATCAGCCCAAAGAAGTCCACTGCTGGACATAGGCCTCCCTTATACATTTCCAGGAAGAACGATTCCGAGCCCTCTCCATCCACCGACTTCCCGCGATCCTGACAATGTCGTCAGTCCATCGGGTAGGAGGGCGTCCCACGCTTCGTTTTCCTGTTCGTGGTCGCCATTCGAGAACCTTTATTCCCCATCGGTTATCAGTCCTTCGAGCTATATGACCTGCCCATTGCCACTTCAATCTGCTGATTCTGCGAGCTATGTCGGCTACCTTGGTTCTCCTACGGATTTCCTCATTTCTGATTCTATCTCGTAGTGAAACTCCCAGCATAGCTTTCTCCATAGCCCGTTGAGCGACTTTGAGCTTGTTGATGAGGCCAATAGTGAGCGACCACGTCTCAGTTCCATACGTCGTTTTTGGGAGTGGTAGCTGGGTCTCTGCCGGTGATTCTTAGCACCCCCTGTTCCGCCGTTACCATGACCGCCACCTGTGCCAGGAATAACGGAACTGCCGGGGAATGGGGGCCGTCTATTTATTGTGTTATTGTACTATACTTGTACTAAATAAACATTTATTTATTATATTCTATCCCAATGTTCGTTATTTCCAGTAAGCCATGAAGCTGAAACAAGAGCTGATGATCCAGCCGACGGGCGAGGTCTGGAAGAGCATTCGCGTGGAGCTGAAAGAAGACGTCACGACCAAGGACCGAGACGTGACCGCTATCCGGGACTGGCTGAAGAAGCAGCCGCATTTGCCTGATGACTGGGGTGAGTCCAGGATTTGGAGAACTGACAGCTTTACGTCTTTATTCCCCAGGCACAGTAGATATCCCCTCAGATCTCTTAGTATCTAGTACGAACTCCAGATTCTTTCTGAGGATGTCTACGGATTATGATCGTCAATTCATCATCGTCATAAGCCTGTAGAAGTCCACTGCTGGACATAGCCCTCCCATATACATTTTAGGAAGAATGATTCTGAGTCCTGTCCATCCACTAATTTACCCGATGGACCGATGACATCGAGATCGTATTTAAAGAAATTTAATTCATCTGGGCGACAGAAACAAAAATACTAATATATTATACTTTTTTTTTATACAACTGCTGATGGAACAAGCAGATGGCTCACCTGATGTTAAGTGGTACCCATCACCTAAAACAAAGCATTGCCTCGTAAGTCACGCACGATAGGAACGTGCCCTATGATACACTGCCCTGCGTCCATCAACTCGAGGCATACAGATGTTAAACCTCATGTGCCTGTAATTACACCGGCAACCACACTCTTCAAACTGAAACACAGCAACGCTGCTTGGCGGCAGAAAAAGGCGTGGTGGTAGTACTTCCCCCGACGAGCCCTTCACAAAGAGCTCTACTAGGTCTAAAACTACAACTACAATAAATAATAAAACTGAACTGACATATTCTTCAGCTATGTAATTATATCAAACCAATTACCTAAGTAAAAAGAGGGTATTACATTACCTAAGTAACTATAGGTAACCTAGAATTTAGTTTTTGTTAAAGCTTATAAACTTACGCAAATTGTTCCATGTATGTAGGTACGCAGATGGCTATCTATGACTGTTTACGTGTACCTACATAACCGGGAAATACCTTGCTCATCACACAATTACTTAATTATTTTATTACAATAAGCCAGAGCTAAGCTGACGCGGGTAATATATGTTAGCGGTAATGTTAGGTATTTTAAAATATATAAAAAAACACACGCATGTGCCCAGATTTTCTGTAAAAACATCAAACGCGCGCTAGAAATAAAGCACTCTGCCAATTTTATTCTGAACCACGCAGATGAATGGTCAATATTTGGCTAAGTACTAGATAAGTGCTTACCTACCAACAATTTTTTTTTTTTAATTATTTCTGATAGCTAAGCGTTTGGCTGGTTAGAATTTTGACAGAAATTGAACTCCGTTTCCTGTCAAAACTGCAACTTATCTAATCGGGATTGGAATCAGTACCTTAACGCAATTATAACATGGAAGCATGCCTACCGCAAAAAATACTAGGCAGTCTGGCAGGCGCACGCAATGACGTAGAAAATTAAATTTTGTGGGTGATCTAAACTTTGGATGGCTATTTAAACCCAAACCTAACAGGACATAAGAACGAATTTTAAAATATTCTAACAGTCCGTCATAAATTATGACAGAGCTGCAAAGACCTTTAAGTTTTTGCACGACGATCTAAGTCTATTTTCCTTGAGGGAATTCTTCCATCTTTTGTTTCCATTCACTAATTTGGATTAAGTCGAGAGTCGAGAGTAGCCGCTCTCGAGTGATGTACTTAATGCTAAAAATCTCCTGCCTAGCTAGATGTTAGCCTGGGTAACTACAAGTAGAGGTAAGGAGCTTAGTAAGAAAACTACAATGAGGTTGCTAAAATAAATGTTACAGACTACACAGATACAGATGTATAATTATGTAGTACTGACAATAACCTAGGAATCTAATCAACTGTTCGACCGATCACATCTGCTAAGGAGTGAGACCCACAAAGACAGCAACAGGTTTTTTTTTTATACTACTAGATGATGGAACAAGCAAACGGCCCACCTGATGTTAAGTGGTAACCACCACCTATAACAAAGCATTGCCTAGTAAGTAACGTACGATAGGAACGTGCCCTACGATGCACTGCCCTGCGGCCACCAACTTGAGGCGTACAAACGTTAAGCCTGATGTGCCTGTAATTGCACCAGCAACCACAATCTTCAAACCGAAACACAGCAACGCTGCTTGGCGGCAGGAAAAGGCGTGGTAGTAGTACTTCCCCGGACGAGCCCTTGACAAAGAGCTCTACTAGGTACTCAGATTATAAAGGAATATCTACCGTGCCCGAGAATCAAGGTCGTGAAACTGATTTTTGATACCAGTGCTGCCACCGTTCAAGTCTACAGTACCCCAAGTATGAGTTTTGCTTACCATACTTGGTTTTTCGTTTTACGTTCTTGTTCCGTGTTCATTGCGGGTTTTGTATGAAGACGCGATAGAGATACCGATACGGAACTTTATGTTGCAAGTATGATGAAAATTAGTATAGTAGAACATAAAGTTCCATATCGGTATCCCTATCGCGTCTTTATACAAAACCCGCAATGAACACGAAACAAAAACGAATCGTTTTGCTCCGTGCTCATTGCGGGTTTTGTAAAGTTCCATATCGGTATCCCTATCGCGTCTTCATACAAAACCGGCAATGAACACGGAACAAAAACGAAAAACCATAAATGGTAAGCAAAACTCATACTTGGGGTACATCTCTACAGGCTTCAAGTCTACAGGGAACATCGAGGTTAAGTCGGTTGTAACTTAGCTTATTATCATGGAAAATTATCATGGAAAATTAAATCGCTATAGGTAAACAAGTTTAGAATCCGTGCAACATTCAAGATCATTTTCCACAATGAACACTCATCATCATTATAATTTATTGTTGTTGATCTGAAGATGCAACTTCTTAATTTGTTTTTCTCGAGTTCAATCAAAAACACTGAAGTATATTATACAATGTGTGGTTATAATGGCGACATTAAATAAAAACACGGGTACACACAAGCTACTCAAAAGTAGGTACCAAATCATGGAAAAAAATTCCTGATCGACTGACTGACATCGAACATCGAAGGCGCGACTTGAGACTAGATAGATAATACTTAATTGATAATAACTAGTAGTTCGCCTCGAACTGAGATCTCGTGATGCGACCGGACGAACGCACCAAAACTTTGAGTAGGTGGTAGTCAGAGGCAAGTCCAAACATTATGTTTGAACTTTTTTCTGACTACTGCCTACTAACTTGGTACGGTAACCAAGTTTCAACTCTATTGGCCTATTTATTGAAGAGTTCCGTTGAACAGACCTTGGCTCCATCATCAGATCTGGTCATCGTCACCATTTTATGAGAACTGAGTACATCCTTAATTTATTTCAAGAAAAAAAAATAAGAAAAAGGAAAGTAACTGGCCGACCAGTAGAAAAACCTTGATTGATGCCAACGAAACTTTTAGAGATGGGAGCTCTTCGATCGTTGGTTATCTTAATTTAACTTTTTTGTTGTATATTAAAAACCGAGCGTCCCAGAAAAAAAGTAAAAATTGTTTTGGAATGTCCAAACAAAGCCCTTTTATATGACATGTAACTTTATTTTTTTATGTCACATTTTTTATTTTTGCCCCCTTAAAAAACCCCATATCTTAATAAACCTTCATCCGATTTTACTCATATACTTACCAGTAAATTTCTCAAGTACAAGCTATCGACTTATCAAATTTCATGCAGATCGGATCAACGGTTCGAAAGTTATGGCCAGACAAACATACATACATAAAATGCCAAATCGCCCAAGTTGAAACTAAGATCTTCGTTCGCTTCGCTCACTCGATCAATTACACTTAACAGAACAAAAAAACATCTGAGGGATATACAATAGGCTAGGGATGGCGATCCAGTGGCACGCGTGCCATTGATGGCACGCGACACAATATTTTGGGCACGCCACAGATGAAAACAGTTTGCATTTTTAGTTCAAACTACTACTTCACCCGCCCATCCGATCCGGTCAGTGACTACTTGGCTAAATAGTATGGCGCTGTTGGAATTGATCTTGAAATTATTATAATAATCATTAAAATTATTGTATTCTGATTGAAATTATTTGAGGGCACATTGACGGCCTCAAAATATATTATTTTGAAAAAAATGGCACATTTATTGACAAAGGTTCGCCACCCCTGCAATAGGCAATCTTATCGCTAAAAGCGATCTCTTCCAGACAACCTTGGTATGGATTGGATTTGACAAGAACTATAGAGGACGTTGGTGTAGAAAAAACAATAAAAACAAGAAAGATAAGGTCGAGACACTGATTGGTATAACGGTCATCTAACCACACTTGAAAATGGTGAACTATCACAATTTTCATCTCTAAGCATCTACCATGTTTATAACTGAAGAATGAAGCGACGAATTATAATATGATCAAACGAACTTGCAAAGTGAAGTTCGATCGATATTATATGAGTACGCTCCATTCAAAGTTATATACACTGTCCCACCACCAAAGAAACCCCAAATTTTTGTAGGACCTGACATTTTTTTTTAATTTTTTTTTATTCTATAATGTTTTGTTTAATTTATTTTGAATTATAATATTGCATGTCGGTCATCTGATGTTGCATGTTGGTCATCGACGAAGTTTTTGAGACCAATTAGACATTTAAGACCTTATTTTACCATACTTCAGGCAAATAAATGTGGTATAGAATCTTTGTTTCTCAAAAGAATTACATAAATTCAATTGCTGAGAATAATAATATTGGAATAACAAATTTATTAGTTTCGTACGTTTAAAAACATTTAAATTAAATAAACACGTAAATATGAGTTTGTTAGGTAGGTACAACAATTTACGAACACATTTAATACATTTCATTTCATTTCATTTGAAAGAAATTTTGTGAGTCTTCTCTAAAAATAATGACGATCTGTCGCAGGCTGTACCGGGGTCTGCCTTCATATGTTTTATTTTTCTTTTTTAAATGCGCGAAGGTTGCAGTAGCATGATGC
The DNA here is from genome assembly GCA_932294275.1 of Chloroclysta siterata. Classification (NCBI taxonomy): domain Eukaryota; kingdom Metazoa; phylum Arthropoda; class Insecta; order Lepidoptera; family Geometridae; genus Chloroclysta; species Chloroclysta siterata. The sequence goes on along the minus strand of OW028607.1, from coordinate 9,857,542 downwards.
TACCTCCTTCGTAACTGAACATTTTTATCACGTTGCAGAGATCGGCCCTATCACGACCTTCCTCCGAGGCAGCAGCTTCTCGCTGGAGAAATGCAAGCGGAAACTCGACATGTACTTCACCATGAGAGCCGCTTGCCCGGAGTTCTTCACCAACAGGGACGCCACTAAGCAGGAGTTGAACGAGATCATGACAAACAAGATGTAAGTTTTTAATAATCGCATTCATAAATATGCTTTTTCAATCTAAAGTAGAGTTATAATATTTTCAAGCATACTACTAGGTACTAGGTTTAAGGTAAGTTCTACTTATAAACACTGCAAAATTAACCATGCCATGAAATAAATTGAAGAAGTTAAGAGGTAAATCTAGTCTATGCATTTTTTATTATTTAGCGGATATTTCCAAGACCATTTGATTGGACTGGTATTGAACTTAGAAAGTAAATTTGGTTACCTATCACCTGTTTTTAGATTTAAACAAACAAACGTCGAAAAGTAAAAAAAGTAAAGTGAAAAAAGTTCTCGACTCGAACCTCTATTTTCAGACAAGGTCCTCCTCTACCGGGTGTGACTCCAAATGGAAGAAGAGTAACGATATGCAGAGGTGAGTTCTTCAATAACTAAATGACGAGACATACCGTCTACTTGCCACCATTCTAGAAACCCTATACGAATAAATAATAAATAAATATTGGTTGACATTCCACACAGCACTATCTAGCCCCAAAGTGTGCCAAAGCTTGTGACATGGAAACCAGATAGTTGATTCTTACATACTTTTTTTTTGTAAATACGTACTTATAATACCTATTACATAACATCCAGACAGAGAACAAACATCTATGTTCATAACACAAATGTTTGCTCTCGGTGGGGATCGAACCCACGGCCTACGGCGCAGAAGGCAGGGCTACTACCAACTGAACTGTGAAGGCTGTCAAATATGTAAAACATGTGTGAACGACCAGATTTGAACCCAAGACTTTAGGATCGGAACGCGTCACTATTACTAGACTACCATGCGTGCTCTCACAAAAGTGTTCAAGTCTCAAACTTAGAAACTCTCTCAGTCCTGAACTGAGCTAAAAATATGAATTCACTCCTTATTACAGGAATCCACCAAAACATGGACGCCCAGCAAATAGTGGATACACTCAAACTGGCTCTCATGATAGGGGACGTGAGACTGACGGAGGAAAGGGAAGGAGTAGCTGGTGATATCTACGTGCTGGACGCCGCTGTCCTCGGACCCAGTATGCTGACGAAACTGTCCGCTTCCACGATAAAGAAGTTCATGATCTGCGTCCAGGTTCGTAAGGTTTCTTGATCTTTCTAGAAGGTTCACTGCTATTGAATCTTTCGAAAGAATAAGTCATAAGAACCCTAAGGCCCATATAAAAAGAGAAAAGATTACGAAGCGAAGGACTTAAAAACTTTCTTCTTATCTCAATTTATGGCTCCTATCCGTCATTCGACAGACAATCTTGCCAGTGTCAAGTGATAAATATTTATTAGTTTAGTGAATACTTTTTAGTCAAGTCAGTCCATAGTCAAGTCGGCCGTCATTTTGTTTTGAAGAAAATGGTGGCGGTTTTCTTCAAAACATTCGAAACATTTTCGGCCAAACATATAATACACTTTCATTCCAAATGTTTACACACTTTGTGCTAAGATCGTGATAATGTTGGTTAATATACCACCGAAATTACACAACACAACTCAAAATAACACAAGAAAAACAATTAAAATGAAAAAGCTATGTTGCTTCCAGAAATGACAGAAAACGAATCCACTTAAAAACTTTATGAAAACGATCGTATAAAGAGAAATATCACACTTAAGCCATTTATGAGATTTAACTGACTCAGAAAAGAAATAGGAGGAAGCATGCAACACAGATGCATGGGCAAGTTATGTCAGGGAGCTGATGAGAAGAAGGAAAGTCTTAATTTTTTTTAAAGACTAGTAGACTAGTAGACTGGTACGCCAGGCGTCAATCGACAGTCGACTGAATTATTTAATACTTAGTATAATAAAGGCTTACCAGTGTGTGACGCCAGTGATGACGTATGGAACTGAGACGTGGTCGCTTACTATTGGCCTCATCAACAAGCTCAAAGTGCTCAACGGGCTATGGAGAGAGCTATGCTGGGAGTTTCACTACGGGATAGAATCAGAAATGAGGAAATCCGTAAGAGAACCAAGGTAGCCGACATAGATCGCAGAATCAGCAAGTTGAAGTGGCAATGGGCAGGTCATATAACTCGAAGGACTGATAACCGTTAGGGAATAAAGGTTCTTGAATGGCGACCACGATCAGGAACACAAAGCGTGGGACGCCCTCCTACCCGATGGACTGACGACATTGTCAGGATCGCGGGAAGTCGGTGGATGGAGAGGGCTCGGAATCGTTCTTCCTGGAAATGTATAGGGGAGACCTATAGCCAGCAGTTCACTTCATTAGGCTGATGACGAAGGAATGAACTTAGGGTGTTCATTCCTTCAAGATATGAATAAGCATCAAGTAGGACCAACCAGTTTTCATTTGCAAGATTAAATAAATAATAAATATCGATGGGCATTCCACACAGCACTATCTCATCCTAAGCCAAAGCTTGTGATATGGGAACCAAAAAAAAAGTATATAAGTAGTATATCAGCTATCTGATATACTACTTATAGGTATACTTTTTTTTGTACATACATACTTATAATATTATATAACACCCAGACAGAGAACAAACATCTATGTTCATCACACAAATGTTTGTTCTCGGTGGGGATCGAACCCACGGCCTACGGCGCAGAAGGCAGAGCTACTACCAACTGAGCTATGAAGGCTGTCGAGTTTCAGAACGGTTCTGTTTTCTCAGGAGGCCTACCCTATAAAGCTGAAAGAAGTCCACATTGTCAACACCTCGCCCATCGTGGAGCGGTTCATCAACTTCGTCAAGCCTTTCCTCAAGGAGAAGATCAGGAAACGGGTTAGTCTTATTTTTTTCCAAAAACATCCAATATAATCTAGCGACTCTTGAAATATTTTGTTGAGGAACCTATTCAGAAACTTTTATTTCAAAAAATCAAAATCAAAAAGTATTTATTTGGAACAACAAACAGAAGTACAGGAACAGATTGAAAAACGATGATATCCGCAGGAGGATTTGTCGCACGTCAATCTTTTTCTGTGCCACTACTTAGGTTGGCTGTTAAAAATGCATTAGCAAATGCATCCTTTGTTTTTTTTTATACAACTAGCTGATGGAACAAGCAGATGGCCCCCCTCATGTTAAGTCACCATCACCTATAATATAAGCATTGCCTCGTAAGTCACGCACGATAGGAACGTACCCTACGATGCACTGGCCTGCGTCCATCAATTTGAGGCATACAGATGTTAAGCCTCATGTGCCTGTAATTACACCGGAAACCACTCTTAAAACCGAAACACAGCGTTGCTGCTTGGCGGCAGAAAGAGGTGTGGTGGTAGTACTTCCCCGGACGAGCCACACACAAAGAGCTCTACTACTCATAAACTTTTGTGCAATAAAGTAGAAATAAAGCTGTTTCTGCAGCAAAGGAGTGATAATTGCATTGCAGTGTTTCGATTATCAAGGTGCTAGTGTATTTACATTTTTCATAAGTTTCTCATATCTCTCCAAACATTTCTTTATACAAGTTTTTCCAATACTTGTGTTTAAGAACTTCAGGGGGCTAAAGTACCCATCAATATACCCATAAAGTCGCGTTCACAGTGTTGGTTCCTTAGAAAAAGTTGTTTATATTGATGGGTACTTTAGCTCCCTGAAGTTTTTAAACACAAGTATTGGAACACCTTGTATATTTTACCAAAACCTACATGAGAGGTGTCTTAAAATTCCAACTAGCCATGTCCCAGGAGTTGAGGCAAGATCCCTCAACTCCTATGTACTATAAAAATATGGAGTAGGTATTTTTGTACATGGTTAAAACCAGAATATTCCGAATTTTGATTTTTATCATTCAATTTACAGATCTACATCCACAGAGAGATAAAGGACCTGTACAAGTATATACCTCAAGATATGCTCCCTGAAGAGTACGGTGGATCGTGTGGCACCATGGCTTCCCTTCAAGGTAAGAAATGAGACCATCTTTAAGAAGTAAGACCGTGAGTTTCTTGCCTTTTATTCTAGGCTTGGTCGCGTGGAACTGGCACCTAGAGTCACCTAGCTTTAAGACGTTTCAAAGTGTCTGATACAACTCAGAAAGAGGGGACTCTTCCTAAGGTACGCGTCCATTGACAAGCGCCGGACGCACCGCACGCACGGCACGCTACGGATTCCGGATTTTTTGTTTAGTTTCGAGTGTTTTTTTCGTGAGTTGACGTATTCGGTCAAGGAGATTGACAAAGATATTATTAATACTAGCTGACCTGTGCCCACTTTGTTGGGCGGTGTCAAATTTGCAATAAAATAATATTGTGGCTATAAATTGAGATGAAGGCTATCCTATCTTTTAAGTTAGATCAAACTGCACACGGTGCGCAAATTTTATTGAAATCGGTTATGTAGTTTAGGAGTCCATAGCGGACAAACAACGTGACGCGTAATTTATATATAGATTAGTTGCTAAAGGTAAAAAAAACACGTGCGGCAGTGGGCGATGTCACCGGCACGCAACGCATTTTTTGTTCATAAATGCCAGCTTTCGATGCGGGCGGCGCGGATAGTGCATGGACTGGACGCAGCGCTATGTAAAATCATACAAAGCCAACTAAAATCCGTTGCGTGCCGTGCGTGTGGTGCTTCCGGCGCTGGTCAAAACTTAAGGGGCTGACAAATATCAAACAACTTCTCGCTCGCACGTTTCGACATGTTGAAAGATATAAAATCAATAAACTCATTTTCGAAAAATCGCAATCATCCATTTTGTGTGCAATCTGATCAAAATTATTTTTTTACTAAACTGTGTGCAATGTGATTGATTGCAAACAAGATGGTTGATTGCGATTTTTCGAAAATGAGCTTAGTGATTTTTTATCTTTCTACATGATTTTTTATCTTCAAACGTGCTAGCGAGAGTCACATTAGCTCTTGTCATCGCCTTAACAGAAGAGATCCCAACCCGATTTAGGCAGTAAAAACAATACCTAAAAAGTTTCTTATTTCTTTAGACATCTGTTTAGTTTAGTTTATTGCGGAAAAATCTAAGTAACTTTACAGACTTAAATCTAACACGTCACTTAAATGGTACACATAAAAAGTTAAAGGATAAAAAACTTACATAACTAATAACAAAATAAATTCTACAAAAAATAAAATAAAGAAGTACTTACAAAACAAGATTGAGATCATAAAAATAGCTAAACATCTACTATAAAATATTATTTGATAAATTATTTGTACTCTAAACTCTCACAATATTGTAGGCACAATCTTTCAATAAAGGGCCATTTATCGGCGACAATGTCCAGTTGTGCGTGTGAGGCGGTGAGGGCATTGAGGTGACGTTGACTCCTACTGATTGGGGACTGTTGGCGAGCCACGGTGCGTGCGGGCGTTACAGCGAAAAGAGGCACTCTCCCTGGGCGAAATCTAGTGCGATTTTCAGGGACACAAAGTCGACTGGCCTCATTCAACAGTTCAGGGCAGTTAAGGAGGCCCTTAAGTATGCGACATACAGTAAGGATTTGGTCAAATACCCTACGGGTTTGTAAAGAATTAAATCCTAATGTACCCTGTAGATATTGGGTAGGGTACATGAACGGGTAATAACCGTGTACCTTCCGATACAAAAACCGAAGAAACCTTTTCTGCACTTTTTCAATCATAAGTGTGTATGTTCCCTGATGGGGGTTCCACACACACGCACCTGCTTCCAGTTTTGATCTTACTAGGGCAGTGTAGAGGAGCTTAATGGCATTGATATTATGAAAATCCCTACAGTTTCTTAAATTGAAACCTGACTTTGGTCGAAATAGGTAACAATTTAGGTCCATTTTTATTTGTTTTTGAAAATACAGTTAAATCTGTTCATCCACAGAACAATGGAAATACAAACTGCAAGAATACCGAGAGTGGTTCAAGCGCCAAGACTCCGTTGTAGCCAACGAGTCCCTGCGACCCGGCAAGCCTTGCAACTACGACGAACTCTTCGGAATAGACGGATCGTTCAGACAACTGACTATTGACTAACGTAGATATACTTACGGTTTCTGAAAGCCCGGTCAAAACTAATCGCATGTCAAGTCACTTGCTATCTCTATCCAGGGTTGGGCAGTATTTGAATCACTTGTAGAAGGACAGTTTTCTGGCATTTTGGGAAGCAACATAGCTTTTTCATTTTAATTGTTTTTCTAGTGTTATTTTGAGTTGTGTTGTGTAATTTCGGTGGTATTTTAACCAACATTACTTGAGGTCTTAGCACAAAGTATGCTAAGAATAAAAGCATTTGGAATGAAAGTGTATTATGTGATATCCTGATTGGACTGAAAATGTTTCGAATGTTATGAAGAAAACCGCCACCATTTTCTTCAAAACAAATGACGGCCGACTTGACTATGGACTGACTTGACTAAAAAGTATTTATTCAATACAAATCACTTGACACTGGCAAGATTGTCTGTCGAATGACAGACAGGAGCCATAAATGGAGAGAAGAAGAAGAATCACTTGTAGTTAAAATACATAATTGAAATATTTTAGGGAAGAAATTGAAATACAAATACCAAATACGTATTTGGTATTTGGTGTTTGTATTTCAATTTCTTCCCTAAAATACCTACCTACCTAGGGAAGAAATTGAAATACAAATACCAAATACGTATTTGGTATTTGTTTGGTTTTGTTTGGTAGTTTGGGTACCTATGTCATCCAATAAGGATTGTATTTTATTTACTTAAGCCAACCTGATGTATTCCTACTATGTCAAGTTTGTAATGAAATAAATTTATCTTTATCTTTACCTTATCTTATCTAATTCGAGCGACTTGATATCCGATTAGTTTTGATCGAGGTTTCAGAAATCGGTTGTTAGGTTATTAATAAGAGTAGTTTTACTTTGGTTTACACAGAGAAACAGATTGAACTAGGTACTGTGTGTCGATTTACCCCTTAAATTTTTATTTTATACTGTTTTTTAGTATTTGTTGTTATAGCGGCAACAGAAAAACATCATCTGTGAAAAATTTGAGAAAATTTTCATGAGAACCGTGATAGCCCGGTTTCCTCACGATGTTTTCCTTCACCGTTTGAGAGTACTGGCATTGTACACATAAATGTTTGAACAAATAACTCATTGGTACACGACCGGTTTCGAACTCACGATCGTAGGATCGGAAGGCGGGGCCGCTACCACTAGACCACCAGTGCTCTCATGAACGCTTGTTATCTAGTTCAATCTACTTTATAATCTGTGGGTTGTATATACAATGTTATCGTCAGAAATGAAAATATTTGATATGTACCTTATTTCACTGTAGGTTAATTTCATACGTTTTTGTATGATATTACCTACATAGGCATGACTATAGTAACTACCCTCATAAATTTTACATAGTTAACATAAAAAAAAATCTTCTCTCACGAGTCTAAAGCGGAGGCGAGTAACAACGAAGAGAGAATATTTTTATATGATGAATCATCCTAAGGCGAATACAAGAGCTAATGTGACTCTCGCTCGCACGTTTCGACATGTTGAAAGATATAAAATCACTAAACTCATCATCATCATCATCTTCCTGCCCTTGTCCCACTTTATGTGGGGTCGGCACAACAGGTTTTTTCTCTCCACTTTGCTATATCATCCGTCATCTCATTAGTCACTCCTTTCTTTCCCATGTCATCTTTCACACAATCCATCCATTTTTTTCTTTTCTAAAATAACTAAACTCATTTTCGATAAATCTCAATCAACCATTTTGTATCACGTTGCACACATTTTAGTTAAAATTTCATACAAGTTTTCCTACTTAAAACTAGTACGAAAACTAGTAAAACAAACTTTTGAGTAGGAAAACATGTACCGATCAAAATGATTTTTTTACTAAATCTTTCGATAATGAGTTCAGGGATTTTATATCTTTCAACATGTTTATTTGCGGTAGGAATGCTTCCATGTTTTAGGTATATGCATTCACATACACCAATGGGAATTTGGTACACTCATACATCGCCACATGAAGCTCAGCTATTGTGATAATTTTAATTAGAGACAAATTTTAGGATTTAATGCATGATAAATAAGACAATATTAATACAATAATGATATTTTTATTATAATGTAAATGTCACTTTTAAAAGTGCTGGCTGTAAATAATACTTTGTAATCGTCCATTATAATAATATTGTATAGGTATTTTCGAGGAAATAAAATATTTTGAAATAATTACTAAGTTTTTAATTTTTTCCCTGACTCTTTTATCATATATCTCTAGCTAAAGATTTTTAGTGCAAAATAGTATATTATGCAATCAGTGAATAAAGGACGGATTTAAAGCGAGTGCCATAGATGAATAACGAGCAAGTGAAGGACTCTAACGACTGAATCACGACCGTAAGGAGTGATTCATGATGATTGAATCACGATTGTAGCGAGTGATTCAAGTGTTAGACCCCTGAGCGACGCAAGTGATTCATGGCCCTCGATATAAATCCGTTTTATTCAAGAGTTGCATACTAGACTACGAGAAAAAGAAAGATTCAAACAAAAATAGACATTTAAATGAAGGTTAAATTAATTGATCGAGTGAGCGAAGCGAACGAAGATCTTAGTTTCAACTTGGGCGATTTGGCATTTTATGTATGTATGTATGTATGTATGTTTGTCTGGCGATAACTTTAGAACCGTTGATCCGATCTGCATGAAATTTGATATGTCGATAGATACTTGAGAAATTTACTGGTAACTATATGGGTAAAATCAGATGAAGGGTTTTTGAGATATGGGGTTTTTTAAGGGGGCAAAAATAAAAAAAGTTACATAAAAAAATCAAGTTACATGTCAATTAAAGGGCATTGTTTGGACATTTCAAAACAATTTTTACTTTTTTTTGGGACGCTCGGTTTTTGAGATAAATCAAAATAAGTTAAATTAAGATAACCAGCGATCCAAGAGCTCCCATCTCTAAGAGTTTCGTTGACATCAAGGTTTTTCTACTGGTCGGTCAGTTCCTTTGCTTTTTCTTATTTTTTTTTCTTGAAATAAATTAAGAAGGTCTGATGATGAAGCCAAGGTCTGTTCAACGGAACTCTTCAATAAATAGGCCAATTGAGTTGAAACTTGATTACCGTACCAAGTTAGTAGGCGGTAGTCAGAAAAAAGTCCAAAGATAATGTTTGGATTTGCCTCTGACTACTACCTACTCAAAGTTTTGATGCGTCCGTCGGGTCGCATCACGAGATCTCAGTTCGGGGCGAACTACTAGTTAGAATAGAGCCCAAAACAGTTTTTATTCTAATGTCGACCAATCAAATCTCGAGGAGTTATTTGCCGAAGGAATTTGTATGGAGTTTTTTTGCGCAAGGAGGTTGTATAGCATTGAGATGGAGGTCGAATGTATTGGTGTGTTCTAAATTCAAACACCCAAATAGTGATAAAAAGGGCTTTTTATTCACTGTTTTCAGTGAATTAAATAAGCTTTTTAGATGGGGAATGTATAAATATATATGTGCTACAATCACCTTTTTAATAAAAACTATGTTATGATTATAACTAAAATAAAAAAAACGGCTGCCTCCCGCCATTAAGGATGCCTAGCGGTTTTTTTTTTATTAAGAATTATCAATCATAAGCGCCTTTTTACCATAACCCTAAGTAAAGCTATCCGTCAAGTAAAAACATACCCGTCTCTGTCTTTTTAAAGTCTAAAGTGGAGACAGACATATTTTTATCAGACAGACACTGTGTCTTATTTTAATGTACAAGGTTCAAATTAATCACCAAAAATGCTGCTGTTACTATTAAACTTATTAATGGTGTTGATTTCGTCGTCTGTAAGCCTGAAGTCAAAAACGTCGATGTTTTCTTCAATCCGCTGCTTGTTGGTTGATTTTGGAATGGGTATCAGATATCTGTCGATCTGAAAATCAGTATACAGTATTTATTGAGTAACTAGCTGACCCGTCTTGATAACATTATTCACGCATTCCGTCAATTCTATGTCAAACGTGTGGTGGTTATGGCGAAGACAAGAGCATTAGCTCTTGTCTTCGCCAAGCGAAGAGCGACATTATCTTGCGAGCGAGAGTCACATTAGTGACTCTCGCTCGCACGTTTCGACATGTTGAAAGATATAAAATCACTAAACTCATTTTCGAAAAATCGCAATCAACCATTTTGTGCATTTTAGTAAAAAAAAATTAACACAGTTAGTAAAAATTTCATTTTGATCGATACATGTTTTACACAAAATGGTTGATGGGCGATTTTTCGAAAATGAGTTTAGTGATTTTATATCTTTCAACGTGTCGAAACGTGCGAGCGAGAAGTTGTTTGATAGTTGTCAGCCCCTTAAGTACCTATTCTTAATTTTCCGCGCAATTTTCTTAATTTTTTCTTTCAACCTTCTCCTGGCAATAACAAACACAATAAAAAAGAATTAGCGAAATCGGTCCAGCCGTGCGTTCACGCGTGATGTGACCAAGGGAAATAGGGATTCATTTTTATATATACAAGGTGTTCCAATAATTGTGTATATAAACTTCAGAGGGTTAAAGTACCCATCAATATGAACAACTTTTTCTAAGGAACCAACACTGTGAACGCGAAACAAAAACAGCGGTTTCATACAAAAGTTCAATACCTACCTGGCTAAAATGTATGAAACAGCTGTTTTTTTTTCGCGTTCACAGTGTTGGTTCCTTAGAAAAAGTTGTTCATATTGATGGGTACTTTAGCCCCCTGAAGTTTATATACACAATTTTTGGAACACCTTGTATAGATTAAGTAAGTACTTATGTAGTTGTTGACATCCTTCAACAACAAGATACGTATAAGCTGAATACCTAGAATTGAAACTGTGAAATTTTAAGTTGATAACAGCTCTGCTTTCGGCGCTGTAGGCCGTGGGTTCGATCCCCACCAAGAACAAACATTAAGCATGTAATGAACGAACAAAGTTTTTCTTAATACTTTTTTTAAAGATTCTTTCTATCCATCGATTCCTACTTTGAAAGGGTTGTTGTCTTCACTATCTAAGATAAGCGATTGTAGCCTTTAAAACTATGGTAATAGCTTACGAAATGCCCCAGCACGATCTGGCTAGAGCCCTTTCGTACTTCCTAACGAACTCTAATAATGCTGGGTCATCTGCTCTTGGAAGTAGCACCTTGTTTTTTCCCAAGCCATTCTGAACCTTATGAACATTGCAATAGCTTACCAAACACCGCAGCATGACCTGACCAGTTTTTGTCCCTTCCTCAAGCCCACGCGACTTTGAACCCTAAATGTATAATAGCTTACCAAATACCGCAGCACGACCTGGCTAGTAGTCTTATTATACTTCTTGGAAATCTTCAACAACGCTGGATCGTCTACTTTCGGTGGAGGAGCATTATCCTTTCCTCTCGACACAAGGAATCCGAAAGGACTGTACGCCATGATAGTGATATTGCGTACTTGACAATCAGAGACTAGCCCCTCTTGTGTGTTAGACGGGTGGACCTGCAAATAATTCATAATCTTTGTAAAACTCAAAGTAAAAAGGTATTTATTCAGTAAAATCACAAGGATCACTTTGAAACGTCTTAAAACTAGGTGACTCTAGGTGCCAGTTCCACGCGACCAAAGCCTAGAAGAACAGGCAACGGACTTACGGCTTGGTTCCTACCGTTCTTTTGTATGATCCTTGTTACAATCCTACTAATATCATAAACGCGAAAGTTTGTAAGTATGGATGGATGGATGGATGTTTGTTACTCTTTCACGTAAAAACTACTGAATGGATTTTAATGAAACTTTACAATAACATAGCTTATACATCAGAATAACACATAGCCTACAATTTATAAAGATATTGTGTGAATTGTCCAAAATATGACGATAAGTGTCAAGTACGAGTAAGTAGGAAAAAATCTACCATCTGCGAGCTATTCTGGCGTGCGCTACCAAAACCGCTAGAGTTACACATATGTACTACGCCACTCTAATATAAGCTACTCGAAATACTAATCCTGCGCAGACGAAGTCGCGGGCACCAGCTAGTGTAATATAATACTCAGACAACCCCTCTTAGACATCCTCAAAAAGAATATGGAGTTCGTTCTTTTCCAAGAGATCTGAGGGGATATCTACCGTGCCTGAGGATCAAAGACGTGAAGCTGTTTCGGTAAAAAGTACCAGGCGATCATAAGTTTCAAGGACTTACTTCGATTTGGTTAACCGCCGGACGAACGTTGCTCTTCGCGATGATTCTGTCAATTTGTTTCGTGTCGAAGTTTGAGACGCCAATAGACCGGGCTAGGCCTAGCTTCTTGCATTCCATCATGCCTTCCCAGGTCTCTAGGTAGTCTATGTCAGCTTCGGAACCGTCGGCCTGGAATCAAAGTCTCTTCTTCATTATCATGACAATAAAAAAAAATCTAACGGTCTGTTCAGTATAATCACTTTACAACTAGAGCCCTGGAGAGCACTGGGTCGTGGGTTCAAAACCAATGAGTTTTTCTGTTCAAAAATGTATGTGCGCAGTGCCAACATTTTGAAAGATACAAGGTGCACAAATACCACTTCTGATAACTTCAGGGGGCTAAAGTACCCATCAATATGAATAACTTTTCTAAGGAACCAACACTGTAAACGCGAATAAAAAAACAGCTGTTTCATACAAAAGTTCAATACCTACCTGGCTAAAATGTTCGCGTTCACGGTGTTGGTTCCTTAGAAAAAGCTATTCATATTGATGGGTACTTTGGCCACCTGAAGTTTTTAAGCACAAGTATTGGAACACCTTGTAGTACAAAATGTTGAAATGTGCAAGCGAGAGGTACATTAGCGTTTGTCAGACCTTTAAGTTGAACTATAAAACGTACCTTCTCAGCGCTAGGAGAGTGAATGAGGTACAAGTCGACATAGTCCAAGCCAAGTTTGCTCAGAGATTCCCGAAGAGCTGGCACCACTTGGTCTTTAGCGTGCTTGTCGTTCCATAGCTGAAAAAGGTATCAGGTTCAAATCTATATTTATAAACGAAAGTCCATTTGCACATTCACTTATCACAAAATCTCCGAAACTTTTTTAACACGCTTTTATTAGCTTCAAAACGGCTTGACCGATTTTTATGAAACTTTATATGTATATTCAGTAGGTCTGAGAATCGGCTACTATCTATTTTTCATACCTCTAAGTGATAAGGGTTGTCCACCCCTAACATTTATTTTTTGGACAATATTTTTTTTTGTTTTTTTTTATAATGTTGCATAAAAAAATACATACAACCCAACATTTTCACCCTTCTATCAACAACCCCTATTTTTTAATAGTCATTGTAGTAAGTATATGGTAAAACAACGTTTGCCGGGTCAGCTAGTAAATTAAAATAAATATTTAAATATTGGTGGACATTCCACACAGCACTATCTCGCCCCAAACTAAGCCAAAGCTTGTGATATGGGAACCAGATAGCTGATATACTACTAATATACTTTTTTTTCGTAAATTCATACATATAATATTATATAACACCCAGACAGAGAACAAACATCTATGTTCATCACACAAATGTTTGTTCTTGGTGGGGATCGAACCCACGGCCTACGGCGCAGAAGGCAGAGCTACTACCAACTGAGCTATGAAGGCTGTCAAATTATAAACTCTATTTTAAAAAATCCATTACAGTTTTCACTAACTTGGCTGAATGTATCTTTGGTAATAAACCTCTTTTGTTTACGAATGCCAACAGAAGGTCAACAGTCATACTGTTGACATTCGTAAACCAAAGAGGTTTGTTTATTTTCCTAGGAAATGTGAAAATAGAACTACTTTTTTTTTATAATTTGGCAGCTGTCAGTTTAAAACGATTATCCCTAAAGCTGAAAGTATTACTTTCAACCCGCTCCTCAGGCAACTTCAGACCTACTTTCCGAGTATGAGTAATGAAAAAATATTTTTATAATTTTTAGTGCGTGATAAAAGCGTGTTTATCAGTAGTATTTTGTTGTAAAAAAACTTACTGATCGATTTCATAATCGAGTCTTATGAAAGTTTTTTTATTCGTACCTACCTATCCCGTTAGTTTTAAAAGGGGAATCAAAGTATATATACAGTCTAAAGGGATGTCTACCGTGACCGGGGATTAAAACGGAGAGCCAATACCATTTTTCGTATAAAATACATCTATTACTAATATTATAAAAAGGAATGATTTGACTGCGAAAACTATTGATGATAGAACAAAATAATGTACTACGACTTTGCAGAACAAATCATTATCTACAAAAAGTGTCGCGACAGCATGTATCTAACTATTATAGTTATGTCACAAAATGTTCTTTTATTTAAAAAAATAATTGAAATTCCGACGATAGAAAAGGCTCTTTATTTGTACCTTGGTATTAATCCTTATCCAAACAAATCTTCATATTCAAGACTGCTTCAATTCCTTTATATAACTTTTTGAATTATTCAATTCGGAAATTCCGTTCCAAAGATATCACGAGTTCAAAAATTTACGAATTAGAATAAAGTCGCGGGGCCGCCGCTCACTCCGCTCGGCTAACTATGCGATGTAGGCGTCACAGGCGTACGATATTTTTATTTTATTGAATCAAGAGTATCCCACAGTTTTAACACATACAAATGTTTGTGAGTGTGTATATGCTAAAATTTATATTTTTTTAAATTTTTGTTAAATACCCGTGCGAAGACAGGACGGGCCTCTAGTGTTTTATAAAGAGGTTGTTTCTAAAATTTTATAGTTACCTTCACATCTCACGACTTTAAACTTCGGCCTTAAACTTTTGTATTAGTTATAAGGATATCAGCATAAATATTTATTACAAAGACAGGCCAATTAATCAGACAAATCAACGAATTGAATTACCATCACGATTAAATAAAGCATCTAGATTTTTCCTGCAAAGAAACCTGCTAGATATCAAATAGCTAACAAATGCCTTGAGAAATTAGTTAATCGAAACTGGCCATGAATTTTATTTGATTAAAATTGTGGCAACCACACTCTTCAAACCGAAACACAGCAACGCTGCTTGGCGGCAGAAAAAGGCGTGGTGGTAGTACTTCCCCGGACGAGCCACACACAAAGAGCTCTACAATTCTAGGTACTTATCGCAATTATTTTGTTAAAAAAAAGAAACGCGTGTCGCAGACGTTGCTGCAACACTGTCTGTCTGTCCGTCTGTCTGTCACCAGGCTGATAGTTACCTACTGCTGATAGGCTGATACCTACTGCTTTTACATTTATCATTCGCGTTGACATTCGCGTGGACGGATGTTGCCGTCCATATGCCTGCGGCAGCGTCGCCGGCAATGTGTGTTCACGCAACACGGGCAACGCGAGCGGCAACGCGAGTGGACATGGAAGTGGCCTGTTTACATTCTCGCATTGCCCAAGTCCCTGCTCATGTCTCTGCACATTTACACAGACATAAGCTGAGTGTAAACAGGGTATTAGACAGTTGAAATTTTCATAGATGTATTTCTGTTGCCGCTATAACAACAAATATGTACTAAAGAACAGAATAAAATAAATATTTATGGGGGCTCCTATACAACAAACGTGATTTTTTTGCCGTTTTTATAGATAATGGTACGGAACCCTTTGTGCGCGAGTCCGACTCGCACTTGGCCGGTTTGATTTTTTGGTAGTTATCTGAAATGTGGGTAACTTACTTTGGTAGTGACGAAAAGCTGATCCCGCTTCACGAGACCCTTTTCAACGGCATCCAGAATTCCCTCGCCTATTTGCTGCTCGTTCTTGTAAAGTGCAGCTGTGTCGATGTGCCGATAGCCTGCTTCGATGGCCCAGACTATAGCTTGACGCATTCGAGCCATGTCTTTACTCTAAAAATTAATTATTTATTTAAAAAAAATTGTCTATGGTTGGTACATAAAGCTGAGTGACGACGATTTTAATACGCAAAGGTTCTTTTTTAAACTTTTGAAAGGAAGTTAGAAAGTTTAAAAAAAGAACGACGTTACCTACCTACTCCAATTTATAGTTTTCTTCTTGGAAACTTTTCTGTAATAGACTTTCTTTGTTTCTTTAGCACCTTTACCACCCTCACAGATAGTCAGCCTAATCCACAAGAAAAACATCTCACGTTCTTATTTTGAATCATTACAATACCTATATAGGCTGTATGTACATTGCTATAAATAAAGCTATGTGGCGATTATTCCGATGACTTACCGATCCATAGGTTCCCAAGCCCAGCAGAGGAATATTGTATCCATCATTGAGTCCGATCGTCGGAGCTATTTCAGCCACAGCCATCTTAAACACGAAACACTACTGTCATAAATCGGGGTCATGTTTAATATTTATCCTAATTTTATTCCGAATGAATGCTATCAGGTAACTGGATTATGAATCCTCTTGACTTTACATAATACTGTACAAAACAGACAGAACACGTTGAAACTACTGACTAATACTGACCTGAATTAAACTATTATACTGACCGGTAGGGGCGTAATGTAACATGTTACAAAGCGTAGACAAGACACTCTTTGACAGCACTAGCTCTAGTGCTGTCAAAGAGTGTCTTTTCCTAGTGACATTTTGACAACTTGATTTTCGAATTTCGAACGATTTTATTTTCTAGCGGTTTTTGTATGTGGATGCGATAAGCGCTTACCTATTCGGCTTACAGAGAACGAATATTTTTTCCAAAAAGTGGTGATATGCGGAAGTCCAGAAATAGAGTACACTGGGGGTACCCGAATCACCCCCATGTATGTTCCGCGATTTTTCATAGTTTTCAAGTTATGAATTTTTTTCAGAATGTTTGAGATCTTTCGACCTATGCAACTTTAAAAAATTCTAAAAAGAAAAGTGGAAGACTTTTTCGAGATATTTTTTTTGCGACTGTATTTTTATAAGTTGTACTTTTAAGCATAAACAATCAAACTCTTAACTTTGATGAAAGTTATAAAAATATTGGAGTAAAGTGACAAATTTTGGTTCGATGAATTATGTCTTAAATTTTCATAATTGATTATGAAAGCTAAGAGTCTGGACAAATTTAGAGACTTCCTTAGGAACCATGAAATCACATGTTTAGATTTTTTTATAAAAAGTTGAAAATTTAAGACATAATTCATCGAACCAAAATTTGTCGCTTCGCTCACTCGATCAATCGAGTGAGCGAAGCGAACGAAGATCTTAGTTTCAACTTGGGCGATTTGGCATTTTATGTATGTATGTATGTATGTTTGTCTGGCGATAACTTTCGAACCGTTGATCCGATCTGCATGAAATTTTATATGTCGATAGCTTGTACTTGAGAAATTTACTGGTAAGTATATGAGTAAAATCGGATGAAGGGTTTTTGAGATATGGGGTTTTTTAAGGGGGCAAAAATAAAAAAAGTTACATAAAAAAATCAAGTTACATGTCATATGAAAGTGCTTTGTTTGGACATTCCAATACAATGTTTACTTTTTTTCTGGGACGCTCGGTTTTTGAGATACAACAAAAAAGTTAAATTAAAATAACCAGCGATCCAAGAGCTCCCATCTCTAAGAGTTTCGTTGGCATCAAGGTTTTTCTACTGGTCGGCCAGTTCCTTTGCTTTTTCTTTATTTTTTTTCTTGAAATAAATTAAGGAGGTACTCAGTTCTCATAAAATGGTGACAATGACCAGGTCTGATGATGGAGCCAAGGTCTGTTCAACGGAACTCTTCAATAAATAGGCCAATAGAGTTGAAACTTTATTACCGTACCAAGTTAGTAGGCGGTAGTCAGAAAAAAGACCAAACATAATGTTTGGACTTGCCTCTGACTACCTACTAAAAGTTTTGGTGCGTTCGTCGGGTCGCATCACGAGATGAGTGAGAGACACCCTGTATATTAAGAAATAATTTGCTACCACTTAAAATGAAAATTGTGCTCCTACCTTCTACGTATTTGGAACCCTGTACCAAAAAGGTATTGCGTAGAGGGCGTTGATATTCGCGACAGTTTTTTAACTCCTGAGGATATCATCGTTTTCAATCTGTTTCTGTACTTCGGTTTCTTAAGTATTTATTTGAAATAAGAAACAGATTTGATCTTTTTGATTTTGATTTTTTGACTCGGCGTAACGTTACATGCTCGCTGCGAATGGTACCTAGGTACATTACGAAACACCAGTCAGTTTAATATTTCATAACCAAACTAAGATGACATCGAAATGGATCTAGATTTCGATTCTTCCGTAGTCATCACAAAATCGGAACACTACTTTACTGACCTCGTTTCCAATCTTTTTTTTTTACAAATGTAAATTTAATATAAATAACGTTTTTCTTTTACCAACTAGTAGGAATACTATTCATATTGATTATGTTTACCTTTTTCTGTATGCCTACGCCCCTCACTAAACTTCAATTTTTAGTATATTATATTATTACATTGTAAAAGGATCATACAAAAGAACGGTAGGAACCAAGCCGTAAGTTTGTTGCCTGTTCTTCTAGGCTTTGGTCGCGTGGAACTGGCACCTAGAGTCACCTAGCTTTAAGACGTTTCAAAGTGATCCTTGTGATTTTATTGAATAAATACCTTTAGACGTTGACTTTGACATAGAAATACAACAACATAACACTGACTCATTTTCTGAAAATATACCTTTTTTCTGTTGCAACTGTGCCTTGAAAAGTTCCAAGCCAAGGTGTTGAACTCGATAAAGTTAATTAAATAAGTAAGTAATTATTTTCTATAAGTAAGTAATGTATAAATTATATCCATTATTTATTTTTATTATCTTTTTTAACTTCAAATTTCAACGTAAGGGCGTCAAATGTTCGTAACAACTTTGAATTTTTTTAAAGTGTAGTAACAAAAACATGTAGGTACTTATCTAATAAAAATAATCAGGCATACTAAATAATTCTTTTAATTATTATTATAGGTACCTATTGTAGGTACATATAGGTATATTATAGGTACCTATTGGTTTCTTAGTTCACACAACGTTATCTAGCCCGAACTAGAGTCCTTTTCACGAAAGAAGTAGTAGAGCTCTTTGTGAAGAGCTCGTCCGGGGAAGTACTACCACCACGCCTTTTTCTGCCGCCAAACAGCGTTGCTGTGTTTCGGTTTGAAGAGTGTGGTTGCCGGTGTAATTACAGGCACATGAGGCTTAACATCTGTATGCCTCAAGTTGATGGACGCAGAGCAGTGCATCGTAGGGCACGTTCCTATCGTGCGTGACTTACGAGGCAATGCTTTGTTATAGGTGATGGTTACCACTTAACATCAAGTGGGCATCTGCTTGTTCCATTAGCTAATGGTATAAAAAAAAAAAAAAAAAAAAAGAAGTACGTTGGTTTTTTCAGAAAAATAACTCAAATTAAAAAACGTTTGACTTATTTATGGCTAAGGTAGTAAGCATTTTTAGCCATCGGTGGCAGCAATAGCTTTGGTTTATTTTATTTTACGAAAGAAACCAAGGGATTTCTTTCATGAAACGGAGTCTAAGGAAAGTTTGTACTATGAACCAGTTATCTGGAGCACAAATGAAAAATAAAAACTATTCTGCAGATAGCGCAACTATTTCGTGTGTATTTTGTAAATTACTTATACTCATTGTAAAAAGATGAATAAATATATCTAGTAAAAATGTAAAATACTTACGCAAAGCGCAGCGGCTAGAACTAAGAGCACTTGGTTAGGCTTCATCTTGCTCGAACGGCGCGGTGCGACTGATCGCCTTGGGGAATGAACCTGCCTTGAAGATTTGAACTTAAAGCTGCTTACAACTCACGACACGATAGTTCTGAGGCCTAATCGAATTTGACGTTAGCCGCGCAAAAGTATCGTACGTATTGCGAGAGCAAATCAAATCAAAACGGTCTTTATTCAGTACAATCACAAGGATCACTTTGAAACGTCTTATTTATAGGTATACTAGGTGAATCTATCGCCAGTTCCTCGCGACCAAAGCCTAAAAGAACAGGCAAGAAACTTACGGCTTGGTTCCTAGCGTTGGTGGTCTAGTGGTAGCGGCCCCGCCTTCCGATGCTAAGGTCGTGGGTTCGAAACCAGTCGTGTACCAATGAGTTTTTCTATTCAAATTTATGTGCACAGTGTCAGAACTCTCAAACGGCGAAGGAAAACATCGTGAGGAAACCGGCATGGCGTAGAACCTAAAAAGTTCTATAACATGTGTCAATTGCTCGAAAGGAGTGCTTGAGGCGCACTTAAAATCCTTTCACCACACTGAAAGAAACTAGTGACACGACAAGAAAAAGAATCGTACGCATTCCTAACAGCAACAGAATATGGTTGAATATCGCTTGGATATCTGTCATATCATTTCGTATGTTAAATACCATGGCTTAGTCTAAGTTAAATACCATGGTTAAATATCATAATTCTTCTTCTTCTCTCCATTTATGGCTCCTGTCTGTCGTTCGACAGACAATCTTGCCAGTGTCAAGTGATTTGTATTGAATGAATACTTTTTAGTCAAGTCAGTCCATAGTCAAGTCGGCCGTCATTTGTTTTGAAGAAAAATGGTGGCGGTTTTCTTTAAAACATTCGAAACATTTTCAGTCAAATCAGGATATCACATATTACACTTTCATTCCAAATGCTTACACTTTGTGCTAAGACCTCAAGTAATGTTGGTTAAAATACCACCGAAATTACACAACACTACTCAAAATAACACAAGAAAAACAATTAAAATGAAAAAGCTATGTTGCTTCCCAAAATGCCAGAAAACGAATCATGTTATAATTCATTCGTGATCAGCCGCTGTAGTCTCTTCCGACTTCCGACACGTTGATTTTCCGTTTTTCGAATTTCGTATTCCGGAATTCAGATATCGAAAGTCGTAATAGGCACTGTACCTAGTGCTACTTATTCCGTAAACTGCAAATGCGCGGGGAGTTTCATTCACCTAGCGGATCCGCACTCACTTCGATCACGCGCTTCCCCTCACTCACAAGAGTATTAGAGCTCTTTGTGAAGGGCTCGTCCCGTGAAGTACTACCACCACGCCTTTTTCTACCGCCAAGCAGCGTTGCTGTGTTTCGGTTTGCAGAGTGTGGTTGCCGGTGTAATTATCATTACCATACTATACCATTCACTTATCACAAGTTAATATTCCTGTTATGATTGCTCGTAGTAAAATAATAATTAACTAGGAAGACCCATAGACCTAGAGGAGATAAAAAACCCGTTAGAAATCGTATAGCAATAATGTAAAGATGCTACATTTACCTCCGCATCTCTACTTCCAGTCAAACAGGTCCACTATTTTACAATCTATTATTATCTATACATAGAACTGTGGCTTTGCTGACTGACTCAAATTCCTCTATTACGCACTTCACATCAGTTCAGTATTGGCGTTTATATTTGCTCGTGTGTTTGCGTGTTTTTTTTTATACGATGGAACAAGTAGATGTTAAGTGTTAAGTAGATTAACCTATAACAAAGCATTACCTCGTAAGTCACGCACGATAGGAACGTATACCCTACGATGCACGGCCCTGCGTCCATCAACTTGAAGCATACAGAGGTTAAGCCTCATGTGCCTGTAATTACACCGGCAACCACACTCTTCAAATCGAAACACAGCAACGCTGCTTGGCGGCAGAAAATGGCGTGGTGGTAGTACTTCCCCGGACGAGCCCTTCACAAAGAGCTCTACTACTCTCGGTGTTCGAGTTATTCGGACTTCGACACAATAAAGCCCGAATAATAAGCAAATAAAAACTCGAATACTGAATAGCGATGTGTAGTGCCACCATTATTACCAACGAACTATACTGCCTTGTGCATAGAAAAGTTTTTTATTTTATTTTTGACAGCAAGCGACCGAAGTCGCGAGCATTCCACTTTAAAATTTAATTTGAATTTATAAACAAAGAATCTCCGGTTATCATGAAAAAAACGGTTTACTCAGATGTTATTAGGTACTTTTCCTTAAGTTTATTACCTGTCCTGACAATTTAATTTTATTTATTCGCATTGTTATGAATCTAAACAATGATGCGTGTTTTTTTATAAATCTGAACTTTGATTGATACACTTAAGCAGTGTTTGATTGTAAAAAATAATAATGAGTAGGTACTTATTACAATGTAGTTCAAGGTGATTTTTATGTACCTACAAGCAGTTAAACTCAACATATATTACATCATCATCGAAAAGAGAAGCAAAGAGAACATTCTTTAGAGAAATTCGCCTATGTACGATAATTGATTGAGTGAGCGAAGCGAACGAAAATCTTAAGCTCTGAGGGCTTATTACGAGCTTAGTGCCGATCGTCGATCGTTACAATATACCGAATTTTCTATGAAAATAAGTCAGCTTCTCAAAGAATACGCTAGATGCCGTTGATTTATTTTCATAGCAAATTCGGTGTATCGTAACGATCGACGATCGGCACTTAACTCGTAATAAGCCCTCCGTGCTCACATTCGGTATTACTCGATAGTTTTACTCGTTTTAGAGTAAAACTATTCACACATTCGGTATTACTCGATAGTTTTACTCGTTTTAGAGTAAAACTATCGAGTAATACCGAATGTGTATACAGTTACATTGTATACAGTTATACCTCGGGCGATTTGTCATTTTATGTATGTCTGTGTGTATGTTTTCTGTCCATAACTTTAGAACCGTTGATCTTGTACTGGGTGTCTCAAAAGAAAGTTCACATTTGTTTTGGTTATTGCGTGAACGCAACTATTCTGAGGGGCGCGGGGGGGATGTCAATCGGTAGCCTGGCTTTTGGGAATTTAGTCGCTATGGAGCGTTACTCGGGAGCGGACCGTGCGTTGTGCGTACGCGAGTTTTATAAAAATGGTACTAATTCGGCGACTGTAGCGCGTAGAAAATTCTTCAGCATTCGACATATTCGTCACTTGAATGATGCGCCAACCACTCGACTCATTGCAAGATGGGTCGAGAAGTTTGAAGAGACCGGTTCAACACTGGACAAACCAAAATCCGGGCGTCCAAGATCTTATAGAACGGTCGAAAACATAGACAGTGTCGCCCAGTCTATTCGGGACGATCCGAACCTTTCAATTCGTCATTATGCCGCATTTTGCATAAAGATTTAAAACTGCACCCGTACAAAATTCAGTTGGTGCAAGAATTAAAGCCTCAAGATGCTGGTCAGAGGCTTGCCTACGAAATTTTTCCGTGAAAATTGATCTCCAGAAGAGGTGACATAAGTTGGCCTCCACGCAGTCCCGATTTGACACCTATGGACTTTTTCCTGTGGGGTTACGTCAAATCCAAAGTTTACGCCAACAAACCGACTTCCCTGGCACAATTAAAAGAAAATATCCGTCACGAAATCGCATCCATCACGGAGAATACCTGCCGAGCCGTCATAGGCAATTTTAGTGCTCGATTAAACGAATGCCGTGAACGCAACGGCTTCATTTGGACGATGTAATTTTTAAATAATAAATTCCCAAACAGTGTACTTTAATATGTAATAAACATTTTTTCAATAAACTCCTTACTTTTTTTAAAATTATGTTTTTAAATATGACATTTCTTTTGAGACACCTTGTACTTGAGAAATAATTACTGGTAAGTAGGTATATGAGTTAAATCGCATGACGATTTATCAAGTTATGGGATTGTAAGGGGGCAAAAATAAAAAAGTTACACAAAAAAATCAAGTTACATGTATAAATACAAGGGCTTTGTTTGGAGATTCCGAAACCCTTTGATCCGATCTGCACGAATTGGAAGGTCGATAGGTTGTACTTGAGAAATTGATATGGGTATATGAATTGAATCGGACAATGGGTTATTGAGATAGGGGTTTTCAAAGAGAGCAAAAAAATTAATTGTTACACAAAAGTACCAAGTGTGACACTTCAAGTTCAAGTTAATTTATTCATATCAGATAAAAGATTACACGTCATATAAAAATCAATAATAATGTGAAAAGATTTGCTTTGTACATCCCAATACCACGGTAAGGCCGCCCATTGTACTTTATCAATTTACGTCTAGATTTATGATGTATCCTTGTGTACAAAAGTGTTATCTATCTATCTTATAAATCGGCCCAGCCGTTCTCGTGTTTTAGCGATACAAACGAACAGAAATTCGTTTTTATATACAAGGTGTTCCAATAATTGTGTATATAAACTTCAGGGGGCTAAAGTACCCATCAATATGGATAACTTTTTCTAATGAACCAACACTGTAAACGCGAAAAAAAAAACAGCTGTTTCATACAAAAGTTCAATACCTACCTGGCTAAAATGTATGAAACAGCTGTTTTTTTTTTCGCGTTCACTGTGTTGGTTCCTTAGAAAAAGTTATTCATATTGACGGGTACTTTAGCCCCCTGAAGTTTATATACACAATTATTGGAACACCTTGTATACAGGGTGTCCCAGAAATCAACGTCAATCGGCGGCTCATCTGTTTCACTTACATTGTCGAAATGGTATGTACTTGTACCTGTGAATTATGAGCGACTTAAAAACGCAGCATAGGCATTTTTAAGTCCACAATTTAAAGGTTACAAACATTTTATCTAATCAAATTAAATTGTCATGAAATCAGGCTTTGTTCAAAAAAATATTTTTCTTCCAAAATTAAGGAGTATACTAGCAAGTATTATACCATTTTGGAATCCTGACTAAATGCGCAATCTTTTAAAGTTACTTGCCAAAATAGTGTAGTACATTTTTTTTACGGTACAGTCGGTTAAAGTTGGGTGATGTAATTATTTTAAATTAAATGTTGGCCAAACATCTAACATTTTATTTAAAACTGAGGCAGTTATGATTTAATTTTGATTTGTATTTTACAGAAAAGTTATCCATAGTTACATTACAGAAAAAAGTTTCACGAAAAGTTAATATTTGTAGTCACAGGATTTAAAAGATCATCACAGGGTGTCAGTTTTTCTGTTATTTTTTGTAATACTCATAATTCAAAAGGTACATGACAAATATTTTTTTTTATTTTTTTCTGATAACTATCATGACCTGGCCCATCGCCCGTTTTCGGCTTGACGTTGATTTCTGGGACACCCTGTATAAAAACGAATTGCTGTTCGTTTGTCTCGCTAAAACTCGAGGACGGCTGGGCCGATTTAGTTGATTTTGGTTTTGAAATGTTTGTCGTAGTCCAGGGAAGGTTTGAACGGTGAGAAAATATGGAAAAATAGCGAGGAAGATAGTAAAAACAACAATTTCATTTTCCCATATAAACTGTTCTACCTAAAGCGAAGGGAGAGTTTTAATGTCATTAGGATAGGTGATACGAAGTACACCGGGTCATCTAGTAAAAAATAACTTAGTTAAACTGATTTTATTAGATTAACATTCTTATCTTAAAATTAATAATACAAGGTGTTCCATAAGTTGTGTATATAAACTTCAGGGGGCTAAAGTACCCATCAATATGAACAACTTTTTCTAAGGAACCAACACTGTGAACGCGAAAAATAAAACAGCTGTTTCACACATTTTAGCCTGGTAGGTATTGAACTTTTGTATGAAACAGCTGTTTTTTTTTCGCGTTCACAGTGTTGGTTCCTTAGAAAAAGTTGTTCATATTGATGGGTACTTTAGCCCCCTGAAGTTTATATACACAACTTATGGAACACCTTGTATACTTTGTATAGTTGATTATTTCTCCACTTCTTCGAAGGGGTAATAAGGGAACTTCTCAATCCACTTTCCGTCTATAACTCTAATATTCTTATTGAAGGCACTTATAGAAGCAATTTCGTCCTTCGTCAGTTCAAAGTCAAATAGATCTATATTCTGTGCTAGACGCGCCTTGTTGGTAGATTTAGGGATAGGAATTAGACCTCTTTCAATCTGGAACAAAACAAGTTTGAAGATTAGAAGAGCTCTTTGTGAAGGGCTCATCCGGGGAAGTACTACCACCACGCCTTTTTCTGCCGCCAAGCAGCGTTGCTGTGTTTCGGTTTGAAGAGTGTGGTTGCCGGTGTAATTACAGGCACATGAGGCTTAACATCTATGCCTCGAGTTGATGGACGCAGGGCAGTGCATCTTAGGGCACTTAAGTAATATCTTGCATGACTTGCGAGGCATTTGTTATAGGAGATAGGAGATGGTTTAAAAAGGCTTGGCGGCAGAAAAAATGGTAGTAGTTCCCCGGACGATCCACACAAAGAGTATACCCACTACATAAAACTCTCATAAAAAAAAGATCATAAAGCCTGAACTAAAAAACAACTGTGGAACCCGTAGTTCTGCTGTGTTAAGCGGTAACCAGTAGCTCAGTAGTAGCTCTTTGTGCGAGTGATTGTTATCAGGTGGGTCATGCGCTTGTTTCATCTGCCAGGAGTATAAAAAAAACCGGCCAAGTGGAAGTCGGACTCGCGCGCGAAGGGTTCCGTACCATTATCTATAAAAACGGCAAATAAATTATGTCTGTTGTATGGGAGCCCCCTTAAATATATTTTTTTATTTAAATTTAATAATTTATGTGAATATAGTGATGAACTTACCAAATATCTCAGTACAATCTGCCCCGTTGTCTTATGATACTTCTGTCCCATAGCCACCAGTGTTGGATCGTCGTACCTAGGAGGCGGCGCGTCAGCTGCCTTCCTAGCGACGACGAATCCGAAGGGGCTGTAAGCCATGACGGCTATGTTTCGCTCCTGGCAGAAGGAGACTAGCGGTTCCTGAGTAAGAGTTGGATTCACCTGCAAAAAATAACTTTTTATACTACTCAACATCAGGTGGATCATTTGTTCCATAACTTTTGCTCATTGATCGAGTGAGCGAAGCGAACGAAGATTCTAGTTTCAACTTGGGCGATTTGGCATTTTATGTATGTATGTATGTATGTATGTATGTATGTATGTTTGTCTGGCCATAACTTTCGAACCGTTGATCCGATCTGCATGAAATTTGATAAGACGACAGCTTGTACTTGAGAAATTTACTGGTAAGTATATGAGTAAAATCGGATGAAGGGTTTTTAAGATATGGGGTTTTTTAAGGGGAGAAAAATAAAAAAAGTGACTTAAAAAAATCAAGTTACATGTCATACGAAAGGGCTTTGTTTGGACATTCCAAAACAATTTTTACTTTTTTTCTGGGACGCTCGGTTTTTGAGATACAACAAAAAAGTTAAATTAACATAACCAGCGACCCAAGAGCTCCCATCTCTAAGAGTTTCCATCAAGGTTTTTCTACTGGTCGGCCAGTTACTTTGCTTTTTCTTATTTTTTTTCTTGAAATAAATTAAGGAGGTACTCAGTTCTCATAAAATGGTGACAACGACCAGGTCTGATGATGGAGCCAAGGTCTGTTCAACGGAACTCTTCAATAAATAGGCCAATAGAGTTGAAACTTGGTTGCCGTACCAAGTTAGTAGGCGGTAGTCAGAAAAAAGTCCAAACCTAATGTTTGGACTTGCCTTTGACTACCACCTACTCAAAGTATTGGTGCGTTCATCGGGTCGCATCACGAGATCTCAGTTCGGGGCGAACTACTAGTATTTATATATATTTTATACAACTAGCTGATGGAACAAGCAGATGGCCCACCTGATGTTAAGTGGTAACCATCACCTATAACCTTCGATCAACAATGAAGCCTATAACGCACGCCTTTTTCTGCCGCCAAGCAGCGTTGCTGTGTTTCGGTTTGAAGAGTGTGGTTGCCGGTGTAATTACAGGCACATGAGGGTTAACACCTGTATGCCTCAAGTTGATGGACGCAGGGCAGTGCATCGTAGGGCACCTATCGTGCGTGACTTACGAGGCAATGCTTTGCTATAGGCGATGGTTACCACTTAACATCAGGTGGTGGTGGTACTTGTTCCGCCAGCTAGTTGTATAAATATAAAAAAATATATAAAATCATCGGCTGAAAGTTACAGAGAATACCAATAAAAAGTTTATTTATTTTTTATATCAACAAATTTATACTTTTTTAACGTTTTATAGAATTACTAGTGGCTTCCCGCGGCTTCGCACGCGTTGAAGTGGTGAGCCGTAATTGAGCCACAAACATCCAAACATCGTAACTTTCGCATTGATTTGTATATTATTAGGGTAGGATACCTTAGATACGTAGGATGTTATTTATCCACAGAACACATTTTCTTTTAGTTTGAAGTTAATTACACCACGCTTTAAAAATCTCCCATACAAACCTTTGCAGCCTTTGTCAGTCTTTTGCACCCTTTGCAGGGGTGGTTTTAAAATATTGAAAACGTGATTTTAAATTATTTATTGTGGATAATATTAACTTTAAGTTTGAAATCAATAGCACTATGTGTTAAAAATCTCCCATACTAACTTTAACCAGCCATTTGCACCCTTTGCAGGGGTTAAAAGTTAAAAGCGTCATTCTTAATTATTTATTTCTTGGTATATTTACCTCAAGTTTTAAATCAATCGCACCACGCGTTAAAAAACTCCCATACAAACTTTGACATCCCTTTGCACACTTATTAAGGGTAGTTTTAAAAAACTAAAAATGCCTTTCCTGTTTTTTAGTCTTGGAGTATCAAGTTTATAGGTTCAAGGAATACTATTTTTCATGCAAACGTTTTCAACCCTTTTACACTCTTAGGGGTTGAATTTCCAAAAACCTCTTCTTAGTACACCTCTACGCCATAAGACCTATGTACTCTTCAAATTTCAAGTCTCTAGGACCAGCGGTCCAAAAACTCCCATACAAACTTTTACATCCCTTTGCACACTTGTCAAGGGTAGTTTTAAAAAACTAAAAATTTATTTCCTATTTTTTTGCCTTGAAATATAAATACTCCAAGTTTGTAGGTTCAAGGAATACTATTTCTCATACAAACGTTTTCATCCCTTTTTACACCCTTAGGGGTTGAATTTCCAAAAATCCCTTCTTAGTACACCTCTACGCCATAAGACCTATGTACTCTTCAAATTTCATGTCATGGTCCTAGACCAGCGGTCAAAAAACTCCCATACATACTTTTACATCCCTTAGCACACTTATTAAGGGTAGTTTTAAAAAATTAAAAATGTATTTCCTATTTTTTTGTCTTGAAGTATATGTACTCCAAGTTTCAAGTTTGTAGGTTCAAGGAATACAATTTTTTATACAAACGTTTTCACCCCTTTTTACACCCTTAGGGGTTGAATTTCCAAAAATCCCTTCTTAGTACACCTCTACGCCATAAGACCTATGTACTCCTCAAATTTCAAGTCTAGGACCAGCGGTTTAGGCTGTGCGTTGTCTATATGTCAGTCAGTCAGTCAGTCAGTCAGTCAGTCAGTCAGGACTTTGATTCTTATAGTATTAGAGATATACTATTGAAAATTAATACTCATTACTCAATACATGTATTGCTTCCACATTTAGGTACATACATAGGTTTAATTTTGGATTTACATTGTTGTTATGTGTTAGTCAAAGTCAAAGTCAAAAGGTATTTATTCAATAAAATCACAAGGATCACTTTGAAACGTCTTAAAGCTGGGTGACTCTAGGTGCCAGTTCCACGCGACCAAAGCCTAGAAGAACAGGCAACAAACTTACGGCTTGGTTCCTACCGTTCTTTCGTATGATCCTTTTACAATGTAATATAATGTATTATTGAAGTTTAGTGAGGCGTATTAGGCATACAGAAAAAGGTAAACATAATCAAATTTTTATAGTTAGTAAGTATCACATGGACCCTGCATAGGGTATGGCAGCATGGAGGCAGGCCGAGGTTTTAAATTATTATGCGTATAGTTAGTAGACAGGCACACAGTATACATTAGGCACGGAAAAAAAATTATATTCAGGTATTGGGAATGTATGCCAAAGTTAATATATTAAGGAATAATTAATTTAAAATAGTCAAGATTTCGGTCAAAGTGTGATTAAGTCGAATGTTAAATGAAAAAATGACAAAATTAAGGGCCGGTTTCACCATGCTCTGTTAAATTAACAAAGGATTAAAGGGCCGTTAAATATGTCAAAATGTACGCGTTTGGCAGCTAAGGTTAGATTTAACGGTCTTTTAATCCTTGATTAACAGACAGAGCTAACTAACAGAGCATGGTGAAACCGACCCTAAATCTAGGTAATTTAAATATTAAGTTTGAGTTATATGTTAATAAATAAAAATTATAGGTTTTTTTTCATTATTGCAAATATTCATTTATGTCGTAGTATGTTTTATTGATCGAGTGAGCGAAGCGAACGAAGATCTTAGTTTCAAGTTGGGCGATTTGGCATTTTATGTATGTATATATGTAGATATGTATGTATGTATGTATGTATGTATGTATGTATGTTTGTCTGGCGATAACTTGAGAACCGTTGATCCGATCTGCATGAAATTTGATATGTCGATAGCTTGTACTTGAGAAATTTACTGGTAAGTATATGAGTAAAATCGGATGGAGGGTTTTTGAGATATGGGGTTTTTTAAGAGGGCAAAAATAAAAAAAGTGACATAAAAAAATCAAATTACATATCATATGAAAGGGCTTTGTTTGGACATTCCAAAACAATTTTTATTTTTTTTCTGGAACGCTCGGTTTTTGAGATACAATAAAAAAGTTAATTTAAATAACCAGCGATCCAAGAGCTCCCATCTCTAAGAGTTTCGTTGGCATCAAGGTTTTTCTACTGGTCGGCCAGTCACTTTGCTTTTTCTTATTTTTTTTTTCATGAAATATATTAAGGAGGTACTCAGTTCTCATAAAATGGTGACAACGACCAGGTCTGATGATGGAGCCAAGGTCTGTTCAACGGAACTCTTCAATAAATAGGCCAATAGAGTTGAAACTTGGTTACCGTACCAAGTTAGCAGGCGGTAGTCAGAAAAAAGTCCAAACATAATGTTTGGACTTGCCTCTGACTACCACCTACTCAAAGTTTTGATGCGTTCGTTTGGTCGCATCACGAGATCTCAGTTCGGGGCGAACTACTAGTTTTAATGTTTTTGTAAATAGAATGTAGAGGTAATAGAAATTTTAAATACTGCTTCATTTTTGATATAGAAAAAAAAAATTGAAAGAATAGCTTATTTATGCACTTTTGCGAAGTTATTTTGTTGTTGTGATATGTTTTGGAACAATGAAAAATTATTTTGGAAAATTCAGATACGAAGCTACTATTGTTGCTGACTGTATGTTACCTCGATTTCGTTCACAGCAGGCTCGATCCTTGAGTTTTTCATCAGACGTTCAATCTGAGATATGTTGAAGTTAGACACTCCGATGGACCTGGCCAAGCCTAGGTCTCTGGCCTCTTCCATGCCCTTCCAGGTCTCTAGGTAGTCTGTATCAGCGGGGGCGCCGTTAGCCTGGAAATAAATAAATAAAAAAATATTGGTGAACATTCCACACAGCACTATCTCGCCCCAAACTAAGCCAAAGCTTGTGATATGGGAACCAGATAGCTGATATTCTATTTATATACTTTTTTTTGTAAATATATACTTATAATATTATATAACACCCAGACAGAGAACAAACATCTATGTTCATCACACAAATGTTTGTTCTCGGTGGGGATCCAACCCACGGCCTACGGCGCAGAAGGCAGAGCTACTACCAACTGAGCTGTGAAGGTGTGAAAATTATATAATAGGTCTATTAAAAATTCAATTAATAGGTATATTAACTAACTACCTTTTCCCTCCTTGGTTTCAACTTAAAATCAGCGTTGAGTGGTAATAGAAAGAAAAGAAGATAGAAAGAAAACTTTTAACTAATTTGACCCAAGTAAAAGTAGGTATAAACTTAAAAACAATAAACAGTAGGTGAAAAAATATATATGTATTAAAATAACAGGTAGGTACCTATGATACCCATGCATCGTTGTGTGGGGTCACAAAGGTCATCGTCTCAGCTTTATGCTGCACAGTACCTAGATAGGTACGGTGCAGCGCTGGTTTTCAGACGAAGCCTGGGTGGTGTATGACAGTGCAAAAATAGGTAAACCTCAAAGTAAATCAAAAAGGAACGAGGAACATTCATCGGGGAATTCACCCAAATTTCATCATCATTTTCCTGCCCTTATCCCACTACATGTGGGGTCGGCACAACAGGTTTTTTCCCTCCACTCTCCTCTATCAGCCGTCATCTCAGCAGTCACTCCTTTCTTACTCATGTCATCTTTCACACAGTCCATCCATCTTTTCTTTGGCCTACCTCTACTCCTATATCCATCCACATTCATCCCATCGCATTCTTCTCGTTACATGACATTCTTCCCTTCGCATAACATGCCCATACCACGCTAACCTATTACTCTTCATCTTTTCAGTCACTGGCGCCACTTTCAAACTGCCCCTAATAAACTCATTCCTTATCTTATCCATTCTCGTCACACCACACATCCATCTCAACATTCTCATCTCCGCTACATGCACTCTCCTTTCATCCGTCCCTTTGGTGGCCCAGCACTCAGATCCATACAAAACGACAGGTCGTATGAACGATTTGTAAATTTTCCCCTTTAGTTTGAGGGGCATTCGCGGATCGCACGATTCACCCAAAATTCATGCTGAGCTTTATAAATGCTGATCTCGGAGAGTTCTCAGCACGCCCGATAGAGGCGCTCATCGAGTCTCCATACAAAAATGGCCTAACGATAGGTACGGAAAACAAAACCAAACGGGATTGGCAATCACGTATCAGTGGTGATTGCTAACCTTAATAAATAAATAAATAAATATTACTGGACTTTCCACACAGCACTATCTAGCCCCAAACTAAGCCAGAGCTTGTAATATGGAAACCAGATAGCTGATATAATACATAAATACTTTTTTTTTTGTAAATACATACTTATAATATTATATAACACCCAGACAGAGAACAAACATCTATGTTCATCACACAAATGTTTGTTCTCGGTGGGGATCGAACCCACGGCCTACGGCGCAGAAGGCAGAGCTACTACCAACTGAGCTGTGAAGGCTGTCAAAATATATTTAAGGCGTTTTTCTTTTATTGAGTTCGTGCGTGTTTTTGACATCGTTCCCAGTATTTTTCTGGATAAAAGCAATATATGTGCTAATCTATATTACGAACTATATTTATTCTGAGTTTCAGTCCAATCGGTCCAGCGGTTAAGGCGTGTTATAGCCACAACTAGCCATGCCTTTTTCTGCCGCCAAGCAGCATTGCTGTGTTTCGGTTTGAAGAGTGTGGTTGGCGGTGTAATTACAAGCACATGAGGCATAACATCTGTATGCCATAAGCTGATGGACGCAAGGTAGTGCATCGTAGGGCACTTTCATATCGTGAGACTTGCTTTGCCATCTGCTTGTTCCATCAGCGAGAATTATAAAATAAAACGTTAACCTTGGCAGCGACCGGGAAATGAACCAAGTACAGATCAACGTATGCCAGTCCCAGCTTGTCGAGTGACTCTCTCAGCGCTGGCACCACTTGCTCCTGTCTGTGTTTGTCGTTCCATAGCTGAAAACAATAAAATTTAATAAAAAAATAAATATTGGTAACTTTTTACACAGCACTATATAGCCCCAAACTAAGCAAAGCTTGTAATATGGTAACCAGAGAGCCGATATATTAATGACTTTACTTAGGACTGTCTTGACCAAAAAGTATTTAATCTATTTCACTTGACACTGGCAAGATTGTCTGGCGAATGACGGACAGGTGCCATAAACGGAGAAGAAGAAGAGAAGAAGAGTGTAGAACGCTTGTAGAACGCGACTTGGCTACAGTGCCAGTGGAACAGTAACATACCTTAGTACATACATACATAAAATCACGCCTCTTTCCCCATAGGGGTAGGCAGAGACCACGGATTTCCGCTAGCTACGATCCTGACATACATCTTTCGCTTCATTCACTCTTATAACATTCTTCATGCGTGCTCGTCGGTTTAGGGTACTCTTGACATACCTTAGTAGTGACGAAGATCTGTTCCCTGGTGACCAAGCCCTTGTTTACAGCATCGCTAATGCCCTGTCCGACCTCCGTCTCGTCTCCGTACACCGCCGCCGTGTCGATGTGTCGGTAACCGGCTTCTATGGCCCATAGGACTGCATCCCGAACTTCATCGTTTGGCACCTGGAATAACAAATGCAATAAAAAATATATAAAGCCTTTGTTAAATAAGGCGGCTGTACACATGCCTGTAAAATGGAACAGTACCGGGCATACTTGTTAACGGCATGTAGAAGTTACTGGCGCAATGTGGATAGATTTGCAAGTTAAACAAGTTTGCAAGTTAGTTTAGTTTGCGTCCTTGCATGCCTGTATTTACCGGTTTCGTAGCCTCCCGCGACCCCTCCCTCACGTTGCATGCCTGTAGCTGACAGAAAATCAAATGTTGGGCTAACTACTTGCGTGGCAGATACAGGCATGCCAGTTAGCGTATACACATGGAAGTAGGTGGCATGTGCAAGTAGCTTTTATGCAAGCGTGCCAGCTACACAGTCATGTGTATTCCCGCCTATAGAGGCAACTTCTGTGGCATTCTCTGAGCATTAGTGGTGTTTCGTAAACAACATAATCACAGGAAGTATAACCTAGCCACTAGGATCCACTAGATCCTAGTGGATCCGCGCTCACTACGATCAAGGGCTTCGCCACACTCAGGTTGGCATTTTCACCGCCAAGTGCGGGTAAGAGCAGAACAAGCCTTCTTCTGTTTGATGTGTCGTAGTGACGCTTGACAGTGACAGTTTAATATAAGGACAACTCGCGGCTGTCACTGAACTTGTTACGTGTTCTGTTGCAAGATGGCGTTTTTGAAAACCATTCATCTTAACTCAATGTACTTTAATAATGTAATTTACGTAAAGTAATGCATGAAAAACTACAGCGTAAGGTGAAGTGTTAAATTTTGGTTTCATTACTATTTATTTACCTATTTTATTTTCAAGTAGGTATACATAAGTAGGTACTGATTTTTACAGTATTGCTTTTTTTATCAAGCTAGTGAAATGCTTGGCATGGCTCTTATACAACCATTTTATTGAGTTAATTTTAAAATTAAGTTTTTTAAGCGCCAGCACAGCTTAGGAATTTAAACCAGTCCAGTAATAATTCTAATAAGTACTTTGCTTAACTCGCCGTCACATATGTCCTCTATTTTATGTCTCTTTCCTGCGTATTGTATTGTGCTTATATAATATTATTTCTCACCCCTTGAGCAGTTCCTCTACCGGTACCCAGAGCGACGATTGGTATCTTGTAGCCGTCGTTCAATAGCTTGCATGGCGCCTCGGCTAGCACCGCTGATATCTGAAAATGAGTTTTTTTTTTATTCAAGTGTCAGAGATCTGTCAATGTCACAACGATATGTTGGTCTGTCTGAAAGTATTTTAAATTGATCCGTAAAAAAAACAAATGTACTAACCGAAAAGAACGAATTCGAAAATATTGCTGAAAATTGTTTTTTATTCTACCAAATAAATAAGCAAAAGGGATTAGTTAGTTTTCATCCATACAAATACAGAGCGACCGATATTGTACAACCAACCCTCGTGATTCTAAAATTGAGAATACTTTTACAATTTTAGTACGTACAAAAGAATACTTGTAGGTAGGTACTAACTTATTGACATTAACTGCTGTTGTTATCTAGAACAGTCCATAATGCTATTGACCCATAATTTTAAAACCAATATAACTTGAGCTTATTTTCAATACGACTTAGGTAATCAAATATATTTTATTTCTTACTTGAGGACTTTCGTGAAGCTATATGAATTAAAATAAAGTTCATTTCGAATTACAGTATATTCAATCAAAGTCTGATAATCAAATTCAATGGAATCACATGGAACACTTTGAAACGCCATAAATAGGTGAATCTATGTGGCAGTTCCACGTGACGAAGGCTTATTAAATTATTCAATTGTTTTAACATTTTATTCAAATCATTGCACTTACATTATATGCTTATGCCACAAACTAAACCACCAGCCGAACGAAACGAAATTTGATTGAGATTACTAAAATTTTAAATTGAGATTGTATGAACTAACATTTATTAACATCACTACATAGTATAACAAAGTCGCTTTCTCTGTCGATATATCCCTAATCCCTATGTATGCTTAAATAAAGGTTTTGGTATGCTAAAAGACGAAATATAGATTTACATTTAGATTTATTTAACAAATACTTATCACAAATAAGTTTCTCTGAAGTTTATTATGAAAATGACCCTAACATTGCATATAAAAAATTCATGGAATTATTAAGTCTCATATTTAATCTTTGTATACCAATGGAAAGATATAGAATAACATATAAAAAGAAAGTGAATTGGAAATCGAAGGGAATAGTCATGTCTAGTAAAAAAAAGCGTCAAATATATTTACATAGTTTAAAGAGTAATGATAAAACAAAATGCAATTTATATAAGGAATATAGTAAAAATTTAAAAAAAGTCATAAGAGTATCTAAGAAAATTTCTAATATAAATTATATTAATAATAGTACTAATAAGACAAAAGCCACTTGGGGAATAATTAAACAGTATACTAATAATACGAATAGTATACAAACAACAATAGATAAAATCGAAATAAATAATCAAAAAGTCTCAAAACC
This sequence comes from Chloroclysta siterata, assembly GCA_932294275.1. NCBI lineage: Eukaryota > Metazoa > Arthropoda > Insecta > Lepidoptera > Geometridae > Chloroclysta > Chloroclysta siterata. The sequence goes on along the minus strand of OW028607.1, from coordinate 9,820,901 downwards.
TCTTGATATTGCCAAGTCATTTAATAATTACTTTATAAATTTAAATAATAATAAACAAACTAATTTACAAAGACACAGTATGGTAAACACAAACTGTAACAGTATATTTCTCACTCCAGTTAGTACAGATGAAATCAAAAACATAGTAAAAAAATTAAAGAACACAAAAAGTTCAGGTTTTGATAACATACCAATACAAATTGTAAAAAGTAGCATCGAAATACTAGTCCACCCATTAGTTCACATTATTAACTTGACATTTGAACATGGATGTTTTCCTTCTGATTTAAAGAAAGCACTTATAAAACCGCTGCATAAAAAAGGTTCAAAAACTGACATGGGGCATTATAGACCGATAGCAATTCTTCCCAGTATTTCAAAAATTTTTGAAAAAGCTATTTACAATAGAATCTTTTCTTTCTTAGACGCAAACAACATTATAAATTCTAATCAATTTGGGTTCCAAAAAGGAAAAAACACAACACTAGTCATCTTTAAAACTTTACGACAGGTATGGGAAGAAATAAATAATAATAAACCCGGAGTTGCTTTATTCCTAGACTTATCTAAAGCGTTTGATTGTGTAGTTCATGACATTCTTATCGATAAACTAGAAAAAATAGGCATAAGAGGTGCAGCATTATCATTGATGCAATCATATTTAGATGGTAGAAGTCAATCCACTATGATTGATACATACAATAAAAATACTAAAACGATTGAACGCATAGAGTCTGGATTTGAAAATATCTTGCTTGGAGTACCTCAGGGTAGTATACTCGGTCCACTTTTATTTCTTATCTATATAAATAATTTACCACAAATAACTAAACATGTATGTGTCATGTTTGCAGATGATGCTACGATCTTTATACCACATGATGATAACCATAATATAAGTTTATTTGAGACTGAAATAAATAATACCCTTAGTAATATAATTGACTGGTTAGGTTCAATAAATCTCAAAGTAAATATAGATAAAACAAAATTTTTAAGATTTAGACACTATAAAACACCTTCAATAAAATTAAATATTTCCCACAATAATACAAATGTTGATGAAGTAAGTGAAATAAATTTTCTTGGTATAAAAATTGACACAAATTTAAATTGGAAATCTCACATCAGTAAAGTAAATCATAAAATTTCTAAATATATTTATGTAATTTCAACTCTGAGCCATGTTTCTTCTACATCTGTAGCAAGAAATGCATACTTTGGCCACGTTTTTCCTCACTTATGTTATGGGGTAATTTTCTGGGGTAATTCAGTTAATGCAACATCGGTTTTTTTAATGCAAAAAAAAATGTATTAGGGCTATATATAACATGAAAAGTACCGAATCGCTCCGATCTGTTTTAAAACAGAAAAATATACTCACTTTAACTGGAATATTTATTCTAGAAATTTGTCTGTTTGTTAAAAATAATATAACCTATTTTAATAAAAAATCTAGTCGATCTGATAATTTACGTAGTAAGCATAAATATAATATCTGTATTCCTCAAATAAATAACACAATGTTCTATAGAAGTACCTATTATACAGCCATAAAAGTATATAATCATCTGCCAACAGATTTAAAGGAAGAAAATGGAAATTCATTTAAACATAAATTAAAGAAATGGCTTTTATCTAATGTTTATTACACTCTAGAAGAGTACTATAATACCTAGGTAAATACTTTGGGCTGTTATTAGTTTTAAGTAAATTGTAACCTAGTATAATAATATTGTATGCCCGAAAGGGGTAGACTGTTGGAACAAAATTACCTCTGTAAGATCTATTTACACAGTTTTACAATAAATTATTCTTATTCTTATTCTTATTATTCTTATAAATCTTTAAAACTACGCAACGGATTTTGATGCGGTTTTTTTTAATAGATAGAGTGATTCAAGAGGAAGATTTATATGCATAATATATTATGCATATAAATCTTCCTCTTGAATCACATGTAGTTTTCTCTCAGTGTACAAGCATAATATAGTAGAGAAACACACAATAACCGTGCGAGGTGCGAAGCCAGGGCGGGTCGCTACTCGCTAGGAATTAATTTTAAATCTTTTACGGCATGCACTGTGCTTACACACAAAGAGCCTGTCAAAAACATAAGAATCGAACCCGCAACCTCTTTCTTGCACAGAAGAAGAGTCGCGTTTACTGATTCGCAATCACAAAGCGAAGTCTTACAAATCCCAAAACGCAACGATAGCGCGTTCTAATTTTTCCTGTGGCGCCATCTAGTTTGTTTTATAGAACTAACCACGGTCATCTAACCTACAAACATTTTAGTACCACAATTGTACTATTAGAGAAATAAGTATTATTTGAGATATTTCCTTATCGCTTTTTATGTACGTTCCGCGGTTGTTGTTTCTGTCTAGACCTTCGTATAGGTCAGAGTAAATGATCTGAAAACCCATCATTTATATAATTCTCTGCTAATGAAAAAAAAAACTAAACTGCAAAATGAATATGTAATTTTCGGACATGCCACTGATTACCCCTAGCCATCATCTGAGTAAGGGCCGGATTCACCATGCTCTGTTAAATTAACAAAGGATTAAAGGGCCGTTAAATATGTCAAAATGTACGCGTCTGACAGCTAAAGTTAGATTTAACGGACTTTTAATCCTTGATTAGTAACTAACAGAGCATGGTGAAACCGGCCCTAAGCCTCCTCTAGATACCATGAAATCGGATGTTTAACATGAAATCGGGATAGAGTTGTGAGCTAATTATGTTACTTTTGAAAAGATTTATCTGCTTATAAGTAAGCTTATTTTTTTTACTCACTAAAATATGCAAGACTACATACATAATAGGTATCGAATCTGTAATAATTATTGCATAATATGACATGCCTCTATACTTCATTTAGTATGCTTAAAAGTAACACAATAAACAGATGCCACCTAGGGTTGAGCGGTTACCTTTGCCTTCACAAAGCACGTCCACTGATACTGATAGGTGACGGTTACCACTTAACATCAGGTGAGCCATCTGCTTAATCCATCAACAAGTTTTCTTTAAACAACTATCTGATGGAACAAGCAGATGGCCCGCCTGATGTTAAGTGGTAACCATCACCTATAACAAAGCATTGCCTCGTAAGTCACGCACGATAGGAACGTGCCCTATGATGCACTGCCCTGCGTCCATCAACTTAAGGCATACAGGTGTTAAGCCTCATGTGCCTGTAATTACACCGGCAACTACACTCTTCAAACCGAAACACAGCGTTGCTGCTTGGCGGCAGAAAAAGGCGTGATGGTAGTACTTCCCCGGACGAGCCCTTCACAAAGAGCTCTAATACTCTTAAAAAAAACTTCTAGTATGTAATAAACACCCAGACAGAAAACAAACATCTGCTCTTATGTTCATCACACAAATGTTTGTTCTCAATACATTACATTAATACATTATATTACTTACATAACACACGATAAATAATAGCGATAATGCCATGTTCACTAAGCCAAAGCTCTGTCACAACTGGTCCTAGGTGGATGACCGTTCAAGATATATGTAAGTTAATATTATTACTTATTATCCAATCCTTGTAATACATACATGATATAATGCGAAAGTTTTGATGTTTGTAAATAATGAGTGGCTCAGTCCCATACTCTAAATGGTAATCATTGCTATTTTGATAATATACCTACCTACCTACATTTTGCAGTACGTGTTCCTAACGTAGATTTATTACTTACAGGTAAAGCAGTTAGACGGCTTTTTTTTTTTTTTTTTTTCAAAAAAATAAAAAAACTGGAACCGGTTTGCTGCAGTACCACACATACTTATATGTTATTGTTTTGTTTTTATTTTTGTTTACTTATTCACTCCATTTATAATCTGTCCATTTATTTTGTTATAACTATTTTTTTTTGCTATTGTTCTCCTTTGAATTTTATATTGTTTCTTTTTTCAGTTTTTTTAATAATTTGTAATGTGTGTGATAAAGTAGCAAATAAATGTATTTTCTGCCGCTCAGCAGCGTTGCTGTGTTTCGGTTTGAATAGTGTTGCCGGTGTAATTAACGGCACTTGAGGCTTAACATCTGTATGCCTCAAGTTGATGGACGCAGGGCAGTGCATCGTGGGGCACGTACATATCGTGGGGCACGTTCCTATCGTGGGGCACGTTCCTATCGTGCGTGGCTTGCGAGGCAATACTTTGTTATAGGTGATGGTTACCACTTAACATCAGGTGGGCCATCTGCTTGTCTAATCAGCTAGTTGTATAAAAAAAAGAGTGTTAGAAATAATAATCTCTCTACGCGAACAAAGTCGCGGGAACTACATATACGTAAAATCTGATTATCTAGCGCTTGCGACCTGTTTTTAGGGTTTTTTTCTTCATAGTACAAAAAACCCGTCTAACTGCTTTACCTGTAAGTAATAAATCTACGTTAGGAACACGTACTGCAAATGTAGATAGGTAGGTACCTATATTATCAATTATGTAATATTTGGACGCACCTCTAACTACACCCCGTAGTTTTCTTGAATTTAACCACGCCTTTTTCTGCCGCCAAGCAGCGTTGCTGTGTTTCGGTTTGAAGAGTGTGGTTGCCGGTGTAATTACAGGCACATGATTATTATTATTTAACAATTTACTGCACACAAATAAAAAAATAAGTTTACAAAAGGTGGGCTTAATGCTATGCCCATTTTCTACCTGCCAACCTTAAAGGTGTTTTAAAGGTGATGCTATAGTTTTTTTTTTTTTTTTTTATAGTTAAAGTTTGTTTAACGCTTTTTAAGGTTTTTAGTCCAGATGAGCATAATCGGCGCTGCTTTTTGTATAATCATATTATTTAAAATACCTAACTGGTTTAAAAAAGTATGCCGAGGTCAAGTAAGTTTATTCTTTAGACATTTATTTGTTTATTAATTATTTATTTACATACATTATACTTTTTAAATCTAATTTAATTAAAATAAAATAATTGATTATTTACCTATTTTCTAAAATAAATTTTAATTTTACTTTGTTTAAATAGGAAGATACATCCAAAACTCATTATTGTACACCACAAGAAAAACACATAACATTATACGACTAACTACAGCGAAGTACAATGGGCGGTCTTATCGCTATGAGCGATATCTTCGAGATCATTTTTGGATGGACAGGATTTTATCAATATCAAATTTCGGTGTCACTAATTTCATTAAAAAAAGTATCCTGCTCTCTGCGAAAACTATATTAGAAAACCGAAACCGAAACAGCTTCACGACTTTGATCCCCACTTTGATCCCCAGGCACGGTACGATATCCTCTCAGATCTCTTAAAATCAAGAACTAACTCCAGATTACCTATTTGAGGACGTCTAATGGGGGTAGTCAGAGGTACGTCCAAACATTATGTTTGGCACATACCCATATTTTGCAGTAGTTGGTATTCCATACGTGACAGGTTGCAAGCCCATCGCCACTGTTAAGAGTACTAACTGGTTTCCTCACGATGTTTTCCTTCACCGTTTAAGAGCACTGGCATTGCGCACATAAATATATATTAGAAACCCTGTCAATGTGAATATAACTCGCACTTGGCCGAATCTAATAAGTAAGTATGCGCACAGAATTAATAATAGGTATGGGTATTCTCCATTGAAACGTGTATCAACTAAGTAGGTATAGGCATATTACTACTCGTGTTATATCGACAGCGAAAATTACAAAACAGGAAAAATATGCAATAAGATTATTATCTTATACATAATTGTTATTATATTTTAATAATAAGGAAGGTTGATATGTGTGTATTTTACAAATAAATAAATAAAATATTGGTAGACATTCCACATAGTTCTAGCCCCAAGATAGCAAACCTTGTCTATGGGAACCAAAAAGCTAATATTATAATAATGAGTCCGGTTATTGTACGACATGATAATGTACAGCACGATAATGTACAGCATGATATTTGGAATCCACTTTAGTACCTTTTTGGATTCGTTTTATCTGGGTGTACATTATCGGGGTGTGCAATAACTGGATGGGCAATATTGTCACGTGTAGTTAATGTGCAGCCAGTTAATACACAGCATGATAATGTACAGCACGTTAGTGTACAGCATGATAATTGGAAGCCACTTTGGTACCGTAAAAATTAATTTCTGGCACTTCGGCGGCCGCTGCCGCGGCACGCTCGCTTTGCTCGCTCGCCTCGTGCGTAATTAATAAGTTTCAACATAACCTAACCAATCCGACTCAACGGTACTAAAGTGGCTTCCAATTATCATGCTGTACATTATCTGGGTGTACATTATTGACACGTGACGATATTGCACAGCATGTTATTGTACGGGATGATAATGTACACCCAATAATTCAAACCAGTGGACACGGATTATCTGGGTGTGCATTATCGTGCTGTGCAATATCATGCTGTACATTATTTGGCCGTACATTATTGGCTCCCCCATAAAGCACAGAATGTTGGCTAGCTCCAACAAGATACTCAGGGTATTGGCTGGCAGATGGGACAGTCCATTTCAATTATACTGGGTGTCTGCACTTATTAACCCGAATGCCAGACAAGTTTATTAGATTAACTAAACATAGTGTTCCTTCCTACCTACTTCATGTTAGATTCAAATTGTTTGATTATTATTTGCTACCTTTATTAAGTGTTATTTTTAAGTTTGTATGAATCTATGACATCTGTAATAAAAAAAAAAAAATTTAATAATACCTACTTTTCTTTTTCTTATTTCTGAAAGTTACAAAATTTTGTATTCTAATAGTGGCGATGGGCTGCAACCTGTCACGTAAGGAATACCAACTTCTGCAGAATGTGTGTCCTACCAAATATATTTTTGGACTTACCCCTGACTACCCCCCTTAGATATCCTCAAAGAATCTTGAGTTGGTACTTAGTACTAAGATATCTGAGGGGTTATCGACCGTGCCTGGGATAAAAGTCGTGAAGCTGTTTCGGGTTTTTCAGTTATTTTTTTCTAGGTGGGCATCGAACCCACGGCCTGCAGATGGCCAAAGAGCAAGATTCAAGAGCTACTACCAATAGAACGTGAGGGCTCTCAATATCGATTATAATCTCTTGCCGTGTCACTAGTTTCTTTCGAAACAGTGTGGTGAAAGGGTTATAAGTGCGCCTCAAGAGGCTCCTTTCGAGCACTTGACACATGTAAAACTTTTTAGGTTTTACGACATGCCGGTTTCCTCACGATGTTTTCGTTCACCGTTTGAGAGTACATACTGCACAATGCGTGCACATCAATTTTTTGAACAGAAAACTCTGCCGTGCACGTCCGGTTTCGAACCCACGACCTTAGGATCGGAAGGCCGTCCCGCTACCACTAGACCACCAGTTCTCTTAATGGGGTCCACCAGTCTCATGAGAATCTGGTAGACCTATTGTACGTAGATACAAGATTTAAATAGATTAGATTACATAGATTACAATCAATTTCATTTTACTTACATGCCTACTATTGTACAATAAGATGTTGGTTTACAAGTAGGTACCAACTACCAAGGTTGGTAGGTATTTAATAATTAAAACTATATTCTATAAAGGTTAACAATATTTTGTTTAAAGTAATTTTGGTTGAAATGACCAGAAGCTTGAAAAGGTACCTTCCAAAAAATACAGTTTTATATTTTTTGTGCATACAAAATCATTTCAAGAACACAATTTTGCATAATTTGACCACAATCATTTTATGAATAAATTCACGGAAAAAACTCAAATAAATTTGGCCTTCCAAACTATTCGTTGTTATTTTGATTTTAGAACAGGTAATTTCTTACTTACCTACTGTTTTTATTTATTCTAGTAGGTTCTAATCATCCACCCACACGATTGGCAAATCCTGTCCATTTACGTAACGAGGAGGGAGAGTAGATCTTGGATTCGTTTTTTGAAATTTTGGGAAGTAACAAAGCTTTTTTATTTTAATTGTTTTTCTAGTGTTATTGTGAGTAGTGTTGTGTAATTTCGGTGGCATTTTAACCAACATTACTTGAGGTCTTAGCACAAAGTGTGTGCACAAAGTGCATTTGTAATGAAAGTGTATGTGATATCCTGATTTGACCGAAAATGGTTCGAATGTTTTAAAAAAAACCGCTACCATTTTATTCAAAACAAATGACGGCCGACTTGACTATGGACTGACTTGACTATAAAGTATGTCATTCAATTCACTTGACACCGGCAAGATTGTCTGTCGAATGACGGACAGGAGCCATAAATTGAGAGAAGAAGAGTAGATCTGTTGAAAGTAAAATGTTTGAGTTAGGTAGGTAGGTATATGGTATTTTACTTGCGCATAGTCGCGAAAGTTCTAGATCAAACATTTACACTTTCGAATGAACTATAGCAAGATTTTAATGTTGTGGTCAGATTTGTGACATTCTTCTTTTACATTAAACAGAAACAATCTCACAACTGATCCACGGCACGGTAGATAACCCTTCATCGCTTAGTACCAACTGAAAATCATTTGAGGATGACTAAGGGAGGTAGTCAGAAATACGACCAATATGTAAATACTGGCATTGCGCACATCCATTTTTTGAAGTAGAAAATCTATCGGTGCACGACTGGATTCGAACTCATGACCTTACGATCAGGAGTGTTCACTGCCACTAGACCATTCACGACAAGTGTGCAAGTTTTCGGCCATCTTTGTAAGTTACCAAATACCTATCGAGCATATGCCAAGATTCAATATATTTTAGGATAGATAAGTGAGTATCTAATGCTCCTCTTTAGCACATTTTCTTACATACAAAATTGTAACTCAAAAAAGAAGGCAGGAATATGGAGTCTTGTTTAGGTATTTTAAAAAGTGTGACACATATGTGTTATACCACACCAACTTAAGCACAAGAGGTAATTTATTTATCACCACAAGTCGTACGCTTTCATTCTAACTTTTATATTTCGATCTTATTTCTTTTTCATATAAGCTAAGTTTCATTTTAAGATCATAAGACAAGTATTCTAATGATTTCCTCTGGCCTTAAAGATTTTATGATTGCAATGCCATTACTCTGCTTCGAATAGAATACTGAGTGATTTTTTACACTACCCAAGTATCAAGTGATTAGTGTAGAAAATTTAAATATAGAACACTGCATTTATTGGCTCATCAGTCCAACTCTAAAAATGACAATCGGAACCAAGCTGCGGTCAACTTTCTACCGAACGTCCGATTCGATTGTTGGATCGATTAGAAACCGTGGTTCCTTATTCGGTTGCCATTTTACTAATCGAATATTTAAATGCAACTGGCGACAAGGATTCATTTCATTAATGACAGCTATTAGTTCAAGCTTTCGAAAGATCCTTATTAATCGTTAGATGTCACTTGTCTTGATCGTTGCGGGAGAATAGAGGCACAAGAATAAGCTCTAGAATAATAAGAATAATAAGCAAAACTCATAATAAAATTTTATAAAAAAACGTGACAATGTTGTTACAAACAAAAAAGCAGAGTCACATTGGATAAATTTAAATACTTATTATTTAATTAATAAACCAGTAATATTAATAACCAGTAGTCTGCGTCAACGCCGCCACTTCGTACGCTCGTATGCTAGGTAGGCACCTACACTATAGCATTAATAAAAGGCGCGTACTGTAACACGCCAGTCAAGATCATTGCCACCGTATCTAAATGCACGCAATCTAGGTATCGAAAGTGAATTTATATGTAAACATACTTTTCACGTCACAAGTAGCTCAGTTTTTACGCCAATTATTACATAGTGACATGTAATTGGTGCGTTTCATCAAGAACATTAACGAATGATGATTTTACACATCTAGGTATCATTTACTCCACATCACTATTCGTGTTAGCGTAGGTATTCTTATTTTGCCAAATACGACGATATGAAGTAACTCTATTCACCTTTATTAGCCTATTTTCATGAATAAGACGAATGATAATTGACAAAAATAGTTGACGGTAGATATGTCTCGAGTTATTCGAACTTCAACACAATAAAACCGAAAAATAAGCAATAATGAAGCTAATAGGCACTGAATAGCGATATTATGAGCCACCATAAAATAGCTCTGGTTTTAAGATGTACTTACCTTCTTGTACCTGTACTTACCTATCTGCACACTTTTGCCTAATCACTTTATGTCCTAATTTTTGTAGATGATGTAAAATATGACGATGATAATCACATTACCTTTAGGTATTTTTATTCATCAAAATAACAAAAACATCCAAAACTAGTAGTTCGCCCCGAACTGAGATCTCGTGATGCGACCCGACGAACGCACCAAACCTTTGAGTAGGTGGTAGTCAAAGGCAAGTCCAAACATTATGTTTGGACTTTTTTCTGACTACCGCCTACTAACTTGGTACGGTAACCAAGTTTCAACTCTATTGGCCTATTTATTGAAGAGTTCCGTTGAACAGACCTTGGCTCCATCATCAGACCTGGTCGTTGTCACCATTTTATGAGAACTGAGTACCTCCTTAATTTATTTCAAGAAAAAAAAATGAGAAAAATCAAAGGAACTGGACGACCAGTAGAAAAACCTTGATGCCAACGAAACTCTTAGAGATGGGAGCTCTTGGGTCGCTGGTTATCTTAATTTAACTTTTTTGTTGTATCTCAAAAACCGAGCGTCCCAGAAAAAAAGTAAAAATTGTTTTGGAATGTCCAAACAAAGCCCTTTCATATGACATGTTACTTGATTTTTTTAAGTCACTTTTTTTATTTTTGCCCCCTTAAAAAACCCCATAATTTAAAAACCCTTCAGCCGATTTTACTCATATACTTACCAGTAAATTTCTCAAGTACAAGCTGTCGTCTTATCAAATTTCATGCAGATCGGATCAACGGTTCGAAATTTATGGCCAGACAAACATACATACATACATACATACATACATACATACATACATACATACATAAAATGCCAAATCGCCCAAGTTGAAACTAGAATCTTCGTTCGCTTCGCTCACTCGATCAAATTAAATGCATGGAAAGAGTTTTTAGTCAACAACACGCGTGACGCATAAAATAAAGAAGTAGGTACCTATAGGTAATAATAAAAACTCTGTGGTTATCTCCATTGCGGTTTGTATCATAATGCCTTTAAAATCTAGGTCCATAGGTCTTCACGTCATGCTCTCGGGAAGTAGTGTGTCATTCTTACACTTGCTATTGACATACTTTCTTCTTAATGATAGTTATTTTTGCATCCTAACTATTAGAGCTAGGTCAAGGCTAAATTGAATGTTTAATGTCTATAATGTCCATAGTCTACTCTAGTGCCATGCATTTCTGTACTCAGAATTGATTAGACATTCTTTATTTGAACGAAAAAGTTGTTTATTTTTTTGTAATTGGAACATTTTTTTTTCACACTCACGCTTGAATCCTGTTTTTTTTAGCATTAATAAGTATGTAAGGTAAAAGTATGTCAGTATGTTAGGTACCTCCTTTCCTTGAGGAAAATTGTAGTAGTAAACTTTCAATGTTTTTATTTTATAACTGCTTAAAAGAAACCTGGCAAACCAACAAATCAGTCGCCCGTCGCGTCATTTGCGAGTGCAAGAAAACTATTAAAAAAAGAAATTCCTTTTCACCCGACTGCCCAGCCCAATATGCTCGATAAGATAACTGTAGTTTCTTTACCGAACCTCGGCAGAGATTTGTTTGCACGGTGAGAGCTAACGATAGTAGGAATGGTCACTATCCTACTAAAGAATAAACACTGCCCTGTTACAAACATAATATGCGAATTACTAGTTACTACGTCTTGTTCTTCTAGTCTTAGTCGAGTGTGGTCGAGTGCAACTGGTAGGTACATAGTCTCATTCATCCTTGTAATTACAATTATATACAATTTATTCAGTTGAATTCAACTGAATAAATGCCTTTTGACTTAGATTTGTTACTGAATTTTATCTACCTTACTAAACTCGTTTTGTGGATCCGTAAGTAGTTACCTATGTAACTTGAAATAGCCACAGCAAAACCCACTTACTAGTTTTGAGCTGTAATCTGGCAGCGACGAGACAGTAGCTCGCATGGTGTGAATCAGCCATATACACGCATACAATAGTTGTCACAGCCCCTGCCGGCACGCGACTTCATTCACCTGAGGATACCGTTAGCTGGTGAGCACATTTGCGCCTTCACTTTCCACCTTGCGATACGCATAACGCGGTGAATAAACACGCAACATTTAAAAAAAAATCCGAACGTACCCTTACGTTTGACGTTTTCTTGGCGGGAATAATGGCGCGAAGATTATTTTTCCTCATTTGCGCGGTACTTCTGCTAACCCCTTGTGAAATGAAGAGGAGATTGAGCTATCCTACTGAGAAGCAGTTGACGTTACAAAGGAGGGAAACGACTCCCGTGGATTTTACACGGCTGGTGATGATGCGTTTGGTGTACGGTTTCGCGAAAGTGCTGGGATTTGAGGAGCCGGTCAGTGAAGTGTTGAACGGTGCGTTCGTTCCCCCAGGAGTGGATGAGGATGATGATTTCGGTGATGACGACGACGACGGCTTCTTCGATGACTATTGATTTCGTTTAAATAGTAACGAGTGTAAATAGTAACGTACGTTGTGCAATTACTCCTAATGCCTTCTCTGATCGTACCTAAGTTGTGAGATCAGGGAAATATTAAAGGCAAAGACGGCCAATAAATCAGGTTGGCCATATTCGTCACTTTTTCTCACTAAAGAAGTTTTTTATTCAGAATATCTCGTGTCTCTTACTGTGTTTAACGATGCAGGTACCTAACATACCTAGGTTTCTAGTACTTACAGACTTGTATGTATTTATTTTACAGTCGCGTGTCTGTAAACGTTAGTTCTACTTTCTAAACTTACCTAAAGTATATCATTTAATAACATATTTAATTTATTATTAGGTTTTAATCAGTATTCTAGTTTTTGTAAGCAGGAACTTGCATTTAATATTTACTGATATGAAACGTAACTTTTAAAATTACTTGTATAAAATGTAAGTTATTTATGTATTTTAAATATAATGTTTATCTGTTTAAGTAATAATTAAATAAATTTGTACCTGGTAGATATATATTAGTAAGTAATCATTAATTAATAGACTTACGGCCAGTTTCTGAAAGATCGATAAAAACTAATAAGATGTCAAGTCACTCGCCATTTCAGCTATTACATCGAATTAGATAGAGATAGCAAGTGACTTGACATGCGATTAGTTTTGATCGAGCTTTCAGAAACGGTCGTTACACCTTCAAATTGTATTAGGTGCCTATATTAAAATAATATATTTTATTTATATGTTTTTTAGCTTTGTTTATAAAATTATACACCACTAGCGGCCTGTCCCAGCTTCGCATGGGTGGTCATAAATTTTTTGAACATTTTAGGATAAACTTAAACCGTGGGTTCGAGCCTCGCGTCTACTTATTTCATACATTTGCACGCGCTTCTCCTTGAGTGAGTGAAATCGCACCCCGCGCGTGAACCGTGGACCCGTTAACATTTTTAATTTCGTCATATCTTTTGAATGGAATGTCCGATTTGAAAAATTTAAGAAGTAATCTATAGGTATTGAAACCGTCTTAATTATGAAATGATTTATTTGGATAAGGATTAATACCAAGGTACAAATAAAGACCCTTTTCTAGCGGAGGCATTTCAATTAATTTTTTATAATAAAAGAACACTTATTGTGACATAACTATAATAGTTAGACATATGCTGTCGCGACATTTTTTGTAGATGATAACGTGTTCTACAAAATCGTAGTACATTATTTTGTTCTATCTTCAATAGTTTTCGCAGCGCACGCGATGTAAGGTTTTTTGTTTTCCACCTTGGGTTACATTATTGAAGTTTTAGTAAGGATCCCTGATTATTTTGAAAATATAATATAGCCTATGTTACTCAGGGATAATGTAGCATTCTAATGGTGAAAGAATTTTTGAAATCGGACCAGTAGTTTTTGAGCCTATTCGTTACATACAAAAATACAAAAATACAAAAATACAAAGTTTACCTCTTTATAATATTAGTGTAGAAGTGTAGATGACTGTTGTTTTCAATTTAATTTTAAGTAAGTAAAAGCTTTAAACATTATTATATTTTTTCCTCTGAGAGCTTAGTAATAGTTTAATAATTAGGTTTACAAAAAATTTGGCAGTTAAATTAGTTAAAATTCATTAATATCAATAAAAGTTCATATTTTACGATCATTCTGCACAATCATAAAACCAACTAGGATACTCATCCACTTTACGAGGATTACTATGTACACATACAACATCATTTTCATCACTTTTCTCATCATCATCATCACTTTTCTCATCACTTGTTTTATCACTATTTTTATCATCAGCAACATTTTCTTCATCAACATCACTCTCATCATCACTTAATTCATCATTGTTTTTATCATCACAATTATCATCTTCCCCCATTTTACACCCTTTCATTTTCCTAATCATATCTCCCCATTTCAGCTTAACTCCACAAAAAGGGCAGTCCCCATCTATGGGAACATATTCACCTGGCAGCAAAAATAGTTCAGCTAAGCACGTAATGTGGCATATTAGCTCACAGTGTGGGCTTAAACATGACATTCGGAGATGGTTGGTTATGAATCTTGAGCATAGAAGGCACTCTATGTGCGCTGGTGTGGTAGGGAGAACGTTTTTCTTCAGGTTTTTACTCCTTACTGGTCCATGGCAGATTGACATGTGGCCTGGTGGTTTTCTTTCAACCTAAAAATAGGTTTTTAAGTAGTTATGAAATATTGTTGCATTATCATAAATTACCTTAATTTGACAGCACTAAAATTATACCCATTCTGGTTCATTTAGTTCCGGTTTCACCATGCTCTGTTAGATTAACAAAGGATTAAAGGGCCGTTAAATATGTCAAAATGTACGCGTTTGACAGCTAAGGTTATATTTAACGGTCTTTTAATCCTTGATTAGTAACTAACAAAGCATGGTGAAACTGGGCCTTAGTTGTTTAGGATATGGATGCATTTTTGAGTGTTAAAAAGAGTTTGTTTAAGAGATAGTGTTGCTATCTCTTAAACAAACTAACACAGTGGTGTCACCTAGTAGGGTAACAAAAATCTTTTGCATAGACAACATATCCATCAGAATTTGGGCAAGTGCTACTAAGACGTTTCAAAGTGATCCTTGTGATTTGTCTTTGACTTAGATTAAGTAATTTTAAATTGTGCATAGTAATCAGCTTAAATAAATAAACTAACCGGAAAATCTTCTTCAAAATCCTTCTCCAGCCACCGTATCAGCAAAGGCAGTCGGCACCAGGGGCCTACTCGGAGCATCTCACTCAGTACCCGTAGATTGAACTTGAATACTGTTTCCTTTCTAGGTATTTTTCGAAGGTTCAGGTGTTGTAGCCGCTTTGTTTTGGTTGGGTTCTGCCATGCCCATTCAAACTGAAAGTTTATTATATGTTTTTTTTTTATATTTGTAACTTATATTGTTGAATTATTTATACATATTTGTAAAAGTTTTACTTAGTATTACGTAAGGCATGTGAGTGTGAAATGTGGAACCTTTGAGGGTAAAAGTCTTCTCTAGATTTCTTCGTACATCCCTGTTTTATACAGTAGTTGTGCACATACATCTAGCAATTTACTTTCTTTTTTTTATTCTGGTACCCTGTTATGCTTTACAGGAACCAAGCCTTGAGTTTGTTTATTGGTCCTTCTAGACTTAGTTGCACGGAAGTGGTACCTAATTTATGAAACATTTCAAAGTGATTCTTGAGTGATTCAGAGTGATTTCAAATAAATACTTACCTTTATACTTGTTATTTTACTTACTCTGAGTGCGGAGATATTGTTGGGGAATCCATGCACAATCATAACCATCTTCCTGAAGCAAATTTTAAAAAGTAAGTGAAAGAGGTCATTCATGTCTGTAAGCTAAACAATGTTCCAATTCCAATGGATAACTTTGACTTGTCTGATTAATTAATATTCCAGGCCAGATGTCAACTGCCAAACCGAAATTGAAATAAAAACTCAGATGGTAATTTAAACAATACTAATAATTGTAGAAAGTTTTCAAATTTATAAGTAGAGAAGATAACTATAGTGTTCTATTTTGACAACCTTCACAGCTCAGTTGGTAGTAGCTCTGCCTTCTGCACCGTAGGCCGTGGATTTGATTCCCACCAAGAACAAACATTTGTGTGATGAACATAGATGTTGGTTCTCTGTCTGGGTGTTAGATAATATTATAAGTATGTATTTACAAAAAAAAGTATATCATGTATTATATCAGCTATCTGGTTCCCATATTACAAGCTTTGGCTTAGTTTGGGGCTAGATAGTGCTGTGTTTATTTATTTTTATTCTATATAAGATTCTATTTATCTAATTTAATTATCTAATTTGGCAACAATCTTAGGGCTTGGTTCTTTAGCGTTTTATTTATGATCATCAGACTTAGATCAAATAATAGGTAGGCTATGGCTTCGGCTTCAGTGTAGTAAATAAGGACAGGATCTTAGGTAGAAAGTGGAAAACACAACTAGAACGCCAAAGGGAATTCTAGGAACATTTAGCGTAAAATTACTAACCAAGGTCCTCTATTGCTAGTCCTGTGTGCACCACCAGCCCAAGAGCCCTTGTTGTGCTGTGTTATTCTCCTTTTAGGGTCTCGGGTATAACCAATGTAGCAACGACCCTTGTATTTTGGGTTTTCACAGTAGAGAAGATACACGCCGAAAAAGTCTTCTACAAGTTCCGGCTGTGCCATAACGATGTTTATGAACGAGATTATTATAGGTGGAAATCTATTCTTTTTTATTTAGTTCACACTTGAATTAGTATTTACATTAACGTTGATAATAGAAAAAAAGGTTGTTTATGTTATGTATATGTGTGTACTTTATTTTGTTGCTTAATAAAACATCATTCCAAATCCAAGTTTCAATTATTCAACAATTTTCAACAACAAAAACAGTCAAAAACAAGTTAATCAAGATATTTCCTCCAAGACAAAAACTGATTTTCGCGGCTCTTCTCTCGAGTCGCGGCTTTTCTGTCAATTCTTCTTCTTCGGCTTTTTTACTTAATATAATAGTATCGATTTTCATTTCATGAATCGATTTAGTAACTAAGATTATAACGTAAATAAATCGAGTTCAAATAAGTCCGAACACATTAGCATAATCATTTTTTTTCCGGAGAAAATGAAGAAAAGGATTTTTTAGGAATTCCTATTCAGCGATCAGAAAAAATGCTGGAGGTACTTCATTATGTTTCGCGTAGATTTATGATACAACCTTTTCCGTACGTACTACATTATAGCGCTACCTTTCTAAAATTCAGTATAAAATTCTAAAATAATATTTTTACAATACCTATGTAGGCGGCTAGAGATAAGAGAGTCTGGTCAAGAAAAACAAGAGAGAGAAAAAGAAGAGAACAAATTGGCGATTCTTGGAAATAATCTAAACGGCCTATACTACCTAAAACTGAAAATATCGAATATACCTACAATATTAAACTAGGTACATAATTATTTATGTATGTATTGCATAGTTTTGAAGAGTCAAAAAAAAGGTTTGTCTCAGGTGAATTTATCTATATTTTTATTACTTAGGCTTTTTTTAATCAGTTAAATACTAAGATATGAAATTAAGTTATGAATTTTGTAGTTAAAGTCATAATCTCATCGAGAGGCATTAGCGGTAATAACATTCGGCATTCTGAGCTCAGAATCCGGAGTCATTATTGATACTCCGAGTGTCAAGCGCATTGAAAAACGAGAAGGGTACCACGAGCATAAAAGTAGGTATCTACCTAGGTAGGGATAGGTGAAGTAAATTCTTCAAATCAAATTCAACTACCGAGAATAGAGTCCTTTTGCTCTATCATAGTTTTTTTTAATGATTCAGCTTGTTCTTGATTGAAGAAAGACATATTCTTAAAGTACTCTAATAACGTCACTAGAGTCAGTATCTTTCGGACCTTGCGACGGTTTTGTTCTCTCAGTCTTTTTATCTTTAAGTTTTGCTGTGAAATTTTTTGTTTAGCAAATTTCAGTTTGTATAATAATTTTCTTTCCGTCGGTGTATTTAACGGCGATGTATCGTTTGATAAGCACGGTTCCTGTAACACAAAAAATTCTCATTCAATCATTAATTATTGGCTACATGCAATGTAAAGGTCTCAATCAAAATATTATTAACACCCAGACAGAGAACAAATTATATCTATGAGCAGCACACAAAATATTTGTCTACGGTTGGGATCGAACCAAGAACCTAGAGCGCAGAAGGCAGAGTTGTTAAGTCTGGATAGAGCTCAAAATAGCTATTCCTGTAACCCACAGCTATGAGGGAGGTAAACGTCCAGTAGGGAGATAGTGATTTTGATAATACCTACTTTTTCTAATTTTATCTTCAGTGGCTCAGAAGCTTCTTTTAAAGGTTCCTGTAACACAAAACGAATTATATTATGTAGGTATCTACTCATATACTATGTCATACGAGCATTATTAGAATACTTAATATAGAATATCATCTTCCTGCCCTTAAACCACGCTAAGTGGGGTCGGCACAACAGGTTTTCTTCTTCCCCTCTATCATAATCATTCGTCATCTCAGTGCTCACTCCTTTCTTACTCATACCATCTGCCACAATCCATGCATCTTTTCTTTGGTCTGCCTCTCTTTCTAAAAACATCCACATCCATTTCCAACACTCTTCATAGAAAATATTTATTTTCGTCACAAAAACCTTAGTGTCATTATATTAGTATCTAGCAACCTATTAATCAGATGTTGGGACCTAAGTAGGTTTCAATAACAACAAAATACGATTCAGAATACCTGTAGGTAAATTTAACCTACTTTTTCTAATTTTATCTCCAATATATTAGGCAGCGCAGCTTCGTTTGATGTTGGTTGTCGGTCTGTATTCTGTAAAACAAATGCAAAGCTTGGTTTGAAGAGGTTTAAATAATGGCAGTATGATTATTAATGCAGATAAGTTGACCAATAAATTCACGAAAGCTATTTAGTAAAATTCACTAACTTCTTCATTCGTTGTTGCCTTCAGGATATGAATAGTTGGATAAGCTGTTTTGTTCAAACGTCGATTTTTTTCAGTTCCTGCAAAACTGGCTTTATCAAAGTGTATCGAACAAATAGTGCTAAATTTTGTAGGGAACCAATTTTGATTATTGCCCGTCACGTTGATCCATTTTCCTTTATAATGAGGATCACTTGGAAAACTGGAATTAAAATGATATCAATTATTTTTCATAGTAATTCATAATATCCGGATAGAACCAAACATACATGTTCAGCACAAAATTATTCGTCTTGGGTAGTGGGAATCGAATCCACAACGTACAGCGTAGTAAACAGATACCTACAGATACAACTGTACGCCCAGAATTATAATTATTCGCGTTATTTATTTAACGCGATTGCATGTCTACAAACTAGGTATATTATGGATCACATCGAGTACGAGTTACGACAATCGAAAATAGAGCAAGTACGCAGTGTAGGTACATCACTATTTGCTATTCGATATGGAAATGGTTAAATCCACCTAACCACCGTACCACAAACTTTAAAGTACGTACACTCTAAATAAGCTATTGCTTTCATTTTTCTATTGTAACCAATAACGGACCATGTTTATTGCTCTGCGTAAAATCAGCAATGGAAATTGATCAAGCGGAATTCACTTGCCTGTCTACATTGGTAGGTAGGTATAATGATAGAATAGGTACCTAGTACCTACTAGGTTTGAACCTATTAAAAAAACATACCTAAGTAGGTATACTTTTGTACTGGTGGTAGTTTCATTAGAATTTATAACTACCTATTCTAATAAAATTACCACCAACACAAAAGTATGCTAAGTAACAAAGTTAGGTAGCCACTTACCGATGAAACGAAATATCTCCATTCGCACGACCAACTACTCTAGAAGAGTTCTTACAGTTCACTATGGCACAATGGGGCATTTTATAAATATTTATTTGATGTGTTTGATCTTTGTTACACGAACTGTGAAACCAGTCTACAACAGATCATGCAGTTTATCTACGCTTTTTGCAGTCAGTGCATTGCACCATTTATTTGCACCAACTTGTATTACGGGCAAGTAAAGTAGAGTAGAGAGGTGAGTGAACTCGTCGCGTTAATGATGTAGGGATGGTGAAATATAATCGATTAATCTGTAAAATTTGTCATACATATCTTTTTTCCGATTTGAATCCTATCTTTTCCGGACGAAACCAGGAAAACATCCCTATATAAAGTCGATTTCAACTGAATATTATTTAGTTTTGTTGGGCAAGGACAGACATGTTAATATAAATATTTATCTATTTTTTGACAGCGGCAAGATTGTCTGTCGATATGACGGACATGGATGTTCAAAGAAGAAAGAAAGAAGCGAAGAAGAAGCATATTTTTGCTGTGCTGTGCTTTGTTTTTGTTTTAAGATAAATTGTGGACTTCTTCTTTTCTTGGTTTCAGCTACTACCAAATATTTCATAGCGATGGCAGACGAGAAATCCTTGAAGCCTAATATCGCGCATAATACATGTGAACTGTAAGTAAAATTTTACCTACATCAACAATCCTAACCTCAATATTTATCATCTTTAAAACCGTATATTATCGTATATTTCCAGCTGTAACGAAAAAACCAGCAAATACTGTTGCCCTCGCTGCAACATCCTTTACTGTTCCCTCGATTGCTACAAGTCTGAAAAACATTCGGAATGTTCGGAGGGTTTCTACCGAGACTGCGTCAGCGAAGAACTGGCTTCATACGAGGCTGACGACGAATCTAAGCTCAAGATGATTGATATACTGAAGAAAATGCAGGCAGAAGGAGGTGGTGGTGACATTGACGAGCTAATTGGTGGGGCTGAAAATGAAGAAAATATAGACTCCGATGATGAAGAAGGGATAGATCTTCATGAAAGAATCAAGGACTTGAACCTCAATGATGCTGATGCAGTATGGGAAGCACTGACTGAGGATGAAAAAAACGAATTTGAAGCTATGTTAAACCATGGAGATGTTGGTTCTATATTACCGCAGTGGGAGCCTTGGTGGATGTATAGGAAACAAAAGAAACTTGTCAAAGATATGGATGAGAAGGATGAAGAAGGACATAGGTTGAAGCAGTGCCCAGTTTTGAAGAAGGTTCCAGAAATGAACTCTCTTACTGCAAGTATTTTATGTACCTAATAATAGAGTAATATTTATAGACATTTTCACATGTTGCTGTATAGCCCCAAAATAAGCAAAGCTACTATGTACTATGGAAACCAGATGAATAGTAGAATACTTAAAATCAATCTAGGTGGTGTAAGGGAGTGTGTGGTTCTCATTAGCGAAGCCGCTCACTAGCCTTTGCTTGTGTGGTCTGTACCCGCATATGCTACACCTACAGCACTTCATAACACTGGTAATACTCACTTCTACACACATACACACCTAAACACAACTACACAATAGCCACTTTCCATTTTCTTTTCATTATTATAAAACTTTTTTATTTTCTTCGTTGATTGTTAATTCATAAACTTAATTAACTATATGCCATAAACATGCCTCGCTAAAACTCACCCAATTGTAACTGAAATTAAACCAAAGTAACTCGTACTCCTGAGACCCAAGATACAGGCTTTTCGCCCAGTTCGGGCCTCAACGCTTAATCTTATCTGTACTAAGAAACCACTGTGTCCTGAAACTGTTTATTTGATTACCTGTGATTCTGTTTGGCAATAAATTAATCTTATTCCCTATTTTCGTTTTCACAGACAGTTCAACCCTCAAAAGCCATTCAACACAACATCACAAATGTGATAGCCTCATATGCATTTGTTATGAGGTACTTCAATGGAGAAGTGGATGCTGAGGAGTGGACAACATACTTCCTGAACATCTGTTCCAATTTGGATTCAAACACCAATTTTGAAGAGCCAGCTATTGCAGTTGAATCTGTGGCACAGAGATGTCTTCAGGTAAGAATATGAACCATTAGCTAGTAGAAGTCAACTGGATATAGATCTCCCCTATACTTTTCCATAAAGAACGATTTTGGGCCTTCTCCTACCAACTTCTCGCGACCTTTACTATGTCGTCAGTCAATCTGGGAGGAGTCCCATGCTTCATCTCCTGTTTTGTGGTCTTCACACAAGAACCATTATACTGAATAAATGTTCTGCACTGCCTCTCTGCAACACACATCTGTGGAAACGCATCCTTATACATACATACAGAGTAAGGGACCATCCATAAAATACGTCACACGAATTTCATTATTTTTTGGCGGGACTTATTTATACCGATTTTACAAATGGCAGACTTTTTGTTTTTTCCTTAGATCAAGAATACAATAGATAGAGCATCAAATAATAATACCAAGAGTAAGAGAGACGCAATAATACAAATTATACCTATGAGTGAGAGAAATATAATATAAATGTTTTGTCCCTTTCTGCGTATACGTTTTTGATTGTTTAGCACCAAGTTTGGTGCTAAACAAACCGCTTGGTGCTTGTGAGTTTACAGGTGTTTAGTGCCAAAGTTCTTTGAAAATAGTGTGTGCCTAGGTCCCAGTATACGTAGAGTTAAGTTTATAATGTGGTGCATTGTAGTATTTTAGGCTGTGATAATGATACAGCTCGGAAAACTGAAAATTAAGCTTCCTTCGGTAAGTAGCACTTTTATGTTCTATTTGTCAATTAAACTATAAAACGGAGAATGCACAGTGTCCACAATTAATCATTTAACGGTTGTGTTTACTTTCTATCGCATATCATAGTAGATTTCTAGAATTTAATTATTTTGTAAAATTGAGTATAGGTTACTATAAACCACACAAATGACATGGCTATTCAAACCGATACAGTTCTATAGAAACATAATTTGGCTGGGTTATACGATCTTTCGGGCTGCCAACAAAAACAAAATCTATTTGCCAAAAATGTTGGGAAACGAACAACTTTAGGGTGGATTCGACTCTGATATGTTAGGATAAGTTCAAATACACACAATAATCTAGAAAACAAATGACAATGTCGCAACTTATTATTACCTTATTCAAAGAAATAAGGTTTGTTTGACTTAAGTACATAATGAAAAAAAATATAATATAGGTATAGGTAGTAGGTACATATATTTTAATTTAATTTAATTTATTTTTTTAGCTTTGCGTTACATTTTAATAATTTAAGTCTCCTCACGATTTTCATATGAGAAGTTGGTAGTTATTTTATGTCTGAGACCACCATCGCGTAGTATGATTAAATACCTACATATGCCTAATAATAACATGTTTGTTTTACAGATTTCCCAAAGATGCAACTACTTTGGGCTGGTGGGTTAAAGCTACGGGTTACCAAGCTCCAGGTCACCAAGCTCCAAAATCAAAATCAAAACGGTCTTTATTCAGTACAATCACAAGGATCTCTTTGAAACGTCTTAAATTGGTACTAGGTGAATGTACCGCCAGTTCCTCGCGCGCGACCAAAGCCTAGAAGAACAGGCAAGAAACTTACGGACTAAAAAACTTTTGGGCTATTTCAACATAAACGGTATCTCAAAGTAAATATTCTCATCTGAAATTGTTATGTACAAACTTTTAAATATTTATCGTCTAATAAATAAATACGTACTTACACGTGATATATTTTAATGTATTTATGACATATTCATAGTGATGTTCTGAGGATAGCTGTATTCATAATGCCATCACTTCGCGCTTCAGGGCAAAGTGGTGGCATTGCTCAGGCTTATGGTCAGCTCTAGCATAAGCTGGCTTCCTCCTGTTAAGATGTATTGTTTATACCTACTTAATTTAAAATTGAAGCACGCGTTATAAATTAACCTTTTGAATTACGGTTTCTGATGAGTAGGGATGTAGAATAAATAAATCAATGATAAATAAATAAATTGTTTTTTATTCATAAAAAATTTACCTAGCTGGTGCAGTAACATAGTTAAACTATTGGTAGGTGGTAGAATGTGAAGAATAGCACCACTAGCTAGCTCTGTCCCCCTCACTAGGAAAATCCAGGACTCTAGCTCGCGGGGCCTAGGGTTCTGATGTCAATGTCTAAAATGCCAGCTTAGTGCCAGTTCGCCCTGTTTTTTTTATTTTATTTTTTATAAATATTGGTGGACGCTCCACACAGCACTATATAGCCCCAAAATAAGCCAAATCACAACCACCCAGTCAGAGAACAAACGTCTAGTATCACATCACACAAATGTTTGTTCTCGGTAGGATTGAACCCACGGCCTACGGCGCAGAAGGCTACCAACTGAGCTGTGTAGGCTTTTTTCTAGCTCATTCCTTAGAAGATATTAAAATGGCGTAACCTAGAGGAGGGTACAAACTATTAAATTGCAGAAACTAGCTTTAATTAAACATAATTAAACAAACAACTGGAGCCGCGGCGACATCATAGCTTATGCTTGGTTGGGTGAAAATAGTAAGATGTGGCAACCCATAAATTGTATGTACTTGTTGTCCGTCTTGCTCGGGTATACGCTCGTAGGCAATCTATAGTATTATAAATCTATGGTTTTTTCAGTTTTTGTTTTGACATAACTGATATTTCTACTGTCAAAACTGACATTTCATATTGTCAATTAACAAACTGCTTGCTATTGATTGTTAGCAAGAACATCTACAAAATAAAGAAGAAGTAGAAAATTGCTAACAAAATAATATGTAAATGTTGCCAACTCCAAGTTTGCCTATGATAAAGGTAATCAAACTGCATTATAAACAATCAATCATTATTGGGTTATTTCAGCTATTTTACATAATTTGAGAACCAAAAAGAACTACTACTTTGTATCGAACTATTTAGGGACTTTATTTGCGAAACATGGAAAGCATGAACATTATATCGAAAAGAGAGTGACTGCTGGAAATAGAGCGAATGGGGCACAAGACACGTTTATGAGCAGCCAGAAACTGTAAAAGGCACGAATAGCTGTACATAGGGGGGTGTTCGTGCCGACAATAATGTTTGGTACCTAGTAAAAGTTGGGCAAACATCAGAGTAGAGTAATGCATTAAAAATGAAAGCGTTACTTAATATGTGATATGTGAATTTGAGTGATAGAGGAACAGTGTGATTAGAGAAAAATGTGGAGTGAAAGAAGACATACCTAGTGATGAGGGTATAGAAAGCTATGTTAAGATGGTTTGGGCATGTGGAAAGGAAGGATGAAAGGAGATTAACGAAACAGGTGCATCAGGCAAGCGTAAATGGCCTTTTTTGTCATCAAAATTGTAACAGCTCTTTTGTAAATTTCGATTTTTAACAGACAAAATAAAGATTCTATTCTATTCTATAAATGGGACTGTTGGGAGGGAAGACCTCAGAAGACGTATCTAGACCAGATAGCAGACGTTCTACGGAACAACCAGGACAATAGTACCTACCTTCCCTAAACCAACAACGTATGAAGAATGTTTAGAGATTGAATGAAGCGAAAGAGGTATGTTAGGGCCGTAGCAAGTGGAAATCCGTGGTCTCTGACAAAGTCCTATGAGAAACTGAATAAGGAATCAAAATAAATCTATTAGTCATATATCAACTAAGTATATAATATAACTTTCAGTTTGAGAAACAAACAGAATGATTACACTTAAAACAAGAAAGAAATCGCTTTCAGTGATAAGGCCGCCCATTGTACTTTATTATTTTACGCCTAGATTTATGATGTATCCTTGTGTTCAATAAAGTGTTATCTATCTTAATTTGAGTATCCCGTTTTTTTAAACTGAATTTACGCTATTTATATTTAGGGAAATTGAGTTGGCAACTGGCGTGGCGTTGACTTGTTTGTTTATTGGTTAATGTTTATGTGTTTGGATTTGCACACCTATTCAATAATTACATGTATGTTGATTGTCGGACGCATATAAACGGTTGCACCGCGTTAGCCTCATCGATACAGATAGAGTAACATCTAGCACGAGCTTGTGGTGCCTATATTTACCTAAAACCTACAATAGGTTACACAATTTGCCAAGTAACATTTTTGATGGGTGGTACACCTACCAAGAGAGCTCGAAACAGAGTCTGCTGTTCCATCCAAGATTTAGGTAAATACCTACTTACTCGATAGATTATTGTACTGTACCTACTCGAATTTCTTTAAAGACAAATTTATTGCTGCTGATAAAATTGATCCTGTTTTCATAATTAAAGTTTTATTTATTATTTTGCAGGTACTATAAATTAAAAACATTGTCATAAAATTATATTATTTGCTGAGCAGTCCTATTGCAACCTTGAACATTTTCCTGAACAGTAACTGCCACATCATGAGATGCCACCACCAACTCCTACTGTCTCAAAATCTACAGCAAACTACCACACTTCATTGTGGATGTGAATACCACTATAATTCATTATTAAACTAAAAAACTTACAAGACCGAGAACTTTACTGTACACAAATTCTATGAAAACAAATTCAGTGCTGCTAAAGAGGTCTGACAGTTTCGCTGCCTGCATGCATAAGAAAATTGCATCACAGCTGACGAGAGTCAGTGGAAATTCCAATAACATCTTGGACATCATTGTTCATTAATAGGATAGCCCCTTCCTCAAGCACTGTTTGCGAGTAATGACAGAACAGGATCACCATTTTTCTAAATACTAACCTAAAATTGTTCATTAAGTTTATTATGTACTAACAATAAGGATCTAAGTTATCTGAAATAAAATTTATATTAAGTATTACTAATATTATAACATTTATTCTGTTTTCACCACTGATGTTTTCATTATTATTTTACCAACTCAATATAACTCAATATAAACGTACTTTATGAATAAATACTTAATTAAATTGAATTTTAATTAATTTACACACACCGACAGAACACCTAGTCAAGCACCTGTATAATTTAGGATCTACATTATACAGCACTTGGCTCCATCATCATATCAGCTAATTGGAATACAGTACTATGTATAAATTCTTGAATAAAAAAATACCCATCCCAAACAGCTACACTTAATAACAAATACATCATCGAAATATAATTAATTATTATGACAAGTAACAGATAATTACTATAATCCTTATTAACTAAACTTGAATCTGTGTCACGCAAAAGTGTGACAGAGATTCAAGTGTAGTTTCTATGTGACAAAGTAACTATCTGATATTCTGTAATTCGCCTAAATCATAGTTACACCAAAAATTACTATTATCCATAATAACTAAACTTTAATCTGTGTCACGCAAAAGTGTGACACAGATTCAAGTGTAGTTTCTATGTGTCATAGTAACTATCTGATATTCTGTAATTCGCCAAAATCTTATTTTCACCGATTTTTTACATCATCATCACCCGATCCCATACTAACTATGTTTAATTCTATGTCACTAAAACTAGCATCAAAGCTAATGTAGTGAAGATTTATACAACCTTAATAAAAATGTTTGCTAAAGTGCAGTATATAAAATGTCAGCATTTTATAATAATTTGTTGACGATGCATGCGTAAACATTATTTATACATCGATGTTTTCTGGATTCAGTGGAATAATAATGAAATTATGCTCACATTTATAATTTAAGAATCAGAAAGGTACATGGTAGAATATAATGTGAAAACATTTGTCGAAAGACCGAATGTAAACATTAAAACCAAACCACACATAAAAAAAATCGGTATAAATAAGCGCGCCGTTATTTTTTGACCCCCCTACCTAATGTGATGTCACATATTTTGCAATATTACATTTAGAACTTTATGAAATTAAAACAGCAGTGTTCCGAAATTATTTTTATTTCCATTTAAATTCTATTTCAACAAATTTTAGTGTTGTAATACTTAGATATAAAATATTATATTTTGAAAAAAATGTGATGTCACAAAATTTGGGACCCCTTCCCACCCCTTGTCTCACAATGGTACACTCCCCTCCGTACCCCTTAACGTGTGACGTAATTTCTGGATGGCCCCTAATGGGAATTGAGGTCTTTTTACAAATATTAAAATAATATTTATATTTCAGTGTGATCTCATAGAAACGGACAAGGAGAGTTTAGATATAATGAAATACGACACATTCCTCATCATACAAGGACCAAGTGAGGAAAACAAAAAGTACTATTGCAAAGCCGTACTCTCACACATACACAGAATATTTTCCCATGCCAAGTCTGCTGCAAAAGCGCCTAAAAGTAGCGATAAATCAAGTTTTAAAGACAAAAAGGCATTTTCTAAAAAGTTTCCCGAACACCAGCCGAAGGACTTTCCTACATTAGATTTAAGCAAAGTGAAAAAGTGTCTGAAGAAGGTGGAATATTACCTGTCTTATTTAGAGTGTTTTAGTATAGACTGTGATGAATAAATGTGTGAGGTAAATGTTATATTTTGTTGTTTTCTTTATATTTGTATAGGGTGGAGTTTTGAAACAAGGCCATAGTAGTAAGTGATAGATACCAGAAAACGTTCAAAGTCAAAAGGTATTTATTAAATTGAATCACAAGAATCACTTAGAAATGTCTTAAAGATAGGCGAATCTAGGAGTTTTTTTAGTTTTTACGAATAAGCGATGCTGATAATGTTAGCTGTATTGCACTTACGAGCGTAAGTCACTAGAGTTCTCAGCACTTATCTTGTCTCCATACCAAACCATTACCATTATAAGAGTAGTAGAGCTCTTTGTGAAGGGCTCGTCCGGAGAAGTACTACCACCACGCCTTTTTCTGTCGCCAAACAGCGTTGCTGTGTTTCGATTTGAAGAGTGGTTGCCGGTGTAATTACAGGCACATGAGGCTTAACATCTGTATGCCTTGTTGATGGACGCAGGGCAGTGCATCGTGGGGCACGTTCCTATCGTGCGAGTTTAAATTTAGTTATTTCTTCGAAGTTACGAAGTCTATAACTGAATACATATATAAGGATACGGAATGGTTATGGAACTTGACAAGCAAGTAATAAAAACAGCATATTTCACCTTTACCGTACTTTTATTCGATCCAACAACAATAATCCAGAGGAATGTCCAATAACAATAATAATTTATATTTACAATACAACATTGTATTTTTAACACAACACCTAACAGCTTAATCTAAAGTTGGACTTGCAGTTTTTGAATTAATTTAACTACAGCTTGGCAAAATAGTCTAGAAACGGAACTAATTTGACATGCGGGTATTTAGACATAGCAAGACCGCATGTAAGTAGGTGAACGTCGAGAATGTATGGAAAGTGGCGCCCCTACAATTTTCTAGATTATTTTGCCAAGCAATACATTTACCGGCATATTAGTTAAGTTTCACTGACTTGAACAAAAAATATCTTTTTTTTTACCATGTATACAAATAAACAAGGTTTCTAAAGATACCAGCAGTTCAGTTATTTCTTTAAACGTTATGAAAATTGTGTTATATATCAACAAGAACAACAAAAGTCGGGCTATCACCCCTCTTGGTAATCCATTCTCCTCAGTACATAAGACACGAAGGAGATTAAGGCGAAGACAACCTCTAATGTACCTACTTCTCGCTCGCACATTCAACATTTTGAATTATATAAAATCACTGAACTTATTTATTTAAAATCGCTATCAACCATGTTGTGTGCAATAACATTGCACACAGTTCAGCAAAAATATAAATTTGGTCGAAACAAAAAGTCCTTCTAAAAAGTTTGCAGTGGTAGGACGTAAGTTTCTAAATGTTGCAATGTGCGAACGAGAAGTACCTCGACGGTTGTCATAACCTTGGGGGTATACAAACATCGTAACTCAAACTCGGGGCTTGAATATTCTATTAAATATTTTTCAAGTAGCGATACCAAGAGTAGTTGAAAAATACCCTTAATTAATAAAAATATGCTGATTACAGACCAAGCTACATTCGAAAAGTATATTTTCTATGTATAATATTATCTACTCTGTATATTTAATATGTATGTAACTAGAATGTGTATTATAAGTTGCACTTGCGAACCCTATTTTTTAACCGACTTCAAAAATAGGGAGGTTTTTTGTATGTTTGTTACGCGATTACTCCGCCAATTAGGAATTGAGTTTGATAATACTTTTTTGTTAGGTAGGTTATACTTCAGAGGTGGTCCCATATACATTTTATCGAAATAGATTCAGCGCTTTTTAAAAAACACAATAAAAACCAAAAGTATATGTACAATTGACGTTTTGGTATGTAGTTCCTTTCAACAAAAGGTTTTATTATGTTTAGTTAGTATTTGAGGTATTTTCTTTGTTTATTGTCATAATTCCCACTAAGCTGTCCCCACCAGTGGGGATTATGACAATCTTAAATTTTTATTGGCGTTTTCCCCACTAACATTTTTGTGCGACAAAAACGCGAATACCGCCATTTGTGTTATCTAATTTCGGATTTCGTTTCCAGCGGGTTTTGTATGAAGATGCGATAAGACCCTATCCCGGCGCGAATTATATACCTCTAGTTATTGTATTTTAATTTCACTGGGGATATTGTGTTAATTAAATTGTTTATTTTTATTTTGTTGCATGTTAGGTTAAGATTGTGACACGATTTGTAAGAGAATTGTAATTGAACAATTGAAAATTGAATTGAATAAAAAAAATAGTAGTAAAATATCAGAAATGAAAAACGAAATCCAATTATCGAACGCGAAATAATGAGTAAAGTTACTATAAAATCTGGCACACATTTTTTTGATATATGCGTCAGGCAAACGGGTTACGGCCCACCTGATGTTAAGTGGTCACCGTCGCCCAAATACACAACAACACTTGGGGTGCTGTCGTTGCCTGCCCTGAAGGACTTTATTAAGTTTTTTCTTGAAGCTATTCATGTTATAACTGAGCGGGAAATCCTCGCACATTCACATTGTCGTCGCTTTTAACGGTTCGCCATTATATCCAAATTTACATTCTATTTCGCTTGGTCTGTACCAGCATTAAAGTTAAACATTACTAATCTATTAGTTAGTATACAAATCACGACAAGGTAACAAAACATTAAATTGGCCTAGCATTATCTAAGTACGTTACGTTTCTAAACACAGTAAATACTTTTTATTCTTACGTTAGTAAGGTTTAAATACTATCAGGTTGATTGTGGATCCTTTTAAACACTACTAAACTTTTCAGTATATTATTTACCCAAAAGGATTAAAGGAGTACCAAGGCTCTGGTGGAAGTTACCCCGTCTGATCGTAAGCTCGTGGGTTCAAATCAGGCTATGCAACAAAAAACACCAGTAAGTTCTCCCGATCGGTGACGGAAAACATCGCGAGGAAACCAGTTAGTATTCTAACAGTGACGATGCGCTTGCAACCTGTCACGTATGGAAAACTCCAGTAAAATGTGAGGTATTTGACAAATACCACTTCTACTCAGGAGTCTCAAAGAATCTTGAGTTGGTACAAAACACAAATATATTTTTATACCATTCCCCCTCTAAATAGCTTATTTATATCGTGGGTCATGAATCACTCGCGCCGCTCAGGATTATAACACTTGAATCACTCGCTATGCTCGTGATTCATCAATGGCCCTCGCTTTAAATCCGTCTTTTATTCACTAATTGCATAATGTACTATTTTCTGTTCGGTGGTACTAAAAGATGGGATATCTACCGTGCCTGGGAAAATTATGCATTTAAATGAATCCAGAATTCCTGATAGTACTTCGTTTTGAGGCTAGAATCACAAGTAACACGCTACATGCGTTAAAATTGCTTTTTCAAAAGTTTTTAGGAAAGTACAGGGTGGCGCGGAAATACCCACTCGATTTTTAAGGCAGTATTCGTTAGTTTTATTAAAATGATTAGTGTTTTGATTAATGTTTATGAATCGTTTAACGGCCATGTAGCCACACAAAGTTTTTATAAATTTTCACACGTCAAGTGGGTGATCTTTTAAAATGGTCACGATTCTGTGCCACCCTCTACATTAAACATGATTATACAAGATATATAGTGATGACAATATTTTTTTATACTTTTTAAACAACAATGGCCTCAACCATTACTTAATACTATCACAAAACTATTCACCTTTTACAACATTTTAGTAAAATAAAGTCGAGAGCAATGGATTCGGGACACTATTTGGGCATCTACAACTTGGAGATTTCGGTGGCTAACAGCCGGTTTCTGAAAGCTCGATCCAAACTAATCGGATGTCAAGACACTCGCCATTTCAGCTATGACATCGAATTAGATAGAGATAGCAAGTGATTTATTATTTATTAAAATGCTTACGCCCGAAGCATTTAAATCCTTACTAATATTATAAACGCGAAAGTTTGTAAGTATGGATGGATGCATGGATGTTTGTTGCTCTTTCACGTAAAAACTACTGAATGGATTTTAATGAAACTTTACAACAATATAGCTTAACATCAGAATAACACATAGGCTACAATTTATAAAGATATTGTGTGAATAATCCTGCGCAGACGAAGTCGCGGGCACCAGCTTGTAAAGAATAAACCAGGGTTTCATAAACCAGCACCTTTTAATTCGTTTCGTCTCTTATATTTTGTTGTTCAAATGGTGTATGTATTTAAATTTAATTACATTAACTATATGTTTGCACTTATCTCAGACATCCATAAGCATCCTCAAAGAATCTTAAGCTGGTAGTAGTTACTAAAATAACTGAAAGGATATCTACCGTGCCGTATCGTGATCGTGAAGCTATTTTTTTTTATTTAATGAAACTGCTCTACTTTGAAGATTTTGTTGAAGACCCGTATTCATTGCTCTGAAGTGTATTTTTTTTAAATAGACAATTAACTGGTACAGGTACCGAGAGCCGTACGCTGGTTCTTTTATAGTCACCCTGCGACAGATAATTGACCCAGTTGGTGAATGCCTTCTTCGGTATTTGGTTCTGATAGTACCTACGATTTGCACGAATAATGTCCAAACAGAAAAATGTCCAAAGCCAATGTCCATTAGTAAATATGCCCAATAATAAAAATGTCCAAAAGTAAAAATGTCCAATAATAAAAATGTCCAAAATTAAAAATGACCAATAATAAAAAGATCCAAAAGTAAAAATGACCAATAATAAAATGGACAGCTGTCAAACTGATAGTTTCTGTCCGATGTACGAGTAGTTTCCAAGGCCGTTTTAAATTTGACATATGTCAGGTTGACATTAATTTTTTTTGTGTTTTCCATTGTATAACTTGCATTTGTGACAGTTTCCGTCAAATCTGACAGTAAGTGTCATTTTGACAGCTGTCAAAGACTTTTCTTGTGAAGAAGTGTGACTTGTGAAGAAGTCGTTTTGAATCTCAATATTTGTGAACAGATACTACTGGTACTTAATTCATTTCCTATTTGTTCTGTGAACAGATCTAATGGGAAAAAAATTCCCAGTAGTTCACATCTCTATAGTTGGACATTTTTCTAGTTGGGTATATTATATTTCTGGTCAGTTTTTCTAGCCTCCGTGTCATAGTTCTACTAAGAAGTATAACTGGTAGTGCAAATGACACACCTTTGTATCTCTATATACCAGTAGTACTAGTGACCTGATTCTAGAGGTCCTTTTCTGTATATGGTTGGACGTTTTTCTAGTTGGACGTTTTTCTAGTTGGACGTTTTTATACTTGGACATTTTTATACTTGGACGTTTTTATAGTTGGGCATTATTTTGCTCTTGGACATTTTTCTTTTTGGACATTATTCGTGCAAATCGTACCTACTGTATCATATCATAAGTCCGAGTTCTGAAGTTTAGGAACGAGTTTCGTATGAAAGAGAGAATAAACGCGGCCGCTTCCTTCTCTGTCGAGTTGGGAGCGAAGATTAATCTTCATTGAATAATAATATCTTCATTGAATACAGTCATCCTAATACGGTATCTGGTTCTGATAGTACTGTATCATATCATAAGTCCGATGAGTTCTGAAGTTTAGGAATGAGTTTCGTATGACGGAGAGCATATACATACGCCTCCGCTTCCTCGGTCGAGTTGGGAGCGAAGATATTATATTAATCTTCATTGAATACAGTCATCCTAATACGGTATCTGGTTCTGGTTTTGATAGAACTATATCATAGCATAAGTCCGCGCGTAGCGGCGAGTTCTGAAGTTTAGTAAAGAGTTTCGTATGACGTAGGGCATATACGCGGCCGCTTCCTTCTCTGTCGAGTTGGGAGCGAAGATATTATATAAATCTTCGTTGAATAATAATATCTTCAATGAATAATAATATCTTCAATGAATAATAATATCTTCATTGAATACAGTCATCCTAATACGGTATCTGGTTCTGATAGTACTGTATCATATCATAAGTCCGAGTTCTGAAGTTTAGGAACGAGTTTCGTATGACGGATAGCATATACGCGGCCGCTTCCTTCTCGGTGGAGTTGGGAGCGAAGCGGGAACGCAAGAGTCTGATGGTCTGCCCTCTGAAGCATGGTAGACCTGTGTCTAACATTAGTGATACCATGGATATTATTGCTTCTTGGTATGGCCTGAAAACAAATAACCAACGTAAATAAACGTATGTCATAAACCAATATTTATTTTTTATTTATATCAGCTATCTGGTATTTTGTATTTTTTGTATTTGTATCTGGTTCCCATATCTCAAGCTTTGGCTTAGTTTGGGGCTAGATAGTGCTGTGTGGAATGTCCACCAATATTTATATTTATTTATTTATTTTATTGTGGACAATCTCCGGAAAATAAGTTAATACAAAAAAATTGTTATTACAAAAGCCTAGCGAACTACTTTTGTTCTAAGAATTTTGAAATTTCGATGTTTTTCAGCCTCTTTAAACTTTCCTCAAAAATGAAACTAGCACAACATGACGCAGCCTTATTTAAAGGTGTTTTTAGACCTTTAATTGTGAACTGTAGATAAAATAGGTAACAGAACTACCACCAATTAGTAAACGCAAATAGCGTACCTATGTACCAAGGTCACGTACACATTATCGGGGTTGTTTCAAATTTCTGAGACAATATTAATTTTACTTTTGTATGGGAATTTCAAAAACGAAGTATTCAAAATTTGCACACGTCAAAGTATTCCAGTGCTTGGTCTGATCACTTGGTCTTTGGCCTTATAGGGGTATTATGTTACACGTTGTATACAAGGTGTTCCAATTATTGGGTTTAAAACTTCGGGGGGCTAAATGGGTACTTTATATAATAACTATATATATAATATGAATAACTTTTACTAAGGAACCAACACTATAAACCTACCCGACTAAAATGTATGAAACAGCTGTTTTTTTTCGCGTTCACAGTGTTGGATCCTTAGAAAAAGTTATTCATATTGATGGGTACTTTAGCCCCCAAAGTTTTAAACCCAATTATTGGAACACCTTGTATAAATAAAATAAAAAAATGGTTCACCTGACTGCCAAGAATGCCTGGACGCACAGTTCGCAGAACCACCGGAAGGGCGGGGCCTCCATTTTCCCGCCCATTACCATCACCATCTCGTCTGTGAGCTTTATGTCCGGCTCGAAGCCGAGGTTTCCGCCAGGTGACGATTCGAACATGAAGCCGAAATCTAAACAACAGTACACATTCAGTATCCTACTAATATTATAAGCGCGAAAGTTTGTAAGTATGTATGGATGGATGGATGGATGGATGTTTGTTACTCTTTCACGTAAAAACGAATGGATTTTAATGAAACTTCACAATAATATAACTTATACATCAGAATAACACATAGGCTACAATTTATAAAGATATTGTGTGAATTGTCCAAAATATGACGTTAAGTGTCAAGTAAGTAGGAAAAATCTACCATCTGCGAGCTATTCTGGCGTGCGCTGCCAAAACCGCTAGAATTACACATATGTACTACGCCACGCTAATATAAGCTACTCGAAATACTAATCCAGCGCAGACGAAGTCGCGGGCACCAGCTAGTCATTTAATATTAATGAATGCGTAAACAACAATGTTATTAAATAAAAGGGTTCAGAAAAAATATTATTTCATCCAAACAAGTTTGCCTACTAAAACAATTGAATACGTACGTAAGTAAAACAAACTTTTTGGTAGGAAAACATGTTTTGGATAATATGTTAGTAGTAGAGCTCTTTGTGTGTGGCTCGTCCGGGGAAGTACTACCACCACGCCTTTTTCTGCCGCCAAGCAGCAACGCTGTGTTTCGGTTTGAAGAGTGTGTTTGCCGGTGTAATTACAGGCACATGAGGCTTAACATCTGTATGCCTCAAGTTGATGGACGCAGGGCAGTGCATCGTAGGACACGTTCCTATCGTGCGTGACTTACGAGGCAATGCTTTGTTATAGGTGATGGTTACCACTTACAACAGGTGGGCCATCTGCTTGTTCCATCAACTAGTTGTACAAAAAAAAAGAAATCGGGACTAACTGAACTTTATAACAAATTTATTTTATGGCGAAGACAAGAGCTAATGTGACTCCCGCTCGCACGTTTCGACATGTTGAAAGATATAAAATCACTAAACTCATTTTTCTAAAATCGCAATCAACCATTTTGTGTGCAATCAAATTGCACAAAGTTTAGTAAAAATTTCATTTTGATCGATACAAGTTTTCCTTCTTATAAGTTTGCTTAAGTACGAAAACTAGTAAAGCAAACTTTTGAGTAGGAAAACATGTATCGATCAAAATGATTTTTTCCCTGATGGCACACAAAATGGTTGATTTTATATCTTTCAACATGTCGAAACGTGCGAGCGAGAGGTAATTAGCTCTTGTCTTCGCCTTAATAAACTTATTTTTCTCTTTATTGCGACAAGATTTTTAAATACGATCTACGGGCACCACAAGTAAATACGCGGGCCGCGGTTTAGAGGCAGCCCTTATAGAGTTTTTTATTTTATTATTCACAATACCTAATAGATTTTTATCATCTCGAAAAAAGGAAGTGTGATGTACATACCGATATGTATAATATGTCCGTCTGTGTCCAGCATTATGTTCCCGTTGTGTCTGTCTTTGATTTGCAGTAAGAACCCAATAACGCTGTATGCGGCCATTGACGTCACGAAGCAGCGACGGGCGGCCTGGGGAAATTAATTTTATAATCCTACTAATATTATAAACGCGAAAGTTTGTAAGTATGGATGGATGGATGGATGGATGGATGGATGTTTGTTACTCTTTCACGTAAAAACTATTGTATGGATTTTAATGAAACTTTACAATAACATAGCTTATACATCAAAATAGCACATAGGCTACAAATTGAAATGAAATGAAATATTGGTGGACATTCCACACAGCACTATCTAGCCTCAAACTAAGCCAAAGCTTGTGATATGGGAACCAGATAGCTGATATACTACATGTATACTTTTTTTTTGTAAATACATACTTATAATATTATATAACACCCAGACAGAGAACAAACATCTATGTTCATCACACAAATGTTTGTTCTCGGTGGGGATCGAACCCATGGCCTACGGCGCAGAAGGCAGAGCTACTACCAACTGAGCTGTGAAGGCTGTCAATTATAAAGATATTGTGTGACTGATCCTGCGCAGACGAAGTCGCGGGCACCAGCTTGTATAATATATTAATGAATGTTACCTGAAACTCTCTAGTTGTCTCGTCTCCGTATTTCTTGATGAAATACTCGTACATCCCAATGTCGGTTTGCCTTCCAAGTTGGTCACGTGACTTTGCGTTGGGCACGCATTCTATTACGCCACACTGAGAAAAACACAGTATTGTTACGAGCTCGGGGTTCGTATGGATAGAAAATGCACAATAATAATCCAAAAGATAACTGATTTATTTAACTTCACTTAGGATATTGCATGGATCGATGGGCAATAGCCTGAAACGGACTGAAAACATGTTTCAGGCGCCTGAAAACCACGGCAACTTGGTCGAAATTGTAATCAACTGGGAGGTGACAGAGCCTCTTCTGGCAACGGCTGAAAACATATTTCAGCCTTCTGAAAACACCTGTACGTCAGGATAAATAACGAAACAAGTTGCTAGGCGTCCGGCGCAACAGTATTAATAGGCTGACAACCGTCAAATTACTTGTCGCTCGCACGGTAAAACATCAGCAGCGCAAGTACCGATCTTTTTACGAACTATGCGATCGTCAAATTAGACATTTCTATTCGTGAAAACGGGTTTTAGCGATTGTTTGGCGATTTTGACGAAAGTCGTGATATTCGTAAAATTTTAGCGAATTTCGCTAAAATGCGGGTATGGATGGTACTTTTGATTTCACGATCGTGTTGTCAAATTCGTGTATTTATGCGAATTAAACGAATCATTTCCACGAATCCATAGACATCTGTGTTCAAAACCGAAAGTTTCCGAGTTGCCATTTTACAATTATCGCGAAAATTGACGATCGCATGCGATCATCAAAAGATAGCGACCACGAGTTCCGTACTCGCACAATTCGTCACAAAGTCACGAATTTGACGATCGATAAATTTAGCGAAATGAGTTCGGTACTTGCGCTGCTGGTGGGCTTAATGCTTGTTCCTAGTAGAATAAAGTAAAGCGCTTACCCCAGGAGCAGTGGCGACGACTTTATAAGGAAACAAGTACAGATCCAACCCAACTTGTTGAAACACGTTCTTGAACAAAGATATCACTTGCAACGCCAGCATGTCCTGTCTGACGTCATCGCCCACTTTAAAGATGGCCGCTTGCCATACTTCCGATGCGATCGATGTGTACCGATCTTTGCCTTCTTCCTGTGAATAAATAGATTCTGTAGTTTGTGCGACAAATATATATAGATAAAAATAAATATATAAATATATATTTCAATCTCAATGGTCTCCTGCATGCCAGTCCTGGCTGTGATTTATTTAATGATGAGTGGATGAGTATTTTGTCTGAATGCTTGAGATTTTGTTTGAATGCGTGTGTAAAGCTTGTTATTTTTTGTATATTTTGACATTCACAAATTATTCATGACATTTAACAAACTTTTGTAATTTTCTCAATTTTTATTTTTATTATTTCTATTTAC
Organism: Chloroclysta siterata; assembly: GCA_932294275.1. NCBI lineage: Eukaryota > Metazoa > Arthropoda > Insecta > Lepidoptera > Geometridae > Chloroclysta > Chloroclysta siterata. The sequence goes on along the minus strand of OW028607.1, from coordinate 9,781,913 downwards.
CTATCTATGTAGTTAGTTTAATATTATTAGTCTGATGTCTTTAATTACTGTAATTGGTGTACCGTTGTAATTAAAGTAAAATAAATAAATATATATAGTATTTATTTCTTGCTTTTAGATGTAACTGGCGCTAGATTCTAGATTCACCTATATTATAGGTGGCGAACAGGGATGGCGAACCTATGGCACGCGACACAATATTTTGGACACGCGGCCACGGAACAAAACAGTTTGCATTTTTAAGTTCAAACTATCCGCTACTTCACCCGCCCACCTGATACACCAGTGACACTTGGCTAAATCGCCCTCCGGGTCGCTTCGGCCCGTGCCCAGTGCCCCTGTTGGAATATCCGTTGAAATTATTATAATATATATTAAATAATAATTATCAATATTATTATATTTTGGTTGAAATTATTTGAAGGCATTAAGGCGACTACGGCCTCGTTTTTTTTTTAAAAAAAAGGCACGTTGATTCAACGAGGTTCGCCACCCCTGACTTATAAGTTATAACCTACTCTGTGAGGCAGCAAAAGCTGAGTCGGGGACTATTTGTTCTGCACGGGACGGGACAGCTACCATGATTTGTCAGTTTAATTAAGCTATCTGGTTCCCATATTACAAGCTTAGTTTGGGGCTAGATAGTGCTGTATTTATTTATATTTGGGGCTAGTTCAGTGTGTTATGTCCTATCAATACACTTATCTCGGTGCTCAAATAACGAATATTTTGCTTACCGAAGGTGGGTCCTCCCCCGAAGCTATAGCCATTGCCACGGACTCCATTTCAGCAATGCCGTATTTGCGAACGCGGAATCTTGCGAGATATGGGGCCTTAGCCGCGCTCTGCATCGGCGTTCCTGGTGAAGAGAATTAGTATTAGAGCTCTTTGTGTGTGGCTCGTCCGGGGAAGTACTACCACCATGCCTTATTCTGCCTTACTGCCGCCAACCCAAAGACCTGCTTCGCTACTTTAAGGCGAATACACGATCTAATGTGACTCTCGCTCGCACGTTTTGACATGTTGGAAGATAAAATAACTTAACCCATTTTCGAAACGTCGCAAACATCCATTTTGTGTGCAATCACATTGCACAGTTTAGTGAAAAAATCATTTTAATCGATACATGTTTTCCTCAACTCTAACAACAAAATGGTAGATTGCGATTTTTCGAAAATGGGTTTAATGATTTTATATCTTTCAACATGTCGAAACGTGTGAGCGAGAGGTACATTCGCTCTTGTCTTCGCCTTAAGGAGCTGGGCTGGCTGGGGTGAGGGGGATAATGCACAATACACCCCACTGCGGGACGTCAGTGCAGATCTCATTACCCTACCATGAATTACAATTACAAAATGTCTTATTCTGACGCCAATTTGCGTTCCTGTCTCGGTTTGAAGAGTGTGGTTGCCGGTGAAATTGCAGGCATATGAGGCTTAACATCTGTATGCCTCAAGTTGATGGATGTGGGTATGCGACTGACTACCCCATTTAGAAATCCTGAAATAATCTTGGGTTTGTACCTGGTGGTATACTAAGAGATCAGAGGCCTAATCACAAATGGATGACATTTGTGACGTTAACGTATCCTTAGCTATATTAGACCTTATTCTGTTGTTAATGATACGATACGTTTTTTTTTTACAACTAGCTGATGGAACAAGCAGATGGCCCACCTGATGCTAAGTGGTAACCATCACCTAACAAAGCATTACCTCGTAAGTCACGCACGATAGGAACGTGCCCCACGATGCACTGCCCTGCGTCCATCAACAAAAATGTTCGCGATATTTCGTATCTACATAGCATTCTTCAGTTATTCATACATACATACATACATAAAATCACGCCTGTTTCCCATAGGGGTAGGCAGAGACCACGGATTTCGACTTGCTACTTTTATGCCACTTACGTCAAATTCGTTTGTGATTAGGATATCTACCGTGCCTGGGGATCAAAGACGTGTAGCTGTTTCTATTTTTCTTTCTGTATTATAATTTAAGCTTACCTTAATAATAATAATAATAATCTTTATTTCAGAACAAGTTCCATATTTTACTTAAACACTAACACAAAAAAAAACAGAATAAAGTTTTATAAAATATACATAATATAGGTAAGGTACCTATGTTTATCAATGTTAGGTGGCAATATCTACCCACCGTTCATACATTTTCGTCTGTATAAACCTCTCCGCCAGACTCCTGATGATAATGTTGCCACACGAGTCAACTCCGCGTACATTTCTGAAGCGCTGCAGAAGCGCTTCAGGCCCATGAGGTGCCTAAAGGTATTGTTGTAGGCAACCCGTATTCTGTTGTGCGTCCTTTTGTGTCAGTTTCACGTCCGGCGACAGTAGACATATTAAGTAGACATATAAAACTTACCACTCTTATAATCTATGTCCAGAACCATAGAATCAGGATTTGAAGGCAGATAGCATCCTGGTTGCACCTGGAACGGAAAATGACAATAATTAAATATAAATAACTAGTAGTTCGCCCCGAACTGAGATCTCGTGATGCGACCCGACGAACCCATCAAAACTTTGAGTACGTTAGTAGTCAGAGGCAAGTCCAAACATTATCTTTGGACTTTTTTCTGACTACCGCCTACTAACTTGGTATGGTTACCAAGTTTCAAATCTATTGGCCTATTTATTGAAGAGTTCCGTTGAACAGACCTTGGCTCCATCATCAGACCTGGTCGTCGTTACCATTTTATGAGAACTGAGTACCTCGTTAATTTATTTCAAGAAAAAAAATTAAGAAAAAGCAAAGGAACTGACCGACCAGTAGAAAAACCTTGATGTCAACGAAACACTTAGAGATGGGAGCTCTTGGATCGCTGGTTATCTTAATTTAACGTTTATTATTTTATCTCAAAAACCGGGCGTCCCAAAAAAAAAGTAAAAACTGTTTTGGAATGTCCAAACAAAGCCCTTTCATATGACATGTAACTTGATTTTTTTCTGTAACTTTTTTTATTTTTGCCCCCTTAAAAAACCCCATATTTCAAAAACCCTTCATCCGATTTTACTCATATACTTACCAGTAAATTTCTCAAGTACAAGCTATCGACATATCAAATTTCATGCAGATCGGATTAACGGTTCTAAAGTTATCGCCAGACAAACATACATACATACATACATACATAAAATGCCAAATCGCCCAAGTTGAAACTAAGATCTTCGTTCGCTTCGCTCACTCGATCAAATATAGGTGTACATTCCAATCGTTCTTCCTGGAAATGTATAGGCGAGGCCTATGTCCAGCAGTGGACTTCTTTAGGATGATGATGATATAAAATAAATATTGGTGGACATTCCACACAGCACTATCTAGCCCCAAACTAAGCCAAAGCTTGTAATATGCGAACCAGATAGCTGATATAATAGGTATATGCTTTTTTTTTGTAAATACATACTTATAATATTATATAACAGCCAGACAGAGAACAAACATCTATGTTCATCACACAAATGTTTGTTCTCGGTGGGGATCGAACCCACGGCCTACGGCGCAGAAGGCAGAGCTACTACCAACTGAGCTGTGAATTAAGACGCTGATAATCATCATCAGGCAGCTTCTCTCTCTAAAATTAAATAAGATTAATATATAAAATAACTGAAGACTGTTATTTAGATACGAAATATTGCGAAAATTTTTGTTGTTTGCGATTTTCCATAACTATTTTCAGAAATCCAAAAAAAAAGGAAAAAAAATAATTATCAAATTAAATCTATTTTTTTTTCCAAAAGTTATTATCCAAGTGGGATTGGAACCCACTCTAAATGTCCGACTCATAAGACACTGACATCTCGCTCGCAAATAATTTCAACAGTTTTGAAGATATTTCCAAGATTTTTGATGATATATTGATTATTTCGGGATATTTTCACTACCATTTAATTACCCATTTTTACTAAGAGATCAGATATCTCACCGTGCCTGGAGATATCTACCGTGCTCTTTTATTACTTACTATAACTTCTTTCAATGCCTCTAGACACGCTCGTTTCCTCTCAGCCCCCTTCGGATAGGGTCGTATGATGCCGCTTATGTCTCTGAGGAACGCTTGTGAAGGCCCCGATAGCATCTACGATGCTCTTTGTTAGTGCGTCTAGGATATCTACCGTGTATTGGGATATCTACCGTGCCTGGGGATATCTACCGTGCCTGGGGATATCTACCGTGCCTAGGGATATTTACCGTGCCTGGGGATATCAATCAAATGAAGTGATAACTGACCATGGCTGGGGATATCTACCGTGCCTGAAGATATCTATCAAAGTAAAACTGTTTCTTTTCTTTTGTCACTTACTATAACTTTCTTCAATGCCTCTAGACACGCTCGTTTCCTCTCAGCCCCCTTCGGATAGGGTCGTATAATGCCGCTTATATGTCTGTGAGGAACGCTTGTGAAGGACCCGATAGCGTCTACGATGCTCTTTGTTAGTGCGTCTAGGATATCTACTGTGTATAGGGATATCTACCGTGCCCGGGGATAGCTACCGTACCTGGGGATATCAATCAAATGAGGTGATAACTGACCATGGCTGGGAATATCTACCGTGCCTGAAGATATTTATCAAAGTAAAACTGTTTCTTTTCTTTTGTCACTTACTATAACTTTTTTCAATGCCTCTAGACACGCTCGTTTCCTCTCAGCCCCCTTCGGATAGGGTCGTATGATGCCGCTTATGCCTGTGAGGAACGCTTGTGAAGGCCCCGATAGCGTCTACGATGCTCTTTGTTAGTGGGTCTAGGATATCTACCGTGTATAAGGATATCTACCGTGCCTGGGGATATCTACCGTGCCTGGAGATATCTACCGTGCTCATTTAGTACTTACTATAACTTTCTTCAATGCCTCTAGACACGCTCGTTTCCTCTCAGCACCCTTCGGATAGGGTCGTATGATGCCGCTTATGTCTGTGATCTGCTTGAAGAACTCGAACTCTCGCTCGTGGAACGCTTGTGCGGGCCCCGATAGAGCGTCTACTATGCTCTTTGTTAGCGCTTCTAGGATGTCGAAGAGAGCTGTTGAAAAATTATAATATGGAGTTAAAAATAAGGCTATTTATAGAGAAGTACGATTAGGAGAGCCGACCCCAAATAAAGATGGGATAAGGCCAGAAGAAGGAAAAGGATTTCGATTCACGATACAAGTTTCAAAATTAAGAGTGTGTGAGATTATGGTGGGTTCTTGAGACTGGCGTACCAGTAACAAGTACCTAACGATTTTAATAGCTTAAACGGCTTAGAGCTGATTTCATCGCGTCAAACGCGTACATTTAGACATATTTAACGGCCTTTTAATCCTTTGTTAATCTAACAGTGCATGGTGAAATCAGGCCTAAACGGCTTAGGGCTGATTTCATCATACTCTGTTAGTTACTAATGATGTAACCTTAGATGTCAAACGCGTACATTTTGTAAATTTTACGGCCCTTTAATCCTTCTCCTAAATCTGAAAATCAGAATCTCTATGAGAAGACCATTTGCGAAGACCAGAAGCGCACATTGTTTGGTGGCCCAATATGCAGATCCATACGAAACGTACCGTCTTTATTGTGCATCTCTTCGTCGGTGAACATGTTTGTGTGCATGTTCCATATCAGCTGATGGGCGACCACTTGAGACTTCTTTGCTAAGGATTTGATCAGCTCAGCTACGTAGCCCATCTGTTTAAGTATAAAATTTGTTATATAATATAATATAATATGATATATTAAATTATATTTCAAAAAAATCGACTTTATCAATGAAAAACATTAAAAATATATTTCCATAAGACATCCTAGATGGCGGTAGTATTAGCAGGTCGTGTGAAAGAGCATCAAAATGTATTACTAAATATTCGATTACCTGGCGCAGGCGGTAGGATAAAATGACTACAAGAGATTAGAAATACAGTGTCATGCCATAACGCTTGAACAAGTTGTGGAATAAACAGTAAAACAGCTAAGACGATAGGATTTTCATAATATGGTGAGACGCGCTATCAAAATGTCTTATTGAATATTTGGTTATCTGGCGCAGGCAATAGGATAAAAATTACTGCTGTAACATACTTACTGTGTCATGCCGTAATGCTTGAACAAGCTGTGGAATGTACAGTAGAACAGCTGACGACGGGTATGACGTCAGAGTGCTGACAGCCGCTTGCGCTGAAAGTGGATGGGGAGGGTACTGACGGCTGAAGTACGATAAGGCTTCTACTGGCGATACTCTCGCCCATGTCACCATGTGGACTAGCTGTCAAAAAGAAAAATAATATGGAATTAATAAAAACGAATTTATCCAGTGGATATATGTTAATTTGAAGCCCTACTTTAAATTATAATTTGTAATTAAAGTTCCTTCTTCCGATCCTAAGGTCGTGGGTTCGAAACCGGTCGTGCACCAATGAGTTTCTCTGTTCAAAAAATGTTGCAAGTATGATTAAAATTAGTAGTAGAACATAATAGTTCCGTATCGGTATCTCTCTCGTGTCTTCATACAAAACCCGCAATGAACACGGAACATAAACGAAAAACGAAAAACCAAAAATGGTAAACAAAACTCATACTTGGGGTACCGATGTTATATCTACCGTAGCTATGGATCACAGCCGTAAAGCTGTTTTTTTACTTTAATTCTTACCTCATGAGCATCATTGAGTAATGTTTCTGTAGTGACTAGGTATTTCAGCGCTTGAGGTATATGAGACACAGCGGTCGGTTGCGCTTGAACTTTCCGCTTCATTTCGGAAACGATGCCTTCGTTCTTTAACCTGAAATGAACTTTAGTTGTAGTGGGGTAAGGTTGGAATTGCTATAATCTTTGTTAAATGATCTGGTTATTTACACTACGTTATAATTATCGTCTGACTTGTCATTTATGAACACAGCAGATGAAACGCTGGTACGCCGATTAACTCTGAGCAGTAGGCTTGACATTGGCTTTCGGTACCGATAGAGCGAAGCGAGAGATTTCTCAAACAACTTGACGAATCGACGTTGTACTTATGTTTGTTCTCGCATAACGTCAAACCATCAAACAATAAAAGAAATCCTTATATAAGGATTTCTTTTATTGGCGGTCTTTTGGCTGAAAAGCGACGATTTGGGTGCCAGGAATGTACAACCATGGAATGTACACCCTTGGAAAACACAGCCATTGATGTATATTTTGGTCGAACATTCCATGGCTGTGCAATCCAAGGTTGTACATTCCAAGAAAATTAAAGGCCGTGCGGGTTGTGCCAGGTCACTAGGAACTCTATTTCCACAGCCAGAAGGTTCATTTTATAAATACCTTTCTGCTAAAAAGACAGAAAGGACCTGCCGGGACCGTTTGGGTTGTGCCATGTCACTAGCAACTCTAATCCCACAGCTTGAAGGTTCATATTATAAATACCTTTCTGATAGACAGCAAGGACCGTGCGGGTTGTGCCAGGTCACTAGGAACTTTATTTCCACAGACAGAAGGTTCATATTATAATTACCTTTCTGGTACACAGCAAGGACCATGCAGATTGTGCCAGGTCACTAGGAACTTTATTTCCATAGACAGAAGGTTCATATTATAATTACCTTTCTGGTAGAAACACAGCGAGGGCTGGACTGATATCCCAGGCTAGCTTAGCGTAGTCGCGCCATGTCCGCTCCGTGTTAGGCTTAGCGCGCCACGTGTTAATGTTGTCTTCGCCTGGAACCGCTTGTTCTGGTCTGCCGTGCGGATTGTGCCAGGTCACTAGGAACTCTATTTCCACAGCCTGAAGGTTTAAATTTATAATTAATTCGATCTTTGCAAATTTCTGTGTCTTTAGTACAGGTTGTGTCATGTCAATTAAAACCCTATATCTATTGACTGAAGATTCAAATGTATACAAGGTGTTCCATAAGTTGTGTATATAAACTTCAGGGGGGCTAAAGTACCCAACAATATGAACAACTTTTTCTAAGGAACCAACACTGGGAACGCGAAAAAAAAAACAGCTGTTTCATACAAAAGTTCAATACCTACCAGGCTAAAATGTATGAAACAGCTGTTTTTTTTTCGCGTTCACAGTGTTGGTTCCTTAGAAAAAGTTGTTCATATTGATGGGTACTTTAGCCCCCTGCAGTTTATATACACAACTTATGGAACACCTTGTATAAGATCTTTGTGATTTTCGTGTGTGGAGTTTAGCTTGCTTAATTTGGCATGTTACTAGGAACTCTATTTACACTGACTGAAGGTTTAAATTTATAATTAGATCATTGTAATTTGCTGAGTGTGGAGTGAGGGAGATGGTTAAAAAACTTTTTTAATACATACTTATTGTTTGAACAATCTGATGTTAAGTAGTTACCACCACCTATAACAAAGCTTCGCAAGTCACGCACGATATGAACGTGCCTTACGATTCATTGCCCTGCGTCCATCAACTTAAAGCAGATGTTAAGCCTCATGTGCCTGTAATTTCGCCGGCAACTACACCCTTCAAACCGAAACACAGCAACGCTGCTTTGCGGCAGAAATACGCCTGGTCGTAGTACTTCCCGGACGAACCACACACAAAGAGTTCTACTACTCTTATGGCGCCACTGAAAACCAGCGCTGTATGGGCTTGAGCTCTTACAGCAAATGCTGAGTGGTGGCCTTTTTTGTCATCCAAATTGTAACAGCTCTTTTGTAAATTTCGATATTTAGCAAACAAAATAAAAGCAGTTTATTTGATTCCCTCGCAAAATAATGATTCTTTTACGACCCCTCACTGACGCTCTAGATTCTACTACCTCCGTGTTTTCGATTAACATTTCATAAAAAAAAATCATTAAAATTTACCATAAGCTCCAATATAAGGTTCCGTTTCTTAACGTAGTCCTTGACGAATGTATCCTGCGCCTTGACAGGTGGTTTGACACTCCTGTTGGAGCGTTTACCCGCTATGCTGCCGGCGCCGCCACTGCTGAGAGTTGTCGTTGACATCGGCACCTGGGGAATAGACCCTATTATCACTACGATAGGGATCAATTTTTTGAATTGAATTGCGCAGTTAGGACGATAAGTTTAAAAATTAAAACTAAAAAAACAAAAACTTCCATTGTAAAGTTGCAAAATCACTAGGCGACTGACAAAAATTAAGCAACACGTTCGTTCGCGTCGCGACTCGCTATCGAAGCACCCAGCTATGCGCGTCGGTCGCAGTGTGCACCCACACACGCGCATACACCCTCACTCACATAATATACACACAAACGCACATACACTTACATCCACTAAACACACCTATACACCATCATCCTTTTACACATCCTACAAATAGCATATACGCAAGCAATCGGAGTCCTATATTGTTTTTTTTAATATTAGTTAGTAAAAATATTAGTTTTTTGTTAGTTTGTGTACATACTCTTTGTTTTTGTTTTGACCTGTTCACCTACTTACTCAACCTATCATCTCTCAATCAGAGCCCAAGCAGAGACCTTGCAGAGACCCTTGTGTCTAAACACAAGTTTTTTAACTTAGTTAGAGCAAGGTTCAACGTTTTTCACTGTAAAGTACAGATAGAGACCAAATCGTTAAATTGTTTATTGTGGTCTTAGCCTCAGGGTTAAAATTGCTTACCGTATTGATCCATCCGGTGGTCTGCCGACTGCCTATTTCGCTACTATTCACCGATGCCCTAGTATCGCTCGGTGACACCGAAGTGTAAATACTATGGGAGCTGGGTCCTCCCATCAGCTCATATTCTAGAAAGAAAAGAATAAATGACATAGCTTCACGGTTTAAATGCTCAGGCACGGTAGAAATAGAAAGAAAGAAAAGAAAGAAAGAAAAGAAAGAAAGAAAAGAAAGAAAGAAAAGAAAGAAAGAAAGAAAAGAAAGAAAGAAAAGCTATTTATTGACCAACTATACATAGAATAAATTACATAAATATGTTAGGCCGATTAGGTCCCTGGCTCAGTATTTGCCGCGCCGTGTGGTTCACGCCACACAGTGCAACACTGGTATTCTGCCAGGTCCTGACATTTAAAAATAAAAATAAAATAAAAACATTAGATACAAAGAAAGAACATAAAAAGAAGGCTACAGAAAAATTTACAATAAAGCTATGGTATAAACATAAAAAGGATATTAACAAACACAGAACATAAAGTAAAGTAGGTACAAAGATATAGTAACATAATGAGAAAGAGATACAAAATACAAACTACAGCGCCATCTACCGGTCGAGATGAGTTATTAAAAAAAAATATACCAGAGACAATCAAGACATCAATACACATCAATACATCAATTATATCCGCAATGATATCCGCTCAGATCTCTAAGAACTAAGTACCAACTAGTAACAAAGTGTAAATACTATGCAAGCTAGGTCCTACTATAAGTTCAAATTCTAGAAATAAATAACGTCACGAATTGAACCCTTAGGCACGGTAGATATAACCTCTGATCACTTCTCTCTCAGAAGTACCAACTAAAGAGTCTTTGAGGATGAGGAGGGTTGGAGGTAAGTCCAAATATTACATTCCGCCACCTACATTTTGCTGTGACAGGTTGCAAGCCCATCGCTGCTCCTAGTATACTAATAGGTTTTATACATTCATACATGAATACATCTTTATTTGTATAATTCTACTGTACGTGTGTATGTCACTGAACTCTTCCTAAACGGCTGGACCGATTTTATTGAATTTTTTTGTATGCGTTTGGATGGCATTCTGGATGGTTCATAAATCAGCCCGGCAGGTGGCGCTGCTGAAATGAAAGCCGACTGGCTTTCATTGAATACTTCGTTTAATATCTTAATCGCTTCAAATAACATATTATAAAGAGGAAAGATTTGTATTTTTGTTGTTTTGTTGTTTTGTATGTAAAGAATAGGCTCAAAAACTACTCGTCCGATTTCAAAAATTCTTTTACTATACGAATGCAACATTATCCCTGAGTAACATAGGCTATATAATATTTTCAAAAAAGTTAGGGATCCTTACTAAAACTCCAATAATGTAACCCAAGGTGGAAAAAATAATCCTTACATCGCGTGCGCTGCGAAAACTATTGATGATAGAACAAAATAATGTAGTACGACTTTGCGGAACACGTCATCATCTACATAAAATGTCTATCTATTATAGTTATGTCACAATAAGTGTTATTTTATTATAGTTAGTTCTTTATAAAAATTTTAAAAATATGACTGTAAATATATCTTAATTACTCACCACCCATATCACTGCTCTTGAGATACTTCTTATCGGAATGCATTAGCTGCCAAAACTTGATAAGTGAAATTATATCTTCCCTCAAAGCGCCGGAGCTTTTGGCGGGGCATTGTAGTCCACGGCAAAAGTAGTCCAAACACACACTGTATACTCGGTCTCTTAGTATGTTGCGGGCTAGGGAACGGGGCAGAATATCCCCTTGGAGTAAGGACAGGCCGCAGGAAAGTAGCCTGTAATACGAAGAGATAAGAACCACTTTGAGAAAAACCATTCGCAGTGACAGGAAAATGGTCTGAAAAGAGAACACATGGTTTATTTTTGCTGGGCAGACGAGAGCACTGGTGGTCGAGCGGTAGCGGCCCCGCCTTCCGATCTTAAGGTCGTGGGTTCGAAACCAGAAGTGTACCAATGAGATTTTCCGTTCAAAAATGTATGTGCACAGTGCCCAGTACTCTCAAACGGTGAAGGAAAACATCGTGAGGAAACCGGCATGTTGTAGAACCCAAAAAGTTCTATAAAATGTGTCAAGTGCACGAAAGGAGCCTCTTGAGGCGCACTTAAAATCCTTTCACCACACTGTTTCGAAAGAAACTAGTGACACGACAAGAAGAAGAAGAAGCTGGGCAGACCACGAAAACAATGCTTATAATTCAAAGACAAAAGCTAATTTAGAAATAAGAAAAAAAATGGCTTTGTAAAATGAAATTAGGCTTCATTTTGCTGTACCCTGTCATAATGTAGTCCACGATTGAAGTAGTCCAAACACACACTGTATACTTGATCTCTTAGTATGTTGCGGCCAAGCAAAAGGGGCAAAATGTCCCCTTGTAGTAAGGATAGTCCATAGGATAGTAGCCAGTAATAAAAAGTTAAAAAATCTCAGAGCCGTGTCAGTAAAATGGACTGAAGACATAGGAGGTATAGGAAAATGGACTGAACGGGACTAGTAATATTGATTTTTGCAGAAAACTTAAGCCCTTTACAAACTTTGGAGTACAGAAAGTTCGCAGGAGAATAACTCATAATTCAGACAGGTAAATATATTTTCAATAAGAAAACCATTTTTCACAATAACTGGTCAGGAGTCAGGTCAGGTGGAAAAATGTGGTTTAGTAAAGTAATCTGTAAGGCATGAAGCATAAGAACCATTTTGCAAAACAAACTTACCTGAATCTTACGCCCACTGCTTCGACGTGGCGATTCATGTGGTCCCTTACGTCCCCGACTGTTATTGGCAAAGACCTGCAATGATATATTAGTGTTAGAATAATTAGTTTTTAAACTCTCGCGATCATAACACATATTGAAGTATTACACGGGTATTTATCGCGTTTACCTTTATTATTTTCCGACGTTTCGGCTATGTTGCAATAGCCGTGGTCGCGGGCAGACCACGGCTATACTTTAGAATATTTTATTTTCAAGATTTATTGAGGGAAATACTTTATTCCAAAAAGTAGGTACATTTTATGGTGATAATAAAAAAGGTTTCACAACTTAAAAAAATCTCAAGCAATTTTATGATAAACTTGTAATATATAAAAATATTTTATTGTTTTTAATTTTTTGATGTATTTACTATGCAAGCAAAGCCGCGTGTGGTAACTAGAATATAATACACATTTGGGTAAGCTTAACTTTAGTTATAAGATTTTTTTTTCAATAAAATTATTTGTAATGTATCTTTTGTTACAGGTTTCCTTAAGAGAGGAGATTTCCAACCTGTAAAAACTTGTACTTTTGTTTTTTTAGGGTTCCGTACCCATAGGGTAAAACGGGACCCTATTACTAAGACTCCGCTGTCCGTCCGTCTGTCTGTCTGTCTTTCTGACTGTCTATCTGTCTGTGTCTGTCTGTCGTTGTTGTTGAGTCTGTCTCTCTGGCTGTATCTCATGAACCGTGACAGTTGACATTTTCACAGGTGATGCATTTCTGTTGCCGCTATAACAACAAAGACTAAAAAACAGAATAAAATAAATATTTAAAGGAGCTCCCACACAACAAACGTGATTTTTTTGCTCGATAATAGTTCGGAACCTTTCGTGCGCGAGTCGGACTCGCACTTGGCCGGTTAATTATTTTTATTATTATGATTTCTTTGATGTTTTTATTGTGGTTGCTATTAATAATACAAACCTGTGTAGTAAACTGGCCAACATCTCCACTTTCTCAAGGCTGTTGTACTTGGCAGTCTCTGCGACTTCGGACAAATGCCGGATCCAGACTGAATGTGGCGCTACGAACGGCGGTTTTGGTTCCAATTTAGCTCCTAAAAACAAAAATTATATAAACGAGAAGTCCACTTGCTAATTTCGAGATCACCAAACAAACCTACATAGTCTAGAAGTACTCTTTGTGTGTGGCTCGTCCGGGGAAGTACTACCACCACGCCCTTTTCTGCCGCCAAGCAGCAACGCTGTGTTTCGGTTTGAAGAGTGTGGTTGCCGGTGTAATTACAGGCACATGAGGCTTAACATCTGTATGCCTCAAGTTGATGGACGCAGGGCAGTGCATCGTAGGGCACGTTCCTAACGTGCGTGACTTGCGAGGCAATGCTTTGTTATAGGTGATGGCTACCACTTCACATCAGGTGGGCCATCTGCTTGTTCCATCAGCTAGTTGTATAAAACAAAGCCTCAGTCATTGCCAGCATGACCAGTGTGGTGAAAGGATACTTACCTTCGTACGCAGCTAGGGGGCTGATGTCTTCATGCATCTTAGAGAACAGTCCCATCTTCCTGTCGACGGTGCATTGCCAGGCCGCGAATATCTCTTGCAGGAGCCTCAGCCATTGCTAGCCTGACCAGTGTGGTGAAAGGATATTTACCTTCGTACGCAGCTAGGGGCTGATGTCTTCATGCATCTTAGAGAAGAGTCCCATCTTCCTGTCGGCGGTGCATTGCCAGGCCGCGAATATCTCTTGCAGAAGCTTCAGCCATTGCCAGCATGACCAGTGTGGTTAAAGGATATTTACCTTCGTACGCAGCTAGGGGGCTGATGTCTTCATGCATCTTAGAGAACAGTCCCATCTTCCTGTCGACGGTGCATTGCCAGGCCGCGAATATCTCTTGCAGAAGCCTCAGCTCGAGCTCCGGTCGAGCCGTGGTCAGCCATTGCCAGCATTCCACGGCGGTGGTCACTGCGTCTTCCGTGAATATCTCCACTTGGGACCATGCTGCAAAACGATTAAAAAAAAAAATGCTTTTTACACTGCATTACAAATTGATTTAAATAAAAAGACCCGGATATCATTATTTATGCTTCTGCATTCCAGTGTGGTGAAAGGATTTTAAGTGCGCCAAGGAGGCTCCTTACGAGCACTTGGCAAGTGTTTTAGAACTTTTGAATTAGTTAAATTTTAAATTAGTTTCGAATAAGTGTGAACGCGTGACAACGATGACAGCATGAATCGGAACGCTGGATAGACGTGCCGTCTCGCTCGCACTCGCGCGCGTTGTCTCACTCACCCACAGAGTGCAGCAGCGTCCTCGCCACGGGCGACGTGTGCTGCGCGTGCTGTGCGTGATGTCTCGCGTGCACTAGCAGCGCGGTCGCTCGCCACAATGCCGCGCGATGTGCCGTCTCGCTCGCACTCGCACAAGCCTCCCGCAACGCGGCTTGCAGTCTCGCTCCCACTCGCCAGAGGGCCGCTTCTCCGCCGCCCTCGGCCATTACTGCGCCGGAAATCTGAAAAAAAGTTCATTTTTCAGACGCAGCGCTATCTTATCTCAAACCAAGCAATGATTGTACAGACAGCTGATATAATATGTAATTTTTTATCACTTCAATTCGAAAAGAGATAGTTTGCTCTTCGAAAACAGGGAGCAAAATAGCACTTTGATCCCAAGGGCGGTAAAGTACTTTAGAATCCCTCGCTACGCTCGGGACTCTCGCCATAAAAATAGTTGTTTGCTCCCTTGGTAAACAATCTACTATTTTTGTACTACTTGCTGATGAACTACCTGATTCTAAGTGCTAACCAGTGGTCGATTGCCGTCTTCATCTATGTACGTATAGCATGCCTCTCCAGCATATCTGCTTCTCTGCGACACCACCGCCAGTAACGCAGCAGAGTCGTGTGTGACACACAGTGGCCGCTTGTCCAGCGCCGCTCTCGTCCGTCCGATGTGATGCCATAAGGTCGAGTTTGGCACCTTCAATACATAATACATACCTCTCCAGCATATCTGCTTCTCTGCGACACCACCGCCAGTAACGCGGCAGAGTCGTGTGTGACACACAGTGGCCGCTAGTCCAGCGCCACTCTCGGCAGAGGGGCAGACATGCGGTTGAGGCCGTAGCTAGGACAAGTCTGCAGTAATGCCATAAGGTCGAGTTTGGCACCTGCAATACATAATACATACCTCTCCAGCATATCTGCTTCTCTGCGACACCACCGCCAGTAACGCGGCAGAGTCGTGTGTGACACACAGTGGCCGCTTGTCCAGCGCCGCTCTCGGCAGAGGGGCCGACATGCGGTTTAGGCCGTCACTAGGACAAGTCTGCAGTAATGCCATAAGGTCGAGTTTGGCATCTGCAATACATAATACATACCTCTCCAGCATATCTGCTTCTCTGCGACACCACCGCCAGTAACGCAGCAGAGTCGTGTGTGACACACAATGGCCGCTTGTCCAGCGCCGCTCTCGTCCGTCCGATGTGATGCCATAAGGTCGAGTTTGGCACCTTCAATACATAATACATACCTCTCCAGCATATCTGCTTCTCTGCGACACCACCGCCAGTAACGCGGCAGAGTCGTGTGTGACACACAGTGGCCGCTAGTCCAGCGCCACTCTCGGCAGAGGGGCAGACATGCGGTTGAGGCCGTAGCTAGGACAAGTCTGCAGTAATGCCATAAGGTCGAGTTTGGCACCTGCAATACATAATACATACCTCTCCAGCATATCTGCTTCTCTGCGACACCACCGCCAGTAACGCGGCAGAGTCGTGTGTGACACACAGTGGCCGCTTGTCCAGCGCCGCTCTCGGCAGAGGGGCCGACATGCGGTTGAGGCCGTCACTAGGACAAGTCTGCAGTAATGCCATAAGGTCGAGTTTGGCACCTGCAATACATAATACATACCTCTCCAGCATATCTGCTTCTCTGCGACACCACCGCCAATAACGCGGCAGAGTCGTGTGTGACACACAATGGCCGCTTGTCCAGCGCCGCTCTCGGCAGAGGGGCCGACATGCGGTTGAGGCCGGCTGCGCCTAGCAGTGCGCCCGTCGCGAGGGCGAGGCCACAATGATGCCATAACGTCGAGTTTGGCACCTAAACAGTAATGAGGATCATGTCAGTACCTAATATTACTGTTTTAAAGTTATTGTGTGACTGTTAAGCAATCGGCTACAGAACCTGTGTTTCTCGCGAATCGCGCCGCGTTTCGCAACGATCTACCTGCCGCGATCGATACAAAGGAAATGCAATCACTACGTTTTCCATCAGGTGTCGTACCGTGCGACTTTTTGGACATTTTAAAGTAATTCACTTCTGTTCCTCACATCGGACATTGGTCACGTACCTTAGTTTAATTAGCTTGTTATTCCATTTTATTAATTAAATATTAACTAAACAATTATCCTTGCAGCCGTACATAATTAGACGAAAAACATTTTGTATTTTGTTTTATACCTACTCATAGTTACAAAACAACATACAAAATGCTTATTTTCCTTCTCCTTTGCTGACACGTATGGAATACTGACTACTGCAAAGTGTGCCAAATGCAATGTTTGCTCGTATCTCCTGATTACCCCCCTTAGCACTGGTGGTCTAGCGCCTTCCGATCCTAAGATCGTGGGTTCGAAAACGGTCGTGCACCAATGAGTTTATGTGTTCAAAAATGTATGTACTCAATGCTAGTAGGTACTCTCAAATGGTGAAGGAAAACATCGTGAGGAAACCGGCATGTCGTAGAACCTAAAAAGTTCAATAACATGTGTCAAGTGCTCGAAAGGAGCCTCTAAAGGCGCACTTAAAATCCTTTCACCACACTTTTTCGAACTAGTGACACGACAAGAAGAAGAATACAAAACAAACGCTTTACCTGATTGAGATACTCCTGTAAATGAGATCGCGTAGACTGCGGCGCCCATTTCATTGCCTCTTGGACGATTCCATGACAGCGGTCCGCAAAATCTTTCACAATACTCTGACAACAAAACACAATTATTATAATCATAATTATAATAACTTTATTGCAAATATAGGTTGGTATATGTCAATGCAGATGTCAGGGTTTAAAAAAAATGTTCTTCCATATTCCACTTAAAAATATCATGCAATAATTTATACAAATTAATGAATCATAGATTAAAGAAAATGTCACAAATTTAAAATAGGATAGGAGATAAATTAACAATTAATAAACAAAAATAAGAAATAAACAACAAAAAAAAAATGAATTATTCTATATCACATTACACATTATCTTCCTTATCCCACGCGAGGGGTCGGTTTAACCCCCTCTTCCCCTGTTCTTTTCTTGAATTCTTTCATAACATCCGTCATCTCAGTATCCATTCCATTTAACTTAAAAGTCAAAAATTATTAATTTACTTATATCACAAGCATCACTTTACGGGGAAGTACTACGGGGAGGGGAAGAAAAAGGCGTGCGTCTTTTTCTGTCGCCAAGCAGCGTTGCTGTGTTTCGGTTTGAAGAGTGTGGTTGCCGGTGTAATTACAGGCACATGAGGCTTAACATCTGTATGCCTCAAGTTGATGGACGCAGGGCAGTGCATCGTGGGGCACGTTCATATCGTGCGTGACTTACGAGGCAATGCTTTGTTAAAGGTGATGGTTACCACTTATCATCCAATTGTATAAAAAAAAAACTTTAGGTGCCAGTTCCAAGCGACCAAGCCTAAAAGAACATTTCTGGTGCATTTCTGGACCACCGCCGGACAGTACTTCCTGGGACATCCTGCATATATTCATAAAAAATGTGTTGGGAGAGGCGGGGACAATATGTGACGTCATCATCAGTCCACTGCTGCGCAATCTCCAAACATTTCCAGAAAGAAAAATTTTGTGCCTTCTTCGTCCTTCTTACATGTTCCTGACAGTAGATTCACCTAGACAGGGGTGGCAAACCTTTTTCAATAAAAATGCCATTTTTTCAAAACAAAATATTATGAGACCGTCGACGTGCCCTCAAATAATTTCAATCAAAATATAATAATTTTAATGATTATTATAATTTCAACATAAATTCCAACAGTGCCCACTATTTAGCCAAGTAGTCACAGACCGGATCATGGAGGGGTTGAAGTAGCGAATAGTTTACTAAAACTGTAAACTGTTTGGATCCGTGGCGTGCCCAAAATATTGTGTCGCGTGCCATCAATGGCACGCGTGCTACTGGTTCGCCATCCCTAGTATATACGTTTCAATGTGATCCTTGTAACGACCGTTTTGATTTTGCTTTTTACCGACGCATCCACTGCCTACAGCGCAGCAGGCTGCGCAGAAGGCAGATCTTCTACCAACTGAGCAAGGCTTTCATGACATAAGATAAACTACGCACCTCTCTGCCTTCCAACGTATCTTGCAGCTGTAACGTCATATCAGTACCGGGTACTTTGAGCAACGGCGTCTCCTGATTCGCGTCCAGTTCCAAACTGAAGCTCAGCACTTGTAAGATATCTAGCATGGACCACAGCACCTGAAAAAAATGTTAACAGGTTCACGATCGTCATTCCCGGGCACGGTAGACATACCTTCCGATATCTTGGTACCTAGTACAGTTGCCTACACTTACATGGATACACTTCATAATTTACTTTTCTTTTTTTTTTTTAACATTTGATAGATTTACTATTCAGTACTACAGAATATTGGTATGTGCCATATTTTATATCCCTAGTTACCCTCAAAATAATCTTGAGTACTTGGTACTAAGATATCTGATGGGATATCTACCGTGCCTGGGGATCTCGTGAGGCTGTTTCTGATTTCTTTTTTCTGGTAGATTTAATCAATACTTCTATAATGTCGCACGGTAGACATTCGCTCCGATCTCTCACTATCTAATATACTCCCAATATTTGCTGAGACTGTGTAAGGGGGTAGACACATCTGAAAACATCCTATTTAATTATAATAATAATAATAATAATAAACCGGCCAAGTGCGAGTCGGACTCGCGCACGAAGGCTTCCGTACCATTATCTATAAAACGGCAAAAAAACCACATTTATTGCATGGGAGCAGATTATTTTATTCTGTTTTTTAGTATTTGTTGTCATAGCGGCAACAGAAATACATCATCTGACAGACAGACAGACAGACAGACGGACGGACAGCGGAGTCTTAGTAATGGACCCTATTACTAAGACTCCGCTGTGTGATGTAATTAGTCCCATTAATTAGCTCTATCACTCCTGCCACTCATTACTAAAGATATTAAATACAACTATAGAGTAATAGCCGAAGCAGTGATCACTCGCGTCTACATACAAGTATAATATACTTAGTTAGAGCGAGGTGTCTATGCAAAGATATTACAAAGGTTTATACATTCTTTTATGTAAACTAAATTTAAATATCACTACTATTACTGTACTTTTGTATTTTTGTAACCTTTTTCTTGAAATAAATAAATAAATACTAAGACTCCGCTGTCCGTTATTTTACTCTTTGCGTACGGAACCCTAAAAAACTAACCTGACAATTCCACAGCAAATGCGGGAACCTGTCCACCAAACCGGCCAGCCACTTGTCAGCGACGCGCCGTATCTGCTTGTGTATGTGGTTGAAGTTCACCAGTAGGTATTGCGCGTGTCCCTCCAACTCCCGCTCTCGGGATTCGTCCTTCACTTTATTGGACATTACGTCTAGAAATTTCTGGAATACTTTGTCGCCAACGCTGGAAATATGAGCCAAGAATTTTATATACTACGGCCCTTATTCATATTCCCTGCCATTTTATATGCGGCTCTATAGAGTATACTTGTCACTGTCACTTTCAGCCAACGAAAAGAGACAGCAACAGACTTATCGGTCTGACAAGCTAATGGAGTGCTCAGCGACCAATATGAATAAGACCATCTACACTAATATTATAAAGAGGTAACATTTGTATTTTTGTATTTTTGTATGTAACGAATAGGCTCAAAAACTACTGATCCGATTTCAAAAATTCTTTCACCATTAGAATGCTACATTATCCCTGAGTAACATAGGCTATATTATATTTTCAAAAAAATCAGGGATCCTTACTAAAACTTCAATAATGTAACCCAAGGTGGAAAAATAAAACCTTACATCGCGTGCGCTGCGAAAACTATTGAAGTTAGAACACAATAATGTACTACGATTTTGTAGAACACGTCATCATCTACAAAAAATGTCGCGACAGCATATGTCTAACTATTATAGTTATGTCACAATAAGTGTTCTTTTATTATAAAAAATTAATTGAAATGCCTCCGCTAGAAAAGGGTCTTTATTTGTACCTTGGTGTTAATCCTTATCCAAATAAATCATTTCATAATTAAGACGGTTTCAATACCTATAGATTACTTCTTAAATTTTTCGAATCGGACATTCCATTCAAAAGATATGACGAAATTAAAAATGTTAACGGGTCCACGGGTCTCGCGCGGGTTGCGATTTCACTCACTCAAGGAGAAGCGCGTGCAAATGTATGAAATAAGTAGACGCGAGGCTCGAACCCACGGTCTAAGTTTATCCTAAAATGTTCAAAAAATGTATGACCACCCATGCGAAGCTGGGACAGGCCGCTAGTAAGTATATAAAAATCTTAAAGTAAACTTAGTTTGATTCTAAAAATATATTATACTAGCTGGTGCCCGCGACTTCGTCTGCGCAGGATTAGTATTTCGAGTAGCTTACATTAGCGTGGCGTAGTACATATGTGTAACTCTAGCGGTTTTGGCAGCGCACGCCAGAATAGCTCGCAGATGGTAGATTTTTTCCTACTTACGAAAGTTTGTAAGTATGGATGGATGGATGGATGGATGTTTGTTGCTCTTTCACGTAAAAACTACTGAATGGATTTAAATGAAACTTTACAATAATATAGCTTATACGTCAGAATAACACATAGGCTACAATTTATAAAGATATTGTGTGAATTGTCTAAAATGTGCGCAGACGAAGTCGCGGGCACTAAATGCTTATGTGTTAGTACGCGAATTCGTCTTATAGCGAATATTTTTTTTCAATTATTGGTCATTATGCGTCAGAACCAGCTTGTTTAAGAATAGATACTTTAACTTACGTAGCAACACATTGCCACATGCCAGCCTTGTCTTTCTGCAGTGCTGTATCGCTCAGATACTCTATGATCGGCTGTAAGCTTGGCTCTGGGGAATTGGTCACTCTGAAACACAAAAAAATTGAATTAACCAAATATCGAAACTTATATATTTTTTTTTATTATTATTTTTATAAAATATGCATAATAGATATTAAATTAAATAGTACTAAGACAACCACTAAGTTTTTTTTTATTATTGATACGGTTTTATTATTTTAATTAATTTTTAAATTTTATTTTAATTGAACTGTAAATTGTAATTGCGTGTTTGTATTGTAAATTGTAATGTAATTTAATTCAAATGATAATTTAATTTAAGTATGGATTAAATTGATTGATCTGAAATAAATGAATAATAAAAAATAATAATTATTCGGTCAAGTAAAGTTATCCTAAAACTCTCATAATAAATTGGACGTTGCTGTCTTTGCCTATGACTCAATTGTTCTATATATAGGGCAGCATAAGAGTAGTAGAGCTCTTTGTGTGTGGCTCGTCCGGGGAAGTACTACCACCACGCCTTTTTCTGCCGCCAAGCAGCTTTGCTGTGTTTCGGTTTGAAGAGTGTGGTTGCCGGTGTAATTACAGGCACATGAGGCTTAACATTTTGTATGCCTCAAGTTACAATGAACATTTTGTATGATCAAGTTGTAATGGACGCAGGGCAGTGCAACGTAGGGCACGTTCCTATGCGTGGCTTACGAGGCAATGCTTTGTTATAGGTGACGCTTGTTCCATCAGCTACTTGTATAAAAAAGAGCAGACTGTTTTCTTACCTCAAAGTCTCCAGCCAATAAACGCTCAGTATATACATACACGGCGCGAAGGTCAGCTTGTTCACAATGACTGTGATATCAGGCTGATGGTCCAACAGGTTAAGAATCTGAGTCTTCAACTCTTGAAGCTCATTCATCGACACTGAATCATTCCTCACCGCGGACGTGTATTGTAGTTCGCGCATTTCGGAGCGCAATGACGTTTGCGAGACAAGGAAGGGAGATTTTACAGCTATCTCTTTTACTCCCGCGTACCATTCCTGCGGCCATAGTCCTGTGAATTGTTTTTAGATTATTAAAGTTTGATTCTCTGATGCCCGATCTTTTTCTATGAGCGTTGGGTAGTACTAAGAATCGTGCTCATTGGCTAGTTTAACTGTGATTGAGATAATAGCCAATGAGACGATTCGTAGACGCTCATAGAATGTTTACGGGAATAAGGGTTTTGTTTACTTATCAATTCTCTTCAATAATTTTTCGATAACATTTGTTATAAGAGTCTTAACGAAAAGATGGGAGTTTTTAGCAAAACTTTATTATAGCTAATATTTTCCCACTAAATATTGTAATTTAAATTATTAATCTTTGAATAAAATGTATTTTCAAAAAACAAACATAACACCATTCGAATTCAAATTAAATCAACGCGTTAGTCTCAAAAAATACCACTCAAAAGCGTCTATCAAACCTACATAAAGATAACTAACACATATAATTACTTAAAGCACACATCTGTAAAAAAACACACACTACAAACAGTTCTGGTACTCTATCTAGCTTTTTTTGTACCCAAAGGGTAAAACGGGACCCTATTACTAAGACTCCGCTGTCCGTCTGTCCGTCTGTCGCCAGGCTGTATCTCATGAACCGTGATAGTTTGGTAGTTGAAATTTTCACAGATGATGTATTTCTGTTGCCGCTATAACAACAAATACTAAAACAGAATAAAATAAATATTTAAGGGGGCTCCCATACAACTAACTTTATTTTATTGCCGTTTTTATAGATACGGGACCCTTCTTGCGCGAGTCCGGTTCGCACTTGGCCGGTTTTTTAATGTGCTCCTTGCTGATGGAACAAGCAGATGGCCCACCTGACGTTACGTGCAAACCATCACAACTTATGAAGTTGTCAACGTTTCCATTTGTTTTCTATAAGCCCATGTTTTTTTATTGCATATAAAACATTTGATTTAATTGATTGAGCCTCGCTTAATTTGAGCGTTTGTGATTACTAATATAATATTGATTGAAAACTAATATTGAATGAAATTTAATTAATCAGATTTTAAAGTTTTTTTAAATTAAATAAGCTCAGTCTATATCAAATCGGCTTACAATACAAAGCATAGTAAGACAGAATTTAAAAAAAACTTGAAATAAAGTAGGTACAGGGAAGAGCTTGTACAAAATCTATTTCGCAACCAAACTGCTAGCTACAGGGCGACATAATTAGTAGATCTAACTTGTTCAAAATACTTCACACTTCAAACGATACAAACTCTGTACTAATCTGTGCGATATCCACCAGAAAATACTTTCAATGAGTGTTAGTAAGTGATAGAAATTCAGTGAAAATTGTATCTTGTTTTCATAACGTTAGAGATTAAAATAAATTAGCAAAAAATGCTTGAAAACCTCGACATAATATGCTTTATCATGCGATTAGTTATGAGCATTGAAAAAGTTATAAAAACTGCATGAGCCAAGTGTATAGGACGTGCCTCTGACAACCCTTACGAACATTTAGGCCTGATTTCACCATGCTCTGTTAGATAAACAAAGGATTAAAGGGCCGTTAAATATGTCAAAATGTACGCGTTTGACATCTAAGGTTAGATTTAGCGGCCTGTTAATCCTTGATTAGTAACTAACAGAGCATGGTGGAATCAGCTCTTAATATGACATTAGTTATCAAGATATCAGAGAGATATTTCAACATTCGGTTCAACAATTCTATGCCACCATAGATTTACGTTTTAATTGAAATTTTGAAATTCTGGTAAACATAGCACCAAAAACTAAAACCATACAGTACCACACACGTCTACCTCTAAAAGCATGTACTCACGCTTTCGCATAGCTACAGGCGAGGCCATAGAAGAAGAGAACACAATGAATTTATACAGATCTATAGAACAGTAAAACATTTCAGTATACTGGGGTCAGTGTAAGCCTGGACTGTAACGGAGCAAAAATTTACTCTAAACTGTTGACAATAAAACTCAAATT
Organism: Chloroclysta siterata; assembly: GCA_932294275.1. Lineage (NCBI taxonomy): Eukaryota > Metazoa > Arthropoda > Insecta > Lepidoptera > Geometridae > Chloroclysta > Chloroclysta siterata. The sequence continues at coordinate 9,757,408 of OW028607.1, read as the reverse complement.
TTATTGTGATAACTTCAGCGCGAAGGAATTGTCTAACAAGCAAATGTTTTTCAGGGTCTATGTTTTGGGTGAACTTTAAACCATTGATATAGGGATCAAAATAAATTATTCACCATCCACGTTAGTCACGGGTTATTTATAGGTAAAAACTTATGAAATATTGGCTGAACAGTTTATAATTGTCTGAACATTTAATAATTGGCTGAACAATTGATAATTTGCTGAACAATTGATAATTTTCTGAACAATTGATAATTTGCTGAACAATTGATAATTTGCTGAACAATTGATAATTTGCTGAACTATTGATAACTTGCTGAACAATTGATAATTTTCTGAACAATTGATAATTTGCTGAACAATTGATAATTTACTGAACAATTGATAATTTGCTGAACAATTGATAATTTGCTGAACAATTGATAATTTGCTGAACAATTGATTATCATTTTTGCTCCGCTCTAGGCAAGACATTTATAGAAGAAAGTGCAAAGGGTTATTTATAGATATAACTTATTAAATATTAGCTGAACATTTCATAATTTACTTTATTTCATTAGAATTCTATTTGCACTTTAAAACCAGACTTTTAAAGTGCAAAGGGATATAAATTATAACTTTGTTATTTATAGATTATAACTTATTAAATATTAGCTGAACAATTGTTAATTTACTGAACATGTTATTATAATTTCTGCTCCGCTCTAGACCAGACTTATAGAATAATTTATAGAAATAAGTGCAAAGGGTTATTAAAGTTTATAAATGATTAACTTTGGCTGAACATTTGATAATTGACTGAACATTAGATAATGTGCTGAACATTTGGTAATATTTACCTGAATCCGCAGCTGTAAATCCCATGACGACGCAGTAGAGCCAAAAGTCTTTGAAGAGCTTGTGTAGGCGTGGCTTCGGGTTTTTTATTGCCGGTAGCCTTTTGACTAATACCTGAAAATAAAGTTTAAGTGAAACTATTTGTTGTTATGTGGATTTTACTTTTTTTTATGGATTTAGAAATAGATTTAAAATGGCAACGTCGGTTTTCAGTTAGTTATGGCTCAAGGCAAATATTCAAATGAAGTTCTAAACATTAATGCTTATTAAAAAATATGTAAAAAAAAAACAATAATCGTTGAGAGCACTGATGGTCTAGTGGTAGCGGCCCCGCTTTCCGATCCTAAGGTCCTGGGTTCCAAGCCGGTCGTGCACCAATGAGTTTTTCTGTTCAAAAATGTATGTGCGCAATGCAAGTACTCTCAAACGGTGAAGGAAAACATCGTGAGAAATCGGCATGTCGTAGAGCCTAAAAATTTATATAACATGTGTCAAGTGCTCGAAAGGAGCCTCTTCAGGCGTACTTAGAATCCTTTCACCACACTGTTTCGAAAGAAACTATAGTCGCTGCAAACTCGGTCGTAAATTATCGGAACGAGACAGCAATATTGCTCTCTCTCTCTCGCACTTATAAGAACGGCACGATCCTTTCGTTTAACCGCAGAGATGGGCATTATTGGAGTCGATAAGAACTATCGATACATGACCTCTCCGACCGCGCAACCGTTGAGTTGCGCTGAGTCATTCTTTTTATCGATAACGTGCATGCGCCTGTGCCGAGTACTCTCAACACTAGTGTTATAATGAATTATGACCGAGTTTGCAGCGAGTGTTTAACGCAACTATAGTTCCTTTCGAAACAGTGTGGTGATAGGATTCTAAGTGCGCCTGAAGAGGCTCCATTCGAGCACTTGGCACATGTTATATAACTTTTTAGGTTCTACGACATGCAGATTTCTCACGATGTCTTCCTTCACCGTTTGAGAGTACTGGCATTGCGCACATAAATTTTTGAACAGAAAACTCATTGGTGCACGACCGGCTTCGAACCCAGGACCTAAGGATCGGAAAGCGGGGCCGCTACCACTACCACACGACAAGAGATCTTGTAATCAAAACTCACCGCAATAACAGGTATCAAGACGCCCAAGTTCCCCGCGCTAGCCGATGCCTTCAGCACGGGCGCGGGTGATCGATCCGTCGCCCTCTCACCCCCCAAGCCGAGCTGCACAAACAGCTCCAACAGACGCGTGACCAGCTCCAGGCGAGCGGACGTGCCCCGCACGTTAGCGGCTATGTTCGCGAGAGCGTTTAGGACTGCGCCTGATACGTGCCTTTAAAAAGAAACGGTGGTAAGTTGTTGGTTGTAGCTCTTTGTGATGGGCTCGTGGGAAGTACTATCACCATGCCTATTCCCGCACGTTAGCGGCTATGTTGGCGAGAGCGTTTAGGACTGCGCCCGATACGTGCCTTTAAAAAGAAACGGTGGTAAGTTGTTGGTTGTCGCTCTTTGTGATGGGCTCGTGGGAAGTACTACCACCATGCCTATTCCCGCACGTTAGCGGCTATGTTCGCGAGAGCGTTTAGGACTGCTTCTTATTAGGTAAGTATTATTTTTGATAGCTGTGAATTTTTTTTATTTTAATATTATTTAAATTTTTGATTTTTTCTCTAATGATTTTTATGTGTTTTTTTAATATTCTATGTTACTACACTTATTTTTTTTTCTTTTTAATGTATGTAATTGGTTTTTAACCGTTTTTATTAAATAAATATTACCTGTATTGTTTCCTATCATCAGTGTGATGGTAAGCTGCACTGGCCGCTTCTACCGTGATGACGGTAAACATTCGCATGATCTCGTCATGGGCCGGCCCTTCAGGGCTCGCGAGGGCCATACAACCCAACTGGTCTACTATAAGGGTATCTAAAGATGAGGGGGCGCGGCATAACCTGAAACAGACATATTTATTAGGATAGGAAGACAATCCACACAGGACTATCAAGTCCCAAACTAAGCACTTATACTACGGGAATCAGCTGATATACTTTTTTTATCACATCAATTCGAAAAGATAGTTTGGTCTTCATAAATAGGGAGCAAAATAGCATTTTGCTCACTTCAATCACTTTTCCTTCCTAGGGAGGAAAAGTAATTTGAATTTGGAATGTGCATATTGAGTGAAAGTTCCAATCACCAAAGAGATCACGAACACAGTATGAACAAGCAGGCTTTAAGATAAAAAAAAGCGCATGAACTAAATAAAAAAAAACAGCACGCGAAACGCGCATTCTACTTTTGTTCCTAATTGTTTACTTAAATTCAGTTTTTCCTTAGTTTTATGAAAATAAATAAAAGTACAATGAATATGACTATGTATGTGACTTCGTGACTTCGGGACTTCTTGACTTCGTGACTTCTTGACTTGGTGACTTCGCGACTGTGTGATAATGATTATTCATAGGTTGCACTTACTTATTTTCTCATAGAGGGCGATAAAAAGTAGAGTGTCCACCTCGGGAGCAACACTATTTTAAGCTTGAGTGAAGTACTTTGAATCCCTCGCTACGCTTACATTTCTACTCTAGAATCATTCGCTCCGCTCTGGATTCAAAAAACACTCTCGACAATAAAATAGTTGCTTGCTCCCTTGGTAAACAATCTACTATATTACCATCCGAAATAATAATAAAAAAACTGAGCTGCGAGTAATGTCTTCTTCTTCTTGTCGTGTCACTAGTTTCTTTCGAAACCAGTTGGTGAAAGGATTTTAAGTGCGCCTCAAAGCCTCACGTAAGCTCTAGTATCATATAAACAAGATTGCCACAATTAATAAGCGACAGCCTTCATAGCTCAGTTGGTAGTAGCTCTGCCTTCTGTGCCGTAGGCCGTGGGTTCGATCCCCACCGAGAACAAATATTTGTGTGCTGAACACAGATGTTTGTTCTGTCTGGGTGTTATACAACGTGTTGATGAAGTTATGTAGGGAAACAAAGAGCGTGTATTTAGACCAAGCACTGGAATACTTTGACGTGTGCAACGGTTGAATACATCGTTTTCGAAATTCCCATAGAAAAGTAAAATTAATATTTTCTCAGAAATTTGCAACAGCCCTGTCTGTGTACGTGTCAAGGTCACACGCACGCGCGCTTCTATCTAGGAAAGAGAAAAACAACGATAACCTACGAGATAATTTGAAATACTTACCTTTCGGTAGGTAGGTAGGTACGCCGCCAATCCCCTGACACGATATTTTTACTGGTTCCTATGGATTTTGTCATTATTTACTGGCTATAATAACACTGGATAAAACTGGATTTTGGTAAGTTTGCGAGATTTCGCACGACACAGGCTTCAAACTTCACACTAAACCATTACCTCGTAGGCACTGCTCATACACACACTGACTGACGACGGCTTTTTACATAACAATCACCATTTTATCACGTTTGATGACATTTTCTCAACAAAACAATGTACAACAACGCATGTAAACACAAACAGGGTGACCATCTCAAAAGTGGCGGTTCTACCACACACCTGCCAAAAAATCTGTCAAAATCTACCAAGCTTGACGATAAAAATACCAAAAATATGACTTCATACCATCTCCTTCGTGGCTACGGAATAAATTAAATACCTACATTACATTCAGTTACTATCTTTTGATCGTTTGTAACGGTTTGCAGTTATCTAAAACGAGATAGAAGTTGTTTAGAAACCAAATCAATAAAGGTAAAAAAGAATAAGAAGTTTCCAGTTCGGTAAAAAATAAATAAAATATAAATATTATTTCATTAAAAATTCAAACTAATAAGATTTTTCTTGAAATATTTAAAATCTGCCAAATGGCAGAAATCTGCCACAAATGGTAACACTGATCGGCGGCCGTCGGCCGTCCTGATTGGATATGCGTTTTTAAATGCAACCAATGACAGATAGGTATGTCAAAGATTAAATAGGACAGACTAGACACTTCCCAAAATTGCAGTTGAATAATTTTGTCGTGTCAAGGAACCATGGTGGTAAAGTAACATGTTACAATTTAAAGAACTATGAATATCATAAACATTGGTTTACGACATCTAGTAATTAAACAAAAATAAATATTCTATTAAATATTGAGTACGTAGCCACGTAGGTACCTAGTTACTGAATAGGTATTAGTACCAAAGATCTCAGAGAATGTTTACCGTGACTAGGGATTACAGTCGCGAAAATATTTCGTTTACATACCAAGATCTTTAAAAACAGCAACATCATTATTAGGTAGGCACATTACTAGGTAATTGGTGGCAGTTCTGTTACCTATTTTATCTAAGGTTAACAACTAGAGGTCAAAGAACAGCTGTAAATAGGGCTGCCTCATGATGCGTTTAGATTCATTTTAGATAAAAGTTTAAGAGGCATTTCATGAATGAAAAACTTTGAAATTTTAAAAGTCGTAGAACAAAAGTTGTTCGTTATGACCGGTAGAATATCCTGCTTTCGGATCCCTACAATTCTTAATAAACACGTTGTATAATATTATAAGTATATATTTACAAAAAAAAAGTATATAAGTAGTATATCAGCTATCTGGTTCCCATATCACAAGGTTTGGCTTAGTTTGGGGCGAGATAGTGCTGTGTGGAATGTCCCCCAATATTAAATATTAAAAAAATATTTAAAAAAAAAAAAAAAAATTAAAGTTCTTACCTCTGCTGGAAGAACTGCAGGATCGTGTCCGTAGTTTTAGGCGTGTCCTTTAGTGCTACGGCCACGTGACCCAACATTATCACTATGTTTGTGCTGATTAGTGACGATTCACTGAAAGAATACATAAATAACATTACAAATACATTTTTCATGTTCAAATCAATCCTACTATCATCTTCCAACCAGCGCTGCTTGGCAGGGTAGCTACTTTAGCTACTTTGATAAGCAGCAAAAGCTGAGTCTGGGCCTTTTTGGCATACCTGTCACTAGTCTCAGCTGTAAACAGCCGGTTACTAACAGAGCCGACTAAAGCCGGCACGCAGTACGGGTCCACAGTCAGCGCGGCTTCTAGCACCGCGCATAGGTTCTCTATCATCATACTAAAGATAGTCCATTCTAGAACATTATCTTACCTGTCACTAGTCTCAGCTGTAAACAGCCGGTTACTAACAGAGCCGACTAAAGCCGGCACGCAGTACGGGTCCACTGTCAGCGCGGCTTCTAGCGCCGCGCATAGGTTCTCTATCATCATACTAAATATAGTCCATTCTAGAACATTATCTTACCTGTCACTAGTCTCAGCTGTAAACAGCCGGTTACTAACAGAGCCGACTAAAGCCGGCACGCAGTACGGGTCCACAGTCAGCGCGGCTTCTAGCGCCGCGCATAGGTTCTCTATCATCATACTAAATATAGTCCATTCTAGAACATTATCTTACCTGTCACTAGTCTCAGCTGTAAACAGCCAGTTACTAACAGAGCCGACTAAAGCCGGCACGCAGTACGGGTCCACAGTCAGCGCGGCTTCTAGCACCGCGCATAGGTTCTCTATCATCATACTAAAGATAGTCCATTCTAGAACATTATCTTACCTGTCACTAGTCTCAGCTGTAAACAGCCGGTTACTAACAGAGCCGACTAAAGCCGGCACGCAGTACGGGTCCACTGTCAGCGCGGCTTCTAGCGCCGCGCATAGGTTCTCTATCATCATACTAAATATAGTCCATTCTAGAACATTATCTTACCTGTCACTAGTCTCAGCTGTAAACAGCCGGTTACTAACAGAGCCGACTAAAGCCGGCACGCAGTACGGGTCCACAGTCAGCGCGGCTTCTAGCGCCGCGCATAGGTTCTCTATCATCATACTAAAGATAGTCCATTCTAGAACATTATCTTACCTATCACTAGTCTCAGCGGTAAACAGCCGGTTACTAACAGAGCCGACTAAAGCCGGCACGCAGTACGGGTCCACAGTCAGCGCGGCTACTAGCGCCACGCATAGGTTCTCTATCGCGGTGAGTTCTACTCTAAAAATCATACTAAAGATAGTCCATTCTAGAACATTATCTTACCTGTCACTAGTATCAGCTGTAAACAGACGGTTACTAACAGAGCCGACTAAAGCCGGCACGCAGTACGGGTCCACAGTCAACGCGGCTTCTAGCGCCTTGCAAAGGTTCTCTATCACGGTGAGTTCTACTCCAAAAATCATATTACAGATAGTCCATTCTAGAACATTATCTTACCTGTCACTAGTCTCAGCTGTAAACAGTCGGTTACTAACAGAGCCGACTAAAGCCGGCACGCAGTACGGGTCCACAGTCAGCGCGGCTTCTAGCACCGCGCATAGGTTCTCTATCATCATACTAAAGATAGTCCATTCTAGAACATTATCTTACCTGTCACTAGTCTCAGCTGTAAACAGCCGGTTACTAACAGAGCCGACTAAAGCCGGCACGCAGTACGGGTCCACTGTCAGCGCGGCTTCTAGCGCCGCGCATAGGTTCTCCATCATCATACTAAATATAGTCCATTCTAGAACATTATCTTACCTGTCACTAGTCTCAGCTGTAAACAGCCGGTTACTAACAGAGCCGACTAAAGCCGGCACGCAGTACGGGTCCACAGTCAGCGCGGCTTCTAGCGCCGCGCATAGGTTCTCTATCATCATACTAAAGATAGTCCATTCTAGAACATTATCTTACCTATCACTAGTCTCAGCGGTAAACAGCCGGTTACTAACAGAGCCGACTAAAGCCGGCACGCAGTAAGGGTCCACAGTCAGCGCGGCTACTAGCGCCACGCATAGGTTCTCTATCGCGGTGAGTTCTACTCTAAAAATCATACTAAAGATAGTCCATTCTAGAACATTATCTTACCTATCACTAGTCTCAGCGGTAAACAGCCGGTTACTAACAGAGCCGACTAAAGCCGGCACGCAGTACGGGTCCACAGTCAGCGCGGCTACTAGCGCCACGCATAGGTTCTCTATCGCGGTGAGTTCTACTCTAAAAATCATACTAAAGATAGTCCATTCTAGAACATTATCTTACCTGTCACTAGTATCAGCTGTAAACAGACGGTTACTAACAGAGCCGACTAAAGCCGGCACGCAGTACGGGTCCACAGTCAACGCGGCTTCTAGCGCCTTGCAAAGGTTCTCTATCACGGTGAGTTCTACTCCAAAAATCATATTACAGATAGTCCATTCTAGAACATTATCTTACCTGTCACTAGTCTCAGCTGTAAACAGTCGGTTACTAACAGAGCCGACTAAAGCCGGCACGCAGTACGGGTCCACAGTCAGCGCGGCTTCTAGCACCGCGCATAGGTTCTCTATCATCATACTAAAGATAGTCCATTCTAGAACATTATCTTACCTGTCACTAGTCTCAGCTGTAAACAGCCGGTTACTAACAGAGCCCACTAAAGCCGGCACGCAGTACGGGTCCACTGTCAGCGCGGCTTCTAGCGCCGCGCATAGGTTCTCTATCATCATACTAAATATAGTCCATTCTAGAACATTATCTTACCTGTCACTAGTCTCAGCTGTAAACAGCCGGTTACTAACAGAGCCGACTAAAGCCGGCACGCAGTACGGGTCCACAGTCAGCGCGGCTTCTAGCGCCGCGCATAGGTTCTCTATCATCATACTAAAGATAGTCCATTCTAGAACATTATCTTACCTATCACTAGTCTCAGCGGTAAACAGCCGGTTACTAACAGAGCCGACTAAAGCCGGCACGCAGTACGGGTCCACAGTCAGCGCGGCTACTAGCGCCACGCATAGGTTCTCTATCGCGGTGAGTTCTACTCTAAAAATCATACTAAAGATAGTCCATTCTAGAACATTATCTTACCTGTCACTAGTATCAGCTGTAAACAGACGGTTACTAACAGAGCCGACTAAAGCCGGCACGCAGTACGGGTCCACAGTCAACGCGGCTTCTAGCGCCTTGCAAAGGTTCTCTATCACGGTGAGTTCTACTCCAAAAATCATATTACAGATAGTCCATTCTAGAACATTATCTTACCTGTCACTAGTCTCAGCTGTAAACAGTCGTTTACTAACAGAGCCGACTAAAGCCGGCACGCAGTACGGGTCCACAGTCAGCGCGGCTTCTAGCGCCGCGCATAGGTTCTCTATCATCATACTAAAGATAGTCCATTCTAGAACATTATCTTACCTATCACTAGTCTCAGCGGTAAACAGCCGGTTACTAACAGAGCCGACTAAAGCCGGCACGCAGTACGGGTCCACAGTCAACGCGGCTTCTAGCGCCTTGCAAAGGTTCTCTATCACGGTGAGTTCTACTCCAAAAATCATATTACAGATAGTCCATTCTAGAACATTATCTTACCTGTCACTAGTCTCAGCTGTAAACAGTCGGTTACTAACAGAGCCGACTAAAGCCGGCACGCAGTACGGGTCCACAGTCAGCGCGGCTTCTAGCGCCGCGCATAGGTTCTCTATCATCATACTAAAGATAGTCCATTCTAGAACACTATCTTACCTGTCACTAGTCTCAGCTGTAAACAGTCGGTTACTAACAGAGCCGACCAAAGCCGGCACGCAGTACGGGTCCACAGTCAGCGCGGCTTCTAGCGCCACGCATAGGTTCTCTATCATCATACTAAAGATAGTCCATTCTAGAACATTATCTTACCTATCACTAGTCTCAGCGGTAAACAGCCGGTTACTAACAGAGCCGACTAAAGCCGGCACGCAGTACGGGTCCACTGTCAGCGCGGCTTCTAGCGCCGCGCATAGGTTCTCTATCATCATACTAAATATAGTCCATTCTAGAACATGATCTTACCTGTCACTAGTCTCAGCTGTAAACAGCCGGTTACTAACAGAGCCGACTAAAGCCGGCACGCAGTACGGGTCCACAGTCAGCGCGGCTTCTAGCGCCGCGCATAGGTTCTCTATCATCATACTAAAGATAGTCCCTATCTTACCTGTCACTAGTCTCAGCTGTAAACAGTCGGTTACTAACAGAGCCGACTAAAGCCGGCACGCAGTACGGGTCCACAGTCAGCGCGGCTTCTAGCGCCACGCATAGGTTCTCTATCGCGGCGTCTCGAAGCTTCTCGAACGGCGTCGATTTGACAGGCACGCCCGTTTCTGTCAAGCCTTTTAGCTCCTTGCCTTGTACTGGAATAGTAACTGGATTGTGAGATCTATCTATTTATGATGTATCTAACGCACCTACCTACTAGCTGACTACCAACCTTATCTTTTAACTACCTACTAGGAATTGTATTAAGACTCATTGTAAGTGGACTGTAAAGTCCCTCTATGAGTTGTATTTAATAATAAAGATCTTTAAACATAGGCATTAGTTGCTTGCCACCAAAGCCTAGAAGAACGCCAAAAAACTCATTTTCGTATGATCCTGTTTGATATACTTAATGAGACTTATTTTTTATATTTATATTTTAAGCTTTTTGAAGGAGATGGTAGTCATTAGGCGATAGTGTGCGAGATATACACAAGTACTATATATTTCGTGCCTCGGCAAAATTCTTGAAACATTTGAGCGAAGTTGTTTGACGGTCGTCAGCCTCTTAATTAATTGCACTTCATACTCACATGTGACTTTCATGTGTTCCTTCCCAGTTTTTTCAAGCTCCAATTTATGTAACTTGAAGAGAATCGGCGAAGGCGTCACCAAAAAGTCCCGTAGACAATAGATAGATGTGTTAGCTATTGGTGGGAATTTTGTAGCCAGCTTCCCCAGACCCTGCAAAGGAAATTCTACTTTATGATGATGATCATACGAGTGAGATTGATCCAATAGCCCTGGCCCCACACTTTTTCCCAGGCGAATCTTGCTATCGACAAAAGTAAATAAAATACGAATGTTTTTTTTTGGTTTGAGACCCACAGCACTCTATATCGTGGATATCAGTAACAATACTAGCCTGATACATTACTAGATCTAATGGTAGGAAGCCCGCTTTCCGGTCGTATGGCCACGGGTTCGAATCCAATCGTGGAATCTATGGATGTTTCTATTCAAAACTTAAATAGTCCCATACCTTAGTTTTTAGACAAATATGGTCCAAACAAGAAAAAGAGCTCTTTGTGTGTGGCTCGTCTGGGGAAGTACTGCCACCACGCCTTTTTCTGCCGCCAAGCAGCAACGCTGTGTTTCTGTTTGAAGAGTGTGGTTGCCGGTGTAATTACAGGCACATGAGGCTTAACATCTGTATGCCTCAAGTCGATGGACGCAGGGCAGTGCATCGTAGGGCACGTTCCTATCGTGCGTGACTTACGAGGCAATGCTTTGTGATGGTGATGGTTACCTGGTTTTCGTACTCAAACTTTTAGGTAGGAAAAGTTGTTTGAATAAAAATTATATTTTTGCTAAATCTTTAAAATGCTACTTTCCGAAACATGGTTGTTCGCGATATGCTATTTTCATTAATTTTATATCTTTTAGAAAATGTTGAAAATGTGAAGTTGTTTGACGGATGTCAGCCTCTTAAAACCCTATTTACCTCTAAGCAGACCATCAACAGTGGCATATGAGCTAGGATCAACTTATGGTTGTGATTAGAGTTGATTTTCTCTGTCAAACGGCCGCACAACGAATCCGCACCTGAAAAATTACAACACTGTTATGCTTCTTGAACCTGCGGGATGAAAACGAGACGACTTTGTTAGTCGTTAAACCTTTTCGCGGCCATATTTTTATATGAAACTCACTTGGATGTTAATCCAAGTCTTGGATTAACATCCACATCTATTAACTCACGGCTTGGTTCCTACCCTTTTTATGTAGTTCCCAAGTTGAAACTAGATGGCGCTATGTGATGCGTTCGAAACATATAAAAACAAACTCTATGTTCATGAATTTTTACTTTACAAATAAATAAAACTAAGGCTAGATTTTTATTTTTAATATGTCTTTGACAAGGTTGGTCCAATCCAAGCCATTTTTTTGGAAGCTGTTAAAAAAGCGCCATCTATTAAACCAGGTGGTTTTTTAAAGCATTATTACGCTATGCCTTAATTTCAAGTCAGGTTTCTGATTTTAAAAATAATTCTATTTATTTATTTATTCTATACAATCGCTGTATAGAATAGAATAAATAAATAGAATTATTCTATTCTACAATCGCTGTATGTAACTAGTATGTTATGAATGAGATTTAAAATTTAAAAAGGTATGTAGTTGATGCTTTAAAATAATATAACGTATGTAAACTATTTCTTCCTTGGTGCCACAATCTTAAAAATATAGAATTAATCCAAAACAAAATTAGTTATTCTCACAATGCTCACTAAATAATAAATACGTTATTGTTAGCAGTGTTTGTTAAAATACTTAATTGTGAATTTAAGATGGTGGCTTGTAAGCTGTACAGGACTTTTAATCAATTAGCTATATACACTTTTGCAATAATCTGTAGATAGCTATACTGGTTTTTTTTAACCCCGTATCTGTTTGAATTGTCTCTGTCAAAGATAAATAAAAAACTTCTGAACTTTAATCCCCAACTTTACATAGATATCTCCTCTGATCTCTTAGTACCGGGCTCCAACTCAAGAATCATTGTCAATGCCTTAGGGGGTTAGTCAGGTCCAGATATTACATATGCCACATTTAGAGATCGGATAATCGGATGCATATTTACCTAAAGTTAATTTTTGGCTAACAAATTATGGAAGAGGCTTCTTAGGATACTTTTATTAAAAATAAAATCCTGGGATTGCATAAATAATTGGATGTATACAGGGTGCCACGTTACATGTATACTAAGCCGGAAAGGGGTGATTCTGGGCCCCGAGGGGCGTATTACGTTGTAACAGGGCAATTGTCATTTGTGTCACTTAAATTTGAATTTCCTGAGATCCCGGGATTTTTAGACAAAAGCAAAATTTAAATATAGAGATTTTAAGATTTCAAAATGTTAAGACTTTTCGTTAAAAAGTGCTTTTCATAATAGCCAACATCTTAACTTTAGGTAAATATGTATACATAATACAGTAATTAGTATTCCATAAAAAAAATCAGGAGCATATTTCCCACAGCACATAATGTCAGTAAATATGAAGAATATTGTTAGTAGTAATTTAAGGACCATATGGATGGGGTCACACAAACCCACACAAAATACAGAGATACCTATTAATATTGTTAAAGCGTTTATAAGAGCTGGCACGTCAATATCCTCATCCACTGTGGAACATTAATTTATATAAATATACACATATGTAATTATAAATAAATATTGGTGGACATTCCACACAGCAGTATCTCGCCCCAAACTAAGCCAAAGCTTGAAATGGGAACCAGATAGGTTATATACTACATAAATACTTTTTTTTTGTAAATACATACTTAATATAATATTATATAACACCCAGACAGAGAACAAACATCTATGTTCATCACACAAATGTTTGTTCTCGGTGGGGATCGAACCCACGGCCTACGGCGCAGAAGGCAGAGCTACTACCAACTGAGCTGTGAAGGCTGTCTGAATTATAATAATAACACCCCGCGCCTATACAGAAACGAATCTCCAATGGCGGCTCATCACTCAAAGGACTCGAAGCCTCTTTGAGGTGCACTTAAAATCCTTTCACCACACTGTTTCGAAAGAAAGTAGTGACACGACAAGAAGAAAAAGATTATTGTCACACTTGCACACTATTGTTGACAGTAGTTACCTTACACTGGCATTTGTGAGAGGTATAAATGAGCGCTGCCATTTTGGATTCCTTTTTTTATTGGCGCGGGTTATACATACAAGAAGTAGGTATATAAAAATTAGTAATACTTTAACAGAATAAGTAATATTTTGTCAAGCTAACTGTGGCCCACGGCTTGGCAAGCTTTTTATCACTTTTTATTTTAAGACGAAGGCAACAGCTAATGTGACTCTCGCTCGCACGTTTCGACTTAATAAAAGATAAAAAAATCACCAAACTCATTTTCGAAAAATCGCAATCAACCATTTTGTGTGCAAACACATTGCACACAGTTTAGTAAAAAATAAATTTTGATCGATACATGTTTTCCTATTCAAAAGTTTGCTTTACTAGTTTTCGTACTTAGCAAACTCTTGTATTCGCCTTAACTAATAATATTCGAAGTTTCACCTAAATCTGGTCAGTCGTTGCGATATGATTCAGTAACAGTTAAACATAATAGTAGGATATAAAAACAGAATCAAATAAAAAGATTTAAATAAAGTTAGTGAAATACAATTAGATAAGTAGCTTTTTATTATCATTACTAAGTAAATAAATAGATATTGGTGGTATATCTACATATTATCACTATCTAGCCCCAAACTAAGCAAAGCTACTATAATGTAATAATCTAATTTCGACTGTAACTATAAAGAAATAAGGTTCAAACTCACCCGTCTCATCGCCTATCGCCCAGACTAATAAATCTACACACGCCGAATTCGCCATCACATTGACTTTGAATTTGTTCACGGTCGCAAAGTTGCTTTCTCTGTCCTCCCGTTCAGACGCGTCGTGGTGGCGGCTCTGTAGTTCAGTCTGGCCGCTTAGGAATAGACATTTTACAAATTCCTGTAATTAAAAAACAATAGTTGATTGTATCATTTGTATTTAAAGAGTTGTAGAGCTCTTTGTGAAGGGCTCAAACAAGCAAATGGTCCACCTGATATTAAGTGGTAACCATCACCTATAACAAAGCATTGCTTCGTAAGTCACGCACGTTAGGAACGTGGCCTACGATGCACTGCCTTGCGTCCATCAACTTGAGGCATACAGATGTTAAACCTCATGTGCCTGTAATTACACCGGCAACCACACTCTTCAAACCGAAACACAGCAACGCTGCTAGGCGGCAGAAAAAGACGTGGTGGTAGTACAGGACTCATTTTGACAGTTATAGTTTTTTCAAGCGGTGGCGGGATGACCTCGATACATTTACTGAAAATTGGACCTCAAGGGCCCAAGACCGTAAAGAGTGGAAGGGGGATAGGGAGGCCTTTGCCCTGCAGTGGGACGATGCAGGCTGAAATTATCATAATAATAAGCTGGATTATACAGGGTGTCTCAAAAGAAAGTTCACATTTGTTTTGGTTATTGCGTGAACGCAACTATTCTGAGGGGCGCGGGGGGGATGTCAATCGGTAGCCTGGCTTTTGGGAATTTAGTCGCTATGGAGCGTTTCTCGGGAGCGGACCGTGCGTTGTGCGTACGCGAGTTTTATAAAAATGGTAATTCGGCGACTGTAGCGCGTAGAAAATTCTGATAATTCCTCGCGCCGACATTGCGGCCCATACGGTGACTTTAGGCGAATGTAGGGGTGTCTGATGTTTTTGTTTTGGATTGGTTGCACTCCAGTAGCGGCAATTTTGCTTGTTAACATAGCCAGTAAGATGAAAATGGGCTTCATCCGAATATAAAATCCGAAATACGCGCTACAGTCGCCGAATTACCATTTTTATAAAACTCGCGTACGCACAACGCACGGTCCGCTCCCGAGAAACGCTCCATAGCGACTAAATTCCCAAAAGCCAGGCTACTGATTGACATCCCCCCCGCGCCCCTCAGAATAGTTGCGTTCACGCAATAACCAAAACAAATGTGAACTTTCTTTTGAGACACCCTGTACAGGGTCCACTAAATAAATAAATGCATACCTGAACATCTTTCGTGAAGGGACCAGGCAGATCTTTCTGATGCTGCAGCAACTCCCTCAGCAATGTCACCATCACAAGGTTAAGAGTTTCAGAGAATGATTTGTATGGATTCACCTGAAAAAGTACACACTGTCAAGTCAGGAAGTTGAATTAAAAAAAAAACACCTAAAATGTTGCCATCTTTCTGCCATTAATAACTCTTGCTATCTCTTTTTTTTTAATGTGAATGTGACAGAGACCAATATACCAATACAAGCTGGTGCCCGCGACTTCGTCTGCGCAGGATTAGTCACACAATCTACATCTACACTTCTACATCTACACTATCTACATCTACATCTACACTAATATTATAAAGAGGAAAGATTTGTATTTTTGTATGTAACGAATAGGCTCAAAAACTACTGGTCCGATTTCAAAAATTCTTTCACGATTAGAATGCTACATTATCTCTGAGTAACATAGGCTATATTAAATTTTCAAAAAATCAGGGATCCTTACTAAAACTCTAATAATGTAACCCAAGGTGGAAAACAAAAACCTTACGACGCGTGCGCTGCGAAAACTATTGATGATAGAACAAAATAATGTACTACGATTTTGCAGAACACGTCATTATCTACAAAAAATGTGTTATTCTGATGTATAAGCTATATTATTGTAAAGTTTCATTAAAATCCATTCAGTAGTTTTGACGTGAAAGAGTAACAAACATCCATCCATCCATACTCAAAAACTTTCGCGTTTATAATATTAAGTAGGATAGTGCCGTTTTAAATGACGGGCATTATGAAACAGGCTTAAAAAAGGTTGCTTTTTGTTATCAATATTAAGGTACAATATTTGACTTACTTGAATTTGTCCGGACGCATAAATATCTTCCGCTTCCTCATCCAAGAACGCCAGTAGATCTTTGGTCAGCAGCTTCTTAGCCAAAGACAGGATAGACTGCAGATACGTCACGTAAAACTGCACATTAACGCGCTTCTCCGGAGATTCAGAAAACCTCATATACGGAAACTGGTTGAAACTAGATCCGAACTTGTGGAAGAAATACGTGGTAGGATCATAAGGCACCGACTGATAGCTGTTCAACGACGCCCGTTTCAGAGTACTACCGTTACTGTCGATCGTATCTGAGCCATTCTCTAGAATATGCTCGTTGTGAGGGTTCAGATTACCCGACAAGGATCGGGGTATTATCGGTCGGAATTGGTTGAATTTTCGCTTTTTATCGAGTGTGGAGTATTCGAAGTTGTTCGGTTCGGGTTCTTTTGTTTTCACCGGGCTAGGCGGTTGGGGGAACAACCGACACAGTAACGGAGGATCGACAGTTGCGTACCTCCCCATTGATCGAGCTAAGCCGACGAGTACTGGTATGGTGCTTTTGCATAGCTGTAGCTTCGACAGATTCGTGGAGTCTTTGTTCTCGTGGCATTCGATTATGATCTTTGAGAGGTTGGACATGAGTTCAATTTGCGCTGTGATGATCTCTTCTCGTAGCGATGGTTGCTTGTAGGCAACGTCGGAGAGAAGGGTGTTGAGGCAGAAGCTGAATTTCTCTGCCATCGGTATTCCTGCAACGAAATATTATTTATAAGATATTTATAACTAGCTTTTATCTGCGGATTCGCTGGCGTATCAGAAGTGATCGGGTTGGAAAAGTTTTTAAAAACCAAAAGTAATTACTTTTGGTAAAATATTGAACTTTATCTAAGATCCTTAAGCCATAATTTACCAGCAAGACAAAGATGCCATTTCATTGCAAAATTCTGAAAAACGGGGCGAGGAACAGAATTTTTTGATCTATTTTATCTTTGAGATAACAAAGAATCGCCTCTTTTATTATTCCAGGTCACGAAGGTATTTCCATTCCAAGTTTCATCGAAATCGGTTCGGTAGTTACATCCGGACTTAGTTGCAAACATACACCGTACTTAATAGTCAGACATACGCACAAACATCATTATACTTTTGTATGTATACGTCTATTTATCGTAAGCGCCCTTGACTAACACAAACAGTCGTGTAATAATATCATAATACCTACAGTTGGATGCTGTCGAAACGGATGATACGGCTAGTATTATGCATCCGTTTTGACAGCATGGCCCATACTACAAAATAATTCATCTGTTGTAGTTTTTTGTTTTTTTTTTACAACTTGTAGTTTAAACTTTTAACCAATCTCACCTGATGTTAAGGCGAGGATATCCAAGAACTTTAGGTATTTCGCGCTACCTCAGCCCCCCCCCTATCTTGAGCGCGCGACGTGCGGCAGGCCGTGCGCCATTTGAACTTGCATGACCGCGTACGAAATCTTCGTGCCACAGTGTAGAAAATCAAGCAACAGGTATAAAAAATAAATAGAATAAAATAAATATTGGTGGACATTCCACACAGCACTATCTCGCCCCAAACTAAGCCAAAGCTTGTCGTATGGGAACCAGATAGCTGATAATATACTACTTATATACTTTTTTTTATAAATACATTCTTACAATATTATATAACACCCAGACAGAGAACAAACATCTATGTTCATCACTCAAATGTTTGTTCTCGGTGGGGATCGAGCCCACGGCCTACGGCGCAGAAGGCAGAGCTACTACCAACTGAGCTGTGAAGGCTGTCAAACAAAGGTATGTATTATTATTACCGGTATTATTCTTACTTATAATTTGTAGATCTAGGTAGGTACCTACCTACAGTGACAAAGTAAGATCATAAAATTAAAAAGGTAGGAATATTTGCAAGTCCAGCCGAAAAATAAAAACAAAAAAAACATTTACCCAGTCGTAATTATTTGATCGAGTGAGTGAAGCGAACGAAGATCTTAGTTTCAACTTGGGCGATTTGGCATTTTATGTATGTATGTATGTATGTTTGTCTGGCGATAACTTTAGAACCGTTGGTCCGATCTGCATGAAATTTGATATGTCGATAGCTTGTACCTGAGAAATTTACTGGTAAGTATATGAGTAAAATCGAATGAAGGGTTTTTGAGATATGGGGTTTTTTAAGGGGCCAAAAATAAAAAAAAAGTTACATAAAAAAATCAAGTTACATGTCATATGAAAGGGATTTGTTTGGACATTCCAAAACAATTTTTACTTTTTTTTTGGGACTCTCGGTTTTTGAGATAACACAAAAAAAGTTTAATTAAGATAACCAGCGATCCAAGAGCTCCCATCTCTAAGAGTTTCGTTGACATCAAGGTTTTTCTACTGGTCGGCCAGTTCTTTTGCTTTTTCTTAATTTTTTTTCTTAAAATAAATTAAGGAGGTACTCAGTTCTCATAAAATGGTGACGACGACCAGGTCTGATGATGGAGCCAAGGTCTGTTCAACGAAACTCTTCAATAAATAGGCCAATAGAGTTGAAACTTGGTTACCATACCAAGTTAGTAGGTGGTAGTCAGAAAAAAGTCCAAAGATAATGTTTGGACTTGCCTCTGACTACTACCTGCTCAAAGTTTTGATGCGTTTGTCGGGTCGCATCACGAGATCTCAGTTCGGGGCGAACTACTAGTTTTATAGGTAGATCCGCGATTGCGTGACATGCAAATACCCGGGTGTGACACCAGATACAAGAGGTGTGGGTTCGATTCCCATGGACGACGGCGCGAGAAATGTTTACATGTTCTGTAAATATTCTTATTTATTCCGGATCTGTGTTGTGATACCATGATTCTTTTAGTGTCTGTAGGTAGGTACCTTTCTTTCCAAAGTTCAAAAGTTACAATCACCAAAGATATCACGAACACTATATGAACAAGCAGGATTTATGATAAAGAAAAGCGCCTGAACTAAATAAAAACAAAAATAGAAAAAAAAAACACGCGAAACGCGCAATCCACCTTTGTTCATAATTGTTTACTCAAATTCAGATTTTACTTAGTCTTATGAAAATAAATATAAGTACAATAAACGATTATGTAACTATGTGACTATGTGACTTCGTGCCTTCGTGCCTTCGTGACTTCGTGACTTCCCGACTTCGTGAATTCGTGACTTCGTGACTTAGTGACTCCGTGACTTAGTGACTCCGTGACTTTGTGACTTCGTGACTTCGTGAGTTCGTGAGATAGTAACTTCGTGACTTTCTGAGTTCGTGACTTCATGACTTAGTGACTCCGTGATTTCGTGACTTAGTGACTCCGTGACCTCCGATTAAATTCATACACCCATATAAATTCATATTTTCTCAAGTGCAACCTATCGACCTACCAAGTTTCGTTCTTTTAGACTTTCATCTGTTCCAAAGCCTCAAAAAACAAGTCGGCGACCAAAACTTTTCATCGAATGAAGAGGCCGAAGAATGTGTAATTCGGTATTTTATTTATTTTAGGAAGACCAACAGATTATTAAAACTTAAATTCTAAGTAATATAGGTTATCAGAGAAGCCAATTAGCTGTCCTCACGTATGGTTACAAAGTACATGAGAAAAAAAATGCGCAAACAAACATTTACGGCCTTACTTATATAAATGGAAGGAGTAATTTACAAATTTACTGGTGTAGAAGCTTTAGCAAGCAGGTGGATGAAATAAAATTAAAATAATATAGTTATATCGAGTATCGAAAGTATCGAAAGTACCGGTACTTGCTTCATGGAGTACCGGGAGCATGCCCTAACTTTTACCAGTCAGAGCACACACATACATTCACTCTTAAAACTATTGTTACTAGTGGTTCGCCCCGAACTGAGATCTCATGATGCGACCTGACAAACGCACCAAAACTTTGAGTAGGTAGGACTTGTTTCTGACTACCACTTACTAACTAAGTATGGTAACCAAGTTTCAACTGAATTGGCGTATTTATTGAAGAGTTCCGTTGAACAGACCTTGGCTTCATCATCAGACCTGGTCGTTGTCACCATTTTATGAGAACTGAGTACCATCTCAATTTACTTCAAGAAAAAAAAATAAGAAAAAGCAAAGTAACTGGCCGACTAGTAGAAAAACCTTGATGTCAACGAAACTCTTAAGAGATAGGAGCTCTTGAATGGCTGGTTATCATAATTTAACTTTTTTGTTGTATCTCAAGAACTGAGCGTCCCATAAAATAAGTAAAAATAGTTTTGGAATGTCCAAACAAAGCTCTTTCATATGACATGTAACTTGATTTTTTTATGTAACTGTTTTTATTTTTGCCCCCTCGATCATGCTTCGCTCACTCGATCAATTACTAATAATTTCATTTCATTTCATTCGGATCTTTCACAGTTATTGATAAAACACAATAATTACGAATTCAATTTGTCAGTATAAATCATCTACCTACTGTATGTTTTATACTGTGGCGCGTCAACACTAAGATTGTGGTAAACAATGTTTGGAATGTTTGAGTAGGTAGGTAAAAATTATCTATAACCATTTTTTCTTACATTTAAGTTTTCTATATTACCCATTTTGTATAAAAATTATCTAGGCAATGTAAAACCAACGGAAAACGCAGGGGGGAATTTTCGGGATAAAAACGGCGTGCGTCCAACCTCGAAGACGTCTCGGCGGGCACTGGCCGCCCGGCGCGAGCGCTTGTACAGCTAGATTTTGCCAATTTTTCTTCTCAGAGATTAACAATAACAAAATTTTAATATTTTTTTTCACACAGCGCTGGTTAATATTGAGACCTATCTTTTGATACAACTTTGACATGATTTCAAGAAAAAATCTCTTAGTACTGATCGTTTAAAATATCGATTAGTGTCATCTTTATGATTTTTTTCTATCGAGACAATTATTATTAATCACGTTTCTATCTTCACACAGCGCTCAAGTATATGTTCAATTTTAATATTTTAATTTTTTTTCGTGTAACTTTTACATTTCTGTAGACTTACAGACGTTCAAAAACTAAAAAAGTGGTACTGCCTCGCCTTAAGTGAAGATGTGGTCGACGATGTAGTTATTTTTTTTTATTATGGTTTGAAGATCGTGCATTTATCGTAATTATCTCAAGAACAATGCCTACAAAAAAAAATAGTTACAACAAAGGTTCATACATTCCTAAACGATTTTTATTTCAGGCCCTATCTTTATTACACTCCAATTAATTTGTCCGATTTAGCTTATATTTACATCAGCAAATCATGATATTCACAGCCTTCACAGCTCAGTTGGCAGTAGCTCTGCCTTCTGCGCCGTAGGCCGTGGGTTCGATCCCCACCGAGAACAAATATTTGTGTGGTGAACATAGACGTTTGTTCTCTGTCTGGGTTTTATATTTATTTATTTATTTATTTATTCAGGTCTACCAACAGCTGTTACAACAATACAAATTAATATAATTAAACTTACATCTACGTACGTACATGTACTATTCAGAGCTAATTGCACAACTAATTAAAGGTAAACACTACATGCATTGAATATAACTAAGTGGAAAAAGTAACACTATGGTATAAGAAAATAAAACAATTAAAAGATTTTTTTTTGTTGATGACAATAATTTGCTAATCAATTTGGTAAGTTCTCGACCAAGTGTTGGCGGAACTTATGAAGGTTAATCGAGAAAATATCAATATTTTTAATACTATTTAGAGATCTACAGAGCCTTGGGACAGGGGAGTTACTACCCAGGACAGTGGTGCGCAGTGGAGGAACAAGCGGAGTGATTGGATAGCGAGGCATTCTACACGGGACTCTAAATTGAAACATATGTAATAGTTGGGGGCAAGTTATTTGGTTATTCAGCACTTTAAACAAGAATATTAAGTCTAGTTGTGTTCATCGTTTTTTAAGAGATGACATCCTGAAATGCTGGAGTCTTTGTGTATACGATATCTTGATTTTGGCAATGTTAGCTGCATAAGTGAGGTGCCATAAAAAACGCTTCTGAATCCGCTCAATTCTAAGTATATGGGTGGCATAGTGAGGTCTCCACACAACAGGGCAATATTCAAGTATGCTTCGGACTAAGGTGTTGTACAAGAGTATTTTGGTATGTGGTTTTTTGAATATTTTACTATTTCGTATGACGAATCCTAACATTTTGGATGCCCTCTTAATTATGTTATCTATATGCGGAACAAAGGTTAATTTTTTATCCAATTGTACTCCCAAGTCTCGAATACTGTCTACCTCACGAATAGGTGTGCCTCCAATGTTGTAGTTAGATTTGAATACGTTATGCTTTCTGGTGAATTTTATAAAAAAACATTTATCTATGTTATTATCTAAGGTACATTTTGTTGGCGCAACACCATTCGAGTAAGATGTCCAAGTCTTGTTGTAATAAAGTTATGTCGACGTCTGATTTTATTACACGAGACAATTTCAGATCATCGGCAAATAAAAAGGGTATTGATGAGTTAAAACAATTTGGGATATCATTTATGAATATCTACACTAATATTATAAAGAGGAAACATTTGTATTTTTGTATTTTTGTATGTAACGAATAGGCTCAAAAACTACTGGTCCGATTTCAAAAATTCTTTCACCATTAGAATGCTACATTATCCCTGAGTAACATAGGCTATATAATATTTTCAAAAAAATCAGGGATCCTTACTAAAACTCCAATAATGTAACCCAAGGTGGAAAAAGAAAACCTTAAATCGCGTGCGCTGCGAAAACTATTGATGATAGAACAAAATAATGTACTACGACTTTGCAGAACACATCATTATCTACAAAAAATGTCGCGACAGCATATGTCTAACTATTATAGTTATGTCACAATAAGTGTTCTTTTATTATAAAAATTTAATTGAAATGCCGCCGCTAGAAAAGGGTCTTTATTTGTACCTTGGTATTAATCCTTATTCAAATAAATCATTTCATAATTAAGACTGG